>OX421497.1:2162270-3614770 GCA_949126835.1 Anisus vortex
AATAAAATCAAGATAAACCACAGATTCCTGGAGTTATAGACTCCGTTACGTTCTGATAAGGGTGGCTGGGCTACACGCTGACTCATAGCACCGGTAGCCGGTAGCCCATTCCATCACCGTGTTGCCTAGTGATGCAGAGTTGTTGTTCTTTAAATCTCGGCTTGGCCCTGGGCCTGAAATTCATGTGCATAGACGGGCTATAAATGTATTTATTTGTTAATCATTAGGACCTTCAACCATTTCCAATCACTTTGTGTTTAAGTAGAGTTTACTTGAGAGTTTTCTTTGTGTTTAAGTAGGGTTTACTTGTGGGTTTTCTTTATTTATGTACGTTTATAAATATTTACAATGGTGTGTAATTAGAAATTAGAAAGAGTTAATGACATCTTCGAATAACCAAAGATTGATGATTCGAATCATAGACTTATAATATACATGGACCGCTTGCTTTAGTATTTCTGCTAAAACACTGATTTTCGGAATTCCCGATTCTAAAAAAAGTAATTGCTATACAGGAAATAAAGTTTTTGATATACTAGTTCCGTTTTTTTTAATCGCTATGATTTTCTCAATGAAAAGTTAAAATCGAAAGTTGTACAGAGCGGAAACATTTATAGATCAGTGTTGTGTGCGCACGGAAAAAGAACATAAGCTCTAAAAATAGAGCAGGCGGTCCATTTTATTATAGTCAATGATAATAGGATTAATAAGCCTACAAGTATTCATTTAAAGTCGAAAAAAATGCGATTTAAAAAAACGGAACTTGTATGACAATTACTTCATTTAGAATCGGGAATTGCAAAAATAGAAGATAATAGCATAAAAAAATAAAGCAAGCGGTCCCTGTATATTATAGTCTATGATGATTCGAATGACTTCTTTTGGGAATCGCCGATTCCATTTTATACTGCACACCCGTTTAATTTAATCGCCATGATTTTCTCAATGAAAAATTAAAATCGAAAGTTGTATACAGCGGAAACATTTAGGCAGACGTTTGAGCGTAGAAGTAATTTAAGACAGTGTTATTGAATGCGCGCGGAGAAGAACATTTAGTATGCTCTAAAAATAGACCAAGCGGCCATCTTATTATAGTCTTTGGAATAACTAAATTTACAATTCGATGTAAATTTAAAGTAGAGTGACGCCGTCAGACCAGCTGACCGAAAGACATCAGCGAAGCAGCATTCACAAGCTTCAGTTGTCGCTGCATATTACGGGATTGTGTGGCCATCACAGAGCCAAGCGTTCACCCGATAAATGTCAGGATCCCACTAGAGCTAGTTAGACTGGGTAGCAGGCATACTCTAGACCCGGAGTGTAAATTATAGTCTTTACCAGGATTCGAACCCCCGGTCTTTGGTACATCAGTTTAGCGTGCCGCCGCAACACGTGTCCCATTCTAAGTGTCTTGCTACACATTCTGTTTACTACAGTAGGCCTACTACTTGCACCTGGTTGTCTAAGGTCATGTCTTTGCGTGTACAATCTCTAAGTCCAAGCGGGACTTTCAGTTGGGATTACGGGACACTCCTTTATCGATGATGGTCACCTGTCGTTAGTTGGGGAGTAAAACTGCTTCACTAACACTGGATAGAGTGAATGAGAGAAAGAGAGAGAGGGAGAGAGCGACAGGTAGACATTAGATATATAAATTGAAAGATAGATAAATAGATAGGTACATTAAATAGATAAATAGATAACAAAGATAGATAAATAGAAAGAGTAGATTAACTAAATATTTCATTCATTGACACTTTTTACTACACAATTAAGTGCGCTATTCAGCTACAATTAAACATTTAGCTACAGCGTTATCATTAGACGGGGCGAGGGAAATAAAAAAAACAAAAAAAAAAAAACAAATCCTAAACCCAGATTAAAATCAGAGAAAAAAATGCATTTAAAAAGAAACGCTTGTATAATTAAGCGATGTAAAAATTATAATATTGATATAAAATGAAATAAGAAATTTTTAGAAGCGGAATTTGTTTTTAAAAACAGGGAAATAATCTCTAATTTAGATCTATCTATGTAGAAAACAGTACTAATGAGTATGTCTGGATCAGACTATCCTCAATTGCAGACCCTCGAGAAAACATTATGACAACATTCAAACAGCGCAAGCTAACATGGTTCGGTGAAGTTCGGTCACGTGTTGCGGTATGATAACCTACCAAACCATCCTCCGATGCACAGTAGAAGGTGGACGTCGCAGAAGCCGTCACCGGAGATGCTGGTTTGACAACGTAAAATATTGGTCAGTGCTGCAGTTGATTCAACTATTGACAACCGCCCAAGATAGGCAAAAGTGGAGAACTACGATAACGGTCAAGGGATTGATGATCATATTCAAACCAGAAAGTTATTAAAAAATTATTCCAAAAAAAAAAAGGAATGAGCGCTAAGCTTTTGTTGTATATAATAAAACGCCATGTATAGAGATGCATTGTTAGGCCTGTAAGTGGATGTGCCATGTGTGAAACACTGGTGGTCTCCTGATGGACAGTACCAATAAGGCAAGGACAACTCTAATGAGATTTGTTTTTATTTTTTACCATAGAGTGACCTACCTTGATTTGTTGCTCCCTGGCGGAACCAGCTCGAGGTGCGCGTAAACCTGCCATCTTTAAAAGGAAATTTAAACTGTCGCCGGACACTGGTCAGTTGACGGACACTGGGTCAGTTGATACCGAAACTTAAAAGCACAGAACGAAATAATAACGCCCTCTCAACAAATGTATTAGTCCAACGCTTTGTTCAAATTATTGAATTTATGTCTTCTTCTCAGGTTTCTGTTGTGTTTCCTTCTTTCACAAACAAGGTCTTCTGTTAGCAAAAAAACAACAACAACGTACTTTTCGGGGGGATGAGTTTTCTGAGATGGCTATTACGTCCTGTTAGTGCCGGCTCCAAATAGTCGCACAGCACCTCGTTCTTAAGGAGAAGAAATTTGCCGGAACTCCAGGGAGAGAGAGAGAGAGTGAAGCAACAACACAACAGCAAGTCAAACTTTCGACAATTTTCGCCAAGCTGACAAAATTGTTCAAGAAAAGAGAGAAAGAAGGAACTTTTTTTAATAAAAAGCTGCTCACACACTCACTGGAAGAAGTAAAAAGGAGGGAGGGAGGTCTAGGGAGATAGAGAGGGTGTAGGGGAGGAGAAAGAGGAGGTGGGTAGAGGAGAGAAAAAAATTCCACTAAAATTTTAAGCATGGGAGCAAAAAAAAAATTTTTTTCGAAGGTGAGTGCTTACCTTGGCCAGTCCAACTATTTTGGGTGAGTCAAGGAAAATAGGGGAGGGGTAGTTGGGGGAAGATGGTGGGGAGGGTGAGGGCGGGGATATATGTGTGTATAAATATGGGGCGTGCTTTTCATGAAAATTTCTGGTGTTTATCATTCGGTGTATGTGTTGTGTTATTTTTTTTTGAACTGTGTGTTTGTGTAATACGAAGATGGTGGGTTGTAGATGGGGGGGGGGGGGGGGGGGGTGCCAGGCGATGATAGGAGTGTGAGATACACAGGTACACCAAGAGGTACGATAAGAAGCGCTGCCCTTCCTCCTCACAACTCCCCCACCCAGCCCACTCCACTCCCCTCTCTCAAAATGATCTCATACACACAACAGGGGCACTTGAGGTAACTGGCTCGGGGAATTTCCGAAAAATATCGCAACAAAACAACAACAATTACAATTGAAACGAAACCTATTGAACAATGTTTAATCTATTGAAACCTATTGAACAATGCTTAACCTATTGAAACCTATTGAACAATGCTTAACCTATTGAAACCTATTGAAACATGCGTAACCCATTTAAACCTATTGAAACATGCGTAACCCATTGAAACCTATTGAAAAATGTCTTAACGTTTGTTTGTTTTTTAAAAACTACTACATGGTTAAACTTTGTTTCATTAGTGTAGAACGTCCTGAGAGTTCTGAGTCAAAACTTAGAAAGAGAAAGGTCTTCTTTGTCTGGGATCAGAGACGAACAAGTTCTGGAACTTTCCTCTTCTTCTTCTGTCAGTCTTATCGCATCACCCTTTCCAACACCCCACCTAGCCCTTTTTACCTTGGGGTTACCCCCAGCACCCCCCAGCACTCCAGCACCCCCCCACTACTTTATCTTGACCTCTTGGCGAGAGGGGATGTGGAGGAGGGGAGATGAAGAGGACTGGTAAAAATATAGCATTGGTAACTGTGGGAAACATCACTGGTGTGTATATAAATATATATAGGCTATGGTCAATGAGTTGTCTATAAATATAAGCAGGATGAGTGGGAAAAGAACAACTATTAAGCAGTTAATGAGTTTATGTGGAATTGTTGGTATCCAAAACAGTTTAATGAATAGCTGAAGGGAGAAAAAAAAATAACAGCTGGTCCATAGCACTCACGGCTTGCAAGGAAATGTCCAGACTTTTACCTTTTCTTAAAGTCTAGAACACATTTTATCTGATATACTGCCTATAGGAAGAACGGTAATTTCATTTAAGTGAACGGCACAAGCGTTAACAAAAAAAAAAGCGTTTAAAAAACAACAACAAAATAAAGTGAATTATATTTTACAAGTGAATGAGGCGGGTTTCTTATTAAATGATGTTGATTTTAACGTTTTCCTGGTTTATTCAAGCAGCCCATTCCATGCTCCGGTGTCACACGGGAAGAAAGAGCACACATATATTAAATATACATTAATATTTGCATATAATAGTGTAATTCATTCAGCGTTTCAACAGCCTGAAAATCAAACCGCTCTACCATATTTGCATTCTATTATAAAGCGCCGTAACTAGCTCAAGTTCTTTTTGGAGTTTAAAATCCAAGCTTTACCTCTGCTTTAGGCACCTTTAGAAAAAAAAAAGACTGCATTCTCTATCCGACATATACATCAGCTAAACAGGAAACACGCCCCCTTGACCATATGACCCCCACTAATCATTGACCTTCGCTGCCTAAGAATGTCTGCAGGTGATGTGATTATTTTTATTATTATTCATTTTTTACAAAGGAATCTTTCCGATGCTTTTGACCAAGTCCCATGTAGCGAGGAATTATCCTCTCTTACGAAGAACTTACAAAATTTGAACAGTTGTAATCCCCGAAATCTTTCCAAAGCTACCAGCTAAAATTCTCAAAATCTTTTACGCTAAATGTTGTGATCCTCGTATCTTTTTATGCAAGTGGTTTTCACAAATTTTTCTTTTTCACTCATGGCGCATTTTTTTTGAAGTAAGGATTTATCCATTTTGCGCCATCTGCCCACATAAAATCGAAAGTGGTGTAAAAAAAAATTTCGAAAGCGTTCACCTTTAACCTTTTTTTAAAGTCTAGAACACATTTGTCTAAATTACAACATAAAGTGTCTATATTATAAGTCTAGTACACGGGTCAATTATATTTCTCGATGGGCTATATCTGTCTTTCTATACCGTCTATATTCATCGGAGCTCGGGCAATGACGTCACGGCTACCCAGGGGCGTACAGTTTTAGGAAACGACTTTATACTACCCACTGTCATCGCAAAATCCTTTTTAATCAAAGCTAATGGCGGCTGTGAAGCCAATTTAAGCGTTTCTTAAGCTGACAGTTTTCTGTCCTTTTGCTTGTGAAGATACTTATCTATGGCCGTAGCCGTGTTAGTATTGTGCTGTTAGACATTTACTCGTATAAGACAATTTGTGGAAATGCATGGCTCGGCGACGCATATGTAGCCTATTCTATACAAAGTCGGAACTTTTTGAAACCTTTGACAAGAAGTGTAACACTGACTTAAAACCTTTTTGTTGTTTTTATTGTTTATTTTTTTAACCTAGAAAAGATTTTATATTTATTTTGCATTTATAGTCACAAAGAATTATAACATACGAGCAAGGGTCGGCAACCTTTTGGTAACGGTGTGCCTAAGTAGGATTTCTAATTTACTCAGCGTGCCAACACCCTAAAGGTCATTCTGCTCTAGCACTCATTTAATTGCGGAATCGCCTTTGTTGAAGGTCTTAAGCTTGCCCATTCTCATTCGCTCTTCGTGCCATATTTGTCACGCGTGCCTAGGGTTGCCGACCTAAATACTTGTTAAAACTGTTATAGGCACGTAACGGTCTACCCACGAAAGTTGGGGGCAAAGGAGAGATGGCTGGGCATTGTGCTGGCCACAAAATCACCTAGTGTGCAGTGGCCACAGAAATTTGTGGACCCTTCTTCACCTGCCCTATAAGCCGAATAGGCTTGACCGAGAAAAGGTGTACAAAGGTGGGTATATTTTAGGACTCCTCTGAGAGTTCAATGACTGCTCATCCATATTTATATAACTGACCCGTGTGTTAGACTTAACCTATGGGCGATTATAGATTTAAAATTACTCTAACCAAGATCGTTCATAACCACAACTGCATAAACTACCCGGTGTTCTCTATCTTTGTTAGTGCAGGCATTCTTTCCAATGCACGGAGTTGACACGTATTAGTTCGCATCTTTAAAAGAAAGAGGGTCGGTGAGCAGATGGTGTAAATGAGTACGGAGATATACGTGTATGTGTGTGTATGGGTGTGTGTGTGTGTGTGTGTATGTGTGTGTATGTGTGTGTATGTGTGTGCGTGTGTGTGTGGACTAGGATGGAGTGTGTGTGGCATGATAGCTCTAGTGCTCACCCAACCAAAACTTAACTTATCGATCTACCAGAAGTTTCTAAGACTGTTTATAGAAGGATACATTTAATTGTTCGGAAACATTGGTCTAGTGCCAGAGTGCTAGGCTGACGATACAAAGGTCTTCAATCCTGAAAAAGGAGTAAGGTGGTCTAGCGGCAGCGCACTCGTCAGGCTTACCAATGATCCCGAGTTCAAATCCTGTTGAAGGGTAGGATTTTTATTTTTGCCTCAGGGTAAACAATGTCCATGAGTGTCTACCCAGCTCTAATGGGGTACCCGACCTTACCTGCGGAAAAGAAAAAGTTGCTGGGCATTGTGCTTGCCACACAAGTATTCAGTGGCCGTATAAACGTGTGAACGTTGCTACATTGACTATTGTAGTTCTCATTGACGTGTAATTTTCCAAATCCAGATTAAAAAAAAAGAGTTGTTTTTCTTTAATTGTATACCTACTGCCTGCATTATCTACCTTGGTTACAGAACACTGATTTACCCTGCTTTATAAAACCTACTGACTTATAGGGTCCAAATGGGATAATTTACTTTTCCTTTCAAATATAAAATTCTATAGGTTCGAATTTCCATGGAGTTAAATTAAATATACTACATCTTACTAGAAACTGTAAAGAGGTCATTCAGATCAAGGGTCGGCAACTTACGGCACGCAAGTCGGACATGGCACACTGAGCGATTTTCATTGCAAAGTAGAAAACGCCCCCCCCCCCCCTAAAAAAAAAAAAAAATAAAAAAAAAATAAAAAAAAAAAAAAAAAAAAAGAGGCAATTCAAGTCACTTCTACAAGAAATTGATTGTAGGTGGACTTTCCGGCTGTTGGCATGCTGAATGAATAGGATATCCTACTTCGGCACACTATTATCAAAAGTTTGCCGACCAAACTTTAGATCGAAATGCCTTCTTTTCAGATAGTATTGGCTATGCCTGCATTTAATCAATTTTTTATCGAAATGTCTCACATAGTCTCTGATTACTTTATCTACTAATTATACCTGCCTAGTTGTGTATGTTTCACTATCACATTATGAGGCATGGTGGCCGAGCGGTAGCGCGTTCGGTTGGCGTACCGAAGGTCCCGGGTTCGAACCCTGGAGAAGACTAGGATTGTTGCCCCGGGTCTGGAGGGTGTACCTGAGTCCTCCCAATCCTGATGGGTGCCTGACCTTAGTTGGGGTAAAATAAAGGTGGCTGTGCATTGTACTGGCCCCACAATCACCTAGTATGTCGTGGCCACAGAAACTGGTGAACGCTGCTTCACCGGTCCTATGATCCATTTGTTCCGAAGAATACTTTACTCAAATTGACTTAAAACCATGGGATCCGCAAATGCCAAAGCATGACTTGTAACACCTCTGACCCGGCTTGAACCATACGCCTCATCCGTTTACTATAACTACTATAAGCTACTGGCCAGCACTCATCGCCGTGACCTACTTAAAGGTTCAACCAGTAAATCTCGACTAAGTGACACGTTGATAATAAATAAAACCACAACAACAACCCCGCGGGCTACTTTGGGTCCTGATAAAAGATTGATATACAGTTATTTTTAATTTATCACTGCCTCCCAACTCCCATGAACCAGGTCTACCTACTCTCTATCTCCCTCAGTTCATCTCCCAACATTCGTCTCCAGTCCCTGTATAACAGTGGTTCTCAAACGTATATGTCCACAGAACCCTAAAACTACAACAACAAAATATTTAAATATGTTTCGGCGGGAAAACGCTATTAAGTTTCCCCCATTCTTTAACAGTATTGATCGCAAAATAAACAAAAATGTCAATAAACAAATCATTAGGCTTAAAAAAAAGTTGAAAGTGCCAGTATTTTGTATAACAGAGTTCATAATCTTGAGAAAACCCTTAAAATTTCTTGTGAAATCTCAATGGCAACCTCATTTTGTGAATCATGGCTGTATAGCCATTGATATGTTAACATTAACATTGCTGTATAGCCATTGATATGTTAACATTAACATTGCTGTATAGCCATTGATATGTTAACATTAACATTGCTGTATAGCCATTGATATGTTAACATTAACATTGCTGTATAGCCATTGATATGTTAACATTAACATTGCTGTATAGCCATTGATATGTTAACATTAACATTGCTGTATAGCCATTGATATGTTAACATTAACATTGCTGTATAGCCATTGATATGTTAACATTAACATTGCTGTATAGCCATTGATATGTTAACATTAACATTGCTGTATAGCCATTGATATGTTAACATTAACATTGCTGTATAGCCATTGATATGTTAACATTAACATTGCTGTATAGCCATTGATATGTTAACATTAACATTGCTGTATAGCCATTGATATGTTAACATTAACATTGCTGTATAGCCATTGATATGTTAACATTAACATTGCTGTATAGCCATTGATATGTTAACATTAACATTGCTGTATAGCCATTGATGTGTTAACATTAACATTGCTGTATAGCCATTGATGTGTTAACATTAACATTGCTGTATAGCCATTGATGTGTTAACATTAACATTGCTGTATAGCCATTGATGTGTTAACATTAACATTGCTGTATAGCCATTGATATGTTAACATTAACATTGCTGTATAGCCATTGATATGTTAACATTAACATTGCTGTATAGCCATTGATATGTTAACATTAACATTGCTGTATAGCCATTGATATGTTAACATTAACATTGCTGTATAGCCATTGATATGTTAACATTAACATTGCTGTATAGCCATTGATATGTTAACATTAACATTGCTGTATAACCATTGATATGTTAACATTAACATTGCTGTATAGCCATTGGTATGTTAACATTAACATTGCTGTATAGCCATTGATATGTTAACATTAACATTGCTGTATAGCCATTGATATGTTAACATTAACATTGCTGTATAGCCATTGATATGTTAACATTAACATTGCTGTATAGCCATTGATATGTTAACATTAACATTGCTGTATAGCCATTGATATGTTAACATTAACATTGCTGTATAGCCATTGATATGTTAACATTAACATTGCTGTATAGCCATTGATATGTTAACATTAACATTGCTGTATAGCCATTGATATGTTAACATTAACATTGCTGTATAGCCATTGATATGTTAACATTAATAACATTTCTGTCAACATAACATATTCAAGTATAAACAGTCTAGTTTTAATACTGATTTCTATATTCCTTTATACGTATAATTTGTATTTAGCAACATTTTCTTCAAATTTATACGTATTATTCTCACTTAGCAACATTTTCTTTTAACTTATACGAATAATTTTCACTTACCAACATTTTCTTCAAATTTATACATATAGTTTTCATTTAGCAACATTTTCTTCACATCGATACATACAGTTTTTAATTCGCAACATTTTCTTCAAATGTTTAATATACTTAGCAACAATTAACCCTTACCGTACCGACCAACTTATATCTATGAATCTATGCTGCCTTCAGTTCCGCTATATACGCGCCCGGGACTGTAAGGGTTAGTGTACATTTATACATATTATTTTCACTTAGCAACAATGATATGTGTTTGTATATTTCTAGACATATCTAACGTTTCCCTTCATAATTCAGTTCCTGCCTCCGGAACATTACCTCTGTTTCATTCACACCTATTGCAAGCTAATCCTCCACACCGGAAGTTGGGAGGGGGAGGCCGGTGCGGATGGGGGATGGGAGAGTCGTTTGCTTTGTTTGTTGTTTTTTTAAGTTTCCTTTTCACACACATAAAAAAAAATGTGAAGATAAAAATAGTTTTTACGTTTTGGAAAATGAATTCCCTCTGGTGTGTCCATGAAGGAAACTGAACTCTATTTGCCTTCCCGGCGACCCACTTCCGTTTGTTTGTAGCCAATACCACGTGTTATGATTTCACCAACCATCTCTCTTATTGACTGTGATACGGCGAAACACGCGTGCAGACAGACACACACACACGCACGCACACACACACAATCACGCAGGCACATAGCATAATCGTAAAAAATTATATTTCAAAACGCAGTTTAATGTGGTAGATAACTGTAATAAAAAAACGAACAAAACTGCAGGACTAGACTCGGACCACGGACGAGAGTAAAACGCAACAATCTTCTTTATAGAAGGAGCGTCTGTAATATAAAAGATAAGATAAATAGTGACTTTTGTTAACTATAACATGATATCGTGATTGTGTGTAAGGCAGGCTTCAAAGTAGTAATAATACATAAGGCAATAAATTCTAACTTAGAAATAAAACACAATAACAGCCTGGTGCAGTGCTCAGATAAACGTAAGGACAAAACCACTTTCCTTGTCCCAAAATGCGCCAACAAATGCATGTAAGTCTTTCTTCCCAGTGAGTATGGAAAAAGGTTTACCTGAACAAACCAAGAAAACCAGTAACTTTACATCATTTAAAACACTGATCAAAATGCAAGACAGACTAGACTCAGACCACGGATGTGCGTAGGACGAAATAATCTTCTTTATAGAAGTAGCGTCTGTAAAATATATAAGATTAAATATGTTAACCCTTCCCATACCGACCTACTTCTATCTATGCTGCCTTCAGTTCCGCTATATACGCGCCCGGGACTGTAAGGGTTAAAAGAGTTTATTAGAAACAATTTAACTGACGGTTGCAGTGTTAAAAGAAGCAACAGCAATCCGAGCATATTAAAAAAAAAATTCAACAGAAATTGAAATAATGAAAAAAAAATGTGAAATAAAATTAATGAGATTACATTTAAATAAAAAAAAAAACTAACTACCGAAAGAAACGTTCTCACTACAGTTTTTATTGTAATATTGTTTGGTATGTTTTCTTTCTTTTTTTTTTAACAAAATAGATTGTAATCATTTGTTTCTCCGTCATTTTGACGGGCATAACTACTAGTACATTAATAAACTATGTCAAGTTCATCTATTCTTAACTCATAACCTTTGCACGCTTTAACATTGGAGTATTTTTGTTTGCTGATTTTGATCACACTAAGACTTTTTGTCACATATCTAAAATACAACACTAGAACTAACAGCTGTGATTTCAAATCATTTTCAAAAGTTTACAGCCGTGAAATTAGAACGGTTTCTGTTGGTTGGAAAAATTGGGGAGAGGTAGGAATGCAGAATTTTAATTTATCAAGCAGAATCTGCTGTTTGGATTTGAAATGTACCATCAGTACAGGTGTTTCACATACAAATAACAAATATGTTATAAAATTAATTAAATACACACAAAGCCTAATTATATGAATGCAAATTATATGGTTAATGAGGTGAACGTAGTGAAAAACAAACTTAAAAGTTGACAATGAAAATATTTTTTTTGATTTCTACATACTTTTCAGGGCCACGGGGGTTAAGAGGTAGCGCGTTCGACTGGCGATCCGAAGGTTCTGGTGCAGATTTCCCGAGACTTGAGGGTGCCCCCGAGTCTACCCAGCTCTGATGAGTACCTGACATTAGTTGGGGTAAACTAATTGTGGGTAGGCATTGTGGTGGCCACAAAATCCTCAAGTACAGGGGTCGGCTACCTTTTGCTAATATTGTGCCAAACCAGGATTTCTAACACATTCAGCGTGCCAACAGCCTAAAAGTTAACCGGCTGTTATTTTCATAGGACAATTTTGTTAGCACCTTAGCAAGAACAATGCCAAAAGCAATGGAGCGTCATAGAGAAAATCTTTAAAGTGTTATAATATAAAAATAAAAATTAACATGTTTGTGATATTTTGTAATTATTGTTTTGCATTTGTGTGAAGTAAAATAATACAAAATTTATTATAAAAATTTCACTTAAAAGATTAGTGTATAATAATTTTAATTTAGTTGTCAAGAAAAATTCTTAAAGCTCATTATATTTAGATTTTAGATCTCAGCCTTACTGAAATTTCCTTTCTTTTTTTTATATTTTTTTAATATTATTATTTATTTAAATTCTCAAATATGTTTATTCAAGATTTTAATTTTACATGTACAATCTCATATATTGTACAATGAAGAAAAGGGGATAGAACAACAGTTCGTACACATTTAAGGGGATAGAAGACAAAATGTTTTACCAGACAAAGAGTTTTCTAACTAACTTTTAATTTAAATTCATTCATTCTTTTTTTTTTGTTGACATTCATGCTTAGCATTCATACATATTTAAATTAATCTAGAGATATGTTAAACGTAAACATCCATTATTAACTGTATAAGATATTTAAAACAACATAATATGGACAAAAATAAAACAAAGTTTGGTAGAAATTATGTACATTTCGTTTCAATTGTTCTATCCTTTTGTGACATAGATTAACTTAATTTTTATTTATAGGCAATGGAAAATATATACTCCAACCGAATTGATACATAGTGATCATACAAGCTGGGTAGTTAATGTAAGGTTTTAAAATGTAAATATAATTTATTTAGTCACATAATATTTATATAGTTTTAACTACATTTTATAGTTTGAGAATTTTAAAGTTATATATTGTAAGAAATTATATTTTCATAAAGAAAAAATCAGAAACATTAAAATATTTTAACGCAATGAAAACGGATTAATTATCTCCCTTTAATTTAGACTATTAGAATTATCTGAACTGATCATATTTAAGCAAAGCTGAATTCACGTTAAACCTGTAACTGTTCTTGTGTTAACAAATTGTATCTTTGCTAATAGTGTGCCAAACTGGGATTTCTAACTCATTCCTACCTACCTACATCCTACATATCCCGTAGTCTGTTAGACCGTTGGGGCGCCACAGATGACATGTAAACCAGCCTCCTCCACTCCTCCCGTCTCTCAGCCGTTCTCATTGCCTCGCACAGTTTTGTACCTGTCCATTCCTTGATATTATCTTCGCAACGTTTCTTTGGTCTTCCTCTCTTTCTGCCTCCTCTGGTGGTACCCTGCAGGATGGTCTTTGCAAGCCCGTTGGTTCTGGTGACGTGGCCATACCATTTCAGTTTTCTTTTCCTGGCTGTGGCCAGCAGGTCTTCATACTTTCCAATTTCCTGTTGTATTCTTTTTCTTATCTGTTCGTTGGTGATATGGTCTTTGTAACAGATACCGAGCAGGGTCCTGAAGCATCTCATTTCCATGGCGTTTATCCTGTTTTCCAGCTCCGCTGTTAGTGTCCATGACTCGCAAGCATATAAGAAAATGGAGAGGACCAGTGAGCGCATCAGCCTGATTTTGGTGCTGAGGGCTAGGTTCTTGTCTTTCCATATTGTCTTGAGCCTCTTTAGTGATGCTGTTGTCTGGGCAATCCTGGACATTATTTCTGGTTTGGAGCCCTCTTCGGATACAATAGCTCCTAGGTACTTAAAGCTGCTAACTGTTTCCAAACTCTGCCCACCAATCTTGATCTTCGTGGTTATGCCGCTGGTGTTACTAGTCATTAATTTAGTCTTTTCGGCACTGATTTGCATGCCATAGGATGTGGAAGTTTTGTCTAATCGCTCCACTAGATTGGCTAATTCTTCCTCACTCCCGGCGAGTCCATCTATATCATCTGCGAATCGAAGGTTGGTGATCCTTCTGCCATTTATGCTGATTGTCCCTTCATGATCCTCTAGTGCATCTGACATGATTCTCTCCAGGAAGATGTTGAACAGTGTTGGCGAAAGCAAGCATCCTTGTCGTACTCCAACGGTCGTCCTGAACCAATCTCCAATGTTGTTGCTGAAGAAGACTGCACTGGTGGCCCTGTCATAGAGGCTACGTATCAGCATTGTCAGGTTGTCATTGATATTGTAATGTTTCATGGTTGCCCATAGGGCTGCGTGCCAGACCCTGTCGAATGCTTTTTTAAAATCAACAAATATATGGTACAAGTGTTGTTGGTGTTGCGCGTGCCTCTCACAGAGTATTCGCAGGTTAAAGATCTGCTCTGTGGTACTACGTCCCTGCCTGAAGCCTGCCTGTTCTTCCGCAATGATTCTTTCAGCATAAGGTCTGAGTCGGCTTAGAATTATTTTGAGCATGACCTTGCTTGGGTGGCTTATTAGGCTGATGGTGCGGTAGTTCTGGCATTGTTGAAGGTTGCCTTTCTTGGGGAGGGTGATGATGAGCGACTGGGTCCATGGTTTAGGCCAGTCTCCAGTTATCCATATTTTATTGCAAATGTTCAATAAGACATTTACCATGTCTTCCCCTCCTGCTTTCACCAATTCAGCAGGGATGTTATCCACTCCTGCGGCTTTTCCTTTTTGAAGTGCTTGGACTGCTGCTTCCACTTCTGTACGGAGGATAGGGTAATTGTCATTGTCTGTGGCTGGAGGAACGTTTAGTATATCTGGATCTATAGTGATATTGTCATTATATAGTTCCGAGCAGTACTCAGTCCATCTTTTTAAGATATCTGGTTCCTCAGTCAGGTTTCTACCATCCTTGTCCTGTATGGTGGTGGTGCGCCCGTGCTTAGTGGTGGTTAGTTCTTTTACTAATTTGTATGCTTTTTTGCTATTGTTCTTCCTTAAACAGTTTTCAATGTCGTTGCACTGTTCTTCGATCCAGTTTTTCTAACTCATTCAGCGTGCCAATAGCCTGAAAGTTAACCCGCTGTTATTTTTATAGGACAATTTTGTTAGCACCTTAGCAAGAACAATGCCAAAAGCAATGGAGCTTCATAGCCAAAATCTTTAAAGCGTTTTAATATCAAATAAAAAAATTAACGTGTTTGTGATTATTTTTTTTTGCATTGATCTGTAGTAAAAAAAAATAAAAAATGTATTATACAACTTTCACTTAAAAGATTAGTGTGTAATAATTTTAATATAGTTGTCATTAAAAATTCTTACACCTGCTATTTGCTCATTATAATAATATTTTGACTTTAGATCTCAGCCTTACTTGAGATTTACTTTTATAGTTCAATGTTCAACGGTATATATGTATGCAATATAGTTAAACCGAATTGCTACGTAGTGATCATACAAGTTGGGTAGTTAATGTAAGGTTTAAAAATGTAAATATAAGTTATTTAGTCATATAATATTTATATAGTTTTTAACTACCTATAATAGTTTGATAATTTTAAAGTTATATATTGTAAGAATTATATTGTAAAAAAAAATCAGAAACATTAAAATATTTTAACGCAATGAAAACGGAATAATGATCTCCCTTTAAATTAAATTTCCCAAAAACTATTTTGGTTTTAGTGATGACAAACAAGTCATGTTTTGTAATATAACTAATATTACTTTGCAATTTTATTTTAATACAAATCCAGCATCATGGTATTAATTTTAACATGTAACTAGAGGTATAAAATTAATTTACGTTAAATAATAATAATAATAATATATGTATAGTGGTAAATAAACATTTCCTGCCTAGATTGTTTATCCATTTAAGAAGTTTATTTTTTTAAGCATTAATATTTACAACAATTGCATAATATAATGCTTATATAGTAAAGTAGAGTATTCCGTTGGACCGAATCGATCCATAGGGCCGGTAAAGCAGCGTTCATCAGTTTTGTGTGGCCACGGCATACTAGAGGATTGTGTGGACAGCACAAAGCCCAGATAAACTACCTCAACTAAAAGTACCAATCAGAGCTGGGTACACTTAGGGACACCTCCAAATCTGGGAACAAATCCTAGCCTCCACCAGGATTTCAACCCAGGACCTTCGGTATGCCAGGCGAATGAACTGCCGCCCGGCCACCTTGCTCCATAATTTTAATTTAAAAGTGTGACTTAAATTTAATGAAATAATAAAAGAAATTTGTATAAGAATAAATTATTTTATGTTTAATTAAAGAAGATGAACATATAAACTATTTTGCATGTAATTAGTCTGTACCAATTTATGAGCGTCTTGTCTTGAATGCTCTTATATAATTGTTCAATGTCAGGTACATAGGCCTATATATAGTTACTTCTGAGTGGTCAAGTGTAAGTGACCTCTTTGTATGCTTGAAACAGCTTTTATGTGCGATAAAATCGGTTCACAAATGTAAGTTGAAGCAAAAGCTGAAAGTAATGTGAATGCCTAGCAGTTGAGAATAGCAGACGACTTTCATAAGCAGCTTCCTTCCAGACTTTCCCGCAAATTGGGATATTTTGATACCTTTTTTTAATGTTTAAAATTCAAATTACTGAATTTTAAAATTACAAATATCCCTCCGTTAAAAAAAAATCCAGATTGAAGTAGGTTGTATTAAGATCAAGCCAGGCTTAATGTCATTTGAAAACTCAAGTCCAAGAAATGAAAGCATCGCCTTTTTTTTAGAAAGCTTTGCTTTGAGTTTTTCTAAGTACATCTGAAAATGCCCATCTATCTATCTATCTATATCTATCTATCTATCTATCTATCTATCTATCTATCTATCTATCTATCTATCTATCTATCTATCTATCTATCTAACTATCTATCTATCTATCTATCTGTCTATCTATCTATCTATCTATCTATCTTAATACGCCTTAAATTAAGGGAATAATTATTCGTTTTCTAATTGATTTCACGGCAAGATAATTATATCCAGTTTCCAAGCAAATCCATTCTAGTGGCCTAGCCCTTTCCTTGTAAATGTAAGTACAACTCACTGTATTGCATCGCTTTGTCATTCAGAAACATCGTTTTAAACATTCAATTCTCCTAATTCATTATCGGAAAATGCTGTTGTTTTTTTAAACACTTTGCTTGCTCCCGGACAAGAAATGAATCTATCCAAGACTTAACCTCGTCTAAGGCAATGAGCGCTGTGTACAACAGGAGATCTCTATTCTCATTATCACTTTCGTGTAGAAGTGACTTAGATTGCCTGTAAATCAAGAAAGGACGAGACACTATACAATCGACTTTCTTTACAAAAGATTTAACCACAGATCGCAAGTCCAATGATAAACTATTTACATACAAACTTTCCTGAATTTTAATAGTCTACATACAGTGCAATTTTCATGAAGTGTATCACACAGCAGCCATTAATTCTGCTGACCTACTGGTACGGTGTTGACTTTTACTATTAATCTCTTTCCATGGGGGGGGGGGGGGGGGGGTGTATCTAGCGTGCTTTAGGTTACCTCTGCTCTAGTACACCTTATGCCGTTGCTACAGAAACTGGTGAACGCTGCTTCACCGGCCATTTGATCAATTTGGTCTGACGGGTACTTGCTATTAAGTAAAATATCTTATTATACGCCTTACTGACGCTCCTTCTCTGGAGAAGATTATTTGCGTCCTACGTTTATCCGTGGTTTAAGTCTAGTCTTGAAATTTGTTATATATATATATATTTATATATAGATATATATATATTCACCAGAGGACTAACTCGACCATTTCGCAAAATATCGACTTCCCGGAGAATAACGATCATGAAAAAAAGGGCCGTCTTGGAATACATACTTCGCACGCGTCTTTGCATTACTCACCCCTCCACAAAATTCGTGTGGGTGAATTTATTTGTTTATGTCTTTGACCGTTGGAAAGCCGCTAAAAGACATTTGTTACCTGTAAAGACATTTGTTACCTGTAAAGATGTTAATTTTTGTTTTATATATAAACACCAACAACATAAAAACAACAATGTTGTTGAATAAAACGCCAAGAGAAGTTAACTCTAGTAACACCTGCTTGGTGCATTTCTTGTGATCCTTTTATCTCTTAACTCTTAACACATTTAGTTCAAATTAAAAACCGAGTGTTAAATGTCCATTACCAAATTTAACATTTAACCCTTCCTGTACCGACCTACTTCTATCTAAGATGCCTTCAGTTCCGCTATATACGCGCCCGGGACTGTAAGGGTTAATAGTCTTTTAAAAAATCGGATAAAGCGTTCCAGATTGTTAGTCCAGAACGTAAAATGTAAGGGTTGGGTGGGCGAAGTGATTTTAGCTCCAAGGGCCTGTTGAGTAATGCCGGCATTTGATGGGGCACGCCAAATGATCGGTACCCACGTCTGTACCGACGGGCCTTAACGCTGGCGTAGTATGAAAATCACCGATACGCTTACATTAGTAGCACACCGGTGGGCTAACGCATAATTATAGACAAGGGAAAACCGTAGGATTGAAACCGAAGACCTACCACATGACAAACCATTGCTCTGTAACTGGACCCATAATATTTCGTTATACGCTATTAGCTCTGGCACTTGATATATTATAGATAGTAGGAAACTATAGCAGAAGAAACCAACAGTGGGAATAACAAGCTAGTAGTGTGTGTTTAGTTTGTTAAAATTTTATATAATGCCAATTAAACATAATATTATTAAGTAAAGTATCCCGTCGGACCAAATTGATTCATAGGTGAAGCAGCGTTCAACAGTTTCTGGTGGCCACGGCATACGAGGTGATTGTGTGGCCAGCAATATGCACAACCGAATTTACTTTACTCCCAACTTAGGTCAGGTACCCATCAGAGATGAGTAGACTCAGGGACACAAATCTTTAGTCTTCACCGGTATTCGAACCTTCGTTACGCAAACCAAACGCGCTGACGCTCGGCCACCATGACCACATAAACCTCCTATATGATTCAATAATGTATTTGCTTTCGACATCTAATAACAGTTTATCTTTTCTATACGTGTAACACGTGTTTATATCACAACAATCCTCTACGTTGTAGTTGTTTTCATTGAAGTCAAAATTTGCAGCTTTTGAAACACTGCGTAATATTAAACAAGTCTTGTAGTTGTCATGTGTGGCTGTTTTGGTTAGAAATTTGAAAAGGAGGGGTGGCGAGGGGAGGGGGTAAGAACACTCGTATTTTTGCTACCCTCGCTAACAGGCTCGAGGGATACAGTTATTCTATTCATTGGCTCTCGTGTGTCTGGTTCCAGACTTTTGAGTTCTTCCTTCTACTCGCGTGCCAACTGTCCGCCACCATTTTTCTTTTTTTTTTAAATTTGCATATCACATGACGTCAATCTTGATTTTCAATTGGTCGGTTTAGCGGGTGGGAAAGTTGGGAGGGTGTGTGGGTGGGTAGAGAGGGCGGGGAGCAAGGAGGAGAGGGTCAATGTATATTCCATACACTCTTGCACTCACACACACATACATACACAGACATACACACACACACACATCTCATGAGTACATACATGTATACGCCACGAATAACCATTCACACGCACAAGACTGTGATTCAACTCAAAGCATCCTGCGATGCGAGGGGCGAGCCTCCCCAGGTATCCTGTCTTTCCTTCTATGGCATCGTCTTCACACATTAAGGAGGGTGAGGGAGAGATGAGGAGAGAGAGAGAGAGAGAGAGAGATAGAGAGAGAGAGTAGATGAGAGGGGAGGCTTTCTTTACAGCAATTTATGTAATAGCTTACAGGAGTTGGTTTTCCCTCATTTTTTTTGTGTTATAATAAAAAAAAATTGTGGTTAAAAGTTTAAACGAAAATCTATTTTTTTTCAAGGGAGTTAATACTTTTTAAAAACTAAATTTCACACCTGTAGAAAAAACTGTCAAAAAATGGATTTCACCTGTTGAATTAATTACAAAATGGCTGAAAATGTATAATAGCACATTGAGGATATAGCTTGTTAGCATTTTTGATAATATTAAGCTGTATTGTAGTTTTTTTTTAAAGGATTAATGCATAATTGAGCACGTGGTTAAAAAAAACAATCAAGCTATCGTTCCTTTGTCTGCCGAAAATAACTACTTAGCCGTGGCTTTGGTTTATGGGACAGATAAAAAAAACAACACTTTCTTTAAATTCCTTTTGCAATAACAAACCGTGTTTAGTTCCGATTTAGGCATTTTTAGCAAATAATGGGTTACCTTTGACTATTACAAAATACAAATTTTCTATTTATGTAGCATGCATGTCTGTAGAATGGGGGATGGCGGAATACCCAAAAACAGTGACATAGCAGGGTTTTGACGCTAGGGGGAGCGAACTTTTAGGAAAAAGGCCCGGCTTTTATCAATTTTTCCTGATTAATAGAAGAACTAAGAATTTGTACATATCAAGTATTCAATAAAACCATGTGCCTCGGCATACACACGCACTGTATAATTGTGCAGTTTTTATTTAACCATCCACGATTTTTTTCTAGCAACTATTAGTGATGGGAATTTCCGCATAATTGATTGCATCTACTGCTCATTTTCGGGATGAACATCTAGTATCGAAAAGTATTTATTGAATCAACGCAAACGCTTATATAGGTCTGCTCTTTTCTTCTTTTCAAATTAAAAGACGAGATAAATCGCCACTAGGCCTATAGACATTAAAACACTGTATTTATGATACGTTTTAGAACCGCTCTATACTTTTCTAATTTTTACCTCTCAGCTGGTAAAACACCACGCCCGACGTGCCCGACGTGGGCAACACTTTAGCAGAACTGTCTCCAGTTGATGAGATACACTTAAGACGCTTCATCACTGCCTCGAAGTCTACATTTTGCATTGATGATCCCATCCCAACAAAGATTAGTCTATGTTGGATTGTCTGGGCGTATTACTTCCTGTACTGTTAAAAATTGTAAACAGTAGCATTCTGTCTGCCACGGCCCAACGCCTTTTCAAGGCTGCGGGGATAAAGCCTCGTTAAAAAAAATGGCCTGGATCCAAACGATTGTAAGAATTTTCGCCCTGTGTCCAACCTTCCTTACATATCAAAACTTCTGGAGAAAGTTGTGTCAAATCAGCGTGTCCGGCATCTAAACAATAATAACCTACTAGATAAGTTTCAGTCAGCGTATCGACTTGGGCACAACTGTGAGACAGCACTACTTCGTTTCATGAATGATGGTCTTTGTAGTGCGGACCGTGGGGATCTGACACTCATAGTCCTATTAGATATTAGTTTTGACAATGGAATACTCCTGTCAAGACTTCAGTATGAGGTTGGCATCACTGAGACTGCTCTTCGATGGTTCAGTTCCTAACTGACCGACAGGACTCAGCGAGTTATAGCCAATCTGGCCTCTTCACAAGAAACTCCCCTTATCTGTGGGGTACCGCAGGGTTCGGTTTTAGGGCCCGTCCTATTCTCCGTGCACACAAGTCAGCTTGGCAAAATTACAGAGAGACATTGTGTATCTCGAAAAAATTTAGCAGATGACATGGTGCTTTACATGAGTTTTCGTCCTGATTCGTCTGCCTGCGCTGCTGTTGTTGGTGATGTGGAGGAGTGCTGTCAAACAGTCAAGGCATGGATAGCTGCAAACAGACTTAAATTAAAAGACGACAAGACAGAGGCAATTGTCTGTGGTTCTGATGTCAGTCTTTGGAAAATCTCAATTACTACTATCAAAGTTGGGGCTTCCGAGATAACGTTGTCAAACACGGTTAGAGACCTTGGCCTTTTTATTGATAATAAAATATCAATGGTTCCACATATCAGTGCTGTGGTTAAGGCTTGTTCGTCTCATCTACGGGGCCTGGGTCAGCTGTGACCTAAACTCAATAGGAGGACGGCCTATACCGTAGCAGTCTCTCTTATCCAGTCAATGTTGGATTACAGCAACAGTTGCGTGTGGGGTTTGCCCTTGAACCAACTGCAGAGATTACAGAGAGTGCAGAATACCGCGGCGCGCATTGTTTCGGGGGTGAGGAGGCTAGATCATATCTCCCTCAATAGGCCTACTCAGGGATCTCCACTGGCTCCCGTTGATAAAGCGAATAGAGCACAAAATTATGTCCATTACGTACGGATGCATAAAGGGCATTGCTCCTTCTTATCTTCGAGAGCTTATATCAAGGCATGAACCATCTAGGGAACTGCGTTCTTCAACAGAGTCACTCCTAAAAACTCCCAGTTTGGATGGACACAAAAAGAAGTACCTGGGAGTGCTCCCATTTGAATCAGTTGCGCCTTCTTTATGGAACAATTTATCTCAGATACTGAGAGAGTCTGGGACAAGAGAATCTTTTAAAAAGAAAAGACCTTTTTCTTTGGCTAATACATCTGCCATTGCAAGTAAGACCAAGAGCGCACCGAGCATGCTAATTTAATAGCATGGATAGAAGCGCTATAAGAAGTGACCATTCTTATAGTATCTTATCTTATATCCTTAACAAATGGAAATTCGTTTAAAAAAAGCTATTTCTCTTCTTTTCTTTTCACTTATGTGGGTATCTTTAGCTGCGAAGTTCATGCAACCAAGTTTTGGATTACTTCACGTATACGACCGAGAAACAGAAAGCCAGCGCGCTTTAAGTCATATTATTACTTTTCGGTGAGTAAACCAGATTTGAACCCCACTAATTGTTGAGAATTCGAGCGAGCTTACTCTTTTGGGTCTCGGAGAACTAACTCTTCTGTATCACGCATCACTGATGGCCTACATCATTGGTCGGCAACCTTTTGCTAATAGTGTGCCAAACTGGGATTTCTAAATCATTCAGCGTGCCAACAGCCTTATAGTCAACCTGCTCTATTATACTTTTTTAAAATTATTTTGTATACGACAATTAATTTAACTCCGTAGCAAGACAAAGACCAAAAGCAAACGACATTTATTGAGAAAATCGCTAAATCGTTTTATATTTAATACTAAATTAACGTGTTTGTGATTATTATCCTTCTTTTTTTTTTCATTTATATGAAACATAATATTTTATTAATAAACTTTCACATTCATGGTAATTATTATCTAAACATTATCATTTTGTTGTCAAGATGAGGCTCAAACACCTGTTAATATTGATTATATTTTGATCTCAGTTTAACTGAGATGTCCTTAAATATTTTATACCTTATTAAACTTAGAAAGAAAATTATAGTAAAGTGGAATAGATACATAGTAATCATACGAACTGGGTAGTTAATGTAATGTTCTGAAATATACATATACATTTTTAGTCATTTAATAGTTATATAAATTTCAAATACTTTTTACAGTTTCACCATTTGTAAGTTATAAATTGTAAGTCATTTATTCTTTTATAAAAGGAACATAGAAATATTAGCTCAAATAAAACGGGTTAATTATCTCCCTTCATTTAAAAACCGTTTTCACATTTGATTCAATAGTGATGTCAAACAAGTTATGTTTTGTAATAAAAATATATATTATATAAATCCAACAATACGGTCTTTATTACTAGATCTAATTATTAGAGAATTACAAATAATTTACGTTAAATAGTTGTAAATAAACATTTCCTGCATTAATTGTTTGTCCATTAATGTTGTTTATTTCTTAAACATTAATAATTACAGAAATTACATAATATAGTGCTATCAAATAGGTTTCTTGTATTTAGTAAATTAATAAAAGGCCTACAAATAAAATTTGTCTTAGAATTACTTATATTTATGTTTAATTAAAGAAGATGAGCATAAGAACTCTTTTAAATGTAATCCGTCTGTATCAATTAATGAGCGCCTTGTCTTGAATACTTGAATGCTCTTCGCTAATTGTATAATGTCTTTAGTTACTTCTGAGTGGTCAAGTGTGGGTGATCTCTTTTTTTTTGTGCTTAATATGTAAAGAGAAAATCTGTGTAGAAAATAATCCGTTTAGATTTTAAAATGTTCATAAACTTTCGTTGTCAACTATTTTGGGGACAAAATTTGGATTCGGCTATTCATATAAGACAATGTTCTGGGTATCAATTGAAATAAGACTAAACTTATCTAGATCTAAAAAGGTTTATTCGATTTTTTCTAATCACATTGTAACAAAATAAATTGTTGAAATACAATTTAAAGAATAAAATAAATTGTGCTTCTTGGCTTGGTAAAATTATTAATTAAAACAATATTCCCGAAAAGACCTTTTGTTTTAGAAAATGGTCGTAGGGGGGAGCGGCCGCTTCCCCTGCCCCCCCCCCCCCCAAATGGCTACGCTACTGCCAAAAGACATCCTATACTCAGAATGAGCCACAGGCTAATTGGCTGCGGGCCGGCCCCATCTCCGATTCAATGATGTCTCAAACCACAGATGTGCGTAGGACGCAATAATCTTCTTTATAGAAGGAGCGTCTGTAATGTATAAGATAAGATAAAATAAAATAAGATAAAACAAGAATGTGTCAGAAGGTGTGATAACTCTAAAACTGAAACTTTCGATTGTAAATGATTATTTGTAGATAATGAAAATATCACTCCCTACCTACTAGACAGACTTGTTTTATGTGGGGCGGTGGTCTAATTGCGGTGAATCCCGAGGGTCGTGGGTTCGTGTCCTGTTCCCCAAATGGTGCCTGCATTGAAATTTTTTTTAGCAACATTATATGAGCATGGCATTATGCTGGCCACGTTATCAGCTTGAAGCTTTTGTCGAAGACTAATGGACTCCAATGTTTTAAAAAGGATAGTATATTTTAACAGGGACATGCTTGATTAATTTAGTTTGATTTAATTTGTGTTTGTCTGATTCTAACTGCTTTTGTTTCACTTGGTAAACTTTCCCAAACATTTAAAAACAAAATCCAATAATTTTTTTTTTTTTAATTCTGAATACACTTAAAGATAAACCTCACTCCCTATTTAGTTGCGGCAGATAAAACATCACTGCATACTGAATAGAATATGTTAAAAAAAAACGTAATGTAAATTTGACATGTCTTATCTGACGTAAGAAAAGTGCATCTGCACTGTTGGAAGTTGAAGCACTTTTGTGTTTTCTCGTTAGGTTCAATTGGTGTTAACAAACATAAATTGCAGACCTTGTTGTTCTTATACTGCGTGCAAACATTGCTAGCGAATGATCACAACTGACAAGAGTAACACAAACAGTTAAATTAATTAAACCTAAAAACATGAGAGCAGGGGTCGGCAACCTTTTGATAATAATGTGCCAAAGTAGGATTTCTAATTAATTCAGCGTGCCAACATTTAGAAGTCAACCTGTTCCAGAGCCAAATTTTTTCGTAGAATGCCCTTTTTTTGGGTCTTCCGCGTGCCATTGAAAATCGCTCCGCGTGCCAAGTTTGGCACGCATGCCGTAGGTTGCCGTCCCTTGCACTAGAGGACAGAAGGGCAAAGAGTAAAGTAGTAATAATGCATAAGGCATAAAACTATAATTTAAAATCCTACACAATAACAACCCGTTGAAATGCTCAGATAAACAGTACAAAAAAACGTATCTTAAGCTTTATGCGAGAACAAATGCATATACTCTTTCTTCCCGAGCATGGATTGGGAGGCCTTAACAAACCAGGAATACCAGTAATTTAGCATCATTTAAAACACTAATAAAAATGCAATACTACAATTTTAACATTTCGTTCCTGGTAGCAAAATATCTTGGCTACACCTCAGGAAAGTAAGTCCATCTCGCTATGACTATCTGCTCGATAACTAGATTTCTCTACTAAGTGGAGAATTTGAAACAAGCTGATGCGTATAATTAAAGCTGAAAAATATTCACAGGAGAGATTCAAAGATATTGAGAATAAGCTAGAATCGGTTTGTTTTAAAGCCACTAGCTGAACAAAAAGAAGTTTTTTGAAATTCTTCCCACACATTTCCCAAATATTTCTCACACTTTCCCACACTTTTCCCAAACTTTCGCCAAACTTTACCAAAAAAAAATAATCTCAAAACAATTTTCATCTTCATTTTTAAAGTTAACTGGCAGCTTATACAGGTTGTTTAAATGTATAAAAAATTATTGAGGATTTTTTGGAATATTAGTTTAGAAAACAGGGGAAATTTATTAACAAATTCTTAGATTAACTACTTTGTTATTCACTTTAAAATTATTAAAAGTATTTTCCATGCTGTTTGTCTGATTTAGTGAAATTCACTAACTGTCCTTACCCTGTCACTTTTTCCCAAACTTTCCCAAACCTGAAATATCAAGTCAGTTTTTCCCTAACTTTCCCAAACCTGAAATATCAAGTCAGTTTTTCCCTAACTTTTCGAAACCGCGTGAACCCCATTTTAATCATTCCTTTTTTTGTTACAATATGAACAAAAAAAAAGAAGGGAAGGGCAGGTAACACGTGTGGATCATCTGAGTATCACATGACTTCATTCCCCTTGTTGGGCCGAGAAATAGTAGCGAGGTGACAAGCCTACCACTGTGCAGACCTACCTGTGTTGTAGTCTTACCGAGAGGCAAATGTAAATAATAACAAGGCAAATCTCAAACCGAGCTGCACGTCGAGGGCAAGGTATCGCTTTGTTTTCACTGGGAAATTCTTCGCCCATCTGTCAAACGAGTATCTACCTAGAAAATGTTTCAGCTGACATCAGCAGGTTTATGGTTGGATGATTGGGGTAAGGGAAAGAAGTGAGTGAGATGTATGAAAATCTCCACAGAATATTATAGCTGTAATGTAGTAGTTCAAAATAAAATCACACGGACATGCACTAATATATTCTCGACAAAGATAGGCTAGCAATGAAATACAGATAACAAGACATTTTGAAACATAGTAAAGTACACGTCGGACCAAATGAATTGATCAAAGGGCCGGTGAAGCAGCGTTCAACTGTTTCTGTAGCCACAGAATAATAGGGAATTTGTTGCGAGCACAATGCCTAGCCGCCTTTACTGAGCCAATAAATATTGTTAGGGGGGAGAGAGAACGGGTGATAAATAACACTAGTTATGGAAAGGTTGAAATAAAGAGGAAAAAGAACAAACTAGAAGAGCGAGCTGTAAGACACACACGTAGAGTGATGAGATAATCTACAGTTTATTGACGAAATTGTCAGCTACCTGGTGAGTCTACTCAGGAGAAGATAATCACAGGGGACTTAAAGGATGCATCTCTCGTGGAATTCTTCACGGGTGATACCAATCTCTCTTGCTCAGCGTGGTATCTGCACACGGGGCATTTTTTACTACCGACGGTTTTGTTAGTGTAAGGGGGGATAACTCAATAAAATACTAATTGCGTAGAGTTTATACTGAGTTATCTCTCTTTAATAATTAAAATGTTTATAATATTTTTTTTAAAGAATCAATATAACGATAAATAAAACGGTTACGCGTGTTCCATGAAAAGCAAAATTTGTCAGGCGTTGCCCGTGGGAAAAAAATTGTCCTACTTAGGTCTACAAGTGAACAGAAAGCTATAATCATTTAAATATATATATATATATATATATATATAATTTATAATTATTTACTGAAAACATTTTAAAAAATGATTTAAAATAAATATTGTAGGCCTAATTGTTGTTTTTTGATCATGTCTTTTTATTTAACGCAAAGTTAGAACTATCCATGTGAATGAGAATCAAACACCCGTCTCCCGCATGCATCTAAAATATAATTATTAGATTTTACTTAATGATAACATGTTAGGAATGCTTCAAGTCCAGGAGTTCTTTACAATCTTTAAAAAAAAAAGTTATATTAAATGGAATTTTTTTTTTAAAGTAGAAAATGAAAAAAAAGTATGAGTAGGGAATCGAACCCAGGTCGCCCGCATCGCAGTTAGGTACATTAGCCACTCAACTAGAAAGGACCCATGCCATAAGGAAAATCGCAAAGTCGTCAATAATGTCCCGTGTCTTTAAATTAACCAATGGGGATCGGATACCATACACACAGGACGCACAGTCTACCTGATATATAGAGAGATGTTCATCCACTAAGCGAAGAATAACTTAAGAGCAGTTTCCGGTCTTCTATTACTTCTTGAGATTCGATCAGTACATAAGGTCGAAAGGTCAGTAAACAAATAGGTCAAGTATTGGAAAACAAATAGTTTAATAAAAAGTCAACACCGTGAAAAAAAAAAAAAAATTACCAAAAATTGTCTTTCAAACCGAGGCCAACTCAACGATTCAAACACACCCAGGACCAGTGTCAAAATACCCCCACCCGCCCCTCCTTTGACTTTTGAATTGAAACAAAACGTGACACCAATTCGCTCAGACTACGCATAGCTGTAAACATATCATTAAAATTTATAACAGGTTTTTTTTGTTGTTCGATTTATTTCGCTTTATATAAAAGCGCAGACCTGCCACATATATAATGAAGTCTACATTAAGGTTTTCTAATGTTCAAGTGTCTGTAAAAAAAAAAAATGTGTCATGGGAAATGAATTATACGTTTATAAAAATTACATCTTCAACTGTATGATTGTTATTGAGTGTAATCACTCTGGGAAGCATAAATAACATACAGAATAATGAATAAATCTGACAACATTACGTCAAGACAGATATAGATTTATCCAATACATGCCACTTGCGTAATCAATGACACTTCATTACAATGGTTAACCCTATTCAACCATGTATGGCATTCACTAATAATAACAATGAAATAACAGAAGCTTTTATATAAATCACTATTCATTATACTTCGCCGTTACGTTAACGAGTTATGTATTTTTAAAATCTTCAATGAAGCGCGATAGTGAATATAGCTCAGCCCCAAATTTCTACAGTATAGAATTATTTTCAAACGATTTTATTTAGTGCTACAAAGGGCATGAAGAATGTTCAAATGAAAAAAGCATTGACTGTATGTAATAGCATATATTCTACCGTGTCAGTGCGCTGGGTATCATACAAAGCACCAAGTATCATTCAAATACACTTTTGTAATTGAAAATGTCAGTCTACTCTAACACTGGAGTGGGCTTCATTATTACAATTAATATAACAAAACTGTTTAGTGTACGCGGTCTTCTGTGGTAAGCTTGTTTAGCCACGCCCGGAGCTGTTGAACAATTTTTTTTTTCATTCTGCTGGCGCGACAAACCCAAAGCCACAGTAATAAGCTTTAGAAAACAGGGAATTCCCTGGTGGGGGGTGGGGAGGCCACAATCAGTTGTCTCTTTGGGAACTTAACAAGTCCTTAACAGACCATGGGAGCTGCTTGAGAACCGCCTAGAATGTAGGCTACGCCATGGCAACAATCAGGACAGGCTCTAAGGTTTTTTGACGCCCTTGGCGAAAACAAATTCTGCACCCCCATTAAAGTGCCTTCAGCGGGGAGAAACTGAGTAGTGTTAGGGCATTCTTTCCTATTTTCTAAGACAACTTAAATAAATACCCTTCGCCTATCATTACCTAGTAGGCTAATTCGTCTTCCTATGCTAGTAGCGCGCAGAAATACTAAACTTTAAAAAAAAAAACCTCAATTATGCGCCCCCCCCCCCCCTTTTAAATTTTGCGCCCTAGGCGGCCGTCTAGGTTGCCAAGATGGATGAGCCGGCCCTGCAACCAACAATATAAAGCTAAATTTTTAGATTTATACTGTTACAAAATACAGGTTTGATGAAATTTGATCAAATGTCATAAAAGTTCAATGGCTCGGAACACGGTTCAACGTAGGACGCAATAACCTTCTTTTTAGAAGGAGTGTCTGTGATGTATTAGGTAATTAAACAACCACAAAAGAACAACAACAACAAATGTACTAAGAGATTGTCTCGCTCTCACTCTCGAGTAACTTATCCCTAGATGAACTCAATCAATTCTCACTCAATCGATATCTCGGACTCTCTGGTTTCAAAAAATACAACGACGACAATACCACGTGATCCATTCAACGGTCACGGTAAGTATTGCGCCATAACGAACTGTCACGCCCATTCATGATTGTCGATCTTTGTGTGACGCAAATGGCGTAATGACGCAGCGGGATTCTGCGTTTCACAATGAAACAACATAGACTCTGTGTCTTTGGTCTACTTGTGGATGAAAGCAATGAGAAGCCAGTTTGTGAATTTTGGAAGAAAGTTTTTACACAAGAAGAACAGGGTCGGTGTCTCGGGGTGGCCCTTCGGTTAGGTCACCGGACTATCAACCGACACGTCGCGGGTTCTATTCCTATCCCCGACCGATCCTCACCTAGTTTTGGGCCTAGTGGAAGTAATTATCTTCTATCTAGAAGGAAAGTATGTAAAACTGATAAGTTTAGCCATAAGCTTATAGTTGAACTAAGCATAATGTTTGCTTTTACATGAAAATTGTCTCATCAATTAAAAATACCACAGGCCTACCGTGTTTCGTTAATGAACTTAATGTATGTTTTATTTGTGTTTTTTTTTTGTTTTTTTTAAAGGCCATTATTGCCATTATATAAGCTTAGGCTACTCATTTTTATATTTACATTGAATTGAAGATGTTTTTTTTTCTCTCCATGCCGATTTTCAAAGCTAAGAAGGTCATCCACGTCAAGAAGTTAGGCTTAAAAAACCGGTTTAAAAGCTAGTTCAAACCTGTAGAGACAATTACAATTATTTCTCTTACTAGGACCTTAAACTCTTTCTTTACGGTACGGTTTATCAACCCAACGGAGAGAATAATAAGAGTAAAAAAAAAATCTATACCTGATGCATTAAATCTGTCATAAACAATATATTTCAATAACAAACCTGTCATGTCTTATATTATTCTTTAGCAAATTGAAAGGAGAATTTAATTAGATCAATTTAAATATGATTGGAATTTATCTGGAGTGTTTATTACGGATAATATAAAGAATATTGTAAATGAAAACATAAAAATTAAAAAAATATTTTCAACTCACCACTTCCTAAGTCAGTTTGTATTAATCCAAATGTCTTCTTTTTTTAAAGAACAATAGAAAAATATATATCCAAGAAGTGAGGAAAGTTTCTTTGCAATATGTATAAAAATGAAAAAGTTATGAATTTATTAGTCCTCCCACTTGAAATAGTGAAAAGGGAAATTATTTCTTTGATCTTTAGAAACACTATGACTATATAAACTATATATACCATTCGAATCTAAATAACTATTTTCAGGATTACTAGTGTGGGCCTAGGCCTAAGCCTAGAAGGTAGGCCTAGATGGTAAATTATACCTTATTTTTATTGTAGTGCTAGTATATTCTTTATGATTTAGAGGTCTCATAAGTTTTTACTGTTGTTGGTGATAGAGGAAAATACTCCTCACCCGAATCGGCAAACATTACGATAAAGTCCGGTAAATAAACCGTAAATATTCATCGTATTATTTAATCCAAATCATTTAAAATACTAGCCTACTACTACTACTACTACTAGCTTTCTCTGCAGTTAAACATCGTATTTAAACACTTTTAGAGCCACTATTACAATCCTTAATGTTTATATAAGCTAGGTAATCCACCATTTCGATCAGCTATTTTTTTGTTTACACTACTTGATCGATGAAAAATGAAAACAAACAACACAAAACCATGCTTTTTTTCAGTGTAAAACTATTTATAAACGAAGTTGGAACTCTTCTGGACCAAAGATTCTATAAATACGTATAAAAAAGTTAATGGTAAATGCTTAACTAATGATAAAACGAAACAAACCACTGATGACGCAGGCTACGGCTTTACGTAGGCAATGAAAAAACCTATGACGCAGGGCGCGGCGTAACGTAAAGACAGAGTTTAATTAATTAATTGAACTCGCTGTATTGAAGCTGTTTAAAAATTGCTTAAAATATAGACCTACTTTTAGTTATTAACGAGCATATCCTACCTTTACCTTAATATATGTTACAAACATTCCTTCTTCCGAGCTAGTTTGAAACTTTAAAAATAATGTTTAACTTATTTGTTATGAATCAGCTTGATCTGAAAAAGATTGTCGTAGCCTAGGGCTAGGGCCTAGGCTACTAACCTAACCGTGGACCGACTTTCAAAATGTCAGATAAAATAAGCTTAGATGCCAGCCAAATTCTAAGTGTATCATAGATTAGGTTGTAAACAAAATTGTTTTATATAAGCTTATATGTAGGTCATATCATTTAATTTACTTTTATAAATATACTATAGACTATAGACCTACAAAAAATGGCCTTTATGGTCGTTCAACATGAGTGTTTGGTATCAGCGTGCTAAATAACATAATAACATAATAAGTTTAGCTGGACGCATAGCACGATGGCCGAGTGGTTAAGGCGTTGGACTTAAGATCCAATGGAATTATTTCCGCGTGGGTTCGAACCCCACTCGTGCTATACTAATGTTTTCTTCTTCATCTAATTTTTTATAGTTGATTTCATTCAATTTAACCAGATGTAATGTTTGCTTGTACGGGAGATTTTTTTCTCATCAATTAATAAACTAACCCATAAAAACACAGTTTTTTATTATATATTACTCCGTTTCTTTGTAAACTAAGTTTATATTTAATTTATATTTTGATAGATTAAAATAACTATAAGTGATATCATACCTTATGAATTTCCACACTAAAATTTTGCGCATCCTTTTTTTTTTCTAGCATTGGCCCGCAAAAACCATAAAAAGATAACTCACTTTGTTTCGGCTATATTGTGTAGTTTTCATTCTATTTATTTCGTAAAAACGAACATATCCGAAAAGTTTATTTACTTTCGTCTCTTCCGGTAGAGGCAGCCATGTTTCCATTTTCTTCGATTCGCAAATTGGTCGTAGGTATTAGTAACTATTCCAAAGGCTATGATGCTGAAAATTTGATAGAATGTATTGTTAGTCTGGATATATCTGCGACCCAAGTTTCAACTCGATTGGACGACGGGAAGTGGTCGAAAAATTGATACAAAGTTTTGCTAATAACCAAGCAAGCAAGCAGACAGACAGAAAATACAAGTTAATAGAAAGAGAGTAAAAATACTGTATTTTTTTTTGTTAATGAACTTATTGTTTGTTTTATTTGTTGTTGTTTGTGTTTTGTTCTTTAGCAATATCCTCAGAACAAAATTACCTTTATTTGTTACATCTATAGAATTTAAATGTACCTCAATCGATGGCTAGTTAAGTTGTAGAAAAGTGGCTCCATTAGTAAATCTTCAGGTTCCATTTTCGGCATGTCTACATTGTATGAGAAATGTATAATATGCTATGACATGAGACTGTCCTTGAAATAAGGGTCTGAGTAGGCCCTACACGATTGATAAAATAATAATATGTTTAATATCTCCGGATAAGTCCCCAGCGTATACCGAAATACCGGGTTTTCAACCCGATACCGGGGCATGAATGACAAATTACAAGGATCGTAAAATAAAAAAAAAAATGCATTCAATACTTGACAATACTATTTTATCGTCTATGCTAGGCTAAGATTTATTCTCGGGTCTAGAGGGTGTCTTTGGTGAAGCCGGCTGGTCCAGCGGTTAGTTCACCGGACTGTCAACCAAAAACCAACTGACAGGACGCGGGTTCTAGCTCTGCCACCGACGGATCCCTGTCGCCCTGCAGGAGATTTGGGCCTAGTGGACGTAATAATATTCTATCTGGAAGGAACATTTGTAAACTTATAAGAGTATACCTATCTCTGATGGGTACCTGACTTTAGTTGGGGGTAAAGTAAAGAGCGGCTGGGGCATTGTGCGGGACCATATATCCTACTTGTATGCCATGGTCTCAGAAACATGTTCTAAAATATTTACATACTTATACCGGCCCATAAGTAAAACGTAAAAATTGATATAAATTTGAACACACATTGCCGTTTTTTGGTTCACTTGTGTTTGACTAGGCTATATTATATTATATATAGGGCAGAGGCCGTAACGTTTAAAAAATTACAAAATGTGACTCGGCAATTTTTTCCGTGTGGTCTTCTTATGTAATTGTATGCCAGTTATAGACTAGATAATAATTTAACGTTTATATTTGTATATTTTCTGATAAATTAAAACACACGTAATTTATATACTATTTGTCTGCTACTGTCTATAACTCAATTGTTATTTTTGTTTTAAAAAAAAAGATGCGGCAAAACTTTCCGAGCATAAATTTCGACCATAAAGCGATTTTCATTTTTTCGCTGGGTTTTCATAATGTGACATTTTCTCTTTCAATAGCTTTGCGTGCAATATTATGTGAGTAAAATAAACAAACAAGAGCATAATGTAATCAATGAAACGCTTGCTTCATACAAAGAGACTTTTTGTTCGATGCAGAAGTGTATGGCTGGAATCGGTAGAAGACCGAAGGAGGAGAGAATGGAGTGAATTGCTGGAAAAAGTGGTTCCGTTTGAATAACTAATGTCACGGCGTGGAGTTGTGCAAATACTTTTCTTTTCAATGTCAATGAACTATGTGGCATGTATTTGTGCAGAGAAATAAACAAAGTTGATCTTTCTGTCTATCTGTCAATCAATCATTCAATCGATCTATCGTTCTATTTACCTATCTATCCATGTATCTATATATCTCTATCTATCTATCTATCTATCTATCTATATCTATCTATCTATCTATCTATCTATCTATCAATCAATGTATCTATGAATCCATCTAATTATCCATTTATCTATTCATCAATACTTCAATCAATCTTTCTTTTTAACTATCCATGGATCTATCTATCTATCTATCTATCTATCTATCTACCTATCAATCTATGATTCAAATATCTAGCTATGTATGAAATTATTAATTGTTTTATCTATCTATCTATTTACCTACTTATCTATTTAAGTATATATCAACCAATACAACTAAAGGGCTATCTATCTGTCTGTTTACAATCTGTCAGCCTCATCTATCAGCTTCTCAGTCTATCTATTTTATCTCTAAGCCAAATTGCCTGGCTTTGCTCGGAGGAAAATATATTAGGCCTGTTTAAGCTACAGATTTTAAAAAAAATGAACTACAATGAACATGAAGCTATAAATCTAATGATTTTAAACAAATATTATTTTTTACTGAAGACTTTTAGGAAAGTAATTTAAAATTAATATTGTAGCCTAATCGGGGTAAAAAAATAGTCACGGCTTTTAATTTAACAAAAATCTAAATTGTCCGGTGTTGCTCGTAGATTTACAATCTTTTTTTAGAGTGATATTATTTGGAATAAATCAAAATGTACAAAAAAAAAAGGATTAGAATAACTGGAGAATCGAACCCGGGTCGCCCGATTGACAGTCCGGTACGTTACCCACTTATTTAGCGAAGACATATGTCCGAAGTGAAATGGCAAAATTATAATATGATGCAATAAGTTCACGTGTCTTTAAATTAACTAATATGATTGGTTGAACACACACCGTCTACTATATATATATATATATGTGACATAATGTTACTAGAATAATTTATTTGAAAACGTGAATGACTTAATGTTAATACAATAATTTATTTGAAAACTTTGAGTGATCGGCGTGGCATTGATTTTCCATGACAAAATGTTTAAATTTTTGGTAAAGTCTTTTTTTTTTGGACACCTTTCTAGGTTTTTTTTTTATAAGCTTGATTGATTTTAACCAGCCTCGAGAAACCGAATTTTTACAAATAACATGTTACAAAAGTTTGGAAACAAAATGCCATGGCATTTGAGATCATATCAGATATTCAAATGTATCTTATATTTTCAATAAGCTACATATTACAGACGCTCTTTTTTTATTAAAAAAAAGATTATTTAAACAAATAAGTAGGCCTATCTATTAAAACTTAAAAGCTGCTTAATTATAAATTTCAAGAGGTTATAATTTACTAGAGTTTTTGAGATTTCTTAGAGCAGGTGTCTTATCTTATCTTATGTATTACAGACGCTCCTTTTATAAAGAAGATTATTGCGTTCTGCGCTCATCCGTGGTCCGGTGCTTATTGTGTGCCAAACTCTGATTTCATTTCTACAGCATTCAGCGTGCCAACAGCCAGAAAGTCAACCTGCAGTTCTTTTTATTAAAGCACCGTAGCAAGACCAAGGCGAAAATCAAAAGAACTGTGGCGTCACATACAACAGCCCGCCCCCCCCCCCTCCCTATCCCGACAGATAAACACACATTATTGTTACTATTTGTAACATTATCTATGCAATTTTTCTATTTATTTTAATGGTATAGTGAAAATGTGTGTTTATCTGTCGGGGGAAGGGGGCGGGCTGTTGTTTGTGACGCCACAGTTTTTTTTTAGTTGCTGTCTGGTCAGATGAAGGGGCGGGACTTTCTTCACGTTGAAGTTCACGCGTGGCTGCCTAGACCAGCAATCGGACGGCCAGTATTACATAATCCACTTGTCCGTTATGTCTTCACTAGCGCCATCCCTGCTTCGTGTTTTAACTGTATTCGGCTACAATGTAACTCATACACCTTGTTTTATTTTTAAAAAAAACAACACAATACTTCTTATATCTACTAGTGGGTCGAATTGACACATATAGTTTTTAATTGCATTGGTCAATGATTATTTAGAAATAGCTTTTAAAATTAATTTTATAATGATGGTGGCAAGAATAAAAAATACTCTATTTATAACTAAGTTCCCAAAAATGCAAAAATATGAATACGTTTTAAAATTTTAATAACCAAAACATTAAGAACAATAAAGTATTTATAATTAGGCACTAGATATGTATAGGCCTAAGACTATGGTACTGATATGTTTTTTTTTTTTTTTTTTTTTTGTGAACTACCGTACGCAAATAGGGCACTTGACACAAGTATTAGATGTTTTCTTGTCTAACTTCACCGAGCGTACCAATGAAGAATCTCTATTGCCCTGCTTATGGGTAGTATGCAAGACTTTTACTGAGCAAAAAGTCAGGATAACACACTGAACGCTTTTTTTTTTTGTTCAACTAATGTTGTATGTATACATAGATTTCTAGTTAAAAACTAAAAAAAAAACTCAATAAAAAGAAATAAATATTAAGGTTAAAGTCATTATAAATAACGATGAAATGGGAGTGAGGAAAACCAAGGGTGGGCGTAGGGCTTAGGTGTCCCGGTAGGCCTGTTAATGCCATGAGGTATTTTTCTTCCCTCTATACCGATTTGTTACTATTGGCAACATAGTCTATATTTTTTTCCGAGCTATGTTAATGGTATAGTGAAAAAGTGTGTTTATCTGTCACTATGATTAACTGTCCGTATGTTTAAAGGTCGTGTGATTAAGTGTCCGTATGTTTATCTGTCGTGGGATTAAGTGTGCGTATGTTTAAATGTCGTGTGATTAATTGTCCGTATGTTTATCTGTCGCATGTTTAAATGTCGGGTAACCCTTTCACATTCATGGTTAATGTCTAAAATATTAATTTAGTTTAATTCTCATCATCATCGTAAGGTTCCGTGCCGGATGGCGTAGTCAATCATGTCTTTCCACGAATCTTTTATTCTAGCAAACTCTAGCATTTCTACATTTTCCTCCTTGCAGTGATAAATTTAACTCTTTCAAGGAGACAATGATGTCAACCAAGTAAGTTATTGTCAGCAGTTCACTTTTATCATCGAAAAGTGCTTCAAAGAGCAGTCTTGCTTTCTTATATAAAATATATTTTAAAAAAAAAACTAGTTTATCATGAAGCTAAACAAACATGTTTTAATTTCTCTCGACAAGTGTGAAATAGCAAGCATTGTTCGGAGCATCATACTAGTTGCACAATTGCGAAAACAGACGACTGTTTATAGAGCAAAACTTATGACGCTTTTTATTACTTCTTTTAATTGTCGTGGCAATGTCTTCGTTGCTAATATTTGTCCATATATCATACAGTGAGCTCCGATTACTTTTGGTCACTAATTCTGTTGAAATCCAGACCGACCAGAATCTACACTAAATTCCAAAATATTCATGAAGTGTCGGTCGTTTTATCGCCAATACTACTGCTTTTAACACAATGGCTGCTTTTAACAGATAATAGGTTTATAAACACAACATTCTACACACGTGTTACTGGTCTCCATACGTTCATTATGGTGCCGACCTGTCACATACACCTGTATTGATGTCATTACGCCAAGTAGCCTACACATATTATGCCGATATATCTGCATTTCGGTGGACTCAATTGGAGACGGAAAGATGAGCTGTGTTTCGGCTCCTAAGACCATCGAAAACATACATTTTCCGAAAGTCTTTGGCGACCCTCGCGAAATAGTCATTCGACCCCCAAGGGGATCGCGATCCACAGTTTGGGAACCGCTGCTCGGATAAGCGATCGCAGTGACCATATACTATAATATACATGGACCGCTTGCTTTAGTATTTCTGCTATATGATGACTTGAAACACTGATTTTCGGAATTCCCGATTCTAAATAAAGTATTTGCTATACAGGAAATAAAGTTATTGATGTACAAGTTCCTTTTTATTTAATCGCTATGATTTTCTCAATGAAAAATTGAAATCGAAAGTTTTACAGAGCGGAAACATTTATAGATCAATGTTGTGTGCGCACGGAAAAAGAACATAAGCTCTAAAAATAGAGCAGATGGTCCATCTTATGATAATAGGATTAATAGGCATACAAGGATTCATTTAAAGTCGAAAAAAATGCGATTTAATAAAACGGAACTTGTATGACAATTACTTTATTTAGAATCGGGAATTGCAAAAAAAGAAGTTAATAGCATAAAAAAACTAAAGCAAGCGGTTCATGTATATTATAGTCTATGCAGTGACTAGAATCCCCACATTTTGTTTAGAGAAGCTTAAGTCGTTTCGTTACAATTTATTCTCAGCTTAACTGAGATTTTCGTTATAGGATTATGTATGATTCAGAAGGTAGGAGATCACTGTTTAGCGGAATAGATATGAAGTAATCATACAAAGTGGGTAGTTAATGTAGTGTTTAATGTTTTAAAATTTACATATAATTTCTTTACTAATACAATATTTATATAATTTGCAACTATTTTCATTTAGCTTTATCATTTTAAAACTATAATTGTAAGCCATTTATTCTTTTTGTAAAGGAAAAAAAGAAAAATTTTAGAAATATTAAATCAAATAAAAACCGGTCTATTATTTCCCTTTAAATAAAGTTTCAATATTTGATTCTAAAGTGAATCCAAACAAGTTTTCTAATATTACTTATTAATTATTTTTCCTTAATTTAAATCTAGCATTATGTTATTTATTTCAACTAGTAATTAAAGGTATAAAATAAAGATTAAATAAATCTATACAGATTATTGCGTCCTAGGCTCATCCGTAATCCGAGTCTAGTCATTCATCTTTATTAATGTTTTAAATGATGTTAAGTTGGTGATTTTCCTGGATGGTTCGAGCAACCCATTCCATGCTCTAATGCCACTCGGGAAGAAAGAGTACTTGTATGCATTTGTTCTCGCATAAGGGACAAGGAAAGTGTTTTTGTCCTTATGTTTATCTGAGCATTGCAACAGGTTGTTATTTATGAGCACCTCGTCTTTGAATGCTCTACGCAAATTGTTCAATGTCGGGTACATATCTAGTTACTTAAGAGTGGTCAAGTGTACATATCTAGTTACTTATGAGTGGTCAAGTGTACATATCTAGTTACTTATGAATGGTCAAGTGTACATATCTAGTTACTTATGAGTGGTCAAGTGTACATATTTAGTTACTTATGAGTGGTCAAGTGTACATATCTAGTTACTTATGAGTGGTCAAGTGTACATATTTAGTTACTTATGAGTGGTCAAGTGTACATATCTAGTTACTTATGAGTGGTCAAGTGTGCATATCTAGTTACTTATGAGTGGTCAAGTGTACATATCTAGTTACTTATGAGTGGTCAAGTGTACATATCTAGTTACTTATGAGTGGTCAAGTGTAACTGACCTCCTTGACTTTACTTAAACCAGCATTCCAGTGCGATAAAATCTGTTCACACGTGTAAGTTGAACACAACGCGGAAACTAGAAAGAAAGCCTAGCAAATGAAAACAGTAGATGCTTTTCCTAAGCAGCTTCCTTACAGATTTTTCCGCAAATCGGCACATTTTGATGTCTAATTTTATGTTTAAAATTAAACTTGCTAAAGAAACTTGAATTTCCTTTAAATCAATAAAAGGACAGAAGGTATAAAATGGACTATTTGAACAATAGATTCCATCGTTGCACACAAACTTTCCTTGAACTTTAATACCCGATGTACAGCGTGATTTTCATGTTATAGTTTGCATTGAAAAATCTCCTTCTGGGAAGGTCTCCCTCGCGTGCCACTGAAAATCGCACTGAGTGCCAAGTTTGGCACGCGTCGCTTAGGTTGCCGAATCCTATCTTAGACAACACTATATGGTTCCGAGTAAGTTCGTTTGGGAACCACTGTTCTAAGGTTACCACGCCTGATTGAAACCAACGAGGCTCATACAAAGAGCTCCGACGCTTTTGTGACGACCAATAATACTCTCGCAAATAAATTATTCAATTCACCGATATTATATAGATATACAAATAGTTCCTTTAAGCGGTGGCATGTGTTTATCTCTTCCACAGAATAGCGTCCTTAGCAACGGAAGTAAAATGGGGCCGGGAGCCGGGAGAGTGGTTGGAAGGTGAAGGGGGTGGGCGAAGGACTGGGCAAGGGACACCATTCACAAACTGCAAGCTCGCTGATCAACAACAACAGCAACAGTTAACGCATGCGTAGCCCGGTCCTGTTTTGGCGAGCCGTGGCTTTAATACAATGCTGTATTCAGGGGGAGCGAACTAGATCTTACGTGGCACACTCCCACCTTGGCTAAATAGGGCGTTGCCCCGCCCCCCCCCCCCTCACTGTTTAGTTTACTAGCTTGGCCTACTTTAGGTTAAATATAGTGTTGTTGTTTTACATAATAATATATGTATTTTAATAGACAGAAAGTGCTTTTTGGAAAGTGGAGAGGATAGGGGGGGGGGGGAGCCTCAGCAAAATTATAAATATCCAACGCAGGTATAAACTCTATCTGGGTACAGTTAGTGTATATGGGTGTTTTGATCATTCTGTTTACATGGCGAAAGCAGCAACTTCTATTTAGATAGTTTAATAGATACGCCCCACCCCCACACCCCACACCCCACACCCCACTCTGACCGAGACCAATGTTTATTTTGTTCTTTTATAAAACACACCGAATGTTAAAAGTACACAACATGAGTGCAGTGAGTAGGCTACTTTAAAAACACAGAATTACATCAAATATTGTTTTAACCCTTACAGTCCCGCGCGCGTATATAGCGGAACTGAAGGCAGTATAGATAGAAGTAGGTCGGCACAGGAAGGGTTAATACACAAATGTTGTAAGTTTTAAAATATATTCTAAATAGAACCAAAGACTATAATAAGTAGGACCGCTCGCTCTATTTTTAGAGCTTAAACGTTCTTTTTCCGTGCGCATCCAATAACACTGTCTTCAATGACTTCTACGCTCCTACGTTTGCCTAAATGTTTCCGCTGCATACAGCTTTTGATTTTAATTATAATTTTTCATTGAGAAAATCATAGCGATTAAATAACACGGAAACGAACAGTACAAAAGGGAATCGGGAATTCTGAAAAGAAGTCATTCGAGTCATCAAATAGAAATATTAAAGCAAGTGGTCCATCTTATAGCCTTTGCTGAACTTTAAATCGAATACTTTAAATGACAACTCTGTTGAATCTCATATTTTGTAAGCACATCTATCTGTATCCTTATTGTTGTAAGTATAACTGTCCCATATATTGTTTTAGCAGACCATTTTTTTTAAACTATAATTTTAATCCTCTTACGTATATTTATATAGAACAAGTAGATCTATACATTTTGAATCTCAGATAAACATAAGGACAAAAAACACTTTTCTAATCCCTTATGCGAGAACAAATGCATATAAATATTATTTCTTCCCGAAGCATAGAAAGGGTTGCCTGGACAAACCAAGAAAACCAGTAACTTAACATCATTAAAACATTGATTAAAATGCAAGACTAGACTCAGACAACGGATGAGCGTAGGACGCAATAATCATATTCATAGAATATGTAATAGCCTATATAAGAAAATATATTGTCTAAGTATAACATTTGAAATCTCAGAAATTGTTTAAGTATAACATTTGAAATCTCAGAAATTGTTTAAGTATAACATTTGAAATCTCAGAAATTGTTTAAGTATAACATTTGGAATCTCAGAAATTGTCTAAGTAATACGTTTGAAATCTCAGAACTCGTTTAAATATAACTTTGATTTTCATATTTCTTACGTCAACACGTTCGTCACGGACAAAACATTACTTGAAGAGAGGACCTTTTGTTTACTTAAACAAATCAATGACTGAAACTGACGCAATCGAAACGGTGGGTGGGACTGGGAGGGAGGGGGGCTGTGGTGATAGGGTCGTGGGGGAGGGATGGGGGGCGCGGTGGTGGTGATAGGGTGGGGGCGTGAGCAAGATCGAAGTTTATATTGATCGATTTATCTGCTTGAAATCAACTACGATTCCTTTGCCCTAACTAACCTCATAAGAACCTGTCAGTCCAGTCTTAAGTAAAAAAAATGTTACCTTCTATAATTGCGTTTCACTCCAATTGGCAGTAACTCGGCCTTGTTTATCGGTTAGTTAGTTACCTGTGGTAATTATTCGGCTTCGGTATTTCACATGACCAGGTCACTTTCACCGGCTGGCAACACTTCGTGATCACATTGTCACGGTGAAGCCGTCACGCTAGTTAACAACCCACAAGGGAGTGAATTATTGGGCAATCTGCCTCAGAGATTGTTGTGCATTATATTGTATCTTGTCTTCATAATATATATATATAATATAGTATTTAAGAAAAACAAACACGTTGTCGTGGCTACTGCTTACCTGCATCGTGTGTGCTGGTAGTTTCAACGGACCGTAAACAGATTTCTGTGATTTACAAAAAGTGAACGGATCCCATCCAAGGTCAAAGTTCGTTATACTGCGTCATTGGTTACCGGACCAGGTATCTCGTTACAGGTTTTGTTGTAAGTAGATTCTGATGACCTAGATTTAATATAATATTCACATTTATTAGAGTTAGAGTGTGTATTGCTTTTTTATATTATAAATTACATTTCATCTTATTATTTAGATGATTATTATTTTTTATATTATAAATTACATTTCATCTTATTATTTAGATGATATTATTTAGATGATATTTAAAAAAAACTAACCCATAAAAACAAAGTTTTTATTATGCTCCCTTTCTTAGTAAACTAGATAGATTTGATAGTGATATCATAACTTATGAATTTCCAAACTAAAATTTTGCGCATCCGTTTTTTTTCTAGTTTTGTTCTGCAAAAACCATAAAAAGATAACTCGCTTTGTTTCGACTACATTGTGTCGTTTTCAATCTATTTATTTTATAAAAACGAATATATCGGAAAAGTTTATTTACTTCCGTCTCTTCCGGTAGAGGCAGCCATATTTTACGTAAAATATTTTCTTCGATTCGCAAATTGGTCGAAGGTATTCGTAACTATTCCAAAGGCTATGATGCTGAAAACTTTATAGAATGTATTGTTAGTCGGGACAAGTCTGCTGCCCAAGTTTCAGCTCGATTGGACGATGGGAAGTGGTCGAAAAATCGATTCAAATTTCTGCAAGCAACAGGATAGACAAGCAGACAAACAGACAGTACGAGTTAATAGAAGAGGAGTAAAAAAAAAAGAATGATTAGTGTAAAGAAAAAAAAAATATATTAGCACGAGTGGGGTTCGAACCCACGCGGAAACAATTCCATTGGATCTTAAGTCCAACGCCTTAACCACTCGGCCATCGTGCTTGCAATTCTATCTGCTTGTTGATTGTGTACATTATTACGTAGGCTATTCATCCTTTTGACTACGCCTTATCCATGATAGAGTTATTTCGTTATCTGAAACAATATATTTGTATAATAATATTTGGACCAACAGATTTAAGTTAGAAATATATAATAATAATAATAGGTCACGTTAGTTAGAACACATGTATTAGGCCTTATGACCTTATGTCACGACATCATAAAGTCTACGGCTAAGGACTTTTCCACAATGTGAGTGTGTCGGAGAGTAGATATATATATATATATATAGGCTATGCAGGCGTCAACTAGGCCCGATTAACATCCTCCATGATTACTAATAAGAGCATCTACAGTTCTAATGCATGCTGCATGCAAGGGTGTGAAGTATTTGACAAACTGATGTGTAGTATAGGCCTATAGGATTATATCCGTCATCGAGTGGTGGAAAGTATTGGAAACAATAAGATTGCTTACACATGTACACATTACACATTTACACATTACACATTTACACATTACACATTTACACATTACACATTTACACATTACACATTTACACATTTACACATTTACACATTACACATTTACATATTACACATTTACACATTACACATTTACACATTACACATGTACACATTACACATTTACACAGTACACATTTAGACATTACACATTACACATTTACACATTACACATTTACACATTATACATTTACACATTACACATTTACACATTACACATTTACACATTACACATTTACACATTTACACATTTACACATTACACATTTACACATTAGGGGACGTCCATTAATTACGTCAACAAAATAGGGGGGAGGGGGGGGTCTGAAAAAGTTTGACAATTGTTGACATGGGGGAGGGGGGGAGCTCAAGAAAAGTTGACGTCAACAATGTTACTTTTTATGAAATAAATAATGATACAAATTTATTACAAAATTTTACATTTGCCCTGTTTAACTTACATAGATAACATGGGAAAACATGGTTTTACGTTAATACAAATATATCAATTATGGAAACTAAAGTTGACATGTCCTTTTTGTGTTCATTTTGTTAGTTTGTAGATCTATCTATGGGTGGAAAGTGGAAACTAATGCAATTGTTAGCAAGGCAGTGTGACCTATCAAAATTGTAAAAAACCTCACCTTCGCTGTCTATGCGTAGGGTTGCCAGACACATGGGTGTCAAAAGGAGGACAAAGGATAACATTGTGTTTCAATTCAATAGTTTCACATTAAACTCGCAATCAGTATAATTTTATTACAAGAGCTGGTATTAAGTTTAAGTGTGTATTGGTAAACTGAGCAAGAAACAGTTTTGTTAAAAATAACATATTAATTCACTGTAGGCTGATGGGCAGCTTGAATTTGGTTAGTCAACTTTCAAGGTCATGCAACAGTTTTTTAAAAAAAAGGATTTTTTTTTCTTGTACAAATAATCACCTGTTTATTAACTATATTCTTAACATGTTTATACTATTTTAAAAAATGTATTTGTCTTTATGCCTTCAAAACAAAATATTACAAAAGCCGGATGTTTTAAAAGATTTTGTGCTTTGCCTGTCGAACGGAGGACAAGAGTCTAAAAAGGAGAACATGTCCTCCTTTTGCCGGACGTCTGGCTACCCTAGTCTAGCGAGACATGGTGGCTGGAATAACACAAAAAAAAGCAACAAACTGTCTGCAGACGTTCAGAAAGCCATTTTTTTGCCGCTCAGTAGCCTACATCAAAATTAGGCACCAGAGACTGGCGTTCGTTATGTAAGCCATGTAAGCGAAAGCTGGGATTGGCAATAGAACTAAAAACAACAATAGGCCCTCTCTGAGACTATAAGTAGCCTAATGTTTGCAAAGCATTGAATGAAGTGTATTGTGTGAATGAATCTCCAGCATGGTTATTTTAAAATATTTCCTTCAGAAAAATAATTCGTGGCCCACCACATGAAGTACGAAATACTTAGCCTACCTTATTTCTTTTTAACATCCCTAATTCTGATATTTAGACTAATATATTTTTGCTGACTACGATAGAAAAGGTGAAACATTATAATTACGTCGATTAGGCTACATAGATCAATTTAGTAATTTGTACGTTTTAATTTCTTATTTTGTGGAAAAATTTTATGAGATAAAAATATTTTAGTATCAGTGGCGTCGCCAGTATTGCAAGTTTTGGGTGGAAAATAGTGCAGGGTAGTAAAAGTAGGGGTCAGGGAAGGCAACTACCGTGTGTATAATGTGTTTGTGTGGACCATATGCGAACATATAATTAAAATAGAAGGATAGGCCTATAATGAACAACTGGTGCACAATTTCCCCCTATACTATTTAACAATTAACATATAGTACCAAAAGCTCATTAGTGAAACTTGAAATAAGAAAAGATTAAATATTGATATGAAAAAGAACAATAGTAAACAAAAAGAAAAGAACTATTGTTAAGATCCTCAGATTGAAAAAAAGGGAAGTGTGAGGGGGTAGGAACCATGTTACATCCCTTCGTGGCTACGCCTATGAGAGTTATAGTGAATTTGAAATTTGTTTATAACAAGTTTTAAAATGCATTACAATTAATTGTAGTATAGACCTTTCAGTTTCAAATATATTTTAAACATGAAAGCAAGCGTCTAAAATTGTGTTATTTGTTTTGAGGGGGGGGGGGGGGGTAACAAATTGTTGACGTAATTATATAGGGGGGGTCTCTGAAAGTTTGACAGTTGTTGACAAGGGGGAGGGGGGGAGTCGAAAATCGCCTAAAAATTGTTGACGTAATTAATGGACGTCCCCTTACACATTTACACATTACACATTTACACATTACACATTTACACAGTACACATTTACACAGTACACATTTACACATTTACACATTACACATTTACACATTACACATTTACACATTACACATTTACACATTACACATTTACACATTACACATTACACATTACACATTTACACATTTACACATTACACATTTACACATTACACATTTACACATTACACATTTACACATTACACATTTACACATTATACATTTACACATTACACATTTACACATTACACATTACACATTTACACATTACACATTTACACATTACACATTTACACATTACACATTTACACATTACACATTTACACATTACACATTTACACATTACACATTTACACATTACACATTTACACATTTACACATTACACATTTACACATTTACACATTTTTTTTAAAGTTATATAAAGGGCTTAGCAAGTCATGTTGTGGCCCGCGGGCCGCCTTTAGCAAACTCCCTGCTTTAGAGTGAAGAGTTCTGTTGACCAGGAAGGGCCGGGTTGCAACCTTTTGACAACAGTGTACCAAACTAGGATTTCCATCGCATTCAGCTAGCCAACAGCTTGCCAGTACATAGTAGATGAGTTGCCTTTCTTTTATTAAAAAACAGGGGGGGGGGCTGTGTGCCAAGTCTTACACGCGTGCCGTAGACTGCCGTACCTGCTGTAGATCCTTCTTCCACGTTGAAGCATCTGTTGGCAGTGGCGTATTTAGGCATGTTCCACATGTTCCTATGGAACAGGGGCCCCCACACAAAAGGGTCCCACACACATTCGACAACATTTTTTATAGCCTTTTCTTTTGGCAATTAGAATAGTTTTGTAACATTTATGGCCAACAGACAGGCTGCAGAAATATATGAGTCAGAGAGAGAGAGAGTGGGTTACTGGTTATCATTCAACATCAGTAACACTGTACACAGACTAACACATCAATGTCGGAAGGCAGCTGGAGCAAGGTTACAAGGGGCCCCCACAAATTTAGGAACAGGGGCCCCACAAACTTAAATATGGCCCAGTCTTTTGGACTATTAATATTGCAGATAGGCTTACTAACCAGGGTTTTATAAGGACTGACAATAATTAGTAAAATATATATAGATGTCTAGGCCTATGTGGATTAGGGCCAAAGTAGGCCTAAATCCTGGTAGCTTAATCTACAGATGACCGTTATACATCAACTTGTAGTGATACGCAGTGGCGTATTTAGGCATGTTCATTTTCATTTCATTCAATTCATTTATTCCCATAAAATTTTGAGCGCTCCAGTCCAACCAAGCTAAAAGTGCAACATAAAATTGATTTAGGATTTTACAGAGTGTAACATGAATTAACGTCACTTTTCTGAGGTAAGTGAAAGGCGAGGTCACGAGAGGCCCCCACATAAATTTGGGAACAGGGCCCCCCATAATCCTAAATACGGCCCTGGTAAAACGCCAACTCACAGCTGTGAGCGTATCAGGTTTACAATAAATTTAATATGTTAATATCATATGTATGATCATCTGCATAATTTGCAAGTGCGTTAGGTCTGTTTCTACATAAAGCCCTATTCTATAAACCTATTTCGAAGCTATTCAATATTCGGGGAGGGAATAACAAATTACACATTTATTATCATAACTATAATTTAAGGGAAATGATAAGCAATGGGGAGAGTAGGCGCCCCCGAATCTTTTTGCCACATAGCGCCTTCTCGGACGCCACTGTTGGAAATTATATTTTCATAAGTGACAGAGAGAAGGGATTCGCGCTGGTGGAATTAAAAAAAAGTTTAACCGTACACAATAAGCGTTGACTGTTCGAGGGCACGGAACAATACTATTGTATTGTGATGTTGTGACCGCTATAATCTGTGGTTCAGATGGACTCCATTCTGACTTTATGTTGGCTATTCACTGTTGTTCTTGGACATATATTGCGAGTGTGAACTTTTTACATGTTTGGGATGTTCGTTGGCGAATTCTTTCCGATATTCAAATTGTATTGGATAAAACTATGTTGGATTTGGATTAGAAATAAGTTCACGATATAGAAAACACAGAGAGAGAGACAGAGATTGTGAGAGAGAGAGAGAGAGAGAGAGAGAGAGAGAGATTGTGAGAGAGAGAGAGAGGGAGAGAGAGAAAGACAGAGATACAGATTAAAATAGAGAGGAAAAGGATTGATAGATTGATACGCAGAGATAAATAGGTGGATGTTATGGTAAATAGATGAGAGACAAACGATACATATTTACATAGATGATAAGTAAATAGATGAGAGACAAATGATACATATTTACATAGATGATAAGTAAATAGATGAGAGACAAATGATACATATTTACATAGATGATAAGTAAATAGATGAGAGACAAATGATACATATTTACATAGATGATAAGTAAATAGATAGATGATTGATGATGGAGATGATCGATTAACATAAAGACGAAACCACTTTCCTTGTCCCCTATGCGAGAACAAATGCATATAAGTACTCTTTCTTCCCGAGTGGCATTCGGGCATGGAATTGGTTGCCTGAACAAACCAGGAAAACCAGTAACTTAACATCATTTAAAACATTAACACAAATGCAAGACTAGACTCGGACCACGGATGAGCGTAGGATGCAATAATCTTCTCTGATGAAGGACCGTCTGTAATGTATAAGATAAGATGTTGATTGATATATAGATAGATGGTAAATGATGGCTATGACAACACCCAGACGCCTTTACTATAGATAGATATATGATAGATATATGATAGATATATGATATATAGTATATAGATGATAGGTAGATGCGTAGGACGCAATAATCTGCTTTATCGAAGGAGCATCTGTAATATATAAAATAAAATAAGATGGTTCCAATTTTTTGTAAATCTTTGTCAGAAACATCGTCTTATACTTTGCTACACTCAGTAATCGACTACTACAGTAGCCTCAGTAATCGACTATTACAGCAGTCTGATCGAAATAGACACACGCTTAATAAAATCAGAATCGATCTCTGTATGGAATCACTCATATGTGACGGCCGTGACATAAAAACACAGAACGTTTTTTACATCAGGTTATGGTTCGATGACGCTTGACAAAAGACTGACCGTGTCAAGGTCGTGAAAAATATATAACTTTCTTTTCTGTAAATAACTGCAATTTTGTCTCAATTTGGTCCGCACGCTTCGATGAGAACAGAGGTAACGATAATATATATGAGCCCAAGTCAAAAGGTGCTCTTTCAAGGGAAAAAAATTCATATTCACAGAGAGGTGTAAAAATGCATTTTAGTTTTGTCAGAACCCTCCTACACATGATTTACATAGTGGGAAGATAAGTTATACACTGGAAAAGACACAGTGACTAAAAACGCGAAACAAAAGAAATGGCTGCTATAGACACCTTGGTGTCACTTAGGACAAATGACAACAAAAAATTGACTTCAGAAAAAAACATACTAATTCTTGATGGATTTCTTCAAGAATTTAACACACATATCTCCATAGCCTGTATTTATGATATTCACGAGTATTACAAGCATAGCAGTTGCAAAAGAGGAGGTTTAGGAGCATAAACTCCACTCACTTGAAATGACAACAACTGTCCTAAGCAACACTATTTCTTTGAAACCCTTGTAAAAAAAATTATCCCTGCATCAATTTGAGCAAACTTTGTGGCAAAAAGTTATTTAAGGGCTTCTTGTATTCACCAAATGAGTTTGAGATACAAATAAAGCTCCTAGATTATTGAAATAAAGTCTAGAAAAATTGCATGTAATTAGTCACTTAGAGTCACCGGCGAAAAACCGTAACATTCTCATCAAAAATGCGTTTTGAGCCATATTTTAATCAACCTAGGTCAAAATGCTATCTCATGCTGTCTCGTTGTCCATGTTTGGTGTCAACTAAGTCCAAGTTTTAACTATATCATTGCATTTTGACCTTTTAATAGCCATTTTAAAAATATCAGTTTTGAGGTACGACCTTTCGGGCTCATATCAATCATTACATTATCATTTCAATCATTACATTATCATTTCTAAAAAAAAAAAAAAAAAAAAAAAAAAAATAACAAAAAAAAAAACAGCATTAGCACGAGTGGGGTTCGAACCCACGCAGAAATAATTCCATTGGAACTTAAGTCCAACGCCTTAACCACTCGGCCATCGTGCTGGTATAGTATATGTTAATATATGTTGGAAATGTCTTAAGCTCATCAATTATAGAACAAAGCCCCCCCCTGCCCTTTTCGCCAACATGATAATATCTATGCGTGGACGCCTATGAACATCGAAAAGAACATAAAGCAAATAGAACATAGAACAATATAACCCGTATCTATATGTTAAAGAATACAATAATGAATACAATACATGAATGTTCACAATAATAAGCTAAAAAAAAAAATTGAGTCTTGTATTGTTTATTATGTTAGTAAATCTATGCTTTCGCCCATTTTCAGTAACCAGAGCATACGATATGTGATTATAATACAAACTCACTCCCCAGCCACATATGCTCTTTCACAACATATAAGTAAAGTAGGTCATACCCGTCAGACTGAATTGGTCCAAGGGCCAATGGGGCAGCGTTCACCAATTTCTGTGGCTACGGCATAATAGGGGATGTGTGGTCAGCACAATGCCCAGCCGCCATTACTTTACCTTTTATTAATTAACTAGTTTGGATACTGAGGGACACACTCGAGTCCAGGAAAAAATCATAACTTTCACTAGGATTTGAATCCAGGACCTTCGTTTCGCCAGCCGAACGCTCTATTCGGCCGTGTTGCCCCCCTCCCCAACATATCAACTGGTTAAACCTTCGCTTTAAAAAAGGTTTATATTTCGCGGGGTGGGGAGGCATTCCGCCCTTTTTTGTTTGTTTATTGTTACCTAGATTAGAGCCATAGAACTTGGGAATAACACCCAACGCGCTACCATAATTCCACAGAGTCTATAAAGTCTTCGAAAGAGTTTCCTGGACATTGCGCTACTGTAACACAACACAGACAGTGGTAATCCATAAGGTTATCATTTTTCCCCGTGTTTACCACTCCACGGTCCGTTATCTACAATTCGCTTCACAAATTAACGCTTAGAATTCCAGTCTTGCACTTCTTGATTCACAGAAGCGCAAGGATCTGCCGAAGAACTCCCTTGCGTGAAATCGGTTCACTTACGCATACGGTAGGAAATCAGTTATCACAGGCCCTTATCAATACGTTTTAAATGTATATTGGGCCTAGGCTTAGTTATGATAGCCATATTTTTATAATCAGATTCGTCAAGAGGTTACTATATTATATTATAGATTGATGCGTTTTTTGGAAAATCAGGGCCTTTGAGGCTAAGAGTAAAGTCATATGGTATTTTGTTACTGAGAGCACTGAACAAAGTACACAATTATTTTACTAAAAGGCTCATTACTACGCATAGTGCATCTGATCAAAGCCTATAATAAGATCGACCGCTTGCTCTATTTTCAGAGCTTATGTGTTCTTCTTTTCCGCGCGCAGCCAATAAAGCATTCTTATATGACCTTTACGCTCCTACGTTTGCCTAAATGTTTCCGCTGTTTGCAATTTTTTATTTGAATTTTTCATTGAGAAAATCATAGCGATTAAATAAAACGGAAGTGCAGAGTACAAAAGGGAATTGGAAATTCCGAAAAGAAGTCATTCGAGTCATCATATTGCATAAATATTAAAGCAAGCGATCCATTTTTATTATAGTCTTTAATCTTATCAAGTTATTGGTGAAATGTGAATTATATGCAAAGATTCTAACATGAGAAAATTTTACTTTTAACATTATCATATCAAAAGTATAATGTATAATCTGATTGAAGTGTTGAACTTCAAATCCAAAATGTCTACATTTCTTAGTAGCTCAAGTACTCTGGTCCAGTTTTTATGACCAATTCATCCAATTTTTCTCTTTCTATCCCAAATGCCATCCGGGCATAGATTAGGGCTGTCAAAGCCAAACCAGTAGGACCAAACTCCATAACATCAATCAACAGCCTAATCAAAATGCAAGACTAAACTAAAACCGAAGATAAGAGTTATTGACGCAATAAGCTTGTCTATAGAAAGGAATTCATATTACGTATAGCGCATGTATTATACGATTAAAGTGGATTAGCTATAACATTAAACGGTTTAATATTACTATTAAAGAAGTCTACGGGCACGGGAGCCGAGCGGCAGCGCGTTCGACTGGCAATCCGAAGGTCCTGAAGTCGAATCCTGGTGGAGGATAGGATTTTTTCCCTGGATTTAAGGGTGTTCCTTGGTCAACCCATGTTTAATGGGTACCAGACATTAATTGGGGTAAATTAAAGGCGGCTGGGCATTGTGCTGGCCAAACAGAGTCTTTCGAGTGCCATTGAAAATAGTTCTGAGTGCCGAGTATGGTATGCGTGCCGTAGGTTGCCGATCCCCCGTTTATATGAATGACGTCAATGTTTAGATAAAAGTAATACATTCTTGTTTATATAAAGAAAAATAAACGTTGCCGTTGCATAGTTACATAATAAGAGCGTTAGTAGGTCTGTACTTACAACGTCAATATTAGTGTAAAGTAAAGGACCCTTCGAACCAAATTGATCATAGGCATAATAGTGGACGTGTGGCCGTCACAATGCACAGCCGCCTTTACTTTACCCCCGAACTAATGCCCGGTCCCCATCAGAGCTGAGTAGACTCAGGGACACCCTCGAGTCCTGAGTAAAAATACTAATCTTCGGGAAGGTGAATGCGCTACCACACGTACACTGTGCACCATATTACAATATTAGTGTAGCTCCTTAAAATGATATATAGAAACTAGTGGTTATGCCCGTCAAAATGACGGAGAAAAGAACGACTACAATGTGTTTTCTTAAGAGAGTAAGACAAAAGACAATATTACAATAAAAACTGGAGTGAAAACGTTTCTTTTCGGTATTTAGTTTTTGTTTTTGACTGGCATAAGTGGATGTGTCAGGACTTGCTATAAGATGTCGTCATCTTAGTGTAATATCTAACCGAACACTCACTTTACATAGTAAACGAATTCCAGAAATCTTATCTCCCCTGGATCAGATAATCAATACTATCTTCATGATTTTCATATTTAAAAAAGAAATCTCTATTGAGCAATTCATTGGCCTGTTTGAACGCATGCGTGTGTGTGGGTGTTTGTGGGTGGGTGTCATGGACTTGTGTTTATTGGTACCATAGTTCGTTTTGCCATGGGGGAGAGCTTATTACAAAATGAAGTCCTTTATTAACTGTTAATGGAGAAACCTGTCTGGCCTAATAAGTTGACTTAAACCGCTGGCACTCCCATTTTTCAGTGGTTCTCGTGCGAAAACTGAATTGGGCCCACATCGGTGGCATTAAGACTGGCAGAGTTGAAATAGGTTATAGACCTTTTTGAAAATATTTTCTATGCAAAAGTTTTATTTCAATGTAGGCCTACACAATTCTATTAGAATCAATTGAGTAGTTAAATTTATCAATAAATATGATGAAAGGGTCTAAAGGGTCTGTAAAAAAAAGAAGGTAACCTTTGATTCTATTCATTGAATAGTGAAGTTAGTCAATTCAGTGTAAAGATATCATTTACCTTACAAGGTGCGTCCTCACATTTACCATGGTAGCTTGCCTGCATAAAGGTTCAAAGGTCAGATAGTGAGATAGATATTAGAGTTCCTTGAGTATTAAATAGTCTATACTAAATTCGTAAGCTGCTAATGTTTTTTTAATGAATATTTAGTAAATAAAAAAATAAGTTAAATGTTCGTTTTTTTTTAAAGATTTGCTTTTAACTAACTTTTTTTCCAAATTGTGTTAGGCTACGATTGCCACTTAAATTTGTGTTTTATTTTACAAGAAGTGTACAATATAGTTTTTTTTTTCTATTTGAACTTACCTAAAATATAAAGGCCATGTAAAAGTGTGTAGAATGACAAAATATTTCATTATCTTTCGGTTATTAGTTTATTGTAAACGGATGTCTAAATTGTATATTTTATATTGGAACCACACAAAGGATTAAAAAAAAAACGCTACGTAAGTTATAACATATTATTTTTTCTTCCTATTTCATTTTCAGAGTTGATGAAGGAAGAACTCGACCCGTATCTCGGTGTGGTTCTGATATTGTGATACATTGAGTCCGAATCGAGACGCATAAGCGAGTCACATATTGACACAATATAACTTTTTACAATACTTCATATGACAGAGAGATTTAGTCCATCTGTATACTACAACCAAACAACAACAGAAGGAAAACAAAAACTACAAGATTGCTGAGGAGTATAGAATTATGTACGCCAAAGGAACGCCAGCCCATTCTATGTATACATATATCAAATAACCTATATATATATAATATATATATGCAGCATTGGATACATATTATTTCCTTTATATTCAATACAATGCAGGATTATACATTTTTGATACATTCGTTGAGTCGTGTTGGAAGAAGAGCTAACAGAAACTAGAATTTTCTAGTTTACAACCTTCGCCGTTGCAAAGCAAATATTTTATTTCTTATATTCATCTAGTCGCCAAAGGGTTAACATCAATTATATGATTAGTTAATGTAGTAGTATATGTTGCTGTATCAGCAATTGTACTATTAACTCACACACACATATATATATATATACACAAACAAAATGCATTTCGACGAATTGATGAAACTGTTGGGTGAGTTCGGCCGCTACCAGAAAACTCGCTTCTTTCTCGTCTGCCTTTTCTCAGTGGTCTCAGCGTGGCACGCCCTCAACATGGTCTTCATAGGAGCCGCCCCTGCGTTTCACTGCAAGACCTCGGGGCTCAACCTGTCTGGCACCCCGTACGAGAACCTGTCGTCTGCTGGCCGCTCGCAGCTGTTTCTCCCCGAGGGTTCCTCCTGCTACCAGTACGACGTGGAGACCCTGCTGTCGGACCACGGAATCAGCGGCAAGGGAAACGCCAGCGGCGGCTCCTCGAGTGGACACTTTAGTGGACATGAGATGTCCAACAGATCTAAAAGGATAGTGGCATGTCAGGATGGATATGAGTTCTCCAAAGAGGATTACACCGAGACAATAACTTCTGAGGTTTGTGATCAAGTTTTTATGTTTATTAGAGCTACCTGAGGTTTGTGATCATGTAAAAAGAAAAAAAAGCATAATACGAAAACATACATGAAACACGATTCCAAAAAGAAGTCTTTCGAGTCATCAAATAGCAGAAATTATATTAAAGCAAGCGGTCCATCTTATTACAGTCTTTGATTTTTTGAGTGCGCTATTTATTCTTTGTTTTCCTTCCAACAGTTTAAACTTGTCTGTGGGGACAAGTTCTGGATACGAACGTCCAAATCGGTTTTCTTCGCCGGCCGATTGTCCGGAGCGGTTATTTTCGGCCAGCTGGCGGACAGGTAAGTGGCCTGATCTCAATTAGACCAATATTGTCCTCCGACATAATCCGTAAGTATCGTAGTATTTCAAAAATGTTAATGGATCATTGATTAAGTTTACGGCTAAAGAGATGGCCACATGATATCTTTAATTATTTATTAATCTACTAAGGATTTGCATTATCTTATGTGCGGTTACTTTCAGACAAATATAAACATTATCGTACTGGTAACTAAAAACGTTATCAGTTTTGCATAAAGGCTAGCGTATCATTAAGAGAATGATAAAAGAAATTAGTGCTAAAATTAGAACTCAATTATAAGAGAATATAAAAAGTCATAGCTCTCTACAGACCTGGAATATACACGCCAAAGAAGGGAAAAGTCCAATAATGGAAAGGAATCCGGAACTCTGCAGGAAAATTGTTTATGATTACTGATCCAGATTATTAAGCGTAAAGTGAGACATTAATGTTCATAGATAGCATGGACGGATTATAGCTAAGAGATAACATCACTAACTGACCTCTCATAAATTACATCACGATTGGTAAATTCATTGAAACAAATAACACAACATAGTCTGAAAACGATTAGATTAACATCGCAAGAATGTATAACAAGATATTGATAAGGTGCCAGCAACCTTTTGATAAATAGTCTGCCAAAGTGGGATTTCTAATTATTCAGCGCTCCCACAGACTAAAAGTCATCCTGCTTTAGTTCTCACTTTCTTGCAAAAGATACTTGAATTTGCGTTTTCAGAGTCTTCCGCGTGCCATTGAAAAAAAATTGCTCTTCGTGTCAATCTTGGCGCGCGTTCCGTAAGTTGCATACCCCTGTTATAGATTACACCAATCTATAATGTCTAATTAAAAAAAAAACGGTCGCGCCTTATGGGGCGTAACGATGTAAAGAGATGAATAATGGGCGGCACACCAAGATCCTGCCTGAGAACAGCCACTCCGCGACTCGCCGATAGAGCATGCCTCGTATCAAAGCGTACGGACTCCGCACTTCTTCTTCCCACCTGCGGAATTCCCCCTTGGATCATTAACGTGTTGGCTCGCGCGTATGCCTACACTGTCGCCCGGTAGCACAAATTCCAGAACTAAAGGCAAGGACAGACATTGTTTCCTCCCAACCGAGCCTCGGGGCCTCTCGACAGTGCAATGATTCTTGGACTCGCAACAAAAGTTGTCTTTCATGTTTTAGCCCACTGGAATACTCCTAAAGGCAGCGTTTCGGTGGTTTCCACAGTTTGCCAGCTTTGAAGCCCATGTGTACAGAAGTACATAGATTATACCAGACATTATCCGCCTTTAGACAATCCGGTTAAAATCCGGACTTATTCATTCGGATTAAAGCCGGCGACTTCAGTATAGTAAACCAGCCCCTTGCAGCTAGACCACCGAGTATGCAATAATTTCTGTAATTGTTAAAAAGTGTTTACACATATTACATATTTTTTCGTATAAATGTAGAAAGTATTAAATATTTCATAAAGTAGTTACAAAAAAATATTGATTCGCCTTAATACTAACAGTGCAGACTTTACTTGCAGATTTGGGCGCAGGCCAATGTTTTTCATCGGATGTCTACTACTGCTCATTGCCGGTTCTGTGGCGTCATTCGCCCCCAATATGTACGTCTTCCTGCCCATGTACTTCTGCCAGGGCGCCGCTCACACTGGCGCCTTCCTAGTAGCATACACCTTATGTAAGTTTTTAGATAAATGTAAATAAAATTGTTACATAAACGAAAAAGTATAGCGTTTATTTCCCTTAGATACTTTTTTAATTAAAAGTCGCTTTGTCTGTTCGTAAAGCCCTATACAATCAGCGCCCTCTCATGGGAGGGGAGGGAATAGGGGGCATATGCCCGGGGGCGACACTTTTAGGGGCGGCAAATATAGTCTAATTGTAGCACTAAACAAAGCAGTTCCAGTATGCAAGGGGGGGCGTCGCTGAAACGTTTGCCCTGGGGCGCTACATAGGCTTGTGTGGGCTCTGTATACAATAGTGGGTATTTGATGAAGTCGCGTCTAAGGTCTCCAACTTGATTTAATTAGTATTATATAATTGCTTTACATTCAGTCACTTTCACTATTCACCTCAATACGCAAAAGTTGTTGTTAGAAACACTGTGACATTTAATAACTAGCAATAGTATGTACAGTGGTGTATTTAGGCATGTTCAACATGTTCCATTGGAACAGGGGCCCCCACAAAAAAGGGGCCCCCACACATCCCAAAAATAAATGTTTTAAAGACACCACCATTCTTTCGTTGAAAATGTAAAATAAAATTCATTTATTCACCTACAATATAAATCGCTCCATCCAAACCAAGCTAAGTGCACCATAAAATTTATGATTTTACAGAATCTAACATGAATTAACGGCCCTTTTCTGAGGTATGTGGAAGGCAGGGGCGAGACCACGAGGGGCCCCCACATAGATTTGGGAACAGGGCCCCCACAATCCTAAATACGGCCCTGAGTATGTATTTACTTACTTATGCCTTTCGCCCCCACCTGGGACATAGGCCACCAGCAAGAGTCCTCCAGGTATCTCGATCCTGGGCCAATTTCTCTATCTGATTCCAAGTTAGGCCCTAACTTTTTAACATCGGTTTCTATTTCGCGCCTTCATGTGTTTTTCTGCCGAATTATTTTCCTTTTGCCTTAATAAATAAGGCATTAAACTCTAATTTAGAAAAAACAACCCAATAACAACATGTTGCAAAGCTCAGATAAACATAAGGACAAAAAAAAAAACGTCCTTATCCCTTATGCGAGAACTAATGCATATAAGTACTCTTTCTTCCCGGGTGGCATTCGGTCATGGAATGGGTTGCCTGAACAAACCAGGAAAACCAGTAACCCAACATCATTTAAAACATGAATAAAGTTGCAAGACTAGACTCGCACCACCGATGAGCGTGGGACGCAATAATCTTCTTTATGGAAGGAGCGTCTGTAATATATAAGATAAGATATTAAGAAAAAGAAATGGAAATGTTGTCAACGGGGAAACGAACCCAGGTAAAACCCAGGTAAAACAACATGATTTCAGTGACTCTAACCCCTTTACTATGGAAGACGCATTTAGGGAACGAAAAAACGTAAAGTTCACGTGACTTTAAATTATCCAATGGAAATAGGAAACGACACACACATTCTACTTAGTACAGATGATACCACAATGTCCGATGTATTTGTTAGACACAATGCTTGACATATTTTTTAAATATTTTTTTTTTGTGTATTACAGCAACTGAGTTAGTCGGCCCTAAGTACCGGGTTTTCGCCGGGTTCGTGAGCCAGAGCTTTTACAGCGTCGGGTTCATGTCGCTCGCCGGGTTGGCCTACTTCATCAGAGAATGGCGGTACCTGGAGATGGCCATAACGTTTCCCGTCGTCCTCTTCGCCCTCTACTGGTGGTAAGGTTATCGATCCTATTGGTTTCAATGTTAGTTTCTCTACTCACAGATCGATAGTGATAAAGAAAAGAATTTACGATTATCGGCAAATCCCAGCATGGATAAAGAAATCAGCCATGAGACTTTTTGTGCAGAAAGACGATGGGTCTCAATAAGAGGGAGACACACTACGTCTAGGGGGAGTGGGGACTTTGTAGAGTTTTGATGGGATGGAGAAGGCCGGTTTGAAGGTCGTCCTGCGATTAGTTCACCGGACTGTCAACCGACACGTCACGGGTTCTTTTCCTGCCACCGACCGATCCCTGCCGCCCTAAAAGAGTTTTGGCCCTAGTGGACGTAATAATCTTCTATCTAGAACAGAATGTTTGAAAAACGTATAAAAATCTTCATACAATTACTCCACGTATTGTTATTGACATTTTTATTACTTAATCTTAGTAGGTAAAAGTTTTGATCATATAATCGTATTCTACACTAACGTAATAAGTATTATAGAAGCACTAGATGAACAATATTTTTTAGACCATTTTTCTTTGATATATGAAGCTGAGTATATGAGGCTAAGTTAATGAACATGTTTAAATGATATAGATGTTTTCATAAAATGAGTTGAAGATTTTAGATAGAGAAGCCTTAATACTGATTGAATTAGGCTACTAGAAGCCTTAATACTGGTTGAATTACTAGAAGCCTTAATACTGATTGAATTACTAGAAGCCTTAACACTGATTGAATTACTAGAAGCCTTAATAGTGATTGAATTACTAGAAGCCTTAACACTGATTGAATTACTAGAAGCCTTAATACTGATTGAATTACTAGAAGCCTTAACACTGATTGAATTACTAGAAGCCTAAATACTGATTGAATTACTAGAAGCCTTAATACTGATTGAATTACTAGAAGCCTTAATACTGATTGAATTACTAGAAGCCTTAAAACTGATTGAATTACTAGAAACCTTAATACTGATTGAATTACTAGAAGCCTTAATACTGATTGAATTACTAGAAGCCTTAATACTGGTTGAATTACTAATGTGTTTTTTTGTAAAGAATGTTCTGCCAAACTAAAAATGCCTCGAAAACGTCTTTTGCATACATACACGAATACACAAACACGCGATTGCTTGCAAAAAACATTTACACATGCACAAACGCAGTTGTATACACACATAGGTATACACACACAAGCACACACTTATGCATAATCAAACAAATATGCTACGGGTGTATTCATAGACAAATCGTTTCTTGTATATTCGGTCCAGAAAGCCTTATCTAGGGCCTAAGAGTCCAAGTCATGTGTAAAATTCCTTTCGTTTTTTCCTTCAATATTTTTAAACATTCAATATATCGTTCTTCCTGCTTCCAAATATCACCAAAGTTCATTGAGATTTCAAGGCGAGCGAGGAACTGGGCCCCAGCAGAATTTGTTTTTTTTTATCTTGATGTTCCCAGGTTCAAATATTTTGTCAAGTGAAATCAAGATATCTGGAATATCTTTCTAGACTCAACCAAACCAGATTTTTTATAGAGAGTAATTAAACGCAGGAATGTGGCATAGGCTACGCCGTACATAATAATGTTCTCTTAAATCAATTATTTTAAATTAAATCGCAGTTGTCTCAAGCCTGTTCTCTACCAGTGAAGCTAGGACTGGGAATTTCCTATGCCTAACGGAAATATCCATGAAAGCTATAATTAGTTTCTCACATGCCTCTGTCAGTCAATATCATCTAATATGTCATAAAGGTTTTTTATATAAAGACAACGACATAGGCCTACTATAAGGGCCGAAAACTATGACCACACTGAAGACGATTGCCTATTAGGTTTCTAAAAGTTCGTTCTACAAAATAGTCTCTGAGTTCTGCAATAGAGACATCATACAAATTCTTTCACACGTTGCATTAAAAAAATACTTGAATTTTTTTTAACTATAACCTAGGATTTAAACTCTAGAACTCTGAGGTTCGCAACGAAGCCCAGACCACATAAAATCAAAGCATTACTTTGCTCCATTGAAAGTTTGTTTATTCACTTGTTATATTTTTTATGTCTTTCAGGTTTCTGCCGGAATCTATCCGATGGCTGCTCTCCCATGGGAAAGAAGAGGAAGCGGAAAGGGTGATTACTCAAGCCGCCAAGGAAAACGGCGTGGTGATTGACAGGAACATCTTCAAGTCTCTGAAGGAAGAGTCGGCAGTGACGTCCACGCGGAACTATTACCTCATCGACTGCGTGCGCACGTGGAAAATGGCGCGGCTTTCTTTTAATATATGGTTCAACTGGTGAGCGTGCTAATTAGCGTCTGAAAATGACATAGATATGACATATGTGTGCCTGTCTCCCTGCCTAGTTCCAAAGGCCACAAAGAAGATATCTCTAGACCTGGGATCGGAAACCTACGGCTCGCGTGCCATACTTGGCACGCATAGCGATTTTCTATGGTACCACAAAGTCAATTCAAGTCTCTTGTACTAGATAAGAGCAGTATATAGTTTTTAGATATCGGCACACTCAATAACTTAGAAATGCTACTTTGGCACACTATTATCAACAGTATGCCGACCTCTGCTCTAGACATGTTGATCTAGGATTTCGTCTCCAGTTTCGTCTCATCAAGCTTGAGTCTGCTACTGTTTACTTCTACGGGCTATTATTGGTTGGACCTCGCGTGGAATTCCCATTTAGGAATTACATAATCCAAGGAATACTCTTAGCTTTGTCTAAAGCTAACTAGTCTGGGTTATGAGTGTTAGTAAATCCTAAGCAGACGATCTACTCAATCTACTGGGTATTGAAGTGTTGACTTTAGAAGGAGAATACACTACGGGCATCTGTTTTATATTTAACCTTTGGAAGAGTGCCATGAACACTATAATCTGAACATTTCACGTGAGTCCAATAAAAATTGTTGGTGTATTGACATTTTACATGCACACATTCAATATTTTGTATGCATGTGCTTATGTGTATGTATGTGTTCAGAACCATCATTAGGATTATTATACGCTGTAGCATGCTGACATTTGAGGCCCTTTTCAACGTTAAAAAATGAGCCTAACTATATTTTGAATATATGATTATGCATCGTCTTGAATAAATGTACCTGCTGCATGCCCTTCCTAAGCCCTATAGTGTGCAATATGAGTTTAATAAGCTAGCAATAATTCACACTTTAAAAGTAACAAGCTTCTTACCTTAGCTTAGGTCTTATCTTATATATTACAGACGCTCCCTCTATAAAAAAGATTATTGCGTGATGTTAGTCTAGTCCTGCATTTCTATTAGTGTTGTTACATGATGTTAAATTACTGGTTTTCCGGGTTTGTTCAGGCAACCGCAAATCGGACAGAAAGAGTACTTATATGCATTTGTTCTCGCATAAGAGACAAGGGATATATCGTACTGAAATAAGAGAGAGAAAGAGAGTGAAAGATAGAGAGAGAAAGAGAGAGAGAGAGTTAGCAAGCTATAAATATACATGTAAAGATAGATAGATAGATATATAGATAGATAAATAGTGAGAGAGAGAAATGTAGTTACTAAGCGATACATTTACATGAATCAATGTCCTACTATTATGATGTAATTCTTTTTGTCTTTTTTTTCAGGCTAGTCAACTCGTTAGTCTACTACGGGCTATCACTTAATACAGAAAATTTAGCAGGTAAGTTTTGACATTTTAACAGCTTTTTAAACAAATTACTCGTCAATCCAACCCAGTGGACCGAAATGGCCTTATAACAGTAAAATAGAGTCAAGCATCCCCGACTGACCAATTATATCCATTGGGCATGTGGAGGAGCGTTCCCAAATTCCCATGGCCGAGGCATACTAGATTGTGTGGCCCGCACAACGCTCAGCCGCATTACTTTTCCTTAACTAATGCCAGGTACCCATCGGAGCTGAGCGGACTAAAAGACACCCTCCAGACACCCGTCAGACCCAGGAACAAGCCTTCACCAGGATTCGAACACAGGACCTTCGGTACGCCAGACAAACGCGCTGCCGTTCGACCACCGTATTCCATCTGACATTATTACTTGGCTATTATTTAAAAAAAATGCCACTCATATTATTACTTATTACATGACTAGTCTAACGAATAAGCTAGACATCATTTTATTGATTCTACAGGGAGCCCATACTTAAACTTCTGCGTGGCCGGCGCTGTCGAGATACCTGCCTACGTGATATGCATCCTCTTGTTGAACAGGGTGGGCCGCAGGTGGCCCCTCATTGTATCCATGTACGTCGGAGGCCTCGCCTGCATTCTGTGTGAGCTCATACCTAGCCAATCCAGTGAGTATTACTACCCCCCTTCTTTCACACAGCCCGACCGTTAGCGTAAGCTCTGCATTTCAACTGCACGATTAGTAGATCGAATTTGGAAGGTTTGATTAGCCCCTGTGGATCATCATTTCTACATTACTATAAATTGTTACGGTGAAACATGGAGGACGTCCATAAATGGCGCCTCGCAAAAAAATGAAAATTGTTTAAGCAGTACTTCAGGTTGTGTCAAAATGGGTCAATAAAAAAAGATGGATTTTCGATTCAATGTGACTAATTAAAGTCAGTGAAGCACGGTCACTTAGACACACAACTGTGTAACTTATATTCTTTGATCTAAGCATACTTGGAGATAGTGGAAGCCAGCTTATACTTGCCTTAACCCATTAATAATTATAAGAAGATTCTGGCCCATACTTCAGACCATGTAAAATAAAACACGTTACATTTATTTTAAATACTATCCATCAAAATTTACATTGCACCAATAATAAAATCATGTTTTAATTTTTCTGTTTATCCAAAGATACGGGTACTTTTAAAATTATCCTAGCCATGGTCGGTAAATTTGGAATCACTGCGTCCTACGCCATCATATACCTCATGGCCGCAGAACTGTTTCCAACAGTAGTCAGGTTTGTATTGCTGTTCCATACAACATATCATAGCATTTCCCAAAAACGACTTTAAGTGCTAGAAAATAATTTCTCATAGAGCTTTTAGTACTGGAAAGAAAAGCATTTCCAAATAAAAATGTTTAGTCCTATAATGTAGGCCTAATACACTATTCTGACAAAGAAACTTTAGTGCTAAAAAGTATCATATTATTATTATATGTATGTATTATGGTAATGTAATAATACATTATTTGATATGTCACTACTTAACGATTTTGATTTTGCAGTTCTCCATTGTTGAAAATTCCATATATTCTGATGTTAGCATATACTGTATAAAAAAAAAGATAACTATTACTGTCATGTGATGGAAGAGATTAACTTGATATAATGATCTATGATATGATGTCATTGATTATATGATTGACCATTATGAAGCATGTCGTGCTTTCCACAAGATTGAAGAAAAAACCTACATTTTCCGAGGGTTACCTGTAACAATGTGATAACATTATTACAAGGCAATTTATTCACCATAATAAATCATGGATGAGACCTTCTATTTATCACACAAGTATAATTATAGTTTATAATGTTATTACGGCTAGAGCCCCCATTCAATTTATGAAAATGATAGTTATAGTATTGTTATTGTTAGTGTGAGTATCCTTGTATTAGTGAAGATCCTATTATATCATTCTGAAGGTTATTTGTAGTTGTCTAGAGTATTCCTGGTTCTTATAATCCCCTGGCAATTCACATAGCGTAGTTTTAGAGTTTACAGTTGATTTACTTCATGTATAATTATTTGTGTGGCTCATATTATACAGCAAGAACCTCGATGTTGAGTGGTAGTGTAGATTATTAATATAGTTGAATAAATATTACACATACACACATGTATATAACTTTGAAATATTGACGTTAACCAAGTTGTGTAGAAAGCAACGATAAATTTGGTTTAATTTACAAAATCAATCCAGTAGGAATCCAAATAATATTATATACACAATCAAGAAATACACATATTCCAATTAGTAATGAATATCCTCAATGAACATATAGCATTGTAGTTAATAGTAGAATAATAAATTTTCCATAATACAACTCAAATAGAAACGATTCTCAGAGACTTAATATTAGATGTTATCCGAACGGCTGTACGCCAAGAACTGACTAAAAGTGTCGAATCGCGTAGAAATATATCATGGGTCAATCGTTGGAAAACCCAGCCAGCCTAGTGACACGAGAATTTTAATCAAGCCCGCGTGCTGACTGCGTGATCAGAATGTCTTTTATTAAGAACAAGCAATAATGCTCTAACAAAATAAGGAGAGACCGGACGGCCTTGACACGCTGTAGGTGCATGCACAGTTCATGTTTTTATCGAGGTTAATAAAAAACAATAATGCTCAAATTAGGTTAGGAAAAACCCGGGGGAAACTTTGAGCTGAGAAATATTTATATCGTTTAAACGCAATTCGCTTAAATGATTTAGTTGGTTTATTAACATTACAATGTAGGGAATTTACGTTTCGTAACAACATTGATAAAAATATCGATGCCTTTACTTCATTTGAACGAAAAACTGCAGTTAATATACTTTCCTTATCCCTTATGCGAGAACAAATACATATAAGTACCCTTTCTTCCCAAGTGGCATTCGGGCATGGGATGGGCTGAACAAACAAGGAAAAACATTAACTTAAAACCATTTAAAACATTAATAAAGATGCAAGACTAGACTTGCACCAAGGGTGAGCGTAGGAAGCAATAATCTTCTTTATAGAAGGAGCGTCTGTATTAGATACACAAATATATATAATATATTTGATGGAATTTAATTGTACATCTTCAGGAGCATTGGAATGGGTGTGGCTTCCATGTCGGCTAGGATTGGTGGAATCCTGGCGCCCATTATTTTGGACCTTCAGACAATCTCTAGACCGCTTCCGCTGATCGTCTTCGGCACTCTGTCACTGGTCGCAGGTTCCCTGGCATTTTTACTTCCGGAGCCAGCGGGGAAGCCGTTACCGCAGACCCCAGATGACGTCGATGGCGGGAAGTCATGGTATCTATATATTATAATAAATTAATGTTTATATCGGGAAATTATGTTTGGTAAACAATCAATTATATATAGACCTACACCGGGAAATTAAGTTTGGTACATAATGAATAAGGTTTGTAACAGGAAATTAGATTGAGGAAATAATACATTATCTTTACACCGGGCAGTGGACGTCTGTCCTTTGTTTTCCCCCCACGGAAGAAACGCGTTAAAATTGCATGTTGGCATTGGACCAGTTAAAAATAGGTAGGCTTGTCCTGCGGTTAGTTCACCGGACCATCAACACCGGACTCCCAGCCCTGTCGCCGACCAATCCCTGCAGGAGTTTTGGGCCTAGTAGACGAAATAATCTTCAATCTAGAAGGAACGTCTATAAACATAAATCAATACTAAGTCAACTGGTTCCCGAAATTATACTATTTACGAAGACCGGTTACTGTATATTATCTAGAAATTTATTAAATTAGTTAAGAGAACCGGTTACTGTATATTATCTAGAAATTGATCAAATTAGTTAAGAGAACCGGTTACTGTATATTATCTAGAAATTGATCAAATTATTTAAGAGAACCGGTTACTGTATATTATCTAGATATTTATTAAATTAGTTAAGAGAACCGGTTACTGTATATTATCTAGATATTTATTAAATTAGTTAAGAGAACCGGTTACTGTAGGCTATATTATCTAGATATTTATTAAATTAGTTAAGAGAACCGGTTACTGTAGGCTATATTATCTAGAAATGTATTAAATTAGTTAAGAGAACCGGTTACATTAAATTATCTAGAAATTTATTAAATTAGTTAAGAGAACCGGTTACTGTATATTATCGAGAAATTTATTAAATTAGTTAAGAGAACCGGTTACTGTATATTATCTAGAAATTTATTAAATTAGTTAAGAGACCCGGTTACTGTATATTATCTAGAAATTTATTAAACAAACGAGCTTAATGTGTTCTTAAATATGAACCACCTTTGTAGAACCAGATCCTGCAAATATTATTGTTTCTACTTGTTTAAAGTTTAAAGCAAGTAAAAATAAAAGCTTTAATTACCGTACAAAAATGAGCCCTGTTCTATAATGTTTATTTTTTAAAGTCTGTGCAAAGGGAAACAACCGCATAATTATTAATGTTACTGTTTAGAATTCGTGTAGTTTCTTTCTACTGCAATGAAAGGGATATAATCCCCATTTAAAATATTCATGTTATTAGGCTAATAATCTATCTAGCAGTTATGTTACATTGGATGGGTGAAGGATATATCTTTTTTAAGAATTGATGGTTTAAAAAGGAATTCATAAACTCTATCATTTTGCTTTTAGAAAAAAAAAAACATTTACTGCATACAAGTATCGATTCTTACATATTCTTTTATATTTCAGTATCGATGTTGTATTTCGTAGAAAGAAGAAAAGTCTCAAACTGGATACAGAGTTGCAAGAAAAAACAGTTTTATGATCAATAGAGTTTTCTTATAATATATATATATATATATTACTGCCTGTATATCAAGAAGAGTTTAGCTATATCAACACACGACTGGCTAAAACAAAACTGTACGCAATTTACGAAAATGAAATTCTGAAGAATGACTGGGAATGCAAAAAAAAATGAAATGATCTAGTCATGAAATATTTTGATGGCCTTAAAAATATTTAGGATTGTCTGGCCTAGAAGTTTAACTTGTAATGTTTTAATCTTCGAATGTTGCATGTTTTCCTAAGTAAAATACATTGATTACATTCAAATATATATTTAAACTTAGTGCAATGAATTGCAGCACATTTACAAACTATCTCGCGCAACACAATAATTGCTTGATTGCAATCTTGCACTGTCAAGTCTATCAAGTCAATTTATAAACAACAACAACAACAAAATAATGCCTGACATTTTCACTGCAATGTAAACATAGGGGATAACGTAGTCAGATCAATGCCCAGCCATAATTATTTCTGCTAACATATCATGTTATGTGGGCAGTTCAAAGCTCTTTCAGCTAGTCCACAGGACCCTGCGGATGTTGAAATCAGCGAACATCTTATACTGTAAGCCCAGGCATTAATAAACAAAAATCGTATACCTATTAATTGTTTAAGAAATTATCTTAAATAAGAGAGACAATCGTGTTCTAAGCTGTATCTTATCTTATCTTATCTTATCTGTAACCTTCATTTGTTACATTCTTCTGTCTTAGAATGAAGCAAAACTGTATAGGAGAACTTTTAAAATTTCAATGACTATTGCTCAGTAGCGTCCATTGTTTATTTTGATACTTCTGCAGCTAATGCATATAATATTATAATCTCTCATACGTGTTTTTATATGTATGAAATTATTTTTATTGCGGTTAATTCCACTAAGGCATTAAGGGAATTGGGAATACAAGTAGCGCACATATGTCTAAAAAGAAAGTGAATGACTTTCATTCAACTTTGTACTGTATACCTCAGCACTGACCTAAACACTTCCATTTTTAATACCTAACATTATTTGTGTAGGGTGACACGGCCCACACGTCACAAGAAATTGGTCCAATGAACATTATTTCTGTAAGGTGACTCAGACCACACGTCACAAGAAATTGGTCCAATGAACATGATTTGCGTAAGGTGACTCAGACCACACGTCACAAGAAATTGGTCCAATGAACATGATTTGCGTAAGGTGACTCAGACCACACGTCACAAGAAATTGGTCCAATGAACATGATTTGCGTAAGGTGACTCAGACCACACGTCACAAGAAATTGGTCCAATGAACATGATTTGCGTAAGGTGTCTCAGACCACACGTCACAAGAAATTGGTCCAATGAACATGATTTGCGTAAGGTGACTCAGACCACACGTCACAAGAAATTGGTCCAATGAACATGATTTGCGTAAGGTGACTCAGACCACACGTCACAAGAAATTGGTCCAATGAACATGATTTGCGTAAGGTGACTCAGACCACACGTCACAAGAAATTGGTCCAATGAACATGATTTGCGTAAGGTGACTCAGACCACACGTCACAAGAAATTGGTCCAATGAACATGATTTGCGTAAGGTGACTCAGACCACACGTCACAAGAAATTGGTCCAATGAACATGATTTGCGAGGGCGTTCTCGGAATAATAAAATAGATAAGAGTGGGGGTGCTTGGCGCACATTCTGGAAAATTTGTTTCGCTTTACAGTTGTTTTTTTTTTAAAAGAAATGTGGTTTCGCCTCCTCCTTGTTACCACTAGAACAATATATCTATGTAGTTCAAATACCCCAGTTATGTCTGGTAGAATTTCTGCGGACATAAAGCCTAGAATTATACCCACTGATACATGGATAAGCAGTATTATGATAATTTATTTAACATTTATTGTTTCTGTCATTTTATCAACAAAAACCAAAAAAAAAAATGTACAAGGCAACTGTTTTTGTTCATATTGACCATCAATGTATCGTTTTAATTATGTTTTAGAATGTGTTGTTTTTTTACTTTGTATTTATTGTAATGGTATAAATACTAAATGTACTAATGTAACGATAGCTAACTTTATTGGTCCTGTACCAATTTGTAAACATTAGTAACTCAAAATTTCCTATGCACTTTTGAATGTTTTGGGGAATTTAGCACTATGCAGTCTTGATCCAGGATTAACATCATGAGGATTTTAGAACAGGACCGTATTTAGGATTGTGGGGGCGCTGTTCACAAGGGGCCAAATTTATGTGGGGTCCCTCGTTGCCTCGCCCCTGCCTTCCGACAATGCTTTGTTAGCCTGTGTTTTGGGATGTGTTGGGGCTCATTTTGTGTTCAAGTGAACATGCCTAAATACGCCTCTGTTTTATAATATTATTATACAAGCTAAATTTCTCGGCGTTGCCCGGGGGAAGGGGGGGATAAAACAGGCGTGTATAAGCTAATTATACACATTTAATCAACTACAATGAACAGAAAGATATAGAATCTAGATCTAATTTTTTTGTCCTTTTACTGAATACATTTATATAGAGTATGGTAAAGGGGTAACAAATTGGCAAGTCTTTTTATTAAACAAAAATCTAAATTGCCCGGTAGTTGCTCGTAGATTTACAATCTTTTTTGTTTGTTTTTGTTTAAAAAGTTATATTAATTGAAATAAAAAAAATTGTACAAAAAAGGTATAGACTAATTTGGAGAATCGAACCCGGGTCGCCTACATGGCAGTCCGATACTTTTTTCACTTTTTTCAAACTTACATTGTAAATAAGTTATGTGGACTGATCGTGTCCGTATTAGATAAGCCAGTTGATGCGCCCATTGTTTAGCTTTACCAAAGTTATCTCAGGCATTTCGCTATTTTGAATATTGGGGGTGAAGTCATTTTCCAGAAAATTTGTTCTTAAAGTAAACTTTATTCACAGTCTTCTACTAATAGATCTAATTGTACATTTGCGTCACATTTTAGTGGCTTTACCAATCATTCCCATAATTCTCTGTTATGCTAATGTAGTTTGTTAAAAGATGCATATTCCACTGTTGTGATAAATCCAATACCTCGTACACATTCCAGTCTTCGGCTATTTGATGCAAAGTTAATATTTAATTTTTATATTTCTATTTCAATGTTCTTATAGTATGCAAGAAGATAAAGAATACCGTTCTTTTGTGTGGTAAAAATTGTTGAATTGAAATTAAACCAAACTATTTATCAGAGAACGTTTTTATGGTTTGTTCTTTTAATATTTAAATTCTCGTGGTGTTCATTATCGAGTAGATTATTACTTGACTTCAGTCGTGAACATTCCTAATGACAAAACATACTTTAGCAAATATAAATAAAGATAAAGTATTGTCTTACTGGATTTGAATCTGTGTATCAATCAAAAACTATAATAAGATGAACCGCTTGCTCTATTTTTAGAACTTCAGTGTTGTTGTTTTTTCCATGCGCAGCCAATAACGCTATCCTAAATGACTCCTAAACGTGCCAAAATACTTTCCGCTATAAACAACTTTCGATTTTAACTTTTAATCTTAATTTTCCATTGAGATAATCATAGCCAATTAATATAACCGGAAGTCTAGAGGACAGGGTGTGATCGGGAATTCCCAAATCAGAGTATTTCAAGTTATCAAATAGCAGAAATATCAAATCAAGCGGTCCATCTTATTATAGTCTTTGGGATTAATAGACACACGAAATATAAAAAAAAAACGTAAGTATACATTTGTTTTTAATTTTATTATATATTATCACCGGTATAATACAAATATATATATACAAAACATTTTATGAAATACACTTTTTGCTTTTATATGTATTAAATTGAAGAAAGTTAAGTGACCACTTTTAACGATAGATATCTTTTGGAGATTTTCTGATAAATTGGATTCATTAAAAATATATTGTATTCCATATTAGCGAGACTGCAATGTAATATGACAAGAGTAACACCAATAGTTACATCACTTAGCCTAGAAACACAAGAGTAGCAGAAGGGCAAAAGGTAAAATAGTAATAATACATACGGCATAAGGCAACAACGAAGAAAGCTCATTAACCTGTCTTATACAATTGCACTGTCTACCTATAACACTTAGGATCAAATTCAAAATTCTGACTTTGCTCTATAAAAGCCTTCATGGCCAATCTCCCCAGTACATCAGATCCATGGTCGAGCTCCACTTATCAGAGAGAACAGGACTGCGTTCAAACAAAATCCATCTACAGCACAAGGTACCAAACGTAACAAGAAAAACATTTGCAGCTCGCTCCTTCGGTGTCGTAGCACCTCTGTGGTGGAATGAACTTCCGAACACAGATATTGACATTTTTAAAGCAAAGCTAAATGCACACTTTTTCTATCTATTTTAATAACATATGGTAAATGTAAAAGCGCATTCGAAGACTAATTGTAATGAATATCGCTATATAAATATGTAATTTGTAAAATATGTAATTTTTTGAAACAGGCAACTAACTCTGGAAAGTGTTGGGCCGCCCAATGCAACGTACGATGCGAAACGGATTAACTGAACTGAACAATACAAGTATAAGATGTTTTCGAATAAAATATACAGACACTAAAAGAACAATGGCGTCATCAAATTTACTTATCAACATACAAATAAATTATCAGTCTCTACACCATACTACGAAGCAATGACATTTCATAAACACACATTGTTATATTATGTAGGGTCTATATTCACACGATATCAAATAAATAACGACTTGAGCCGTGGAACGTCATAGGACACAATAAACTTCTCTATGCATTGAGAGTCCAAAGTTTAGAAAATAAGGTAACGCCTTTAATATAATATTGTTGCCTTTCTATTTAGTATACAAATTCACCAAGAAGGTATCCCACAAAATATTACATTGGCCTAGCGGTTAGCTCACCAGACTGTCAACCAAAAAACCACTTGACACGTCGCGGGATCGAGCCCCGCCACCGGCAGATCCCTGTCGCCCTACAGGAGTTTTGGGACTAGATGACGTTAATATTGAGTTGTTATCACATGCGCTTAACCGGCAGCAGTGAAACCTCTCACAGATTAATAGTCTTCTAGAGCGCACTGAGCATGCTAAAATAGCATGGATAGAAGCGCTATATAAATGACCATTATTATTATTATTAAGATAAGATAAGAAAATAAATGCTTTATTGATCCAAACAAATGGAACAAATTGACTTGATTGCAGATGTTCCGTCTTTCAGTATATTTTAAGCAATATAAAAGAACTATTAGTACCCAGGCACACAAATTATACTTATAAAAATAGACACGCACGCACTTTATCATACCATTTATCATAAAAGAAAAAGTTAATTAGGGAGTCAGCTGTTGTATTTTCCGGCTGACTGGCAACTCTGTTGAAAATTTCTCACTGACTGTGGTACAATAAAGAGTTCCTAAATCTTCTTCTGTTCTGTGGTCATCCCTCATAGATGTTTACGCTCTGACTGCTGAACTCATGCAGGTGGGAGTAGAGATGTTGAGTTGTCTCCTCGCTCATGGCAAGGGTACTCTTTGACAGCATCGCTTTTCTAGATTAGACAGAGAGAGAAAACAAAGTTCGTTAATAAATTTTATTCTTGAAGATTTTTTTTTCCTGAATTATAAAACATATACGTGCAAGTCAAGAAGAAGATGGTGGTGGAGAGACAGCGCGTTAGGAAAGTCCATAAAGAGTACTCGGGCTCAATATCGGATGAAACGACATTTTTTGTGTGTGTCCCGAAACTAAAGCTAATAATAACTTGCGGCACTGTTCAGATAAACATAAGTACACAAAAACTTGTCTTATCCCTTATGTGAAAACAAATGCATATAAGTACCCGTTCTTACAGAGTGGCATCCGAGCCTGGAATGGCATCCAGCGCTATGCTGCATGACAGACAACGCTATGCTACATGACACCAAACGCTATGCTACATGACACCAAACGCTATGCTACATGACATCAAACGCTATGCTACGAGACAACCAACTCTATGCTACATATTATACAATGCTATGCTCCATGACACCCAACTATATGCTACATGACAAGCAACTCTATGCTACATATTATACAATGCTATGCTCCATGACACCCAACTATATGCTACATGACAAGCAACTCTATGATACATGACATCCAACGCTATGCTACATGACATCCAACGCTATGCTACATGACAACCAAAGCTATGCTACATGACATCCAACGCTATGCTACATGACAACCAAAGCTATGCTACATGACATCCAGCGCTATGCTACATGACATCCAAAGCTATGCTACATGGCATCCAACGCTATGCTACATGACTTACAGCGCTATGCTACATCCCATCTCATTTAAAGTAAACCCTTACTTACTGATTTGAATAAACGTTATCAGCTGATAAGTGTTGGTCATCGTGACCGCTCGCTTTTCTGTCAGAACCGGAAGTGCCGGACTCCATCATCCGACGCTTATGAAATAGCGCAGACTCAGAGCTGGACAGCATGCGCATTCTGGCGAGGGGCGAAAGCTTTGTCCTGTCCATCATTAACCCGTTGGCCGGGACCTGAAACGGGGTGTCTCTAATGATGGCGGGGGAGTTTGTGTACAGGTCTGAACTGGGGTCTTCTTGGACAATCAGGCTGTACGGCTCCTCGTCAACTGGAGACACAGAATTCTCCTGGACGGATGTTACTGTCGTTGGTGTATCCTAGGGAAACATTAGAGTTATATATGATATATAAAGAGAGAGAGAGAGAGAAAGATAATATTCAATATATATTGATAACAAGGTATCTATATCAATCTTGTGTAACAACTGTATTTTATTATTAAATCAATGGTTAAACTGTCTCAATATGTAAAACTCTCAAATACGCTAAAAATATATTTTTTATGCATCATTAGACAGGTGCTTATCTTTAACGTAATGTAAGAATAGACTAAAAAAAACATAATATTTATTATACGCGTAAAAAGTGAAGCCGGCTGGTCCAGCGGCTAGCTCACCGGACTGTCAACCAAAAACCAACTGACAGGTCGCGGGTTCTAGCCCTGCCACCGACGGCTCCCTGTCGCCCTGCAGGAGTTTTGGGCCTAGTGGACGTAATAATCTTCTATTCAGAAGGAACGTCTGTAAACTTATAAGATATAAACTTATAAGATATAAACTTATAAGATATAAACTTATAAGATATAAACTTATAAGATATAAGAAGATCCCGTCGGACCAAATGAATCCATAAGGCCGGTGAAACAGCGTTTATCAGTTTCTGTAGCCACTGCATACTAGGTGATTGTGTGGCCAGCACTATGCGCAGCCGCCTATACTATACCCCAGCTAAGGTCAGGTACACATCAGAGCTGGGAAGACTCACCAACCAGAACCGGGAAAAAAAATCCTAGCCTGCACCAGTATTCGAACCCAGGACCTGCAGTACGCCAGCTGAACGGACTGCCGCTCGGCGACCGCACCTCCTATATAAACTTAGGACGTAATAATCTTCTGTATCGAAAAAGCGTTTGTAACATATTATACAATGGGACCCATTTGGGTTGTATTTTTAGGTCAGTGACACCCTTTTTTTTTTAATTACAGAATGCGGAATAACAGCGTATTGCTTTTTCACTCAAGGACCAATTTTTAAACTTGCAATTGTATATTGTATAATGTATATTATATAATGTATAGTGTATATTGCTTACTGGATTCATTAAAGCCTGTCTGTCATTGTTGACACAACATCCTTTGTCAAATGTTTTACAACAGCCACTTTTCAATTGGGTTTTGTTAAAAATTCCTTGAAGAAAATTCGGCATTCGACTGTTGGATGAGAGAATAAGCTTTAACAATCACATCATATATAAACGAAATGATATATAGTGAGATTGACTATAACTTAAATTAGCTAATGAGATGGATATACAGGCGAGATAAACTTAGCCTATGCATCTACATCTAAGATAATAAAAAAAAAGAAGTAATACATATGTCGACTGAGTCTGAGACCCGTATAGTTGGATGATATATGATCAATGGTAGATAATAGATGATAAAGGGTAGATGATAGATTATTGATGATTGATGATTGATGATTGATGATTGATGGAAGTTAATAGAGGATAGGTGAAAGACAATAGACGATAAATTATTGATGATTGATGATCATCATCATAAGTCTAGATTTGCGCTTTAGTGATTTGGCCAGCCCTGCAGAATTGGCTGAGTCTGTGGAGACCTATCCTTGAGAGACAGGCTCTGTCGCATCTCTGGCACTTGAAAGCGGGACCGTTGGAGTTGGTCAGGGGCAGCCTGTGTTCTTTACTTTTCTTCGCTGCTCTTTTATCCTCCGCGATAAGGCGAAGTTTGCGCTCTGCAGCATTTGTACCGGTGTGTAGAGTACCTCTCCAACTACTTCTGTGCTGAGACAGGTTCTCCCTGTTTCCAACATCTACATCTATAGCCTTTAGGTCACGCTTGCAGACGTCCTTGAATCTGAATTGAGGGCGGCCAGTAGCTCTCTTGTCTTCAGCGAGCTTAGCATATAGTAGGTCTTTTGGGATTCGCCCATCCTCCATCCTAGAAACATGGCCAAGCCACCGAGACGTCGTTGGCGAAGGAGAGTGATGATGCTAGGCATGTTAGCCCGTTGCAGGACCTCGTTGTTTGTTATGTGGTGATGATAGATGATTGATGATAGTTGATAGAATATATATAATAGATGATTCTACTCACACTTTGCAGACATAAATGGCACACATGACAATGACAGTGACGATGGCAAGAGCTGATATAACTGCCAATACTGCTACTGGCGTGACAGCGTCGCCACTGTCTGACATTGCTGTAATTTCAAAACAAACCAAAAATAAAAAGCTATTTGAGTATATTGAGCTTAGGGCCCAATAGGAAAATCGCCTGGAACATTCTTCTCGGCCGGATATCCTGATTCATTGTAGCCCATTTCGCCTCGGCAAATATCAAGCAACAAAAATAGTTATTAAAAGAGAAAGAATAGAAGTGTATTTCACTAGTATCCCGTAGGACTAAATTGATCCATGGGGCCGGTGAAACAGCGTTCACCAGTTTCTGTGGCCACATCATAGTAGGGGATTGTGTAGTCAGCACAATGCCAGCCGGCTTCACTCTACCCCAACTAAAGTCAGGTACCCATCAGAGCTGGGTAGACTCGAGTGCCGGAACAGATTGTTAGTCTTCTCCAGGACCCAGGACCTTCGTTACTCCAGCACAACGAGCTGCCGCTCGGTTTACTGGTTTACTTTGATAACAGCGGACTAATAGACCTATATCAAAGTATCCCCGTTAGATCGAATGGATCCATAGGGCCGCATTACCAGTTTCAGCTTGCTAAGGGATAGTGTGGCCAGTGCAATGCACAGCCGCCTTTACTTTACCCCAACTAGATTCAGGGGCACCCTTCCCACAGACCCGGGGAAAAAATACTAGCTTTCACCAGGATTGGAACCTAGGGCCCTCGGTACGCCAACCGAACGCGCTGCCACTCGACTACAGTGCCCCATATATTCCTATAGACTACCTCACAAATCTAAGTATTTTCTCCTCAGGTTTAAGTGTCTATGATTAGTTATCTCAATGGTCATCTGTTCTGACTTACTTGTCATCTGCATTGTGGTCGCTCTTGGCCTAGGTGACCTCGTTCCTGACCGTGTATTCATCTCGCATTAACTTTCTTTTGTATTTATAATTCTGCAAAAGCAAAAGCCATATTTGATGTCAACAAAGTTTTTAAGACAAAGGGTAATGTAATAACTAACTTCATCATCATCAATCCCTTGGAGAGGGGGGGGGGGGCGAATGGACACCGCTGTCACGATTCTGGAATTAAATCGCGACACTTAGCACTCATGGATAGATCATAGCGCAGAAGTAGTGTAGAACTAGAAACATAGGTTAGCGTAGAGTTAGATTAGGGAGTAGAAGAGTGGCCTGGAGCTATTACCTCTTTCCCTCTTCTCACGCAATAGGAACACCCCAACCACTCCTTCTTCACCTGTTCTTTAACCCTCTCTACACCCTTTCATTCCCGAATTCAGAGGTTGCTACTTGATTTAGCCAATTGGTATTACACTATTTGTATGTGTGATTGTATGTGTGTGTGTATTCTTTAATGTATGTATATATATATATTCTATTATGCTGTCAATTATGATTCATGTTGTATTTTGATAGTACTACTAATTTATTTTGCTAAACTCAGCATACACGTAAAACCCCCACCCACCTGTAGACACCCCCTCCCACCCACTTCTACCCCTTTTTCATTATCTCCCCTCTTCGTCCCCTACTCAGCGCCCGTGGGCATAGCCCTTGATCCACTCGTCGTAGTGACATCTGGAGCGAAGCGTCTCGCACATACGTAAGCACCTTGGGCTGCACTCGACCAGAACCAATAGACACAGGTACATCAAGTGAGATAAGTCGTTATCTTATCCTTTGTATCTCCGTATACGTCTACCCACCCCCCCCTTTTCCCCTGGGCCCCACCCCGCAAAAGTCGGCGGTACTAATTGTTCACCTACACCCACTCCTAATTCCCCCCCCCCCACCCAATAGTCAATCCTTTATGCAAGTATATTTCAAACCAGCCAACCAGAACATATGTAATTCTAAACTAATGTAGCTATCCAATCAAATTGACCACTGATCACGTGACGAAAATTCACGGAAGCGGGCTTAACAAGTTTTAGGGCACTTCGGCTCAAGTGTTAGGTGGAGAAGGTTGTTCGACTCTAGCCTCCACTTATTCAGTTCGTTCCATAGGATATACCGCCTGTATGTGTATAGATAGATATTTTGCCAGTATAAGTATTTTCATAAACACAGCTTCGTTTGCCTAATGTTGGATAACCTAGCAGTACCATGTGTTGAGTGTTAACTGAAGCCTGTGCAAATTCATATATGTATCTTGCCATTGAGTGAAGAATTGAAATGATAATAAACACCTGAACTTAACCAACGATTTATTTGCCTACTTAGAACTATATGTTGTGTCCGTCATAATATCTAACGAGCCAAAAGAGAGAAATAATAATTATTCCAGGGCGATTCCAGTCACGGTAATTCATACCCCACGACGACCTGCCACTACTACCCCACTCACCTACGACTCCGCACCCCTCTCATCGCCCAACTTCTGCCAGGTTGATGTCCTAATCCTAAACACATCCTGACAACCGCAGCAGTAATCTTTCTCCATTTTTTGCCTATATTGAGCGTCTGTCAATAGTTTAGTCGTTTGCAGCTTTGTCCGATCTTTTATATTGTCGAGCCAGCATTTCCACCGACGGCCTCTAAACTATTTATCATGGTGTGATATTTTTTTATAATTACATCATTTTAATAACTGCTCGATACACTATAGTAAAACAATATTTCCATGGCAGGAGAAAATCCCAACAGGACATCACCCGACTGGCGCTGCAATGGAACAGTCAGGGAAAGAGAAGGGTGGGTCGTCCTGAGACCACCTGGGGACGATCCTGAAAGGATGAAATGAAAAGCTGCAATATTTCATGGGGTGAACTAAAAAAGAAAGGGCAGCCCAGAATCGAGTGCGCTGGAGGGCCGTTGTGGAGGCCAGTTGTGGAGGCCAGTTGTGAAGGCCAGTACAAGCCATATTATATGTTCCGCGATGAAACAAAGTAGCTAAGCAAGTAAGCTTGTCAAGAAATGTTCCACCTCATCATTTAGTATAAGTTATAGAGTCTTCCTTATATATAGAAAGACCACTTCAAACCTACATTGAAAAATATCAACGCATCGTAATCCTTCCTTATTGTCAATCTATGGCGTCTGTAATATATAAATACAAGCTAAATTGCCCGGCGTTGCCCGGGGGAAAATAAAACAGGCCTGTATAAACTACAGACAAATAATTTATAAGCTATAAAAAAAATAGAAAGCTACAGATAAAAAAATTTAAACAAATTATTTTTTTCCACTGAAGACATTTAGGACAGTAATTTAAAATAGATATTGTAATCGGGTTAAAAATAGGCAAGTCTTTTTATTTAACATAAAGCTAAATTGCCCAATCTGGATTAACAATTATATTTTTTAAAGTAATATTAATTGAAATAAAAACATTTGTAGACAAAAAAGGTAAAGACAACTAGAGAATGGAACCCAGGTCGACCGCATTGCAGTCCGCTACGTTATCCACTCAGCTAGCGATGACACATATGTCATATATTGGTGTTAGTCTTTTAAGTTGTGAATACTCGCTAGTAATGAACCTTGCAGCTCTTTTCTGAATTTGGAATTTAAACATAGCGCACACAAAAAGAGTAAGTAATAGTGTTGTAGTTTATAAATTGAATAACAAAAAAAAATCTTCATTATATAACATAAGTTTGAAAAAGTCATAGTTACATGTTTCCAATTTTAAGTCTCCACAAAACATGAACGAAAATATAAGTCCAGCTTTCAGACACTGGTGAGAGGATTTTGAGCAGTTGAACTGCAAGCCACGTTCAGAAATGCTTCAAAGTAACTCCCCGCAGTAGAGTTAACAAAACACTGGTCTATTTACTATTCATTTGTATGTGCTACTGATAACAATTTCCCACGCAAGCTTTAATTATTTATAAAGAACAACAACAAACAAACAGACAAATAAACGAACACAAGACAGAAACCTACTAAATAACTAAAGGGAAGTAACGCAACAGCTTCAGAATCGTGACGCGCCGTAATTGTGTTAAGTAGGGACTCGACCGGAAATACGCCTACACGCCGGAAGCCTCGTGGTTTCCCGTGGTAATCTGTACTAGACGAGATCAAATAAATATGCACATAGACACACAGAGACACACATACACATAGACACACAGAGACACACAGACACAGAGACACACAGAGACACACAGACACATAGACACACAGAGACACACAGGGACACACATAGACACACATAGACACACAGACACACAGAGACACAGACACACAGAAACACATTGACACATACAAACAGACACATACAGACACATAGACACACACACAAACAAATACACAGACACACACATACAGACACATATACAAAACAGACTTTTAACTCTGTGGGGATATCTCTGTTTACTTTTTGCTCCATGTAAAGGCTACGTCAGGGTTCTCAACCCACGGCGCGCATGCCGACTTTGCACGCAGAGCAATTTTCAAAGGCACGCGAAAGACCCCCCGAAAAAAGGCAAATCAAGTCTCTTCTACGGTGAATTGGATTGATGGAGCAAGTTGACTTTTAGGCTGTTGAAGCGCTAAGTAAATTATAAATGATAGTCTACATCGGCACACTATATCATTAGGTTGCCGCCCCACTGGGCTAGACTATATCATGTAGCCAAAATCAATGAAAAGTAGTTATAAATGTCTTAGTCCGTCTAGGGTAAAATTAGTAGCGTGAATGCAGATGGACATGAAGACTGATTTTGTACCCGAGCGGCTGCGCGTTCAGATGGCGTACCGAAGGTAATGTGTTCTGAATCCTGGGTCTGGAAGGTGTCCACGAGTTTGACCAGCTCTGATGGGAACCTGCCATAAGGAAAGGGGAAAATAAAGGGCTGCTTGGCGTTGTGCTGATACGCGTTCCGTATGTTGCCTATCCCCGGATCGAGATAACTAACTGCTCGTTGATTTCCCACGCGTGAATTCTTTGCGTTCCATATGTTTTTTAGTGTTTTTTTTGTTATATTTACTTGTTGGCTGTTTTATCTTCTTACTAAGAGGCCTGCTGATATTTGTGACGTTATGTAGATAGAGTGTTTCCGTTTATGTAAGTCACCACCGTTGAGATTTCACAGAAAAAACAACAACAGACAAATTATTATGTGGACTACCGCAAAACCATCGTAATTTGCCGTTTACATAGGACTAGTCATTAATCCGTCACGTAGTCTAAATACTAAGTTGTTGTTTTTCTACGAAGAGAAACTGCTGTGCTATGCATATGAGAAGGTTTACAATTAAAGCAACTGCGACTAGGGAACTGATGACGTACAGTGACTATAGACGTCCATCGCCGTCTAGTTCAACTGAATTCATATTGTTTTAAACATCCGTGTGAAACATATAAGTCGTACAAGTACGTAGCCTACATTCACAAGAACCTACACACTTAGTGGCGTAGATATTGTGAGGGCGGCGATAAGGTCCTCCAAAATCCTGCCGAAGGAAACCGATTGGATTTTGTCACAACTGGGAGTGAGTTAGTTTGTTGTTATTGTTGTTGTTTGGCAGAGGTGGGGTGAAATGGAACAGGTGGGAAGGGGGGAGGGAGTATTCACTAAGAGTAGAGGTGAAGTATTGCTTAATAACTCTAAACACAATTCTATAAAGTAAAAAGAGTTTCATGTTAGATTAGCTTTGAGACTGTTAAATGTATTAGCATGAAGATAAGCATTTAAATTAATGTATCTTCCCCTCCCCTTTTCCACAGGGCCGCAAAAAGGAAATATGGCGCCTGGGGGCGACCAATGGCGAAATAACTAATTCGACGCTCCCCCTTTCAATTATTTCATTAGATTCCGCCCTAGACGAGCACCCATTGCTGTGGCGTTCCTTAAGAGACATTATTCTTTCGGGCCGTTCCTTTGCCCCTCACACATACAAGAAAAATGTATTCCTTTTTTTTGTTTTTGTTTTTTGTTTTTTGCAGTTCTAAATTGTAATAACATTTACTTTGCATTCAATATATGTTTTAAACATGTCACTTTCATTTTTTGTCATCTGTCGTATTCTGTGTCAATAATGTTAAATGTAAACGCAGTTGTTTATAAATAAATAAACAAATTAAATCTATTAAATTTAACGGATGATATTACTGTCCGAAATAAAAAAAAGAAGTGAAAGCTCAGAAAATATTACGTTTTTCTAATGTAAGCTTTTTACCATTGATAATTTTAAAATAAACAGATTTGATTTCATTAAAAATAGCTCATACATGGCTCTAGGGTCCAATGGTGCTAAATGTACATGATTCAATGACACACGTGCGCTAAATTACCTAATTAACCTGTAAGTGTGGTCTGAATTTACATGTACAAGACAAACAGGCCCGCGTGTGCTCATTGTACAAGACTGAAATTTGCTATCGTGCTAACAGGTCAAAGCGTGCTAAATGTACACTAATGACAAGCCCTATAATGTGCTAAATGAACAGGACTAACAGGCCCAAGGGTGCTTAATGTGCAAGAATGATGTTTGGTATTGTGCTAACAGGTCCAGACGTGCTAAACTCCTTAAAATAACGTCACAAGTACTCCATGTGTGCCCAATTCACGTCATGTTATACTGCTGTGGAAAAAAGTAATTTTTCCCACTTTTCTCGCTTTGGGCAAATGCCATAGGCCTATATTTTAAATCGACCAACATGCAGGTGTTCTCTCATAGTCAAAATTTGTTGAAAACTCAATTTCAGAACTTTGAAGACATGACTTTTGCTGGTCAAAAAAGCTATCAGCACAATCTACGTAATTATTTTGTCCATTTTCTAAATCGACCATCATTGTTGTAGCAGTATGACCGCCACCATCATTGTTGTAGCAGTATGACCGCCGTACAATGGTATCTATCTTAGTTTCTTCCTTATTTGCATCGGGTTTTCGACGTTCTATTTTTAAGTTTTTGAATACAGTAGATCTCAATTGTTTGTATTTCCACAGTACCCCAAAACTGCATAGTTTTTTGTAGTGTTTAAAACAAAAAAAAATACAGATTCAAAATGAATTATATTGGTAACGAATTTATTTGAACATTTTTTTGTAAGAGACATGGCAATCATTTTCACAACTATAGATCTAGTGCTCGATAAGTGGTTCAATAAACAACATAGAAACTATTATTTCTTGATCAAGCGTCGGAATATTTTTCCAAGATTTTGTAACCTTTTATGTTTGCTAATTACATTAACATAGATGATAGAAAAAAAAATACAGTTAATTAAAACTTAAAAACTGAGACTATCTAGTGTCAAAACTCATAATCTTTTGAAATCTTGAGATTTTATACAAAACAATTGTGTTCAACAGCATCTAATTCCGGAATCCTTGCACTTGTGAAAAAACTCATTACTTGCCTAAGTTAAAACAAGAAAACCATAAAAACACAGTTTTTATCATACTCCCTTTACTTGCAATTTAAGTTAACCATCATGTAATTAAAAGATTGATTGACCACTGGAAATGAAACATATGTATTTAGCGTATTTACGTATCTCGTTTTACTAAAATTGAATAATAATAAAAAAGTGGAGATGGCGACACCCAAGTTGAAAGCAGACAGTCATAACCACTAGACCACGAAAACTTTGTACAAACTTACAACAAATAGTATATAAGTATATTCGAAAAGTTTATTTACTACCATCTCTTCCGTTAGAGGCAGCCATGTTTTACGTATAATATTATCTACGATTCGTAAATTGGTCGAAGGATTTCGTGACTATTCCAAAGGCTACGATGCTGAAAATTTGATAGAATGTACCGTTAGTCGGGCCAAGTCTGCTGCCCAAGTTTCAGCTCGTTTGGACGGCGGAAAGTGGTCGAAACATCGATGCAAAGTTTTGCTAACAAGCAAGCAAGACAGCAAGCAAGCAAGCAGATAGACAGACAGGCAGAAAATACAAGTTAATAGAAAGGGAGTAAAAACGCTGGGCTTTTTGTGAACTCGACTGTTTTTGTTTCTTTATTGAAATCATTTTACCCTAACTCACAATAATGTGTTACACATTTACATAACTTTAGTAGGTTACGCTTTTTGCTTTGGCAATAATAAAAAAAAAGTACAATTAAACTAACATTTTGGGCTACAGGGTTAGCGAAGTAGCTTGACAATCCTCACCATTTTTACTTTATCAAAAGTATTAACACTCCTCTGTTAAAACTGGCCACGGCATGCAGGAAAATGGAGTAGCCAGAAAAATACAAATCCTACATTTCCTAATTAATGCCATGTATTCATTAGAGGTAAGTCTCAGGTAAGTAGACTCCAGACCAGACATTCGAAAAATGGCAATCCAAAAAGGCTGCCGATATACCAAAGCGTAAAATGAAGAGCTAATAAAGAGTTAAAAAAAGCAACAACAAATACTGATATTGATGATGGAATATTGAAATGGTCAGTTAAAAACCTTTTCTGTTTTATATTTCACTCGCCGATACCCTCATTACAAAACTTTAAAGCTGAACGCACATATGGGAATTGTAAAATACAACAGTTTTTTCTAGCTTTCAGTGTCCAAGTGTTGTTTAGTGTAGTTTGCTCTCTTGAAATTTCTCTCGTGCTCATCATGACGGTATTCTCAATGTTAACTTAACCCTTTCAAAACTCAAGTACTTTTTGTATGTGTTCTACTGTTTGTACTTCTCGTCCGTTTGACAACGTATCAGTGTGAGAAATCTGTGTAACGTTCGTTCTAACATGCTGTCACTGAAAATTTTCACTACGGCAGTATGTTTTTTTTTTTACATGTATATATATATATAAGTTTTATACTATATTGTTTATATTCTTTTTTTAATTATAATGGAATATTTTGGAATGATTTTATTACCTATATTTTGATGGTAAAGTTTTAGGGCGTATAAAAAAATCCTGTGGTATTGGTTCTCTGTTGAAATTCTGGTCATACTTTCATTATTTTTTCTAGAAACTTAATGGCTAGTTTCCTAAAATGAAAGTTCAAGATATGGGTAGTAACAGATGCAGTATATACTCTTAACATTTAACCCCATTCAGTTTAATACACATTGTCCATAACACTATTTAACATTTTATTAAATGTATATGAGACCATACTCTTTGTAGTACATTTGATCAAAGACTATAAGATGGCCCGCTTGCTCTATTATTAGAGCTTAGGCTATATGTTTTTTTCCCGTGCGCAACCACTAAGGCTGTCGTGAATGACTTCCATCAAAAGTTTCCGCTGTATAAAACTTTCGAATTTAATCTTAATTTCCCATTGAGAAAATCATAGCGAATACTAAACCGGAAGTCTAGAGAACTTAGTGCGATTGGAAATTACGAATCTGAGTGTTTCAAGTTATCAAATAGCAGAAATATCAAAGCTAGCGGTCCATCTTATTATAGTCTTTGATTTGATTTAGTTTGTCTCTAGGACATTGTATATTTTTCTTTCATTTCATCGGAAAATATTTTCGCAGTTGCTGATTCTGTTTTACAAAGTCATAATGGAAAATATTAAAGAAATCTTATGGATTATCTTAATCTGTGCATGGTCTACAACAGGCAAGTTCTTTTGTTAAATAGTAAAAAGTTTAAATTTTAAAAATGTTTTTTAGTTCGCTGTTTCTAAACACTTTATTTAAGCTCTTTGCAATATAAAAAATATCAGCTGTATGTGTCTGCTATAACTAAAAACTTGGACTAAAGAATATCTACAGTTCAAAGAATAATGTAAACAAATGACACAAATTAATTTTTTCGATATTATATTTGTTATCTTACTTATGTAAATAACTCGTTGTTAAAACCTAAATAGTTATTTATAATTATGTCCGGATTAAGAGCCTTCTAGGCCCTAAGAATTAAAATGTTGTGTTACACTCGTATTTATGTATTTAAAATTGTAAACAATAATGAACCATATTTGTATCAAATCTAATGACAACGCCAAGACAGATGGAAAGTAATGTTGATTTTTTTTAAATACAATTTTACTTTGTTTATATTATTTTCCTATATTTAAACAGTAAATTTAAGACTTTGACCTGATTATGTAATCTAATCCTAGCTAACACAATTGTTTCTAAATGTAGTAAAGGTAATGCATGTAGCGTACCTTCATGCGTTCTTAATCTAATAATATGATTCAATCAAAACAATTAGATAAATAATTTATGACCAATGATAAAACTATACGAAAACCAATGTCTTCGTTTAGACAGTCAAAGAATATAATCCTCAAAATTGCTTATAATTTTATGATGTACAATGTACAGCCTGATTTGTTTTTTGAACCTAAAACATGTTCAGTTTAAGCTGGTAATATGGCACACATAGCATTAAAAAATGACTGTTGTAGTAGTTCATTATCATTGTTGGACGTCTGCATACTTAGAGTTATTTATTTATTGTTGCATAGATTTAAATATGTACTTTTTAAAAAATCTGTCAACAAAATGTTTCTATATTTTGCTGATCCTAGTTCAGCTGTGCCTTTAGCAGCATTGAATCAAATAATACGCCATGTTTTTCTTTCTGCTATAGAGCAAGTCTGTCCTGCCCATCTTCCTTCCATTAACAAGTTCTACTTATGATAAACGGTTTATCCACTACTGCTTAATAGACCTAATATTCTTATAATTTTATTTAAAGTAATTTTTACATATAATGATCTACGCTTTGATTACGTCATTTTTAATGTTTTCATACGTGCTTTTAGCACAGGAAAATTTACTGAAACCTGGCAGATTTGGTAAAAATGATGAAGACTTTACAACGTTACAACCAGTTTGTACCGCACCAAAAGGTATTTTACTACGTATCGTAAGACTGATCAAAGTAAGTAGCCAAAATTTTCTGGTCATAAGTTATATAATACTTTAATTTTTCAAATCCTAAAGTTTTGGTTAAATTCAAAATGTACTCTATAGGGCTTCATATCATCTGGTGATTGATGTCGACGCATAAAGTATAAATTATTTTTTGTAAAAATATGATTCTCTGGGTATAAGATATACAAAACAAAATATAGGCTAACGTTAAGGTTTACAGAAACAATTTTACATTTAAAAATATTACTTCGTAATCGCTATGTCATTCACTGCATTCCTATTGTTGTTTTCACTGACTTTGCATATTTTAACTTTACCACAAAAGTTGCGAGTGTCTGAAATTATTGCATTTTGAGGGCAAAAGTATTATAACTTATAACTTTGGATATCTAGCCTAATTCATTTCGTGATATGATTCATAAAAAAACAAACTAATGAAATAGTTAGGCCTAATAATGCGTTTACTTATTATCACAAGTACACAGCATATAAACAAACAAAAAAGGCTGCCGCTATTCGGACCCGGGTCCCTTTAGCATGAAATAGCTATTCGGACACAGCTTTAGTCAGAATTCCTTAAAACTCATAACAAACATCAAAAAAGAGGGTAACAAACACAAAATATAGTTGTTTTACCATATATATTATAAGAAGTAGCACAGAAAACACCAAATCTATCCCTATCCTTTATAACCTAACCGATACTAACTATTACCAAAAATACTACCAAGCCATCCCTAACCTATATAAACTAACCGATACTAACTATTTATCACTAACTCTATCGGGTTCGAACTAAAAATGGATCAAAAAATCTTTTAATAAAAAGCATGGATTGTATTCGAATAGGATACGTGTGTACGTGACTTAAATTCCAATAATGAACAAGAAAGAAAGATTCTGTTGGACATTGAACGGAGATGTAACGGAAAATCACAGTGTGAAATGTTCGACTTTGCCTTACCAACTTTCAATATAAAATGTAATAAAAAATGGGAGCCTGCCGACGGCGTTGATTTTTTTTATTGGTGTCTCCCTTCAAGTAAGTTTGAATTATATATAACCTCTTAAATCAGTATGACACCATCTCTAAATACTAGAAAAACTATGCTACACTTTTATTAAATTACTATTAGTTAAGCCGTTTACAATGACAGAGAAAAGAATAAGTGGTGTTGCAATAATTGTTGGAGTCAAGCTCATAAAACTCTCAATCGGCATATTATCCTCATGGCTAGAGTCCTTTAATCTAGCCTTCTAGTTCTTTGAAAAATTGGTTGTAGAACCATCTAGAATCCATTGAATATTTGTATGATCTTCTGAAAAATTATTTGAAATTGTATTTTCAAACCAATTCTCAGATGAATGTCATGATACCAGAGCTGTAACTTTATGTTTACTGCTTTCATTCTTCGTCTTTAATTTCAAACAATCCTGACGTAAATGTCCTTCTTTCTTGCAATAATAGCTTTTACGTTTTGGTTAGAATTCATCAGTGGTTTTGTTTCTTTCATGCAAGGCTTGAGGTTGTTCGGTTTTCCTTGTAGTAGATCGATTAGATTTCGTCTCAACTTGACTTTTTATTGATTGGTGGTTTACTGCATAATCATCTGATAGTATAGTTACTTTGTGAACATCATCTTCACCACGATCAGTAATGTGACTTCTGACATCAATTGAATTACAATTCTAAATACAATACTCCTCCATTAATATGAGGTTTGAAAATTCGTTAAAGCAGGAGCAAATATTCTTTGACTTTAACCATCTCGCAAAACTACAAACTCAACATAACTGTGTCCTGGCTTTCTCTATATCTCTCAAAAAATCTTTGTCTACGATTTAGAACCGCGCTCAAAAATACTCACTATACATCTGGAATTTTCTGTTGTTCACAAGTTAAATAAAAAATACTTCAGCTACTTATATATTATATATATATATATAACATGATATTTCATTCCGAGGTTTAAGTATAGTCTTGTATTGTTTTACGGATACAACAGATGAAGAAAATGAACTTATAAGCAATTATTATTCCATATGAAACAAAGAAAAATGTTTTTATCTTTATGTTTTCTAAATAATTCTGAGAGATCACATAGATATACTTTACTCTAGCATCAAATTAAATAAAGCATTTCAATGCTATTAAAATAGATATCTCACGTTACACAAAGGCAATAATCGTTCAGATATGTTTTCGAAAACTAACTTTTTTTTATTATCAGGTAATACGATATTTTTTTTGTAAAAATATATTTCAAAAAAATGTCTCCAAAAGTTTTTTTTTTAATTATTGAGTTTTTATTCAGCTTATTATCAACACAATTGTCATATATCTTTATTATACTGTACATAAACTGCAAAATAATCAACTACAAAAAAAACAACACAGAAAAAAACAAAAAAAAAAAACGAAATAATCCAAGATCTGGTAAATTTTAAGATATCTTTACAAAGTACAAATAATAATTTAAAGGTGTGACTATTTATAATTTTCATTTAAGTATATAATTCAACGTATCTAAAAAAAAATTATTTTTTTGTTATTTAATTTTTCTGTATTTCAATTGAGCCCCAGAGAAGTTATTGTGAGATGAGTTGAAATGATATTATACGAGTCTTTAAAAGTTAAAAGTCGTGGGCAATTTTAAAGAAGTGGAGGTCATTTTGCCTAAATATTTTTTGTACAAACGTTTTGATAAAATGTATCAATCTAAATAAATTTTCATACTATTTTTATCATCAGATTATCTAGGCGGAGATAATGCACACAATATTGGCAGTTACCTGGATATATATCTTACCGAAGTCCGGGATACACCACACTACTTCATCTACAATAACACAGTATCAGAGCTACAACACGTTGTATGCAATATAAGCGGAGTCTCGGCGGAAATGGAAGTAAAACTGCTTTATGTTGACTGGGAGCCAGAGTGTGAAAGTCTAAAGGAAAACATTTCTATCGAAAACATAACATACGGATGTAAGAAGTAAGCCAATAAAGAAAAAGAATACAACTCATTTTTCGTGACTTAACATAATAATTCTATAAATGCTCATACAGAAATTTTTGTTACAGCCTCGTTTCTAAATTGAATTTTGTAGTTTGGTTAGTTCAAACTATACAATTTTATGTTAAATGTAATAGAAAAACGCAAAGTCCTATAAGTAAAGTAGTAAAGTAATCCTCAATGTGCGGTTCCCATTAGAGGTAGGTAGACCCAGATCTCCATCAAGACCCGGAAATAAATCATAGCATTTACCAGGATTGGAACTGCTCGACACCGTTCCCCTTCAAAGTCTTAAAATCCATTCTCAAAACAAAAATCAATTAACAATGCGATCTATATTAGATTTAAATACGTTTATTCACCTATAACATTTTTTGCTAAATAAAAGAAAGCAACAACTTTCGATGCCAACTGGTGCCAGAGCCTTTACGTGAATTGGCATCTTGCGTACTCTGACGATCTCGAGAGCTATACCAGCGGGAGTTTATAACTCCTGGCAGGTACAACCAAGCTGCGAAGATCTGCGTGGGTAGAGGTCAGTCAAAAGCTAGTGCCCTGGTCCTCCAAGTTGGGGGTTAAACATAAGTCTAAGCAACCTTATTTTGTAAAAAATAAAGCCTGCTACAAATAATGGCAAAAGAGAGTACCAAGTATTATAGTCTAATTCGGTCCTGGGAAAAGAATGATCTCCCACTGGAAGCCATGATGGTGTCGAAAGTCCACCTCAGTTGAAAGCCACCAGTCCGATTTCCATCATTTCCACGAAGACCATTGCCAATATTTTTGCTTGGATCGTTTGAAACCGGGAAGGCAATCCAAGCAGTTGCAGAGACGAGACGATTTAATATACACATAATGGGAATTCGTGAAACACGATGAACTGGCCCTGGACAAAAAAAGGTTAGCTACAGGTGAGCCGTTACTATTCTCTGTCCATGAAGATGAAAATGCACACCACACCCATGAAGTTGCTTTCATGCTGTCAAAACCAGCCCGAAAGGTTCTTTTTGGTGTGGGAGGCACATGACCAATGGATAATCACGGCCACATTCCAAACAAAGACACATAGACTCAACATCAACATCACACAAACAAATGCTTCAACAAATGACAGCGAGGAAAGAAAGTAAGAGAAATTTTATAATAAACTGTTGTCTGTTACATAGAATTGCCAAAGATAGTATAGACTTTTAATGCTAAAATTGGAAATGCTAATAATGGCTATGAAGAAGTAATAAGAAGTGAAGATTTAGTCGTTATGAATAGAAACGGAGAAATGCTTGCTTATCAATGTGCCACAAACATATTTGTAATTTGTAACCTTATAAAGCTACATGGGTATCACCTGACCTGACTTCAGCACACCGGATAGACCTATTGTGTTTATAAACAATTGTTCAGAATATCACTCTAGGACAGCGATGGCGATCCTATGGCACGCGTGCCACAGTTGGCAGGCAGAGCCATTTCTGTGGGCACGCGAGCATTTACCAAAAATGGAACAGCTAAGTTATAGTATTTGGTTTTAATTGCTGTGTTGGCACGTTGCAAGAAATAAGTTGGTCTTGTATTGTACTTTGGGCACGCGGCCTCAAAAAGGTTTGCCATCACTGCTCTAGGACATACGTTTGAAGAGAGGTGTGGACCTTTACCTACTATTAGCCCGATTGAAACAAAAATTGAAGAAAAGGTGGACTTCAAAAAACAGGAAACGCCAGCGATATAACACAAACATAACTCCTAAAAGATGTAGCAAAACAAAATAAATTTAAACTGAAACTCTGGTACAAGTATAAAATCCACGAAGAACTAGCAGATGAAGAGGTAGATTACAAATGGAACAGTATTAAAATTAACTTTCACTAAGTCCTGTCAGGAAGTACTAGGCCCAGGCGCCCCAGGGAGAAACCAACATATATTATAGATGTGCGCAGATTCTATCAAACACACTGCAGAGCAGAAAAATAAAACGGCAGCAGTAAACAACTGGAACTGACTAAAAATAAAAAGCATTAAAAGAGTATTTTGAAGTGAAAGTTAAGAAAATAATATAGGCAGACAAAATTATTTGCAAGTTCTTTTTTGCCCTTTTACTTGTAGACTCCTGGATTGTATGAGGTTTTGTTTCATCAAACTCTTGCAAGACTATTGAAATACATTTATTATTGAGTAATATAAAACATTTGTTTATATAAGTTCCGTTTGGTAATGTCTGTATGAGATCTATTGTTTTCATTTTATTTTGGTTTGCTCTGCAGCTTTACAACTGATTATAAACAACTCACCTTTCACACAAACGCAATTCAAATAGAGATTTTTAAACAATCTGGATTGATATGGATTGAGTTTCACTGTAAGTTTTTTAAATGTTTAATCACAAGTAATTGATTTAGGAAAGTTGTAATTACAAATTTTTGAGAAGCAAAATTTAGGTTCACAAATTTGTTGAATATCATTTTTTAACAAAACATAGTCAAGAATGTAAACCACATTATATTCATAAAATATAACAAATGGGCGTCGTTACTTATCTAGCAGCATATATTTGGGAGTTGTCTGACAACGGGTTTTGAAAATGTGTTGTTTTCACTGACTTTGCATATTTTAACTTTACCACAAAAGAACCAACACTTAGCCACTTTATAACGGTCATCTCTATTTCAGCCGAGAAACCAAGAAACATGAAGTGCAGTGTTTATCCCATCAACAGATGCATTGACAATTTAATATCAACAACTTCTCCTTATGGTAAGTTAAATTGTAAAAAAAAATAATTCTGCCAACTATTTGTGCATCAACAGATCAAAACCAACTTTATCTTCCAATGGTAAGTTTTTGTGGAGTAAGTGGAGCAAACTTGTTGACAGAGGAATGCTGTTAGATAGGAAAAGTTAAAATTGAGAATGTGAGTGAAAATGTTTTGTTCGACGGGCTGCCACAGTTAATTGTTATAAACTTCGAGTTTAAATTCATTATTTGTGTGAAAGTGACAAGGAAAGGTAAACTTATGAAATCTGAAATCGTAACAAAACTATTTAGCTAAACTCATTTATAGCTTGTATATAAAAAAAACTAAATGCAGAACGATACTCAAACCTTTCACATGCGAAGACGTATAAATGATTTTAAAGAATTATATTAAATATTACAGACGCTCTTTCTATAAAGAAGATTATTGTGTCCTACGGTCATCCTCGGTTTGAGTCTAGTCCTGCATTTCTATTAGTGTTTTAAATGATGTTAAGTTACTGGTTTTCCTGGTGTGTTCAGGCAACCCATTCCATGCCCGGATACCACTCGGGAAGAAAGAGTAGTTATACATTTGTTCTGATATAAAGTATAAGGAAACTGTTTTTGTCTTGGTGTTTATCTGAGCATTGAAACAGGTTGTTATTGTGTTATATTGCTAAGTTGTAATTTAATGCCTTTTGTACAATGACTACTTTAGTCTTTGCTTTTCTGTACTCTATTGTTTCTAGGTTTAGTAATTTAACTATTGGTGTTACTATTGTCAGTTGCAAATATTCGCTAGTAATGATTCTTTCAGCTCATTCGCATGGTGAACACGTATTAATGCTTTAGAAAAAAATCGAGTGATTTAGCAACAATATGGTTTTTAGTATTCTAATTATAAAATAAAATTTGGTTAATATTACTATTCGTACAAATGATCTATTAAATTTATTAAATATGTTTCACAATATCTGTTTTTTTTTCACGAAGCCATGTTGTTGTGAGCACCGTGCACTATGTTTATCTATATTATTTACTATACAACTATATATTATTATTATATGTTTTTTGCTTAGCATTTTGCTTATAATCCTTTTAAAAGAAACAGGTCTGTAATTTACAGCGTCAAATTAAAAGAAATCAATGAATAAATTATTCAAATCAAGCAACAACAAAAAGTTGTTTGTTTTAACAAAAAAAGTCGAATAAAAGCCCCCTCATTCTTATAGATTATTGATTTATTACATGGTAAAACCGCAAGATCACATTTTAAATTTAAGACAGGCCAAAACTGAGAGAATCTGAGACTAGAGAATCTTTTAAATAGAACTTAAAGACCTTTCTCTTTGGCTAATACATCTGCCACTGCAATTCGCACCAAGAGCGCATTGAGCTTGCTAATTTAATAGCTTGGAATGGATGCACATTCTTAACTCTTCATATCTTAATATTGTAGCCGATAAAAAATTAAGCCAAAATCTAGTGTGTGTGTTCTTTTTCAAAGCCAAATCTTTTATTGAGGAAAATAATGGTTTTTACAATTTGAACGAAAAGTTATTTTTAATCTCCTTTTGAAATAAAAAAAAAAAAATTAAAATATCTTTACATTTTAAACATTTAGTAGCCACCATATTTTGACAGTCTTTGTGCCTTTAGTAAATTATTTCATATTTATTTAATTAAGTAACTTCAAGTTACGTTATGTAACAATGTAATTTGTAAGAGAAACAGACTATAGTTCTTGTTGACATATCTTAATTAAACTCACTGAGTTGTATTTGCTTTCTATGAGTTTCATGAGCTTAGTATGAGTAAAGGGAAAGGATGAAATATTATTGCGTAGTTATTGAATCCTAATAGAAGTTGAGCGAGAGGGAGAGAGAGAGTAAAAGAGAGAGATACAGAGAGAGAGAAAGAGAGAGAGAAAAGAGAGAGAGAGGGAGAAAGTTAAGAGATTGTAGATATTGGTGTTTAGTACAAGAAGGTTTTTAGTCTTGATAAATTAAATGTGTATGATTTAGGCCGTGTTAGAACTGTATTACTGAATAAAGCAATCTCTGTCTACCTATCTATCCAACTATCTATCTATCTCTCTCTCTCTCTCTCTGTCTCTCTCTCTCTCTCTCTCTCTCTCTCTCTCTGTATATATATATATATATATATATATATATATATATATATATATATATATATATATAATATACAACTATAGTTAGCTATTTAACTATATCATTAGTTATATTTATTTTTATTAATAATATATATTTAATAAGATAAATTAACAAGTTACTAATTTAATAATAATTATAATATGTTTGGAAACTTTTTCACGCATAGGTCGAAACTCATTTTTAATTTTATTTATTTCAATTTCAAAGACGACACACTTTTGTACCGCCTCAACTTTTAAAAACGTTCCATCCAAATCTAGATTCTACAGCATCTCAACTATGTTATTGGTGATATAGTTTATATTTTGATATATATTATGTTGGTAATCATGAAAATAGAACGTAAGTATAAGTTCGTAGGTAATTTTTTTACCTGCGTTAGCCCACGAGTTTTTGGGGTTTTGTAGGAAAGATTTTTTATGATGCATGCCCAACATGCCCAATTCAAATGTCAAGTCTCTATCCTATTAACAGTTTATGAACCTATTATAATCATAGACTATTATTTGTAAATAGTATGCTAATTAAAGACTATTGTTATAATTTTATATTTTACAATGAAATTGTATAGCCTAGATTCCTAGAACTAATTCAACTATTCTAATTCTAGGATGTTTGGCTCTTCACTTTGTCTTTGTGAGCTGAACAGTTGAAAAAGTCAAAGTCGTCACAGTTTGACTGAGATTGTTAATTCATTCATTCAACATGAATTTTTTATAATTATTAATATACTCAATAATACTTCACACATAAAACATTAACAAGAAACTTCAATTAGACTAGCAGCCGATTTCTTTAGAAAAAAAGCAAGATGAATATGCCTATGATTCTATGATGGTCTATGACGCCTATGATTACTTTATGAAAGTTTATGTTACTATACTATGTATGAGCAAGAGCTGGCTATGGCCCTATGGCTTTATTATACTTTATATTTATATTTTAAAATATATAGGAATATAGTCCTACTAGAAACATCTAAAAAATAGCGATGACTTTTAGATTTCTACATGCCCATGTAAAAATGTACACTTTTGATATTGATAAATAATTAATGTTATTGTAGTAGGCCTATTACAAAATTAGTAGGACTAAGCCTTTCATAATTATAAACTACAATTTACTTCCATATACGGTACCTAATAATTTATATAGAGGCCTACTGGCCTAAAGTATTAAAGAAAGCCAGGCCTAATTAAAGTTGCTTTTAAAGAAAATATTTAAAAGCTTATAGAGAACAAAGATAATTTGCATTGACTTGCCAGAGGTAATTTAGTTTATAATGCTAATTTATCTTATGCACAGGACTAAAGCTCAATGTCATTAATTATTAATAGAAATATGTTTGAATTATCTTATTTATTCACCATAAAATCTGATAGATGATATTAACAGAAAAAGGTAATTTTTCTCTAAGGCAATGTACATGATTGACCAACCAAAAGACAACAGAAAGTAAGAGATGAAAAATGTATGTTATTGGTCAAGCAATTTTTCACTTAGTAGTATAAAGCTAATAGTAAGATGTGCAAGATGTGTGCTTATTGCTTGCTTCTGTAGAATTTGGTACAAATAGTATTTCATTGTAGAAAAGAAACTTTTAACTGTTTGCCAAAAATGAAATCTATTAAATGTCATTGTTTATTGTTTTTTTTATTTTATTTTTCAGATTTAAGCTTCTAACTTTCTTTTAGACTTTAAGGAGATGCTGACTGAGGCTTCGTCAAGTATAATGATATAAGCTCATAAGCCCTCACCTTATCAATGGTGCCAATGACAATGCACATAAATATGGTAATATATTTGTGTGTGTATCGAATGTATTAAAAAATGAATACATATTAAACCATTGCAATTGAAAACATTTTAAATATATATTTATTAAATGTATTTTATTTATTTATTATTATCACTAATCACAAGCTTTTATATCTCAGTAGCAGACTATAGACAGCTGATTATTTGTCGACAAAAGTGAAATGATTCCATGGTAAAGTGAGCAGTTGACTCATTATTGAAATGAAAATCACTCTGGCTAATTTTGTAATAGCATGTTACATGTAACATGAATTGAGTGTAATAATAATAGAAAACTAAGTAAATATGGATTTTTTTTTAATCAACTTTCCAATTTATATGAATTTTTAACATTGTTTTAGGTATCCAAATCGCGCTACTCTATGGAGTAAATATGAACAATATGATTAGTGATTTCAGGAACAGGTTAAACTTGTTTCATTTTGTAAATTTAGTTTTTGTTATTAAGTATTTAATTCAATTTATTTATTATCTGTAATGTGAAAGTAAATTTTCAAAGATCATAAACAATTTCTTTTTTTTAGGCTTATTGCAATCGCACTATTGTGTCTTGTGATGAAAGGATATAATGGGCAAATGCTGAAATGTCAGAATTGTTCTATTATCACAGGCAAAAAAAAATTCTTTGCTAGTATTGTGAGATCAAAATGGTACTGTTACTTTATTAATATTTATTTTAATTGCAAATGCTCTTTAATGTGTAATGTTGTTTTAACATTTATCAAGTGAGCTTTAAATCTTTTATTTAATCATTATAAACAATTATTTCAATGTTCAGTCTACATTTATGTTCAAAACTATTAGTATGTTAGATCTTTGTAAACTTGTATGTCAATGTATGGGTGTAAATATAATCTATGGATAACCTATTGGAACTTGTATGTCAATGTATGGGTGTAAATATAATCTATGGATAACCTATTGGAACTTGTATGTCAATGTATGGGTGTAAATATAATCTATGGATAACCTATTGGAACTTGTATGTAAATGTATGGGTGTAAATATAATCTATGGATAACCTATTGGAACTTGTATGTAAATGTATGGGTGTAAATATAATCTATGGATAACCTATTGGAACTTGTATGTAAATGTATGGCTGTAAATATAATCTATGGATAACCTATTGTAACTTGTATGTCAATGTATGGGTGTAAATATAATCTATGGATAACCTATTGGAACTTGTATGTAAATGTATGGGTGTAAATATAATCTATGGATAACCTATTGGAACTTGTATGTAAATTTATGGGTGTAAATATAATCTATGGATAACCTAATGGAACTTGTATGTAAATGTATGGGTGTAAATATAATCTATGGATAACCTATTGGAACTTGTATGTAAATTTATGGGTGTAAATATAATCTATGGATAACCTATTGGAACTTGTATGTAAATGTATGGGTGTAAATATAATCTATGGATAACCTATTGGAACTTGTATGTAAATTTATGGGTGTAAATATAATCTATGGATAACCTATTGGAACTTGTATGTAAATGTATGGGTGTAAATATAATCTATGGATAACCTATTGGAACTTGTATGTAAATGTATGGGTGTAAATATAATCTATGGATAACCTATTGGAACTTGTATGTAAATGTATGGGTGTAAATATAATCTATGGATAACCTATTGGAACTTGTATGTAAATGTATGGGTGTAAATATAATCTATGGATAACCTATTGGAACTTGTATGTAAATGTATGGGTGTAAATATAATCTATGGATAACCTATTGGAACTTGTATGTAAATGTATGGGTGTAAATATAATCTATGGATAACCTATTGGAACTTGTATATAAATGTATGGGTGTAAATATAATCTATGGATAACCTATTGGAACTTGTATGTAAATGTATGGGTGTAAATATAATCTATGGATAACCTATTGGAACTTGTATGTAAATGTATGGGTATAAATATAATCTATGGATAACCTATTGGAACTTGTATGTAAATGTATGGGTGTAAATATAATCTTTGAATAACCTATTGGAACTTGTATATAAATGTATAAGTGTAAATATAATCTATGGATAACCTATTGGAACTTGTATGTAAATTTATGGGTGTAAATATAATCTATGGATAACCTATAGGAACTTGTATGTAAATTTATGGGTGTAAATATAATCTATGGATAACCTATTGGAACTTGTATGTAAATGTATGGGTGTAAATATAATATATGGATAACCTATTGGAACTTGTATGTAAATGTATGGGTGTAAATATAATCTATGGATAACATATTGGAACTTGTATGTAAATGTATGGGTATAAATATAATCTATGGATAACCTATTGGAACTTGTATGTAAATGTATGGGTGTAAATATAATCTATGGATAACCTTTTGGTTTACCAAATGTAAACTTCATGCTTTTCTAGTTTCTAATAGTTTACCTACTTTTATCATTAGCAATTAATTGTTGTAATATATGAATATTTTACTATTTCAATTATTTCCTTATCAAGATTGTGTACTGAATGTGTGGCCTAACGCAACAGTTTCTGAAGTCCTTGAGACCATTCAACGATGATTAAAGTGCTCCAAACAGAAAATGTTAACAGCTATTCAAGTTATTGCAAAATGTTTTCAGTGTTTATAGATGAAAAATAAAATTACATACATTTTTAGTGATTTTTGAAATATCTATTGTAGTCATTTCTTTAATTGTTTTGTTTTGTAAAATAGTGATTTAATTATGTAGACATTAACAAAAGCTTTGTCACCAATTAAGTTTGAATATATACTGTTAACATTTAAACAATAACATAACCATTTCTATGAATAACAAAATGATACATTTTTCATGTATTTTCAAAATTCAATAATCTTTTAAGCTAAAATATTTACATTGTCGATTGTAATCTTACTAGATACTTCAAGAAGTAAATATGATTGCATCATTTCATATATTTTACACAGAAACTACATTAACTTTAATTAATGTTTTATAATAACTAGAAATCATACACTGATAATAATACTAATTTCTTTTTCAGAATACTGCAATGGAATTTGGACAATTAATCATCTGCATTATACAGCCAATTAAAGAACATGCAGATAATTAATTGTCCGAATTCCATTGCAGTATTTTGATAGAAACAAAAAAAAAACAAGGAGTATTTTAGGGGAACATTCCCGTATTTTTTGGTGACTTTGCCACGTGTTTTCATCGTGATTTTTGCGAATCCAACATAAAAATACGTGATTTTCACCAAAAATCTGGTAGGATTATTACGTCTTTTCCCCGTTGATAAGACGTGTTGTGCCCGCTGGGTAGTGCCCGCCTTAAAATTGGTCAGTTTGGCAGCACCAAGTTGGCAGTACTTAAAAAAAACTGCGCGCGTTGTACAGTCAGCTGATTTCAAACCTGCGACAAGAGCCCGACGCCTGATGCCCTACTGCTGGTGCTGTTTAGAGAGTTTTCAATTTTATCCTGACTGGTGCTCATGCCAATGGCAAACGCAACACTGGATACCTGTCTCGGGTATTATTAAATAAAAACATCTAAACTAGAAAGTACAGGGAGTTTCGGTTAGTGCTTCAAAAGACCTAAACACACACACCACAACCACATATATATAGGCCAGGGGTGTCATGCGGCTCTTTCGATGACAAGATGCGGCTCTTCAGTTCCATGCGCAAATATTAATAGTTATATTATTTTATTTTCAAAACTCATAAAAAAATAAATACTATTCTGCAATATATAAATATATATATATATATATATATATATATATATATATGTGGTGGTGTGTGGATGTTGGTCTTATGGAAAACACTGACAAAAGACTATATTCAATTTCGATAGTTTATTTTACAGTGTCAGAAATAGGTACCCAGTGTCGAGTAAGCACAGCATGGGTATGGATATCTTATACTTAGAGATGGAGTTCAGAATAACAAACGGCAAACGCACTGGCTAGCTTGTAGTAAACACAGCGTGGACTTTTAATGAGGTCTGGTTTAGGTCTGATCGAAAATTGCGCCTAGCTTTTATTTTGTACGACTTCTGCGCATAGGGGGCGCGCATGGGGAAACCATTCAATTAGCTGCCAACTGTGTTGCTACACTAGGCATTTTTCTGGGGCTCAATACCACATACCCCCCAGCCTGATGCGACCCGTCCCGGGGCGCTACAATTCAAAACATTTTAAACTGCTCACACATGAGCCCAAGAATGACATGTGCCACTGGGAATGCAGACAACAGCAAGAACAACAAGGGCACTGTGGGTGTTGGCTGGCTTACAGTCCCTTGTGTGGTCACGATGGTTACTTCTGGAAGAGTTGTTGCAGTACTTAGAGGCCATTCCTGCAGCTGAGCCGAACATTGAGACTCTAGTTGATGAGGCTCGTTGCCCGCCGTGGTGACAGTCGATGGTGTAGGCCTTAGGGTGTCGTGGGCTTGAGGCTTATCGTGATCGGTTGATCGAAGTTCCGAAAAAATTTGCCTCTCATGGCCAGCACCGGAATGTGGTACGCATGAATGATCACTCCTAGCAAACACCTGGTTTTCACTTCCCCGCAGGGACTGACTGTGTGTCATCCCGGGCTTAGCCATGGATTTTTTTCCTGGTCTGTCCCCATCACCGTTATGTGGATACCATCTATGTCTAACTCTGCGACGATCAGCTGCATAAATACTGCCTTGTACATCAGAACCACCTGGGCCTGTTACGTTTGCAGCCTGATTACCCTTCTTGCCTTCAACAACATCAAACTCGACCTTTTCACCATCCCCAACACTCTTAAGGTATTTTCTTGGGTTGTTTCTTATGATGGCTGTATAGTGCACAAACACATCATCCTTTGTGTCATCACGATTGATAAATCCATATCCACGTTTAACATTGAACCATTGGACTGTTCCTGTCACATTGGCAGCCATAATATTTCTTTTCCTACGCGTTCGTGAAGAGTCATAGGCAGCCCCTCCCAGCACTCGACTCTGCCTGTAGGAGGGCACTAGTTTGGTTGACAATGCGCAATGCCGTTTGATATGTCCTGGCTCCCAGCAAGATGTGCAGACAGGCACGTCCTGCTCGTTGAATGGGTAAAATTTCTTCCTGTAAGGAAAAACATTGGACCAAACCTCCCTCCACACTAGAAATTGCAAATTGTTCACTTTTCCCAACTCCAGATGGATGGGTGCCCTTGCTCATGATTAGGGGAAAAGAGAAAAAAAATCCAAACTAGTTAGGACAGTTCCCTCCGGGTCGGGCAAGGCAAGTCGGCTCCCTCCGGGTCAGGCAAGGCAAGTCGGCTCCCTCTGGGTCGGGCAAGGCAAGTCGGCTCCCTCTGGGTCGGGCAAGGCAAGTCGGCTCCCTCTGGGTCGGGCAAGGCAAGTCGGCTCCCTCTGGGTCGGGCAAGGCAAGTCGGCTCCCTCTGGGTCGGGCAAGGCAAGTCGGCTCCCTCTGGGTCGGGCAAGGCAGGTCGGCTCTCTCCTTTCCTGGCGTACCTGTCTCTGACTATGCACACCAAATTATGAACCACCCCACTCGTGCTACCAGTTTTGTGGTGGTGTGTGGATGTTGGTCTTATGGAAAACACTGACAAAAGACTATATTCAATTTCGATAGTTTATTTTACAGTGTCAGAAACAGGTACCCAGTGTCGAGTAAGCACAGCATGGGTATGGATATCTTATACTTAGAGATGGGGTTCAGAATAACAAACGGCAAATGCACTGGCTAGCTTGTAGTAAACACAGCGTGGACTTTTAATGAGGTCTGGTTTAGGTCTGATCGAAAATTGCGCCTAGCTTTTATTTTGTACGACTTCTGCGCATAGGGGGCGCGCATGGGGAAACCATTCAATTAGCTGCCAACTGTGTTGTTACACTAGGCTTTTTTCTGGGGCTCAATACCACATATATATATATATATATATATATATATATATATATATATATATATATATATATATATATATATATATATATATATATATACTGCAAACAGGATTAAAAACACACAACAAAGAACAGTGAGAATAGGTGGAGTAGAGAGTAGACGGACAGCTGACAGCCGCTAGTCACTACTACCACCTAGCCAGCAACCCAGCGGACGGTAATGTTTAGTCTTCAGTAATTTTAGTCTTCCTCGGGGCACGGTTGCGTGTGTGTTAATTTAATCGCTTGCGAGAAACAACAATTTCTCGTTCTTTCAAGATTGGACGGAGTAGTTTGCGTACATATGTAACACAGACGAACTTCCGACTTGTCTCATTTGTCAAGAAAAACTTGCACACAATAAGAAGTCAAATTTGGAGAGACTCTTTACTACAAAACATACCCAATTTGCTGCTAAATATCCAACCGGTGACGCACGGAATAAAGCTGTTAAAGAGCTTCAAAAACAAAAACAACAGTCGAGTTGTATGCTAAGTAACTGGGCGCACTCTTCAAATAATGTAAATCTGGTAAGCATTTGCAATATCCCTACATATTGTAAAAAGAAGGAAACCATTCTCAGGTGGTGAGTACGTCAAAAATTGTTTCATGCGTGGAGCAGGAGAATTGTTTCGTGATTTCAAAAACAAAACAGAAATCATGAAGAAAATCAAAGATTTGCCATTATCTGCAAAAACAGTACAAGATAAAACTGCTAAAATGTCTTCACATGTAACACATATGCAAGTGGAAGACATTCAACTAGCTTCTGCTCTACCGCTTGCTAAGGATGAGTCTTGCGACATAAAAGACACGGCACAAGTTAACCTTTTCAACAGGTATCTGTCGTCTGAGGCAGTGCCTTTACAAGCTTATGTAGCGCCCCAGGGCAAACGTTTCAGCGCCGCCCCCTTACATAATGTAACTGCTTGACGTATGTTTAGTGCTATATTTGCTATATTTAGACTACATTTGCCGCCCCCCCTGAAAGTTTAGCCCCCGGGCATTTGCCCCCCTCTTCTCCCCCATATGTGAGTGCACTGAGTCCTAGGGTCCAAAAGAAGAACTTCTCAGGGCAAACTCGTGGAGAAGATATAGCAAATGCTGTGCAAAAATGCCTGGAAGACTATGAATTCCAAATAAATGAAATCGTTTTCATAGCAACTGATTGAGCCAGAAGTATGACAGGAATACATAAAAGGGTAACAACGATTCTCCGGCAAAAAATAAACCACAAAATTGTAACATTTCACTGCATAATTCAGCAAGAGGCGCTTTGTGTCCGAACATGTCCGGCCGAAATAAGCTTAGTTGAGATCATGAACTTGGTTATTAAGATCATTAACAGCATTTTGGCAAAAGCACTCTACCAACGCAAGATAAAGGAATTTCTTGAAAAAAATGAAAGCCAGTATTCTGACCTACTTTTGCACAAAATTTTGCGATGGCTTTCCAGGGGTAACGTATTGAAACATTTTGCTTCTTGCTTGATTTTTAAAAAAAAATTCTTCAGTGAAAAAGACATTGTCCATACTGACTCCATACTGAATTGAAAGAAGACGGCTGAACAAATTCATCTTCATGGTGGATAACTGGATATCACAAAGAAACTAAATGAGCTAAGTGTAAAACTGCAAGGAAAGAGATACCCAGCATATGCCTTGGGTGAAGAAAGGGCTTGTTTTGAAAATAAATTATTCTTTTTGTCGAAGACATGGAGATTGGTAAATTACTTCATTTCGAAAATCTGAAGCAATATCGCGATGAAACCAATGCAACTATTGACCCGAATTACAAATTGAAGGATGGATTCGCTGATGAGAGATTTGAGCAATTCAAAAACTAACGAAGTACTATGGCGTTCATAGTAAATCCTCTCAACACAAACACAAATGAAATTAACATTGAGCCATTAGGAATTGATGCCGGTTCGCTTCAAATGCAATTACTGCATATGACAACCAAACACTTGTGTAGTGGCAAGATCACAGAACTCAAGAGTAAGTTAGAAGAGTTGGAGGTCACAACTGGTGGAGAAATAGAAATATAGAAATATCGGGAGTTGAGGCACTGAGGCACTCATATTTGACGCATGGAATAGTCTTCCAGAATGCTACAGTGAGGTGAAGAAGTTGGCATTTTGAGTGCTGACGATCTTTGGGTCAACATAGATATTCGTGCGAGCAAACGTTCTCTTGCATGAATAAAATAAAAAGTAATGTAAAAAGCCAACTAACAAAAAAAAATCTAGAGGCGTGCTTGAAACTGAAAAAAAAATTTATGAGCCAGATTTAACCAAACTTTCAAAAGTCATGCAAGGCCAATGCTCCCATTGATGTAACTATTGTAACTATCTATTATTCAATAATTATAGATTATATTATTTGATTACTAATTTTATTATTCTAGCAGAGCTAGGTAAAATACTTTAATATGTTTTGTGCGAAACATTTGTATGTTTTCATATGAATAAATATTATTTCATTTTCAAAGCTATTTAGATCTATTTTAAATAATAAAAATCAAATTGATATACCAAATACCAAAATATTGACACAAAAATGTTAGTGGCTCTTTCAAAACTGGGAAATTTTGTAAATTGTAACTTTTGGCTCTTCCGTCTCAAAAGGTTACCGACCCCTGGTCTAGGCTTATATTTGCCATCCATTATTTAGATCATTAATTTTGAGAGGAAACTGTTTTCAACCTATAACACCTCACAAGAATGACGATACACGTTAGTATACTATTTACAATTTAACTTTACAAATGTATTAAAATCTTTTTCTTTGCAATCCACGCAGTATTTTTATTATTGCTTCATAGCACTTTGGCAGGTAGACTATCTTTTCTACAAAAATAGTTTATAATGTATTTACTATAAGTTTTAGTTGAGATATTTTTATTATATTTGTATACCATATTGATAAACATCTAAATCAGAGACGGAAGGCCATATATTATAATATGATTTAATGGATACGAAAGAACTAGAAAAAAAGACTCCGCTCAGTGTCTAGCAGATGCCACTATTACTATGAATAAGTACGCTTTAAACTAACAAATAAGTAGCAAATAATTTTCAACGTAACACTAACACTAACTACGCAGAACCCATCCAAGCGTTCACATTAAAAATTAATTGGTTAATTAATGTCCACTCATAAATTAGAATGGAAAATAATAAATTACCGATTACAATGCAAGGGAAATGATTCATGCTTTATTAATTTTCCATTAGTCTAGCTAGATCCCAAATAAGTTATGTTCCTTATTTTCTTTTTTTTTTTCTAAATCATAGGAGATAGGAATTGAACCAAAACCGAACCGAACACACCGTACTCGAACAGTGGTTGCAAAAAAAACAACACGAAATGAACCAAAAACTCTGCTGGCGACCGAACCGAACATCACGGTCATTGAGTACAAATCAACTGAACGAACCCATAGCAAACTATTAATAATGAAATATATATGGCGTGGCTTGTGCCTACATTACGTGTCAACGTTAGTTAAAAGTTAATTTGTTTAAAAAGCTTTTTAAAACAATATTATTCGTTTTTACCATCAACACTCTCTGTCACGATGTGGCAATTGAGAGGGGGGTAATAATGGCTGGTTGTCTTAGAGGTATGAGGTGCCGATGCTGTGGTTGGCCTGGAATATTTATTTGTTCTCTACTGGCTCGCTTAGATGTTATTAAACACACACAACAGACAGTTCTAAGTTAGGCAAGCAAGTCTCTGGTTACGTTTCAGGTGTTTATTTATGATTCAAATTCAATATCCAATGATGAGATACACATACTAACATGCAGGGGAGATACAATGCTTGAGATATATGCACAGGAACGTCTAACACTCAATATACTGTGTTGTTGCGGAATCCAAATTTAGGCTACGTAACTATAATGAGGAAATTACGATTACTGACTAAGTATCTGCAAGTCCAAGTAACAATTCGGGGGCTAGACCAAAACGATGTGTCTAGCTCGGGAGCTGGGGGAGATCTGCTTTAGTTTAGTTGGGCGGGCTTTTTCGTGGACACTAGTCACCTGACCCAAAGTTAATTTGGTTGGCTTACATTTAATTACATCCTATTCTCATTGGCTAGATTGAATATACATTTGCATAGGAAAGCTTATTGGAGCCAAAAATGGATTGGGGGTCGGGGTTGCGAGGGCGGAAAGGGGGGGGGGGGAGAGAGGTCTAGATGAAAGACAATTTATACAGACGTCCTGCTGAGTGGGGGAATTTACCTCCTTTTGGTAGAATTTTAAGTAGTTAACTCAAGTGGCTGGGGGGGGGGGGGGGTTCGGACGAGAATTAGTATATGTGTGCGAACTGGGTCCTCTGGTCAGCGTTCAGGGAACGACCGTCTCAAAGCAATTGCATAACATGCCGCTAAGCTGAGGGGATATAGAGGGGGGTGGCGGGGGCGCGAAGAGGAGGGAGTGGGTGAGGGGTCGAGTAATGACTGTCTACACATGCGTTAAAATAGTACAAGATATAAATACATTAAGACATGATATGAATACATCATTATAGCATAGGATAAAATATATACATTCTAACTAACACATTCGTACCCATTCAACCAAGATGTAGTACCACGTTGGTTGTATTAGTCAGTAGACTCTGAATTTGGGCGTAGTACAAGAGTATAGTGAAGGGTAGAGAAACAGGTGAGAAAGAGTGATGGGGAGATGTAATTGCGTAGGGGAGGGAGAAGATAGTGACGTCAGACTAACCTTCTCTCTATTCTAGCTAAACTTAAGCTAATCTAAGGTTCTAGTTATACACTGCTATCTATGCTATAGTCTATCTATGAGTGCTACGAGTCACGGTTTAATCCAGAATCGTGACAACTCACCCGGGTAGCTTGGGAATCTACTCAGAAAGAAGATTTCTACCTAAATTACTGTCTCTGGGACATGGGGAAAGGGGAGTAACTACACACTCATTAACAGTGTGCGCGCGTGGGGCCGTATTACTGAGTATGCTGGGCCACGAAGTGTGTAGGGGCACTAGTTAGTGTCCGCTATGCCGCGTGTGTCGAAAGGGGTTTTGGCCTAGGCAAAGTTGCAATGTGTCGAAAGCATTAGTAGCGGGTTTGTCCCAAGATAATGGGAACGATGTGGGTGCGTTGAGCAATCTAAATAACGGACGGGCAATTTTACGGAAGTTTGGTATAAGGGTATTCTGATAGTTGCTGAATTCGCACAGTGTTTGTCTTAGTTCGAGTCTCGTCGTGGGCAGCCTTGCATGACGGAGCTTATCTTTAATGGACATGGGGTGGGGGAGAGGTGTCTGGTTGGGGGTGGGGCGGGGCGATCCGTAGGTTGCGGGTGTAGGCAGGCAATGCGTTTGTTTACCTACAATCGGTCTTCCGAGTAGGATGTCTACTTGTAGGCCTTCTATTACGGCGGCCTCAATGGGGCCTGTAAAAAGTGCTGAGCTGAGGTTTACGAGTGCGGTCGGTAGCTGCTGAATAGGAGAGTTATGAGATGGACCTTGGAGTCGCACATAGCGGCCTGTGTAGTCGCGGGGGTCGATTTTTGATTGCGTTACTAGGGCCTCAAAGCTAAGACCGGAATCATACGTACAAGAGGCGAGTCGGCCGTTGATTCTGACTATCTCGTCGACGTAGCTACGGGGGAATTGGTTATGTTTGTCTGCCGAGGAAATAGAGAACACGTGGTGGACTCGATCGTAGTCACTGCTTGAGTACTGGTCACGCCCCTGATCGGCGGGTTCCTGTTCGGGAGCTAAGTGGCTCGGGTAGCTGGGCGTTTCTAACTCGTGCGTTGCAAGTCCGTTAGTGGAATCTTGCGCTAAGTCTACGGGGTCCGTCGTGGTGTAAAATGCACCGGCGGCAAGATAGGGGGTGGGGTCGCGTCGGTTTCTGTCGTGAGCTAACTGAGGGGTGGGCCTAGTGTGGCGGTGGTCTCTATGTGCGTTGTGAGGACGAGGTCGCCCGTGGTGGGGCGTGTGCGGCTGGGGAGCGGTTGATTGAGGGGGAGTGTTGGTGCGGTGGTTGTCCCAGTTATTCCAGGGTGACTGTGGGTGACCCGGGCGGGACAGATGGCCCGGTGGCCGTGACGACCTCCCATTTTCCTGTCGGGAAGCGGGATGTGAGAGAGATTTCTCCCGGGGGTGGGACGATTCTACTAGGTTGGACTGCAGAAACCTATCTGCGCCCTGCAGGGAGGGGTTTAAACCGGTGATTCCTTGTTGAATAAGGAAGGCCCTTAGCTTAGGTGTCATCTGTGACTCTATTTGCTCAGTCATTACGAGGGTGACCATACCGTCGAATGACTGTTCAATATTGCCTAACTCAACCCACTTGAGTAGGTAAGATTGTATTCGCTCCGCGAATTGTGTATAGTTTTCCCCCGGTCGTAGCGTGGACGACCGAAACTTCTTCTGGTAGTGGGATGAGTGTAACTGGTGGCGATTTAGCAGCGCGTTTTTCAGTGCCACGCACGACTCCCTGTCTTCTGGGGCCAGTTTACAATAGGCGTCATAATCCTCTCCCCTTAGAGTGGAGACGAGGATCCTACAATGTAATTCTGGGGGGACCTCATTTAACTCCATACAGTCGCTAAACCGTCGGAGGTAAATGTCGAACTGTTCCAGTCGGGGGTCGTGAACTTCAGTCCATAGAGAAGCATGTCGGGGGAGGGGATGGTTGCTGGGGGTGGCTGAGCTAAATGATGAGGGGGAGTTTGGGTTGTCGCTGTTGTCCGGGGGCCTAGTGCTTGCGGCTAATTCAGCTAGTCTGAATTCATGTGTCCTGCGTGCCTCCTCATCTAGCCTATTTTCTTCTCTAACCCTCTCTTCCCTAGCTAACTGTTCTGCTCTAAGCCTATCTTCTCTTTCTAATTGTTCTGCTCTCTCCTCTCTAGCTACCTGTTCTGCTCTCTCCTCTCTAGCTACCTGTTCTGCTCTCTCCTCTCTAGCTACCTGTTCTGCTCTCTCCTCTCTAGCTACCTGTTCTAATCTCTCCTCTCTAGCTACCTGTTCTAATCTAAGTCTTTCTGTCTTGGCCTCATGGGCCGCTACCTGCTCTACTACGTATTTAGTGATGTCTGAGTCAATGTAGCCTATAGCTATAGCCTCTTCTCTCAACTGCTTACGCAATAGTACACCTTCCGCCATAGTAACAGAGTGAGGCGAGATTAAGATACTAGAGGCGGACAGAGATATAGCGAGATAGGAAAGGAAAATATAGGAGGGGTGTTGGGGTTCAGAGTTTAGCTAACGTAATACAACTCAAAATGGTACTCACCAGACAGCAATTCCAAGAATTTTACACACATACACTAACACACGTATATCCAATCATAAAGGTATCGTTTATATGGCGCTCGGCGCTGTTGGTGCAGATCTTCGGGCTGGTTAGGAATTCTCTTTCCCCGTGCCGGGACTTGTTTAGCGTTTAATGTTAGTGTCTATTTTTCCGGGTTTGGATACCGGGAACTACGGCGGGTTCCTACGGGGAGGTTGACAGGGCAGTTGTCGGGTTCTCGGCGGTCTCTAGTTGTCGGGCAGGCTGATGCGGCGGCGGTGGGTCTCTCTGCTGACGTCTCGGGTGCCGGTACGTTGATGCGGGGCCAGAGGGTGGCGACCTGGCGGTTGGGGCGGCAAATCTGACGTAATGGGGTGGCAATTTGGTTGCTGGTGTGTCTGGGGTGACGTAGGCTGGCGTAGTGTGGCGAGCCTGGCTTAATGGGGTGAGCTGGCTGGGGTGGCGTAGATTGCTCGGAGTTGCGAATCTGGGGTGGCTTAGGTTGGCGTATCTGGGGTGCGTAGGCTGGGGTGACGTAGGCGTAGGCTGGGGTGGCGTAAGCGTATGCTGGGGTGTCGTAGGCGTAGGCTGGGGTGGCGTGAGCGTAGACTGGGGTGGCGTGGGCTGCGTAAGGTGGCGAGCCTGGTTTGATGGGTTGATGGATCTGGTTGCTGGCGTTGGGATGACGGGTCTGGTTGCTGGCTTAGAGTCTTTGTGTTGTAGAGAGATGAGCCCCCATCCAGGGTCGGTTTCAGAATCGGCGTAGTCCTCGGGTTGTTGCTGTTGACAGTGCGCTGAACGGCTTGAAGTTCAGATAATCCCGGACGAGCCCCCACTTTGTCACGATGTGGCAATTGAGAGGGGGGTAATAATGGCTGGTTGTCTTAGAGGTATGAGGTGCCGATGCTGTGGTTGACCTGGAATATTTATTTGTTCTCTACTGGCTCGCTTAGATGTTATTAAACACACACAACAGACAGTTCTAAGTTAGGCAAGCAAGTCTCTGGTTACGTTTCAGGTGTTTATTTATGATTCAAATTCAATATCCAATGATGAGATACACATACTAACATGCAGGGGAGATACAATGCTTGAGATATATGCACAGGAACGTCTAACACTCAATATACTGTGTTGTTGCGGAATCCAAATTTAGGCTACGTAACTATAATGAGGAGATTACGATTACTGACTAAGTATCTGCAAGTCCAAGTAACAATTCGGGGGCTAGACCAAAACGATGTGTCTAGCTCGGGAGCTGGGGGAGATCTGCTTTAGTTTAGTTGGGCGGGCTTTTTCGTGGACACTAGTCACCTGACCCAAAGTTAATTTGGTTGGCTTACATTTAATTACATCCTATTCTCATTGGCTAGATTGAATATACATTTGCATAGGAAAGCTTATTGGAGCCAAAAATGGATTGGGGGTCGGGGTTGCGAGGGCGGAAAGGGGGGGGGGGGAGAGAGGTCTAGATGAAAGACAATTTATACAGACGTCCTGCTGAGTGGGGGAATTTACCTCCCTTTGGTAGAATTTTAAGTAGTTAACTCAAGTGGCTGGGGGGGGGGGGGGGGTTCGGACGAGAATTAGTATATGTGTGCGAACTGGGTCCTCTGGTCAGCGTTCAGGGAACGACCGTCTCAAAGCAATTGCATAACATGCCGCTAAGCTGAGGGGATATAGAGGGGGGTGGCGGGGGCGCGAAGAGGAGGGAGTGGGTGAGGGGTCGAGTAATGACTGTCTACACATGCGTTAAAATAGTACAAGATATAAATACATTAAGACATGATATGAATACATCATTATAGCATAGGATAAAATATATACATTCTAACTAACACATTCGTACCCATTCAACCAAGATGTAGTACCACGTTGGTTGTATTAGTCAGTAGACTCTGAATTTGGGCGTAGTACAAGAGTATAGTGAAGGGTAGAGAAACAGGTGAGAAAGAGTGATGGGGAGATGTAATTGCGTAGGGGAGGGAGAAGATAGTGACGTCAGACTAACCTTCTCTCTATTCTAGCTAAACTTAAGCTAATCTAAGGTTCTAGTTATACACTGCTATCTATGCTATAGTCTATCTATGAGTGCTACGAGTCACGGTTTAATCCAGAATCGTGACACTCTCCCAAAATATAACGTTTATGTTATAAAAGTTGTAACGAAAAGTGTCCATGAGAGTTTTCTAAGAAAATGTAACTCGTAAGTAAATTAAACAACACAATACAAGAAGATGGCTCCTAATTCCTAATAAAGAGCATTCCTTATGCAGTAGTACGAATTGATGATAAGCTGGCCTTGACTAAATACATAGTATGACTTCTTACAATGATGATTACAAGGTTATGTGGACAGAGTAAAGGACTAATTGATAATATTAACGTACGCTACGTTATCTGACATTAAGTAAAATTTGAATATCACACATTATACGCCAAACATTTTCTTATCTTATATATTGGGATGTTTTCTTTTTCTATAAAGAAGATTATTGCGTCCTTGGATAATCCGTGGTATAAGTCTAGTCTTGCATTTTAATACGAGTATTAAGTATTATATAGTTATTTTTTCCTGCTTTGCTTAGGGTAGCCCATTCCATGCCAAGATGCCACTTGTGGAGAAAGAGAACTTCCAAATGTTTGCTCCTGCATACAAAATAAACCAATATTTTTTATCCATATGTTCATCTGATCATTGTAATGGCTTAATGTTTTGGAGTTCTAGAGTTTAATGCCCAATGCATTATTACTTCATGTACTTTGTTATTGTTTTTTACCCTTCTTTCACAAATTCTAACTTACTTACTTACGCCTACTACCCCTCTCGGGACATAGGCCACCAACAAGAGCTCTCCAGCCATCCCGGCCCTGAGCGAGTCTTTCCAACTGTCCCCAAGAATTACCTGATCTCTTGACGTCGGCATCTAGGTTACGGCGCCAGCTGTTTTGGGGTCGGCCCCTCTTCCTGTTTCCCACATTAGGGACTGTCTGGTGATGTTGGAAGCCATCTTTTTTGCATGATCTCCAGATCGGCTGCCTATTGACCTGTGCGACTCCAGAGCTCATTGTTACTGATCATGTCCGGCCAGCGTAAATGCAAAATTCTCCTGAGACATGAGTTTATGAAAGTCTGGATCTTCTTGGTGTTAGTAGCTGTGGTCCTCCACGTTTCAGCACCATAGAATAAGACAGACTTCACGTTTGAGTTGAAGATCTTTGATCTTTGTTTCTCTCTATATCTCTTGAGCTCCATAAGTTCTTAATTTGTCACAAATTCTAAGCAGATCTACAAACCAACAAAATCTTTTGTTTGTATTACATGATATGATAATAATATCAAAGTATTTATTTTATTTACATTTGTTTCGTTGTTGTTATATTTATTTTTTTGCTAAGAGGCATGTGAGAATTGTTAAGTTATGTAGAAGGCGTGGTTCCGTTTCATGAAATTGCCATCCTTGACATTTCCCTGAGAAACAAATAATTTTGTGACTTTATATGCCGACGACAACAAAAACCATCGTCATTTACGTATAAGTATTTATTAAGCCATCACGTAGTCTAAGTACCGGTACTACGTTTTTTAAAGAGAAAAACTGTGCTAAGTATATTAGAAGATTAACATTTAAACACAGCGTTTAGGAGACTTGTGACGTACAGGGACAAGACCTCCGTCAGCTCAACGCTCAATGCTCAACTTATGCATTTGTTTTAATATCCGGGTCAAACATAAGTCGTACAACTACTATATTCACAAAAACGTACACACTTATAGTGGCGTAGATATCGTGGGGGCGGCAATACATTTTTTTAATTATATTTTCAACTAGGAATTATGCCCGTCAAAGTGACGGAGAAACGAATGATTACAATGTGTTTTCTTAAAAGAGAAAGAAAAAAAAATATTACAATAAAAACTTTAGTGAGAACGTTTGTTTCGGTATTTAGTTTTTATTATTTTTTTATTGTTTACGGTCACCCGTAAAGGGAAATCATTCTGAAACGGCACTATGTTTATAACCTTAACATAGTTAGTAATAGGCCTACGTTTATTAAAAAAAAAAATTACGAATTAAGCAATATTCCTTACATAAGAAAAATTTCTTTTGGAGGACGTTTCCTATTTATATATTTAACTTTTGTGCCGATCGGTCAAACGGCCTAGGAGCCTATATAGAAAAAACATATAAATATATAAATTTGTGCAGCTCTGAGTTTTGAATACTATCTAGATAATGTGTTAAATTTCTTTTAAAATAACTAAGTACTTCATCTATTAATTTCCCTGGATGCTTTTTCTGTTATGAAAATAAAAGTCAAAGTTTAAGAATTATTAACGAATTTTACTTCACCATTGATAGTTTAAACAAAATAGATTTCTTGAAAAATAGCTTATGGACCATTTCTCAGAATTCGACATTGCGGATACTGATATTATACTGATAGTTGTTCCGCTAAACCTAGCAATCCTGACCATGCCACCACTTGCAGTTTTGCTGTAGGCCTACCCATTGGTTCAAAAGTGCTTTGTTCTTAGAACTATTGCTTTTTTTGTGACGGTACGTACCGGTACGGCGTACCGGCACCTTTTTCAATGTAGGGAAAAAATTATTACTTTTATTGTATTTTAACGTTTATTATTAATTTATTATATTAATAATTTGTTAAAATTGAATTATTTTAAAATTGCGCGCAGTAAGAATTAAAATATAAAATGCGAAACTGCTTTAAAAGTTAGGCAATCCATCACTGAGTACCGGCACCTATTTTTTTTACAAAAAAAGCACTGTTTAGAAGTAACAACCACAGGGGAATGATTTTTACCATAGATAAAAAAAAGACATTTAAATAATGAAATGTGCTAATGTGATAAATTTTCGTGATCTTCGATTAGCACAAAGTGTCTGGTATTTGACGAATTGAATGGCACATGACTAAAGGGCATACTATCTCATCTTATACATTACCGACACAGATTATTGCGTCCTACACTCATCCGTGGTCCGAGTATAGTCTTGCATTTTTTTAATTAATGTTTTTAATGGTGTTAAGTTACTGGTTTTCCTGGCTTGTTCAGGCAACCCATTCCATGCCCGAATGCCATTCGGCAAAAAAAATTACTTATAAGCAAAATCACTGTACAATGTACTAGTGCAAAATCACACGACGAACTGGCACACGTGTGGTTTTGATTGACATGTCTCAGTGTTACTAGTGTGCTAAATTAACATTATTTACCATCACAACTGTCTGAATTTGTAAACATCGCTACTTTATGTCAGTCAAATTTACCTGGTTCACTGTGTTACGAATGTAGATTATATTCAATAGAGATTTCACGAGAATGTGAAGGGTCAACTCATGCCCGAGTCCAATGAGTGGGGGGAGGAATGGCCTATAAAATATTATATTTAATTAAATTGATGATGTATTCTCCCGAGAAACTCAATTTTTTGTTTGCTTGGTGGCAGAGTAAAGTCTGAACTTCATCCAACTGACCTCTGGTAAAAATTGTGCATTTTAAGATGACCCGTTTGATGACACCAATAGAATTACTCGGGAATTGGTTACCGCGTGGTGTCCAACATGAAAGTAGAGTTAGTTTTTTTAATGCACTTGTAGTAAAGAGATATATAGTTTCTTCTTTATATTTTTATTGCTGCATAATCTTGTATTATATTCCTACTTCCCGGCTGGTACTGCGTTTAGTTCACCGTATTGTCAACCGACACGTCGCGGGTTCTATTCCTGCCGCAGACCTATCCCTGCCGCCCTGCAGGAGTTTTGGGCCCAGTGGACGAAATAATCTTCTATCTAGATGCAACGTCTGTAAAACTCACAAGTCAATAATACTGATATTAATTTTCATTTGGCTGTTTTAACTCTCCATCATTTCTTATCTCTTGGAATTTCCATACACGTGCTTAAAGCAGCAAAGTAGAAATTATTATTACTTTTAGAGCCGGCTTATATATAAAGGCTGAATTGAACACAAAACGAGTCTTGACAACTGGCAAACAAATTCATATGATTAATGGGTAAGTGTGCGCTGAACTTACATGCCTCACTGCTACCAGCATGCTCAATTAGTCATGACTCACAGTTAGACGCAGTTAAATGCATATTATATTTCACGGCTGCATGTCACAATTTACTGATAATAACCACTTATAAAAATGTACAAGAATAACAGGCCAGCGTGTGCTAAATATACAAGACTGGCATGTGTTATTGTGCTGACGGGTCAAAGTGTGCTATATGTACAATAATGACAAGCCCAAGTGTGCTAAATAAACAGGACATTCTACGCATACAAGACTTGAGTTACGCTTTCGTGATAACAGTTCTAATTGTCATAAAAGTGCAAGAATGACACGCCCTAAAGTGCAAAATATACAAATTAAATTATACCAAATGAAAAGTACAAAAGGAAATTTAACTAAAACCATTTTTCAGGAATTTGTTAAGACTTTTACAGGAAAGAAAGTTATTTGTCTAAAGTGACCATCAGTGTTATACCACTGTACAACGGTTACACAAATCCTATCTATCGCAGCTCTTTTTTTTCTTCCTTATTTGCATTGGCTTTCTTAAAGTGCTATTTTAAGTTTTTGAGTGCAGTAGATCTCAAACATTTGTATGTCCATAGAATCCAAAATCTACGCATTTAAACTTTGTTCTGTAGACTTACAATTCTACAAAGTCAAAATGATTTATATTGGTAAAGAATTTATTTTAACATTTTTAGTAAGAGGCAGGGCAAAGATTTTCACTTTTCGTCTTGTTTAAGCAACTACTCTACAAAATCGCATTTCTTGATCAACAGTCCCATTGTTTTTCTGCATTTTGTAGACTTTTATGCTTTTCAGATTTTATTAACATAGATTATAGAGAAAAACAAAATCACTTGATTAAAACTTAAAAACTATCTAGTGTCAAAACCTATAATCTCGTGGAACCCTTAAAATTTTATAAGAAACAATTATATTTTGTTCAACAAAACCCCCATTCTGGAATCATTGCAATTGTGAAATGCTCAAGTTAAACTAGCGCTGGGATCTTTTTGATCACGTCAGTTTCCGTTTCTTTAGCGGTCTCACTCGACCATAGCTCAGATTTTCCTGCTCCTTTATTTTATAAACTTACACGGTTATGTTTATTGATTTGCCAAGAACAGAAATAGATAATATATAAAATAAACTAATTTTTTTGCCGATAGTTGCGCAAATCCGTGGGTTAAAAGTGGATTTATGGTGCCTGGACAATTTTCACCATCTCTTTTTTATCAAAAGTAATAACACGTATTTGCTAGAACTGGCCACGGCAGGCGTGGAAATGAAGTGACCAGCAGAATACATTTCCTACTTTCCCCAACTAATGCCGGGTGCTCACTTTAGATCAGATTCGAACCCGGGACTTTCACAAACGGCAATCCAAAACGTTGCCTATATACCACAGTGCAAAATGAAGAGCTAATGAAGAGGTAAAAAGCAACAATGAATATATGATATTGATGATGACACCTTGAAATAGCAAATTAGCCCCCATTTCCTTCCCATATTTCACCCGCAGACACAATCAATACACAACTTTCATGCCAAACGCTAATAAGGGAATAGTAAATTACAACATTTTTTGAGTGGTATTTTATGAGTGTTCAAGTGTTGTGTGTGTAGTTTGCTCTCTTGAAATCTCACGCGTGCTCATCATGGCGGTCATCTCAATGTTATTTAAACTCTTCCCGTACCGACCTACTTCTATCTATGCTGCCTTCGGTTCCGCTATATACGCGCCCGGGACTGTAAGGGTTAAGGCTTTCAAAACTCAAGTACTTTGTCTATGCAAGTGCTTTTGTTTTTACTTCTCGGCCGTCAGACAGTGTAAGTGATCTGTGTAACGTTCATTCTAACATTCTCTCACTGAAAATTTTCACTACGGTAAGTTTGTTTTCGCGTTCATGTATCTATATATCTATGTCTCTCTCTCTATATATATAAATTATATATATATATATATATATATATATATATATATATATATATATATATATATATATATATATATATATTACATGGTTTATTTTATATTATATTTTTTATGATAATAAGAGATTGTGTAATGCTTTTAGCAACTATATTTAGATGACTAAGGTGTAGTGACGTATAAAAAATCCTGCGATATTGGTTCTATGTGGAAATTCTGGTCATATAGCGAATAGCGTAAAATAGTTTCCTAAATTGAAAGTTGAAGATGGGGTAGTAAGAAATGCAGTATATAGGCCTACTTGTCACTTTAACACCATTCAGATTAATACACATTATATAAAACACTATTTAGAACTTTACTAATTGCATATTAGTTCATACACATTGTATAAAACACTTTTTAGAAGTTTACTAATTGTATATTATACCATACACATTGTATAAAACACTATTTAGAACTTAACTAATTGTATATTAGACCATACACATTGCATAAAACACTATTTAGAAATGTACTAATTGTATATTAGATCATACCATATTGTATAAAACACTATTTAGAAATGTACTAATTGTATATTAGATCATACATATTGTATAAAACACTATTTAGAAATGTACTAATTGTATATTAGAGCATACATATTGTATAAAACACTATTTAGAATTTTACTAATTGTATATTAGACCATACACATTGAATAAAACACTATTTAGAACTTTACTAAATTGTATATTAGACAATACACATTGTTGAACGTTGTATATTTTTCTTTTCATTTCAACTGAAAATATTCGATCAGTTGCCGATTAGCTTCCAAAGTTTCAATGGAAAAGGCTAAAGACATTATATGGATCATCTTAATCAGTGCATGGGCTACAACAGGCAAGTTTGATCATCATTTTTGTCTCTTTTTAAATAGAACATTGAATTTTTATTGATGTTGTTGTAGTTTGTTGTTTCCAAACACTTTATCTAGGCTCTTCGTAACATAAACATCAGTTATCTTTATATATATATATATATATATACAGGGCTTTTTTTGTGACGATACGCACCGGTACGGCGTACCGGCACCTTTTTCAATGTGGGGAAAAAATTATTACTTTTCTTGTATTTTAACGTTTATTATTAATTCATTATATTATTAATTTGTTAAAATTGAATTACTTTAAAATTGCGCGCAATAAGAATTAAAATATAAAATGCGAAACTGCTTTAAAAGTTAGGCAATCCATCACTGAGTACCGACACCTTATTTTTTTTTACAAAAAAAAGCACTGTATATATATATATTTTCTGCTACAGGGCTAAAGAACGTCTACAATTCAAAGAATTATATAATACTAATTGATCTTTTCGACATAATCGTTATCTCACTGATAATATATGTAAACAAGCGAAATTCCCCGGCTTTGCCCCTGTCAAAATTAAACAGGCCTGTATAAGCTACAGATACAAATTTCATCAACTACAATGAACAGAAAGATATAAATCTAATAATTCAAACAAAAAATTATTTTTTTACTAAAGACATTTAGGAAAGTTGATATAAAATAAATTTTGTAATCGGGTTAAAAGTAGGCAAGTCTTTTTATTTAACATAAATCTAAGTTGCCCGGATGTTGCCCGTAGATTTACAATCTATTTTTTGTAAAGTAATATTAATTGAAATAGAATTTTTTTTTGAAGAAAAAAAAAAGGCATAGACTAACTGGAAACTCGAAACCGAGTCGATATGTTATCCACTCAGCTAACGTGGTCATGTGCTCAGTTAATTAGCAAATGTAAAATTTGAGGCAATAAGGTCACGTGTCTTTAAATAAACCAATTTGAATGGTTAAAAACACACACAGAGCTTTTTATATATACAGATAACTCGTTGTAAGAACCTAAATGTTTTTCATTATGTCCGGATTATAAGCCTTCTAGGCCCTAAGAATTAAAAAGTTTTGATGCCCTCGTATTTATGTATTTCAAATTGTCGACAATAATGAAGTCATCTTTCTATTAAATCTAATGACAACTCCAAGACAGATGGAAAGTAATGTTGATTTTTTTACATACAATTTTACTTTATTTATATTATTTTCCTATATTTAAACAGTAAATTTAAGACTTTGACCTGATTATGTAATCTAATCCTAGCTAACATTTTTGTTTCTAAATGTAGTAAAGGTAAGACATGCAGCCTACCTTAAAGCGTTCTTAATCTAATAATAGTCCTATGATATGTTTTTAAATTTTATTCAAGCGAAACAATGAGCTATCAGATAAATAATTTATGACGATTTGATAAAACTATACGAAAGCCAATGTCTTCGTTTAGAAAGTCAAAGAATATAATCCTCAAAATTGTTTATAATTTTATGATGTACAGCATAACGTGATTTGCTTTTTGAACTGGTAATAAGACACACATAGCATTAAAAAAAGTCAGCTCAAATATTTACTGTTGTAGTAGTTCATTATCATTGTTGGACATCTGCATACTTAGAGTTATTTATTCATTGTTATATATATCTTAAGTTTGTACTTTTTAAAAATCTGTCAACAAAATGTTTCTTTAATTTGCTGATCCTAGTTCAGCTGTGCCTTTAGCAGCATTCAATCAAATACGCCCATGTTTTTCTTTCTGCAATAGAGCAAGTCTGTCCTGCCCGTCTTCCTTCCATTAGCAAGTTCTACTTATGATAAACGGTTTACCCACTACTGCTTAATAGACCTAATATTCTTATCATTTTTTTAAAGTAATTTTTACATACAATGATCTACGCATTGATTACATCATTTTTAATGTTTTCATACATGCTATTAGCACAGAAAAATGTACTGAACGGTGGCAGAGTTGGTAAAAATGATGAAATCTTTACGTTTGAATCTGTTTGTACCGCACGAGAAGGTATTTTACTACGTATCGTAAGACTGATCAAAGTAAGTAAACAACATTTTCTGGTCATAAGTTATATATACTTTTTTTTCAAATCCTAAAGTATTGGTTAACTTTAAAATGCACTCTATAGGACTTTATATCATCTGGTGGTTGATGTGGACTAATAAATTATTTTTTTTGTAAAAATATGATTCTCTGTGTATAAGATATAAAAAAAATATTTAATGTTAAGGTTTACAGAAACAATTTTACATTTAAAAATATTACTTCGTAATCGCTATGTCATTCACTGCAATCCTATTCATGAAATGGTATTTTTTCTATCAGTTGCGAGTGTCTGAAATTATTGCATTTAGAGGGTAAAAGTATTACAACTTATAACTTTGGATATCTAGCCTATTTCATTTCGTGATATGATTCATAAAAAAAAAACACTTAATGAAATAGTTAGGCCTAATAATGCGTTTACTTATTATTACAAGTACACAGCATATAAACAAACAAAAAATGGATCAAAAAATCTTTTAATAAAAAGGATGGATTGTATTCCAATAGGATACGTGTGTACGGGACTTAAATTACAAAAATAAAGCAGAAAGAAAGATTCTGTTGGACATTAAACGCAAATGTAATGGAAAATCACGATGTGAAATGGTCGGCTTTGACTTACCAACTATCAATATCCTATGTGATGAAATAACGGGAGCTGCCGACGACCTTGATTTTTACTATTGGTGCCTCCCTTCAAGTAAGTTTGAATTATAAACTCTTAAATCAGTATGACACCATCTCTAAATACTCGGAAACCTATGCGCACTTTTATAAAAATACTGTTAGTTTATTAAGCCGTTTACAGTGACAGAGAAAAGAATACGTGGTGTTGCAATAGATTGTTGGAGTCAAGCTTATAAAACTCTCAATCGGCATATTATCCTCTTGGCTGGAGTCCTTTAATATAGCCTTCTTGTTCTTTGAAAAATTGGTTGTAGAAGTGTCATAAACCATCTAGAGTCAATAGAAAATGTGTATGTTCTTCGGACAAATTTGAAATTGTATTTTCAAACAAACTTTCAGATGAATGTCTTGACACCAGTGCCGTAACTTTATGTGTACTACTTTCATTCTTCGTCTTTAATTTCAAACAATCGTGACGTAAATGTCCTTCTTTCTTGCAATAATAGCTTTTACGTTTTGGTTAGAATTCATCTGTGGTTTTGCTTCTTTCATGCAAGGCTGGAGGTTGTTTGATATTCCTTGTAGTAGATCGATTCAATTTCGTCTCAACTTGACTTTTTATTGATTGCTGGTTTACTGCATAATCATCTGCTAGTATAGTTACTTTGTGAACATCATCTTCACCACGATCAGTAATGTGACTTCTGACATCAATTGAATTACAATTCTAGATACATTACTCTTCCATTAATATGAGGTTTGAAAATTCGTTAAAAGCAGTAGCAAATATTCTTTGAATTTAACCATCTCGCAAAACTACAAACTCAACATAAGGGTGTCCTGGCTTTCTCTATATCTCTCTAAAAATCTTTCTCTATGATTCAGTACTGCGCTCAAATGCACTCAGCATGCATCTGGAATTTTCTGTTATTCACAAGTTAAATGAAAAATACTTCAGCTGCTTTTATATCATATCATTAACTAGCCGGTATGTGCCCGGTCCTCCGAACCGGCTAAAAGTTATGTTTACATACACTCTAACTGCTCAGGCAGTTATAATGAGATTGCCCGCATGACCTACGACACGAATTTAAACGTGTGGTAATTTTTTATTTGCCCGCTACAACATGAATTACCCGTTAAAATCATTACTCATCACCCATTATAACAATTACAAAATTGCCCGCTATAAATTACGACGCAAATTAAAACATGAATATATTTTGTTCTATTCATTGATAAAGAACATTCGACAGTACTTTTATTTTTTTTTTATGATTGTTTGATATATTTTTTTTACGACAAACATTAAGTCGCAGACCTATGTTGTGTTGTTTTTGTTTATTTGCTATTTATTTATTTATTGTTGCTTTGGAAACAAACTTAGAATTAAATTTTCTATTCAACATGTAAAACAATAACAAATAAAACCCATATGAAATAATGTTTATAAAACGTATACGACACGAATTAAAACTTTAAAAAGTTATTTCCGGCAATTTGAACATTGCCCGGCAAATTAAACATTGCCCGGTAATATAAACATTGCCGGTAATATAAACATTGCCCGGTAATATAAACATTGCCCGGTAATTTAAACATTGCCCGGTAATTTAAACATTGCCCGGTAATTTAAACATTGCCCGGTATTATAAACATTGCCCGGTAATTTAAACATTGCCCTGTAATTTAAACATTGCCCGGTAATTTAAACATTGCCCGGTAATTTAAACATTGCCCGGTAATTTAAACATTGCCCGGTATTATAAACATTGCCCCGTAATTTAAACATTGCCCGGTAATTTAAACAATGGCCGTTACCAAGGCGATAAGCCTAAAGGTGCCCAGTTATCGGAACTGGATAAAATAATTTTCAAATACACTGTAGCTACCCATGGAGTTATAAGCAATAGTCTTAAGCGGGGATAAAGTATTTTGCGGTATTTTAAACCATTTAAATATTGCATTCTACAAATTACGACGCAAATTAAAACAACATTTTGTTTCCTTCTTAAACGCATAAATACGCAAAATTTGATGACGCCATATAATTATAAGCTTAAAAATAGAGTGTAACCAGGACCACTGCGTTTAAATAAGCTTAGTAACGCGTCGGTATTACTTCCCGAAACAGAAAAAAAATGCTAAATCTATTTGCTTTGTCCTATGTTTGTAAAGTTTTAAATTATTAATTAGCTTTAAGTCATGTATTCACAGTGTAAAGTATTAATAGTAGTGATAGATTAAGAAAATCAACTACAGTATTGGTAGTGTAAAGAATTTATGTTGTTTACGGCACGTAGGCAATTTAAACATGAAGAAAATTTGTTCCCGTCATTGAGATAAAAATCCATGCACATAGTTTGATGACGTCAATTTAAACATGAAATGCGATTGCGCATTCTGTTTTATACCTATTCTGTGGACATATACAACACGAATAAAAACGTGAAGGAATTTTGTATTTGCCAGATACAACGTAAGATACCCATTAAAACCATTAATCATTACCCATTATAACAATTTAAAAATATCCCGCTATAAATTACGACGCAAATTAAAACGTGAATATATTTTGTTCTATTCATTCATAAAGTACAATAGCAAAGGTTGAAGCAAAGTTAATTTTAAATGAATACGCAAAATTTGATGACGTCATAACGAAAAGCCGGCTAGCTATCTCTGCGCAAACTTTGATGACGTCATCCTCAAAAAAATCTCAACGCCATCCTTTTTTTTTATTTTCTTAGTGCGATCGATCGAAAAACTATAAAAAGTTGGAACGGCAATTTTAACATGAACCCAAAATATGTCGTTTTTTTCACGTTTTTTGACCAAACTGACCACTGCGGTCATTTTAATTTTTTTAAAACCTTGACAGTGTTCACCGCCGTAACGCAAAGAATATTTGTAGCAAATTTCACGTTTTTATGTCCAGTATTTAAAAAGATTATGCGGTATGTACATACCCAGCCAGCCAGCCAGCCACATACATACATACATATTCCTTTTGAGATTTATATATATACAAGCCGTTATGTGCCCGGTCCTCCGAACCGGCTAAAAGTTATGTTTACATACACTCTAACTACTCAGTCAGTTATAATGAGATGACCTACGACACGAATTTAAACGTGAGGTAATTTTTTATTTGCCCGCTACAACATGAATTACCCGTTAAAATCATTACTCATCACCCATTATAACAATTACAAAATTGCCCGCTATAAATTACGACGCAAATTAAAACATGAATATATTTTGTTCTATTCATTGATTAAGAACATTCGACAGTACTTTTTTTTTTTTTTTAATGATTGTTTGATATATTTTTTTTACGACAAACATTAAGTCGCAGACCTATGTTGTGTTGTTTTTGTTTATTTGCTATTTATTTATTTATTGTTGCTTTGGAAGCAAACTTAGAATTAAATTTTCTATTCAACATGTAAAACAATAACAAATGAAACCCTTATGAAATAATGTTTATAAAACGTATGCGACACGAATTAAAACTTTAAAAATTTAGTTCCGGCAATTTGAACATTGCCTGGCAAATTAAACATTGCCCGGTAATTTAAACATTGCCCGGTAATTTAAACATTGCCCGGTATTATAAACATTGCCCGGTATTAGAAAAATTGCCCGGTAATTTAAACATTGCCCGGTAATTTAAACATTGCCCGGTAATTTAAACATTGCCCGGTATTATAAACATTGCCCGGTATTATAAACATTGCCCGGTAATTTAAACATTGCCCGGTAATTTAAACATTGCCCGGTATTATAAACATTTCCCGGTATTATAAACATTACCCGGTAATTTAAACATTGCCCGGTAATTTAAACAATGGCCGTTACCTAGGCGATAAGCCTAAAGGTGCCCAGTTCTCGGAACTGGATAAAATAACCCATGGAGTTATAAACAATAGTCTTAAGCGGGCATAAAGTATTTTCCGGTAACTTATACCATTTAAATATTGCATTTTACAAATTACGACGCAAATTAAAACAAAATTTTGTTCCCTTCTTAAACGCATAAATACGCAAAATTTGATGACGCCATATAATTATAAGCTTAAATATAGAGTGTAACCAGGACCATTGCGTTTAAATAAGCTTAGTAAGGCGTCGGTATTACTTCCCGAAACAGAAAAAAAAATGCTAAATCTATTTGCTTTGTCCTATGTTTGTAAAGTTTTAAATTATTAATTAGCTTTAAGTCATGTATTCACAGTGTAAAGTATTAAAGTAGTGATAGATTAAGAAAATCAACTACAGTATTGGTAGTGTAAAGAATTTATGTTGTTTACGGCACGTAGACAATTTAAACATGAAGAAAATTTGTTCCCGTCATTGAGTTGAGATAATAAAATCCATGCACATAGTTTGATGACGTCAATTTAAACATGAATGAAAAATGTCCCTTCATTGCTATAAAATCCATGCGCAAAGATTGATGACGTCATAAAAATAATCTCAGCGCATCCTTTTTTTTTCTAACTTTGTGACGAAAAACTATAAAAAGTTGGAACGGCAAATTCAACATGAACCCAAAATGTGTCGTTTTATTCGCGTTTTTTGACCAAACTGACCACTGCGGTCATTTTAATTTTTTTAAAACCTTGACAGTGTTCACCGCCGTAACGCAAAGAATATTTGTAGCAAATTTCACGTTTTTATGTCCAGTATTTAAAAAGATTATGCGGTATGTACATACCCAGCCAGCCAGCCAGCCACATACATACATACATATTCCTTTTGAGATTTATATATATACAAGCCGTTATGTGCCCGGTCCTCCGAACCGGCTAAAAGTTATGTTTACATACACTCTAACTACTCAGGCAGTTATAATGAGATTGCCCGCATGACCTACGACACGAATTTAAACGTGAGGTAATTTTTTATTTGCCCGCTACAACATGAATTACCCGTTAAAATCATTACTCATCACCCATTATAACAATTACAAAATTGCCCGCTATAAATTACGACGCAAATTAAAACATGAATATATTTTGTTCTATTCATTGATTAAGAACATTCGACACTACTTGTTTTTTTTTAATGATTGTTTGATATATTTTTTTTACGACAAACATTAAGTCGCAGACCTATGTTGTGTTGTTTTTGTTTTTTTGCTATTTATTTATTTATTGTTGCTTTGGAAGCAAACTTAGAATTAATTTTTCTATTCAACATGTAAAACAATAACAAATGAAACCCTTATGAAATAATGTTTATAAAACGTATACGACACGAATTAAAACTTTAAAAATTTAGTTCCGGCAATTTGAAAATTGCCCGGCAAATTAAACATTGCCCGGTAATTTAAACATTGCCTGGTAATTTAAACATTGCCCGGTATTATAAACATTGCCCGGTATTATAAACATTGCCCGGTATTATAAACATTGCCCGGTAATTTAAACATTGCCCGGTATTATAAACATTGCCCGGTATTATAAACATTGCCCGGTAATTTAAACATTGCCCGGTAATTTAAACATTGCCCGGTATTATAAACATTGCCCGGTATTATAAACATTGCCCGGTAATTTAAACATTGCCCGGTAATTTAAACATTGCCCGGTATTATAAACATTGCCCGGTATTATAAACATTGCCCGGTAATTTAAACATTGCCCGGTAATTTAAACATTGTCCGGTATTATAAACATTGCCCGGTAATTTAAACATTGCCCGGTAATTTAAACATTGCCTGGTATTATAAACATTGCCCGGTAATTTAAACATTGCCCGGTAATTAAAACAATGGCCGTTACCAAGGCGATAAGCCTAAAGGTGCCCAGTTCTCGGAACTGGATAAAATAACCCATGGAGATATAAGCAATTGTCTTAAGCGGGGATAAAGTATTTTCCGGTAACTTAATTTTTTTACTTAAACCATTTAAATATTGCATTCTACAAATTACGACGCAAATTAAAACAAAATTTTGTTCCCTTCTTAAACGCATAAATACGCAAAATTTGATGACGCCATATAATTATAAGCTTAAATATAGAGTGTAACCAGGACCACTGCGTTTAAATAAGCTTAGTAATGCGTCGGTATTACTTCCGAAAACAGAAAAAAAATGCTAAATCTATTTGCTTTGTCCTATGTTTGTAAAGTTTTAAATTATTAATTAGCTTTAAGTCATGTATTCATAGTGTAAAGTATCAAAGTAGTGATAGATTAAGAAAATCAACTACAGTATTGGTAGTGTAAAGAATTTATGTTGTTTACGGCACGTAGACAATTTAAACATGAAAAAAAATTTGTTCCCGTCATTGAGTTGAGATAATAAAATCCATGCACATAGTTTGATGACGTCAATTTAAACATGAATGAAAAATGTCCCTTCATTGCTATAAAATCCATGCGCAAAGATTGATGACGTCATAAAAATAATCTCAGCGCATCCTTTTTTTTTCTAACTTTGTGACGAAAAACTATAAAAAGTTGTACTGGCATAGACAATGTGAATCAAAAGTTGTGTTTTTTTCACGTTTTTTGACCAAACTGACCACTGCGGTCATTTTAATTTTTTTTAAACCTTGACAGTGTTCACCGCCGTAACGCAAAGAATATTTGTAGCAAATTTCACGTTTTTATGTCCAGTATTTAAAAAGATTATGCGGTATGTACATACCCAGCCAGCCAGCCAGCCACATACATACATACATATTCCTTTTGAGATTTATATATATACAAGCCGTTATGTGCCCGGTCCTCCAAACCGGCTAAAAGTTATGTTTACATACACTCTAACTACTCAGGCAGTTATAATGAGATTGCCCGCATGACCTACGACACGAATTTAAACGTGAGGTAATTTTTTATTTGCCCGCTACAACATGAATTACCCGTTAAAATCATTACTCATCACCCATTATAACAATTACAAAATTGCCCGCTATAAATTACGACGCAAATTAAAACATGAATATATTTTGTTCTATTCATTGATTAAGAACATTCGACAGTACTTTTTTTTTTTTTTATGATTGTTTGATATATTTTTTTTAGGACAAACATTAAGTCGCAGACCTATGTTGTGTTGTTTTTGTTTATTTGCTATTTATTTATTTATTGTTGCTTTGGAAGCAAACTTAGAATTAAATTTTCTATTCAACATGTAAAACGATAACAAATGAAACCCATATGAAATAATGTTTATAAAACGTATACGACACGAATTAAAACTTTAAAAAGTTAGTTCCAGCAATTTGAACATTGCCCGGCAAATTAAACATTGCCCGGTAATATAAACATTGTCCGGTAATTTAAACATTGCCCGGTAATTTAAACATTGCCCGGTATTATAAACATTGCCCGGTAATTTAAACATTGCCCGGTAATTAAACATTGCCCAGTAATTTAAACATTGCCCGGTAATTTAAACATTGCCCGGTAATTTAAACATTGCCCGGTATTATAAACATTGCCCGGTAATTTAAACATTGCCCGGTAATTTAAACAATGGCCGTTACCAAGGCGATAAGCCTAAAGGTGCCCAGTTCTCGGAACTGTATAAAATAACCCATGGAGTTATAAGCAATAGTCTTTTCCGGTAACTTAAACCATTTAAATATTGCATTCTACAAATTACGACGCAAATTAAAACAAAATTTGGTTCCCTTCTTAAACGCATAAATACGCAAAATTTGTTGACGCCATATAATTATAAGCTTAAATATAGAGTGTAACCAGGACCACTGCGTTTAAATAAGCTTAGTAATGCGTCGGTATTACTTCCTGAAACAGAAAAAAAATGCTAAATCTATTTGCTTTGTCCTATGTTTGTAAAGTTTTAAATTATTAATTAGCTTTAAGTCATGTATTCACAGTGTAAAGTATTAAAGTAGTGATAGATTAAGAAAATCAACTACAGTATTGGTAGTGTAAAGAATTTATGTTGTTTACGGCACGTAGACAATTTAAACATGAAAAAAAATTTGTTCCCGTCATTGAGTTGAGATAATAAAATCCATGCACATAGTTTGATGACGTCAATTTAAACATGAATGAAAAATGTCCCTTCATTGCTATAAAATCCATGCGCAAAGATTGATGACGTCATAAAAATAATCTCAGCGCATCCTTTTTTTTTCTAACTTTGTGACGAAAAACTATAAAAAGTTGTACTGGCATAGACAATGTGAATCAAAAGTTGTGTTTTTTTCACGTTTTTTGACCAAACTGACCACTGCGGTCATTTTAATTTTTTTTAAACCTTGACAGTGTTCACCGCCGTAACGCAAAGAATATTTGTAGCAAATTTCACGTTTTTATGTCCAGTATTTAAAAAGATTATGCGGTATGTACATACCCAGCCAGCCAGCCAGCCACATACATACATACATATTCCTTTTGAGATTTATATATATACAAGCCGTTATGTGCCCGGTCCTCCGAACCGGCTAAAAGTTATGTTTACATACACTCTAACTACTCAGGCAGTTATAATGAGATTGCCCGCATGACCTACGACACGAATTTAAACGTGAGGTAATTTTTTATTTGCCCGCTACAACATGAATTACCCGTTAAAATCATTACTCATCACCCATTATAACAATTACAAAATTGCCCGCTATAAATTACGACGCAAATTAAAACATGAATATATTTTGTTCTATTCATTGATTAAGAACATTCGACAGTACTTTTTTTTTTTTTTATGATTGTTTGATATATTTTTTTTAGGACAAACATTAAGTCGCAGACCTATGTTGTGTTGTTTTTGTTTATTTGCTATTTATTTATTTATTGTTGCTTTGGAAGCAAACTTAGAATTAAATTTTCTATTCAACATGTAAAACGATAACAAATGAAACCCATATGAAATAATGTTTATAAAACGTATACGACACGAATTAAAACTTTAAAAAGTTAGTTCCAGCAATTTGAACATTGCCCGGCAAATTAAACATTGCCCGGTAATATAAACATTGTCCGGTAATTTAAACATTGCCCGGTAATTTAAACATTGCCCGGTATTATAAACATTGCCCGGTAATTTAAACATTGCCCGGTAATTAAACATTGCCCAGTAATTTAAACATTGCCCGGTAATTTAAACATTGCCCGGTAATTTAAACATTGCCCGGTATTATAAACATTGCCCGGTAATTTAAACATTGCCCGGTAATTTAAACAATGGCCGTTACCAAGGCGATAAGCCTAAAGGTGCCCAGTTCTCGGAACTGTATAAAATAACCCATGGAGTTATAAGCAATAGTCTTTTCCGGTAACTTAAACCATTTAAATATTGCATTCTACAAATTACGACGCAAATTAAAACAAAATTTGGTTCCCTTCTTAAACGCATAAATACGCAAAATTTGTTGACGCCATATAATTATAAGCTTAAATATAGAGTGTAACCAGGACCACTGCGTTTAAATAAGCTTAGTAATGCGTCGGTATTACTTCCTGAAACAGAAAAAAAATGCTAAATCTATTTGCTTTGTCCTATGTTTGTAAAGTTTTAAATTATTAATTAGCTTTAAGTCATGTATTCACAGTGTAAAGTATTAAAGTAGTGATAGATTAAGAAAATCAACTACAGTATTGGTAGTGTAAAGAATTTATGTTGTTTACGGCACGTAGACAATTTAAACATGAAGAAAATTTGTTCCCGTCATTGAGTTGAGATAATAAAATCCATGCACATAGTTTGATGACGTCAATTTAAACATGAATGAAAAAGGTCCCTTCATTGCTATAAAATCCATGCGCAAAGATTGATGACGTCATAAAAATAATCTCAGCGCATCCTTTTTTTTTCTAACTTTGTGACGAAAAACTATAAAAAGTTGTACTGGCAAAGACAATGTGAATCAAAAGTTGTGTTTTTTTCGCGTTTTTTGACCAAACTGACCACTGCGGTCATTTTATTTTTTTTTAAACCTTGACAGTGTTCACCGCCGTAACGCAAAGATTATTTGTAGCAAATTTCACGTTTTTATGTCCAGTATTTAAAAAGATTATGCGGTATGTACATACCCAGCCAGCCAGCCAGCCAGCCAGCCACATATTCCTTTTGAGATTTATATATATATACAAGCCGTTATGTGCCCGGTCCTCCGAACCGGCTAAAAGTTATGTTTACATACACTCTAACTACTCAGGCAGTTATAATGAGATTGCCCGCATGACCTACGACACGAATTTAAACGTGAGGTAATTTTTTATTTGCCCGCTACAACATGAATTACCCGTTAAAATCATTACTCATCACCCATTATAACAATTACAAAATTGCCCGCTATAAATTACGACGCAAATTAAAACATGAATATATTTTGTTCTATTCATTGATTAAGAACATTCGACACTACTTTTTTTTTTTTAATGATTGTTTGATATATTTTTTTTACGACAAACATTAAGTCGCAGACCTATGTTGTATTGTTTTTGTTTTTTTGCTATTTATTTATTTATTGTTGCTTTGGAAGCAAACTTAGAATTAATTTTTCTATTCAACATGTAAAACAATAACAAATGAAACCCTTATGAAATAATGTTTATAAAACGTATACGACACGAATTAAAACTTTAAAAATTTAGTTCCGGCAATTTGAAAATTGCCCGGCAAATTAAACATTGCCCGGTAATTTAAACATTGCCTGGTAATTTAAACATTGCCCGGTATTATAAACATTGCCCGGTATTATAAACATTGCCCGGTATTATAAACATTGCCCGGTAATTTAAACATTGCCCGGTATTATAAACATTGCCCGGTATTATAAACATTGCCCGGTAATTTAAACATTGCCCGGTAATTTAAACATTGCCCGGTATTATAAACATTGCCCGGTATTATAAACATTGCCCGGTAATTTAAACATTGCCCGGTAATTTAAACATTGCCAGGTATTATAAACATTGCCCGGTATTATAAACATTGCCCGGTAATTTAAACATTGCCCGGTAATTTAAACATTGTCCGGTATTATAAACATTGCCCGGTAATTTAAACATTGCCCGGTAATTTAAACATTGCCTGGTATTATAAACATTGCCCGGTAATTTAAACATTGCCCGGTAATTAAAACAATGGCCGTTACCAAGGCGATAAGCCTAAAGGTGCCCAGTTCTCGGAACTGGATAAAATAACCCATGGAGTTATAAGCAATTGTCTTAAGCGGGGATAAAGTATTTTCCGGTAACTTAATTTTTTTACTTAAACCATTTAAATATTGCATTCTACAAATTACGACGCAAATTAAAACAAAATTTTGTTCCCTTCTTAAACGCATAAATACGCAAAATTTGATGACGCCATATAATTATAAGCTTAAATATAGAGTGTAACCAGGACCACTGCGTTTAAATAAGCTTAGTAATGCGTCGGTATTACTTCCGAAAACAGAAAAAAAATGCTAAATCTATTTGCTTTGTCCTATGTTTGTAAAGTTTTAAATTATTAATTAGCTTTAAGTCATGTATTCACAGTGTAAAGTATCAAAGTAGTGATAGATTAAGAAAATCAACTACAGTATTGGTAGTGTAAAGAATTTATGTTGTTTACGGCACGTAGACAATTTAAACATGAAGAAAATTTGTTCCCGTCATTGAGTTGAGATAATAAAATCCATGCACATAGTTTGATGACGTCAATTTAAACATGAATGAAAAATGTCCCTTCATTGCTATAAAATCCATGCGCAAAGATTGATGACGTCATAAAAATAATCTCAGCGCATCCTTTTTTTTTCTAACTTTGTGACGAAAAACTATAAAAAGTTGTACTGGCAAAGACAATGTGAATCAAAAGTTGTGTTTTTTTCACGTTTTTTGACCAAACTGACCACTGCGGTCATTTTAATTTTTTTAAAACCTTGACAGTGTTCACCGCCGTAACGCAAAGAATATTTGTAGCAAATTTCACGTTTTTATGTCCAGTATTTAAAAAGATTATGCGGTATGTACATACCCAGCCAGCCAGCCAGCCAGCCACATACATACATACATATTCCTTTTGAGATTTATATATATACAAGCCGTTATGTGCCCGGTCCTCCGAACCGGCTAAAAGTTATGTTTACATACACTCTAACTACTCAGGCAGTTATAATGAGATTGCCCGCATGACCTACGACACGAATTTAAACGTGAGGTAATTTTTTATTTGCCCGCTACAACATGAATTACCCGTTAAAATCATTACTCATCACCCATTATAACAATTACAAAATTGCCCGCTATAAAATACGACGCAAATTAAAACATGAATATATTTTGTTCTATTCATTGATAAAGGACATTCGACAGTACTTTTTTTTTTTAATGATTGTTTGATATATTTTTTTACGACAAACATTAAGTGGCAGACCTATGTTGTGTTGTTTTCGTTTTTTTGCTATTTATTTATTTATTGTTGATTTGGAAGCAAACTTAGAATTAAATTTTCTATTCAACATGTAAAACAATAACAAATGAAACCCATATGAAATAATGTTTATAAAACGTATACGACACGAATTAAAACTTTAAAAAGTTAGTTCCGGCAATTTGAACATTGCCCGGCAAATTAAACATTGCCCGGTAATTTAAACATTGCCCGGTAATTTAAACATTGCCCGGTAATTTAAACATTGCCCGGTATTATAAACATTGCCCGGTAATTTAAACATTGCCCGGTAATTTAAACATTGCCCGGTATTATAAACATTACCCGGTAATTTAAACCCTGCCCGGTAATTTAAACAATGGTTGTTACCAAGGCGATAAGCCTAAAGTTATAATAAGATTTCCCGCTTCACAGTTAATATATACGGCAATTAATAAAACCCCACCCGTTAAAAAGTTTATCGATGTATACGTCACAAATTTAAATGTGAATGACATTTTGTACGCCCGCTACAACCGAAACGAACTGCAACGTGAAATATTGCCCGCTAGAAACGAATTGAAACGTGAAATATTGCCCTCTAGAAAAGAATTGAAACGTGAAATATTTCCCGCTAGAAAGATTTTAATGCGTATACGCCCGCTTCAAACGAATTAAAAAAGCTAAAAGTTATGTTTACATACACTCTTACTACTCAAGCAGTTATAATGAGATTGCACGCAACAACTACAAAAGTTTATATTTCGTATACGACACGAATTAAAACGTGAATATATTTTGTTCTATTCATTCATAAAATACATTAGCAAACATTGAAGCAAAGTTGATTTTAAATGAATACGCAAAATTTGATGACGTCATAACGAAAAGCCGGCTAGCTATCTCTGCGCAAACTTTGATGACGTCATCCTGAAAAAATCTCAACGCCATCCTTTTTTTAATTTTTTTAGCGCGATCGATCGAAAAACTATAAAAAGTTGGAACGGCAATTTTAACATGAACCCAAAATATGTCGTTTTATTCGCGTTTTTTGACCAAACTGACCACTGCGGTCATTTTATTTTTTTTAAAACCTTGACAGTGTTCACCGCCGTAACGCAAAGAATTTTTGTAGCAAATTTCACGTTTTTATGTCCAGTATTTAAAAAGATTATGCGGTATGTACATACCCAGCCAGCCAGCCAGCCACATACATATTCCTTTTGAGATTTATATATATATATGATATATATGATATGATATGATATGATATGATATATATAAATCTCAAAAGGTGTATGTATGTACGTACCGCATAATCTTTTTAAATACTGGACATAAAAACGTGAAATTTGCTACAAATATTCTTTGCGTTACGGCGGTTAACACTGTCAAGGTTTTAAAAAAATTTGAATGACCGCAGTGGTCAGTTTGGTCAAAAAACGCGAATAAAACACATATTTTGATTCACATTGACTTTGCCAGTACAACTTTTTATCATTTTTCGATCGATCGCGCTAAAATAAAAGAAAAAAAGTACGCGCTGAGATTATTTCTGTATATTGCGTCATCAGATTTTGCACAGCGCTAACTAGCCGTCTTCTTTTAATGACGTCATCAAATTTTTCGTATTCATGTTACGTTTAACTTTGTTGCGATGTTTGCTAATGTACTTTATGAATGAATAGAACAAAATATATTCACGTTTTAATTTGCGTCGTAATTTATAGCGGGCAATTTTTAAATTGTTATAATGGGTAATGTGTAATGATTTTAACGGGTAATTTATGTTGTAGCGGGGAAATACAAAATTCCATCACGTTTAAATTCGAGTCGTATACGAAATTTAAAATGTGTAGTTCTTGCGGCCAATCTCATTGTAACTGCTTGAGTAGTTTCAATTCGTTTCTAGCAGTTTGAGTTCAATTCGTTTGTAGCGGGCGTACAAAATGTCATTCACATTTCAATTTGTGACGTATACATCAATAAACTTTGTATCTTGCAAGGTTTTTGTAATTGCCATATATATTAACTGTGTAGCGGGCAATCTCATTTACATGGATATGTAAAGTGTATGTAAAAGATCATTATGCGATTACATTAAACACAATTTAACTAAAAAAAAAAATTTCTTCTTTGTTTCTTATGGGTTTCATTCGTTATTGTTTTACATGTTGAATAGAAAATTTAATTCTAAGTTTGCTTCCAAAGCAACAATAAATAAATAAATTGCAAATAACAAAAACAACACAACATAGGTCTGCGACTTAATGTTTGTCGTAAAAAAAATTATCAAACAATCATTTTTTTTAAAAATAAAAGTACTGTCGAATGTTCTTTATCAATGAATAGAACAAAATATATTCACGTTTTAATTTGCGTCGTAATTTATAGCGGGCAATTTTTTAATTGTTATAATGAGTAATGGGTAATGATTTTAACGGGTAATTTATGTTGTAGCGGGCAAATAAAAAATTACCTCACGTTTAAATTCGTGTCGTAGGTCATGCGGGCAATCTCATTATAACTGATTGAGTAGTTAGAGTGTATGTAAACATAACTTTTATCCGGTTCGGAGGACCGGGCACATACCGGCTAGTATATATATAAATCTCAAAAGGAATATGTGGCTGGGTATGTACATACCGCATAATCTTTTTAAATACTTGACATAAAAACGTGAAATTTGCTACAAATATTCTTTGCGTTACGGCGGTGAACACTGTCAAGGTTTTAAAAAAAATAAAATGACCGCAGTGGTCAGTTTGGTCAAAAAACGCGAAAAAAAACACAACTTTTGATTCACATTGTCTTTGCCAGTACAACTTTTTATCATTTGTCTTCACAAAATAAAAAAAAAAGTATGCGCTGAGATTATTTTTATGACGTCATCAAAGTTTGCGCATGGATTTTTTAACAATGAAGGGACATTTTTCATTCATGTTTAAATTGACGTCATCAAACTATGTGCATGGATTTTTATCTCAACTCAATGACGGGAACAAATTTTCTTGATGTTTAAATTGCCTACGTGCCGTAAACAACATAAATTCTTTACACTACCAATACTGTAGTTGATTTTCTTAATCTATCACTACTTTAATGCTGCACACTGTGAATACATGACTTAAAGCTAATTAATAATTTAAAACTTTACAAACATAGGACAAAGCGAATAGATATAGTAATTTTTTTCTGTTTCGGAAAGTAATACCGACGCCTTAGTAAGCTTATTTAAACGCAGTGGTCCTGGTTACACTCTATATTTAAGCTTATTTTTATATGGCGCATCAAATTTTGCGTATTTATGCGTTTAAGAAGGGAACAAAATTTCGTTTTAATTTGCGTCGTAATTTGTAGAATGCAATATTTAAATGGTTTGAGTTATCGCAAAATACTTTATCCCTGCTTAAGACTATTGTTTATAACTTCATGGGTAGCTACTGTGTATTTAAACATTATTTTATCCAGTTCCGAGAACTGGGCATCTTTAGGCTTATAACCTTGGTAACGGTCATTGTTTAAATTACCGGACAATGTTTATATTACCGGGCAATGTTTATATTACCGGGCAATGTTTATATTACCGGGCAATGTTTATATTACCGGGCAATGTTTATATTTCCGGGCTATGTTTATATTACCGGGCAATGTTTCTATTACCGGGCAATGTTTCTATTACCGGGCAATGTTTATATTACCGGGCACTGTTTATATTACCGGGCAATATTTGTATTACCGATCAATGTTTATGGGTAATAATTTTAATCGGTAATTTATGTTGTAGCGAGCAAATAAAAAATCCATCACGTTTAAATTCGTGTCGTATACGAAATATAAAATGTGTAGTTGTTGCGGGCAATCTCATTATAACTGCTTGAGTAGTTAGAGTGTATGTAAACATACCTTTTAGCCGGTTCGGAGGACCGGGCACATACCGGCTAGTTATATATATAATATGATATTTCATTCCATGGTTTAAGTATAGTCTTGTATTGTTTTACGGATACAACTAATGAAGAAAATGAACTTATAAGCAATTATTATTCCATATGAAACTAAGAAAAATGTTTTTATCTTTATGTTTTCTAAATAATTCTGAGAGATCACATCGATATACTTCACTCTAGCATCAAATTAAATAAAGCATTTCAATGCTATTAAAATAGATATCCTACGTTACACAAAGGCAATAATAGTTCAAATAGGTTTTCGAAAACTAACTTTTTTTTATTATCAGGTCATACGATATTTTTTTTACAAAATACATTAAGAAAACAAAATGTCTCCAACAGTTATTTTTTAATTATTGAGTCTTTATTCAGTTTATTATCAACAAAATTGTCATATATCCTTATTATACTGTACATAAACACACAAACAACAACAAAAAAAAAAAAAGAAAAAGAAAAACACGAAATAATCCAAGATCTGGTAAATTTTAGGATATCCTTAAAAAGTACAAATAATAATTTAAAGGTGTGACTAATTATAATTTTCATTTAAGTATATAATTCAACGTATCTAAACAAATTATATTTTATTGTTATTTTATTTTTCTGCCTTTCAATTGAGCCCCAAAGAAGTTATTGTGAGATGAGTCGAAATGATATTATACGAGTCTTTAAAAGTGAAAAGTCGTCGACAAGTTTAAATAAGTGGAGGTCATTTTGCCTAAACGTTTTTTGTACAAAAGTTTTGATAAAATGTATCAATCTAAATAAATTTTCATACTATTTTTATCATCAGACTATCTAGGCGGAGATAATGTACACAATATTGGATCTAACCTGAATGAATCTATTACCAAAGTCGGGGATACACCACACTACTTCATCTACAATAACACAGTATCAGAGCTACAACACGTTGTATGCAATATAATCGGACTCTCGGCGGGAATGAAAGTAAAATTACTTTATGTTGATTGGGAGCCAGAGTGTGAAAGGCTGAAGGAAAACATCTCTATCAATTACATAACATACGGATGTAAGAAGTAAGCCAATAAAGAAATAAAATATTATCTCTGTTTTTCTGACTTACTTAAATGAATTTTTATTAAACATAATAATTCAATAAATAAGATACATCTAATTGTGTTGCATGCTCTTAGAGAAATTTTAGTTACAGCCTCGTTTCTAAATTGAATAAATTTTTTCTATTTTGACTAGTTAAAACAATACAACTTTATGTTAAAAGTAATATAAGAACGCCAAAGTACTATAAGTAAAGAAGTAAAGTACGTGTAATGTTTAATGACAAGTTCAAATCACCACTGCTAGGTAGTCTGAAGTCTCCCTCAAAACCGGAAAATACATCATAGCATTCATCAGGATTCGAACCACTCAGATACCGTGCACCCCCAAAGTCTTATAACAATAAAAAACAATAACATACACAATTCATAAAATGAATAAAATAAGAATAAAGAAGCATAAGGCCTTTTAAACAAGACAGATTAATACACAAACGTATAAATCCCGCTAAGTACTCGTATCTTTACATGTTCTCTAAACATAACTATACTCTTGAATATATTTAGTATCCAATATTTCATAATAACACCCTTAGAAGGTGAGAAAATTATGCTAAAATAATGTATACATCTCTTGTTACCAATGTTTTTGTTTCTTTTGCAGCTTTACAGCTGATTATGAAGAACTCACGTTTCACACAAACGCAGTTCAATTAGAGATTTTTAAACAATCTAGATTGATATGGATTCAGTTTGAATGTAAGTTTTTTTTAATGTTTAATCACAAGTAATTTATATAACAATGTTTCCATAATTTTTAGAAGGAAAATATAGGCACAGAACTTTGTAGACAATTATAAAATAAAAATAAATACAGTCAAAAATGGTAACAAATATTTTAGGAAATAATTCTTTGGCTCAGTTGCTTGGTCAATCAGCATAGATTTGGGTGTTGTTAGACAAAAGTGCTCTGAACTTTTTTTTTTCACTAACACTGGATATTCTAACAGAAATCTAACAACACTTAGCCATTTCTTAACGGGTCATCTGTTTCAGCTGAGAAACCAAGAGACATCAAATGCAATGTAAATCCGATCAGCAAATACATCGACAAATCAACATCAACAACTTCTTCTTATGGTAAGTTTATTAAAATAAAATTCTGCCAACTATGTGGGCATAGAGTAAACAATAAAGCTAAATTCATGTATAGCTCTTGCTTAGTTAGTTAGATAGTTATAACTTAGAAGTTTACAGACGTTCCTGCTAGATAGAAGATTATTACGTCCACTAAGCCCAAAACTCCTGCAGGGCGGCAGGGATTGGTCGGCAACATGGGCTAGAGCCCTGGTCGTTTCGTTGTCAGTCCGGTGAACGAAGGTATTACTTGACCCATGTTAGGTCTATACTAATACTATGTATTGTTATTTGATAGGCCTATTTGAAGGCCCAAACTAATTGGCCTAATCATAAATCATAGCAGGTTGGGAATCGGCATAATGTATGATGTATGGCACATGGCACATGGCACATAGGCCTACTATTATTATAATGAGCTCCAAAGAAGTAACAAATTAACGAAGACTATAAGGTCTGAGTGTGACTAATGCTACTGTATACCAAGTCTAAGGGGTCATCCATTTATTAATTTACTAGCCTATCATTATTATGTCAACCAAATAGAGGTTTGAAGCAGTTCGACAATTGTTGCACATGTCTAGAGCGTATCAATAGTTGTCAAGAACAATAGATTATAAGATGCATTTGGTTCGCTATATTATGTGTAGCGTTTTACCTCTTGTAGATTATTTTCCACTGACCTAAATTGATACTTTTGTTATTTTTTGTAGTTTTTTGTTAGTTTATGTTTTTATTTTGCAACTTTTCTATTTTTGGCATGTTGCGTTTGACTGCGTTAAACAGGACTGAATACCACTATCACCCCATTTACCACACTGCCACGTAAGCCTGAAATCATTTCTATGCCTGCCCATTTTGACAAGCATGAACTTATAAGGATATTTGAAATAATTATGTATTAGTCGTAAATAGCAACTTAGCATTGGATGGCGTTTTGGTGCTGTACTTGTGATTAGAAATTCTATTTCAGAAACCGAGTCTGACAACCGCCGATATAGCCTATTGTATATAGTGATTCCTGTGAGTACTTTGACTTTAATAATCGTGATTACTATATTGATACTGTATCGGATGGGCATTATTTGGTGAGTACATCTTTTTGATACATGTATAAAAAAAAAGGCCGAAATTCTGTAAACCGAAAAAAAATATAGACATAGACCATTTAAGTTATTTACTGTAATTTGTATAAACAACATGCATTGGGTTGTGCTACGGTTACAGCTTCACCGGTATAATGTTGTTTGTCTAGGTTCTTGTTCACTATAATAACAACTGAAGCCACTTGATGAATCTATAAAACTTGAACTTGTGTACACATATTAACAACGTCAATGGTAGCTATGCAGAAATCAAACAACAACAACTAAACCGAACAAATACGCTTACATAGATTTTGGTGCAGAAAATACTAGAAATGGATTTTCCCGAAGCCTTTCGAATACAAAAGAAAAAGCGTACGTCAAAATAAATAAATCTTCTTTTACTCTCTACACCAAAATCACATGTAAATAAACAACTCTATATTAACTAATGGGGCACGTTCGGCTGGCGTACTGAAGGTCCTGGTTTCGAATACTGGTGAAGGCTAGGATTTGTTCCTGGGTCTGACTTTAGTTGGGGTAAAGGACTGGCCACACAATCCCCTAGTATGCAATGACCATAGAAACTGGTGAACCACCGGCGCTACGGATCTCTTTGATCCGACGGGATACGTTTTTTTTTACATTAACTAGCGAGGCAATCTCAAATACAATATAGAAACTGCTATTTCTACATTTTCAATTATATTTTTAAGGGTTATCGGTGAGTGAGTCTGGCCGGTGAATCTGTCTGTGTGTCAAGGTAGGGCATTAATGAAGATAATGTTAACATAGCGCCTCTCCCAATGCTATCTTATTTAGCATGCTCAGTAAGGATAGCAAACGCTAATTAATAAAGGGAGAAGGTTCTACAACTGTACTGTTTTTGTCGTTGTGTATTGCTGATTAAGCTTATCACCTACATGCTGGAAGGTTGTATATTGTAACGGAGTAATTTGTGATAGATATCGACTATAGTTACTGTTGACATAATATTATCTTAATTAACCACACGGAGTTGTACTTACTTGTCTTTTCGCGAGCTTGACGAGTTTTATATGAGTAGTTACTGAACCATAATAGTAGTAGTGAGAGAAAGAGAGAGAGAGAGAGATGGAGAGAGAGTGAAGAAGCAGTAGATATTGTTATTCAGTGTTAGAAGGTTGATAGTCCTGATGTATTGAATTTGGTCACCTCTGATGTTATATTTGTATATAGTTAGGGCATGTGTGGGACCAACTTGATCCATAGGGCCGGTGAAGCAGGGTTCACCAGTTTATGTGGCCACGGCATACTAGGTGATTGTGTGGTCAGTAGTATGCACAGCCGCCTTAACTTTATCCCAACTAAAGTCAGGTACCCATCAGAGCTGGGCAGACTCAGTGACACTCTCCAGTCCCCGGGAACAAATGCTAGCCTTCACCAGGATTCGAACCCGGGACCTTCGGTACTCCAGTCGAACGCGCTGCAGCTCGGTCACCATGCCTCATGTGTACCCGTGGATAAAGGCTATTTCGTATTCTACTATTTATATAACGTCTTCTTTGATCTACTGTACAGTTGAACCTGTGTGAATAAAGCAATATATATATATATATACAGGGGTCGGAAACCCATGACACGCCTGCAAGACTCGGCACGCAGAGCAATTTTCAATGGCACGCAGAAGACCCACAAAAAAACTATTCAAATATCTTTTTTACAAGAAATTGAGTGATAGAGTCTGATGACTTTTAGAAATCCTTTTTTGGCCCACTACTATCAAAAGGTTGCCGACCCCTGATATATACCATCGAATATTGTTAGTTGAAGTTGAGATCCTGATTCTGATGTATCTTAGCCTACATCACATTACAATTAAGATACTCATGTTTCTTTACAGCTCGGTCATAAATCAATAAGGACAAAAACTGTAACAAATGATTTTGTAAAGTATAAACATTTTTACAAACAGACGAAAATTAAAGATATTTTAAGCTAGCTTATATTGATAGAAGCATATATTATAACTAATTTTATTTCGTTGCACAAATATATTTTTTTTAAACCAAATTTTATCGATTTCGATTTACACAGTAAAAATCAACGTTTTAAACGTATCGATACTGAAACTGATGTACCGATTACAAGTGATGAAAACGGAGAATACACCACTATAAATGAAGTAAGTATTGTCGTCTTATCTTATTATCTTATGTTGTTATCTTCACTTAAAATGTTCTTTCTATACAGAAGGTTTTTTTTTTTTTTAATGTATTTTAAATATTTAACTAAAGTGAGCTTACTACACACCAAGAACAAGAGGAAGAAAAGTCTACCTCTAACTAGGAGTTATGCCCGTCAAAATGACAGATAATCGAATGATTACAATGTGATTTGTTAAAAGAGAAAGAAAAAACAAACAATAAAAACTTTAGTAAGAACGTTTCTTTCGGTATTTAGTTTTTTTTAGAAAAATATACTTCTACTTCTTTACACGGACTAACTATGGATTAATAATACATAAAATATATCTATGTAATTATGTATAGAAAGATTATAATTGGCAGGAGTAAAGCCAGGATTTGATGGAAAGGGATTCAAATTGAGTAAACAATTTTTAATTTAACCCTTTAACTACCACAGGTTTTTTAATATAAATATTTGCTGATGTTGCATATTGTTACAATTTATTTATTGTTAATAACGTCAATGTGACGTCATCGGTATTTAAGGGGTTTAAATGACTTGTTCCAAAAAAAAATTTTATCCCTAAATTTCATGTGGGGATGCAGGTGGGGAGAATACCCACCCTCCTCCACCGGTGGCTTCGATGGTTAAAAGTTAAAATTTAGATGAAAGAGTACTAAGTGTTCCTGTGTGTAAAAAATTACAAACAAAACAGAGCAGATAAAAAAAAAACTGTTACAAAAAAAAATGTGTTTTGTTACATTTGAAAGAGTTGTTTACCCTGAATAAGACAGTTTACTACAAACTTTTACATCTGTACCCTCTGATCTATAAAAAGAATGGATAGCACCTCCGTATTAGATTTGTATGAGCGAATTGAGGCTTGAATTGATTACACAATTTACAGTATTCACTTATCCGTGTAAGCAGTTATAGGAATAAATTACATACAATTAGAAAAAATTATACAATAAAAAGTAAGTATAAGTCACTTGAAATGTATTTACAGGTCATTGTTTAGGAAATATAATTTTATAGATAAGTGAAAGTCACGTGAAAGCCTATTGATTTAGACATCAAGAATGTTACTTTGTATAGATCAGTGGTCTGTACCACATTAAAGGGTTGAAATGGCACATTTAATTTTATGTCATCTATATATATAAAGTAGTCTGTGTGTGTGCGTGTTCAACCAATCACATTAAGTAATTTAAAGACATGTGACCTTATTGTCTCATATCATCTAATTATCATAAAATCTAATTATTAGATCTATAGCTATCTGTTCATTGTTGGTTATAAATTTTGTATCTGTACCTTATACAGGCCAGTTTTATTTCTTTAGCTTGTTTCTTATTAAAACTCAATTAATAATAATTATTTATAAAAAGTCTGGAAAATATTTTTTTTTAATCCTCCCCTGTTTGCTTCTAGGCAGCGAGCTCAGCACCGAAGGCGTCTTATGACAAAGTTGCTTACTACGCAGTAGACACACAGTCACTGCTACTGAAACAGCAGCGGCATGACGAGTCAAAGCTTGAACATCAAACATCTCCAACTACTGCCTCGAGACTCAGAGACAACCATTACGATGAGGCAGAAATTGAGACAACATACGCCACAGTTAATAAGAATCCGCTGTCGAAAACCGTAAAAGTTAATGTGGAACAATCCAGGTATAATTTTGTAAATAGTAAAATATATATTTTGAGCAGTGTTTGTTAATAAAAACTAATGTACAAGTCTCTTAAAAACCCGGACGAACCTTCCGGCTCTTAAGATCAGAAGGTAACGTATAAAGCTTAAATACCCTTTCTGACCGGGCACGTCACATTTTAGGTAATCCGTAGGCACAACCACTACACTATTTTGACCTACTAAATGTCCCCAGATTATTAACTAGGTGCCATTATCTCGTATGCCTGCACTGTCGCACGGAAGTACAAATATACAGACTATAGGACTTCTCCCATGCATGCAAGGAGTTTGGCCTGACTGTAAGTCTGAAAAAGACTAACGTTATGGCTCAGGGCACAGAGACCCCTCCAAACATTGTCATCGATGGACACACCTTGGAGGTTGTCGAGAACTTCACCTACCTTGGATCCACTATCTCGAGTTCGCAGTCCATCGATTCGGAAATCAACAGCAGGATCGCCAGGGAAGCCACAGTCATGGCCCAACTGAAACAGCGAGTGTGGGACAACTCCAGCCTCACCGAGAGGACCAGACTGCGCGCCTACGGCGCATACTGCAGATCCAGTGGCAGGATAAGGTCTCCAATACAGAAGTGCTAGAGAGAGCCAACATGAGCAGCCTTCATGCTATGCTCAACGAGAAACGCCTCCGGTGGCTCGGCCATGTAAGGAGAATGAATGCAGGTGCATTCCCAAAGACTTCCTCTACGGAGAACTGGAAGACAGGGCGCCCAAAATTGCGCTTCAAGGACCTTTATAAAAGGGACTTGATCAAGAGCTCCATTGACCTCGACACATGGGAATTCAAGCCGCTGACCGACCAACCTGGAGGCTCGCAGTCAGGCGTGGCACATCCTGCGCAGAAACTGGGCGCAATGAGACGGCCACTCAGAGGAGAGCGAGTCGGAAACACCTACTACAACAGCCATCCGCCTTCAAATATCTCAAGTGCGGCAAGGATTGCCACTCCCGAGTTGGTCTACACAGCCATTCTCGGTGGTGCAGCTGTACACCCCACCCATGAAGCTACTCCATCGTCTCTCGAGACGGACGGATGCCGACAAGGACTATAGTTTCTCCAGACACCGGACTTGGCGAGACAAATAGTGTTGCGCCTATTCCTTCCTCCCAATCGAGTTAGAATATAGCCTAGCGGATTTACACACTTCGCCAGCTTTGAGACCCATGGGGACGCGTTATACGACGACTGCCTCGGGCGGTAAAAACAGTTGCTATGCCACTGGGGAATCCCCTTCCAATCAACTTTACCTGCAACTATTTCTCCCATTCACACCGTCATTCAAACGCATAATAAGCATATATGAGTTGTTAGATATTATGTAAATGCCTTTTTACATGCTTATCAATTCTACACACTAAACTTTTATATTAACTTTGTATAAATTTCTTAGTGCTTTATCATTATAAATACTATATTTATTCTCTATAAAAATGAAAATTGTTTTTGTTTTTTTTGTATTTTCGAGTTTAATGGAGTTTATATTACCCCGTATGAAAATACTTGCCTCGGTTTTCGTCAGTTTCGGATTACGTCGATTATTCTCGGTCGGATTGTCCATGTAAAACGAGGTTTAACTTTATTTCAATACTGAATTCGCTAAACACCTTTTTGTTGTTGTTCATTACTAGATCAACCGATGAAGTGGAGATCCAACAGAACGACAACGTGTATGCTCGTCTACAGCACTTACAGGACAGCTCAAAGATAACCGAGAATGTTTACAACGGATAGAAGTGATCATCTCAATCATTATTCAATCAATGAATGTCACTGCACACACAGTTGTCTTATAAGTCATCTTGGAACTCACCTGCACCCCAAAGATCTAAAATGACATTTGATGGTTCTCATCTACTCAAGCTACGAACATCGGCAACAGTTTAAATCATTAGGTGATAAACTCTTCTTGAAAGGATTAGTTCGTGTCTTCTAATTGAATTATAGATCTAATGGTTAATAATATCAAGATAATTTCACAAAGAGATTTGTTTATTGAAAATTTTCTTAGTAAATATCTTTTTCCAGAATGGCAGGAGATGATCGGGAAGTATCTTTCTTTTCGAATTTATCCCTTATAACGTGAGTTTTCTCAAATGGTTGCCCAAAGGACTGGTTGAGAGAGGGGCAATTTTCTCTATATTAATTACTTGAAATATATTTTTAGCATTAACAAAATAAAGGTCAACTACACTTTTTAAAGTCAACGTTTAGTTATAGTTTGTAATGATTATATTTGTTAGTTGTATGAACAGATTTTTTTCTGAAGGATATTAAGAGTTAAACACAGTTGGTTGGTGCACGGCATGCTTTGGATTTTCATTAAAAATAAAGTATGTGGTCTACATCTGGGTGAAAGCTCTACACATCTCGTTATGGAATGGCATGTAATGGGTTGCCTAAACAAACCAGGAAAACTAGTAATTTAACACTATTTAATTAGAACCCTAAAAAAATGCAAGACTAAACACGAACCACGGATGAGCGTAGGACGCAATAATCCGCTTTACAAAAAGAAGGGTCTGTAATAGATATGATATCTACGAATATGTTAAAAGAAAATATTTTACCAATGCAAATATAATATAGAAATATCCTTTATGAAAAAAAAAAACAATAGAAAATTACACATTCTGTCGTCTTTACATTATGTATGTTCTATATCGTTTAGGTTCTATTTGCTGTGTATGTTTCATGATTAGTATGTTCTACATTTGCTATGTTTTATACTGTGTATTTTCTATATTTTGTAAACCTAACCGCTACATTAGGTTTGTTTCATATATGTTTAACATGCTAAATGTTCTGCATTCCGTGGTGTCTAAATTTTTTCTTCTAAATTTAATGTTGCTAAATATTTTTTTTTTTCTATATTATGTATAATAATATGCTATGGCCTGCATTGGCATTCTCTTGGAAACATAGAGAAAATCATTAAAGTGTTTTATATTTAATAAAAAATTAACCCGTTTGTTATTATCAGCTTTAAAAAAAAAAATCCATTTATAGCTAATACACAATTTCATTACTCAACTTATACACAGTGCCCTCACATAGGGTGGGGGGGGGGGGGCAAAGGGGGCATATGCCCGGGGGCGGCACTTCCAGGGGGGAGGCGGCAAATGTAGTCTAAATATAGCAAATATAGCACTAAACAAGCAGTTACAGTATGCAGGGGGGCGGCGCTGAAACTTTTGCCCATTGGGCGCCACAGCTTTTAAAGGCACTGTTTATACATTAATAGTTATCAACATTTGAAATTAATTGTCAAGAAATTATTCTAGTAATAGATATAAAGTCTTTAATGTTTATTTCTTATAAGTTTTACAGACGTTCCTTCTAGATAGAAGATTATTACGTCCACTAGGCCAAAAATCCTGTAGGGCGACAGGGATCCGTCGGTGGCAGGGATATAACCCGCGACCTGTCCGTAATTCTCTGAATAACTGAGATTTACATATTATTTTAACTCGAATTAAAATATGATATAACATTGTAATTAAAAGGAAGAGATACGTAGTAATCATACAAACTGGGTAGCTATTTTAAAGTTTAAAAATGTACATGTACATTCTTTAGTCGTAAAATATTTATATAATTTTTAACTATTTTGTGTAATTTGATCATTTTAGAGTTATAAATTGTAAGCCATTAATTTTTTTAAAAGGAAACAAAAAAGAAACATATAAGAAATATTAATGTAAAGAAAACTGGTTTATTATCTCCCTTAAATTAAATTCTCCAAACTCAATGCTAGTGATACCAAACGAGTTTATTGTTATAATATAACTAGTATACTTCTGAAAATGCTCATCTATCTTATTTTGCCTTAAATTAGGGAAAGAGTTAAATGTTTTGAAATGGATTTCACGGAAAGATATGTTCAGTTTCAATGCAAATCCATTGCAGTTGCCCTTTCGGACCCAGTCTTGAAAATGGAAGTTTAACTCACTGAAACGTGTCGCCAAGTCATACAGAAACATTGGCATCAACACTCAGTTCTCCTCATTCAATAACGGAATTTTTTTTTTCCATTAAGATACATCTTAATTGCTTCCAGACAAGAAAAGAATCTATCCTAGACTTTACCTATACTCCGTATGACTTTCTTCTAGAAGAGACTTGAGAAGCTATACAATTGACTATCTTAACAATAGATTCAATCACAGATTGCAGGTCCAATGATGGGAGCTTTGCATACAAACTGTCCTGAACTAAAACAGTCGACGTTCAGTGTGATTCCCATGTGGTTCGCCATGCAGCACCCACTAATTATGCGGAAATATGTTGTATTCACCTGCATTAAGCAATATTCTTGGAGGTCTTTCGCGTGCCACTGAAAATCGTTCTGCGTGCCATGTGTGGCACTCGTGCCTTAGGTTACTGACCCCTGCTATAAAGCATTTGCGTTGATTATATAAATACTTTTCGATACTAGATGTTCATCCCGAAAATGAGCAGTAGATGCAATGAATTTTGCAGAAATTCCCATCACTATTAGCTGCTAGGAAAATAATCGTGAATGGTTAAATAAAAACTGCACTATTAAACAGTGTGTGTATCCTGAGGCACATGGTATTCTTGTAAGATTTGATACGCACGAATTCTAAGTTATTCTATTAATCTGGAAAAATGGCTAAAAGTGGCGCCTTTTACCTAAAATTTCGCGTCCCTAGCGTCAAAATCTGACTACGCCACTGAACAAGACACAATTTATAGACTATGTGTACTAACAGAAAACTGCATTATGTGTCTATCCATAGTTTACAAACGCAATCTCTCTGCTCTCTCTCTCTATCTGCACTGCTTACATTTCTTATAAAAGCCATTGCTGCTATCGATAAAAAAAAGACAAATAATTTTGTAGTCAATGGGTTTACGCCTGAAAGATATTAACAGATGCATATAAATAATTACAACCACAAGCCGCAGCGCATACAACTGTCATCAACGGGATATGCGCTATACAAGCACTATCATTATCATTATTATTCTCTTCGCCTACTGTTGTTGTTTCTTTTTTTTTCTTTTTTTTTGCTTTTCTGTACATGTTATACAACGAGACTCGGTAAATCCACCATCGCCCCCTCCCATTAGGCCTGCAAGTTGGTTTGAAATATAAAAAAAAATAATTATATTTTCATGTATTTAAAGAAACAAAACTCTTTTAGTTAACAATCCTGACAAACAATATAAATGGACCAAAACTTAGTAGAAGAGAAAGAGGTAGACGAATGTCCACCCCTCCCTCCCAACTGCACGAAGTAGATGAGAAATTAACTCCCCCCCCCCCCCCACACCCATCATACACCCTAAACGTCTGTTAGTATTGTTTCGTAATGTAGCATTTAATGATGCGTTTGTAAATAATGTGCAGTTTCTTCAGAATGGACTCGCCCTATGTTTGTGATGGATATACAGTTCCTTCAGAATAAACTCGCCCTATGTTTGTGATTAATACCCAGTTGCTTCAGAATGGACTCGCCCTATGTTTGTGATTGATATACACTTCCTTCAGAATAAACTCGCTGTTAGTGCCCATAATAATAATATTATTATTGGTAGCGTGCTATGGGCATCATAACATTAGAATGTATTATTATTAACCCTTCCCGTACAGACCTACTTCTATCTATGCTGCCTTCAGTTCCGCTATATACGCGCCCGGGACTGTAAGGGTTAAGAGTTGAATTGATTTTTGTTTCCAACAAACGACTCTGCGTCTAGGCATATGCATGCAAACTTGACAATGATGAATAAACAATTTCCTTACTCTTACTTCAATCTTTTATTTGCTTCAAGACAAACACATATATATATTATTTGATGATATAGAATCTAGGAATCATAGGCACATATAATATACTTTAATTCAACGTTTTAGAATGGAGATATCAAATCAGCTCCCATCTAGCTTCCATGGGGCTTCTGTTCAAAAACAAGAGGAATTTAATTAAAAAGTATAACTCTGCAGACGGTAAGATAAAGCTTTAAGTCACTGATCTATATATTATTTTTAAGTAGCAAAAGCTGACTATGAATATTAAACAAAACAATGTGTTTAAATGTAAACATTCTAATAGAAGTACCAAATAAATTAAATAATAAATCTAATAATTTTTTTGGGAAAGGCAATATCCACACTCGCCCTATGCTTGTGATTGATATACAGTTCCTTCAGAATGGACTCGCCCTATGTTTGTGATTAATATACAGTTCCTTCAGAATGGACTCGCCCAATGTTTGAGATGAATATACAGTTCCTTCAGAATGGACTCGCCCAATGTTTGTGATGAATACGCAGTTGCTTCAGAATGGACTCGCCCTATGTTCGTGATTAATACGCAGCTCCTTCAGAGCGGACTCACCCTATGTTAGCGATTAATATGCAGTTCCTTCAGAATGGACTCGCCCAATGTTTGTGATTAATATACAGTTCCTTCAGAATGGACTCGCCCAATGTTTGTGATGAATATGCAGTTCCTTCAGAATGGACTCGCCCTATGTTTGTGATCCAGATCCTCTCCGATTCTCTTCCAATCTATCTCATTGTCTCTGTCTCTTCTGAATTCTCTATATATTTACATATCTCTAAGGCTCTATATTTCTTTTTCAATGACTCAATATGTTATTATATATCTCTTTGTGACTCACTATTCCATCTCAGTCTCTCTTTCATTGTGTCTATATCTCTGAATCTACAGCCTTGTCTTTTTATCTCTAAATCTCAATGTCTCTCTATTTCTCTTGCAATCTTTCGCTCTCTCTCTTTCTCTCTCTGTATCTATCTTTTAATATTCCCTATCGCTCTATCTATTTCTTTAGTTCTCTCTCCATATATTTCTACATCAGTTAATATCTTTTTAACTCGAAATATATAATTATATTTGTCTTTCTTCAAGTTGCTCTCTCTCTCTCTCTCTCTACTTTTACAGCTTTATCTCTCTCTCTCTTTCTCTCTCTCTCTCTCTCTCTCTCTCTCTAACCCACTCTCACGCTTTATATAAAAGTTCTCAATCTTTCTTTATTTCTTTTTCTGTCTTATTCTCTTTTTCTCCTTTATAGTCTTTAGTCTAGTCAATATAATATTAAATCTATCAATAATATTTGTATTATTTATGTTATGTAAAAGGCAAAAAAATACATCCTTTAGAATTTCCTATTTTATGTATTTTAATACACAACTTGGCCTTTTTTTTTAAAGTATAGGGTTCAGTTATAGTTCATCCAGAAAACACAGTGAAAGTATTTTGAGTATTAACGACTTTCCACGAAATGTTTAAACAGTCAAAAATAACAACAAACATCGGATTGCACAATAATGTAATATAAAATTATGATTGATTTGTTGATTCCAGAAAAAAAAGAACAACATTTAATTTGATTGTAAATTGAACAGTATGTTAGCATTTATTAATTACCGGTAATAAACATCATTTACAACTAATTAAAGAGAAAAAAAAATTATTTACAAAGATAATAAATATATACTTTTATTTGTCAAATAATATGATCCTTTAACGCAATGTTCAGGATTTTCCTCAGATATAACATTTCTCTGGCCTGAATATTTTGTTATTATGAAAAGAAACAGTAAAAGAGTTACTAGCAATGTGTTTCTACAATTGATAGAGAAAATAATAGAAAGCTAGACATTAGTCCATTCAGTAATTTTAGTTGAAATGCAAAATAAAGAGTTAATCGTATAACTTCTATTAGACAAAAATTATGAGTTTTTATTGTGGCTTTTAGAAAATGAATTCCAGTTATTTCTTTTAAATAATGTACAGAAATATTATTATTATTGTCGTACGTTTTTTTTATTACCCACGATTACACTTGTTTGGAAAAACTGCTATTCTTTATATAGCCTATATAAATATTTTTAAACAGGAAGATTTTTATTAAGAAAAAAAGAAGAAAGGCCAAAAACGAAAAGTCTTAAATGTTGTACTAAAGAAAAATTTTTTTTTTTAAGTTTCAATTCTCTCTTCCTAAGTTGACCGTCAAAGGTTCATAATAGCACAAAGTTATGTTAACATTGTTAACTCGTCCGTCTGGGTGAGGAAATGAGAGCTTGTCACGGTTATTTGAATTCTCACTGTCGATATTGACGTATTCCTCCGTTGAAGTCATTCCAATCACATCCTGGCAAATGCCGTTGAAACGGTAGAGATAGAAAGGTGCAAAAAATGGCAGTTTAATGGGTTGTAAAGCACTTGCATCACTCCGGCAGCAAAAACTCAAAGCGTTGTCCATCAGAAACTCCGGTAAAATTCCACCCCAGCCTCTCAAGTTTCCGGTATCCTCGTCGTCAATAACTATTGATCCATTAGAAAAGCCATCTGGGCAGTTATATTTTCTATTGATACAATACGATCCTTTCGGCCATGGCCTTTCTCTGTCATTTATTTCGTCTTTTACACAAAAAGAAATATTCATAAAATGTTGGGAATTATTCAATAATTTTACAGGAAGGGACAAATGGCTATTTTCACTGTATGAGTCTTCGTTTAAATCTGAAGATTCAGTGTGAAATTTGTAAAAACCTTCCATCCATGTCTGGGTAGGATGCAATGGACAACCAGCGGACGGTTTAAGTACAGCAAAGGTTCCTTGCGGCCATTGATGGACAGAGTCATCCAAACTAGAGTAAATCATAGTAGGAATATGGCTTAAAGCTGTCATAATGTCTTTACTGTAATTTAACAAGCTGTTTTCTCTTATTTGAAGCTTTGACTCTAGATACACTATTTTCTTCTCCAAGTAACGAGTTTTATAATAGTGAAACATAGAAATTAAATGTAATGCTCGAAGGGTACTCATTTTAACTTTGCGGAGCTGATCTGTCATATTTTTAAATATGATTAAGGTATTGGCGTCTTCAACAACCTTTTGGTCTTCGGCGTTTAAACTCTGCTGTATTTCTCTGACTTTTGTCATAATGGATTCGAAGTCGCTTTGGAATTCATCAAGATTATTTGCCCCGCTCGGGTCAGGTGTAATATACTCTGTTGTAAATTCTGTTGTAAGTACATCAATGGAGCGTTTTACTCTGACACTCTTGTAAATGTCTTTGTTTTGTCGGAATTCGTCATTGGGTAGGTTTACGGGTTCTTCCTTTTCCATGGAATTATCTTTCGGTGTTGTCCTTTCGTGCTGTGGACGTTTCATGGGGACTTTCCTCTGTGGATTTGCTGCATCCAAGTTGTCAACACCTGCCTTTTTACTACCGGTGTTGTTCACTGCGTCTCTATTAGAATTGATCTGGGCAGGTGTTGCAATTGTGAAGTTACTTATTTTGAAGTGTGGTTCCATTCTTTTGACTTGACTTATATGTTGATGCAGATCGGTCTAAAAATATATTAATACATACCTTAAACATAGTAGCTAATAATTAAAAAGAAAGATAAATAGATAGTTTTTATTTACAAAAAGGTAGAGATTTATATAGCTAAAGAAAATTGGCAAAAGACAGTAGGACAATCAGAACAGAAGACAGACGGAAATACAGGCAGAAAGGTAAAATAGACGTATAAATTGATGTAAAGATAGACTGATACATATCAAGATAGATAAATAAATAGTTAGTGAAATAGATAGATATATAAATATAGAGCAAGACAGATAGAATTATAGATGTACAGATACTTAGTCTGTAATTGGTAAGCCAAATAGAAATGTTTACTTTACATACTTTCTTTTTCAAAAAGGCGTCACATCGAAAATGTTCAAATATACTGGTGTCCGCCAAATCCCAAGTTATCTTAAGCTGTGATCCGCTCTGGCCATTGTCAATAACACTTCCTTCAGCTTGGACGATTCTTGGGTCATTCAGACGTACGCGAGCTGGATTCGTCCTGAAAATCTCAGCCATGGTTGTCCAATGACTCTGTGGAAGCACGATTATGTTAAGGTGGATTAATCAATAAATGGTTGTAAATTAATGAAAAATGTGTCGTAGTGTGATCATTAGTTTTACAATAATGTGGTTGTAGCATGTATACAATTTGAGAAACAGACTACAACTGATCATTTAATTTATGTACTGAAATGTTTAGTCCTACTACAACGACGCCAGTGAGTGAATTGTATTTTCATTCACGAAGGTCATATAAGAGGTTGTTGTCAAAGTAGCCATTCTGGAGTCAGCATTGTGTTAGAGTTGTTGGTGAGTTATGCTAGATTCACGATAGAGAGAAGTTGCTCTGCACTGTATGAACATGACAACTTAAAATCGTTCAACTTCGACAATATTTTATGAAGAGATTGTTTCTCACTTATATTTCAAGCTATTGTATTATCATAACACAATGCAGCATACTATTTTACTTATTACATCTGTGTGTATTTTAGAATAAACGATTTGCAACCTGTATGGTTACATATTACATTTCATATCAAATTGGCCTACTTAATTTTCCTATTTTTTTTTTTATATTTCTATATAGATCTATTTTGTTTCATTTATTCGCATTTTTTGTATTTACTGGTCTTGAAAAACCTAGTGGTATTTTTTACATGACTTCTAGGTTTTTAGTGTTGTTTTTTTAGTTGTTTCCCAAGGGGAAAAATAGTCCTATAATGTTCCTGGGCAAACCGTTTTTTATTTAAATACCTTAAATCAGGGTTCGGGAACCTTTTTGTCTTAGAGAGCCATGGATACCACATATTTTTAAAGTAATTCTGTGAGAGCCATACATTATGTTTAAAAAAAAAAAAATTCAAGTAAATGTGTGCATTTAATTTGTGTAATTTCAACACTAAAAGTACAATAATTATGTCTCTGAATTCTTCTGATGCTGAGCTGAAGTAGACTTTAGCTCATTTGTAGAATGAAATATTGATATGCAATTAATATGCAGATCAAAAATTCTAAAAAAACATTTTCTTAATAATCGAACAATTGTCTGCGATCCCGATGCAGCCATCAAAAGAGCCACATCTGGCTCGCGAGCCATGGGTTAACGACCCCTGCCTTAAATTGTCCTGATGAATATTCTTTATTTCCCTTTTTGTTTTAATACTTTTTGAAATATTTGATTTAAATTTCAATGAACATGTTTACTTTGTTTTATGGTTCATGATGGTGTTCTTGTGTCGTGCTTAAGGTATAGTGTTAGTGTTGTGTTTAGCTTTTTAAATAAATAGGTCTTAGATAGCTTTAGCCACAGACCAATATGGTCACGTTGGTTTCCCAAGGTTGCAGAGAGTAGGACCACCCATCTTCCTCCCCACCCCTTACATTAATATGTCTACAACTGGAGTTACCCAATCTGTGTGGTGCAAGCTAGTTATGTACGTTGTGTTTTTTTTTAGAAACAAAGAGAAAACAGACATATTGATGTACGCAAAATAATCTCTACGCCCCAATAAATAACTCTAATAATGCCATCGAAGCAATTATTTCACAAATAATCTCTAAAACATAATTAAAAATAAATTATATACTATCCAGACAACTCTAAATACAATATATACACATATACCCTATCAAAATTTCTAAACAATATATCATGCTATACAGATACAACTCTAATTGTTAGTGTTCTCGTGGTCTCTACAAATTTGCCTGTGCATTCGGAAAACTTTCGGGAAAATCTAGTCTAGTACTTTCTACACCAAAACCTAAATAGGCCTAAGGCTCGCTAACTTTTAGCAAAGACTAGACTCTATAAAAAGATGGACCGCTAGGTCTATTTTAAGAATTTATATGTTCTCTTTTTTTTCCGTGCGCAACCTATTGCAAGTTTCCACTGTGAGTTTGATTTTAATCTTAATTTTCCATTCTAAAAATAATAGTGATGCTATGGAGTAATTAAATAATATATAGGTAGTAACTATATTAATAATTAAAAAGTCGAAATAAAACCCATTTTTGGATATTAAGAAAACCTATATCGGAAGTAGAGATAGTCAAGTGACTGTCCATGCGGTCGGCAGTCTTTTCTCATAACTCACAAGGAACGCCGGCATTATAATTAGACTCAGGAAAAATAAATAAAATTGTGTATTATGTTGATACTATAAAGCTATATTTGTTCATTGGATGTGAAGTGTCAACTGTTAATGAATTGTTATTAAATAATATGCTGCAACAAGTCGTTCTTTTATTATTTACAAGTTTGGAATTTATATTGTGGTGATGTCGTCTATTTTGATGTTCAAATCAATCAAATAATTCAGCTACTGCAACTCAAATACTCTGAAAAGACTGGTAGTAATGTTTGATAGTCCAATAATAATAATAGGACATCAACAGGTTTGGTGGCAGCTAACGGAGAGAGAAGCTGAAGGATATAATATTATGTTCAAATTCGAAACTTTTTGAACTTTTTGAAGACGTACTATAAACCACATGGAAAATTATGTGAGTACCAGTTTTTGAACAAAACTGAAGCCTGAGTCGTTTATTTCAAATACATATACTATTTATCTGATTGAGCACTATAATAGCTCTAAGAAAATATAACGTTTGTCCACCGATGACAAATATTTCATCATTGGAAAATTCGATACATAAAATCGAAAAAAAAGTGACTGTACATAGGTCATTGTTTGCAACCGGAAAAAGTTTCGTTCCCACATGTTATCAACAAGGAACCTTAACTATATATATATGTTCAAGTCCGATGTTCAAATCCGATGTGACACAACCATGTGTTGAATTTTATGTAGCCTACATAACCATATGTTCAAATCCGATGTGACACGACCAGGTGTTGAAATCTGATGTGTTGAAGTCCGATGTGCTTATCGGAAGATAAATAAATAACATTAAATAACTTTAAATATAATTAATATTTAATCTGTATACCAAAGACTTTGACATTAATTTTAATTAATGGTATACATTTTTTTCTTGTTTTAATTCTAAAATTGGATTATACCATACTGAAGTGGAAACTTGAAGCAACTCAACTTGATACAGTGTGAACATTCATTGGATTATTAAATAATTAATTAAGTTTCTTCTGGATTTCTACTCTGGATTTACATTGCAATAATTTCATACAGTGAATGTGTTTTCATTTGGATTATTAAGTAATCTTTAATTTAATCATATTTTTTACATTCATTAGTATGAGTTATATATATATATATGTATTATTTATGTATAAAGCGGGCTCTGGTTGGCGGGAGTTTCTAAAATAAATCTCTTGTCTATTCTTATTCTGTCTATAATCTATTTCTGTTTCTTAAAAGAGATTGATTAGAAATGATTCTTTGTTAGTGTTATTTCTGTTAGTTGTCTTGACTTTGTTTGTTATTGTTAAGAATTATTAAAGTAAAATTACTATAGTCTTGTCAATGTTATACATGTTGTGATTCTTTGTCAAAAATTCCTCTATCATTTGTGGTCCAAGCAGCATTAGTGTATTGTGATTGTGTTTTTTCTATTGTTACTTGATATAATTTTTTTGTTCTGTATTTTTTGAGATATCATTAATATGCATTGGTTAGTTTTTGCTCTCTGAGTATAATGGTCTATGGTAAGAACATTAACAATAATAAGTTCACCAGGATAATAATAATATGAATATTCAGATTCATAACTATATGATTTAAGTAGTGCCCAAATACATGTAACTACAATTAACAAAATAATAATTGATATCTAATACATGTAACTACAAATGTACAAAATATTCACAATATAACAGGTAAAATAACCTAAATAAAAATAATATTGTGCTTTGCAGTGCTACTGTAATAATATTATCTAGAATTTACATTGCTATTAATTATAGTAAAATTATTGTGTATTGGCATTAATGAAAATGTACTTCCAGTAATCACAATGAAAATGTACTTCCAATACTGATAATAATTACATCCATTTCAATTGCTCATAAGAATAATATCATAGTGGCTTATGATAACATTAATCTAATTCTTATATGCCATCCTCAATAATAATAATAATATTATATATGTGCTACCATTGGTAATAATAAGATTGTACATTGCTTTGCGGAAAATAATTGTGCAACCTATATAGTAATAATAAGTCATAATAGCAAAAAGTGACTTGCACTTGCTTTCAACTCTACTATAAAATTGCTAATAATAATAAAATAAACAAGCCATAATTGAAAATGTGTCTTGGCATAGCCAATAATTGTTGACATTCTAGCATTTTGCATTCTGAATTATAAACATTTTACTACAGCATAGGATTCAAAAGTTGCTGTGATAATATATAACTGCTCATTCTGTATTTAATAAATATTGTCATTCAGTAATATAAAAATGCTCATTCAGTAGTTAATAAATATTGCCATTCAGTATAGGAATAAAACATTGCTGTACTATAAAATAGTGCATTATAATAATTGTACTGTACTATAATATAATAAATCTTGACATTCATAATAAATAATAATGGAGTCAAAGGTTCAATTACTCTATGATGAGGCTAAATTGTTGGCAAAAGAATATGGTATTACTGATAAGAAGGAATATCAGGAATTTGTTGAAAATAAAGTTAAACAATTGAAAAAAGAATTAGCAGATAAGGAAAGAGATGAACGAGCAGAATTAAGGGCTCATGAAATTAAACAAAAAGAACTTGATAATGAAATTAAACAAAAACAACTAGAACTAGAATTAAAAGAAAAAGAATTACAATTGAATAAAGACAAAGAAAAAGAGTTGAGAGAAACTCAGTTGAAAGAAACACAACTAAAATTAGCTCATGAATTGGAGTTGGCTAAATTACAAAATACTAAAGTTGAGCAAACATATAATGAAAAATCAAAACATAGTGTAAGATTTAAAATGCCTCCTTTTGATGGAAAAGAGAAAATTGTTGATTTTCTAAATTTATTTGAAGCAACATGTAAAGGATATGGGATTCCCATTTCAGAATATTACATTCACCTTATTCCACAATTGAAAGATAAGGGTAGGGAAGCACTATCACATATTGATAAAGAAATAACTGATTATGCCATTATCAAAGAACAGTTAATTAAATTCTTTATCCACTCTGAGGATTATTACAGACAAAAGTTTCATAACTTTATCTTAACAGACAAGATAGAACCGAGAGCTTTTGTGTCTGAAGTGAAAACATTTTTACTTACCTGGTTAGACTTAGTAAAAATAGATACCAAAAATCCTAATGAGATTATAGAAATCATGGTTGTTGATAAAGTATTAGAACAAGCTTCTAAACCATTGTTTACTCACATTATGGAAAGAAAAGTTAAGACAGTTGAAAATTTGATAGATGCAATCTCAAATTTTAAGGATAGTCATCCTAATGTAGAACTGACTAAACAAAATCAAACAGTAAATACAATTCAACATAGAAGAAGGAGCTATTCACCTCCTAGGTCTAGACATAATCAATTTGGCAATAGAAAAAAATTTGGTAATCAACCAAAATCTAATAATTATAGATGTATTTTTTGCAATGGTACAAACCATTCATCAGAATATTGTTACAGAAATAACAATGCAAGAGGTAGAAATTTCAATCCAAACTTCAATAGATCAAATGTTGATCATAGAGGTTTTTCAAATCAAAATTTTTCTAATTTTGATAATAGAAACTTTCCAAATCAGAATTTTTCAAATTTTGGAAACAGAAATATGCCAAATCAGAATTTTTCTAATAACAATGTGCCAAATCAAAATTTTGCAAGACAAGATTTTCCTAATACTCAAAACAGACCTCAATCAAATTTCCAAAATAGAAGAAATAGAGGAAAACTTAACAATTCCACATCTCAATCAAATAATGTCATATTTGAAAACAGGGGTCAATTAATACTTTTTCCTGCTTATGTGGAAGGAAAGACCACATACTGTCTAAGAGACACCGGAAGTAGTATAATATGCATAGATGAAAGTATCATTCCAAATCAGAAACCCACCAATATAATAAGAGTGGATACAATAAAACTTGGAAATGGTTCCACTGTAAATTGTCCTGTCACTATAATAGACATTGATTGTCCTTGGCTTACAGGAAAAGCAGAGGCAGCCATAATGAAAAACTGTGTTGCACCTTTAATTATTGGTAATTCTTTCAATGTCAAACATGATAATAGTTTTGACATTTTTCAAAAATGGATGAATGAAAAATCCAATGACTTGAATTTGAAACCTGTTCTATTGCAAAATGAAAAGTTAGTAGATTTACCAGAACAAGAATTTTACCCTGCTCTACAAACTTTTAATTTCTTACAAACCATAGGAAAGTCAGAAAATAATATTCTCTATGAGACACCTAATATTGACTTATCCATAAATAATGAAAAGGATAATCCTATTCCCAAATGGAATGGAACAGAAAAACTAGAACAGTATGTAAGCAAATTTGAAAGTCAATGTGAAATAAACAATGTACCAAAAGAATTACATGCTATTTCACTATGTAGACATTTAGAAGGTCATAAACAAATATTCAACATTGCTAAAAATCAAATATCTGATTTTACTAAAATGAAGAGTGAGATATTATCATATATTGATAGTCCTCATAAAAAGGAAACCCAAATGAAAAAAACAGAAAATATCAGTTTAATAAACATGCCTTTTGATGAGCTAACTCTAAAACAAGAACAGAAAGAAGATCCATACATAATTAAAATGGTATCAGAAATTGAAAAAGGTCAGGTTAAAAATAAAAACATTGAAATAATAAATGGAATTCTCTGTAGAAAGGACACTAAATTAGATATAACTCAAATAGTTATACCTAAAACATTAACTGTCAAAGTGATGCAAATTTCGCATAACAATGCATTGTCAGGTCATTTGAGTAGCAAGAAAACAGTTTGTAAACTCAAAAAGAATTTCTGGTGGCCTAAAATGGAAAAAGATTTGAAAACATTTATTAAAAGCTGTGATACCTGTCTTAGACATAATAAAAAAAATTCTAAACATAAGGCTCCAATACAAATGACCGATACCATAAACAAACCTTTTTACAAGATAGCAGTTGATATAATAGGGCCCATGAAGCAGACTAAAACTACCAAAGCAAAGTTTGCCTTAACCATTATAGACATGGGAAGTAGATGGATAGAGGTAGTTCCATTAAGGGAAATAACTGCAGAAAGGGTCTGTAATGCTCTTTTACCTATCTTTTGTCGTTTCGGTTTTCCAAGGTTCATATTGAGTGACAATGGAACTCAATTCAAATCAAGCCTTACTCAAGCTTTTGCACAAATGTTAAAAATCACTCAAATTTTTAGTTCTATATACCATCCTGAATCAAATGGTATGATAGAAAGGGCTAATCAAACAATAAAACAAATGATAACAAAAGTGTGTGAAGACCATCCATTTGAATGGGATGATTACCTTCCAGCTATTTTGTTTGCTTATAGACAATCGGTTCATGAAAGCACAGGTTTTTCACCATTTGAATTAGTGCTTGGCAAAAATCCCAATGGACCATTGGATAATTTCAAATCAGAATTATTAGCACTTAAAGAAAAAAAAATGTCTCCATTTGACTTAGTCAATAAAACTGAAAAACATATGAAAACAGCTTATGAATTTGCTGTACAAAAAAATGAAGAAATCAAATCTAAAACTTTAATCAGAGAAAATATTCATAAGAACATGAGAAAACTAGAAGTTGGTAATAAAGTACTTGTTTATTTGCCAATTGGCAGTGGCAATACTATAGAATGGAAAGGACCTTTTGAAATAATATTTAAGCTATCTGATGTATTTTACAAGGTTAACATTAATAACAAAGAAAAAATTGTTCATTTAAACAATTTGAGAACTTATGAAGAAAACAAAGTAATTGAAAATAAATCAGAAGATGATTTGATAATTGAAAATAAATCAGAAGATGATATCAATAAATCAGAACATGCAAAAATGACATTAAATAAATGTTGTTCAATATTAAAAAGCTATAACAGAGAATATAAAAGCAAAATAATTGAAATTGAAAATAAACCAGACAATGATATTAACAAATCTGAACACAGAGAAATAACATTGAGAAAATGTTGTGAAATTCTAATGAATTTTAGCAGAGAACTCAGGTATAATCAATAAAATTATACATAGGAATAAATAAATTTATGAATGAGATATGATATTTTCAGTAACAGGTATAATGACATGATAACATTTTTTTTCTTTTGTAAAGAACAAATATGTAAATATGGACACTGGTATAAAATAATCTAATTGATGAAAATAATGATTATCAGTTGGAAATTTTTTTTTATGTAGCCTCTGAACAGTTTGGTAAGACTGTTAAGCACATAAATTTTGTGGCCTCTGAACAGTGAATCTGTTATGCCATATGTTAACATTAATATGCCTATGTAAGTCTTTAAAAAAGCATTAGAGGAATTGAAATAAGAATGATATAATAATGAAATGCCTATGTAAGACTCTAAAGTCAGAGCATTAGATGATAATATTGTATTGTATTCATGTAAGACTAAAGATAGCATTGAAGCCAATAAATAACTGATACATATAAGACTCACAGGAAGATGAGCAGTGTAATATAATTATATAATTGAAGGGAAGACTTGAATAATTTGTGTAATATTTTATTGTAAACTAAGATTAAAGATAATCATGTTACATTGTAAGTAATGTTATTGAGAATATCAATCAATAATAAATAATAATCAATAAGAATCAATAATCAATAAGAATCAATAAGAATATAAATTCTAAATGAATATTGTGAAGATATAGATTCATAATCACCATTATGAAAATGACAATTGAAAAAAACTGACATTAGTATTATATTAATCTTAGTGTATAAACTAATAAATGTTGTATAAAAAAATTTTCATGGAATCCTTATAGATTTTGTGAGATAAAGATAATGGATAATCTCGACAGCCTTGATGAGTATTTAGCATAACAATTATCGATACACATCATTGATATCCAATAGTTTATCTCAGTATTACTGAAGTTGATTAGACAATACCAAAAGATAGTTGTCTATGACTAATTGTCATATTAACATTAGACATTATTCTTTGTGTCTTTTGTTTATATTTCTGCCTATGAATTTTTTTTTGTTGTTTGTACATATATTAAATGAATTTTTTCTCTATGTATTATTAAATGAATGATTACATGCATTAATTAAGATTAAGATAATTTTTTTTCATTATTGTAAACATTTTTCGTATCAAAAATAATAATAAATTATTATTTTTTCTCTGTGGTTGGGGGGTATGCTATGGAGTAATTAAATAATATATAGGTAGTAACTATATTAATAATTAAAAAGTCGAAATAAAACCCATTTTTGGATATTAAGAAAACCTATATCGGAAGTAGAGATAGTCAAGTGACTGTCCATGCGGTCGGCAGTCTTTTCTCATAACTCACAAGGAACGCCGGCATTATAATTAGACTCAGGAAAAATAAATAAAATTGTGTATTATGTTGATACTATAAAGCTATATTTGTTCATTGGATGTGAAGTGTCAACTGTTAATGAATTGTTATTAAATAATATGCTGCAACAAGTCGTTCTTTTATTATTTACAAGTTTGGAATTTATATTGTGGTGATGTCGTCTATTTTGATGTTCAAATCAATCAAATAATTCAGCTACTGCAACTCAAATACTCTGAAAAGACTGGTAGTAATGTTTGATAGTCCAATAATAATAATAGGACATCAACAAGTGAATTACTAAACCTGAAGTCTAGAGGACTTAGTGCGATCGAAAATTCCGAAACTGTGTTTCAAGTTATAAAATATCAGAAATATTAAAGCAAGCGGTCGATCTTATTACAATCTTTGCTTTTAGCCTCAATTGTCGCTGCGATGTTTAATTAATAATTGATCCCTTTCAAACAAACTGCAATATTGTAAAAAGCAAATTCTATCCCAAACTATCTTTCAGGTCTATGTAGAATATGTCTTTGGGTATTTAGATTATTTTTTTTTCCCTTATTAAAAAAAACAATAGGCTATGTTAAATAAAATATAGAGTCTATTTTTTGTTTTTCACTTAGCAAAAAAAAAAAAAAAAAAACACTTTTACTCTCTAAAGTCTAGCCTACTCCATTTAAATGAGCGCGTATAAATAATAAGATAATTTAGTTAAAAAAACAACATAAAACAATTTTAGCAAAGAATCAATACAGTGTTATAAAATAAGTAGATAAATACCTGATTTCTTTTTAAGATGACATATCCATCAATTTCATAAAGATTGTCTTGAGCTGTGTCTAGGCTCGTTTCTTGAAGACTGCATATAATGGAAGCCCCTTGCGTCGTACGACTAAATACAACCTGCAACTGCGGCAGTGCATGATACAGGGGTGTCACCAGACACCACATTGCCAACTCCAACCACATCATTGTGTGCCTTTGTTTATTACTTAAGGTCTTATTATTTTCTATTTCTATTCGCTATATATTGAAGTACTTTGTTTGTATGTCTTTTATAAAAATCAGAACCACTTTTATACAAAATAGTTTGTTCAGAGTTTATATATAATCGGGTTGTTGCGCTTTAAGTGAATATGCAAAAGGCTAAAAAAAAACATTTAAAACTGTGTGAAAATTAGTGTTTGTTTCGGAAGTAACAATCAAGATTACCAAGATTAGTGTCCACATACACTATAGTGGAAATGTACGGTACGAAAATTCAGTTTTAAAGAATGGCGCCAGGAATGGGATGTATAGCATCGGCACACTTAAAAATTCGTAGAAAAGTAAACGCGGGGGAAAACAATTCACAAGCTGTTCACGTTCGTGGTTGGTTCGGAAAGAAATAATGATGTTACGTACTTTATAAATGTTTCAGTCTGCAATGTGTGACATTAAAGTCCTGTTTAAAAAATGCATGCCATTGGTCGGTCAAACACTTCAACGTAATTTGTTAATCTAAAGTGGAATTCCGTGTAACCTAAAAGCACCGAGTGATTGTGAGCAGTGATACTGGATTGTGTCAGTGTTTAACCAACGGATACTTATATACAAATTTAATTTCAGCTACTATACCTTTTTCGGCCATATGTCATTTCACTTTCTCTCTCCTCTCTTTACCTTCTACGTCCATTGTCATTTGACATTTATTCTATTCCTTCTCCTTCCAATTATCATGCGTCTTTCTCTCTTTACCGGCTTTCTTTATACATTATTTGGTCATCTGTCGAATGTCATTCTCTATATTTTCATTCGCAATTGTCTCTACACATTCTTTAGTTATCAGTCAAATGCCATTGTCTCTAGCTCTCTATACCTGTCTTTGTTTATCTGTCATTTGTATTGTATTGTTTACGAGTTGGGTGTCTTCTTGTGTGGCGAGTACGTATGTTTATATTCAGTAACGTGACTTAATTATGTCACATTGTTAGCTGCAGGCTTTCGGATAATATTCACTAGTTACACATGGATTAGAGGGCAGTGGTCGTCAACCTTTTGATAATAGTGTGAAAAAGTAGGATTTCTAATTCATTCAGCATGCCAACATCCTAAGAGTCATCCTACTCTACCACTCAATTTATTGTAGAAGAGAATTGAATTGCATTATTAAGGGTCCTCCGCATGCCACTGGAAATCGCTCTGCGTGCCAAGTCTGCCACACGTGCCATAGGTTGCCGACGCCTGGTTCAGAGGAACAGGACAAAGCTCGACTATATCAATTGACTATTGTTGGCAAGTTGTGTCTTAAACTAAAGGGGTTTGGCCCTCTATTGTGATGTGACATAAATGACGTCAAATACATATAAATATTTAACTAAGTGTTGATTGAGATGGTAACCCATGACAGATAACAAACTATACTTTCTCTCATAGCGACAACAGACATCAATACTAAGATTCAATGAACTACAGGCATGATAGTTAATATTTTAAAGTTTATTAACATGAAGCTTATTATGAAATGATTGAATATAACAAATGTTTATTTAAATCAATCATAATAATATATATATATATATATATATATATATATATATATATTACATATTAATATATATATATTATGATATAAATTCTCTATTCATGTAATTTGTATATACATATATATTATAATTAACATACATGAATATCGACTATATACATCAAGCATGGGCGTAGGCTGGGGCCCAGAGAGAGGGCCTAAAATATGAAATACATTATACCAATAAGCCTTGGGTCGGGACTTGATTTACATTTTTTATTGGTTTAATATTTAAACTAGATCAGGGGTCAGCAACGTTTTCATTATATTGTTCCAAAGTAGGATTTCTAATTCATTCAGCGTGCCAACATCCTAAATCTCAACCTGCTGTAGCACCTAATTTTCTGTAGAAGAGACTTGATCTGTCTTTGTGTCGTGTCTTCGCGCGTGCCATTGAAAATCGCTCTGCGTGCGAAGTCTGGCACGCGCGCAGTAGGTTGCCGTACCCCTGGTCTAGACTCTTTTGACTGACAGAAGGGAAAGGGCGTAAAGGGCGGGGAGAGAAACGAAACGGGGTATGTTACCTCACGACGAGAGAGGGCGTCGGGAAAAGGGCGGGTAGGGAGTCGTTGGGGAAAGATACTTGAGACCAAAAAGCCTTCGCAGTCTTGGTCGACTGAGATTAGAGAATGAGTAGGTAATGTGGAGATGTAACGTCTCGTGATCTACAAAGACAATGTCGACACGAGCTTAGAGTCTATTAGAATAGGCATACATGTTAATTCTTGTGATGTACAACAAAGAGGAAGGGGGAGGGTGAGGGGTCGAGAGTACGGGAGGATGGTGAAGGGAGGATGGAGCGCTCGTGTTTATGCACGTGAAGATTACATAACATACAGGCGGACAATTTATACGTGCAACAAAAAGATTACCATTATTTTAGAAAGCAAGTATGGTTTAAAAACAGCTAAACATAATAATAATAAGCCTAATGGAAATGTAATGTCATGCATCAAATAGATCTAGTATGTAAACATATATATAGAATGAATGTCATAAATGATAGCGAAATAGCAACACATACATACACATATATCGTTTACACGTGCATTCTTAAGTGACGCTACTTAGTGTAGTGGACGGATAACACGTAGAGTATATCGTTTTAAACTATCTTAATTAATCAATCAGAAACGTGACGATATTTATAATATTCTAAGGTGCCCGGGGGTATTAAGACCCAGCGGGTAATAGGGCCCACTTGTCTAAACTAAGGGAAAATATAGAATGCGAAACTTTTTTTCTGCATTACAATGTTATAGTTATATGGCTTGATCACTGGCAGCAAAAAAAAAGTCTGCCTTATTTTACCGTATTTTCACCGTAGCAAGATAAGTTCGTTGGGTCTGTCAAAATTTGCTCAATTGTCTAATTTTTAAGGTTCGTATTTTTGCATTTTTAAATATTTCATAATGCTTTTATTTATTTTTTAACTGCATGTATTAGCATTTAGAATTTATTAGATAGCAATACTCAGCATATAATATTCATATGGTCTAACGGTTTAATGTGCATTGGGTTTGCTAAAACAATTTGGTTCTATTTGCATTGCCAAATAGAAATGCTATTATGGCCAAATTAAAGAATGTGTAATGAAAATATTGCAAATGAAGATTGAGCTTTGTAAATTTAGAAGTTGAATCCCTCTATTTCCTGTTAATTTCCATATAATTTAGATTTGTTTCTCTAAAAATAATTTCTTCTTTTTCCAGCCTTTATAGAACTTAAGGATCGCATGAAATAGACTCAGAACATCTGGCACTACAACCACCGCCATGATTAACGTTACGAAAACGATACCAAAAAAGCCCACGGTCTGGGCCGAGGGCCTGTTGTCCACAGCACTGGTTCTGGCCATCACATAGGCGGACAGTTCCGTGTTGGACACGGTCAATTCTTTCTGGGTGGCCTTAATCTCTTGGAGTGCCTGCTGGAGAGCTTCCGTTGGATTTCTCTTGATAAACTTGCAAGAACATGGGCACAGCTCGGGTATGTGGCTGCTAGAACAATTGTATTCGTTGGCAGAGAGAGTGTAGCCAGCGTGACAGGAGCAGGCATAAGAACCAGGTAAATTTATACAAATCTGTTCGCACAGACTTTCGTTCTGACTGCATTCGTCAACGTCGTGACATGTTCTTTTGTCAGAGAGGTCAAGGACGTAGCCGGGTCTGCAGGAGCACGTGTAGCTTCCGTTTAAATGTGTGCAGTTGTGGTCGCACGGGGATGGGACCTGGTGACACGGATCGCTGACTATGCAGGACGTCATGTCGTCTAAGAGCGTGTAGCCTTTGAGACAAGTGCAGTTGAAACCTCCTTCCGTGTTGTTGCATAGCTGGGAACAGTTGTCCGTGGCGCATTCATCTATGTCAGTGCAGTTGTGGCCGTTGGATTCCAAATTGAAACCATCTCTGCAATAACAAACGTATGAGCCCAGGGAGTTATTGCAGTGATGCTCACACGGGCTTGGAGCATCGCTGCACTCATCATTGTCCTCACATGTTTTGTTATCAGCTGCGAGAACAAAGCCAGGCTTACAGCTGCAATAAAAAGATCCGTTAACATTGTTACATGTATCCTGGCAGCTATGTAGCGATGTCGAGCATTCGTCAATATCAATGCAAGTAATATTGTCCACATCAAAGTAATATCCATTGAAACATCCACACTTGTAGGATCCGATACTATTCGTACAGTTCTGACTACAGTTGTGTGTATTCTGCCCGCATTCGTCAATATCACTGCAGTTTTGAGTAGAGTTTGAAAACAGATATCCTTCCAGGCAACTGCAGAAATAGGACCCAGGGGCATTGTTGCAAACTTGTTGGCAAAAACTCTTGTTCACGGCGCATTCATCAATATCGCGACATGTTGAGTTGTCAATGTCAAGATAAAAGCCGCTGTCGCAGCAGCGGTAGGTTTGGTTCACAGTGGGGCACAGGTGGTCGCACAGACCCGTGGGTCGGGAGCATTCGTTCGTGATAAAACTATTGTTTTGGGTGAAACACCCAGCGTGGCAGTAACAATATGGCCACACCGCGCCACTCTTGGCGCATATCTGGCTGCAGATCTGTCCCTCTGGGGAGCAGATATCCGTGTAGCCACAAGTAGCATTGTCATCGTTTAGAAAATATCCCGAATAACAGCTGCAATAGAATGTTCCATTTACATTGTTACAGTTTTGGCTACAATTGGCATTGTTCGTAGCACATTCATCGATGTCGTGGCATGTGACGTTATCACCAGAGATGTAGTAGCCAACAGAACAGGTGCATAGATACGAACCGATGCTATTGTTGCAGTGTTGGCTACAGTTGTGGCTGTTCCCTTGACATTCATCTACGTCTACGCAGTTTTCATAATCATCTGACATCCTATATCCGCGGCCACAGTCACATGTGTACGAATCATTGACGAAGCTGCACATATGGTCACAGAGTCCAGTGGTTTCATTGCATTCTTCCACACTCAGGTATGTATCATTGCCTACTAGAACCTCACACCCAGCATAGCAGTTACACTGGACCGCCTGCCCGATGACGTTACTACACAGTGGAACACACAGCCCTGTGCTCGCTATGCATTCGTTCACATAGGAGCACGTTTTGTTATCTCCAGACAGAGTATAGCCGCTGAAACAGCTACAGTAATACGACCCGTTGGTGTTGTGGCAGTTTTGGGTGCAGCCGTGGGCTCCCAGGACGCATTCGTTAACATCATAGCATGTCTCATTGTCCGCGGCCAGGGTGTAGCCTCGGTCGCAGTCGCAGGTGTAGGACCCGTTCACCACGTCGCAGGCGTGGTCGCAGAGTCCGGTGATGTTGGAACAATGGTTGACGTAAATGTAATTGTCGCTGCTGCTTCCGGCACTACAGCCCGCAAAGCAGCCGCATCGTTGAGTGCCGTTAGCATCATAGCATTGACGGATGCAAACCGCTGCGTTTCCGCTGCATTCGTCTATATACGTACAGTTGACCTTATCTGTTGCCAACAGATAGCCGTTGTAACAGCTGCAGTTATAGGAGCCGTAGGTATTTTGACAAATTTGTCCACAGTTGTGACTTTTGAGAAGACATTCGTCAGTATCCACACACGTCTCATTATCTGAGCCCAGTGAGTATCCTGAGCGGCATTTACAGTTGTAAGATCCGTTGGCGGGATAACAGTTGTGGTCACAAAGGCCGGTAATTTCCGAGCAATCATTGATGTACAAGTACGTATTGCCGCTGTTCCCAGTTTCACAGCCTGCGTAGCAGTTGCAGAGAGAAGGATCGCTGCCGTCGTTGCATTCAGCAAGGCAGAACCCTGTACCTAACGTGCATATGTCATCGTATCGGCAGCTGGTACCATCCACGGCCAGGGTGTAGCCGCTGTAGCAGCTACAGACGTACGAGCCCTCAGTGTTGTTACAGATTTGGCTGCAGATGCCCTTTGTTGTGGTGCACTCGTCGATGTCATGGCACGTTCTGTTGTCCGTCGTGTCAAGGGCGAATCCCGGTTTGCAGCTGCATTTGTAAGAGCCATCGGTATTTGTACAGTTGTGGCTGCACACAGACTTCTGCGTGTTGACACTGCATTCATCGATGTCAACGCACGTGAGCGGGCTCCCCGCCAGTGCGTATCCGGGATAGCAGGAGCAGTTGTACCCTAGCAGATCATCATTGCAGATCTGGGAGCAGTTCGCCGCCCCCGTCTGACATTCGTTCACTGGCTTGCACAGAAATAAGTTCGTATCACTGCAATCGCTGTCAGCTAGATAAGCAGAATTGATCACATTGATCGTCGCAATTTGTATCTGAGCACAACAAGGGGTAGAGCCGCCGACATTTACACAGCTGGAATCGGGTTGTCCTGCTCCCCAAACATCATTAGCAAATGATTCGTTAGCCCAGGAGAACGTGTAACTTTGCGTATCACTTGGTTCCGCTTTCAGGTCAATCCAATAAGGCTCGCTGTTGAAGTTTACCAGTGCTCGCAGATAATCATTGACCGCCCTGTAATCAGCGTTAGTACTGAACATAGCCAAGTCGGCTGATAAGCTGCCACAGCGGGACTTTGCCTCTGCGTTGCTTGCAGTGATCTGAGATATCCAATAAAACTGATTGTTTGCAGTAAAGTTTTTGAAATCAGACGTAGTACTAGACCCAACCAGATTAATCCCTAGGATCGCCGTAGATAATTCTAAAACTTAAAGAAAAAGAAGAGAAAATTAATTAAACACAAGTTCATATACCAAATATTATCAATTTATATTATGTTGTTATATCAAATATTTTATTCTTTAAAAAAAAAACTCCACTTACAAAAATTACTTTTCTAGGCATAAAATGCTTATATTATGTATTTTAAGTGAAAACATGAATAAAGAAACACAAATTCAGAAAGGTTCATTACTAGCGAATATTCACAACTGACAAGAGTAACACTAATAGTTTAATCACTAAACCTAGAAACACTAGATGACAGAAGGGCAAAGAGTAAAGTATTAAAGTAGATTGCCCAACTTGACAAAATAAAACGGTTTCTTGCTTTCTAAAAGAAAAGATCAAAATTTTGGTAGTTTTTAATCGTTTTTTTTTTTGTTGTTTTTTTTATTTTATTATTAATTTAAACGAGAATTAAACCATCAAGTCCAAAGCTACATTATTCTGTAACTTCTTTAACTTTTTTTAACTAGGTAATTAAAAGCAAAAACAAAACAAATTAGAAAAAAATAAATATTACAAAACTTACTCAGCCAAAGTGCGATAGAAATAGTTGGCCTCTGACCTGTGCTCATTTTTCTTCTTCGCAAAAACTCTTTCGACTTTTTAAAATAAAACACGTTTTTTTTGTGTGTGAAATCACATATAATTACTAAATGATCTAACACCGTAAAATCCGTCCAGCACACTTTTTTTTAAGACCACGACAAACATAGTTTACATACGGCTAGTTGATGAGTTTTTATGGATGGTAGTTTTATATTTACAGCCTTTTGTCTAGACTTAAACAAAATTTGTTTCCTCTGGTCAATGCTTCTTTACGTCACAACTTTTGGCATAGAAATGTCAAATCGACTAGTCAACAATAAAGTCCCCCCCCTCCCCCTCCCACAGTTTTCGGTTGAATAATTAACTAACTGTGGATAATGGGGGCCAAACCAAACAAAACAGAAAATAATATACTCCCAGAGAAAAAAAACAAACTGCAACCAAACGCTAAGAATTGGAGGCTTTACAAACGATATGAGCAACGTACATTTATATCAATAGTCTATAGATCTATATTATAAAAACAAACAAAAGTGTGTGTGGGCTAAGATATAGATCTATAAAGAACAGTTAAATCAATAGTATGTAGAAGATGAGGAGAGCCGGGAAAGGAACAGTAATAACAAAACGAATTGAACATCGGCGAAACAAAAGACTGATTAATGTTTTCAGCATAATTTAGAGACCTCGAGACATCATCGATTTCGAGGCTCTGTGTGCGTATGGCTATAATGTGTCCATGCGACGTTTGCTTATTGTTTGAAATCAGGGCGTTGCCGCGCTTAGGAGAGGCGACCGCATTAAGCAGCACTGTACGGGGGGCGGCATTAGTCCGCAAAATCTTAATCAAATTTGAACATCTAGGGCAGGTGTCGGCAGCCTACGGAACGTGTTCCACACTTGGCACGCCGAGGGATTTTCAATGGCACGCGCAAGAGGCCCAAAATGTCTATTCAAGTCTCTTCTACAATAAATTTAATGCTACAGCAGGATGACTTTTAGACTGTTGGCACGCAGGATGAATTAGAAATTATTGTTTGGCACACTGTTATCAAAAGGTTGCAGAACCCTGATCTAAGTATCGGCTTTTCTAAGATTTGCATCATGCTGAGTACATATATAATATCACACAGCCGTTTTCGGTATAGATTAGGCGAACTAATCTCTTTCATTGTGTCAGTAATTTGGATAGAGAAGACCTTTTAAATTATCGTGCAATTTGTTATTTTAAATAGCGAATTACAATACTATCAAGCAAATTAAAAAAGGCTACTTTTTAACAAAATTATCACTTCGCCAGATGGGCTATTGGTCCAATTTTTCAAACAATAGCATAGGCCAGGGCGTGGGCCCGCAAGTGATCAATGCGACATAGGCTACATTACTGACTTTTCATATAGATTCTACCTAATAATAAAGAGTCACACGCTGCCACGCACTTTTATATAAATATCTACAGTAGAAACTGTGTCTACGAATGCTTTGGAATACATCCATCTTGGTTAACGTTTTATTTAATCAGGACCGGCTCTAGGGTTTTTGACACCCTAGACAAAAAATAATTCTGCGGCCTCATTAAAGTGCCTTTGGCGGGGAGAAACTGAGTAGTGTTAGGGCATTATATACACTTAGCCCTGTACCAGAAGCCTACATGCCAAGACTGCTTCCGTTAACCGCGGGTTATAACTTAGTGTGCGCATTCGAAGAGTTTTTATTGTATTTTCGTATAGATGTTTTGTAAATTCATTACGCTACGAGTATAGATAAGCTTAGGCCCTACTATGAAACATGTTGAAAAGAGCCAAAGAATGCAGAAAATGGTTGGAATCAACATCTAGACTAAGCAAGGCATGCTCGTCCATATAGGCAACCTAGGCAACAACCTATAGGCCTACTCGTAGGCCTATATGGGTGCAAAATTGGGGGGGGGGGCATAATTGAGGATTTTGTTTTATTTGGAGATTTAAAAATATAAACTAAATTAAAGTGTTCTTAATTATTTTTTTTTGTGGGGGGGCCACTCGTGGCCTCGCCTTCCACATAGGCATACGACAGAAAAATGCAGTTAATTCATTTTCCTTTACTTTAAAATCATAAATAGGCCTACTTTTTATGTTGCGATTAGCTTGGTTGGACTGGAGCGCTTACAAATACAATTGTAGGGGAATAAATTAATTTTATTTCACATTTTCAACGAAATAATGGGTTTGTCACTAAAAAAAAATATTTTTGGGATGTGTGGGGGCCCCTTTGTGTGGGGGACCCTGTTCCAATGGAACACGTGGAACATGCCTAAATACGCCACTGCTAGTAATAATACATAAGGCGTTACATTTTTAACTTAAAATTAGAGAGATCGAATTAATACAACAACTTTCTTTTCTAATGCTCAGATAAACATATAGGCCTAAGGACAAAAACAAATGCTTGTAAGTAGGCATGCATAGGCCTACTAGGCCTATCATTTCTTCCCGATAGGCCTATAAGAATGGGTTGCCCCAACTATAGGCCTATATATATAGCCAGGTAAACCAGTAACTTAAACGCATTTAATAAAAATAATAATGCAATAATAAAAATGCAAGACTAGACATAGAGCTTAAAGCTTATAGGCTAAGCTTATAGCCTATCTTATCAGGGATGAGCGCAAAAAGGAGCTCTGCGTCAGGCCTAGGCCTAAAATACGGGTCGCGTTGAGTATTTTTTTTTAATTCAGCGTATGGATAGACTTTACAAGCTTATGTGGCGCCCCAGGCACATGTGAGGGCACTGTAGGTAGGCCTACCTACCCAGATAGTAGCAGTACAGTCACGTGAATACTACGTCGGACCAGATTGATCCGTAGAGCTGATGAAGCAGCTAGCGTTCAACAGTTTCGGCTTTACCGCCCCAACTAAAGTCGCGTAGCTTACCCATCAGGGACACCTTACCAGAACAGGAATAACAAATCATAGCCATAGCCTTCACTAGGATTCGAATCCAGGACCTTAGGCTATTAGTACCTAGGTTAGGTAGGCCTACGCTCTGCCGCTAGCCCAAAACTAACTGTGCACATGCCCTTCTGTGTAAACCGCGGTATCGAATGTTGTCCCCATGACAGTTTGATCACATTATGCTTCGAAGCTAAATTATTATTGTTCTGAGAATTAAAAGATGTGTGCTGATATTCAGGGCCCTCGAGAGAAAAAAAAGATGCCGGTACGAAATCTTTTGTGGGCCCCCTTCTCTCCCCCCCCCCCCCCCCCCGCCAAAACCTTTTTTTTCCTAACACTATTCAGATCTTGATGATTTATTTGTATTAGGCCTACATACGTTGGAAAAATCAGGAATCTTTTCAAAAGGTCTGTGGATCATTTTGTGAAACTGCCATAAGTGTAACCATTTACCATTAAAGTGTAATAATTTCAATCATAGCCTTACATGTCTATTACAAAAATACATTAATCAAGTATTCTTAGTTTAAATTGTTGTAGATCTAATTGGTCCTCCGCTTCAGTAATGATCAGAATTGATCTAATTATTTACAAAAATATACCCAACTCATTCATCTTTTGAATGCTTACTGTTTGGTGAAAAGAAATAGTCAACAGAAAATACATCAAATGGCCTACATGAATGATAAAAAAGACAGAGAAGAAAAAGACTAGTTTTATTAAAACAGGGCTAACTTAAATTGCGTGCCTTTTTCTTGTCAAAACTACGAATTACTGTGTCAAAGTTTATTGTCTTGCAATGCCAGACTCAATACTGAGCCTAGCCAAGTTGTGCAGGCGATCCTGACTCATGGTGGACCTAAGGCAATTTTTGATGAGCTTAAATTTACTGAATCTCCTCTCTGCTAATGCTACTGGACTGGTGATGTAAGAAACATCCACGAACTGACACGTATGTTATGAAAAATATTTTCTAATTTGGAATTTGCCAAAACATCAGTTCCAATGCACCCAACTGTTCTTTACCAACATTTGCATTGTGAACCATTGTTAGGTGAATTATTTCCTGAAGAAAGTCTTCACAACTTATGATATTATAATACTTTTCTTCTAACTTAGTAGCTTTATACTTCAAGTCTTCTTCTGACATCTTTTGGCATTTCCAAAGAAAGCTGAATGTGTTAGAAATATCTTTGACTGAATTGAACCGAACTGTAAACTGTAAGCCCTCCAATAACACTATGCCATTATCTAATACAACATAAAATAATGTGTTTTCGAAAGGGGCTTCCTCAGGGCATTCTTCGTTTCGTTCATCTCATTCACATTTTCAACAGGTGTATATATCCTCGTCATGGAATCTTGTTGTTTTTTTACTGGCAGTTGTATTGATGTTCCTAAACTATTGTACTTCTATCTGCAGGTGGGATTCAACAAGCTTAGCTTCATTCCACATTGCTTTCCAACTGTTTCGCAAAGCGCCTAGTTGTGCATATTATAAGCTTTCTATGTTTGCAACTTCCATATCTATAGTCGCATCACAAGCTTGAATGACTTTGTTGCAGAAGCCAAAAGAGACTAGTATACTGTGCCAAACGACTGATATTATAATGCTAGAGAAAGAACCGGCATAACATATACATCTCATGAATTTCGTTTCTGGTTTTCGGAGTAAGATTCAGCTTTAACAGGTCTTCCATAGCCAACTCAACCCCTGGTAGATGAGCTACAAATTGTTTTACATTTTCAATTCGATCTGACCATATTGTGCTAGAAATGCCATGAAGCTTTGACAGTATTTTCCACCTCTTGAGGCTGCAACTGAATAATATGTATTTATTTTACATTTGTTTAAAATTATGATTACTTCAACCTCCCCTCGTGGCTACCGCACAGGAGATCATTAAAGTGTAAAAGAATCGACTAACTAGCTTTGACTGCCGTACTAGTATGCAGCGACATAGAGTATGTAGGCCTAGACTACTAAGCTAACAGGGAGAACTTTAAGCCTTTAAGGCTCATAGGTCTATATCTGTAATCGTCCTGCAGAAAAATAATAAAAAAGAGATAAGAAGATAAGATAAGAATGGGCATTTCCTATAGCGCTTCTATCCATGCTATTAAATTAGCATGCTTATTGCGCTCTGGGTTTGATTTGCAGTGGCAGATGTATTAGCCAAAAAGAAAGGTCTTTAAGTTCTTTTTAAAAGATTCTCTTTGTCACAGATTCTCTCGGTGTCTGAGGTAAATTGTTCCATAAAGAAGGCACAACTGATTCAAATGAGCGCACTTCCAGGTACTTGAAAATAATTTTATGTTCTATTCGCTTTATCACCGGGAGCCAGTGGAGATCCCTCAGTGTCGGGGAGATATGATCTTGCCTCCTCACCCCCGAAACAATGCGCGCAGCGGTGTTCTGCACTCTCTGTAATCTCTGCAGTTGGTTCTGGGGCTAACCCCACATGCAACTATTGCAGTAATCCAACCTTGACTGGATAAGAGAGACGTTACTGCTACGGTATTGACCGTCCTTCTATTGAGTTGAGGTCGCAGCTGACCCAGGGCGCGTAGATGAGACGAACAAGCCTTAACCACAGCAATGATATGTGGAACCATTGATATTTTATTATCAATAAAATGGCCAAGGTCTCTAACCGTGTTGGACAACGTTATCTCGGAAGCCCCAACCTTGATCGTAGTAATAGCTATTTTCCGAAGACTGACACCAGAACCACAGATAATTGCCTTTGTCTTGTCATCATTTAATTTAAGTCTGTTTGCAGCCATCCATGCCTTAATTATTTGACAGCACTCCTCCACATTACCAACAGCAGCAGCGCAGGCAGACGAATCAGGACGAAAACTAAGATCCTAAATGCTATCGGAAATAATTAGGCCCTTATTACAACTTAAGGATTTCATTGCATATTTAACAAAATGTTCAAGTACACATTCAAATAATATAATAATTAAGGGCCCCCAGCGCCACGCGAGATTGTAGAAGGTTTTGGGACATCTCCTCTTAGCTTAATAGCAATAATTAAAAAAATACTTGCGTAATTGCCAATTTCATTTTAAATTTTAATATTCATGGGCTTCATGGGCCCCCCTAAACTCTCATCATGGGCCCCGGTACGGCGTACCGGCTGTACCCCCCCCCCCCCTCTCGTGGGGCCTGCTGATATTAGGCTATAGCTAACAAAAGAATCGCATATCGCGACGTCACCTTCAGTGCCTTCATTCTTCAGGCGCGGTGCCTGGTGAAGTTTTCCTAGTTATAGGGGGCCTAAGTCTACCACCCCGAAAGACTGCCTCTGGTGAGAATTCATTGCTGTAAAAAAAAATGAAAATAGGCCTACTTCATTTTAAATTGGTGAGGACGCAATAATCTTCTTTATAGAAGGAGCGTCTACAGTCTACAGTACTACGCTGTATAAGATAAGAGATTTAAAGGGTTTTGTTTCGTCATCTAAATCTATATTCCTTCATTTTAATTTATTTTTTTTTAAATATAAAACAAAGCAACCGAGCACAAAATGACATTTTATTTTACTACATTTCAGGCCTTTTTTTATTAATAACAACAAATTAGAAATATAATTTAACAGGTAGGCTAGGCTATATGATACTATATCTTATATTTTATTACAGACGCTACTTCTGTAAAGAAGATTAGTCCGTCATACGCTCCTTCATAGCCTAAGTCTAGTCGTGCATTTTCGTCTGTCGGTAGTTTTTTTTTCATATGATAAATATGTAGGGCCTAACAATCTCATTGACGACATTGAATATGTTATATGAATATGTTCTGTCGGAGTTTTTTCTAGACAAAAGAAAATACATAGTCTAGATCTAGATGTAGGCCTACATATCATTATCATGTCCTTAAACAAAATTAATGTCTTTTTTATTATTTTAAATGTATATCAAGACATTTAATAAAAGACAATCAAGTGTTATTCTTTTTTATATATCATAATAAATTTAATAAATTATAAAGGAATAAAGGTCTTCCTATATTATAAGTTTACAGACGTTCCTTCTAGATTCTAGATAGAAGATTATTTATTATTACGTCCACTAGGCCCAAAACTCCTGCAGGGCGACAGGGATCCGTCGGTGGCAGGGCTAGAACCCGCGACCTGTCCGTTGGTTTTTTGGTGAATAAATACTGAGGTTATAGCATAGCATAGGGTATAGGATAGGCCTACAAATCTAAATAAATATGTTTTATTCTGAAATTCGTTGCGTAAATAATAATAAAGAACAAATATTAGTATTAGCAAAAATATTAAAAAACAATAAAATTTTTCTAGCCAAAAAAAAAAGGAAAAAAATAGCTAAGTAGCCTACAAACTATAATTATAAGAAATAGGCATTATATTGCAATAAATCCACTTGGATATCAATTATAGCCTATGCTATAGACAATAGGCTATAAATGCTATAATAGCCTACGGCCTAAGACCTAAGGCCTAAGGCTATCAACATAATTAAACATAATTAACATAAAAAAACAATCATTAGGCTATAATGCTACTAATGGTAATCCTTTATCAAAACTATTAACTTTAATTTAGTTTATATTTTGATTGTTGATTCCAACCATTTTCTGCATTCTTTGGCTCTTTTCAACATGTTTCATAGTAGGGCCTAAGCTTATCTATACTCGTAGCATAATGAAAAAAACCTAGACTCCTAGACCTAGTTAAATTTTAACATTTAAATTTATTATTAGGCATTCATTAGGAATGGTTATTTTTTCAGACAATAATTTTTTTTTTCTTAAAGAATTAGGCACATAAGTCTATCATTGATTTCATAAAGGCTATCAAATTAAAGAGAGCAAAATATAGATTTTAAATATAAAAGATTAATTTTGATTAAACAGCGTAATTCTGTACAGAATAAATTGATGATGGAAAAATCTGAAAGAGAGGTCCTAGTTGATGACGCCAATTTTTCACCGCCTGATGCTCCCAACTAGAGATGGGCAAAACCGTTCACCATGCTGATCGCCGCTCAATTGAGCGCTCACTAAAAAGATACGGATCTGTTGAACGGTTCCACGGATCACTTAGTAATTTACCGCCCCCCCCCCCCCCCCCCCGCCTCCCTCCATAATTTTATATGTTGGATGTCAAGGGGAGAGAAAAACAACTTGGATCCCTTGTTGAAACGCTGTTTTTTTTTTTACTTAAAACATTAAAAAATATAAATAAGAAATAATTGTTCTCAATTGTCTAGTTGTAGGCTACTAAACTAATTGTAATTAAACTTTTGTTTTTAAGTTAAGCTATAATTCCTTTTTTTCACCTTATAAGTAAAATTAAAAGGGTAAATGTAAAATACTGTAATCATATTGGCTAATTATAATGCAAAAATGGTATCATCAACATTATTTACAATTGACAGCAATTGTACGATCACTCGCATTCGAAACCAGCATATCGAAATGCAGAACGGGAACCGATCAGTACAGACCCATTCAGTACTGAGGGGGTCTGAGCTGATCAGTACTGAGCGGGTCTGAGCCGATCAGTACAGACCCATATCAGTACTGAGCGGGTCTGAGCCGATCAGTACTGAGCGGGTCTGATCCGATCAGTACAGACCCATATCAGTACTGAGCGGGTCTGATCCGATCAGTACTGAGCGGGTCTGAATCGGTCTGATCCAGGTCAGATCCGGATTCTAAGTGAACTATGGAAACCAACATATCGAAATGCAGAACAGGAACGGATCAGTACTGATCCGGGTCTTTTGACAGTGATCGGCTTTCGGAACCGTTCCTTTGAAAGACCCGGATCAGTTGATCAGTTCTTTAGTGAGCGACCCATCTCTACTCCCAACTCGATATAGTTAAACTTTGATTTGTCATATGTTTGAGTGTTCATAGCGACCTAAAAATATATCGTTGTAATTCGAATCAATGTCATTAGAACTAGTAGGCCTACTACACTACTAGTAGACCCTTTATTAACCGATGATACTAGGATTGTTTAAATTCTTGTAAAACATCCTAAAACAATGTGGTTTTAGCTTTTAGGGGCAAGGTATGGAACTCGACAGGATCACATTGTCATAATTGTAAAAATAATTCACAAACAATTTTGACCGATATCAGGCATAAAATTGTAATGATAATGTAAATCTACTGGAGTTTTGTTTTAAATATTATAAACTCTATTTTGGAGTGATCTGCCCTTTTATGAACGGAAAAATGTACATTTGAAATAGTATTTACAACTTGAATGCCGAAACGGCCATTTTTATCTGCCGTAACCCCACAGATCAAGCCATTATGGCCAATCATTAGTTTGACAGTTTGTGGGTTAGGTAGTGTTAAATCTAAGTACTGGTAAACGTAAGTTACTGGTGGCAGGTTTCACAAAAATGGGACTCAAAAAAAATGTGAGCTTTAAATATTACTGTATTATATATCTTTTTAAAGCATGAAAGCTAAGGAATCTGAATATAAAGGTTAGGCTAGAAAGTCCGCTGACTTTTCACTGTTATAGTAATATAGTTATATAATATAACTGGTAAGAGCACAACTGAAAGTTCCAAATCGTATTATGAAAACAGACATTAACCTAATAACTTGCCACAAATCACAGGAATAGGTTTGAAGAGAGGATTCCAATTTTAATAAAAATTAAAAAAATAATGAATTTCTAAGTGATAAAATTTGAGTATCAAAGAAAAAGAAGAAAAAATGAAGTTTATCAGTAATATTAGCCTATGGGCAGGTAACTGCAGTAATTATCCCTAATATAATAAGTGTAAACATTATTGGAGTTCCTGCCCCTTACTTGTTTTAAAATAAAATAAGTACCCTTCGGATTAAATTGATCATAGGGCCAGTAAATCAGTGTTTACCAGTTTCTGTGGCCATGGCATACTAGTTGATTGTGTGGCTAGCACAATGCACAGCAGCCTTTACTTTACCCCAACTAAAGTCAGGTTCCCATCAGAGCTGGGGAGACTCAGGGACACCCTCCAGACCTGGGAAAAAATCCTAGCCTTCACAAAGATTAGAAAGATGCTCCTGATATAAAGAAGATTATTGCGTCTTACGCTCATCCGTAGTCCGAGTCTAGTTTTGGGCCTAGTGGACATGATAATTTCTAGAGCGCACTGAGATTGTTAAAATAGCATTGATAGAAGCACTATACCGTATAAATAACCATTATTATTATATGAATTGCAGAGAAAAAAAATAAATACAAAACAATAGAAAAGACATATATTGGTATAAAGAATTTTTTATTTCAACAACAAACAAGTTAGGCCTAGCATTTGGTGGCCGTTTTATGAAACCTGCGTTAGGGTCTTTTTAGTTTGATTAAAAACGACCAAAGCAAAACGTACAGTCCATAATTTAGGCGGTTTGAAAGAGCACAATCTAAAAGACTTATTTTTGTGTCCCTCCACTCTAGGAACATGAATCAAAATATAGATGAAGAAACAGTTACATATCAATAACTTGTCCATAGGCCTAATGGCTTTGTCGATTGTTCGATAAATGTAAACATCAACAAGTTACTAAAAAAGCATTTATTTGTTTATGTTTGTGTAGTGCATGATTGCAATCTATTTAGAATGAAAGTTCCAAAACAAAGGTTTATATTTAGTAACTTTTATATTTGAAATATATGAAGCTATTATTTTAGAAATTCTAGATATAGAGGGCCTACTATTGCACTCAGTCAAACTCACAAAATTCCAGGTGCCAAGTAACTGCTAGTCAATAATAAAACATACATAAAATAATTTTAAACTTAGAGTGCGACACATCCATTGATCCGTTTCCATATTTATCTATTTTGGTAGCCTATTTGTCTTTTATTTATTATGTTGTTTTTTGCCTTTTTTTTAAATACACCTTTTTTTGTCTTTATAGGGAATTGAAAAAGAATGGATGAATGTTGACATATGAAAAGATTATTCAAAAACTTTTGAAGCTAGTCAGAAAGCATTTTCAATACCTGGGTATTCATTTATTAAAGCCTTATTTGAAGTGACCCAGGAGAAAAGATTTTGAAACATAACATGTGGAGAAAACTAAATCTCAAAGCTGCAACTTTTTCTAGTATCTAATTGATCGTTTTCAAACTCATCCAACTTCAAACTCATCAGAAGAAAAGTATGTTAAAGATAAATGAAACCCATAAACTATTTTCTCTAGGCCCATAGTGCAATTATATGAAAAAAAAAAAAAAAAAAAAAAAAAAAGCATCAAACAAATTCAGTAAACTTTTTTATCACAGCTACAGAAAAAAACACTTTCTGGAACCAAGAGCTATTAAATGAAATAAGCATTTAAAAAAATAATATTTTTATTTCAAGTAACTACAATGTGAGAAATGAAGCAGTCAAATGTTTACAGCGAAACCGAATATATCATTCTGAACAAAAGACTATGTGTTACAAGTCAACTAAACAACTCCATGCAGCTCAACTATAAATTTTTAGAAGTATTACTATTTCAAGGTTTGGATTTTAATTAGACATAATGTTTTGTCTATTCACGACAGTGCTACAAATAGATTTGCACATGTTGAAATTGTAAAGAAATTCATCAATGCAAAGACATTAATAATAACATTATGAAGACTTTTGAGTGCAATATATGCTATAGATCATATGAAGTGAAAGTTTAAAGAAAAAACATAAAAGAATGCATTCACAAGAAACAACCTTTAAATGTTTGATGTGTAATGAGACCTATTTTACCTTAAATATTTTAGAATACCATTTGGTGAATCATACTGGTGAGTTTAAATATGGCCATTGTAGTGGTGAATTTTCTTGGAGTTTAAACTTAAAGGGACATCAAAGATGCCTTCTAGTGGAACCCCCCTTTCAATGTTTGATCTGTAATAAGAAATTTGTTGTCATGAAGAGCTTAATAAACCACTTGTGGAATCATACAGATGAAAAACCATATAAATGTAACATATGTAGCAAAGAATTTATCAGAAAAGGAGACTTAAAAATACACCAAAGAATACATTCTGGGTTTAAGCCATATAAATGTGACATTTGTTGTAAAGAGTTTTCTCGAAGTCATAACTTAAAACGTCACCAAACAATACATTCTGAGTTTAAGCCGTATATATGTGTCATATGTAGTAAAGAATTTTCTGACACCGGAAGCTATAAAAGACACCAAGAAATACATTCTGGATTAAAACCATATAAATGTGACACATGTGGCAAAGGTTTTTCTCGACGAGGAAACTTAAAAGAACACAAAAAAATACATTCCGGATTAAAACCATATAAATGTGACATATGTAGTAAAGAATTTTATCAAAGTGGAAACTTTAAGGAACACCAAAAAATACATTTTGGATTAAAGCCATGTAAATGTGCAATATGTAGTCAAGAATTTTCTTGCCGTGTAAGCTTGAAAGAACATCAAAGATGTCATGCAGTAGAAACCCTTTTTCATTGTTTGATCTGTAATAAGAAATATGATACGATGAGGAATTTAAAATGCCACTTGTGGAATCATGCAGGTGAAAAAGCATATAAATGTAACATATGTAGTAAAGAGATTTCTAATAAAAGAAATTTAATACACCACGTAAGAATGCATTCTGGATTAAAACCGTATAAATGTAACATATGTGGTAAAGAATTTTATAAAGGTGGGGATTTAAAAAGACACCAAAGAATACATTCTGGATTGAAGCTGTATAAATGTGACATTTGTAGCAAAGAATTTTCTCAAAGTGGACAATTAAAGGAACACCAAAAAATACATTTTGGATTTAAGCTGTATAAATGTGACATATGTAGCAAAGAGTTTTTTCTAAGTGGACACTTAAAGGAACACAAAAAAATACATTCTGGATTAAAGCCATACAAATGTGATATATGTAGCAAAGAATTTTATCAAAGTGGAAATCTAAGGGAACACCAAAAAATACATTTTGTATTAAAGCCATGTAAATGTGCAATATGTTGTAGAGAATTTTCTTGCCGTGTAAGCTTGAAAGAACATCAAAGATGTCATGCAGCAGAAGCCCTTTTTCAGTGTTTGATCTGTAATAAGAAATATGCTGCCTTGAGGAATTTAAAATACCACTTGTGGAATCATACAGATGGAAAAACATATAAAAGTGGCATGTGTAGCAAAGAGTTTTCTCAAAGTCAATCCTTAAAAATACACCAAAAAATATATTCTGACATTAAACCTTATAAATGTGACATTTGTGGTAAGGAATTTTCTAAAAGTTCAAACTTAAAACAACACCTAAGAATACATTCAGTATTGAAGCCTTATAAATGTGACATTTGTAGTAAAGAATTTAATGAAGGTGGGAATTTAAAAAGACACCAAAGAATACATTATGGAATAAAGCCATATAAATGTGACATATGTAGCAAAGAGTTTTCTCAAAGTGGACACTTAAAAAAACATCAAAGAACAATACATTCTATTAGTGAACCTTTTTTAGTACCGGTAACAAATTTTCTCAAATTGGAGACTGAAACTTAAAATTATATAAATATGACATGGAATTTGAAAGTTATATGTAGTAACAATAGTAAATAGCTTTTTAAAAGTGTGCATTAAAAAACATAACAAAGAATACATTTGTAGAAAAGTCTAATAATCGTGTCTAAGTAAAGCTATGAATATTGTAGGCTAGTACTGCTCAGTAATGGAATGAATTGACTTGGGTAAATCATTGTTTTGTGTGTGTCATTTGTTTTCCCTCCTCTTTACTCTCTGACTTCTAGTTAAACTCTCTGTATGTAACAACACCGTAAGGCAAAAGTAACTTTTCTCACACAGACCTGATTGCGGGATGATTCGACCCATGATTTTTTGCCAAAAACCTTCAGATGTTTACAGCAATAAGAAAAAAGGGTGACCTTGACATGTTTATTATGCCTTGAATGTTCGGCCCTAGTATAGTTATACCAGAAATCCATCATTAGTGACAACATTTATAATTATTATACTTTCAGTTTTCATGTAATATTTTATTGTTGTATTTCATATGTGTTTGTGCCATTTTAATCTTTTATATTGTTGAAGTATTTTTTGTAGCATACAGTTTATCATTGAAATCTGATATCACCTTAAGAGTTGTTCTTTTATTAACCTTGATACTTAAAAGTAACTGTATAGTAACTTTATTTAATGTCTTTATTACAGCCTCTTTTATCAAGTTTGTTTTCATTGCATATACATTTTCAGAAAGCTATAAAAAAAAAATGTCATAAAATAATTCTTAAGAAAAACTTTGTTTTCATGGGATGGTTTAATATAAATTTTGGGCCTCTATAAGTACTCTAAAAGAAACATACATGTTAAAAGCCATTTAAGTTTTTCAAATGTATTTCAAGGAAATTGTTTCAAGTTCTGGTACCAAGTGTTAGATTTAAAAAAAGAAACACACCAGTAAATGCATTGAATAATTATGTATACAGTTTTGTGTCTTGTCCAGTCATTGTTACTGCCACTGGAATAACATTCAGTTAAAATTATTATCTGTAAAAGTAATAGCTATTGACTATATATGAACATATATAAATAATATTTGTATATATATATATATATTATCTATGAGAAAGTATTGATTTCTATTCCCATTGGTTAATATAAAGATATGTGATCATATTATCTTTTATTGTACTTTTGCAATTTTGTTTACTGCTAATGCCCTCTACCAGAAAAGGGTTAGATTCACCCATTGGCATGCTGTTGACCTTGGTTTATTTCCCCCTGAGAATGTGTTTTTTTTCCCCATCTCTATTTTCATGATTACACATTTTTTAAAAATTGTGAAGACTCACAGGATTTTAAATTGTTTAGTTTTTTTGAAGAAGAAATAAAACTAAAAGTTATACTTCTTTTGTAGGCCTACATATGTTATTGATTTATTTCATTTTTATCCTAGATGTCTTTGTTATACAAATATAATTGTTAGAATTAAAATTAATATAGTATAAACACATTATTAATTAATTATTTTTAGATAATAATTAATAAAAATGAGCCACAATTTCAATTTATAAAATACCTATAATTTTAATTATCCCACTTTTTTTTTATTTTTAAAGATTTTCCTATTGGTTAATTTAAAGACCTAAGTAGGATATTTGTGCGTCAAATCAGGTATTCCCATTGGTTAATTTAAAGACCTAAGTAGGATATTTGTGCGTCAAATCAGGTATTCCCATTGGTTAATTTAAAGATTTAAGCAGGATATTTGTGCGTCAAATCAGGTATTCCCATTGGTTAATTTAAAGACCTAAGTAGGATATTTGTGCGTCAAATCAGGTATTCCCATTGGTTAATTTAAAGACCTAAGTAGGATATTTGTGCGTCAAATCAGGTATTCCTATTGGTTAATCTAAAGACCTAAGTAGGATATTTGTGCGTCAAATCAGGTATTCCCATTGGTTAATTTAAAGACCTAAGTAGGATATTTGCATGTCAAATCAGGTATTCCCATTGGTTAAAGACCTTTTATCCTATTGTCTTATTTTATTACTTTGATGATTTCACTTCCTGAATGGGTTCTTCCCTATTGTTTCATTATGCTTTAAATAAATAGATTTATTTAATTTTTATGTATTACTGTATACAATTGTTTATATAATAATATGTAAGCCTAATTATTTTTTTATTTTAACTATTAATTTGCATTCAATAATAAAAATAAAAGTGGTACAAGTCATAAAAAGATATTATAGCATTAATTGATTAATCGAGTGGCATACGGGCATGGAATGGGTTGCCTGAACAAACCAGAAAAACTAATAACTTAACATCATTTAAAACATTAATAAAAATGCAAGACTAGACTCGGACCACGGATGAGCGTAGGACGCAATAATCTTCTTTATAGAAGGAGCGTCCGTAATGTATAAGAAGTGAATGATATTGCTAGTCACACATTAATAATTGTAAAGTCATAGGGTTAAAACATACCAGTGGTAAGTAAAATTTCCCTTGTTTACATTAAAGAACTAAATGGCTTTCCATAATTTAAATGCAAAATGTACATGTAATGGCTTAGTGATCAAAAAATACTTTTGATTGATATGGAATGTACGCCTACGCAAGATAAATTCTTTTCTATGGTAGTGTCTTCCTATAATTTGAATAATTCTTAGTTAACATTTTAACATAAACATATTTTTTTAAAACCTTATTGGATTTGACATAATTAAATACCATACCGTATTTTATTCGTGTTAGCAAATTGAAAAAATTAATTCATACTACCAATAGTTCAAGAGCTTACATATTACAAAGTTTTGACTTTGAATAAAACATAATTATATTACACAATAACTGCTCCCACTCAGTAGGCCTACACACATAATATAGCAATGAATGTAAAAATATATATCAACATCTAGAAGAGAGGCAAAAGCAGATTAAAGTTGTAGTTAATTTACAATAAGACAATAACAAGTGAAATGTTGAACAGCTTCAGAAAATGCGGAGCATGTCCTTCAAGACTGCCCCCTTTTCCACTCTACTCAGTCAGCCCCAGAAAACTTCCCACAATAAATTATATGGTGGCTCGGAGCAACTCACAACCACTGCGTGGTTCATCACAAGTACCGGTATTCGACTTGTATGAATTCTCCAACATACACTTGCATACATGATAATGAAGAAGAAGAACAAAAAAAAACTATAGCCTACATGATTTTTTGTAGTATCTTACTACATTACGAGTTTTGCTTACTTGAAACAAAATGTTGTGCTATGTGACAAGTGCAACAATAAACTTGAAGTCTGAGATATTTTTTAGTAACCCGAGTGCTTCTATACCTTCGCAATTCTGCCACTAGATCCATTGCATTTAGTGTCTTGAAAAATATCCCTCCCCCCCCCCCCCTTAAGCATAACAAACATGAGATAACTGGTACCGCAGAGGTGTCAATGCATCAATTCGACTGGACCATCTTGTGCCACTTAGGGGATTTAATGTACCGGTACTCGTTTTCATAATTAACAGTCTGAAAATGCACAAAAACTGCACTGCCAATGCAAACAACTCAGCGCTCTCACGACTTACGACTGACATGAAGGTCACTGTGATATTCCGCCGCCGCTTCGCATCCAGGGTGTGGCCGGGGGAAGTGAGGGGTTGTCTTGTTGCACTCCGCTACACACAGCGAGGTTGCCAAATCTAAGTACTGTTAGTGTTAGGGCATACTGTCCCATTTTCTAAGACAACTTAAATAAAATACCCTTCGCCTTTCATTACCTAGTAATTCATCTGCCTATGCAGCTGAGTAATTATGCAAGTAGCGCGTAGAAGCACTAAACTTTAATATAGTAGGCTATATATTTTTAAATCCCGAAATAAAAAAAACTCAATGTTGCGCACCTCCTAAAAAAAAATTTTGCGCCCTCTGCGGCCGCCTAGTTCGCTTATATAGATGAACCGGCCCTGGATCCATATCAACAACAAATGATATTAAGCTGGAGATGACCCAACGTCGAGCGACACGTCGTATCTTTCAGGACTACGGCCGTAAAACAAGCGCCTCTGCTTTGGTGGCCAAACTCCAACTGGAGCCCCTACATCACCGCAGAGCGATAAACAAGGTCACCACTATTTACAAGATCGTGAACCGCCACGTGCAAATGTCCACGTAGCCATGTCGAATCCAACAGGTGTCCCGCTCTACCCGAGGTCATCAGCTCAAGCTGCATGTCCCTCACGCCCGCACCGACGTCTACAAATGTTCTTTTTTCCCCGTCAGCCATTAGGCTGTGGAACACCCTGGACCAGGCCTCCATCACTGCCCCTACTGTGCCGGCTTTCAAATCGTCACTGAAGGGCTGGACTAAAAACCTGAAGTGACACTTACACTTGTCATCTGTTTATATTTGTTGTTTGTGATGTTTGTATTTTATGTGTAGTGAAATTGTGGACTCTTTCCTCGGTCTTAACGGGGTCTCCACACTCCACAATAATATGAAGAAGAGGAAGACAACAACTATATATAGTGCTTGAAAAAAAACACACCTTTTTCTTAAAGTAAGTACCGGTAAGTATTTTAAACATTTCCAGAATTGATTGACGACTGTGGCTGAGACAGTTTGCCTACTGTCGTCAACCGTCTCTGTGTACCGGTATATAGTAGGCCATTCTCTGTATTCTCTATATCTCCCTTTCACTCTCTATTCTTGTGTGTGTGTTTCTCTCTGCCTCTTTCTCTCTCTCTTGTCTTCTGTCTGAGTCTCTCCCTCTCTCACTATCTGTCTCCCTCCCCAAGTGTCTCACACTATTTCATCTGTCTCACCTTTTTTTCTTCTGTCTAATCTTTCTCTCTCTCGCTCATCAGTCTCCCTCTCCAAGTCATTGTGTCTTTCTCGCATGCAGTCTCTCTCTCTCCGTGTGTCTATCTCTTTTTCTATTTTCTATATATGTCTCTCTTTCATTAGTCAGTTCTCTAATAATGAGTATTGAGCCTATTTTCTTAAAATAAAATGTGACTAGCAGCAGGAGCGAAGCCAAATTTACCAAATTACCAAATTTTGTTTGAATTTAGTAGGCCTACATATTTTTAAAAAATCTTCTGAAAAAGATTTTTTTTTAAATTCCAGGGGGGGGGGGGGCCTGACTAACAGTACAAGTGTTATAGGCGATGACGAAACCTTTAATGCAATAGTAGGAAAGTAGAAGTCATTCAAGACAGCGACAGACTTATTCAAACTTATTGGTTGCGCACGGGGAAAAAAAGAACAAATTAAAAACAGAAAGTAAGTCTATAAACAAGAAATTCAACGATTTATCTATAGTTATTTGGTTATCGTGGGCTATTTAATGGGTTTTTCCGATGCAAAATAGATTAGGCTATTAATTGTGGCGCAAATTACACCATTGGTGAAAGCGTGAGAAAAACAATGCCATGCTTTTTGGCCAAAGGCCTAACGAATTAAATTACAAGAAAGCGAATGGTATTTATACATTCAAGCTGTGAGTCCAATTTTTTTATTGTGTGGCCAAAGAGCTAGAAATTTTTTGTATGCGTAAAAGGCCTAGAATACCATGTCGACTATCTATTAAGAAAGTAAGGAGAAGCGGTTTCTAAGGGGAAAAAAAAACAAAATATTGTAGGCTTGCGTCGTCTCTGTCTATGTGATCTAAATGACTTAAATGTGGCCTACGAAACGCACAAAATTCCGGTCAACGGTCTTAAAATAAATAAGCTTTTGTAACATTAGGCCTTGAATAATTACAGTAACTTACAGGTAGGCCCTATATACCTATATATTAGGCTACCGAGCAGGAAACGACATTTAATAACTTTTGTAATATCGTCAGGCCAATAACTTTTAAGACCATATATACATTAGAAATATAAATAAATATCTAACAGGTTTATAAGATATAAGGTTACTTTATTGATCCAAATAAATGGAAATTTGACTTGATTACATAAAGTCCGTCTTTCAGCGTAGGCCCTAATTATCCTAATAATATAGTAATAAGGCCTAATAGGCCTACCGGTACCTGTAGGCCTAGATCCTAGATCTACCCTACTTAAAACTAAAGCATTAAAAACTAAAAAGAACCATCTGTAGGCTACTCAGACTCAAGCACAATAGACATTCGCGCACACTATCATTATCATACCATTTATCATACAAGAAAAAGTATCATTTAGGAGTCTGCTATTGAGTATTGAGCCATTGACCATTGTATTGCCTGGCTGACTAGTAAATCTCTCTGTTCTTGCCCTTATTGAAAGAAGCCGACCACTTCGACTAGATATGATGTAACTACCCTTAACCGGTTGTGCATCATTTGTAGCCTACTAAGTAGTAGGGCCTACTTTGTACCATAATGTCATATTATAAAGAGGTGTCGGCTCTCAGTGTAACTCTGTGGTTTGCAAGTCTATTATGGCCAGAAGCCAGAAATACTCATACTACTCGTACTGAAACTGGTACTGGACTGTTAGTGTTAATAATATTGACTTTAAATTATTGACAATATTGTCAATGTCTTTTTTAGTCTTAAGAATTTGCAGTTTCTTGCTGCCTGATGTAGTTTTGTTGCGTTGCATTTATTTCAGAGATAAATTATACTTTTATGGTATTTGCATAATTGGGTATTTAGTATAAGGCCTATAGTCTAAAGTTTTTATTATGCTATTTACTCTGACAACATCATTATATACAGTGCTGTTGCAAGGGATTTGGGGGCCCGGGGGGCTTGGCCTCTTTAGGGGCCCTTGCATTTTGACATTCGACATTATGACATAAGAAAAAAACAATTTGGACACTCATTTGGGGCCCCCCTCAAGTAGGGGCCCGGGGGGATTTATGAATTTGGACCCCCCCGCCCCTAGCTACGCCACTGATTATATATATATATATATATATATATATATATATATATATATATAAGATAAGATATATAAGATATCTGAGAGTCCAATGGTTATTGCATAATAAATTATACATACGGTGGTATATTACTAGCCCTGGTCTCTTAGTTAAGAATAAATAATCAAATATATTATTGTTTCTTGTTAGCTTTTAATAATTAGTTCTAAGTTTAGGTTTTGGATGATATTGATACAAAGTTAATGTAGGTGGCAATGTAGGCCCCTATTCTTTTTTGTGTGTGTGTTATTCTATGGAATAGGTGTTTCAGTTACTGGGTACGGTATATCAATAATCAGGGTGATTAAAGTCACCCTATTATTTATCAAAATTAAAGCATTGTCATGTTTCTCTTGGATGTTTGTTAGAAGATTATTCAATTCAGTCATGTATCATATTGTAGTATCAGGTGGTCTGTATAAACTGCCTAAAATTAGTATTGTTGAGTTAGGTCTAATAATTTTACAATAGACTGGCTCTACTTTTAAAAATTAGAGTCAAGACTCAAGAGCCAAGTTATAAGGTCTAAAAAAAAAGGACGATTCCAGGACGATTCCAGGGCGAAACGTTTAGGGATGAGCTCGTGGGGGGGGGGGACTCCAAAGCTCTGTCTGGGCTCCAGCCATCCCACGACAGACCGAAGGCGTGGCGTTCTGTGTAACAGGGAAGATTTCCACAGCCCAGCAATTGTTCACTGCGGTTCCCCTAGGATCATTATCATGGTGGCTCGCTCGTATACTTGCAATGTCACCTGGTAGCACAAATTCTATACTAAAGGTACCCGGTACAGGCATCCAGGCACCAGCTGGTTCTTGAGACGGGATTGCTGCGTCCATTGCTTCCTCCCCACCGAGACCCCGTGATTTCATCTCGGCAGTTCAATGGATCTCCCACCCATGGCGGTAGCTGCTGTCTCCCATGCGTTAGCCCCCGGTGTAATCTTAATGGGATCACATCAGCGATTTACACATTTTGCCAGCTTTGAGGCCCATGGGTACAGAAGTGGGACTCAAGTGAAGATAAAAAGGGTTGCGTTTTGTATGTTTTATTCCTTTACTAATTATACACAAGCAGTTTTTTTTTATAGTAATTTACAGCATTGGTCTGTATTTTGTCACGAAATTTTGCTACGGTACTAAAATGGAGATGTTTTTACCCTATCCCTACTTCGTGTTTTCACTGTATTCGACTACAAGGTGGGTCAAATTGACCCATATACCTTTTACATAAGAAAAAAATAAATACTTCCTATACCTACTAGGTGGGTCAAATTGACCCATATAGTTTTTAATAGAAATAACCATAACTTATTTTATAAGAGCTTTTTGTATTTTAATTACATAATGATTGTTGCACATTTTTTTTCAAATATATCTGTATACTGGTTGTAATGAAAATACTTTTTTTCAATAAAACTTCCACACAAATGTATACATTTGAGCACTTTAAAAATAATTCTTTGCAAAACATTAAGAACAATAAAGTATTTATAAATGAGCACTTAGTGCCCATAGTAAGTAAAGTACCGTTCGGAACAAATTGGTCATAGTCATAGGGTCGGTGGAGCAGCGTTCACCAGTTTCTGCGGCCAAGGCATATTAGACAAATGTGTGGCCAGCACAATGCACAGCTGCCTTTACTTTACTTTACCTCAACTAATGTCAGGTACCCATAAGAGCTTGGTAGACTCAGGGATACCCTCTAGTCCCGGGAAAAAATCCTAGCCTTCAACAGGATTTGAACACAGGACCTTCACTACCATAGTCGGGGTGAAGCCACAGGGGTGGGGGGGGGGGCTGAGGGGGATTTATCAAAATTTGATAAATGTTTGTCACGCGCAAGTTTAGCCCCCCCCCCCCCCCCGGAAAAAATGTCTGGCTTCGCCCCTGCCCATAGTGCACTTAGAACTATGGTTTATTCTTGGAAACCATGCATAGCAAATAGATGTTGAGCACTTTACACAAGTGGTCAATGCTTTCTTGTCTAACTTCCCAGGACATCAGCCAGATTTCCAGAGCATGAGCAAGCAAACACCTGCTCTTCTGCTGTTCACATTCTTGTCTATAGAAGGTTCCATTCCTAGTGACTTACTCAAAGTAGTTTATACTTAGTTCTTTATGAAGAATATGTGCTGGTCCAAGATTTTGATGAGGACACTGCTCAACTTTGATGAGGACATAGTCCGACTTTGCTAAGATAAGTCTTTGATACAAGTGAAAAATATTTTAGTCTATAAGTATAAGCCAATTTCTTTGGCTTTGATGAAAGGTATTGCTACAGCTCATCAATGATAGTGAAAGGAACATAATGCTTGTTTAGTTCGTTTAGAAACTTCTCTTATAACTTTCGTTATAAATGCAATGCAGCTTCTTTTTTTAGACCTAGTTTCTTTGTTGTTTCTAACAGATGTTCACATCTGGCATCCTAAATGGGCTCAAAAATTGATAATGCAAACAATGAGAGCTTGGATTTCAATATCATCAGTTGGTATTTACTTGTCAATATCAATCCTTTTCCCTCATTATTGTTTGAATATGACAATGTTTATCAATGTTTAGTTGGAGTTGTAACTAGTTTGAAATCTGATAGTCTGACAATGGCATCTGTGCACCATGGAATTTTTGTCTTGGAGGCCTAAATATGTTTTAGCTTGGCATCTTCTGATTTTCAAATGGGACCTGATACAAGTTTATTCAATTCTTGGTTACATTTACATTTAGTCTAAGGGACATACATTTCAAAGGGCTACCTAGGGGGCACACCACGGCGGATTGACAGAGAAAAAAACGTGGTTTCCAAGTGTTCTTGTGGTTTTCACGTGTTTTTGTGGTTTTCACGTGTTTTCCCCGTAAATACAACGTGAAGTTCTTGCTAGGTAACTGATAAATTGAAGCCCATGACATATATATATCTTAAACTTAAATTTACACTGATATTAATTCTAGCTTTTCAAGCATACAAAGAATTTTTTTCACAGTTCTAGTCTTGTTTTTTTCTATATAAATGTATATGGGTCAAAATGACCCAAAAGCTCAAAGTATTCGGATAAGTGGTTTTCGAGTAATTTAAAAAAATATACCATGGACGGGTCAAAATGACCCACCTAGTAGGGATAGGGTTAAATAGTAGTGCAAGGGCTACAACTCTGCCATATATTTCTTTCAGATTTTAGATTCTTCAAATTATCCCTATATCTTTTTTTTGTGTTATTTATTATGTTTTTTTAATTTATAACTCTTGACAAAATTATAATTTTTCTCTTGTAGGAGATTGAAAAAGAAGAGAGCAATGAGTGGTTGTTGACATTTCAAGAGCTAATCCAAACAATTCTGAAGCATCTGAGAAAAGCATTTTCAATATTCACTTAGTAAAGCCCAATTTGAAGTGACACAGAAGAAAAGCTTTTTATCATACATGTAGAGAAAAAGAAATCTCAAAGCTGAAACTTTTTTTTTCTCGAATCTAATTGGTCATTTTGTATGTATTACATCAAACTCATCAGAGAAAAGGATGTTAAAGATACATTAAGGCATAAACTATTTTCTCTAATTCCAAATGATATTGCAACATATACGAAAAAAAGAAAAAATCCGTAAACATTTTTATCGCAGCTATAAATATGCCATTCTATCACCAAGCTATTAAAAAAGCTGTTTAAATTATTTTTTTGCTTATATTTCAAGTGACTACAATGCCAGAAATATAGCAGTCAATGGTTACGGCAAAACAGAATATATCACTATGAACAAAAGACTATAGTACCGGTATGTTACAAGTATATTAAACTATTCCATGCAACTAAGAAGCATTACTATTTCAAGGTTTGGATTTCAATTAGACATAATGTACCATTATTGTCTAATCACTTCAGAACCACAAATAGATTTGTGTTCAGCTTGAAATATTTCTGCATACGATTAACATAGTAAAGAATTTCATCTGTGCAAAGACTTAAATGTAATTTTTTTAAAAGCATATAAGTGCTATATTTATTATATCAAAGAATGCATTTACAAGATACCGTCTTTAAATGTTTGATCTGTAATAAGAAATATGTTTTTCTGAGAAATTTAAAAAAGCACTTGTGGAATCATACTGATGAAAAAACATATAAAATGTATAGTAAAGAATTTGCTAAAAGTGGAGACTTAAAACAACACCAACAAATACATTCTGGATTAAAGTTAAAGCCATATAAATGTGGCATATGTAGCAAAGAGTTTTATCAAAGTGGAAACTCAAAGGAACACCAAAAAATACATTTTGGATTTAAGCCATATAAATGTTGCCTATGTTGTCAAGAATGTTCTTGGAGTTTAGACTTAAAAGAACATCAAAGATGCCATGCAGTAGAAGCCCTCTTTCAGTGTTTGATGTGTAATGAGAGATATATTACCTTGAGGATTGTAAAAAAACACCTGTGGAATCATAGTAATGAAAAACCATATAAATGTGACAAATGCAGTTGTTACGTCCACAATCCCCTTGTGGCCAGAGCTGTGTAGATCTTGCTGATAATTCTCGTTAGTCCTAGGGGAGACTTTAATTATTAGTATTTATGTTTCAGTATTACACGAACTCTTCTTATAGTCCTGGGCACAAATTCAGTATTTGTATTCCAACATTTCCTTTCTTGTACATTATGGTAGTAGATAAATCTTATAGTAATGTATTCAACACAATAGGATAGTAATTTGACAAGGAAGCTTCAGTGTAACTGTTGTTGATAGTTTATTTCAGGTGGTATGTTCAATATATACAATATATTTATTATGTACAGTTAGAATAAAATAGTGCAAACACAAACGTTCTCAAAGGAACATATTTTGAAACTCTCCGTCTTTCAGACAAAACAAATCATTAAATACTATCCGAGTGGTGCAAGGGATAGACCCATTACCAGTAGGGGTGAAAATCAAGGTATCATTACAAAACTCATAACAAAAACGATAGGAACTTCCCCTATTAAATAATGAGTCGTTCCCAGACTCTGAGAATTTGAGATCAACACAGAATCCCAACATTACCTAGAACCTTTTATTTTCCTACTAAACGTCCTAATATGGTGTGTAGTAAGAAAAGAGAGAGAGAGAGGAATAAACATTGCGTGTTCCAATTCTTGGAAAAACAATATACATGACACGCCCCCACCCAATGAAAGAAATAATGTACCATAATTACCCAAGTAATACTCAACATGGTACATTTTTCGTACTTAACACTATCGTTTTAACAACCATCAATCAATGGAAGATTATAAGACAATTTAAGCAAACATGGCTCACTGGCACAACTAAATTATAAAAAGTGTCACTACCCAATGGTAATTGTGATCATAACGTGATGGACAAATATTTCCCCGTTAATATTAATATTAACTAATGTCTCAACAAGTACAAATAATTCAAAAATATTCTAGTCATTCTTATTTTAACTATGTACAGTTGTGTGGATTTCCACCAAAAATTTGCAAAAAGTCTTAATCTATTTAAACAAATATAACATTGCTCAAACTCTGTCAATTTTCAACAGTTTACTTCTAATATACAAACCAAAATATAAGTAATACGTAACTCGAATCAAACTATAGGTTACTTCCCCTTTAAATTACAGTGTCAACTTGACATTAACATGGTTCATACCTAAGATGATGATACTTCCCCTTTTCTCAAATATGAGGAGAAAATACGCTCTAGTTACGATTACTACAGTAATCTCAATATTAAAATGTAATCCACTATTATGCGTTTTTGGCAAATTTGAAAGTTTAATATAAAAGTTTGTTCAGGGTTGAATGAGTGTACACCTTTAGGTACCTTTGTTTCCCTCCGTTCCTGGATATATGGAATATATATAACCTATACAACATAGTGAATATCCACTAGTTTTTCCCATTCTATTACCATGATATAACAATTTAGCAATAGATTTCCAATATTATCTATTAATTTATACCAATTAAGATTAGATCTCTTTCTAAGATAAAAATTGTACATATTATTATTTAGTTCCATTCATTAACTAAAATAAAACAAGATAATAAATCAAATAGCTCAAAGTTTTCTCACTTAATTGCATGTGATGACAATTACTTTCATCCATCCATATCAAGTAAATACGTGCATATATATTTATTGCATCATGCATCAAAATTTAAATGGAATTTCTTGTCCATAATCAAATGAATTTAAAATATATCAGAACATCAATATTATACATGATTATAAAAATTATTAATACTTTCAAAAGACTTGACTTCTGTATGATACAAGTATTCTATAGGTATTCCATAATCAAAATTCAAACGAATGATAGGTTATCATGACACATTCTTAATGAATAAGTGAGATGATCTGAAAAAGAAGTATAGGGTTATTCAGTCAATCATGTAGCACCCGAGATAGAGTATCAGCTATGATCTTGTCTCTATCTTGTCGATGATACGGGGAATGGGATACCAGTCGGTCTTTGTCAAATTACTTAATTTCCCAAGGTCTCTATAAAACCGCAGTGTGTGGTCGGCTTTTGGAACCATCACACAGGGTGTAGACCATTTGCTATCACATTTTTCTCCTATGTCATCTTCTAACATATACTTTACATCTAATTTAATATGCTCAGGTCTGATGGGGTCAAATGGATGCTGTTTAATAGACCTGGCACCCTCGGTTAACACTACATCGTGCTCTATGACATGTGTCCTACTGGGAACATTTGTAAACATTGACTTATTTTCATGTACCAGCTCAATAATCTTCTCCTTATCTTCTACCGGAAGATGTTCTAGCCTTGTATCTAAACTCTTAAGGGCATCTGTATTATTAAGTTTACTTTCTGCAAACTTATATTCTATCCTAGATAAATCCGTCGGGACCCTAGCTAATGAAATCATGGGGACCTCCCGTGGTTTACTCTTTTCCCTGGAAACATAGGGCTTAAGTAAATTAATATGGCATACCCTCTGTTTTTGTCTCCGGTCAGGAGTCTTTATCAAATAATTGACCTCGCCAAGCTTTGACTCTATCTCATAGGGTCCACTAAACTTTGCACTTAAAGGCTGATTTTGCAAAGGTAGAAACACAAGAACTTTGTCACCTGGTGCAAAAGTTCTAGCTGTAGCTTTACGGTCATAGTTCTGTCTCATACGCTCCTGCATCTGTGGAAAATGAATCTTCACATGGTTAAAAGCATGATAAAGCCTTTTTTTAAATTTATCTACATATGACAAAAGTCCAATCGGTTCACTGTCCGTTAGCCAAGTTTCATGTAGAAGTTTCAACGGACCTCTGACTGAGTGTCCATACACAAGTTCGAATGGGCTAAACCCCAGGGATTCCTGAGTGGCCTCCCTTGCAGCGAACAGTACATAAGGCACACCCTTATCCCAGTCTTTCTCTTTTTCATAACAGTACTTTTTAAGCATCGATTTTAATGTCTGATGAAACCTTTCCAGAGCTCCCTGGCTCTCAGGATGATAGGCACTTGATAACCTATGGCTATCCCTAATTGTTCCATGACTTGTTTGAAAATGTTCGAAGTAAAGTTAGTCCCCTGGTCGGACTGTACTGTCTTCGGTAGGCCATAACGTGTGAAGAAATTTGTCAGGGCGTCTACCACCTTCACTGTTGTTATGTTCCGCAACGGAATGGCTTCCGGGAAGCGAGTGGATGAACACATGACTGTGAGCAGGTATTGAAAACCGGCTTTTGTTTTCGGCAACGGGCCCACGCAATCAATGAGTATATGACTGAATGGTTCGTCGAACGCTGGTATCGGCTGGAGTGGAGCGACAGGAATTCGTTGGTTAGGACGTCCTACCATTTGGCATACGTGGCAAGTCTTGCAGTATTGTTCGACATCTCTTCTCAGTCCTGGCCAGTAGAAGTAAGGGAGGATACGGTGGTGCGTTTTTCGGACTCCCATGTGACCAGCGAAAGGAAGATCATGCGCCATACGCAGTATATCTTGACGATAGCACTTAGGTATTACAATCTGGTGAATACTGTCCCACTCGTTTGTACCTGAGTTGAGCGGTTTCGACTTTCTCATCAACACTTCATCTTTCATGTAGAAACATTCCGCCATTGCATCTGCAGTCTTTTCATCAACAGCTTTCATTCTGAGTTGCATTATTACTTCGTCATTCAATTGTTCTTTCACCAATTTCTGCTTTGGTGACAAAATGTTATCGTTCTCGGTTGCATCACCAGTTGTTAGTTCAGCAAAGATCGTAGCACTTAAATCGATGTCAGGTGTTTCTGTTATCACTGTTTCATTCGCATGTGTGTCTTCAGAACAGACAAACACATCTTTCGTTGCACTACACGGCGTAGCAGGAGTCTTTACCGACTTCTTTTTCTGCATTGCTCTTGTCAGTGCACATGTTGGGCGTTCATTGGCAGGACGTAGGTTTTTGTCCTCCGCCATCTTTGTCTCCAACACTTTAACCATGGGCTCGACAGTGACTCTGCCGCCCATAATGTCATTTCCTAATATCATGGAAACGCCTTTGACGGGTAGTGCGCGCCACACTCCCACTACGATGTTACCTGTAAAAATATCCGACTCGAGTTTTATTCTGTGCAGTGGAGCTTCCACAGCCTCCATACTAGCACCTCTCAGCACAACAGACTCACCGGTACTGGTGGCATCTGTTAACGGCACACTGCCCTCCAGGATCACGCTGACAGCAGAACCCGTGTCACGTAATATCTGTATTTTCTTCTTGCTGAGTACATCGACTTCTGTCGACACTGTCCCCTCGTAGACAAAGGGTCGAAAATCGGATAGGTCGTCCTCTTCCGGGACTTCAGGAACCATCTGTTCCTCACGGCCTTCTGAAAGCATAATAGATTGAGTACAGCTATTCTCTTTTACCTTAGATAGACTGTTCTCAAAAACCATCGACTCCACAACTATGGGCGATGCCGGCCGCATTTCTTTTGAGTTTCTTGACCCTGTGTTGCACACTTCTTCTGTCTGCTTGCTATCTTTCTGCACTCTGGCACAGTGTAGAATAGCACCTTGCTTCTTGGTAAGGATCCAACAATCTTTCTTCATGTGGCCCTCTTTCTTGCGATTAAAACATACCACCTTTGCTTTATTTACATCTGTCTGCTTCCTGAAATGAACTAAGTTACTATTATTATTTACACCACTGTTCTTATTATTGTTTTCACTTGTCTCTTTTGGTTTACTAGCCTCCTTGGGCTCTGGTTTGTGCACTTTGGGTTTGTCAGCATAATATGGCTTTATGCTGGCGTGAATTATGGCATAGTTATCTGCCAATCTAGCAGCTTCATGCACATCTTCAACCCCTCGGTCTGAGATGTGGGTTTTAATATCCACTCGAATACAATCATTGAATTCCTCAAACAATATTAGGTTCTTGAGTTTATCAAACTCACTTACATTCTGTGACCTTAGCCACTGTTCTAACATTTTCTCCTTTTGTCTCAAAAAGTCTACATGAGTTTGATCATATGCCTTCTTTCTGTCTCTAAATAGCTTTCTATATTTTTCTGGTGTCAGGGAATAACTTTTTAGCACCCTATCTTTGATTACTTCATAGTCATTTATTTCTTCGGGTGTTAAACTCAACACTACGTCCAATGCTTTTCCTTTGTTGAGAGTTGACCTTAACAATAAAGCCATCTTATCATCAGGGAACTGATAATCTACAGCTATCCTCTCAAAAAGCAAAAAGAAATCTTGAACATCTTCTTCTCTGAATATAGGCAAGTGTTGCTTCATTGCGCTGATATCCATACCATTGCTGTCCCTACGATGGTCAGGTCTGTTCATGCGTGCCATCTCTATCCTTTATCTGCTTTCAATTTCTATCCTAATTCTTTCCAATTCCATTCTCTTCATAGCTAATTGGAATTTTAGGTTTTCACTCAACCCTTCATCTTCATCATTGTTTGATGATCTAGATGACATATTTCTTACCTCGTCTCCGTGGGCAATTACCTCGCCCCCACTGGGAGCTACATAACCTTCATTGATATCGTTCTGTCCCACTTCAACTACACTACCAGTGTTCATGGCATTCTGCCCGTTCAAACATGTCATAATTTCTTTGGTCAAACGATTACGATTAGGTCTTGCCTGTCCTGCCTCAATCCCAAAGGACTCGGCTAATTCTTTTAGTTCAGCAAATGACATGGCATTAAGTTCCTCACTTGATATATTCGAAGCCATAGTATAGCGTTCAAAATATTTGTTATAGTAGAGTAGTATATATTGTATAATAAAATATAAAGTTCCAATTTACGATTTGTCCAGAAATTTGCACAATATAATATTAAACACTTCGTGGAATCTTCACACTTCCCAAGGAATAAAAACGCAAACCAGTTCTCTCCTCTTTTTAAAAAGAATAGTTTCACAGTCCTAGAAAACGAAACACAAATATGCCGCTCTCAGTACTACTAATGTCACAAAATATTTATAGGTCAGGAAAAAATATAACTCAAATTTTCCAGACGAGATCAACAAATTTTTTCCAATCCTAGATCAAGAAAAGTAGAACTCAAATCTACCGAACGAGACTACCAAATCTTGTCAATCCTAGGTCAGGAAAAGTAGAACTCAAATATACCGGGCGAGACCACCAAATTTTGTTACGTCCACAATCCCCTTGTGGCCAGAGCTGTGTAGATCTTGCTGATAATTCTCGTTAGTCCTAGGGGAGACTTTAATTATTAGTATTTATGTTTCAGTATTACACGAACTCTTCTTATAGTAGTCCTGGGCACAAATTCAGTATTTGTATTCCAACATTTCCTTTCTTGTACATTATGGTAGTAGATAAATCTTATAGTAATGTATTCAACACAATAGGATAGTAATTTGACAAGGAAGCTTCAGTGTAACTGTTGTTGATAGTTTATTTCAGGTGGTATGTTCAATATATACAATATATTTATTATGTACAGTTAGAATAAAATAGTGCAAACACAAACGTTCTCAAAGGAACATATTTTGAAACTCTCCGTCTTTCAGACAAAACAAATCATTAAATACTATCCGAGTGGTGCAAGGGATAGACCCATTACCAGTAGGGGTGAAAATCATGGTATCATTACAAAACTCATAACAAAAACGATAGGAACTTCCCCTATTAAATAATGAGTCGTTCCCAGACTCTGAGAATTTGAGATCAACACAGAATCCCAACATTACCTAGAACCTTTTATTTTCCTACTAAACGTCCTAATATGGTGTGTAGTAAGAAAAGAGAGAGAGAGAGGAATAAACATTGCGTGTTCCAATTCTTGGAAAAACAATATACATGACACAGTAAAGAATTTTCTCAAAATGGACATTTAAAAATACACCAAAGAATACACTCAGGATTAAAGCCATACAAATGTGACATATGTAGCAAAGAGTTTTATCAAAGTGGAAACTTAAAGGAACACCAAAAAATACATTTTGGATTTAAGCCATACAAATGTGGTATATGTAGTAAAGAATTTTATCAAAGTGGAAACTTAAAGGAACACAAAAACATACATTTTGGATTTAAGCCATACAAATGTGACAAATGTGGTAAAGAATTTCTGTGGAGTTTTTGCCTAAAAAGACATCAAAGATGCCATGCTGTAGAAGCCCTCTTTCAATGTTTGATCTGTAATAAGAGATATGCTGCCATGAGGAGTTTAAAAAAACACATGTGGAATCATAGAGATGAAAAACGATATAAATGTAACTTGTGTAGTAAAGATTTTTCTAAAAGTGGAGACTTAAGAAAACACCAAAGAATACATTCTGGATTAAAGCCATATAAATGTGACATGTGTAGTAAAGAATTTTCTCAAAGTGGAAACTTAAAAATACACCAAAGAATACATTCTGGCATTAAACCTTATAAGTGTAACATTTGTAGTCAAGAATTTTCTAACAGTGGAGAATTAAAACAACACCATAGAATACATTCTGGATTTAAGCCATATAAATGTGAAATATGTAGTAAAGATTTTTCTCATCAAGGACACTTTAAAAAACACCAAAAAATACATTCCGGCTTAAAGCCATATAAATGTGACATTTGTAGTAAAGAATTTTCTCAAAGTGAAAACTTAAAAAAGCACCATAGAATACATTCCGGGTTAAAGCCATTTAAATGTGAAATATGCAGAAAAGATTTCTCTCAAAGTGAAAGCTTAAAAAAACACCAAAGAATACATTCTGATATTACATCATTTGTAGTAAAGAATTATGTCAAAATGGAGAATTAAAACACACCAAGAAATGTATGTGATTTATGAAATAAAGAATAAAAGCTGGTATTTAAGAAAAAAACACACCAAAGAATGCATTTGTAGAAAAGTCTTATAAATGTGTCTAAGTAAAGAATGAAATATAAATATTGTGGACTAGCTACTATTGCTCATTAATGGAATGAGCTGACGGAAGTAAGTCATTAACAACACCCAGGGGGAACTTAAATCTGTATTCAGTTACATTTTAAATTCTCCTCAAAAACATGTGATCATAACAGTTTACAGTGGACAGTGGAGCTTTCATGACAGTGATAGAGAATTTTCTCCTATTGGGATATCAAAGAAGTCATTCTGATGGCTTTGCCTATGACCTATTAAGTAAAATAATTATTTAAAAATGTAGGGTCTAAAATAACATCATTGACAACTGACTGCATTGTAAAGAAAATTACCGGTAATTAAAAAGAAGACGTAGAAATGAGTTTTCTTAATGTGGACTCTGGAAATTGTAAAATTGAAATTGTGTTTAAACATTTTATTTTTTAATTCTTTATACACTGGTGGCCAATCTTACCTTTGGAAAAGTCTTTTTGTTCCTCATCGTCCTAGTTATCATCTTACTAAAAGTATGTACCAGGTATATATAGTCTATAAAATCGGTTAAATCCGATTAAAAAAGCACCAGCTTTATTTAATAATCTATAAATATCACAGTCAAATAAGGCACTTTTGAAAAAAGTGCTTATCCAACATGACATGGAATGGTTAGTGAGCATATACAATTAAAATATATATAGATCTATATATACATAATATATAGCCCTATATATATTAGCTTGTTTATAGGCTAGGTTTTACTGTGCAATTAAAACTCATTTCACAAAATATCATCATATAGCTGTTTGAAATTAAAGATGAAAAAAAGAGCTTTTATAAAATCTATTTCTTATTAAACAGAAATATAATTCTTAAAAAAATACACTTTATTTTTGTTTATTACCACCTAAAACTGTTTGCTTCACATAAAAAAATAGATATATATTTATATGTATGACTAAAAATATATATGCATCTGTATGTATATATAATAATATATGAATATCTACATATATATATATATATAAATAGGTAATATCTATTATGTACCGGTTATAGGTACATATATATATATATATATATATATATATATATATATATATATATATATATATATATATATATATATATATATATATAGGCTATTTATACTAGAATTATATGCCAAGTTCTCTGAATGGGCTAAACTTAACTTTCAAATACCATTTTAATAAGTTGTACATGAATATGCTTGCCACGGTTTAGAATTTATATATTGCAACATACATGAAGTTGTGTTAATTTGTTATTATTTATTTATTCATTGTTGAATTGCAAGCTTAGAATTTAAATTAAAACACAACATGAAAAAACAAATAATAATTTTTGTGTCTAGCCTATATATTTTCCAAAGTATGACCAACGTGATCAAAAGGCATGAATTTATTGGGTTATGCGACAGTACTTTTAATTAAAAACAGATTGTTCGCTAAATATTTTGTAGTTCTCCTGTAGCGCTTACTGTATCACATCCTTGAAAAAAAATAGTTTTCATTTTCTATGGTACAAATATAAATACGGTAATTCAAATACGGCTGGTTAGCAAAATCGACAGCGAGCTCGACTCCCAAGCGCCGCATCAGGGGTTCGACCCTCGGTGCAGGCAGTCATAAATCCACCGTTGACTTGGAGAGGAGATGGGCGCCGCCAAGTCTACCAAGCCCAAGAGAGGACTAATGGACACCCGGTGTCCATTAGCTCCCCCCAACGACCGCCAAGGTTAAGGGACAAGAAGAAGAAGAAGAATTCAAAGTAATTGATTCGGAGGAAACACCAGAACAGACTATTTATAACTGTCCATGGGAGAATCATGGGGGCACAGGGCCTGGCAGCGTGTTCGACTGGCGATCTGAAGGTTCTTTAATACTGGTGGAGGCTAAGATATTTTCCCGGGACTTGAGGGTGTCCCTGAGTTTACCCAGCTAGTTGGGGTAAAGTAAAGGCAGCTGGGCATTGTGCTGGCCACACATCCTCTAGTATGCCGTGGCCACAAAAACTGGTGAACGCTGCTTCACCAGCCCTATGATCAGTTTGGGCCAAAGAGTAGGCCTACTTTTAATGGGAGAATCATGAATGCTCCAAGTTAAATCCAGTGCACTTGATAGACTGGCCCTGTGACATATTAAAATAATAATAATATAAATAGTTTCAAAGAAATATTTAATATCCAACATCTATCAGTGGTCCTTTTAGTTTTAGCGTTTACCTGGTCAATTTGGCTTTCAGATTGTTTAAAGGCACACTTGCTATATCCTCGACTATAGGTTTTAACAATTTATTCTTTCCCTTATCACTTTTCCTTAGAAATACATCCTCACTTCAACATCCGCTTATCAATGTTTGTTTTTTTAAATAATTCCAACATAATTAATAGAAAATTGATTTTTTGGATCCATATTTTTACAGAGAACAAAATTGTCAATGACTACATCTTTGACTGTTCCTAGTTCACGTTGCACAACTGAGTCATTCTCATCACTTAAACTACCCGTAGTCTGTATCACTTTCTAGTAGGTGGTCCATATCAGAATCCTCTTGGTCACTAGCACTTTCTGGGCTTTCAGGTCGTGTAGTTTTGAAGTGTCTCTTCATAAAGTCTAACATTCAATCTTTGTCTGCTTCTTTTTTTTTTTTCCCGTGTTTTTTAAATCTCCTTGTTTTTTTGTTTTTACACCTGTTTCATTGCTGCAGTTGTTAATCCATTTAATACATATTATTATATGAACACATTTAATGAAATTTGCTAGATCATTTTCTTCTTCTAGAGACTTTTTTTCAGTTAGTCTCTAAGCTTGTGGAATTATCAGTTATTTTATTGCTATTAAAAACAATATGGGTCAATTCGACCCACCTAGTAGGTATAGGAAGTATTTAGTTTTTTCATATGTAAAAGGTATATGGGTCAATTTGACCCACCTAGTAGTCGAATAAAGTGAAAACACGAAGTAGGGATAGGGTTAACTTTATTAGATCAAATATGTTATGGAAATATAACATGCCAACTGCTAAGAGTATCCAAGAAAAAGAAACAAATAATTTTAAATTTAAACATACACTGAAACACATTAAACTCTAATTTAGAAATACAACCCAATAACAACCCGTTGCAATGCTGAGATAAACATAAGAACGAAAACACTTTTCTTATCCCTTTTGCGAGAACAAATGCATATAAATTATTTTTCTTCCCAAGTGGCTTTCGGGCACGGAAAGGGTTGCCTGAACAAACCAGGAAAAACAGTAACATAACATCATTTAACACAAGTTGTTATTGGGTTGTATTTATAAATTAGAGTTCAATATGTGTCAGTGTAATTTAACTTTCCATTTGATTTGAAAACAAAAAGACTTACAAAAAATGGCATATCGTACAACGAACTTGTTGATAAGGGAGATAACTAAAGAACAAATAACATCTTTATTATTTCTAGTAAGGGAATTAATTTTTACAATACTTTTAATAATGCGTTTTTTTTTTCTCTTTATTTCTGCTTGAAATATCGGTATGAAAAAATTTACTTTCACCTTTATTGGTTTATTTCTAAAAAAAATATATATTTTACATTTTTTTTAAATATTTTAAACTACAACATTTTTGAGAATCGAATGATGAATTGTGTTGTCAGAGCAGATGATGACATTTAGAACTATTACATATTAATTTAATTTACTTTACTATTTGATTTGGCTGATTGATTAACAATGCAATATAGAAGAGTCTTTAAAAACCGAAAATCTGAACAAATTTCAAATGATCAACAAATAAAAACTGAACAAAAAAAAAGATACAAAGAAAGTCAAGGGTTAAGATATCATATAATTACAATAACTATTTAATGACTCAAAAAAAATATTAACAATTACAATATACAAAATAGAGAAATTAAAGACAAATACAAACTCTACCTTATAATCCTAAGTAAAAAATTGTAGCACAGCTATACAAAAAAAATGTGCAAGGCCTTGTATTAGAATATTACAATCACAAGTAAAAAGAGTGCAAAGCAAAATTTGTAAAGTGGTACCCGTTAACAGATATAGTTAACTTTAAATGCGAGCACAAAACTAAAACGTGTTAATTGCTTGGCCTTTTTACAGCCTACCCTTTCTGTGAGTTAATTCGAGAATAGAAATTCTCTAGAAAATTAGGCCCATAAACACATTCAAGGCCAGTATGGAGAAAATAATTATTTAGGCCTAAAAATAAAGGTTTCTAAAAAATAAGGAAATGACAAGAAGTAAAAAAAAATCAAAAGACGCTACAGATGTAATATAATAGACAACGAAAATTAAAGGGGGGGGGGGGGCATTAAAGAATGACGGCCTTAAACAAAAATTACTAGAAAAATCTAGTTTTACGTAACAGAATATAAAAAAAATCATTACTTAGTGTATTACCGGTATCAGTAAAAAGAAATCTCCCCTCATTAGCAGCAGAGAGAGTAAAGCAAAGACACAGAGAGACATAGTGTGATAAGCACAGGGAGAGATGGGAGAGAGAGAGAGAGAAAACGTTGATAACAGTAGAACTATAAGTTAAAAAAGTGTTTGACCGTGTATTTGTAGATGTCTCAACTCGCATGTCGTTGTGTCTGTCCTTGTCATCATTACCTCTGACAGCATTCAATTCTCAAAAATATTAGATCCAATGTTTTTAATAGGCTACTTTATTTATTTATTTTTTTTGGTTACAAATGTAAAGCAAAAATCAAAAAAAAATTTTTTACAGTATTGTAAAAATTAAATCCCCATGCTAGAAATAAAGTTGTTGTTTTTTTAGTTATCTTCCCAGGCATCAAGTTGGTTGCACACCAAACTTTTTTAAAATGTCAATATACATTTTTTTTTTAATCACAAAGGTATTTAAAAATACATTATATGGCTTATGTTATTTTAGATTTAAGAGAAATGATTTTAAATAATACAAGATTATGTCCATCATTGAAATTAATATTATTTATTATAGTACCGGTACTAAATCTTTATGCTAAGTAAACAAAAAAAGAGAAATAATTATGCAGTTGATCTAGTTAGAAAGTTTGTTGATATATACTGTATCAGAATGACTTTCTTCAAATTTAGAGTATTTTTCAGGGGGCACGATGCGGCAGCGCATACGACTATCGTACCAGAGGTCCTGGGGTTCAAATCATGGTGGCTAGGATTCATTCCCAAGTCTGGAGGGTGTCCCTTAGTCTACTTAGCTCTGATGGCCTACCTGACCTTAGTAAGTTAGTTGTTAGTGTTAGCTGGATTAAAGTAAAGTTGGCTGAGCATTGCGTTGGCCACACAATCACCTAGTATGCCTTGGCCATGGAAACTGGTGAACGCAGCTTTACGGGATCTATGGAACAATCTGATCCAAGAAGTAACTTTTTTTTTTCAAACATATAAAATGACTTTTTACACATTGAATTTAAGTAAAATAAGATAGTAGTATATATGACTTAGACTCATCATATTTGATTGATTAAAAAAAAAAGATTTAAAATGAATAATATCTATAATGGTAATAATAAATATCTTAAAGTAACCAAGTAACCTTTGTTGATTTGTTTTTTTAATTTAAATTTAACCCTTTTATTCCTGTGTTTTCACAAAGCTTTATAAAAATAAGAGCATCGTTAAAAAATAATAAGTTCTACCTTTCTAATTTGTTTGTTTTATTTTAATATTGTTTTTTAGGCCTACACATTTTCTCTTACTTATTATATAAAGAACTTTGAGGACATAAGGCCTATGCTGTTATGGTGACAAGGGTTTTAAAGCAACTGAAAAATATCACGAACAATGAAGGAATAAGGTTTAATTTTAATAAATCAGAAGGTCAAAGGTACAGAAAAATACAATGTAAATGTAGATACATGACAATGTATATACCCATTTAATCAAGGAAATGATGAGTTCTTTAACACAGTAAGAGTGAGTGCAAGGCTTTGACGCTGTCGCTGATGCACCTGACATGAATAACTCGCACAAATAGTACCGGTATTGAGGTCACAGAAAAAGGCCTACACCTTTTAAACATACAGGGTTGTTTAGCTCTATAGATAAGAAATAATTACAGTAAGACAAAAAGTAGCCATAGACATTATAATGTTTAATGTGAGTTTAAATTAGAGCTCACTTCTGCTAACTAGGACAAATGCATTTGTTAAGTCCTAGCCTAACCATGACTATTTAATAGTCCTAATGGTTGACTAACACCCATGTGTATTAAAAAAAATTATATCAACAGTTCCTTGATATTTCTGAATTAACTTATAATGTCAGAAAAAAAAAAATCAATTGAAATGTAAAACTATTACTAAAAGTCATTACACTTACATTACTTACATAATCCATCAATTCATTACACTTACATAATCCACCAATTCATTACACTTACAATACTTACATAATCCACCAATCAGTTATTGAACACTCATTTATGGCCAATAACTCACCATATGCAACAATAGTAACCACCAATAGTTTAAATAAACCAATCAGTTTCTTTTAGCTGTCATCATGGAGTGATCCCATTAGATCAAATAATATATAAATATAAATTACAATAGTAAAAATATCCCTAATGAGGCAGAAAACTTGTTGCTTCTTAAAAAATATATTTTATATATATTTTTTATTAATATTATTAAGAACCTACATCTGTTAATTGAAAATGCAAAATTAATATTGAAATATTAAATACATAGGCCAAGCATTAGTCATAACACATTAGGAAAAAAATTATGAGTGACCATTAAGAGGATTACACCATAAATGCAACTAGGTAGAAGAATTTATATAAAAACAAATATACCATATAACACAAATATATCAAACTATATAGGTCTTTGATTACAGATGAAATAAATGTATATAATCTCACTGCACATGTCTCATTTAGAAGGCTTTGGCTAATTTTTGTTGTGGATTTTTTAAGTCTCCAAATGCAAGAAAATTCTTAATTACATAACATTTATCAAATTTAAAAAGGTTTTTCATCTGTATGATTCCATGAGTGTTTTTTTAAACTCTTCATGAAAACATATTTCTTATTACAGATCAAACATTGAAAGGGGTGTTTGACTACATCACTACATGACATCATTGATGCTCCTTTAAAATGTCACATTTATATGGTATTAATCCAGAGTGTATTCTTTGATGTTTCTTAAGGTTTCCACTTTCAGAAAATTGTTTACTACATGTGTCACATTTATATGGCTTCAATCCAGAATGTATTTGTTGGTGTCTTTTTAAGTCTCCATTTTTTAAAAATCTTTTACTACACATGTCACATTTATATGGCTTTAATCCAAAATGTGCTTTTTGATGTAATTTAAGGCTAGAGCTGTGATAAAATTCTTTACTACATATGTCACATTTATAACGCTTTAATCTAGAATGGATTGTTTGGTGTATTTCTAAGTGATGCCTTCGAGAAAATTCTTTACTACATATGTCACATTTATATGGCTTCAATCCAGAATGTATTGTTTGATGTACTTTAAGGCTATTGTTGTGAGAGAATTCTTTACTACATATGTCACATTTATATGGCTTCAAGCCAGAATATATTGTTTGATGTACTTTAAGGCTATTGTTGTGAGAGAATTCTTTACTACATATGCCACATTTATATGGCTTCAAGCCAGAATGTATTGTTTGATGTACTTTAAGGCTATTGTTGTGAGAGAATTCTTTACTACATATGTCACATTTATATAGCTTCAATACAGAATGTATTCTTTGGTGTGTTATTAAGTCTACCATAGGTCGTATATACTCGCGTATAAGTCGCACTTTTTTTACCTAAAATTTCGACAAAAAGTAGGGGTGCGACTTATACACCCGACACTGTTTTTGAAAAGTCCGAAAAACATCACTTATACTCTGTCATACAGTTTCCTACATAACCCGTATAGTTGACTGTAGTGATGTACAATTACTAGGATATGCGTAGGCCTACATTTTACATAAAGATAACTTTCGTAGGTGTAAATATACTATCTTTATATAACTGAAATTGACAAAGATGTTAGGTTTTTAAGCCCCCCCCCCTACCACTCCCGTTTCTTTTGAACTTTTGTAGTGCCGAAACGTAGCGACATTTTTTCTTAGGCCTATTGAACGCAAATTACAGTATGGAAAGAATCATAAATGTGTGAAAATCCGTCTAGGCCTATATATTGTAGGTATAGGCTTGTAGACTAGTAGCTTAAGATGCATTTTATTTAGGACCTAGGACCTATGACCTAGGCATATAAGCTAAATAGTCTACTAAAAAGGCAGTGTTTAGCATTCCGCGCCATGTCTAAGTCTAAGCAATGTTTCCAAAGCAACGATCGTCTGCCGATCGACACAGGCATTTTTTAAAATCCTGATAGAGATAATGCGTAAAATGACAATAGTGTGTTTCATTTTTCATTAGTAGCATGTAAAAGTTGAAAAAAACAACAACACAGCTTATTGTCGGCCACACAGTCGCATTTGAAATCTTTACAAACAATGGTAATAAGGGCACGTGTATAGCGCTCGTCGATACCGGTGCCTTTCTGTCTAGACACGTCTAGAAAGCCGTCAATTCAAAGGATTTTTTTGTGTCGGCCCACTATAGTGCGACTATAGGGATAGAAACTTGAGTAAGGACAGGGACTTAAATGAAGAAACAGATCGGCTACCTTACTTTCTCATATGACTAATGGCTGTATTGATCGGTTGTTTAAAATAAATGAAGCGCTGCCTTCATTTGATTATTGAAACCATTTTTAAGGAAAGCTTCCCAATAAGGGTGAATATTTAGTAACTTTTATAATTCAAAGGTATGCATTTTGAAGAAGTTAAAAGGCAATGTAACCCCTGAAAGTTAGGGTGCAACTTATATGCGGGTCAATAACAACATATAAGAAAAAATATCTTCAACTAGGGGTGCGACTTATCCAACGGTGCGACTTATACGCGAGTATATACGGTACACATTATACTGTATTATATGGGCTACAGGGTTATCATTATTTTAATAATTCTAAACGATAATTTGTGTGCATATTAATTATACATTATCTTAATTTATAACTAGTTATATATTTAGAATTTAGGCCTAGAGCTTGCCTATAACTAAATCTCTAAAATTATATGGTACCCTACAATTCATAATAAACAACTGTGGTTTTTGTTAAGTGACCATTAAATGCTATTCTTTTGTATCGCAAAAGCTAGTAGCATACTAAGAGGGAGTAACATATTTGTCCCTTTTTTTTTAATAAAAAAGCCCTGTCAGTACCAAAGTATCTTAGTATTGTAATGTATACTTAGGACACTGACAATATTTGGTTTCAAATGCTAGGGACAAAACTACAGATAATGATATGTATGTCTTACACTACCAAACAGCTATTAAGGAATCATATTTCGTCAATAAAAGAATGTATGAAATATTTAGCTATTGACCGTATGGGACAGGAAAGACAATTTAACTTATTTTCTGTCAATTTCTTATTTTCCATTGAACCATTCTTGGTGTAGTGTGTTTAACATAATCTATATACTTTTATCCAATACATGTAGGCCTATGTAGCAGGGCTTATCCTTTATGTTCTTTAAAGTCACCATAAAGTTTTCTAAGAGCCTTATTTTCTGTAGATGTTCCATAATTAATAGTTTTACTACAAGCAGTAAGGTAAAAGTAGAGAAGCTGTACTGCTGTGGTTATTAATAAAACTACTACGATTTAATTTATTACTATATCGGTATTAGTAAGTATTTTAAGTATTACTATTAGTAGGTAATTTTAAGTGGAATGGGGTGCCTGAACAAAACAGGTAAACCAATAATTTAACATCCCTTAAAACACTTTGGCCTATATAAATAATTTTTAAAAAGCAAGACTATATCAGTACTGGTATATGATCTAGACTCAGACAAAAGATCAGTAATCTTAAGAAGGAGCATCTGTAATATATAAGATAAGATGAAATTGTCACCTTAAGCCTTAAATTACTACATAATCAAAATGATAGGCCTAATGAAATTGATATCATATAATATATAGGCCTACATTTAGGCCTATACAGTAATTATGGTAATACTTTGGTTTAGCTGCCTCACGAAAAGTAGGGTTCTAAAAAATTCCAACTGAAATTTTTTTCGCGTGGAGCTATTGATAAGTGTCTTAGGAAGAGCGGCAGACTATTGAAATTGATAAAAAATAATTTTTTCATCGAAAAAAAATTCATTTCAATTGTGTATACCAAAGGCTTGTGACGTCACACAGCCATGAAACACGAGACATGAATCAAGTCTGCAGCGATTCCTAATACACTCATCAATAGCTCCTAATACTACAAAGCTCTCCCTATCCTATTAACCTAACCGATGCTAATCATTAACAAATACTTAGAAAGCTTAGAAACTAACCGATACTAGTCATTAACAAATACTTAGAAAGCTTAGAAACTAACTGATACTGGCTAAAATATCTGGTCCGAGAAGCATGCAGTACATGCAGTGTGTGTGTGCTCGTTTGACATTATGCGATAAAAGAAAAAACAAAAAAAACAAAGGGACGTAACACAATTTCCAAAGGAGGTAACTCATGTTAAATTTACAACACACAATTTCAAAGGGAGGTCATATTTTTGAATAAAAAAATCTAAATTTTCAACATTTCACATTATTTTATTTACATTACAGAAATGGAGCCGCTCAATGCAACCTCCATTTTCGTATTCAGGATAAAAAGATCTTTAATGGGACTTAGAAAAATTCAGTGAGGCAGTTACACCAAAGTTTAGCCGTAATTATATTAGACATTTAGGCTATCTTATCTTATCTTATACATTACAGACGCTCCTTCTATAAAGAAGATTATTGCGTCCTACGCTCATCCATGGTCCGAGTCTAGTCTTGCATTTTTATTAATGTTTTAAATGATGTTAAGTTACTGGTTTTCCTGGTTTGTTCAGGCAACCCATTCCATGCCCGAATGCCACTCGGGAAGAAAGAGTACTTATATGCATTTGTTCTCGCATAAGGGACAAGGAAAGTGTTTCTATCTTTATGTTTATCTGAGATTTGCAACAGATTGTTATTGTGTTGTATTTCTAAATTAGAGTTTAATGCCTTATGTATTATTACTACTTTACTCTTTGCCCTTCTGTCTTCTAGTGTTTCTAGGTTTAATGATTTGACTAATGGTGTTACTCTTGTTAATTGGGAATATTCGCTAGTTATGAACCTTGCAGCTCTTTTTTGAATTTGTTCTAATTTTTTAATGTTTTCTTTAGTTGATGGGTCCCATACAGATGCTGCATATTCTAGTATAGGCCTAACTAATGTAATATAGCATTTTAGTTTTATGTTCTTATTACATTTGTAAAAGTTCCTTTTTATGAATCCTAAAGTTTTGTTTGATTTTTTTATTACTTCATCAATATGAGGGTTCCAAGATAACTTATCATTTATTATTACTCCTAGATACTTAGCATTGTTAGTTTGAGTTAGTTCTTTACCATGAATGAAGTAGTTTGCTATTATTTGTTTCTTTTTCTTGGATACCCTTATTAGTTGGCATTTTTCTGGGTGAAAAGACATACTCCAGTTTGATTCCCATTTTTGTAGCTCATCTAGGTCTTTTTGTAGGAGTTCACTATCTTTTCCTGTCTTTATTATTCTATAAATTATGCAATCATCGGCAAATAATCTTACTTTTGTTCCTGTGTTGATGCAATTTGGCAGATCATTAATATAAATTAGAAATAGTAGGGGTCCTAGAACAGTTCCTTGTGGAACTCCTGAGTTTACAGTTATTGGTGATGACTTAGAGCCATTTATTATCACTGTTTGTTCTCTGCCTATAAGAAAGTCCTGAATCCACTGATGTAAGGGACCAGATATGCCAAAATATTTAAGTTTTTTTAGTAGACTAGAATGATGAACTTTATCAAATGCTTTTGAAAAATCTAGTAATATAGCATCAATTTGGTTGTTATTATCTAATCCCTTTGACAAGTCATCTATTAGGCCTATTAATTGAGTCTCACATGATCTATTTTTCCTAAAGCCATGTTGGTGTGGGCACAGTGCATTAAGTTTGCTTAGATGATTTACTATACTACTATATATAATATGTTCAAGTAATTTACATGTTATGCTGGTTAGAGAAACAGGTCTATAATTACCGGGGTCAGATTTATCTCCTTTTTTGAAAAGGGGGGTTACATTAGCTAATTTCCAATCTCTGGGCACTTTGCCCTGGTTTAGAGAGGCCTGAAAAAGGATTTTAAAGATTGGAGATATTTCATTGGTTAGTTCTTTAAGCAGTCTTGCTGGTATTTCATCTGGACCAGAAGCTTTGTTTGCTTTTAAGTTGGTTAGGAGTTGTTTAATTCCTTTTTCATCTACATTTATATGTTCTATCTCTTCTAGTTTGTTTAAATTTATGAAGATTTCTTTGTCACCTGGATTTGAAAAAGATGATGCAAAGTATGTGTTAAGGATATTAGCTTTGGTTTCATTATCATTATAAGTTTCATTGTTTTGGCCTTTTAATGGAGCTATGCCTGTAGTGTCCATTTTTCTTGATTTAATGTAGGACCATAAGTTTTTATTATTATCTTTAGAAATTACATTGTTTACATATTCATTTTGCAGCTGTCTGCTTAGTTTCTGAGTTAAATGTTTAATTTTTAGGTATTTTTTATGTAGTCTAATTGAATTAGTTGCCTTAAACTTTTTGAATAGATTTTCTTTTTGTTTACACAGTTTCTTTAGTTTAGTGTTAAACCAACATTTGTTAATTTTATTTGATGTTTGTTTTGTTGGCACAGAATCAGCCATTATTGCTTTTAAGTTGGTTTTTATGAAATGCCAAATATCTTCAACTGGACTATTTATATTGTATTTAGTAAGAAAATTGGTTTGGAATTTTATTGCTGCTTGATGTAGTTCTGTTGTGTTACATTTATTCCAGAGGTAAATTATTCTTTTAGGTTTCTTGTTTATTTGGGTTTTTATTTTGTTATTTACTCTGACAATATCATGATCTGAAAGTCCAGGAATTATATCATAATCTACTACTAGTCCTGGTCTGTTAGTTAAGAATAAATCTAGTATATTATGGTTTCTTGTTGGTTTTTTATTAATTTGATTTAAGTTTAGATTTTGGATGGTATTGATAAACATTTCATTTATTTCTTTTATGTTTTGGTGTTTTTCTATAGAGTAGCTATTCCAATTTATATGCCGCTAAGATAGTCATAGGAAATTTTTCTAAATTTAAATATATATTAAAGTTAAAGGCCTAAATTAAATATTAATTTAAAGCCTAAAGTCCTAAAGTATAGCATTTTCATATATAAGTATATAGTATATAAAGTCTAAGTCATAAAATTATAATATAATAATTATTAAAATTTATTAGGTCAATTTAGGCCTATGTTACTATGTAACTTTAAACATATAATATAGTTCATATAAAAGGATTTAATCGTGAACTAAACTAAGTCCTTAGGCCTGTTTCTAACATGGCAATATAGTGCAATTGATTTACCTGATTGATACTGATAGATTTTCTAAGATGTATCATGTTAAGACCTAAATTTAAAGTAACGTAAAATAAATGTCGCTTCGTGCTTAGTAATATTCTTTTCGTTTCTTTGTTTAAATTTTTACAAAAATTAAAATAATAAAAATATCAAGAAATATAGATCTAGATAACGAAACAAAACACCTTTAATCTCATCGTAATAATTGAAGTCATTTTATTTATATTTTAAAAACTCTTCAAACATACATTTAATATAAATCTGATTAATTTATTATACCGACAGGTGTACAACATTTAAAACAGTTTAAAAGAAAGTCTATAAATCAAATAATAATACCGGTAGTAAGGCCGCTACTATAGGCTAAGTCTACAGTATAGCTAGGCCTAGAGTCCTATGACTAAGCATAGGCCTAGCCTACATACAATTACACTTACGCCCGTCAACCCATGTCAGAGTATGGGCCACCATCAAGTTATCAACAGTTCTCCATATGCTCCTATCCTGAGTCATCCTTTCTAACTGGTTCCAGCTGAAACCCATCTTGGTGATTTCGGCTTACACTACTTCCAGGTCACGCCTCCACGTGTTTCTTGGGCTGCCCCTCTTCCTTTTTCCTTGGGGATTCCATCTCAATGCCTGCCTTGTAATGTTATTCGCTGGTTTGCGTAGTGTGTGACCTATCCAACCCCATCTTCTCTTCCTGATCCCCTCTTCAATTGTGGTCTGGTTGATCCTTTCTTAAAGGCTGACATTGCTGATGGTGTCAGGCCATCGTATTTGCAGAATTCTTCTAAGGCAGCTGTTGGTGAATGCTTGGGCTTTCCTGATGGTAGTCTTTGTCATCCGCCATGTCTCCGCTCCATATTGTAGGACTGACTTCACGTTTGAATTGAACAGTCAGATCTTAGTTTTCCTGGACAACTCTCTGGACTTTCATATGTTATTGATCTGTAGGCCTATATTGTAAATAGGCTGCTATTCCTTTGCCAATCCTTGCCGTGACATCTGCATCTGTTCCGCACTGTTGATCTACTTTTTAGTACAATACTGCCCAGATAAATAAATGACTGGAATTCTTCCAACTGGCTTCCGTTAAGTGTGACGACATTCGTGCTGGTAGGGTTAATTTTCAGAATCTTTGATGATGCTAAAGCCGATTTCCATTGCTGTGGCTGACACTAACTTAGTTTTTTCTTGCATCTGTTGGTGGCCATCCGCAAAATCCAAGTCGCCCAGTTACATAAAAGCTTACTAAATTATGTTCCGTTGTCGTGGTCAATTTTACCTTAGAAGAGACCCAAAAGCTTAGCCTATATATGCTTTTGTGGTAGCCTACATATTCGAAACCCTATATGTTAGATATAGGGCCTAAGCTTATTTGGAATAATAAATACCGGTAATATTATTTTTAATATGCATACCTATGTCACTAGGTATACTGCTAAGGTCGCCTCTGTTGACCTACTCTGTACTTAGTAGTAACATTTGTTTAATAGGCTCAATACTTACTAAAACTATTATAGAGACTAGCTAAAGTGAGAGACACACATGAAGAGAGAAATATAAAGGAGGCCGGTTGCGGTCCTGCGATTATGCAGGGGTCTCTGGAAACGAGATCCTTAGCCAAGAGGGAGTCCCCGTTGACACCGGTTCTGGATGATCGAATCATTCTCGATTGAGAGTACATTTCGCATGATCCGTGAATGGTAAACGGAGCAGTGGTACAGAGGCTGGGACAATTCTCACAAGGGCCGAGGTGTGTGTCAACATCTGAAACGGCCCAATCGAGCCGGCCCGTGGTGGAAGCTCCGCAGAGGGGAATCTTTTATGAGAGCCCAGTTCCGCACGGGGCATTGTCCGATAGGGGCCTTAGGCTTATGCCCTAAGAGGATTCGCGGTGTAGAAACTGCAGGGTAGGGACGATCGACCACGTACTTGCAGAGTGCTCTGCCTCTTTGCAGGAGATTACAACGGATGTGAACGGTCAACCGTTTGTGCCGACCCTATATGGGAGTGTATCACAGTTGCGTGATACAGCGAAATTCGTTCTCCGAGCCCTAAGAGAGTAATCTCGGCTAGCATTCTGCTCGTCCAGAAGTGGAGTTCAAGTGGGGTCTTGCGGTCAGTTCACCGCACTGTCAACCAACACGTCACGCCGCGGGTTCTATCCCTTCCGCCGACCGATCCCTGTCGCCATGAAGGAGTTTTGGGGCTAGTGGAAAAAATATTCTTCTATCTAGAAGGAAACTCTGTAAACTGGTAGCAGATAGCCTATAGATATATACTTTACTAGACTAATTGACTAATATAATATTATAGAAGACACTAATACTAATAACAGTAGCCTAGGCCTAGAACTAAACAGTTCAAATAGTGTATTAACATGTCCTTGTAAATGCACTCAATCAATTTCAATGTCATATTTAATAAGTCGATTCTCGAAAATGTTGCTGTTTAAAAATCTTTATTTGAAAAATGATTTTTTGTTGTTTTTAGAAAGAATTAAAGAGTCAAAATATTTTTTTTCTCACTGATATTTGAAGCAAAAATAGAAGACGAAAAATAAATGCTTTACTTTAACTTTAAACAAATTTTATAAATACAAGTTTTGTGAAAACTAATTCCCTTGCTAGAAATAATAAAGATTTTATGTTTCTTGAGTTATCTCCCCCGTCATCATGTTGTTTGCACGCCAAGTTGTTTTAAACGTCAATATTTGTTTTTCAAATTTCAAGAAAATTTAAATAGGTATGCAGCCTATGTTATTTAAGAAATATTATTTAAATAATACTAGATTATGTTCATAACTGAAATAAATTATTAAAAGATGCAAAGTTTAAAACCAAAAATTTGTTTCTTAATTTAAATTTAAAGTATTTTTTAGTTTCAAATTTTAAAAAAATTGGCTTAATGGTGAATTAACTTAAATTATAGTATTTTAAGAGTGACAGCTTGGCTTTGCATTCGGATGGTGTACTAAAGTCCTGGGTTCAAAAATTCAAATGCAGATGAAGGCTTTGGTTTGTTCTTGAATCTGAATGGTGTTACTTACTCTACCCAGCTCTAATGGGTACTTGACTTTAGTTGGGGTAAAGTAAAAGTTGTAGGGCATTGCATGTGCTGACCACTCAATCCCCTAGTAGACTATGCAATTCAATGCAATGGCCACAGAAGCAGGTAAATACTGCTTCACCAGCCCTTTGGATCAAACAAACTTAAAAATAACAGATGTTTTACACACTAAATTTATAAATTAATATTTCTTTATTTTGTTGAAAATATATTGAATTTAATAATAATTATAATTATGGAATTATCCTTTAAAGTAATCTTTGTTAATTTCATTTTTATTTTTTTAAATTAAATTCTTTGATTCCTACAAACAAAGACCACATATATGTCAAACTATACAGATAGAAGAAAATGTAAACAAAAGATTACAATAAGATTAATAAGAAGCAACAATGAAAATATTTATACAAGAACTATAACATTTTAATATAGACGATTATTATGCTATGTTGACAAAACAAAAAAAAGCTAAATGTAAATAAATAAGTGTTTCTCATAATTATTTATATGGCCATAAAACATCAGAGAGTAGTTATAAAGGTACACTTTTATTTCAAATTATTATTGAAACAAATCTTAATAACTTCCTGAATGAATCTTAGAAAGAATAGCTTTTTATCAATGTTTATATGACACAATCAAAATTTAATGCTAAAAAAGATCACTTAAAAAAAGTATCTTTCTCATTCTCATCATGCAAAACAAATATAACAGGTCTAAAATACAAACATAAATTAGAAATGACCTATGCTTATCACTAAAATTCCTCTACTGTAGTTCATAAAATTAAATAGTGCCACACATGAGTTCACATAATTAAAATAGTGTAGATCATTAGAAACAAAAATTCTCATGGAGCCACAGATCATAGCAACTACACCTCATCCTTGATTTAATCAAACTGCCTCATACTGTAAATCTCAATTTTTCAGAAAATATTTGTCCTCTATATGTTGTATTTTTTTGTATGCCCTCACAGATCTTCAAAAAAGAAGAATCTCCAAAACTGTAATGCAGGGTTAAACTTATGGAAGAGAAATGGTCTAGATATATCTTTATAGGTCTTTACTTTCACATATTCATAAAACTTTTCTCAACAATTCATTGATAGGTACATTTTATAGATACACATTAAGAAAATTATGTAGGCCTACACATTGAGAAGGTTTTAATTAAGAATGTAACTGTAGATACATGTAGAGGTTCAATACCAATGTAAAGTTGTCAGATGGTGCAAAGACATAAAGTCTTCAGAAAAACCCACACAAATCTCTTAAATAAAATTTACCTAGTTAAAATGAAATATCAAACTACACAATACACGAGATATACAAATATGAGCCCAAGTCAAAAGGTGCTCTTTCAAGGGAAAAAATTTCATATTCACAGAGAGGTGTAAAAATTCACTTAAGTTTTGTCAGAACCTTCCTACACATGATTTGAATAGTGGGAAGATAAGTTATACACCGGAAAAGACACAGTGACAAAAAACGGGAAACAATAGTAATGGCTGCTATAGACAATTATACCTTGGTGTCACTTAGGACAAATGACAACAAAAAATTGACTTCAGAAAAAAACATACTAATTCTTGATGGATTTCTTCAAGAATTTAACACACATATCTCCATAGCCTATATTTATGATATTCAAGAGTATTACAAGCATAGGAGTTGCAAAAGAGGGGGTTTAGGAGCATAAACTTCACTCACTTGAAATGACAACAAACTGTCCTAAGCAACACTATTTCTTTTAAACCCTTGTAAAAAATATCCCTGCATCAATTTGAGCAAACTTTGTGGCAAATAGTTATTTAAGGTCTTCTTGTATTCACCAAATGAGTTTGAGATACATATAAAGCTCCTAGGTTATTCAAATAAAGTCTAGAAAAAGTGCATGTAATTAGTCACTTAAGAGTCACCGGCAAAAAAACTTAATATTTTCATCTAAAATGCGTTATGAGTCATTTTTTTTATCAACCTAGGTCAAAATGCTATCTCATGCTATCTTGTTGTCCATGTTTGGTGTGAACTAAGTCCAAGTTTTAACTATTTCATTGCATTTTGACCCTTTAATAGCGATTTTAAAAATATCAGTTTTGAGGTACGACCTTTTGACTTGGGCTCATATACATGATAGTAAAATAATTATGTCCTAATATAAAGTTCCAATCCAATACCATGAAAACAATTACCGGTAGTTAACCTAAAAAACATTCTAATTATTAAAATCCATGGAACTTAGAAAACACAATTTATCATCCTCTTAATAATAATTTCATTTAATAAAGAACTTTTATAATATATTATATTAAAGGATGAATCATATAAATTCCTATAGTCTACTACCTCAAACATTGAGTAATACAAAACATTGATTTAGTCAACAGATCACATGGAGGGATTTCTCTTCACTAATTTCATTCTTGTCACATTATTGCATGACATTATACTTTACAGACCATAGATTGATGGCACCATATCATTTATTCATATTTGTTTACAAATGTCTGGTCAAGTGATCAAGTTTGATTAGGGCCGAGAGGTCTGGCGGTATCTGCCCGGCCTTAACCGCGCCAACCCATGGTGGTGGCTAAATAGGTCAGAGCAAAGCATTATATTTATATCATAATATTCCGCACTGACCACTGCCCCTTTGGGGCATACTTTGCCAGGCTCCGGCCTAACTTTGACTCACTGTGTCGCCACTATGGGGAGGAGGAGGAGACAGTTCTCTACGGAAATTAAGACGTACCCAGACACACGGCAGACTTCTTATCCAGGGCTATGAGGGAATAATTCTCTCAGCTCTCAGCACAAACAGAGTTCAAGTCTGGTAAATTGATCATACCGTAAACCTTGCAATAGTTAGCATATAACAACTTCAATAACAGAAAATTCTTATTATAATATATAACATGTATAAGTATAAGGCATATAACACAAATGCATTTTTTTAGACCCTTTAATTACCGTATATACTCGCATATAAGTCGCACTTTTTTTACCAAAAATTTCGACAAAAAGTAGGGGTGCGACTTATACACCCGACCCTGTTTTTGAAAAGTTCGAAAAACATCACTACTCTGTCATGAGGTTTCCTAACTAACCCCTATAGTTGATTGGAGTTATGTATAATTATTAGGATATGCCTTTATTTGATTAGGTTTGCCTTATGCACGATTAAAACAATTTTTTAAGGAAAGTTTCCAAATTAGGGTGAATATTTAGTAAGTTTATGTTAAAAAGGTATGCATTTTTTAGATATTAAAAGGCAGTGTAACCCGGGAAGTCGGGGTGCGACTTATGTGCGGGTCAATGACAACGTATAAGAAAAAAAATCTTAAACTAGGGATGCGACTTGTACACCGGTGCGACTTATACGCGAGTATATACGGTAAACTCTTTCTTAAACACAATAAATTTATACAGCTTTTATAAGGAATGAATTCTATGGTGTTTTTTAAGGTTTCTGTTGTCAGTAAATTCTTTATTACATATGTCACATTTATAAGGCTTCAATCCTGAATGTACTCTTTGGTGTTTTTTAAAGTTTCCACTTTGGGAAAATTCTTTACTACATATGTCACATTTATAAGGCTTCAATCCTGAATGTACTCTTAGGTGTTTTTTAAGGTTTCCGTTGTCTGTAAATTCTTTACTACACATGTCACATTTATAAGGCGTCAATCCTGAATGTACTCTTAGGTGTTTTTTTAAGTATCTTTTATCAGTAAATTCTTTACTACACATGTCACATTTATAAGGTTTCAATCGTGAATGTATTCTTTGGTGTTTTTTTAAGTCGCTTTTATCAGAAAATTCCTTACTACATATGTCACATTTATAAGTATAAGGCTTCAATCCAGAATGTATTCTTATGTGTGTTACTAAGTGATAACTTTGAGAAAATTCTTTACTACATCTGTCACATTTATAAGGCTTTAACTTTAATCCTGAATGAACTCTTTGGTGTTTTTTTAAGTTTCCATTGTCATGAAATTCTTTACTACATATGTCACATTTATAAGGCTTCAATCCTGAATGTACTCTTAGGTGTTTTTTAAGGTTTCCGTTGTCTGTAAATTCTTTACTACATATGTCACATTTATAAGGCTTCAATCCTGAATGTATTCTTTGGTGTCTTTTAAAGTCCCAATTATTGGAAAATTCTTTATCACATATGTCACATTTATAATGTACTCTTTGGTGTTTTTTTAAGTTCCATTTATCTGAAAATTCTTTACTACAAATGTCACATATAAATAGTTTTTCATTTGTATGATTGTTCAAGTGATTAATTAAATTTCTCTTACCAACATATTTCTTATTACACATCAAACAATGATAGGGTGGTTCAACTACATGACATCTTTGATGTTCTTTTAAGTTTACACTCCAATAAAATTCTTTACTACATAGGCCACATTTAAATAGTTTCTCACCTGTATGATTCCACAAATGGTATTTTAAAATATTGAAGACAACAAATGTCTCATTACAAATTAAACATTTGAAGGTTATTTCTTGTGAATGCATTGTTTGATTTTTTAAAAAGACTTACTTTGAAAATTTGCTTTACTGATATTACAGCTTATGTAACACTAAAGCTCTATAATCTATGAGTCATTTTGTGGTACTGCTGTGAATAGGTAATACATTATTAAATGTTTTTTACAATCCAAACATTAAAATAGCATCTTCCAAATTAGGCTGAATGAAAATTGTTTTTACTAAAGTAACATATAAAAGGTCTTTGTTCAGAATGATGTGTTCTGTATTGCTTTAGAGTTAAGCTTCATTTCTGGTGTTTAAAGAACACATTTTTTTAATATAAAAATGCTTTAAATTCTGCACATAAACCTATTACTTTCAAAGATTTCTGTTGGCTTAGAGAAAATAGCTTATATAAATGGCCAAAGAAACTTGTGCATGGTGCTTAACAGAGCTCTCTGAATCACATTGGCCCAACTAGGTTGCTTTGTATTTTCTTGGAATGTATTTTCTATTGATATTGATATGTTTTACTGTTTGACTGTTGTTCCATACAAAACAATAAATTAGATTCTGCCTTAAGTTTCAGCTTTGAGATTTGTTTTTCCTCTACTTGTAAAATTTGTAAGACATTTTCTTTGCGTCCTTTCCTCTTGTGTGAAATTTCTAATTAAACATAGAAAATGCTTAGCCTGAGAAAGTCTTGAGTATTCTCTTGAAATATCCACACTTATCCACTGATCTTTTTTTTTGAATAACGTGTTTTACATTTCCTAAAAGGAGAAAAAAAATATTTACAATTACAAACAAGTCTAGGCTTAAATCAACAAAAAAATTAACATAAAAGAATAAGATATAAAAATTTGAACATAATTCCAATATGTTAAAATTTAAAATTAATATCTGCAAAAGTTGTACCTCTGGCACTATTTCATGCATCTCTATTTTAGAGGACATCCATTAATTAAGTTAATAATATTTACCCCACCCCCATCCCGCTTTCGAACTTTCAGAGACCCTTACCGGTACTATGAAATTATGTCAACAATTTACCCCCTTCCCCAATCACCATAATAAGTAACACAATTTTATAGGCGGGCTTTTATCATAAATTATGTCTTAAGTAGAATTGCAATTGAAAATAATAAGTTGTAATACCTACATTTTTAAACGGCTTAACAGACTTCATATTGACTATAACCCTTACAGGTGTAGCCACGATTGGGAAGAGGGGGTAGGGGTGCAACCAGGTGCTACCCCCCATTTTTATTACCAATTTGAGGATTTTAACAATATTTCTTTCTCATTGTATGCTTACTATTACTATTTCCCTAGAAATATTTTTATGAATTTTATGTTTCCTTAATTTTGATACAAAGTTAGTTGTTCAATAGTTTAGGGGGAAATTCTGCACCAGTTGAGAATAAGCTTTCTTTTTTGATTGTATGTTTACTATTCCCTCTTGCATTATTGCCTCCTCCTTGCACTTTATAAAGTTTATACATAGTTTCACTCCGTGTCCCCTTACCACTCCTAACCTTGCACTTATTGCCAACACAGCCTTGAAATCCTGGCTATGCCAATGATAATAATACATTTTTATCTCATACACATTTTCCAGACAGTTTTAAATTTACAGTTTGAAATTATGAAATAAATATATTTAATCAACTTAATTGTAATGTTAGTTAGCAAAAATAAATTATGGTACCGGTAGTTAATATAATAATATATGAATTACTTATAGTTATAGGGTTGATTAACAAAAATCAATTTTGAATGCTCCAAAACAAATTTTTTTTTTTTGGAAAGTAGGCTTATTATTTTGGCCACAGATTTTTTTAATGAAGAAAATATCTTAAGATAACCATGTTGGATTCGCACAATATACTTCATTTAATGTCTTGCAAATCTTGTCTTTTAAAATCCAAATAACTATCACATACTAATATAAATAACACCATTCTTAAAAGGCTGCCGCTATTCGGACCCGGGTCCCTTTAGCATGAAATGGCTATTCGGACCCGGCTTCAGTCAGAATTCCTTAAAACTCATAGAAAACATCAAAAAAGAGGGAAACAAACACAAAAAATGTTTGTTTTACCATATATATTATAAGAAGTAGCACAGAAAACACCAAATCTATCCCTATCCTTTATAACCTAACCGATACTAACTATTACCAAAAATACTACAAATCCATCCCTAACCTATATAAACTAACCGATACTAATATTTATCACTAAGTCTACCGGGTCCGAATAGCCACTTCTTTCTTAAAAGTATCCTTTTGACTTTAGCGGAAAAAAAAACTGGGTTTTCCAGCTAATGCTGACGGTTCTCTGATGTGTACCTGACCTGTGTAGGGGTAAAGTAAAGGTTGTTGTGCATTGTACTGGCCACACAATCACCTAGTAATATATTATATAAATATATACCCGTAAGTAGCTGATATATATACAATGACATAATTCGCCATGCATTGAAGTAAGTATTTGAAGTTTGAGGCCTTGACTTGAGCCTACCTGTGTACTATGTACTATCTGTGTACTATAGTAGTAGGCCCTATCCTATCCTATAGCCCTTTAGTATAGTCTATAGTATAGTAGGCTATAATAGGCATAGGCCCCGGCATAGGTTAAAAATTACCATCTCTTTTATTATATAGTGGACTATATAGCCTGGCCTAGTAACCTAGTCAGTATACATTTTTTTAAGGCCTACTATAGGCATAGCCGCCGCATAGCTTATAGCCTATTGCGCATTGCGGCATAGCCTAGTAATTAGTAATGTAGTAATTAGTAATAGGCCTACCAATCATTGGCAATTGCATTTCATTAGGTCATTAGGCATTAGCATTAGCATGATTAGCGGCATTAGTCTTAGTTAGGGAAATTGTTTAAGCCTTTTACTAACTTTTAGGCCTAACCTAAGCCTAAGCCTAAGTAGACCTACTTTACTAAGGATTAAAAATATAAATTTTATACAAGTTTTAATTACAGATAGTTAAAAATCGCGTTTAATAATATTGTTTTTATTTTTTCTAAGCCTAAAAATCATTTGCAAGACATTTCATGACTTGATTCGTGCGAATTTGGCATGGATATTTCAAAATCGTTGCTTTAACACCCCAAAACTCGTGGGCTAACGCAGGTAAACAATTACCCTACCTAGATCTATTAGTTATTAAAGTTATTAGTATATTATATTAGTATTATAATATTAGTATTAGTAATTAGGCATTGGGCTTACTACACTCACTACTATTATTACTATTATTAAAATTAAACTATTTATTTTATTACTTACTGTTAGTAACAGTGTTACTATTAAAATTACAATTAGGCCTACAATATTAATATTCTATAGTCTATAGGCCTATTATTATTATTAATTTTATTACTACTGAGCTGAGCCTACTGACCTTCTCAGCCTACTAGGTTGTAGTACTAGCCTACTACTGTATTAACTTATAATTTATTAACTATTAATATTTAATAATATATTAACTTAACTACTTAACTGTTGTGTCTATAGTAATTAATTAAGGAAGTGCCTATTCGTGCACCCGTGTACGGATAGTACACTCCGCATCGGAGTGTGCTATTCGTACACGGCATGCGCACTGATAATTAAATTCGACTGCGCATTTCTTTTGCCCATTAAAAATATTTGACTGAGGATCTTAAATATATAGACTGCTAGTTTTAACGAAGTATTCCTGGCCTAGTGGTTAGAAACGTGCGCTCTTAAAAGAGGGAAGAGGTTCTACCCTGCGGTCAGCCGTTGTAATTTTTTTTTTTCAATTATAGTAGGCCTAAATCCAGTTGAACGCGAATGTTTTTTTATTTTTTTATTTACGGTACTCTTTTCTAATCTTGTTAGTCCGGGTTAAACTTGTAGTTTTGTTAAGTTAATTTCTTTGGCTTTTCTTTATGTATCATAATGTAATCCTATCCTTATGCCTTATAGTTATAGGCCTACTAATAGATACCTTTGTTTATAAATGATAATATATATAAGCCAATATATATATATAGGCCTATATATAGGCTATATATATATAGGCCTATATGTACCGGTAGGCTATATATATGATTGCTTGATGTTCTGTTTCCGAGACTGAATAAAGTGTTGTGAAGAGATTTTACTGGTTTTGTTGTATGTTAGCCTATTGTCTTGGGTGGAGTATTGAGCAACATCATTAAGTCCGTATTAGTATTAGCCTGCTATTCTATTTGTGTGTAGGTTGGAATTAGGAATTCTTATCCTATAACCAAGGCAACTGGTAATTAAATCTTGACTTTTTTTTGGTTTAGTAGGCTAGGCTGTAGAACAAACACTAAAAAAAATATTATTTTTTTTTACATGAAAGACCCGTTTGAATTATTTATAAATATAATGATAAACTATTATTAAAAAAAAACAACAGTAAAAGTAATTTGCTAATTATTAAAAAAAAACAATCGCGTTCAACTGGATAGGCTATACTATAATTGAATTTTTAAAAAGTATAACTATTATAACTACGACTGACAGCAGGGTAGAACCTGTCCCCTCTTTATACAACATACAGCAAATAGTAATTCAGCGCTGGTTTTGAGGCACAGTCAATTATAATCATCACTGCGCATGTCGTGTACGGATAGACCAGTAGAAAGTCACAGCCTTAATTAATTTCCTTTTTGTTAAGCTATTCCAAATAACTAAGTAACTTAATTTTAACTTAAGTAACTAAGTAGGCCTACTATGAATAGGCTACTATGATGCCTATGAATCATAGTATAGTCATAGTAGCGCCTATCCATAGTCATTAGACTCGATAGTATAGTATGATAATATGGCTTATGACAGTATCCAGTATCAGACAGTAGGTCTATGTCACACTATGTTATAATTTTATAATTTACCGGTATAATATTTATATTAATCAAAATAACTAAAATTACTTAATTGCCAAACAATATGGAACTCAATCAACTTGAGTTATAATTTTGTTATAAATTATAAAGTATAAGGTTATATGAGTAATAAATTGTTATGAGTATTATAATAATAATAAGTATCAGGCTTGGCTAACAGAACTCTGCCATAGCCGGTCCCAAGCCCGGATGAGAAAGGAGGAGGGTTGGGCGAGGGGGTAGCAACCCCTTCCCGTCAAACTACTACCGCTACAAAAACACAAACAAGGATCCTAACAGACAACTCGGTACTGGGAAAGGATGGACCTCCAGTCGGAGGTACGATGATGTCGGGCAGTGAAAGCCAGCTACTGGAAGCTGCCAGGCAGACGGCCATCATCTCGACCAGGACCACAATAACTATCGGAACATGGAACGTCCGCACCATGTTTGAAGCTGGTAAAGCAGCACAAGTGGCGGTGGAGATGAGGAATTACAAGATTAGCATCCTCGGCATCAGCGAAGCCAGATGGACCGATTCCGGCCAGAAGAGGCTCACCACGGGAGAGCTACTCCTTTATTCAGGGCACGAGGATGAAAATGGACCACACACTCAGGGGGTGGCTATCATGCTCTCAAAGGCTGCCCAAGGAGCACTAATTGGTTGGGAGGCACATGGTCCAAGAGTCATCACTGCGTCTTTCAGAACAAAGAGGAAAAAGATCAACATGAATCTCGTTCAGTGCTATGCCCCTACTAACGATAGTGAAGACTGTACGAAAGACGAATTTTACGGTAGGCTGCAGAGCATCATTCAGAGGTTTCCTAGCAGAGACATAACCATGTTGATTGGAGACCTTAACGCTAAAATAGGAGATGACAACACTGGTTACGAAGAGGTTATGGGTCGAGAGGGGCTGGGAGAGATGAGTGACAATGGAGAGAGGTTTGTAGATCTGTGTGCTGCAAACAGCCTTGTCATCGGCGGTAGCATCTTCCCCCATAGAAAGATACACAAAGTCACCTGGCTCTCACCAGACCTCCACACCGGAAACCAGATAGACCATATATGCATTTCCAAGAAGTTCCGGAGGTCCCTGCAAGATGTACGTGTTAGAAGAGGAGCGGACGTGGCTTCAGACCACCACCTTCTTGTTGCACGTGTCAAGCTTAAACTTAAAAGGAATTGGGCAGTAGAATTAAACCAGCGAAAGAAGTTCAACACAATACTTCTCAGAGACCCAACCAAACGCCAGGAATTCAAGCTGGCACTTGCAAACAAATTCCAAGTCCTGCAAGAAATAATTGATGAAGAGGAAGCAACAATAGACAAGGAGTGGAGGATAGTGGAAACAACAATAAAGACAGTTTGTCAAGAAGTATTGGGCCCACAGAAACGCAACCACAAGGAATGGATCTCAACGGTCTCCCTGAAGAAAATAGAAAAGAGAAGAGAAATGAAGGCAGTACTAAACAGCAGCCGGACACGTGCAGAGAAGGCCAAGGCACAGGAACAATACACACAAGCAAACAAGAGTGTAAAGAAGAGCATCAAAGCCGACAAAAAGAATTATGCAGATGCTCTAGCTGCAGAAGCGGAGGAAGCAGCCAGAAATGGAAATATGAAAGACTTGTATACCATCACCAAGAAGTTATCTGGAAAGTTTAGTAAACCTGAAAGACCGGTGAAAGATAAAGAAGGAAAGCAGATAATCGATGACGAAGGACAAAAGAGAAGATGGGTGGAATACTTTGAAGAGCTACTCAACAGACCAGCTCCACCAGACCCACCTGATATCCAGCCGGCAGACATAGACAAAGATAGACTGCAATGCACCTACAAAGGAAGAAATACGCCAAGCCATCAAGAAGCTTAAAAGCGGAAAAGCACCTGGACCAGATGATATCCCTGCGGAGGCACTGAAAGCGGACGTGGAGACTACAGTAGAGCTCTTACACCCCCTCTTCCAAAAGATCTGGGAAGAGGAACAAGTCCCAACAGAGTGGAAAGAGGGACTACTCATTAAACTCCCTAAGAAAGGTAACTTGAGCACCTGCTCTAACTATAGAGGAATTACCCTACTATCAATCCCAAGAAAGGTGTTCAACAGGATTCTGCTTGGCAGAATGCAGGCTGCTGTCGATACGAAGCTGCGAGATCAGCAAGCTGGTTTCCGCAAGGATAGATCCTGCACTGACCAAATAGCTACACTGCGCATCATCCTGGAGCAGTCGCTCGAGTGGAATTCCCCCCTATATATCAACTTTATTGACTATGAAAAGGCTTTTGACAGCGTAGACAGGGAATCACTTTTGAAGCTGCTAAGACACTATGGGGTCCCTACAAAAATTACCTCTATAATTAAGAATTCCTATGAAGGATTGAAATGCAGAGTGATCCACAGAGGCCACCCAACAGAGGCATTCCAAGTACGGACGGGAGTGAGACAAGGCTGTTTACTGTCGCCATTTCTGTTTCTGCTAGCGATAGACTGGGTAATGAAGACATCAACATCGGATAAGCGTAATGGCATCCAGTGGACGTTATGGTCACAACTAGACGATCTAGATTTCGCGGATGACCTGGCACTACTCGCACATACTCAGCAACAGATGCAGGAAAAGACCAACATTGTGACGGAAAACTCCACTCGCCTTGGCCTCAACATCCACAAAGGGAAGACCAAGTTCCTTAAGGTCAACGCAGAAAACACATCGCCTATCACTCTCAATGGTGAAGCGCTAGAGGAAATTGAAGAATTCACCTATCTAGGCAGCATCGTTAATAAGAAGGGTGGATCCGATGCCGATGTAAGGGCAAGAGTTGGCAAGGCCAGGACAGCCTTCCTCCAACTTAAGAATATCTGGAGCTCAAGAGAAATATCCCTGAAAACAAAGTTCAAGATCTTCAACTCAAACGAGAAGTCTGTCTTACTCTATGGTGCAGAGACTTGGAGGACCACAGCTACTAACACCAAGAAGATCCAGACTTTCATAAACTCATGTCTCAGGAGGATTATGCATATACGCTGGCCAGACATGATCAGTAATGATGAGCTCTGGAGTCGCACAGGGCAACAGGCAGCCGATCTGGAGATCATGCAAAAAAGATGGAGATGGTTGGGGCACACACTCCGAAAACCAGCATCCAACATCACCAGACAGTCCCTATCGTGGAACCCCCAAGGAAAGAGGAAGAGAGGCCGACCCCGTAACAGCTGGCGCCGAGACCTGGATGCAGACGTCAAGAGAACAGGCCATTCATGGGGACAGTTGGAAAGACTCGCTCGGGACCGGGATGGCTGGAGAGCCCTTGTTGGTGGCCTATGCCCCGAGAGGGGTAGTAGGCGTAAGTAAGTAAGTTGGCTAACAGGCTTAGCATATATATACAGGTCAGACTACTTATTAGTGACTTATACAATATTTTTAGGAATGGAACTTTCTGCTCATAAGAAGTTAAATTAACTTCAAAATTAAGGTCTGCTATAAATGGTAGCCTATGGCTCATGGTGTGTAAATAATTTTTGCTCCCCATCCAAGTAGGAAAGTAGTCAAGGCCAGATTTGGTCCAAATTTAAGTAGGCTACAAAGCTTACTGCCAAGTAAGCACATAATTCATTCACCTGCCTTTGTGTAAACATGCACTTTAATCCTTCATTTTGGTGCCCAAGCTATTACATAAACCCACCATCTATCAGACGCAGACACGGCACAGTTAACACTTTTGGACAAACTGCCCGCCTCCCCTCCCAACCCAAAGTTTGGTTAAATATAAGACTCAGTTATATCCCTTCCATTTCTAGCTATGAACTATATATTATGTGAGCAGCCACACCCACTTTAGCAAAAAATAACCTAGTAATTTAAGTTAAAACTAACAAAAAATGCAATCATTATTTCCCAGACAGCTGGTTGGATGATAGCAGCTGCTTTTACATTCATTTGCAATAATGGAGCAAAGATTATGCAAATGGCCAGAAATAGAAACCATTCTCAAGTTTCTAATGGAGTACCAATGGATTCACAACACTCCAGTCACAGAGCTTTTCAAAAACAACATTATGTCATACATACCATCTGAAGTTTGTATAAAATACCTTAATATATATTGAAATGGCTAAGGCTTAAAATTCTTTGTACTTACATTTAGTTGTTTGTTTAAGTATTGTTATGGGGAATGGCGGCCAAGCGTCAGTTGGTGTACCGAAGGTCCTGGGTTTGAATCCTGGTGAAGGCTAGGATTTTTCCTTGAGTTTGGAGGATGTCTCTGAGTCTACCCCAGCTCTGATGGATGTCTGACTTTCGTTAGGGTAAAGTAAAAGCAGCTTGGGATTGTGCTGGCCACACAAGCTCCTAGTATTTCACCAGGCCCCATGGATCAATTTGGTCTGACTGGATACTTTACTTTACTTAAAGTATTGTTACATCATTATTGACTACTTAAAGTATTGTTACATCATTATTGACATATGTCATTCATATTGTCTTTTTTTTTTCAAATATATTATTGTAAGCTTTTATTATTATTAATTTCTTGGCATTAGTTCCTTTAATTTGTTTAAATAAATTCTCTTTATCTTTACAAAGATATTTTTAACTTTAGTATTAAACCATGAAACTTGCATTTACTCAATTTTGGGACTTATTATTCGATTTGAGAGTGAAATATATATGGCCTAATATAATTGCTTTCTTTTTTTGTGTTGGAGACATTTTGTTTTTGATAAATCACCCACAGTTGGCAGATATTATGGAATTTCATTTATCATAAGATGGTTACCAAATCTCACCAATTGTTGACAGTCATATTTTTAACATATAAATATTTGTACTGTTTTTTATGAAAATATGGGTGGGCAATTCTGGTTGACAGGAATACACTGCAGGCCCTGCTAGCCTCTTGGGGGGATACAAATTTACATTCTGAAAAAGGCTAACAGTGCGCTAACAGGAATTGAGCAATTAAACCTCACACGCGACCGCCCTATATTCGGCCAGCATAATGCTGGCCTCGGGCAGAGGTCAGGGCTAAGATGACTTCCTCATACCCTCCCTGCAATTTTGGTGCCTGGCCTACTGCCGCTTAGCTCAAAGGGAGAAATCGTAGTGGGGGACGGATATATATCAGCAGTCGACTCTTGAACAGTGTATCACAGCACCATCCTTACAGGACTCAAGAAAGAATGGTTTGTTCTATTTTCAATAGAGATGCATATTAAATGACCAAAACTACAACCCACAACTTTTTTTTTAATAAAAAAGGGCAGCACATCAAAAAGGCACACAGACCCTGATCCCCTTCAATATGTGATACATTTTTTATAGAGTTTTATGTTTTATGTTTACTGACTTTTAATAAAAACATAATTTCTTTAATTACATTTCCAGTGGCTTCATCATCTTAACAATCTTTCTTATGAAGAATTGAACAAATTGCCTTTTTTGGGTATGGAAAGTAGCTTCAAGGTAAGAAAAGAAGGCACTTGGCTGAAGTATGAAATACTAGTTGCTATATTACTTACTTACCTGATGCCCACTCAACCCTTTTGGGGTATGGGCCACCAACTATTGGTTTCCAGAAGCCTTTAACCCTGGACCAATTTTTCTATTTCATTGGAGGTGTAACTCATCTTTAAAATTTGCTGCCATCATGTTTGTTCTACTTTTCTTACAGAATCCTCAGTGGCCGCAAAGTTTACACTTGTTCATTCAGAAAGCAATTTTGCTGTCTTTGGACCGGACGCCACCGCTGGACGTTGCTGAGACTGGCTTTGCTGCTGACATTGCAGATGGAATGAACCCAAAGAAGCGCCACGAGGTGGCAAGGATGGCGCCATACATAGATAAGATTGTGCAAAGGACTGATTGTGACCTCATTGTAGATGTTGGATCTGGATTGGTAAATAGACAGACTGTCTTGGGTCTTAAAAATGCCAAAGTTTCTGAAAAATTTAAATAAGAAACATGCTCATGATTAACTTTAAAATATTTTGAAACTGTGGAGTTACCTTCCTATTTTACAGCAGTTGATAAGATTTCTATGACATATATAACAATCTTCTGGAGAAAAAAAATATATCCTGGAAATCTACCAGAATTGTAAACTATTTCCTGCAGGCAAATTTTGTAAAAATATTCATTTTTTTAGTTAATTTCACGTAAGAGAAAAATATGTAAAGGCTCTAGCACCAGTTGGCAGAAGTTTTTTATAAGTACAATAAGTATAAGGCCCGGCTAAGGCTTAGCCTATACAGGCCAGGCTATTTAAAATTATTATTGACTTGTATAATATTTTTAGGAATGGAACTTTCTGCTCATAAGAAGTTAAATTCACTTCAAAATTAAGGTTTGCTATAATAGTAGCCTATGGCTTATGGTGTGTTAATAATTTTAGCTCGCAATCCAAGCAGGAGAGTAGTCAAGGCCCGATTTGGTCCAAAGTAGGCTACAAAGCTTACTGCAAAGTAAGCACATAATTCATTCACCTGCCATATGAAAAATACCTTCTTAGGTCAACTGTGCATCTGTCTTGATAATAGAAAACTATGCGTTTAAAGACACAATTCAATCTAACAATTGTTGGAAATTTTATTCACGTCAAAGTCAAAACATATATTTTAGTAATAAAATCACCTATATCCGTATCTGTGAGAAAAAAAAATATGGCCTTTAAACAGGTTTAAATTTAGGGCTTCATAAAATTACCCCCCTCGGTTACTTGAAACTTATTATATTACATGCAGAAGAAGAAAGACCATAGAAAACTATAACAATTCAAAGTAAAGCAAAATGGAGTTAATTTAAAAAAAACAATAACAGCTCTGTGTTGTTTTTTCACTGCTTTTATTATTAGGTGTCATTTTTCCACACCGTCAGGGTTACCTGGATCATGTTCTACATCAGCAATATGGTCATAGAGTCCTGGGGCTTGAGGTCAATGAAACTCACATCACATCTGCAGAAAGAAGAGCTTTGAAACAAGGTAAACATGCCAGTCAGAAAGTGCATTTCTGTTAGGAAAGGACTTTGAAATCTGTTGTAAGACAAAATAGGGATGTTAATATCTGTTTCTTTTCAAAACCAATTCTTCCTTTCTTCTAAGTAAGTTAAGATTGACCTATTTCCCATTGTCCATGCAGCGAAAAACCTTAAAATATGTCCTTTTCAACATATATTTTAAATATGTCAATGTGGTTTAATAAAAAATATATAGGCATAGGAACAACAGTTGACATATCTTTTGTGTACATTATGTTAGTTGATATGTATGTTGTATGGGTTGAAAAAATGCAATTGTTCATGAGTGAAGTGAACATGTTAGTTGATATGTATGATGTATGGGTTGAAATAATGCAATTGTTCATGAGTGAAGTGAACGGCAGAGTAATAGAAAACTCCAGGTTTGCCGTTTAGCGAGCCACTGCAGGACCTACATAAATACTTAAAAAGGTAATGACCAAGTTGACTGGAGTCACACACATAAAAAGATCAGGAGCTATCGAATTTGATTGGTCAATAGAAATAGATGACACACTCTTAGAGAAATTTACATAAGCTTTACACGTAAATGAATGAACCCTGCAATTCAATTAGAACTTGGTGAAGTCTTAAAAAAAATTGTTGACTTTGATTGAGGGGAGTCAAATATCTGAATTATCATGAATTTAGACTTATTTAATGATACAGATAAAACGATGTTACAAGTTGCACAAATTAATAGCCGACAAGTCTATCTCTGTGTTTAGAACAATCAGCGTCTGCTAGAAAAGCCAGTTTTTTTGCATCTCAAATACGTTATTCATAAGGAAGTGCTGAGACTCCAGTTAATTGAAAATCATATTTGATTTGTTGTAGTCAGTACTGTACCCAAGTACCCAAAAGATAATTAATCTTTGATTAAAAAAAAACAATTGATCTATCTAACACTTATTGTGGTTTGCAAGGCATTTAATTAGCTTTGTATCACTCCAAAGTGGTTAATTAAAAAAAAATTAATCCAGCACAATAGAAAAAAATTGTGAACAACACATGTAAATCTTTGTCTTCCAACTAAACTGTAAATCACTTTCAAAAACCATTTTTAGTTTTGAAACTGTTTGAGACAAATGTCTCTTATACTGACAGACATGGGAGTTGTCTCCATTTGTATAGCAAAAATCTTTCCATTCGGGTTGCATGTTTAGTTTGGCCATTTTTCATATTGTCTTCCGCTGTTCTACTAATAAGTCATGAGGAGCTAACTCTGATAATTGACATACCGGTGTCTGAACAAGTGCTACCATCTTCTTCTTTTTCACACCCCTTGACCTGGTGGCTAATAACCTACATAGAAATAATTTTGCTTAGCGATATTGTCAGCAGGGTCAGCATACTCTGCTTAATACATATAAGTACTCTTTCTTCAAGAGTGGCATTAGGGCATGGAATGGGTTGCCTGAACAAACCAGGAAAACCAGTAACTTAACATCATTCAAAACATTAATAAAAATGCAAGACTAGACTCGGACCACGGATGAGCGTAGGACGCAATAATCTTCTTTATAAAAGGAGCGTCTGTAACACATAAGATAAGATAAGGTAGTCAGCAGACGTCAGCATAGGGTTGTCAATGAACTGGGGCATTGATGCCACCGGTTGAAAATACCCACACTAGCACAACAGTCCTGAATAGACTTGATGAACTCTGTGTTGCTAGAATCTATAAACAATTCTGACTGATTCTCAACACATATGCAGGAATCTTGGAAAATTCAAAATGAATACACCAAGTTATTTTTACTTCTTCTTCTCCTACATTAACCAGCCTGCAGAGCTGTTTTCTCTCTTGCACCCAATGCCAGACAAATATATAAGTATTTTGTTTTACTTGATTTGTATTTCTGTATAGTGTGTTGCTAATGGTAGGTTGAGGGAGAAACGATGTATCTCTGCGGTTGTTTAACTTGGGGGATCAAGTAGGAAGTGGTTTATCGTTTCAGTCGTTAGGGAGGAGGGGGAAAATTTACTCTAGTTAGTTAATGGGTCGTATTTTTTATGTTTAGATCTGGGAAAAAATCTTAGCCTACACTAGGATTCGAACCCAGGACCTTCGGGTCGCCAGTCGAATGTGCTTCCGCTCGGCTACAGTGCCCGGTGTAAACACTAAAAAGTAATTTCATTTAAGCTTAACCCTTTAACTGCCATAGTTTTTTAAATATAAATATTGGCTGACTTTACATATGTTTACCATTTCTTTATTTATTTATGACATCGGTGTGACATTCTCTGTATTTAAGTGTACGGAAATGATGCCGTCGATGTGGCGATTTTTAAGGGGTTAACCAAATAAATATTTGAGAAGGTATAACTTAAAGTTGTGGTTTATTTTCTCCAGGCTTGAACTGCCAGTGTGTGAAGAGCATTAAATTTGACATTACCAATGACAAGGGGTGTGCCCATAAATTTGAAGAAATGATCAGACAGGTGGCACCACTACTTGGCAGACAATGTGAGCATTCAAGATCAGGTAATGATTTTCTAGTCTTAACTATTCAGTCATAAATTTGCACACATTGTATCTATAGCATTAAAGGGTACCTGTAATTTTTCATAGGTGTACTTTTACTGGCTTATTGACTAAAAATGTTGTTCTTAATCTCCTAAAACATTAACAAAATGAAACTAAAATGTTAAAAACAAGTAGACCAAAAAATGGATTAATAAAATTTGCATTTTAAATTGCTTTTTTAAAAAAACAGTAGCACAAAAGTATCAGCGTATGTTTAGCACAAGAAATTTAGTTATATTGCAACAAATTTTCAGTTTCCATTTTTTTAATATATTTTTTTTTACTTTATTTTTCCGTTATTTTAATTTTTGTTTTTGAAATTTTCTTTTCATTTATTATAGAGCCCAACCATTGCCTAAGTAAATCACAGCCTGGAGAGTTGTCTCCCCCTCCTCGTGTCTGCCTGGTCGGCCTGCACTGTTGTGGAGACCTGACCCCTGCCGTGCTGTCTCTGTTTGACTCCGTGAGCTGTGTCCAGTCCATGTGTTGCGTCTCCTGCTGCTACCACAAAATGGCTTGCTCTCCAGGTCAGCGGTTTGCAAGGATACATTTAAAAGGGACAAACCTTTAAGGCCATTATGGCCAAGAAGTGTAGAGGTTGCCAGTGCTTTAGGTTGTATACTGTTGGGGAAGAACTGACTTGATTTGTCAAGTTAGGGAAATTTAGGGAAAAAACTGACCAAGGTTTGGTAAGGTTTTTGTTTATAATAATAAAAACATTTTTTTATCTGTTTGTTTAATAGCCTATTTACCCGAGTTGAAGAAGAATTAAATGACACCTATTGGCTTAAATGCTTATGTTATTTTTCATTACTGTAAAATTGTATTCTTACGATATCAAATTATAAGACCTGTTACATTGAGAATCATGAGGACATCATTCTTTCTCTCTCTGTCTGCAGTGTCTGGGTCTTTCAGTAATTTTCCTATGAGCAGCATGGTGAGGAATCAATTCTCTGACTACATGAAGCACAATACTTCCTGGCATATATCTCCTTGTACTCTAAGACTTGGAGCACAACAGACCAGGTAATTCATTAACCCTTAAAGTACCGACCTACTTATTTGCGATGTATACCTTCAGTCCCAGCCATTATTTTACTAATTATTCCCTCCATCCCAGACATTATTTCAGAATGGCTGAGACATTGATAGGGTTCCGAAATTATTTGTTTACTTTTTTTGTTGGTAAACATTGATGATAACACGAAGAGATTAAATCGCTAGAAACATAATAACTTACCTTATTAGAATAAAGTAATTGTATTCATTCGTAATAATAATCCATAAGAAAAAGTCTCATCAACGTGTACCGCCATAATAACGCAAGGTAATTCCGTAGTGTCCATTAGGACCGCACTCAATAATTGGTCAATTTTCATAATTTAAAAAGCGAAATAAAATTCAACTATTCAGCTATCGAATAAATATTCTGCCCGAGACTATGGTGAAAGGTCAAATCCTTTATTTTGATCTTTAAATAGACACCCTTCCTTGAGGGAAATATACGCTTCTGGTATTTTAGGAGATTCGTTTTCGGAGGGAAATATACGATTCTGGGTTTGAGGGAAAGAAATAGTTGGAGGAATAAATACGCGACAGGGGCTGTACGGGTTAATACATTAAGGAATAAAACTTCAAGGTAGTTAAGTAAAAGTATCCCAGTCAGAGCATTTTGTTAATAATACTTTGTCTAATCCAATATGGTTATATATTCTACACTATTCTTGAGTACTATGTAAAATGCACATTAAAGAAATTTATAATTCAAAGAAAAAAATATCCATGGGGCATAGTAGCAGAGTGTCAAATCCTGTATCAGGTCTGGAGGGTATCCCTGAGTCTACCCAGCTCTGAAGGGTAACTGACTTTAGTTGGGGTAAAGTAGCAATGGCTGCACATTATGCTGGTCACAGAAATATTTTAGTTGGGTAAAGTAGCAATGGCTGCACATTATGCTGGTCACAGAAATATTTTAGTTGGGTAAAGTAGCAATGGCTGCACATTATGCTGGTCACAGAAATATTTTAGTTGGGTAAAGTAGCAATGGCTGCACATTATGCTGGTCACAGAAATATTTAAAATCCGTATTGTTTCTATGAATCCCAGGTCAAGCTGGCAGAACCAAAGTGAGGCAGACCACAGGAAGCACACGAGACATGTGGCTTACAGGGCACTCATAGAATTAGTCGGTGAGTCCTTCTATCATCTCTGTCATTTCACAATCACCTAAGTCATTTTTTTAGTGTTTTGAAAAAACTATTTTAAAAAAACTTCTGTTATGTTACTTTAGTGCATTTAAAAAGAAAACTGTTTTTCTGAATGGTTTAAGACAGGGTCATCAACCTATGGCACGCGTAAGAGAGGCCCAAAAAGTCTATTCAAGTCTCTTCTACAAGAAATTTAGTGCTACAGCAGGATGACTTTTAGGCTGTTGGCACGCTGAATGAATTAGAAATCCTACTTTGGCACACTGTTTTCAAAAGGCTGCAGACCCTTGGTTTAAGATATGGGTGATTTGCCAAATAATAGAAGACTGTTTAAACTTAAACTATAGGCTACATTTCCAAATGGCAATAGCCACAGGAAAATTAGAAAAGAAAAAAACCCTGTACAATGGAAAAAAGGGTCATAGTCCTTTGTTAAAAGTGGAATAAGTCTAAACTACAAAAGTGTGACTGCTGTTTTTTTTCTTCCTGTGTGGTCTTTAAATCAAAAATCTTTGTTTATATGTTTTATTTTATAGATCTATGTGGGTTTATTTGAGTCATGCTATTTTAAAAAATGTTAGGTTGTGGATTTTCATTGCTAGTTCAAGTAACCCATTTTATGTCTGAATGCCAACTTGGAAGAAATAGTAATTTATTTTTTTCCTGTCTAGTTCAGGCAACCCATTCCATTATTAAATGCCACCTTGGAAGAAATAGCTAATTTAGTTGAGTTTTCCTAGGCCGAAGGGCTAATGCCCAAATGGCTGCTGGAGCAAGATGATGATGAAGTTGGTTTTTCAGAGTTGTTCAGACAACCGATTCTAAGTTCAAATGCCACCCTGAGAAAGGGTGGTATTTCTACTTAACTTAATATATAAATATATATACTGGATCTACAACTTTAGATAAATTAACCATCAACCATCTTTCATTTTAGTGATTGCAGAGTAGACTAGAGAATTAGCATTATAAGAAATTGATATAGTAACTCAAATAGATAGAGTCCACTCGCAATTGGTTTTGTTTTTTTATTGTACTAAAAAGGTAGAAATATCAGAAAGAGTTTAGACTCAATGATAAAGCAGTAATGTGAAGCTACACTACCACTTCAGCTTTAGTTAAATAGAGAGTGTATGCTTGTTGGTTGACCCATTCTATACATATATAGATCATTACAAATTCGGGTCTGTGAAATAATAAACTCGATGAATACTTAAAGAAGAATTTAACTCTTTCTCTCCGGATCGACAATACCAGCGTCAATTTGTTAAAATACTTTTATTTTGTTAATTTTCAGTGCTATTCTTTTTATTTTACTCTTACATAAATCTAGAATGATTTTACTTGGAATAACATCTGGATTTATGTTTACATTGTAATTTAATTTTTATTGAAAAAAAAGCATTTTTATGGATTTGTTTTTCACCCATGTAGGGCCGTGTATGGTGGGTAATGATAATAAATGATAGAAGCGGGCTTTATATTTATATTTGTAAAGAAATATTTGTTTTTAATTGTGAAAAAGGGTATATATTTTAGGAAAACAATGTAGTTAATTAATTTAGGAATGTATTTATTTTTGGTGTGAGCCTTGGAATTTGTGTTACATAAGACTTTAGTGAGTAATTTTTGTCTTATATTTTTGTTTTTGAGATTATTTTTTAAATATAAGTTACACACGATATTATATTCTCTGTAAGGAGCTTTTAGTTTCCTTTAATTCAATTCCAAATATGATATTGTCTGATTAAAACCAAAGGAGTTATTAAGATTTGAAGATAGCAATAGTAATGACAAAAAGAAAACAAAGGATAATTCCGTCAGAATAGGGAAAATAATTCCGGAAAGAAAGAGTTAATGCTTGAACTTGTGTACAATAATTACTTTCAACCTCACTGGTCAATAATAAGTAGCTTCCTTGGAGCTAAGCAAAAATCAACAATAACTGCTCCAAAGCATGATTTATATAGATTTTTAATGCAGAAAGTACTGGAATGGATTTTCGATTACAAAAGAAAAAACGCACTAGATAGTGGTAGAGACTATGACATGAGAAAAAGTGTTGTGTCATTACTTCTTAATGCGATAACAAATGCATATAAGTACACTTTCTTCCCAAGTGGCATTCGGGCATGGAATTGGGTTGCCTGAACAAACCAGGAAAATCAGTAATTTAACATCATTTAAAAACAGTAATAAAAATGCAAGAGTAGCCTCGTACCACGGATGAGCGTAGGACGCAATAATCTTTTTTATAAAAGGAGCGTCTGTAATGTATTAGATAATAAATAACTACCTATACAATTTTCCTCTGCACCGAGATTAAATGTAAATAAATAACTCTGCATGCACTAGAGAGACAATGCTATACACATATAACAATACACATATACATATGACTTTACTTTCTAGTTTGTTCTAATTAATAGAATGTGTGACTCAATATCACAATAGATACTGGTGAGCTAATGAATTGTTTATTTTACTCTCAGTTGATCCAGATTTCCCAGATGTCAGGAAAAGAGTTAGAAAATGTGATTTCAAATCCTTCCCTGATTTTTTAGATTCTTTTTTTCCTATTTGTGAAGAGATGGATGGTAAGTTTTTGTGTGTTTTTTTTTTAATTCAAATGTTAAGAGATCAAGGTTAATTACTGAATAATGTTGAACACTTTTCCTTAATTAAATCTTTATTTAGGAAGAAAAATTTGTTTAACCAAAGACTATAATAAGATGGACAGCTTGTTCTATTTTTACAGCTTAAGTATTGTGTTTTCCGTGCGCAGCCAAAAATGCTGTCCTAAATGACTCCTAAACGTGTCTAAAGACTTCCGCTGTGTACAACTTTCAATTTTGATCTCAATTTTTCATTGATAAAATCAATGCAAATCACTATAAACAGGAAGTCTAGAGGACCTGGTGCGATTGGAAATTTCCGAAACAGGAGATTTTGAGTCATCAATTTGATCAAATAGCAGAAATATAAAAGCAAGTGGTCCATCTTATTGTAGTCTTTGGCTTAAGAAACTTAGTGATGGGGTTGGAAAACTTTATTTTTACAGCATTTAAATTAAGTCCGTAGTTTAAAGTCCTCTAAGCTACGAAATTAAGGGAAGTAGATGTCAATCAGATAGGTATTGGGTTGCTACTCTGTAGAATTCTGGTTCAAACCCTAGCAAAAAACATGTCTTTCTTTCTCAGGACTGGAGGGTGTGCCGGTCACACAATCCCCCTAGTTTTCTGTGGTCACAGAAACTGGGGAACGCTGATTCACCGGCCCCTTATAGATCAATTTGGTCCGAAAAGAATTACCGTATTTTATTTTAACATAAGGTTTAAATAAGTATGTGTTCTTTGTTTTTAGATAATGTAGCTATGGCGTACAGAGGCAAGCTGACAGATTTATATGCAAAACATGAACAAGACATCAGTTTAATAGAGATTTTTACAGTAAGTAACATTACTAGTGTACAAATGGATTCCAACTTGTATAACGTTTTAGGAAAGAATGTATTACAGCATACAATATAATTATATATAAGCATACAAAAATATATCACAGGCATAGGAAGAAGCTGAATACTGCTGCTTCCCAATCTGCTTAGCGGTGACCTTGGTTTATCGTATCTTCATTTATCATTAATTCTCTTTCAGTTTTTGTTTAGATAATGTTTTATAGTCAGTTCAGTTAATCATGCCTCAATAATCGTAGGATGCAATAATCTTCTGTATAGAAGTAGCATCTACAACTTATAAGATAAGAAGATAGGATTCATCTATATTTGTTTTGTTTACTTATGTTTATAATTTATTTATTCAGTTTGGATCGTGTGTATATTTGTGTGATGTATTGATATTTACACACATCTTAATGCTTACTGTCCGCAGTGCCTGCAGGTGATGATACAGCCAGTAGTAGAAACTTTAATCCATAAAGACAGACTGCAATGGCTTGAAGAAAGAGGACACCAGAATGCAAGGATAGACCCACTGTTCGATGATGGGATATCACCACGAAACTTTGCCATTGTGGCATGCAAGGATAGTTTTTCTGTTTAATGACGAGGTATTTCCAAGAAATGCGTAGCATGCAAGGATAGATCTTTTGCTTGATGACAAGATATCTCCAAGAACTTTTGCCCTCGTGGCATGCAAAGATAGTTGCTCTGTTTGATGACGGGTTTTCTTCCCAAAACTTTGCCCTCGTGGCATGCAAGGATTATACCACTGTTTGATGACAGGATATCACTGAAAAAATTTTTTGAGGCTTATTTATGCCAAATGAAGAACTTAAGGTAGGGTGGTCCACTTCCAAAAGAAGCTGTGTCCCCTTTTTTGAAAAAATTCTTCAAGAATAATAGTCTCTATGCTGATCTTTAGTAAAGGCCTCAAAAAGTTCAAAGTTTTTTTTTATTTTATTGGATAGAAAATATGAAATGCCTTTCAAAAGATTCTGAATTAGGATATAAAAGAGTCTATTTTTGTAAAATCAGTTTCAATTAAAATCAATTCAATTAAAAATGTCACATAGCGACGATTCACTTTTTTTTCTTCCAAACTGCGTCAAGTGTCAGATTAGACTTGGCTCTGTGTCATCCTGTACTTCCAGGTCAGTCAGTTACAGGACAAGCTTGTGACATACAAAGTGTCACCGCTGAATCCAAACGTAACTGGACTTCACAGTGAAGACTTAAGTCAAGACAATGCATTTATCTTAATATCTGAAATAATATGGATGGCCATGATTATTTCATTTACACTTGAGCTATCATTAAGGCTTCAACTTCAACTCTATACAAAGCTTGTAAGTTGAACTACAAACTATAGATTCCAGCAGAGACGACAAAGTAATTTTGGTATGTGCCGCTGCGTCTGTTCTACTTAAAGCACAAAGAAAACGAAAATGGTGGGTGAAACCTTGGATTGAAAGACAAACAATCTATGGAGCATACCATGCTCTTTAAGCAAACTGGAAGAGGAAGATACCAATTCTTTTTTTAACTTTTTGAGAATGGACATTCATCACTTTTGAAATACCAATTCTTTTTTTAACTTTTTGAGAATGGACATTCATCACTTTGAAGAGCTGCTTGCCATGATTGCTCCATCTTGCATAAGCAGTCAACAGTATTGCGAGAGGCGATCTCAACAAGAGAAAGATATGCACTCTCACTTCAATTTTTGGCTTCAGGTTGGTTCTTTTGTATTTTATTCAATTTAGTTTTTTTGTTACTTAAAGTTAAAGTCAGAAGTGATTTAATTTTAAAACCAATTTCTTTATAAGTTCAAATTATAACACAATCAAAATCTCTGATCAAGGCCCCCAACATACTTTATGAGTTATTACATTTTTATTTCAGGAGACAGCTATACAAAAGAATCACCTTTCAGCCAGGAAATACAATGGCTCAATAGCTAACTCCTAAATGATAGTATTGATAGGCCTACTTTTTTCTTGTATGATAAATGGTATGATAGTGTGCGTGAATGTCTATTGTGTTTGAGTACAAATGGTTCTTTAATATTGTTTTAAGAATGCTGAAAGACGGAATTTATGTAGTCAAGTCAAATTTCCATTTATTTGGATCAATAAAGCAATCTTATCTTATCTTATCAATCTCTGCATTTCCTGTAAAGAATTGGTAGATGACAATTGGAGAAATCATCCCAGAGACATGTCCTGCTATCACAAATGTTCTTAAAGACAATTACATGGTGGTAGGTTTCAGTCTACCATAGACAAACATAATTAAAACTAACTGAAAATAACAAAACTACAAAGTACAATAGAGCAAAAGTATACAAACATTTATTTCATTTTTATTATTTTTAACCAATAAGTTGTCAACTCAATGAAGATAAAAAATTATTTACATCAAGTTTACATATATCATTAATTTCTGATGGCGTGTAAGCTGGTCTACTTTTATCAAATACAGAATAAACAATTTAACAGACATTATACCAGAGTATATAATATAACTTAGGAACTTGCATAATTTTTTAAATAAATTTTAAGATGAATAAAACCTATTTTATGAGATAGAGGACATTAAATTTTTAATTTAAATGCTGAATTTTTATACCAAATTTATATATCTAGGTCAATTAGAAGCGAAGATAAGAATTTTTGAAGGCGAAGAAAATTCACCGGACATCTTAACAAAGAAATATAGGAAATATATTTTTAAAAGTGGGCTTTTCACAATAAGTCTGAAAATATGCAAAATATACCATCAATTATATAATACAAAATGTTCATCTCATCCCACTCTATGTAAATAACCTTAAAAATAACAGTTACCTTAACAGTTGGATTCATATTTTATATGCTGATTTGGGATTTTATTCTAAATGCAGGGGCGGAGCGGGATCCTGGGAGGGGGTTGGATTTTTTAAATTAAATAAATATATGTTGTGTTATATATCAAAATGCTAGGAATTAAAGAGTTTATTTAATCTCATTTGTCTTTCGTTCCTTGTTCACAACTATATCATTTCAAAAACCAATAACCAAATAATGAACTCGGCACTTGGCCACCAGGTAGGTAAAATTTCTCTGGTCAATGCTTTTGTATTGTATATATCAGTGTATGTTTTTATAAATAAAATTATTCAAACTTCAATTTTATGTTTTTTTCTGTTGGTTATTCTCTTGTTTCAATTTTATTTACACGACACAAGCACAACAGAAACACTTTGGTGACTTTGGCTATTAAAATAATACTATCATCAGGACTAATAGTGTATAAGGCGGCTAAGGATTGAGATTCATTTATATCAGTTGATATATTCTCACAATGTGACCTTAATATAGGCTTTATTCCAGGAGTTTGATAAAACTGATGATAATGTTCATGTAGTATGATTTGTATCACCACTTTTGACATTTAAATTAAAATGTTTGATAGGCCTACTTTCTAAGTTTTCTTTTAAGTTAGCAGGACATTCAAACATTTAATTGTTCTTAAATTGTTTCAAATAATTAAGTAAAGTAGGCATATAAACTAGAGTTGAGAAGTATAAAGTCTTAGGCCTAGACTGAAGTTGACTGTCTATTGTCTAAATTGACTCTAAATCCTATACCTAGCCACATAGCATCATATATCATGATATATCCAATAATACAGAAATTATTCTTTGACCATTGCATACTGCATAGTGTCCATAGCAACCATACTATAGATAGGCCTAGTCACAATAGTGACAGTGCACAACTGATGCTTTAGATATCAGTTATTGATGCTAGATATATTTAAACTATAAATGTAGTTTAATGCGATTAAAAAGAAACATCTTTATTAAATAATCTATAAATTAGTATAAAGATTGTAATCAAATTAAGCTTTATTGAAAATAGGTGCTTACCCAACCAAAAGGTAAAGGAGAGCATTTAAAATATGAGAGGTACCTTGTACAAACACTTATTATATACCCGGTATCAAATTAAAGATCTAACAATTTTAACTTTGACTGCATTTAGGTTTCATTAAAGAGCTTTAAAGAATGGTATAGCTTGCTTTATTTGTGAAAATTACCTTAATTACACTGCTTGCTTTGCTTTAAAAGAAATGCGATATTTATTTTATTTTCATAGCCACACATTGTCCTACTTTCACTTTTAATGAAAATCAATAGGAAAATTTGACAGTACAAAGTTTTCATAATTATTTCCCATGTGTATATAGTGTACACGGTTAGTCAAAAGAACTCGAAAAACCTGGCGAGTTTCTAAAAAAAGATGTCCACTAGCAAAAACCAATATGGCGGCCGACTTATGCTAGTACCTATATATAACCAATAGAACAGGCACAATTGTTACAGTAGGCCTATTATTATTATTTCAATGGTACTAAAAAATCTTCTTAGAATATAGCTTCAATAAGCACTGCATATATTCATTATAGATAGAGCATTAAATTCATCTCCTTTATAAAAATTCTTTAACTGTTTTACAACTATTCTAAGTCCACCCTTTTTTATTCTTGAATAAAACTTAAGTTAACACATTAGTTAATTATAAATTACTAGGAAATATCAACCTTTCATCTCAAAACTCCAAAACGTACAGATCTGTCATTCTACAAATCTCTCCTTTGTTAACTCTTTCACTAATAGAAAAATCATACTTTGCTTGCTTTATTAGTTTGAATACTTTAAAACTATTTATTTAGGGAAAAACTTGCATTCACTCTGTTAACTCTTAAAAACATGTTGCATTGAATAATAAACTGAACTGCAACAACATTATGAACAATAGAAAAAACTCAATATAAACAATTCTGTTTTTCAAAATAAAATGTGAAATGGGGGAAACTATCAATTTGACCAAAACACACATTACTCTCTCAAATCTTCTCTGAGGAATTTATGTAAAACTTCCTCAACCTCCATTCGAGCTAAAATGCGACGCTTTTCATTTTTTATCAAATTCAATGTTGCGCCTACATTTTTCGCCCAAATGGAGGTTGGATCCTCTTGCTTTAAACGTTTTTCTTCAATAAATTGAAAGAGGGAAGACTGCAGGGGATCTTCTGTCGCTTTTCTCTTGAATTTTCTGGAATGGGTTGCTGCTGCTGCTGGCCTAGAAGGGGTTGCTGTTGATGGTCTTGAAGGAGTTTCTGCTGATTCATCTTCTGCTGATTCATCTTCTGCTGATTCATCTTCTGCTGGTTCATCTTTTGCTGGCTGACTTGGCTCATGACTGTCAAATGTAGAAGTGGTTGGGAGATACATGGAGGTGTCAGCATCCTCTTCATTACTGGTTGTTGCAGGTGCCTGCAACAGACAATACATACACATTGTATATTAGCAGTAAAAAAAACTTCATCAGTAATATTAACTGATTAACTACCGCATTAAAAGCAGAAAAAAATCAAGCTGCGGCCGAATTAAATTTCTGTCCCGTCTTTTTGCATGCGGGTGTGTGTACATATGCGTGTGTTGTTCTCTTATCCATAGATTTTAAAACGAATTATACCTTTTTGTAGGGAAATAAATTGTGTATAAGATAAATATAAACAGAATGTAGTTAATTTGTTGGTTTAGACAATAATTTATGTTGAAATGTGATTTGTTACAAAAAAATAGACGAAAAAAAAATAATTCCTTTTACCTAATATTTCTTATTTTCCTAAATGAATTTATAGCTTTCACTCATAATTATTATAAAGTATATCTAAAATCGAACATAATAAATCCAAGATGAAGTTTATTGAGTTGTATTTACACAAACAAGATAAGATTATCAATCGAAACATTTTCAGAAAACGGGAAGAAAGTTTGTATTTTTTCGCTTATTTTTACCGAAATTTAACACAGAAACTAAGAATGTTTACGATCTGAAATCGAAAATAGATGGGTAAATATACTTCCTGTTGGTAACTACAAATTTCGGAACAAAATTTAAAGAAATAATGCAAATATTTAGCTTTAAACTCGGCGAAATAATCTTGGCGCTGTCAGCGGCTTGTGGTACAAAGTGAATGAATCGCATGAGCCGCTCACAGCGGCTCATGGTAGTTAATCAGTTAAGGCTCTTTGCAGGAGCCTGCTATATACAATACATTATGTATTATTATGAGTGAAAACAGCATATTAAATTTAAATAATATTCTTTTTTAGGTTCCCAAAACTGTTGATAAATGGAAACCAGTAGCTGATGAATACAACAAAAAATGGCAGTTTCCTCACTACATAGGTGCCATTGATGGTAAGCATGTTGCCAACAAATCCCCTCCAAACAGCGGCAGCATCTACTACAATTACAAGGACTTTCATTCCATCATACTCTTGGCAGTTGTTGATGCCCACTACACATTTCTGTGGTATGAACTTCGAGTGAACGGACGACAAAATGATGCAGGTGTCTACGGTTCCTCTGTATTTGCTGAAGCACTGGAAAACAACACTTTAAACTTTCCAGAACCCACCCCTATCCGTGAAGGCAGTTCCATAAAAATTCCTTTTCTGCTGATTGGAGACAACGCGTTTCCACTTAAGGAAACACTGTTGAAGCCATACTCAGTGTGGTCCGTCTAACAAGGAGATCATTTTTAATTACCACTTGAGTCGAGCAAGAATAGTGTCTGAGAATGCTTTTGGAATCCTTGTCAATAGATTTAGAGTTCTGTCACATTCAATGAACTTAGATCCAATTGTAGCTACTTGTGTAACAGAATGTTGCACAGCATTACACAATTACCTTCGTACTGAACAAGATGTTAATTACAACCGAGATCTTGAAATACATCAAGTAAACTGGGGCGACAACACACAAACCTTTTTCACTGGCAACAACAGCACTAGTAAAGTCAGAGAATTGAGGGAAGAACTGAAGGAGTACTTCTGGAACGAAGGGCAAGTGCCTTTTTAGTGGCAACATTTATATGGGAGGCAAGCACAGACATGAAAACATATGAGTATTTCTTGGGCATATAACAATCTGGTGCAAATGTGTGACAGTTGTTAGCTAAAATGATCCACTGAGTTACATAATTTAGAAAATAATCATTAATTTATGTCTTTTATTGTTTAAATTGCATTTACTTTACCAGATTTGAAGTAGTATCTGTACTGATGTTGATTAATCCTCGTAGAAAAGTCATGGCGTTAAAATATGGCCACTTGATTGCCCGTACATTGGCAGTCCCACATCTACTTTTCTTGAAACTGCTGGAAATGCGCAGCTCCCTGGTGTAATTATTTCGGAGAGCAAGCATTTTTTTTTGAATATTTTCATCTGAAAACAATTAAAACAGTTGAAATGTATACATTTGTTTTTTGCCTTTTTTGTATGTAATGTTATGTTTATACCAATTTTTCTTTATTATGTACATCATTTTTGGTTTTAGTTTGTGCCCCTAGAATAATCTAGTCATAATGATATAATAAATTATGTCTTTACTTATCTGTCCTGCAATTAGAATGGTTTTCATCAATATTTATTCTAGTCATTCTGTCATTCTGCTGGAGTGTCCTGCCTCCAAAAAAAAACTAACTACAAAAAAAAAATATATAGTGCCCAAGACCAAAACAAGAGCGGACACTTCATATTCGAGACCCAGTAGATCTATATTTAGTTAAAAAAATTAAGTGGGTGCTGAAATACTCATCATAAATCATAAGTAGCTTTACTCATTATTTAGGCCTACTATTTACTGCATTGTAGTTCACTAATTGTGTAGACCAGTGGGAGTAGGCTACTCAAAACTTAAACATGGTACAGACCTAGACTCTATAATGGTCCAACAATATTACAAATTATTTATGACTGAGACTGAATCAATGGCAAATAATGAGTGGATGACGATACTTTTCGCGGTATACTACTTCTAGGACCAGGACGTGAAGGCCTAGTAAAGTAATATTAGTATTTTAGTACATCTAGCTAGGCAGTAGACTACATCATCATGATAAGATTCATAACACTATAATATTATTATTATATACTAATAGTACTTGTAATAATTACTATCTTATGTTACAGCCTACAATACAATACACGTTTACAGCTACAGCGAATAAAAAAAAAACGAAAGATAAAAATTACCGGTGCACTCGATCCCAGTCTGTTCCTTGAAATTTACATTAACACTTGACCAGGCAGCTTTCTTCATTATGATATTTCTATAGCTGGATAATTTAATATTCCACAGACATTCATGTCTTTGGTACAGCTCAATCAAAATAATGGTGTTCTCTCTCGATAAGTTGGCCAGAACGCCGGTCGATTTAATAGCAGCCATCTTTGTTTACTTTTTTAACTAGGCTAATTATCACATGATCTAGTTTGCGCTTCCCATTGGCTGGCACAGCTTGAATCAAGAATCATGATTCAAAATAAGAATTTATTTGGATTTCTTTCTTTTGAGCATTCTTCTTCTTCTTTATTTTTCTGTGGAGACCCCATTAGACGAGGAAAAAGTTCAATTTTTTGGGTGATTTGACAACAAATGCCCCGGGATCACAGTTTGTGTAGGCCTATTAACAATTTATAACTATGGAAGTCAGATTTTTATTTCTTCAGGGTATAGGGATGGGTCGATCTGTTTTTGTTTGCTTCCAGTTTTCGCTAAAGTTAAAGTAAACAGTTCATTACTTGTAATTCAAAAAGTAAAACAAAAAATAATTGCATTAAAAGAACATTTACTATTCAGATAGCAAAATATCTCAGGATCCAATTTAAAACTAAATTGTTCATTAATTTTATTACAACAAATTACAAAACAAAATACATATTTTATATAGCGTTATCCATAACAGTTAGTCATTTAATGCGCTTTACATGGAGGAGGAATATGACTGACTGTGGACATTTTATCTGCTTTGCTCAGACAGACCCGTCAACAGTGGCAAAGTAAAGTTGGATGGCTGGCTATCTATATAAACAAACAATATTACAATACCAACTGTTTTACAACAAAAGAAAAATATGCACACCAGACGAAGAATTATTGCGCGTCAGCCTCAGGCCATACTATCTACCATAAATATATCGTCAAGACTTCAGTCAGCCAGAATACAGTGGATGACTACTAATGAACTTTTTTCTTTTTATGATAAATTGTGTGAATGTGTGTGCGCTTGTCTATTTTATAAGTATGTTTCTGTGCTTGTATACAAATTACAAATAATTATTTTATTTTGTTTAAAATATGCTGAAGGACAAAACATCAATCAAGACAAATTTCCATTTGTTTTGGATCAATAAAGAAATCTTATCTTATGTTATTTAAAAAAAAATATGAATGTCTTTAATTGTGTTTGTAAAATGTCAATATTAATTTGTATTCACTTTTTTTTAAATATAAGAATAAATGTCAGATATTGTCATATTCAATTAAAAAAGACTTGAAAGATTTAAAAAAATTCCTGACGACTTAAAAGAAAATATTTTACTTTTAATACACAATAATAAACTCTATTTCTTTTTTTTGTTTTTTTGTTTCTGTGACAGGGGAGGTAACTCATGAAAAATTAAATCCTGAAGAAAGTCAAAGGGAATTAACCAGCTTTCGACGTTATTTTTTGTACATGTTAAAAGTGTTGAATTTAATTTATAGGCCTATAATTAATTTTTATTTTCCTTATCAAAATTTTGTTGAACTCATAAGCAATGAAAACCAGACTGTATCATTATAAGCAGCCTGACAGCTTTTTTTTCTTTTCAGCATTCTTTAAATAAAACTGACGTAATCAGTTGTTTTAAAACTCTACAAAACATAAAGTTAATTTAAAATTATGTCCCATTGTGTTTATCTGTAGGGTAAAAAAAACAAAAAAAAACAACAGAAAGACATGTACCAACCACATTGCAGCAAGGAAATGCTAAAGTTAATTATTTACCTTTTTAAAATATTTCTTAGAAAACCCTTGTTATAGGCCTAACTGTAGTGTCTGATTGCTGAAGAGGAAAAGCTTCTACTCATCGCGAAACGAAAAGAAAAGCAACGAAACTAAATGCTAAGTCTTAATATGCACAAAATTCAATTAATTACTTTGAGCAACAAACTAAATGAAAGAATGCTTACTAAAGATGTGAACTGTAGCCTAAAGTTTTATTTTGTCTAAATTGCCCAAATGCAAGGGGCTTCTCAGCCTAGATCTGGTTCACTAATTCACTAAGACTAAGAAATAATAGGCCCTACACTCAAACCATTCGATGAATGTTTAAAGAAGAATGTAATTCTTGAACCTATTTACAATAATTACAATCAATCATTCAACTACACTGAAGTAGCTCATATTTATATAACACTCTGCAAACCAACAACTAACTAACTACACCTCTGCCTGCCTTATAATGGTTTTGGTGCATAATATAGTGCTCAAACGGATTTTCCCGGAAGTTTTCAGTTTCCTTAGAAAAAATGAGTACTATAGATATGTAGAGACTACGAGAACACATTATACTGTTGTAGGCAAATAATCTCTACGCCATAATAATTAGTTTAGTTAGCCTACTAATTGAATTGTGGGGCACGGTAGCCGAGCGTGTTTGACTGGCGTACCGAAGGTCCTGGGTTCGAATCCTGGTGAAGGCTAGAATTTGTTTTCCGGGTCAAGAGGGTGTCCCTGAGTCTACCCAGCTCTAGTGGATAACTTAGTTGGGTGAAAGTAACGGCGGCTGTGCATTGTGCTGGCCACTCAATCACCTAGTATGCCGTGCCCACAGAAACTGTATAAACGCTTCCTCACCGGCCCTACGATCAATTTGGTCCGAAGGGTACTTTACTAATTGAATTATAGATACAATTATAAACACCGGTAGGGAATGAAAACTATTTAAACATGTAATACGCATATACAGATAACAATAGACACTTATCGGTAGCTATAGTAATGAAATCGTACTGATTGCAGGTCTAGTAAAAAATCTATCCATATGATTGTATGATTCTCTCAATAGTCCTCCTTTGTCCTCTTTTTTTTTACTCTTTGTGTCCTCCTTTGACACCCAAGCATCCGGCAAGCCCAACTCTGTATGTTCTGCACTCACAAGTGCACCAGTAACTTAACATCATTTAAAACATCAATAAAGATGCGAGACTTGACTCGGACCACGGACGAGCGTATGACGCAATAATCTTCTTTATAGATGGAGCTTCTGTAATATATATAAGAAGTCAGAGATGATACAGAATATGTCACTCACGTATGTGATTCCGGAACTAAAACAACCACTGCAGAACTGGTGCACACTCAGGTGCCACTGAATGAATATATTACAAAAGGTTAAATAGGTGGTGTTGTTTTTTTTTCATTTATTTTTCATAATAAAGGGATGCAATCGTTTTAAACAAACTTTTCAACAATATGCTAGAATATCATCAGTTACCTCCCCTATACTATCTGTGTAATTTGAGATTTTACTATTTGTTAGGAAGAAAAAACGAGGAGATTACTTTTTTTTATTACAATTGCTTTCAAATTATTTTTTTTATAAGCCTATATAAAATGAATTATGTCGAAATGACATTGTTAATGTATATGCTGTAATCTAATCGTAATCTTTGCAAACTGTTGGTATAGGTATAATAAGAGCGCAAACTGCAACCTGTTTGAAATAAATAAATTAAAATACACTTGGTATTTTTCCTTCAGAAATGATTTTATATTTAAATGAGGTCGGTTCATGCTACATTTATTTGCTGTGTCCTATGTTTATAAAGTTTTAAATTACTAATTAGCTTTATATCCTTTTTTCAGCCTAGAGAATCATATCGTGTTTTTGCTTGTTTGTTGCTCAATGTTAAATGCGCCCTGGGCTTACATTATGTTTGTTGACAGCGCTATAGCCTACATATAGAATTATTATTATTATTCATAATTTTATTACTGGTGCTTTCAATTGAGTTGTTTAACAAAAATCTTTAAGCTTGAAACTGATGAAATTAAATCATCGTATATGTTTATTAAATCATCGTTCGTGTATCAACTGCAATCGAAACATGATCTCTGCAGCTTGGTTGACTGTTGATATAAACTACAAGAGAGCAAAGAAAACGAATACTGCCCCACTTGGTATTTTACTTACAGAAACGTGTACATGGGCGTGCAGGCCTTTATTTTGATTCATGTCTCAATAGTAGGCTACGTGGGCGGAGACACAAGTTGATAATATAGCCAGGGCTGGTTCATACATATAGGCCTAGGCAACCTAGGCGGCTGTGTTTAGGGCGCAAAAATTTTTGGGGCGCATAATTGAGAATTTTTTTTTAATTTGGGGATTTAAAAATATAAACTAAATTAAAGTTTTGTATTTCTGCGCGCTACTAGCATACGCATACGAATTACTATGTAATGAAAGTTGAAGGGATGAGAGTAGGACGCAATAGTCTTCTTTATAGAAGGAGCGTCTGTAATATATAAGATAACTCCAGACAGTGATAGTAAAATCTATAAGAGAGCACGAACAATGTGGAACTAGTCTTTATTTTTTCAGTCTCACCAATCTAGACTATATCTTCACCTCACATATTCAAATTTGCAAATATTTATGTTTTGTTACTGTTTTTATACGTTTGTATTTTTAAACCTATATACAATCGGTTTGTTTCCCTGTTAAATAATTAAACGTTATTGTACACTAAATAGCATCCCCACTTTTTCATTAAGCCCATGTGTCATTTTCATCATTGCATCTACATGATTATTAAATGTCACTTTTTGTCTTATATGTCACCCATCTCCGCGAAATTAGTCGCAAGTCACATTTGGGTCATATTTGAGTTATTAAGTGCACCCTTTAGCCATTTCAGTGCAGAATTCAATGGTGAAAACCGTTTAAAAATCGGACAATGTTTTACTGTAGTCTCTGTCTGGAACATGATTTTTTTTAAATATTTAAATTTACTATAGGCCTAGTATTTTGATATTGTAGGCCGAATTTCAAAATTTTAAAATACTTTAAAAACAATCCATAATTATTATTTAATCGAACCAATACGACAGACCTATAATGAAATGAATAAAATAATTAGAAAAAATTAAAATCCCAAAAGCGATAGTTTACATCCCCGGCGCACATTTTTTGGGGGGGACTTTATCTTGTAATAGACCGATGTGACTTGTTACTCATTTTGTCGTGGAGGGGTGAGTGTGGGGTGACGTATTTTCTTTGAATATATAATCAGATTTTGATAGAGTAACCGTATAACATGAAACGAGGCCATATCAGTTTTATGCAAAACAAGAGATTGTTAAACAACAAACAAAACAAGGAGAAAATCCAACCTAATTTCTTTCTTTATTTTTGGAAATTTTCTTTACAGAGATATCACTAAGGCGTCTGGAGTTCTGCGTCTGGAAACTAGAGACCTGAAGTCAGGGGGGGGGGGGGGGGGTCTCCAGGCATTCAAGACTTCCGCCCACCGGTCGCCATTAAAAAAAAACAACCGTGCGCCTGATCTGTTTTTTTTGTTTGGGCTTCATCGATTAACTCCTTCTTCTCCAACACACTCCCCGCCACCACATTAAAAATTTTTTTTCCGATTTTTTCCTCAATTTTTTTTGTCAACAACCACACCGAAAGGAAAGAGGAGGGAGGGGGGTAGGGAGGAGGCTATGATCTCTTTTGTTTGAAATCCTCATTGATTGGCCCGAGCAAGATCAGACGTCTGCTTGATTACTGTCGTATTGTTTTACCAGGTAGGGTTTGCTCCCCTTGGACACCAAAACAAACATTCCCCTGTGCAGCGTCCGCCCGTCTCCTCTCGTTTTAAAATGGCTTTTTTTTAAAAAAAAAAAGGGTTTTCGACGAAGGCAGAGCGAGGTTTCCAGTTCCTTCAGACGTCCTAGAGAGAGAGATCACCGGCAGAAGTAGAAGAAGAAGAAGTGGCGATCGCCATAGCGATGGGAGCTGATAAGGTGCCTCCTTTTATTTTTTATTGGTCGGTTCATCTGTTTGTAGATCAGCCATCTTGATACTAGATGTAAGGGCTTGATGGAGCGTGTTGACACAGACTTTAAGGGCGGAGATGATTAGAAATAAAATAGTTCTGTGCGTGTTTGGGGGGGGGGGGGGGAGGAGCGATTCGTCTTTAATACAACGGATCTCAATGTGTCAGTCATTTTTCAAATCCTTTCTTTATTTTTAACTTCGTAGAACTTTCTAATGACCAACTTCCTATGTCCTCCTATACGACCCGATCTTTCAAAAAGATAATTGACCCACTTTCCGCCATCCTATCGAGCTTAAACTTGGCACATTTACTTTAAGCCACGACAACACGTTCTATCAAATTTATAGCCACATTATCCACCTCCAACCCCACAGCCACATTATCCACTTCCAACCCCACAGCCACATTATCCACCTCCAACCCCACAGCCACATTATCCACCTCCAACCCCACAGCCACATTATCCACCTCCAACCCCACAGCCACATTATCCACCTCCAACCCCACAATAATCAGATTTAACTGAGTTAATTTTGTTTCCTCACACTCTTTGGTTCGCATTTTAAAAATTTTATTGAGTTCTTTTATAATCTTTTTTAACGCGGATTACTGACACATATCATGTGCATTTCACTTACCGGGCTAATCTAATGTTATATAAATTTTATAGTTAAGTGAGTCCCTGTATTATTATATCATTTATTGTTCTATGTCTATTATCTTTATTTCTATTGTAAATCTATTAATCCGCATTGTATAATGTGTGCCCTTTATTATCGAACTAAGAAAAACAACATTCGCCCACTTTATATTCATTTATATTTGTTACAAAAGACTCTATTTCAAAACGCGAGAACCACTGGGGTTATAATAATAAAAAGAGGTGGGGGGGGGGGGGAAAGGGAGGAGCTGGGGATATTTCTAGTTTTTTCATAGAGGTAATGGATGTTTAAATTAAAAAAAAAGGAAATTTATCTAATGGACGTTGTGAACGCATGTGTGTGGTGTGTTTGTGTGGGGCGTATGTGTGTGGTGAGTGTTTATGTGCCCCCTCCCCCTCCCCTTTTTATTTTATTGTCATGAGATGAATTAGAGCCAATATTTGTTGTGGTGGCCTAATTAAACTCAAACGCTTCCTAGGCGGAGTTAAGTGGGGGTGTTGAGCTCACCTAAGCTCTCTCTCTGTCTGTCTGTCTCTGTCTCTCTGACTCTGTCTCTCTCTCTCATACACACACACTCGCGGGTACACATACACACACACATAACATACCAAAACAAACCAATACACGCACGAATAAAACATCTACGGAGTTGAGTGCCTGCCACGTGAAGATACCTTCTGTACTATTGTATTAGCTCTGTGGCCTAAGCCTATGTTATCCCAACCAGCCAGCTATACTGGACCTGGTCAATTGAACCAATATTGGACCTGAAGGTAAATCTTGGGCGAAAAAAACAAACAAACCCCACACGATCCCACCCAACCCGGGCCTTTAAAAACAACACAAACTGCTTTGTACCAATAGAGTTTTTTGTCTGATTCGGCGTTCTGGTGGACAGCTGCTAATGGCCTAATATTTAATAAACAAAATATTCTACAACGTAAGTATATCACACAAGCTAAAAGACCAGGCGTCGCCCTGGGTAACAATCAAATATAACTACAGATTTAAAAACAAAAAATGGTTATGCTAAATTCATATAGACAAGCTTTACGATTATCGTTTGAACAATACTTTTTAGACAAACTTAAAAGCCTGAAAAATTATACAAAATGATAAAATAATTACCTTTTCTTTGGGGAACCGAATCCTGATCCAGCACGAACCCACATTTCTGGTTTCAGCCGAAAACGAAACCATACCGAAAGTTATTAATTGAATTTCGGTCGAAACCGATGCCGAAACTGCTGTAATGGAAACCTGACGATATCTTGAACAAGTGAAGGCGGCTTGGCATTGTGCAGGCCAAACAATCTCCTAGTTATGTCGTGGTCACTGAAACTGGTGGACGTTGCTTAACCGGCCCTAAGGATCAATTTGGTCGGACGGAACTAGTTTGGACGAGAAGTCACCTCAAGTTCCGAGTGGGTTTTTCTGTTTACTCTATGTAAAAGAACTGGTTTATCCCCTTCCAGTACCAATGGTTGTTTTTAGACAAAAACCTTACATTTACCGTATATACTCACGTATAAGTCGCACTTTTTTTTTTACAGTAATTTCGACAAAAAGTAGGGGTGCGACTTATACACCCGACACTGTTTTTGAAACGTTCAAAAACATCACTACTCTGTCATAAAGTTTCCTACATAACCCCTATAGTCGATTGGAGTTATGTAGAATTATTAGGATATGCCTTTATTTGATTATGTTTGCCTTATGCACTATTAAAACATTTTTTTAAGGTAAGTTTCCAAATTAGGGTGAATATTTAGTAGCTTTTATGTTTCAAAGGTATGCATTTTTTAGATATTAAAAGGCAGTGTAACCCGGGAAGTCGGGGTGCGACTTATGCGCGGGTCAATGACAACGTATAAGGAAAAAAATCTTAAACTTGTAAGACTTATACACCGGTGCCACTTATACGCGAGTATATACGGTATTTATTCCTTTAAACGCATTAACGAGTAGGCACTTTAAGGAACCAGTGATCAGGAAAGAGTTAATGTGAGAACACAAAGCCACTGTGGTATAGTAGCGTCAATACAAACATGGCCACTGCAAGTACATCGAACGGGGTGAGGTCTAGAAGAGCAGGAATCTGCAACCTAAGGCACGCGTGCCAGATATTTAAAAAAAAACACACGCGCAGAGCGAGTTTTTAATAGGCCCACGAAAGACCCAACAAAAATGCAGTTTAAGGGTCTACTAGACAAGAAATTGAGATGAATGGATTATAAATCCTACTCGCCTGCTCTTTGCAAAAACTTTCATCTTTATCGCGCGTCTGCTCTGTTTACAATTATCATCTTTCTATCCTCTGCTCTGTGCAAAAACTTTCATCTTTATGTCGTCTGCTCTGTGCAAAAACGTTCATCTTTATATCGTCTGTTCTGTGTAAACATGTTCATCTTTATATCGTCTGCTCTGTGTAAACTTTTTCATCTTTATATCGTCTGCTCTGTGTAAACATTTTCATCTTTATATCGTCTGCTCTGTGTAAACATTTTCATCTGTATATCGTCTGCTCTGTGTAAACATTTTCATCTTTATATCGTCTGCTCTGAGTAAACATTTTCATCTTTATATCGTCTGCTCTGTGTAAACATTTTCATCTTTATATCGTCTGCTCTGTGTAAACATATTCATCTTTATATCGTCTGCTCTGTGTAAACATATTCATCTTTATATCGTCTGCTCTGTTAAAAACTTTCACCTTTATATCGTCTGCTCTCTGCAAAACTGCCTAAGTACTGACCAAATTCAATTTTTCGAAGACAATCGGCTGTTCAGAGGGTTGATTCCAGCCTGTACTTACACCCATAATCTTGTTACCCCCCCCCCCCCCACATTCTCTTGGAGACACCATGTCAGTTGAAGGGAGGTAAAGGGGTACGACATTCTGCTTGTTCATAAAGCCTCGAGGAATGAAAGGTTCCACTCCTCAAGTCTCCACCAGCAGATGTCTTTTGTGTGTCGCCCCGTGTCCAGTCGCAGCGTCCCAGGCTTCTTGTTTTCCTCTCGACAACCTCTCGACCTCTCGAGGACCATCGCTTGGGGCGATGAGCTTTCTCAACGGTCATAGATGAGGGGGGCTATTAGAAAATATGGGGGAGAGAAAGTGTGCCTTGCCCTTCCCCCCACCTTCTCCCTTCGGCGCAGTTCAAGTCTTAATGCCATGTTTAAATAGACAGAAAACATTTATTTTCAATTGACATGAATATTTAAACTCAATTTCTCTAAACGTATTTTTTTTTTCATTTATTTGTATCCTTGATGCATTAACTTAAAATAAATATGGTCTATAGTCTATATTATATATGCCATAAATTGTGGAAAGTATTATTAAGTTTTTATGATAATATTCTTCTGTCTCAAATTCTAAAAAGGAAACAAATTAAAAAAAAAAGAACAGCTATGAAATGTCAAAGGATATTTTATTTACAAATATCCTGAAATGTGACCATTATCACATTTAGAAAAGAAACATTGAGTTGACAGATCGCGGTGAATAAACAATTTTTGTGACACAAGCAAGAAAAAAGATTTACTATGATGGACTGTGATGTACTATTATGTACTGTGTTGTACTGTGATTTATTGTGTTGAAATATTATATACTGTGATGCACTGTGATGTAATATTATGTACTGTGAGGTACCGTGAAGTGCTGTGTTTTACTGTGATGCACTGTGATGTAATATTATGTACTGTGATGTACTATGATGTACTAAAATGCACTGTGATTAACCGTGATGTACTGTGATTTACTGTGATTTACTGTGATTTACATGATGTACTGTGATGTACTATGATGTACTGTGATGTTCTGTGATGTATTGTGGTGTACTATTAAGTAATATGATTTCTTATCATTGTCGTACACATAAATACATTTTGCTAAGGGGCACGCGGATATATTTCTCAATTGCAACCCCCTCCACCCACCCAAAATTTGTATAAAGGTAATGTGGGTCGCATTTGACGTGACAATTAGCATAATTTGTGACAGACTTTCATCACTGCACCCCGACCCTCTACCCCTCGCCACTCCTCGTGCATTCATTCACTTTTTAAATTTTTTTTTGCTCTATGGCTCTGGTGCTTCTGTGAAAACGATGCCCCCACTCAACAAAAAATTTGTTTTGAGAACCCTTGTCCATGATGCAATCTTGTCAGCGGAGACGTTTAAAACGCTAATTGGAATTAGTCTGGACAAGGAGTCACTCCAAGTTCTGAGTGGGGTTTTGTCTGTTTTAAACGTCTGTAAACATTGACATATGGCGTGATCTGGACAAGGAACATCAAAAGTTCAGAAGGCATAGAAACATTATGAGAATATTTTTGTAAAGTCTGTTATGATTAAACGAATACATATAAAGCTGTATAATCAATTTAGTCTATCATATGCAATGAACAAAAAATGTTGGCATCTCTCTCTCTCTTTCTCACTTTTAATATAGAATCTATTTATCTCGCTCTCACTCGCCTCTTACTCTTAGTCTCTCGCTCAACCTCTTTCACTCCCTCTCTCTCTCTCTCTCTCTCACACTCTTTTACTCTCTCCTAATATAGGTCTATGTCTCTCTCTCTCTCACCTTCTGTCTCTTTCTCTCTCACTGACGATCTCATTCACTCTTTCTCTCTCTTTCAATATCTCTTTCTCTACCTCTCTCAATAACTCACTCTCGGTCCGTCACTCTCTTATCTCTGCCTTTATATTTTCTCTCTCATTCTCTCTCTCCGAAGCTTATACCTGCATTTCTAATTCTATCCATCAACATTTCGTCCATCTCATTCCTCTCCTTCTCTCTGTCTTAGCCGATAATCAGGTATGATTGTGTCAATATATATACGTCTAGAGATGGGGAAAAAATGGATGAAAAATTTGTTTAAAAAAAATACTTTCCGCTGGAGGCTCCAGGGGGAGTCGAACCCTCGACCTTCTGCTTACTAGGCAGACGCTCTAACCAACTGAGCTATGGAGCCGATATATTTTCATTGACACACACAGGGGTCAGTGTTATCGGAGCTATTGTTTGATAGTTATGCAAATTTCTTTCTTTCTACTCCCTCTCTCTCTCTCTCTCTCTCTCTCTCTCTCTGCCGTCTTCTCGCTCTCTTTTTCATATATCTCTCTCTCTTTCTCTCTCTCTCTCTCTCTTTCTCTCTCTCACTCAAACACACACATACAAACACATTCTTTTAGTTTCGAATTTATGTTAACTGACAGTTTACTTCTGCTATAATGTAAGCAATATTGAAACACAGTATATTTTACTGTAAAAGTTATGCTTACACTAATAAAATAAATAACATATTGAAACTGATTGAAATATGATTTTAATAATGTTACTTTTTCTCTAATGATAAGAACAGCTGTTGCAAATGAAACGGGAAGGGGTGGGATGAAATAACTATTTTACTCACAAAATGTTTCAAATCAATATACGAACTCGCTGGTAAGCTCGGAGAGTGTCGATCAGCTCTTTCACTCTCGTTGTCACACCACCCAACTTGAAATGAGTGAATTCAAATGAACTCGGATTTAAGTGGGAAAGTCGATCCACTTACCTTTAAAAGTATTCATTTTGCTAATTATTAATCTGCATATAGGCCTATATATAAAACTATGTCTGTGTATTTAACCAATCAAATTGGTTTATTTAAAGACGCGTGACCTTATTGTCTCATATTTTACCTTTGCAATTTGACTTAGAACATGTGTCCTCGCTAGCTTAGTGAATAACGTATATCGGACTGCGATGCAGTCGCCCCGGGTTCAAATCTCCAGTTAACCTATTGGCCTACCTTTTTTTTCTAAAAAAAATTATTTCAATTAATATTAGGCCTACTATTATTTTAAAAGATTGTAAATCTACGAGCAACACCGGGCAGTTTAGCTTTATGTGAAATAAAATATTGCCCATTTTTAACCCGATTACAATATTTATTTTAAATTATTTTCTTAAATGTCTTCATTAAAAAAAAAATTTATTACATCTATAGCTTTCTGTTCATTGAAGTGTATAAATTTTTTATCTGTAGCTTATACAGGTCTGTTTTATTTTCCCCGGGCAACGCCGGGCAATTTAACTTGTATAATATATATCAGAGGATGGCAACCTACGTAACGCTAACAGACTTGACTTTTAAAAGTGACTCGCGGAAGACCCCATCAAAATAATTCAAGTCTCTTCTACAAGGAATTATTCAATGACTTCTGGGATGTTGGCACGCTGAAATGAGTTAGAAATCCAACTTTGGCACACTTTTATCAAAAAAATCCGGACGCTTGATAAAAGCTTATATTATCTCAGTGGAGCAGTGGCGTAGCTAGGGTAAACGTCACCCGGGGCGGTCCGTTCAAATGTCACCCCAGTGACCCTACATGACCGTATGCTGAATGGTTAGTTGTAGCTAAATCTCCATACATACTCTACCTCTAGGATCTACTTTACTCTACTGACCGGTTACGTTACTGCTTACATGTATGATCCAAGACAAAATCTGAATCCAATGCCACAAAACAAATAGTTCAAATCCAACGATTTTAAAAAATGCAACTGTTCACTTTCAGAACATCTAAGTGCAAAACACGGCAATGCACAGACCAAAAGAATGTCCTTTGACACTATAGTCCTAGAAGAAATGTCTTCTTGTTTTCATTGTGGCAAAAAGGTCAATGACATCGTCACTATCAATTTGTCTTGTAAGCTTGTGTTCAATAGACAGAACAGCCAGATCCGACAATCTCCACTGGCTCATGGTTGACCGGAGGTAATTTTTTATAAGTTTCATTTTGGAGAAACGTCTTTCACACGATGCCACAGAAACACATATTGTCAGAAAGAATCTTAGAGTCAGCGTAAAATATGGCAATGATTCAACAAAGTCCCACTTGATGATAAACCGTAGGAATCGCAGTACAGTCCAGTGCTTGGCTTCCTCCAAGTTTATTTCGGCTGCTTGTAGGTTTCGCCTTAAACGTGGTATTTCTAGACAAAGGTCTTCTTCAGACTGATTATCATACACGGCTGTGAGCTTGGTAACAGACAACTGTATTTCTTCGTCTTTGGCACAAATAATATGGTCTGGCTGAACGGCAGAAAAAGTCAGAAAAATGTCATTCACTGCCTTTCCTCTCGTATCTAACTCCATATGAAAACGGTCCAGACACTCTAACATTGCTCTCTTGGTCTCCTGCTGCAATGACAATCCAGCATCTCTTGCCCCCTCTCCTGGTAATCTTCTCTTTCTTATGAATCTCTTCTCTGTAGGGATATCAAGTTCTTCACATTTCGCAAGTGCCTGCTGGACGGCATTGTCAACAACCTTCGTACGCTGCTCTTCCAAAAAGACCTTGAGAGCCCTTAGTTTGGTTGCAAGTAATACCTGGTGTTTGCATGTACTTCTGTGCTAAGTCGACTTCTTGTTAAACGTCACCCCAGAAAAACAAGAACGAAATGAAAGAAAAGTTGCATATAGTTGGGAGTTGGGAACAGATTGTGCACAGCGCCTCTTGTCTCGACGCTTTCTTCGACATCACACAGAGCTTCAATGGCTTCCACAAACTGGTTAAACTTCTGTATCACTGGCTTCACTGCATCAGCATGTGCACTCCATCGAGTTGTGGACAGTCTCTTCAATGTTAGACCTGTGTATTTCACTAGACATCCCAGTGATGGGTCGACAGAGCAAAAAAAGTGTACAGCGCCTCAAGACTTCCAAAAAACGTTACACAAGACGGATTGTTAGCAAACGAATGTTTGCCACAAAGGTTCAAAGAATGATTGGAACAAGGTACAAAAATTGCCTTCGGATTAATGTCTTTGATCTTTTGTTGCACACCAATTGGATTGCATGCTTGCTGCATTATTGTACCCTTGACCGCGACATAACTGAATATCCAGTCCTTCGTTTTCTAGTTTCTCGAGGATATCGCCAAGAAGTTACCTTTGTTTAATGATATCGCATCCTCTCGATGTCCTCTAAATGACAGGTTATGTCGTGCAAGGAAATGTATCACATCTAAAACTCTGTGCAGAATGTCTCTGAACTTCTTTTTCTCTTTCTCCACCACGGAAATTGTTGCTGCATCGATGGTTGTTTGCAGCTGGAGTCCTGAAGCCAGTGTTTTCCACTTCTCCAAGCACGACAGATGATCCTTTGATTGTTCATGACTATTTCAGACTATTTTCACACCTTAGTCTGGCTGAAAAATTTTGTTGAAGGTGACAAAGTGTCACCCCTCATATGCTGTCACCCGGGGCGGTCCGCCCCCCTCGCCCCCCCCCCCCTTAGCTACGCCACTGCAGTGGAGTATGCTATGACCTACTTAAATACGAGGCCTCGCGATTGCATTGTGGTTTACGGACTACTGATGCAACATTAGAGTGGTGTCGTCCAGCGGACTACTGATGCATGTAAGAAATTGTGCGGCCAGCACAACGCCTAACCATAAAAACCTGGAGAAAATTTAGTGTTTAAAAGGAAGACATTGGAAAAAAAAAACACAAACAATTATCACGTAGACCAATATATTTTCCGAAACCACAAGCCTTATAATATAATAGGCTAATACAAGCTAGATTTCCCGGCGTTGCCCGGGGTCGAATGGGGTATTAAATAGATATGTATAAGCTACAGATAAAAAAAAATCATAAACTACAATGACTGGAAAGGTATAGATCTAATAATTTTTAAAATATAATTATTATTTACTGAATACATTTAGGAAAGTAATTTAAAATAAATTGTTTAATCGTGTTAAAAAAGCAAGTCGACTAAAGCTAATTAAACTTTTACCACGGGCTTGACCTTGGAAAATATATGACATCAGCTTAATTTAAGGTTGCATTCTTCTTGAATGCGTATTTTGACACATTTTGTCAATTATTCGGACCTAGGCCCACCTTGGATTTGAATAAGTGTATTTTTAATTTATTTAAAAAAAAACAACTAGAGATTACAGGCTCCAGGGGGAGTCGAACCCTCGACCTTCTGCTTACTAGGCAGACGCTCTAACCAACTGAGCTATGGAGCCGATATAATTTCATTGACACATACAGGGGCCAGTGATAACAGGGTTTTGTGCAATAGCTAAGCACATTTCTTTCTTTCAAGTCTCTCTCTCTCACTCTGTGTTTTTTTTAGCTCTCCTTTGCACCTTGAATTTACTAAGGGTACAGTAGAATTTTTACATATTGGCTTATGTGGCATCCGTTCATCCTCAAGGGACGATGGCGTAATCTTCTCGTCCTCTGCCCGTGGCTCGCTTTCCTTAGTCTTCGCTGATTTCTGTGAGGGTGACTTCTGCGGCTTTGAGTCAGGACCATCGTGAGTTCGTACGTACTTGATTGCGTGCCCTCGCGCACATTTGACCGCCAGAAGGCGCCTCGGCAAGTAGAATGAATATGGTGATATTATGTTTACAATTATTATCATCCGGTAGCAAGCCCTCTACCCGGACACACACTAATACATAATACACGTATTTATAAAGTGTAGTGTGAACATATTCTCTATGAAACATATTTACATTATTATTATTGTTGTTTGTACTAAAATCAAGTACAGTTAACATTTTAGTACATATAGTTTATAGTTCTAATTCTGGATTGACCGTCTCCCCCACCTACACACAGAAACAGATTTAAAGGTCATGAAAATCAATTCCCTTTACAGACCTTCGGGACTGAAGTTCAACGCTTTTACCCCAGACCACAACGTTAATCTATTCCTTATCTTTAATAAAATGTAATTACCTGTAGGCATTGGTCTTCGTTTTCACAAGGTAAGACACCTCACTGCATGCAGCTAGATGCAGTGTTTGTGGGTAGAACCTAGATCTAGATATTGACAAACAAAACCACACGTTCTTCTATTTGTTTTTTTTTTTTGTTGTTTTTTTTTTCTTTGGTGTAGGTGAGTGTAGGGCCTATGTGCAATCTGATCTATAAAAAGAATGGATTGGGCCCGGAAACTATATTCTTGAAGCCAAAATCAATAGGCTTTCACATGACTTTCACTTATCTATAAAATTAGATTTCCCTAAACATTGACCTGTACATACATTTCAAGTGACTTAGACTTACTTTTCATCGTATATATTTGTTCTAATTATAGGTTGTTTAATCCTGTTACTGGGTTTTATGGATAAGTGAATAGTGTTAATTAGTGTAATCAAAGACTACTATAATAAGATGGACAGCTTGCTTAAATATTTCTGCTATTTGATGACTCGAATGACTACTTTTAGGAATTCCTGATTCCCCTTTGCACTGTACACTTCCGTTTTATTTAATCGCTATGATTTTCTCAATGAAAAATTAAAATTAAAATCGAAAGTTGTTTACAGCGGAAACATTTAGGCAAACGTTTGAGCGTAGAAGTCATTAAATACAGCGTTATTGGTTGCGCGCGAAAAAAGAACATATAAGTTCTAAAAATAGAGCAAGGGGTCCATCTTATTATAGTCTTTGGTATAATCAATATCAGACTCAATTTGCGTATACAAATATATTATGGAAGCGCTATCCATTCTTCTTATCGATCAGCGGTCTTGCCTCAACGCGATTAGGCACTACCTGCTAAACTTCTATATTTCTTCTGCACACTACCAGTGCCCTCACATAGGGAGGGGGCAGAGTGGGCTTATGCCAAGACCATCGTAAGTATTTAAGATGGTCTTGCATATGCCCGGGGGCAACACTTCTAGGGGCGGCAAATATAGTCTAATTATAGCATTAAACAAAGTTACAGTATGCATGGGGGGGGGCGTCGCTGAAACGTTTGCCCTGGGGCGCTAAATAGGTTTGTGTGGGATCTGCACAATACCTGTCAACTAAAATAATTTTCTGCGGACTGTCGAGATTTCTCCCCATGTGTAGTGTCTGTATTTTTCACCAAAAATGGGGGAGGGGGGGGAGGGATAGTTTTGAAGACATAAACAACGACTCTCTACTCTATCCGTCAAATTGTCGCAAAAAGCAACAAGCGTCCAAAATATATCGTATGAAAAACAGATTTTCCCTTTAAAATATGGCTTCCGTTAGGGCCTACTATAAATCAGAAACATCCGTCAACATTTCGCCGCTGCAATTGAAAAGGAGGGCTTCTCGTAAGAAGGAGGGGTGGGGTGTGTGAGGGCCCGCGAGATCATTCAATCCTAGACCCGATCTCGGGCTGGAACAATTGCACCGTCAAGGGCCCCCGGGGGAGATCGAACAATGCGCGCCCTCAGACTATTCACCGTCTTGAGAAGGCTTTCCGCTGCGTCTCATTGTTCCCGTTGTTTATCACGCGTCTACCTCCCTTGGCGATTTGTGGGTGGCCCGTCGACCTCGTACGACTTCATTGAATAACTCCTCCTCCCCTCCCCACCATCACACACACACACACGGCGCCCTTCGATCCCACACCGTCGCCGTCAGTCAGTTGTTCTGTCGCCCTCCCCCCCCCCCCCCCGATGCACCTCAACAATTGAAATTATTATTTCGTCACACCTGAGAGATCGTGGGGGCACCTGAGAGACTCGAGGAGCGCGAGTAAATTATAACGCCCGGGTCAGAGTGTTCCGTTAGTGTGCCCTCAACTAGCAAGGGGTTAGAGTCACGGTTAGTTTTATGGTCCGCTTCTCACGACTTCTGAGATCAATATCCCCAAAACGGACAGAGTGATCTTTTATTATTATTTTTTTTAGATCAACAGTATATCGTTAAAGATCAGAAGGAGCGACAACAGTGCATAAACCAAGTGTCGACTAAAATGGCTTCTTATGCATACAATAAACGTTAACAAGTTTATGCGGCCACGGCATACTAGGGTGATTGTGTGGCCAGCACTTTGTTTACTTTACCCCCAAATAAGTCCAGGTACACTGGGTAGACTCAGGGTCGCACTCTAGACCAAGGGAAAAAATCCTAGCCTTCACCAAGTTCACCAGGATTCGAACCCAGGACCTTTTGTACGACAGCCGAACGCAGTTTGGCCACTGTATTCCACAATAAGGAATACAGTAGACGAATTGGATAAAATGATTTATTAAGCTAGGCAATCATCTGCAAATAATCTTACTTTCGTTTCTGTGTTGATGCCTTCCGGTAATTCATTAAATATAAATTAGAAATAGTAGCGGCCTTTGACACGATCGACCACCACCTACTCATCGATCGCCTCAGCTTCACGTTCGGCATTCATGATATAGCCCTCTCCTGGTTCAAGAGCTACCTCGACGGTCGCTCAAAGACCGTCACTACTGAATCTTTGTCCTCCCAGCCCGTCACCGTCCGCTATGGTGTACCACAGGGGTCCGTCCTCGGCCCAGTCCTCTTCACTTTGTACACCCAACCCCTTTCCTTCGTCATCGAGCGACACAACCTTAATTATCACTTTTTCGCTGATGACACCCAGCTCCTAAACAGCGCCAAGCCTGAGGACATCGACGAGCTCCTTGCTTCTATCTCCTGTTGTTTCCTGGACATCAAGAACTGGATGACAGAAAACAAGTTGAAGCTCAACAGCGATAAGACCGAAGCCCTACTCGTAGGAACGAGACAGAAGCTTGCTTCCCTCAGCGTGACTGACCTCCAGTTGGGTGACGCTACTGTGCCCTTCTCCTCAACGGTAAAGAGCCTCGGCATGTTTCTGGACTCCACTCTGTCCATGCAACCCCACATCTCCTTCCTGATCAAAACCTGCTTTTTTCACCTGCGACGTATTGCCACTATCCGTCGCTACCTCACTCCGGAAGCTTGTACCAAGCTCGTCATCACTCTCCTCTTCTCTCGTTTGGACTACTGTAACTCTCTTCTGGCCGGCCTTCCTGCCGCTTCCATTCAAGGACTCCAACGCGTCCAAAACTGCGCTGCCAGACTAGTCCTAAAGAAGAAGAAGTCTGACCACATTTCACCTCTGCTCTACTCTCTGCACTGGCTCCCTATTCAAAATAGGATTTTATATAAACTTGCATCTCTATGCTATAAATGCCTCAATGACTCTGCCCCGGATTATCTAATTTCCTGTCTGGAAATATATACAAAACCATGCCCACTTCGATCGGCTGCTCACAAACTCAATTTGACGATCCCGCGGACAAAACTCGTGACAGCTGGTCAGCGGGCCTTCACCTACTCCGGCCCCTCCGCATGGAACACCCTGCCACTCCAGCTGCGACAAAGCTCGAACTTTAACATTTTCAAGACCGGACTCAAGACTCACCTGTTTATTATTGACTCCTAGCCCACTTACATTTGTAAACATTTGTCTGTTATTGTTATCATTGTTAATTGTAATTGTAATTGTAAATGTAATTGTTAAGCGCATAGAACTGATTGCGGGATATGCGCTATATAAGCTTCATTATTATTATTATTATTAGTAGTAGCGGCCCTAGAACAGTTCCTTGTGGAACTCCTGAGCTTATAGTTATTGGTGATGATTTAAAGCCATTAATCATAACAGTTTATTCTATGCCTATAAGAAAGTCCTGAATCCACTGATGTAATAATGGACCAGAGATGCCAAAATATTTAAGTTTTTTTAGTAGACTAGAAGGATGAACTTTATCAAATGCTTTTGAAAAAGCTAGTAATATAGCATCAATTTGGTTGTTATTATCTAATCCCTTAGACAAGTCATCTATTAGGCCTATTAATTGAGTTTCACATGATCTGTTTTTCCTGAAGCCATGTTGGTGTGAGCACAGTGCATTAAGTTTGTCTAGGTGATTTACTATATTACTATTTTTTTTTTATGCTCAACCATTGTACATGTTATGCTTGTTATGGAAATAGGTCTGTAATTTCCAGGGTCAGATTAATTTCCTTTTTTGAAAAGGGCTAATTTCCAATCTTTGGGCACTTTGCCCTGGTTTAGAGAGGCCTGAAAAAAAGTATTTTAAAGATTGGAGATATTTCATTTGTTAGTTCTTTAAGCAGTCTTGCTGGTATTTCATCTTGACCCGAAGCTTTGTTTACTTTTAAGTTGGTTAATAGTTTGTTGTATCTTCTACATAAATATTTTCTTTCTCTTCTATTTTTTTTAAAATTCTGAAAATTTCTTTGGCATCTGCAGCTTAAAATAACGACGCAAAGTGTGTGTTGAGGATGTTTGCTTTAGTTTCATTGACACTAAAGGTTTTAATGTTTAGGCCTATTATTGGAGCTATTCCTGATGTTTCCATTGCTTGATTTAATGTAGGACCATATGTTTCTATTGCTGTCTTTAGAAATTACATTGTTTATATGTTCAATCTGGAGCTGTCTACTATGTTTCTGAGTTAAATAATTAGTTTATATATAGGCCTATATTGTGTAGCCTATGTGAATTAGTTACGTCAAACATTGAAAATAAATTTTCTAAATACAATAATAAAATTAAAAAAATCGATTATATACCTATATATTGAGATATCGATTACTAGATCGAATAGCCTAGTTGATACATTAATATATAGTTACATAGAAAAATATATTGATAGATAGATGGATAGATACATTTAATTATACATTGCTTGAAACAATGCTAGATCTATTCATAGATATACCAGCACTGCTACATTATTTAAAAAAATATATTCATTTTTTTTCCGATAGCATGTCAATGACCTCTTCGATGTGAACCCTCTTTTTAATGATCTCAGCTGAGTCAGCAATAACACAATAGAAATATCTTCAGCTTGTCCGACTCTGACTTTGCTTGTTAATGGATTTATCAAGGCAGTAACTCTACCAAAAAATAAACGAAAAAAAAAATAGAGAGACACTCCACCATCATTAGCATACTGAGACTTCCTGCTGCGCAGAACTAGAAGTGCGCACCCACCAAAAACGAGAGAGACACTCGTCATTTCCTGCTAATCGAAGCAATAAGGAGGCGGGAATTGACGTCAGCCGGAAATGACAATATCTTTTTTTCCTCTCTCTCTCTCTCTCTCTTCTATTAATGCCCTCAGCTAAAAAACCGTTGAGCGTGTATCGAGGCTTTTGCCGAGCCGTTGACATGGCGGAACTGGAAGATTTGCATAAAAGAGTCCAAGGAAAGAGCCAGGAGCCTTTGTCCCTAGGTCTTGATCTTTGCCGGGGCTCTAATTATCCGAAAATAATGCCATCAATAGCTGAAGTAGAAGAGAAGAAAAATAAATAAAAAAATACACCTAAAAAAACTTGCACTGGCAAATACCATCAAAACGACTTTGAAGAAACTGTCGTTGTTTTATTCGCCATTAAAAGACATTTTGGAAGGAATACTTTGGGTTTTTAAAAAATTAGTATTGGAGTTTAGGCACTTAAGAATTTGAGCCTATTATTTCATTATTACAGGGATAGTATTGAGGTCTGTAAATTCTCTATTTTTATTCTGAAGGGTTTAATGGAATCAGTATGGACTGCGCAGTGTGATACACTAGTTATTGGTGGTTAAAACATATTAGACTCTTAAGGAGGATTGTGTGGCCAGCACAATGCGAACTGAATTAAAACGTCTCTTATACCGGACGAGCATTTCAGCTCTTTAGTCCTGGGCGTAACGTATGTAAATGTGGGTCAAGTCATTCAAGCTCCAAGATCCTGTCCGAGGCATGCTGACAGTTGCATGTTAGTTATCCGCCAGACACAGGCACAACATTTTTCATCCCCAACCGCTGGAATTCTCCGGAATCATTGACGAGGCGGAATTGACCGTTAACTTTAGAGCTTTTTTCAATATCTGGACCCAAAGTACGGAATCAACTTCCCATCCAACTCGGACAAAAAACATTCTATTGTCACGTTTAAAACGAACCTAAAAACTCATTATTTTAATCTTTACCTTCGTTAAACATTTTTTAGATCCTACTGTTTAACTTGTATATTAGGTCGGTTAATTGTTGCCACCAGGGCCGTATTTAGGATTGTAGGGGCCCTGTTCCAATGGAACATGCCTAAATTCGCCACTGGTTGCCACATTCATTTGCTTGGTCCTATGTTTTAAAGTGTATAATTATTATTTAGCTTTCTATTTGGGGGCAAAGAGATTATATCCGTGTTCTAAGTAGTTTGTTCCTCAATGTTAAATGCGATATGAGCTTACATTATGTTTTATGTTGTTGTCAGCGCTTTTCAAAAAGAATTATTATTATTATTACTTAGTATATTTGCACTTTCGCCCTATAGTACAAAGTACAAAAACCAGATTATGGGCCCGGTCATCCAGTCACCGGGCTTTTCGGGTATATTTGTTTCTTCTGTCCCTTCCTCAGCCCGTGCAATGATCCTCGGGTGGGCATTGTGCTTGGCCACACTATCCCCCTAGTGTGCCGTGGCCACGAAAATTGATAAACACTAGCTTCACCGGCCATGTGGACCAATTCGGTCCGATGGGATTACGTTTAACTCAATTAAATAAAAAAAACGATATTGATGATTACAATACGATCTATGTGAAACAATTACTCCACATCAATTAAGGACATCATGATAATTATATTTTATTTTGTCCAACTATTTAAACTAAACTCCAACGATGGAAGAAAAAACAACACACTGTATAACATCACCAACAAGTCACCGTGCCTAACGCGATACGGACACGCTTGTCGGATTGCGGACACCGTGAGACCAACAAGACTCAATGGGGTTATCAATAACAATTATCATTCTGAAGAACGTGTCAGTCAGACACTTCTCCGATTTGACTCCTTCATTCCGCCACATTTACGGCCTTCAGAACCGACGGACTGACTAATTGCATTGAAGAGTTATTGGACTTTCGTCTCTTCTGTTAGTAACGTACAAAGAAGTTGTCTCGACGTTTGAAAATATAAACCCAGAATATGCATCATGTGTATGGGCACCCATCAACTAAAGAAAACATTACAACATTAGGACAAATTCAGAAAATAGCTGCAAGGTTCATTTCTTGTAATTATTCACAACAGACAAAAGTAACACCAATAGATCACTAAACCTAGAAACTCTAAAGGACAGAAGGGCAAAGAGTAAAGTAGTAATAATACATAAGACATTAAACTCTAATTTAGAAATACAACCCAATAACAACCTGTTGCAATGTTTAGATAAACATAAAGACAAAAACATGTTCCTTATCCCTTATGCGAAAACAAATACATATAGGCACCTTTTTTTCCCCGAGTCGCATCCGGGCATAGAATGGGTTGCCTGAACAAACCAGGAAAACCAGTAGCTAAACATCATTTAAAACATTCATACAATGCAAGACTAGACTCGGACCACGGGTGAGCGTAGTATACGCAATTATCTTCTTTATAGAAGGAGCGTCTACAATATATAAGATAACATATTTTGAAATAGTATGGTTCTAAGACTTTTGTCCTTTTGTATTTTATTTTCGCCATATAGATCTATAACAATATCACAAAACTGTATTGAAAACGAAAGTCGTTTAGTAATCTTTACTTTATGTTTCGTAATCTTTTCTTTATGTTTAAGTCCACCTTTTGGTGCTCTGAAACTTTCACCAACTCCAAACTTTCGTATTCTTCAATTCATTGATCTTAATTAATCCTTCATTTTTTTTGTCTGTAAGGGCACAGATAACTGGGGGCATCTTTTACTTTTTTTGTAATGGAGTAAGGAAAGGGGAGAGGGGGGGGGGGGCAAACAGGACTGTAACGAGCTAGTGTGGCAATAGGAAAATAAAAGGGTATGGGGGGGGGGGCGAGCTGGGGCCGGGAGAAATGGCCGAAATAATCAACAGCAACAAAAGTGGCGGGAAATTGGCTGGCCTCTTCTGACGGCTCAGATTCGAAGAGCTAAAAAGAACCATATTGAATGCTTGATGGGAGACGCGAACCGGAAGTAGTAGGAATCGCCCCGGAATAAACGGGGGTTAACGGCGCATGTGCCTGCCCCAAAGAGGAAAAAAAAAAATTCGGCGCTTTTGAAAACGATAACTCTGATGGCCTTTTCGTGTTTCTCGGAGATCGTCTGCTAATTATACCGCCATATCTCTTGAACAGACTGTTTTTCAGTGGCAGACGATATTGCACGCGATTAAGACTCCCGCGCTCGTTAGAAGCGACATCTAGGGAGGGCAAAGTGCAGTGTGTTTTATTCATAACAGATTTTTCGCTTGTTGTTGTTTTTTGTTGTTCCGTGAGAGAGGAGTAGGAGTTGTGGGAATGGTCTAACAAGCTTTTTACGCAGATGTTGGTTTATGTCCCTGCAACGTGCTTTAACTTTTTAGGACCTTGTTCCGTGTAATGGGTTAAGCATTATCATTGAGACTTCCGATACTTTATTTATATTCGAATGATGATTAGAAGTTGTTGTTTGTTTTAAGTTTTTTTTTGTTTGGATGTACGTTTGTGTGTCTGAGAGCGCAGGATTAACGATTATTACCAAAGGCGTTACTCGTTAGTGGGTTGAATCGGAGTAGACTAGCTAGGTTGATAGTTGGAGCTCATAGAGAGAAGTCAGAGACAGACTGATTCAAAATTTCGATTGACAGTTGGATTGGCAGACAGATTAGACAGTCTAATAAACTGATGACAGACAGATTGACAGAGTGATTGACAGTTTTGAAGACTAACATAGTTATGGATGGCTCAATGGTTGTAGGGTTAGATGTATAGGTGGATGGACGGGTGGATGTATAGATAACTGGGTTGATAGATAATAGATACACATACACACAGACATATAAATAGATCTATAGATAGATATACAGATAGATCTATGGATAGATAGATATACAGATAGATAGATAGATTGATAGATAGATAGATGGTAGTTAGATGATAGATAAATAGATAGATAGATACATAAAATGATTGATAAAGATAATACTAAAAAAAAACATAATAAAACTACGTTCATTCATGTTCATAAACACTAGAATTTTATTAAGTTCAAGCATAAAACATAATTAACATTAAATACAAACTTAAAAATTTATTACACATTTTAATAACACACACACACACTAAATTAATGTTGATAATAGGGCATATGTGCGTCCTCAAATAAATAACCTAGGACAATTTAGTTTTAAATAAGACAACCGAAAAAAAAACTCACAATTTGTGATAATTGGACAAAGCAATGCAAAATTTGAATTATATATATATATATAATATACAAACATACAGAAATTTATTTCCTGGCAAATATTATATTAGAATCATTCATCTATTTACATTTGAATAGTAATCGGGTGTTTAGTCAATTTGTTTATATGAAATTTTTTGCCTAAATGCCAATTCTTCTGCCTATAGATTTATATATAGGCATTTATATATATAATATATACAACATCCAGACAAAGGAGGAAATGTTTTTTACGATCATTTGTTTTCTATATTCATGCATATAAACAAACATCCCCCCCACACACACATACACAGTTATATATTAACACATTGACATGTAGAATTTTACACATGTAGTAACAAGGGTCGGCAATTGACGACACGTGTGCCAGACTTGGCACGCAGAGCGATTTTCAATGGCACGCAAAATGAATTAGAAATCCTACTTTGGCACCCTAATACCAAAAGGTTGCCGACCTCTGCACTAGTCCATGACCTCGGTAATAATATTTTCATGTACGTTAATTATTTTTTGGTGTTAACATAATTGATTACGTATCTAAAAGATACAAATCTGAAATTTGAGTTTGACTGTGTTAAGTCTTTAATTTGTACATACGAAAACAATATATTATTCTGTGGAGATGCATGCTTATAGATTTATAGATGCATATGCAACTGCCTGGGTGCTGCTTATTGTGATCAGCTGTTTTAAAAACACAAAACTAAAATGGAATTACAAAGAAATAAAAATTATGGGTATATAAACATATTGGGATTCGTTTGTTGAGAGACCGCAGCGTTTAATAGAGTTTAAGTTCTGTTGAAATTTATCATTCCTAAAAGTGGTGCCTACAGTACTATCACATTTTTCATTCTCTCTCTCTCAGCACAATGACCAGCCGCCTTGTCTTTACCCCCAACTAAAGTCAGGTACCCATCAGAGCTGACTTGACTCAGGGACACCATCCAGATCAGGGAACAAGTTCTAGCCTTCACCAGGACTCGAACCAAGGACCTTTGTTATGCCAGCCGAACGCGCTCCACCGTGCCCCCCCCCCCCCCACATATCTTTCTCTATATATAGATATATTTATTTCATTCACACGCACTATAAAAAACAAAAAAAAACAACACTATATAATATAATACATTTTAAAGCTCTTGTACACCAAACAGTGTAAAAACTCACACTATATAATAGAATACACTTTAAAGCTCTTGTATACCAAACAGTGTAAAAACTCACACTATATAATATAATACATTTTAAAGCTCTTGTATACCAAACAGTGTAAAAAGTAGAAACTTCTTTGTTGTGTGTTAATAAATAATACTTTCAGCATAAAATCATATCAAGCAACTTAGACCAAAACCAGCATTATCTTTGTAAATGATACTGTTGTTCAGATGTTTAAAAATAAATATTTACTGTAATACTTTGTAAATGAAAAATATTTATGTAATACCTATAATATATATATTATTTCTATTGCTTTTAATTTACTTTTTAAAAAAATGATTTGGTTTGTTTCTTTGTTTTATTTTTTTATAACTATTATTGTTCATCTTTTTTTATAATCTCTACCACCATTTTGTTTTCAACAAGTGACAACAAGTGGCTCAATGTGATTGGCCGAAATGCGATTCTGTAGTTAACAATACTGTGTTGTTGTATTTTTTCAAATCCTTCCTGACATCTGGTGTCATGCATGTCACCTGATGACATTTTTGTGTGTTTAGTAATAGCGACCGATATCTCCACATACAAAATTAGTTTAGAATACTGGAATACTGTGTTGTTGTATTTTTTCAAATCCTTCCTGACATCTGGTGTCATGCATGTCACCTGATGACATTTTTGTGTGTTTAGTAATAGCGACCGATATCTCCACATACAAAATTAGTTTAGAATACTGGTCATTCTAAAATAAGCTCACATAAAGGTTAATTCACGAGGACGTAATCATTGTTATGTTTTTTTTTCATTAACTCTTTCTGACTCATTGGTACTTTCAAGACATTGTAATTGTATCATTAATTTTTTTTTTTCCGTAATTGGTTAAAAGATATTTTGACAATGGACAAATGAGTACTTAGTTGTACGATTTAGCATCCAAATCTTTAAACGATACATGTGAAAAGTTTAAAGAATGAAATTATAGTTGAGTACCAGTATTCTAACAATAGATGAAATGTAACATAAATTTGGCAGTGTAAATTCCAAACATAAAAAAGCTCCTTTTTTTAAAAAATAGTTACATAAGAATAGAGTTCCTAAATTAACTCTCTAAAAATTTAAATGTTGGAACTCCCCTGCTTGACATGCACACAAGTTTAAATCACATCCCATGATCAACAGTGTCTACTATTGGGAGACGGTGTGTCAAGACTCCCCCCCCCCCAACCCCGTAGTGCCGCCCTGTTCAATGCGACACAGTAATTGTTAAACAAGAATGCAAATGTACAACAAACTAATATATAACTAGTTTAAAACAATAACGTCTAACATACGAGACTCTTTACAAATACAACATGTAGCCTAGTCCTAAACAGTAGTATTTTACAGTCCAACAAAATTGCATATGCTTGCCCTATTTGTAGAAGCTCTAATAAGCTTTTTGTAAGTTATATTTTCATTTTGCTGCCAACTTGGTATATTTAGAGATAGCTTTAAAAAAACAACAACTAACATTCCATTGCTCGATTAAGATCTTTTTCTAGATGGTGGCAAGAGATATATTCAATTTTAGCTCGTTTGTAAGTATTTGTATTTGACAATACTATATGCGATCAAGACCATCCAACGCAATGCACTTATGCTTAGAGGGTTTATGATAGTGTTTAATACCTTGATGTAGATTTTGGGATACTGTACAAAAAAAAATACTTCAAAACTAGTTTTTATTGTGCTAGTCTTTGCGCCAGTATTTTGATGTAAACTTTAATATTTTAAAAGTAAACAGAGTTTTATTGTGGAACTACAGTCTACAAATAAATACTGACTATAGCATATGCCTACTAGAGCAGGGGTCGGCAAACTACGACATGCGTGCCAGACACAGATACTTTTAACAAATGCATAAAATTTAGTATTTACTTTATGATCTTGTATTAAATACTTTACATTTTAATAAATACCGTAATATTTTTATTATATGACTTATTACTTTTTAGTAAATATCACTGAGTTATCCAAATTAAATATGTATTTAATAATTTCAGTAAAAACGTTATATGAGAGTATATTGATAAAATGTATGTTCAGTGTAAAAGATTTCATTTTCATAAAATTTCATTTACGCATTTTCGGAATTTTTTAAATTGTATTTGTCATTCAGCGTCAAATCGGCCATCTTAATGGGGTTCACTTATCTATATCTTATAAGAGTCTGCATTTTCTCCTCATTTTTCCTCCCTTTCTTTTAAGTGATTAAGCACTCCGTGTATATATAGCTTAGTGGTTTTGTTAATACTAAAACAGAAAATACTGCATGTATCGTGATCTTCATAAAATGCTTACAAAATCTTAATTATTTTTAGTGAATTTGCTTTACAGAGCATGTCACCTAAAAATAATTTCAAATGCATTAAAATTTGTTATAAAAAAAAACACTGTAGTTTCCTTAAAACAATAATTCAATAATTAGATTATCTAAGTACTAAAAATTAAGCCAATCACATTTTGAAGTAGGTATTTGTGTTTTTGTTTTAAATTTGAGTTTATATTTGAGATAAAGTTTTGTTTACGGGGAATCCCGAACATAGTGAAAGTATAATCCATGGTGGTTAGTGCACTGCGTAACCATTGGCAACGTGGTATTGTTGTGGGTCGACAATGACGCTAGTGTATCCGGCCTGAGGAATGCCGGTATAGGGCCGCTGCGACTGCAAGGGCGCCGTCTGGTAGACGGAGGCCTGGGCGTAATTGTCGTAGCTGCACGCGCCCTTGAAGTAGCTGTTGTATTCCGCGACGGAGCCCGACATGTCCCGGTCGTGCATAACGTGCATGTCGTAGAACTTGTTGGGCGTGGCACTGTTCGGGGAGGAGATGTCGTAAAGGTCTTTCGCCGGGTGGTGGTGGAGGTGGTGGTTTTGGTGGTGGCTTTGGTGCCCCGATGACATCTCGTAAAGTTTGCTCGACGCCTGAGACGCGTCGTAGAGTTTGCTTGACGCCTGAGACGCGTCGTAGAGTTTGCTTGACGCCTGAGACGCGTCGTAGAGTTTGCTTGACGCCTGAGACGCGTCGTAGAGTTTGCTCGACGCCTGGGACGCGTCGTAGAGCTTGTCCGACGCCTGGGACGCGTCGTAGAGTTTGCTCGACACCTGAAACGCGTCGTAGAGTTTGCTCGACCCCTGAGACGCGTCGTAGAGTTTATTCGATTCCTGCGTCGCGTCGTAGAGCTTGTTGACGGACGACGGCACGGACATGTCATACATTTTGTTGTTGTTGACTGACGCCATGTCGAAGTAGTTCTTGGTTGTGGCGACCCCTGGTGAGGACATTACGTAAGGCTTGCCGTTGACCAGACCGTTCGGGGTCAACACCTCGCCGTTGGACGCGGCAGCGCCGCCCGTCGCGGACATGTCCATGCCGTGGCTCAAGGGCGCGGCCAACGGCATCAAGTCGTTGGCCTTTTCTTGGCCGCTCTGGTTGTGGTTCTGAAGCGGCTGAGCCTGCGCGTGGTGGTGCCCTGTGTGGTGGTTGGCACTGAGCTGGGAGGTCTGGTGTTGGTGGTGGTGATGATGCACCGTCGACGAAGATGGTGCTGATGATGAAGATAAGGATGATACAGACGAGGAAGACGAAGCTGAAGAAGTAGATGATGATGACTCGGTGCTAGACGAAGGTGCGTGCTGAACGTAGGACAGAGAGTTGGACAGCATGACAGACGAGGACGTCGACGAATTGGCGTTGCTGCCGCTGTTTAAACCGCTGACGTTGTTTTTGGAGCTGTAGTCTGGGGAGGATGTGAAGCTCCTGTCCGCGGCGCTGTAATGGGAGGTAGCGTTAGAGTGTCTTCGAATGACAGACTGCGGGATGCAAGATTCTCTGTGAGGTGGAGAAACTGTAGATATCGTCCTCACATCGGCGGGGTTTTTCACAGAGGAATCATCCTTCATATTTCCAGTGGGTGTTAAGTCATAAGTGTTTACCCCGTTGGATCCGCCGATGCCATTCACGGTCCCGTTGGTGTTGGAAACGTCAGCGATCTGTTTGTGCGAATGTTGGTGTTTAGAAGAATGGTGTTTCTGGTGTTGCTTCTGGTGGTGTTTGTGTTGCTGCTGCCGCTGCTTCTCGGTGAACTCCTCGCTTCCAACGTCCACCTCCGACGCGGACGACTCCGACCTGTTACTGAAGGGAGCCTGGTAGAGCCCGGTGGTGTTGTAGATCTGCGCGTCCCCGGAGCTGCTCCGCGGGCAGTTGATGACTCCGGCGGCATGGGCAGCGGCAGAGACCACGCCCAAGTCCATGTTCGGGGTGGTTCTGTAGTCGTACTGACCGTGGGCGCTTCCCATCCCATTCTGAATCGGGTCGCTGCACGAGTCGGCGGGGAGATGGGTGAGGCGGGACGTGGTGGCCGCCACCGCCGCGCTCTGGATGGCGGCGTTCGAGGAGAGGTAACCCGGGTACGCCGCTGGATCCCGGACGGGGTAGTAACGCTCCTCGTACGACGACCGGTACGGGCTGCGGTTGTCCAGGTACCGCTGGTGTGCCGGGGTCTGGTACGGTGAGTACACACACGCGGTGTCCCTGTACATCGCCATGCCCGGGTGCGGGTACGGCGTTGAGTACAGTGCGCTATATCTGTCAACGCCCATGCCGTCCGGAGCCGGTGGGTACATCATGTTCGGGTACGGCTGGATGGGGACGGAAGGTACCTCCGGTGCCGGGTACTCCATTGGCGTTTTCTCGGCGGCGTATTCGGGGGCGTACTCCGGGGTCTCAGCGGACACCTGAGGGTAGGGCGACCGCCGGGATTTATTCCTGGCCGGCCGGCTTTTTCCACCCGAGGTTCCGGAAGTGGTTGTCGCTGAACTGGTGGCCGTGGACGAACTGCTGTTGCCGCTCTTCATTGCTGAGTAAGGCGACAGCTCTTTGGGGGACATCGTCTGCTCGATCTGTATCTGAGCGTCTTTGTTCAGGACTTCACTGCAAGAAAAAACAAAATGTGAAAACTAGTTGAGATCTCTGAACTGTTGACAACTAAAAATTAGATAAAAAGTACGTTTCTTTCTCTATCTGTGTCTGTCTATCTCTCGTTAAATTGACATTAGTTGAAAAATAATTTGTTCGAAACTTAGCTTTGTCTTACTGCACAATCGCAACGTTGAATTTGTCTAGAAGTATATACGAAACTAAATATCTGCTTTCAATTAAATTTAGATTAGGTAATCTACTTATTGCAACGCCTCGGTATATTTTACTCGTATTATTACTAAATGTTAAGCTAATTTTTTTCTATTTTAAATTGTATTTACATAAGATATTACACTGCATTGTAAAATATGTAAGCATCTCATTTCATAAAATAAATAGCCGGTGTGACTTTCAAAATGGACTATATTCAAGTGTGTGGAAGATGGGGGTGAGTCAGGTTGTGTCAGTCTTATGTTTAAGTTCGTTACTTAATTGATAAAAAAAAGTCAAACTCACTTCATTGAGAGTATGAAAAAAAAAGATTTGTCCAATTTGAGGAAATCGGTTTGGGAAATAAAATAAAATATATTGTGAAAAAGTTTGTGTTTTTTTCTGTTTTTTTGTTTTTGCTTGTTTTATTCTAGTTTGGATATTGAAGTGAAGTCTATGGGCCGTATTGCTGCTGAGAGTTAACACCCTTGCCCATTTTACAATTACGGTATATTAGATTGACTTGTAATTAGGGGCTTAATCTAACAGAAAGGTCGCAGGCATCGCAAAGGGCTATTTAAAAAAATATATAGTTTTCCTTTCGTTTGTTCTTAAACTCTACAGGTTTTTTTTTGGGGTGCCAAAAACAAGGCCAAAAAATAAAATAAATTCAACACAAAGAAGAAATTTAACTGGCCGTGTAAGATAATGAGTGATAGCGTGTTATAGTGTTTTTTCAATCGTCTCCGATTTAAACATTGGTGTTGAAACCGGGATTTATTTCCCGTGTCTAGATAATGTCACCGGGTTTACTCTAAGCTGACATCTGTTATGGAAAGTAAATAATGTCAGAGCGTTGGACTGGCCACACTATACCCCTTGTATACCGTGACCGCAGGAACCGGCTATTGTTGCTTCACTTGCCCCCATTGGTTTGAAAAGTCTTTCTTTACACGGCTTTTGTTTTCTTTAAATAGAACTAGAAGGGAGGGGGAGGAAACTCTCTTTCTTGACTACTGATTGCAAATTGAATTGAGCCTTATGATTACAGACCCTTGGTATTAAGTTACCCTGTCCACTGCCCACCACGGGCGCATCAGCATCGGTCATAACGACACGATATTATTATTCTTGCCTTGTCTTTCCAATAGTTCGCCCTTCGCCAGGGGTTTCCGAGGCCAGAGAGACAGAGAGGGAGAAAGAGAGAGAGAGGGAGGGGGAGAGAAAGAGAGAAGGTCAAGACGTCATTTTAGGCAATCTTTTTAAAAAAAAGTTTATTTTCGTTTTTCGTTTTTCTCCACGAAATATTCAAGTAAATCGAAATATTCAAGTAAATCCGCTCATGGGCACGAACACAAACAGCGGACATGTAAAGTTACACCATCTCGCGAGATTTACAGAGATTTCCCCGAGATAAATTGGGAGCTCGGTCGGGGAAGGGGGGAACGACTGCTGGATATTTGTACAAATGGAAATCCTTTCGATTCCCCTCTAATGAATTACAAAACAGTGAGGGGGGGGGGGGGGGAGGAGGGGAAGCCTACAATGTAATTGAGAGTAACAATAACATTAGAACAACAACAACAAAAAAGTTGGATCCAAAGATTTGTGTGCCGTTGAGAAGGGGAGTTGGTGGGGTCGGGGGCGGCGGGGATTAGCTATTTGGGGCTTCCAGAATTTTAGAGGATGGATTCTTGTGGCGTTTTAGACCATAGCTTGTTATCCTGGTAAGTGCGGTCTAGTTGATTGAATTGGTCACTTTTTGTGAGTAGATTTAGAAAGAATAGATTCTGATAGTAGAGCTTCTGTAGGTCTGACTCAAATGAACTTTTTTTTTTCTTATTTTCTTTTCTGTCATGAGTCAGATTAAATTTGTGACGCTCTTTCACGTTTGTAAAAAGAAATTTGGCTTGGTATTGGGTTGGCCACACAATCCCCTTGTTTGGTGTGGCTACATAAACTTTTGACTTTTGGAAGCTGTTTCGCCAACGGCCCGTTGGACCAACATTGTCTGGCAACATTTTCATACTTTGCGTGCCAAAGTAGGATTTCTAATTCATTCTGCGCGCCAACAGCCTAAAAGTCACCCAGTGCTATATTGTAGAACAGGCTTGCATTGCCTTTAAGGAGGTCTTCCGAATGATATTAAAGATCGCTCTGCGTGCCACGTGACGTAGATTGCCGAACCCTTGGCTGGAAGATAGTCTTCATTATCATTTTTTGGCCAAGACCATCAAGCAGATTGAGTGGCCAACACAACGCCGTGTCAAATTGAGTATCACTTAATCATGTTAGAATAACCATAAGGGTTTGTGTTAGGCCAAAGAAAATCAGACATTGAGCATTAAGACCTCTTTATTGTTAAACCAGCGCTATGTCACAAGCACCCATGGGTACATTTTATCCTAGACTTACCTCAAGACGTAGTTCACGCTGACGATGCAGTGGGGTCGGCTTGACCGGCTGTTGTGGACGATGGTGGCGTAACTCTGCATCCACACCCAGCCGCCATCTTTGGCCATGAAGCGATAATACCGTGTGGTGACCTGCCCTTTGAGAAGCACTGAAAGGAAGAAACCATAATTATCTCCCTTGTATTAAAACAATGTATTAAATATATATATTGCAGAAAATATTTTAATCAAATGTTTGGAGTTGTATTTAACATAAGAGGGGCTTCCCGAATCTAAAACCCAACCCCCCACAAAACCCACTACATCAAACCATAGTTTGCGAAATAGGAAAATATAAGGTTTCAACACACCAACCAGGTCTTCCAAAACAATTAGTATCTGGCCTGTTTCTTTCCTTTCTCTTTATTTCTTTTTTTTTTCTTTTCTTTCTCTACTTTGTGTGTGTGTGTGTTTAGGAAGTTTAAAGCATTCGCTGTTACTTTCAATCCAGGGCGCATTTAGTAATATTATAAAAAAAATTGTCAGAATTGTGATGGCCGTCTGATTTTGCGGTTACTACATGTTAATGAAAAGAAAATTGGCTTGGCATTGAGTTGGTCATACAATTCCCTGGTTCTGTGCGTCAGCAAAAACGGCCCGGGTTCTAGCCCTGTCGCCGACCATTCCCAGCCCTGCGGGAGTTTTGGGGCCTAAGACGTAATAATCATTTTTTCATGAAGGAATGTCTGTAAACTTCTAAGTTAAAAACTATTAACTTTTTTTTTCCGGCCCTAAAATGAGTGTATGGGTTAGCTATTTTTGACCGATTACTTAATTGACAACACTAATTTAAAAAAAATCAAAATGATTGGCTCTACAAAACTGGGCTGGTGCTTGGAAGTCTCCACGTCTACATCAAAGTTAAGGCCTCGCCATTTCATCTAAATTGATCTGTCGTTGAGAGTATAATTTTACGTCATAGACATCTTCCCCAAACATGATCGAATTTGTTATTATCTCGTTTCCATTTTCCATTTTCCATCTTACATCGAAACAAAGTGGGAACAAAATATTGTTCCAGAGAAAAAAAAAAGCCATCTATCCAAGAGACCAATGAAAAGAAAGAAGAAAAAAAATTCCTCCGCTGCTATCGTAAAGTAAATATTGCTTTCCCAAACAACCGGCCGTCTGCTTCACTCGCCATTGATTGGTCAATCGCTGACCAGCGCAAACACATCGCCGGACCCGCGCGGAGGTCAACGCTCGGGCTCAAGTGCCCGGTCAAATCATTAGTGTCACGTGATGATATGCAAATCTTGGATCGCGGTGACCGCAGTGTTTGTGATAAGCGCCCCTCCCCCCACCCTCCCTCTGAACTCCCCTGGATGGGCAAGACAGAAGGTTCTCAGACGTCGAACATGCTTCAAAGATTGTTTCTACAGCTTCTAGGATGACATGATCACTGATTACTTGCAATGTTTTACCGATTAGTTGCAGTGTCTTACCGATTACTTGCAATATTGTTTTACTGATTACTTGAAATGGCCTTCCAGTAACGATCACTTGAAATGCGCCGCCAATTACAAGCAGTTCTCTACCTATTACCTTCAATTTCCTACCGATTTTTTTCATGGTTCTATCGATGACTTGCAAGGTTCTACTGATTACTTGCAATGATTTACCCATCAGTGCTGGGTAGACTTAGTGACATCAGGATTCGAACCCAGGACTTTCGATACGTTAGTCAAACGCACTGGCGCTCGGCCAAAGCGCCCCATATCATTATTATTAATAATGTTTTAATAATTATTTTTTTTTGCAGTTTGATACCCCATGACCTGATCAGTGAGACTGACCAGTAAGACTGACCAGTGAGACTAAACGTTTTTTTAAAGTCTCCGTAACGTGGCCTGCGGGTCAAAGATTGCGATACCGGAAATGCACTGCCCCCCCCCCCCACCCAGCATTGAATTGACAGGCAGCGCTCATCGCATGCAAATAAGAGAGGCATGCGCGTGCTTGAGTTTTGACAGGTACTCACGTGTGTGATGGGCGTATCTCATGTGGAGGATGTCGCAGGCGTGGATGTAGTGGTAGAGTGTTTTCTCAATCAGATCCTGGGGCTCGTAACCAGTCAGTGCAGCGACCCTGTGTGGTGGGGGGGAGGGTGGAGAAAGAGATCGTTAGAGCGGAGGTAGAGACCGAAAAGTGTGATAAATAGAGAGAGTGATATATGAGTATATATATATAGAGAGAGAGAGAAAGAGAGAGAACGAGTAGGACTGATATAAAGAGAGTGAGTAGAGATGGAGAGAGTGAGTTAAGGAAATGAAGGAGTGGGAAAGAGAGAAAAAATGATAGAGAGAGCTTAAGAGAGAGCGAGAGAGAGTTAGAGAGAGAGATAGTGAGATAGAGAGAGAGTTAGATATATATATAGAGAGAGAGAGAGAAAGTAAGAGAGAGAGACAATGGAGATAGAGAAAAAGAGTGAGAGAGAGTCAGAATGCTGAGTAAGAGAGTGAGAGAGAGCACATATGTATAATATGGTCATTGTTTAGTTATGCTACCACAACCAGGCGATAATGATGACGGGTCCAGGCATGGATGATAGCGCTAATGATGGTGCCAATGACGAGATGATGGAGCGTATCGGGAGATAACGATTAGTAGAACCAAGAGCAGATAATCCATTACATAATCTGTTTTAATGAGCGGTGCAGACATGTAGCATTTAAACACACTTTCTACTGAGAAAGCTTTATCTCGCACATATTTATGTAAAACATCAAGTTTTAAGGATCATAAATTACAACGTATGTGCATCTACTCGCAACATTAAAGTTAGTATCCATAGCTTAAGTGATGAATAATCCCAATTTTCAACTATCAGTATAATATAATTTTGTCCGAAAAGTTACTGATAATCCACTCCAATCCTGGCTTCTGAATTCGAATCGTTAAGAAAAGAAAAAACACGTTTGTGCGACAATTGCTTTTTTCACTTTTAGTGTACAAATTAAAAAAGGCCCAGTCATATTAACACTGACCTACATATAGAAAGGCTTGCAATACTTATTTTGAAAGTGTAAAGTATATAATGTCCTATTCGAACTGGAATATAGCCCTGACATAGAACTTAACTTTGACTGTTTTTCTTATATATTTTTTCATTTATAATAATATAAATAATATTTGTAATAACATTAATATTTTCTAAATAAACTGTGGTTTTTTTTTTATTGCTTCTGATTCTATTTTTGTTTAAATTAGATTGTATGCGTGTTAGTTATATATATAGAAACAAAGTGAAGGATTGATATTACTGTTCAACCAATATATTTTATATAGGCATATACACAAATTATAACATTAGAAAACTGTTTATAGGGGGGATTTCAGTCATTGTTCTTTTGAAATGATGCGACGCGTAGGTTATTTCTTTTTTGTCTATTGCATTTGATAAAACAATTACGGTAATTCCATGTTTAAAATTACGTGTCGTTCGATTGTATTTGTTGTGACCATGCGTTTGGTGTGTTCAAGTTACATTTGTTTATATGTGTGTTTCAAGTGTTTAATGCGTTCGGTATATGCGTGTGTGCATGCGTGTTTTTTTTTAGTGTTTTAATATAGAGCTTTAGTTCTGGTTTGTAATTGGTTAATCCAATGCTGTAAGTTTATATTTGTTCAAAGGCTATGTTGTTGGTTTTAAGTTATTGGTGCTTGATGCTACTGACTAAGTTTGTATGCTTGGCACAAGTCTTATAAAAATATCAGGTTCTTATTTTATGTATGTGTCTATGATGGCGATTCCGCTTATAAGTTACGTGTTGTGTGATATTGGGGGAGGGGGGGCGGGAAGGAGGTAGGCCTAAGGGAGAAAGGGGGGGGGGGGAAGAGGAGTTTGGGGAGGTGAAGGGAGACGTTTTCAACTATAAGCAGGTGACAATTGGTCACTTTGACTTTCGGCTTACGGGAAGAACAAAACAAGCGGAGATAATCCCAAACTCTCTCTCTCTCTCTTTCTTTTGTTTTATTTTTTGGCTTCTTCCAATCCGCGAGTTGTTGTGTTTTCGTATTTGCTGTGGATAACGGCGTTGACGTTGAGGCCACACCGACACTGGACTGTGTCAACCTGTGACACTCTTGCTGTGTCAGGCCGAGATAGGCCGCACGGAGAAACAGGGTCACCTGGGGTCAGATGCCCAGGCTACACAGAAACACAGAAACAAACACACACACACACATAATGAGACAGATAAACAAATACTAAAAAAAAAAATACTTTGTTTATGCGAATACGTTTTTGAATGATAAAAAGGGGGAAAGTTCAAGTAAATTATGTTGACACATTATCAGATATTTTCTGCAATAGTTCTCCTTAAAGGAAAGAGGAAAAGCGAGATCACTGTATTGCATTCAATGATAGATTGTCATGATTAGAAATTAAATGATCTCGAGGTCTCTTTCCTGGGCGGGGTAAAAATAAAAATCTCACTCATATAGAGTTTTAATAGCCTCATAAAAATTCATAGAGCCCCACCCATTTGCCTACTCATTACCTGGGGACGCCCATGTACCGAAATCACTAGGCTTTCAAAAACTATTGGCTGTACTATGTCGTTGAATGGACCAATAAAAAATATTATAAAAAAACATTTGACCTATTTATAAGGGCGTACATACCTGGCGTCTAAGAAAATGAGCTTCAAGTCCAAGGACGCTCTGAACATAAACATGTTTGAGAACATCTTGATTTCAGTGATGGCCGACGGTGGCAGGGAATGGCCAACGGCCACAAGCCCCACGTTCTGGTAGCACCCTTCGTACGGGGCAATGTCCATGGTGTACTGTTTGATCTTGAGATATCCGCTGCAGTGGATAACCTGTGGATAAGATTGGGGACACACATAAAAAAATGAAATTTAGACAATGCAAAAAAAACTAATATGATGACGTCAAAAGTTGGCAGTGAGATTGAATATCAACTATTGGAGCGGGTATATTTAGTCCATGTTGCGGCCATGTTTGGTCAAAACTGTAATGTTTTTCAGCACCAGCTCGGAATATTTCTGCTAGAAGGAAATGGCGCGTTGTAGTGTGGCTCAAAATCGTTGGATTATTAATTTTAGATAGGGTAGGTTTCTCCAAAGACGATAAAGGCCTTAAATTTGCCGGGATTAGATAAAATCTTTGCTCTGAAATTTACAGGGATAAGGTGGTATAGCTGAAATGAAATGTCTCAGTATTTGGTGGTATATTTGAACTAAAATGTCCCGGGACCAGGTGGTATATCAGAACTGAAATTTCCCGGGATCGGATGTTATATCTAAGTCTCACCAGCTCTGATGTATAATCGGACATCCGTGTGACAAATATTAATGTTTTCCAATACAATCCCATCGTAGGTCATGGCAAATAGAACAGAGTGTATCCTGAATTAATAACCCAGTAAAGATCTTTTTTTTAATCTGTAGAAGTGTGCAGAATTTCATTGTTTTTTTTTTTTCATGTCCTTACCTTATAGCCTCCAGACGTTAGCCCAGCGTTCCGTTTGGCGAGCACACATTTCATTCTCAGAAAGAAAGACCTTTCAATCTCGACATCTGTTCATGGAATAAAATTGTACAATTTAAACCAAATGAAACTAGAAAAAAAAAACAACAACATAGGAATAAGTAATAGAAAAACTTCAATATTTTAAAGATTCTACTAATTGAATTGAACCTTATCTCCTTTTTCTTTTATAGTTTATCTAAATATTTTAACATGTTCCGTTACTCAGGGCCGGATAAACACCCCTGCCATTCTTTCCAAGTGGCCTGCCCACCTCAGTATGCCCTTCTTTATTTCAGCTACCACCGTTGATTTTCACTAATGCCCTAGATACGTCCTTAACGGTTATTTCATCCCCGTCCATACTTCATGGTACCGAAATTATAAGCATAAAATACGTGGCCAGTTTGATGAATTTTATACCAGAGATGATTTTCAAAGTAATGTATTGGTTATGAGAAGACTTTCCAATCAACTGTTTCAGATTTGTAGGTCGAGTCCCTGATGATTCCGAAATATCATACTTTTCTATGGGCAAAAAAATTGGCGCCATCATGACGCATCACTTTTTATTCTCTCTCTCTCTCTCTCTCTCGCTTCATGCAATAGTATTCTCTCTTGGGAGAACAGTATTGGTGTTTAGTGACGCGGTATGGGTGACGGCGGTAACTGGACGGCGCCCCTTTCACCCCAAAATGGACTTATATTATATGTATACTAGATCGCCCCACGCCCGATTGAGAACGGATTGTATGCATTTTTATAATAATAATAATTATGTATATAGCCATTGATTCCGTGCTATTAAATTTAGCATGCTCAGTGCACTCTTGGTATAAATTGCAGTGGTAGTTGTATTGGTATGCAAGGCACACAACCACTAGCTAAAGATTAAGCTTTAAACTCTTTCTTAACCCTTCCCGTACCGACCTACTTTCCCATGCATACATTCAGTCCCGCTATATACGCGCCCGGGACTGTAAGGGTTAAAAGACTCTTTTGTCTCAGAATCGCTCAGTGTCTGAGTCAAGCTGTTCCATAAAGAAAGGCTCCACAGATTCAAATGAGCGCACTCCAAAGGACTTCTTTTTGTGTCTATCCACATTGGGAATTCTAAGGAGTGACGGCGATGAGGAGCGCAGAAGCATTGATGGTGGGTGCTTTGACATGAGTTCTTGAAGGTAGGAAGGTGCAGCGCCATCCGTAGGTAATGGACATAATTTTGTGATTAATGCGCTTCATGACAGGGAGCCAGTGGAGATCTTGTAGAACTGGAGAGATATGATCCTGCCTCTTTACCCTTTACACGATACATGCTGCAGTGTTTTGTTCCCTCTGGAGTCTCTGCAGCTGGTTCTGTGGCAAACCACACTTGCAACTATTGCAACCCACCCCCACCCGACTTGTACTTTGCCCTTAGAAAACAACACTATGTCGGCGCCTATATCCCTTATGTAAGAGCAAATGCATATAAGTACTCTTACTTCCCAAGTGGCGTTCGGGCATGGAATGGGTTGCCTGAACAAACCAGGAAAACCATTAGCTTAACATCATTTTCAAACATTAATAAAAGTGCAAGACTAGACTCGGACCACGGATGAGCGTAGGGCGCAATCATCTTCTTTATAGAAGGAGCGTCTGTAATAGATAAGATATTCGCGTATAGCAGTAATAGCCTTACCTTGCAGTATGTGAGTGTGGTACGGGTGGTGCACAGTTAGCAGCGCAGTCATCTCGTCGTGATCAGCAGGGTGGATGTACTCGTAGATACTGCCACCGGTCAGCTCCACCTGTGGTAACCAATACAATAGACATCATATTAGAGTTCATTTATAAAGCTGAACGTGGGTATATCCATTGTTAGTGTGTGTTCCGATATTGGGAGAGTAAAGAATGGTGGGCATTGTACTGACCACACATTCGTCATGCCATGATCAACTGTCGAAATAGTTTCAAGGTCTGTAAGGGGACATTTACTTACCAATTCTTTTCATAATATGGATTAGATATTTAGTTAGACTGATAGATGATAGGTAGTTAGTAAGGAAGATGGATAGATAGAGATATATACCTAACTACTTAGCGAGTGAATTATTAACTACTAAATTATCACATAACATAATGATAAGTCAATCTGTCATAAAAATAATAAACTCGGGGTATCACTCACCTGTGACAAACCCAGGTGGACTGAAGCCGTCTCAGAAATGTACATGATTTTACCATCAGGGGCGACAACAAAGATAAACCCATCTAAAGTCTGAGAATAGAAAAAAAATTGTAAAGTTTAAATAAAAACAACATAGGCCTAATACTAAAGGTCTATCATTATGGTGCTTGAGCTCACGTTACTTATCGATCATAAATTGACTAATTATAGTCAGCTAATTCTCTTCCTGTATTTTTTTTTCAAATAACCGAGCTTGGGAGACTCGGGCGACCCTGCCCCCCCTCCCCCCCCCCACCTTTTCGCCTCCCTCTAGTGACGCCACTGCCTTTAATACATAAACACATCGTGCGGCTTATAATAAAACCTCGACCTTTCCTTGCCTTAAATTGAACAATTATTATAAGAATCCTTCTTTCAAAAAAATAATCCAACCAAAGAGTTGTGTATTTCGGACTTGTATAAAAATTGAAATATTTTCTCTTCTGCATTTTGAGAAAAATGTTCCCTATTTTTTAGTTGATGTTTTGTATTATTATTATTATTATTATAATACATGCCGATATCTATTTCCTTTTACCCCACCAGTGATCAAAAGACAGCCAAGACGGACGAACGGACAAACGGACAGACAGCAAGTCCAAGCCCGTCAGATTTCACGTTTTATCTCGGCCCAACCGTTTCTTCTAAGAGACGTGACTAGCCATGAGGAGGCCTGGTTTGATGCTAAAATTAGCATACACAAACTCTGCAAGCCAAATTCGTTCCGATTTCTCTTTCTTGTTTTTTTTTTCTTTCTTCTCTTTCTTTCCGTTTTATTAAATGGAACAACTTCATTTGATACTCTTCAACTCCCATTTGGCGTCATCACTTTTCGTATAAATTTCTTACTACTAAATATTATGGATTTTTATTATTAATAATTTTTCCGCAAATGGATTTTTAATTTCTCATGTCTCGTGTTTTAAAATAAAATAAGAACGAAAAAAAAAGTATTTTGTTTAAATGATAGAACATTGTTGAAAGTATTCTTAAAACAAAAACAACAAGTAAATTACATTTAGGCCTAGGATAAGGGTTAATATAATATAATTTAACAATACAAGTATAAGCGTTTAGGAGTAATAGACCTACTATTTGTATAATTATGTATATAATAAGTAGCCATGACTATATCTATTCATATAATATGTATTACTATGTTTATTAGTATGGATATATATATATATAGGCTACATAGGCTACATATACAAACGCATTTTTTTATATGTCAGCTTAAACAAAAAAAAATAGCTATCCCAAATCTTGTCATCGTCACATACAAACACATAGACACACAAACAAAATGAGTAGTTAAACGAAAAACAACAACAAACAGAAGGGTGCTTGAGAAGGGTAGGGGGGTGATCATTACTACCAGCTGTGCTATGTGGAGTGGTGGGGAGGGCGCTGCGGCACCCTTTCCCTACGCCCCTAGTAATTCCCATGCAGTTTTACAGTTCATCTGTTGACTTACCTGCAACAGGTGAGAGCCCAACTCTTTCTCCAGGGCCGTTTTCGGGGGCTGCCTCTGACCCCATGCATCGCCCAAACCTGAAATAGTTCATAAAAAAGAGAAATGTTAGAAGACTCTAATATATATATAATAATATATATACAAACAATAGATAGGACTATAACAACAAATATAGTATTGCGATAGAACAAAAATTATTCAATTCGAACTCAGAAATACAACAGAATAATAGATTTCATTACTCACATATACATAAGGATAAAAAAAAACACAAAAAAAATTATTTTTCCATACGTAAGAACAAAGGGATAGCCTACACTTTTTTTTTTCCGGGTGACATTCGGGAACGGAATGGGTTTCCGGAACAAACCAGGTAAACTATTTTTAAAAAAAAACTTGACATTTTTTAAAACGCTTATCAAAATGCAAGACTAGACTTAAAACATTGCATAGAAGGAGCGTCTATAACTTTTGAAGATAAAATTTAAATGTCTCTTTGGTGTAGATACAGGCCTATAGTGTTTGATGTAGCTTATTAATTATCCATCTGTATGACTGTCTGTGTGACTATACATTATTGGGCTTATCAATCAATCAATCAATCTTTCTAGGCTATCTATCAATCTATCTAGGCTTATCTATCTATATGTCAATCTATCAATCAATCAATCAATATAATATAATATATATGGGCAATATATATATACATATATCCATTTATCTACCTATTTATATATCTATTTATTGTGTACCTTTTTACCTAGCTCTATTTCTATATATCTATTTATTTACCTACCTACCTACTTATCTATCTAACTACCTACATATCGATCTGTCTATCTACCTATCTATCTTTCTATATAGGCCTGCCTACCTATCTATCTATCTTTCTAATTATCTATCTGCGTGCTCTAGTTGACTTGGACTTATTTGTATTTTTCTTCTTCTCTCTTTCCCTCCCTTTATCTCTCTCTATCTCTCTCTCTCTCTCTCCCTCCCTCTCTCTCTCTCACAATCAAAGTCTTTCCTCCCTCAACGTATTGCTTATTCCGTTCCTCATTACACGGAGACGGCTTCCCTAAAAGCTTTGATTCTGCCATAAATTAGCCACGCCTACATTGAGGGGAACACAAACCACAGGATATAAAACAAATCAACCCGCTACAAAATGGGGCCGATGGTTTGGTGGGCGGGAGGGGGTGGTGGGTCGGTTTCCTGGATAGAAGAAAGGTGTCAGAGACAAGATGGAAACAATTTGCAAGGGCCATAATTATTCGACGTCCGCGTCGATTATCCCAAAGTTTTGGGATTTCCCAAACCTCCACCCACGCACCCCTAAGCCTCTGTTGTTATTGTGATGTTTTTTTTTTATTTCAGGAAATAAGCTTGATTCCAATGTTTCTGCTTACGGCAAAAGTTAAGGATGAATACGTTGGCCATCAAAATTACTTATCTTTTATGTTACAACAGAAGCTCTTTCTGTACAAAAGATTATTGCGTCCTACGCTTGTCTGGCTAGTATTTGTTCCCGGAACTTGGAGGGTTTCCTGAGTCTACCCATCTTTTATGGGTACATGACCTTAGTTGGAATAAAGTGTAAAAGGCGGCTGGGCGTTGTGATGGCCACACATCCCCTAGTAATGTCGTGGCCACAGAAACTGGTGAACGCTGCTTCGCTAGCCCTATGATCAGTTTGGTCCGATGGGTACTTTTTACGCTTGTCCGTGGTTCAGTTCTAGTCTTGCATTTTTTACATGTGTTTTAAATTATGTTAAGTTACTGTTGTTGTTTTTTATGTTGTTGTTTTTTTCAGCCAACCCATTCCAAGCCCGAAAAAAAATAAAACGTGAATTTGCAAATTTTACAAACTAGAGACACTTTAACACGATCTTGCCTTGCAAAATGTGTCCTCTTTCCCTCCTTCAATACGAAACAAATTTTTAAAAAATTAGGCTCGTCTGCCCAAACAGCTCCCTTCATTCACTAAATATCTACACCGATCCTAAACCCAACATTAACAAAACGGTAATAAAAAATTTGGGGAAGAGTGTTAGCTTCATAATTTAATATCCAAGTAACCAAAGTTTTTATTTCAAATGTTTTTCTTTTTAGTTTGTTCTTTTCGTTAATGCGGTGGAAGAATTTGGGGGCTTAATGGGATGTAATGTGGCCAGCACAACGATTCTAATTTTTCCTCAAGTCATGTGTACTGAGGAAGACTCGCTGGGACGCGATAACATATCCCGGTTTTTTGAAACCTGAGATATTCAAAATCACGCTGACAAGTATGCGTTGGGTTTTATTCTAAGGACTAAAATGTCGTCTGCGTAGAACTATGACAAACCATTAACAGAAGCTGCATATTAACTGTATATATCTTTGACACACACATATTTTAAATGGAGCGGTGGTCGCGCGATAGACCGTTGGACTATTGAGATTAGTCAAGACCAAGAAAGCCCGGGGATTAAATACCCAAGTTGAATGAATTCTTTGAGCGGATCACATACGCCTTACCCCCCCCCCCCCCCAAAAAAAAAAAACCCATTCCATTCGGGAATCGGTTGGACGAAAGTAAATAGTATTTCTTGGACATTGTGCTGAATACACAATCCTTCTTGTGAGCCTTGAGAATACATTAATAGTTAATAATCCCCTTTTGGGTCAGATGGGTCCCCTTCATCTGTTGTTTCAATGGAATGGAGGGCAGAAAATACGATTGGGGCTTTGTGCGTGCTGGCCACACAATACTTATCGTACGCCGAGACCCACCGAATAAAAAGTATAAACTCTGCGTCCACAGCTCTTCGATACGAACACTTCTGAACTACATTACATGTAGGTAGAAAAACTTGTTTAAAAAAAAAACCAAGTGTTGAAATAAGTAGGCCTAGCGCATAATCAGTGTTATCTTAATGAGCTTGTGCAAAGGTGGCGGATGGGGGGGGGGGGGGGGCAATAATTTACTTATGGGATAGGTTTGGGCCGGGGGTGCAATAGGTCGCGAGGGCCACCTTTGATGCCCCGGTGGGATCGAATTGCGATTAATGGGCCCCCTATTTCTTCTCTCTTGTTCTCTTCACGCCAATTTAACCCAGGGAGTCTGTGGAGCAGGGCATAAAATTAGCCGCCCCTTCCCCCCCCCCCCCTGAGGTCTAGAAATCAGCCTCTTATCAGATATGGCCTTCCTCGCGCTCCCCTCCCCCCCCCATCTCACTCACCGACACCCCCCTCATAGAGAACCACGTAGGGCCTACCCTCTCCCACTTTTCTTTTGTGATCATTAAAACAACCGAAGTTAATGAGAGAGATCTCGTTGTTCAAGGAGGGGGTGGGGGCTAAAGGGGGTGGGGGGGGAGTTAATGGCGCAAACAAGAATGAGGGGGTGAGTAACGGTGTTCACTCCCCCTTGTCTACTAATGTAAGTGCGGGCCCATTAAACTCCTGTGGCAGGCTGTACAACTTCAATGCGTGTCAGTTAAATAAGTCACTCCCATCCCCGTCTCGAAATTGCAATCGGCAATGGATGTTTCAATTTGAAACGTTTCAAAGTATACACACGGACACACACACAGACACACACATATACAACAAGCTAAATTGCCCGGCGTTGCCTGGGGGAAAATAAAACAGGCCTGTATAAGCTACAGATTAAAACAAAATATAAACTACAATGAACAGAAAACTTTAAATCTAATAATTTAAAAAATATATTATTTTTTTACTGAAAACATTTAGAAAATTAATTTTGTTTTTTTTAAGTAGCCTAATATTGGAGAATCGAATCTGGTTAGTACGCGTGGCAGTCGCATACGTACCCACACAGCTAGCGAGGACACGTGAGTTAAGTCAAATTGCAAAGCTGAAATATGAGGCAATAAGGTCACGTGTCTTTAACATTAACCAATTTGATTGGTTAAACACACACACAGAGCTATATATAGATACAAATAAAATGTATATACCTCTCTTGCGAGAAAAAAACACACCTTCGGATCAATGTGATCCACAAGATATTTGAAGCCGCACGGCATACTAAGGGATTTTGTGGACATCACAATTCCAAGCCGAGTTATATCCCCCCCCCCCCCCAAACTAAGGCCAGGTACCCATCATTCGGCATCCTTCAGTCTCGCGAGACGATGGTGCATCACCGTAGGTTGAGGTTGCACTTCCTCGTGTGGCTGGGCAGGCCTATAAAGGTACCCATCAGAAGTGGGTTAAACAACATCCTAGCCAGGATTCGAACTCGGGCACAGTCATTAGACCAGTGGGGGGCCCCACCTTGTGAGAGAGAGAGGGAGAGAGCCCTGAATAAATTTCAAGTCCCCTTTCCCCATAAAATTGCAGTTACGCCATTGGTCCTGATTTTATTTTTACACTCGACGGCGGCCCAGAGACAACCAAAAAAAAGACTGTCTCTCAAAGACGCGACTTGTTTAACTAGAACACTCTTGGGATCAGAGGATAGTGTGGGTAATACGAGAACAGGGAAAAGGTTGAATGGGAGGGGAGGGGAGAGGGATAAAGGGGTGGAGACCCGGGGTGGGGAGTGAGATGGGCGCGAACGAGGGGCAGGGTCGCGGCGCCCACATTGTACATTACTCCCCGTGTTTGCTCAGACCGCGGCCGATATAAAAAGAAAAGAAAAAAGGGGGGGCGCTCACCGGAGCCGGAGCAACCTTCGCCAGTGGTATCATTTTACCTTCTCTTATATTTGCACTGAGCCAGATCTGAACCCGCGCCTCTATTGTCCTGCTTTCTGACGCTCCAAGCTGTCCCGCGGTGCGAAAAAAAAAGGGAGAGAGAGAGAAAAAATTACGTATTTTTTTTTCTTTGCATTTTTCTTTCTTTCCAAATATTTCTTCCCGCTCGGAGTGCAACCGGAAGCGCTCTGAAAAATGTTCTGTCAATTGTCAATGAAAGTAAAAACGCAATAAATTGATGAAAAAACAATATAACAATATTTTCTTTGTGATTTGTTATTCCTAATAACAATAATTGTTTTTTTATTTGATTGTATTTTTGTTTACTGTGTAGAGTTTAGAGGTTGAAAATAAAAGTATGTAAAGTAGCAAACGGACACAAATTGATTTTAGGGCATGGGAAGGCATGTGAAGCAGCGTTCACCAGTTTCTGTGGCCAGGGCATACTAGGTGATTGTGTGGCCAGCACAATGCACAGCCGCCTTTACCTTTACCCCAGCTAAGGTCAGGTATCCATCATAGCTGGATAGACTCAGGGACACCCTCCAGACCGGAGAAAAAAAATTCTAGCCTTCACCAGGATTCAAACCCAGGACCTTCGGTGCGCCAGTCGAACGCGCTGCGGCAACCGTGCCCCCAAAGTGGTTGAAACAGTCAGTCACATTTTTGTGGCGCCCAGAACGCAAATGATTCGACTTCTAGTAAACATTTCGTCAGCGCAGTCTTGGAATCTACAATCGTTGCACCCCCTCCCCTTCTCTCTTTCCATCTGGAGGTCGTCCTATATAGCTGCTGACACTCACATAGTAAGGATGCCCATGGGTGCCGAAGAATTCAAATTGAAGAGAGCAGTAGAGAAAATGGGGGAAACATTTTCATAGCTAGAATTACTAATTTGTATTGAATGCTGGATTAATATCAAATTCAGTTGCTAGATTTGATGGTAACGCGATAGCTAATTACAATATAGTTTTAAGATAGTTTCCAGATAATTTCAAGATAGTTATAACATAGTCACAAGAAGATGCGGGATATTTTAAGACAGGTACAGGATCATTTCAAGATAAGTTTTTAAAAAGTTACCAAGTAGTAACAAGATTGGTTTGAATGGTAGGTAGGCCTATAGTTTTAAGTTAGTTACACAATCGTCTCAAGACAGTTTCAATATCGTTTAGCGTTAGTTGCAAGATAGTTCAAGATATGCCGAGTACAAGATACTTTCAAGATAAGATGCCAGAAAGTTAGAGAGCTTGCACGACAGATAGTTTCAAAAATATTACAAGATAATTACAAGATAGTTACAAGAATCAACGAAATATATATTATTATATATATATATAGAGAGAGAGAGACATAGAGACGGAGATATAGAGACAAAGAGAGAGAGGCAAGTGAAAGAGAGAGAGAGAGGAAATACACAGTAACGACAAGAGACACAGGACGACACAGAAAGACACAGAAGGACACAGAAAGACACAAAAGACACAGAAAGACACAGAAAGACACAAAAAGATAGAGAAAGACAGAGAAGGACACAGAAAGACAAAGAAGGACACAGAAAGACAGAGAAGGACACAGAAAGACAGAGAATGACACAGAAAGACACAGAAAGACACAGAAAGACACAGAAAGACACAGAAGGACACAGAAAGACAGAGAAGGACACAGAAAGACAGAGAAGGACACAGAAAGACAGAGAAGGACACAGAAAGACAGAGAAAGACACAGAAAGACACAGAAAGACACAGAAAGACACAGAAAGACACAGAAGGACACAGAAAGACACAGAAAGACACAGAAAGACATAGAAAGACACAGAAAGACACAGAAAAACACAGAAAGAAAGAGAAGGACACAGAAAGACACAGAAAGACACAGAAAGACACAGAAAGACACAGAAAGACACAGAAAGACACAGAAAGACACAGAAAGACACAGAAAGACACAGAAAGACAGAGAAGGACACAGAAAGACACAGACAGACACAGAAAGACACAGAAAGACAGAGAAAGACAGAGAAGGCGTGTAAACAAAAGGCCTACTAGGAAGAAGGAAAAAGTGTAAATTTTCAATCATCTGAAACTGCAACAAAGTAAACAATCGCGGAAGTAGAAAAGTAAACTTTTACCGTAGAGGAAAGAATGGACAACTTTTTTTTTCTTTCTTTTTTTTTTTTTTTACCAAGTGGGCGCTAACTCCCCGCGTTCGAGTTTTGAAGTTCTTTGCGTGGCGAGACCAGGGGAGGGGGAGGGGGAGTGGGGGCTAGAGAGACAACAGCCTGTATCTAATGCATGGATAAACAGTGGACAAGACAGCCGTCAGCCGCTGCTGTACAATCTAACGTACTGCGAAATGGGGGCGTGTGTGGAGAGCGGGTGGGGGTGAAGGGGTAGGGGCGTAAGGGGGGGGGGGGCTTTTTGGAGACACTCTGTGACCATGCGAGCGTTGGGTATAATATACCATCTCGGGGAGAGGAGGGGGCGTATGGGGGGAGGCTTCTGGGTGTCGTTCCTTTTCATTGTCTCCACGGAAGAAGGGTTTGTGCTTCAAAGCTAAAGTGAATCTTTCGTTTTAAAAAGAAATATTTCCAAATAAATTTACAGAGGCGCAGCCAAATAGTATACCTTAAGGGGAGATCAATGAGGACCGAAAGATAGAGCTATTATTGTTTATCTGTGTCTCTGTTACTTTTGATCAGGTCTCTGAGAAATGATTAGGCCTACTTAAATATAGGCTACAAATTTAAATAAGCTGAATAGGTCAAGTCGAGAATTGTTTATATCAGACCTTCGAGATGGTTACCCAGATCTACGTTACTACACCAAAACATATATTATATAAATATAACACAGTCTCTCTCTCTCTCTCTCTCTCTGTCTCTCTATACATGTTATATGCGCTCTTTAAATCTACTGAAGATTATTGCGTCCAATACATATACATGGTTTGAGTCCAGTTTTGCATTTTTATTGAGCGTTTTCAATGATATTAAGGTCTTGCTTTCATGGTTTGTTAGCTTATATACTACAGATGCCCCTTCTATAAAAGGATTTTTGCGCCCTACGCTCATCCGGGGTCCAATTCTAGTCTTGCATCTTTATTTAATTGTTCCGGCAACGTTTAATTAATATAAGTTATTTTTTCTTCCCGTGTGGCATCCTGTAAAATGAATGGGTTGCCTGGACGATCGCATACCGCTCAGGAATAACATGGAATTTTGAATGCTTTGTTCTTGTATATGGAAAAATAATATGATTTTTATCCGTTTGTCATTCTGAGTATTTTAGCAGATAGTTATTGTGTTGTATTTCTAAGTTAGACTTTAATGCTTTATGTATTATAACTACTTTAATACTATATCCTGCACTCTCTAAACATCTCTTCTGTATCCCACTCTTTCTCTTCTACCCCGTCCGTCTCTCCTCTTTCTCTCTCCACCTATTTCTTCTCTCCTTCGTTCTCTCCCTGTCTTTCACTCTAGGGGTTTGTATGTCTGTCTGTCTGTCTGTCTCAATTAATGACCATCCACTATTTCCACGTGACCGCCCCCTGCTGACCAGACGTCAACGCTCATTACGGCTGCTGGTACTAGCCACGGGCGGCCATCTTGCGCACGCGCACTTGATCAGCAAAGAACAATTAGCACAAGCAACTAAAACACTCACACATACACACACTGATACACACAGACAATCAAGCTTATTCCCCTTTAGCTACATCGTCTCCCCCTCCCCATTGTGATTTCAGTTAGTATTACAGACTTTATCCCTTAGTAGTCGATTTCCTTTGAATAACATTAAAATTTGATTTTTCTAAAAATCCTTGTCCAATAAAAGAATGAAGGAGAAAACTGGACGCATGAGTGGACAGTGTCCCTCTGAATTAAAACAGGGGGCTCTCTGGAAAATCGAGAGACGATGGGGATTCGAACACACACACATACACACACAAACACACGATGTCTTGAGAAGACTCGGAATTCAAATATTGTGGCAGTAAACACATTGGATGGCGAAGATGGACTCGGTGGGGCATGAGGTGTGGTGTGGGGGGGGGGGGGTTGTGGGAAGGGTGGAAAGAGGGAGGGAGGCACAATTGCCTCCGAGTCAATGCTATTTCAATTCTTGTGTGTGTGGCGGTGGGGAATCCCCCTCCCACTCCCCACAGTCCTCATTTACAGGTGTGCCTCTACTGCCATTCATATGCCGAAATGTCAAACTAATGCCTCGCTATCTTCTCTTCAGAAAACTGTTTTTTGTTGTTGTTTTTTTTTTGTTTTTACTAGCTGGCTTTTGTACAATACCTGGCGGCGATGTCTGTATTGATAGCAGACGACAGTTTCTACAATCACTAGCTTCGGTGCGCCATTTTTTAATTAAAAGTCGAACATTTTTCGAATGTATTTTCATTTTTAGTTTGTTTGTATTATCAAATGACTTAATATTTTTGCAATTACTGAAAAAAAAAATATTTCCCAAGCGGGGAATCGAACCCCGGCCGCCGCGGTGAGAGCGCGGAATCCTAACCACTAGACCACTTGGGAGCGTATCAATCGACTATTACTTTCATACATAATAATACAATGCCTAAAATTGCACTTTCCACGACATAAACCGGTAGATCTATTTGGAAAATAAAACAATAGTAAGCCTACACTAGACGATATATTTAAAAAATAGTACTTGATCTATTTGTTACATTTTCTACCACACTGAAGTAAAAACCCCGTTTGCTCACCCCCTCGTCTTTCTCTCTCAACTCAACAATACTCCTACAGTTTTACCTGCGTGACCTACTTACCGAAACTCCAAGGTCAAGGCAAGTAGCCTATAAAGTAGATCTACTCACCCAAACGTCGTACCCAAAGAAACAGCTATTTCTTTTATATAGTCCTACCCACAGAATAGAAATATAACAGAATGCGCAATCCCTACTATAAGATCAGCCACTAAAAGCAAAGACTATCATCAGATGGACCGCTCGCTTTAACCCTTCCCGTACCGACCTACTTCTATCTATGCTGCCTTCAGTTCCGCTATATACGCGCCCGGGACTGTAAGGGTTAATATTTCTTCTATTTGATGACTCGAATGACTTCTTTTCGGAATTCCCGATTCCCCTATTGTATTGTAGACACGGAAAAAAAGAACATATTATAATCTCTAAAAAATAAAGCAAGCGGTCCATCTTATTCTAGTCTTTGGTATTATCAAATGGTTCGAACCAAAACTAATAAGGCGCCCTGAACATAACACCATCGAAAATTCGCGGGAAAACGACTAGGCCGTCAACGCAGGTTCTAGAATAAGAACGGCAAGATTTAATTGTATATAACAGACAAAAACAATTCCCGTATTTCCTAGATGCACTGTTGTATATCTTTTTCTTTTCTTTTATGGCGCCCAAAGCTAGCTAGTCGCGTGTGAGCTATGTAATAACTATAATATAAAGCTAGCTAGTCGCGTGTGAGCTATGTAATAACTATAATATAAAGCTAGCTAGTCGCGTGTGAGCTGTGTAATAACTATAATATAAAGCTAGCTAGTCGCGTGTGAGCTAGGTAATAACTATAATATAAAGCTAGCTAGTCGCGTGTGAGCTATGTAATAACTATAATATAAAGCTAGCTAGTCGCGTGTGAGCTATGTAATAACTATAATATAAAGCTAGCTAGTCGCGTGTGAGCTATGTAATAACTATAATATAAAGCTAGCTAGTCGCGTGTGAGCTATGTAATAACTATAATATAAAGCTAGCTAGTCGCGTGTGAGCTATGTAATAACTATAATATAAAGCTAGCTAGTCGCGTGTGAGCTGTGTAATAACTATAATATAAAGCTAGCTAGTCGCGTGTGAGCTGTGTAATAACTATAATATAAAGCTAGCTAGTCGCGTGTGAGCTGTGTAATAACTATAATATAAAGCTAGCTAGTCGCGTGTGAGCTGTGTAATAACTATAATATAAAGCTAGCTAGTCGCGTGTGAGCTATGTAATAACTATAATATAAAGCTAGCTAGTCGTGTGTGAGCTGTGTAATAACTATAATATAAAGCTAGCTAGTCGCGTGTGAGCTGGGTAATAACTATAATATAAAGCTAGCTAGTCGCGTGTGAGCTGTGTAATAACTATAATATAAAGCTAGCTAGTCGCGTGTGAGCTGTGTAATAACTATAATATAAAGCTAGCTAGTCGCGTGTGAGCTGTGTAATAACTATAATATAAAGCTAGCTAGTCGCGTGTGAGCTATGTAATAACTATAATATAAAGCTAGCTAGTCGCGTGTGAGCTAGGTAATAACTATAATATAAAGCTAGCTAGTCGCGTGTGAGCTATGTAATAACTATAATATAAAGCTAGCTAGTCGCGTGTGAGCTAGGTAATAACTATAATATAAAGCTAGCTAGTCGCGTGTGAGCTAGGTAATAACTATAATATAAAGCTAGCTAGTCGCGTGTGAGCTAGGTAATAACTATAATATAAAGCTAGCTAGTCGCGTGTGAGCTATGTAATAACTATAATATAAAGCTAGCTAGTCGCGTGTGAGCTAGGTAATAACTATAATATAAAGCTAGCTAGTCGCGTGTGAGCTAGGTAATAACTATAATATAAAGCTAGCTAGTCGCGTGTGAGCTATGTAATAACTATAATATAAAGCTAGCTAGTCGCGTGTGAGCTATGTAATAACTATAATATAAAGCTAGCTAGTCGCGTGTGAGCTATGTAATAACTATAATATAAAGCTAGCTAGTCGCGTGTGAGCTATGTAATAACTATAATATAAAGCTAGCTAGTCGCGTGTGAGCTATGTAATAACTATAATATAAAGCTAGCTAGTCGCGTGTGAGCTATGTAATAACTATAATATAAAGCTAGCTAGTCGCGTGTGAGCTATGTAATAACTATAATATAAAGCTAGCTAGTCGCGTGTGAGCTATGTAATAACTATAATATAAAGCTAGCTAGTCGCGTGTGAGCTATGTAATAACTATAATATAAAGCTAGCTAGTCGCGTGTGAGCTGTGTAATAACTATAATATAAAGCTAGCTAGTCGCGTGTGAGCTGTGTAATAACTATAATATAAAGCTAGCTAGTCGCGTGTGAGCTATGTAATAACTATAATATAAAGCTAGCTAGTCGCGTGTGAGCTTTGTAATAACTATAATATAAAGCTAGCTAGTCGCGTGTGAGCTATGTAATAACTATAATATAAAGCTAGCTAGTCGCGTGTGAGCTATGTAATAACTATAATATAAAGCTAGCTAGTCGCGTGTGAACTATGTAATAACTATAATATAAAGCTAGCTAGTCGCGTGTGAGCTATGTAATAACTATAATATAAAGCTAGCTAGTCGCGTGTGAGCTATGTAATAACTATAATATAAAGCTAGCTAGTCGCGTGTGAGCTATGTAATAACTATAATATAAAGCTAGCTAGTCGCGTGTGAGCTAGGTAATAACTATAATATAAAGCTAGCTAGTCGCGTGTGAGCTAGGTAATAACTATAATATAAAGCTAGCTAGTCGCGTGTGAGCTAGGTAATAACTATAATATAAAGCTAGCTAGTCGCGTGTGAGCTAGGTAATAACTATAATATAAAGCTAGCTAGTCGCGTGTGAGCTAGGTAATAACTATAATATAAAGCTAGCTAGTCGCGTGTGAGCTAGGTAATAACTATAATATAAAGCTAGCTAGTCGCGTGTGAGCTAGGTAATAACTATAATATAAAGCTAGCTAGTCGCGCGTGAGCTAGGTAATAACTATAATATAAAGCTAGCTAGTCGCGTGTGAGCTAGGTAATAACTATAATTTAAAGCTAGCTAGTCGCGTGTGAGCTAGGTAATAACTATAATATAAAGCTAGCTAGTCGCGTGTGAGCTGGGTAATAACTATAATATAAAGCTAGCTAGTCGCGTGTGAGCTATGTAATAACTATAATATAAAGCTAGCTAGTCGCGTGTGAGCTATGTAATAACTATAATATAAAGCTAGCTAGTCGCGTGTGAGCTTTGTAATAACTATAATATAAAGCTAGCTAGTCGCGTGTGAGCTAGGTAATAACTATAATATAAAGCTAGCTAGTCGAGTGTGAGCTATGTAATAACTATAATATAAAGCTAGCTAGTCGCGTGTGAGCTAGGTAATAACTATAATATAAAGCTAGCTAGTCGCGTGTGAGCTAGGTAATAACTATAATATAAAGCTAGCTAGTCGCGTGTGAGCTGGGTAATAACTATAATATAAAGCTAGCTAGTCGCGTGTGAGCTGGGTAATAACTATAATATAAAGCTAGCTAGTCACGTGTGAGCTGGGTAATAACTATAATATAAAGCTAGCTAGTCGCGTGTGAGCTGGGTAATAACTATAATATAAAGCTAGCTAGTCGCGTGTGAGCTAGGTAATAACTATAATATAAAGCTAGCTAGTCGCGTGTGAGCTAGGTAATAACTATAATATAAAGCTAGCTAGTCGCGTGTGAGCTAGGTAATAACTATAATATAAAGCTAGCTAGTCGCGTGTGAGCTAGGTAATAACTATAATATAAAGCTAGCTAGTCGCGTGTGAGCTAGGTAATAACTATAATATAAAGCTAGCTAGTCGCGTGTGAGCTAGGTAATAACTATAATATAAAGCTAGCTAGTCGCGTGTGAGCTAGGTAATAACTATAATATAAAGCTAGCTAGTCGCGTGTGAGCTAGGTAATAACTATAATATAAAGCTAGCTAGTCGCGTGTGAGCTATGTAATAACTATAATATAAAGCTAGCTAGTCGCGTTTGAGCTAGGTAATAACTATAATATAAAGCTAGCTAGTCGCGTGTGAGCTAGGTAATAACTATAATATAAAGCTAGCTAGTCGCGTGTGAGCTATGTAATAACTATAATATAAAGCTAGCTAGTCGCGTGTGAGCTATGTAATAACTATAATATAAAGCTAGCTAGTCGCGTGTGAGCTAGGTAATAACTATAATATAAAGCTAGCTAGTCGCGTGTGAGCTAGGTAATAACTATAATATAAAGCTAGCTAGTCGCGTGTGAGCTAGGTAATAACTATAATATAAAGCTAGCTAGTCGCGTGTGAGCTAGGTAATAACTATAATTCAAAGCTAGCTAGTCGCGTGTGAGCTATGTAATAACTATAACGTGTGAGCTGTGTAATAACTATAACATAAAGCTAGCTAGTCGCGTGTGAGCTATGTAATAACTATAACATAAAGCTAGCTAGTCGCGTGTGAGCTATGTAATAACTATAACATAAAGCTAGCTAGTCGCGTGTGAGCTATGTAATAACTATAATATAAAGCTAGCTAGTCGCGTGTGAGCTATGTAATAACTATAATATAAAGCTAGCTAGTCGCGTGTGAGCTATGTAATAACTATAATATAAAGCTAGCTAGTCGCGTGTGAGCTATGTAATAACTATAATATAAAGCTAGCTAGTCGCGTGTGAGCTATGTAATAACTATAATATAAAGCTAGCTAGTCGCGTGTGAGCTATGTAATAACTATAATATAAAGCTAGCTAGTCGCGTGTGAGCTATGTAATAACTATAATATAAAGCTAGCTAGTCGCGTGTGAGCTGTGTAATAACTATAATATAAAGCTAGCTAGTCGCGTGTGAGCTATGTAATAACTATAATATAAAGCTAGCTAGTCGCGTGTGAGCTATGTAATAACTATGATATAAAGCTAGCTAGTCGCGTGTGAGCTATGTAATAACTATAATATAAAGCTAGCTAGTCGCGTGTGAGCTATGTAATAACTATAATATAAAGCTAGCTAGTCGCGTGTGAGCTGTGTAATAACTATAATATAAAGCTAGCTAGTCGCGTGTGAGCTGTGTAATAACTATAATATAAAGCTAGCTAGTCGCGTGTGAGCTATGTAATAACTATAATATAAAGCTAGCTAGTCGCGTGTGAGCTATGTAATAACTATAATATAAAGCTAGCTAGTCGCGTGTGAGCTGTGTAATAACTATAATATAAAGCTAGCTAGTCGCGTGTGAGCTATGTAATAACTATAATATAAAGCTAGCTAGTCGCGTGTGAGCTAGGTAATAACTATAATATAAAGCTAGCTAGTCGCGTGTGAGCTATGTAATAACTATAATATAAAGCTAGCTAGTCGCGTGTGAGCTATGTAATAACTATAATATAAAGCTAGCTAGTCGCGTGTGAGCTGGGTAATAACTATAATATAAAGCTAGCTAGTCGCGTGTGAGCTGGGTAATAACTATAATATAAAGCTAGCTAGTCGCGTGTGAGCTGTGTAATAACTATAATATAAAGCTAGCTAGTCGCGTATGAGCTATGTAATAACTATAATATAAAGCTAGCTAGTCGCGTGTGAGCTGTGTAATAACTATAATATAAAGCTAGCTAGTCGCGTGTGAGCTAGGTAATAACTATAATATAAAGCTAGCTAGTCGCGTGTGAGCTAGGTAATAACTATAATATAAAGCTAGCTAGTCGCGTGTGAGCTGTGTAATAACTATAATATAAAGCTAGCTAGTCGCGTGTGAGCTAGGTAATAACTATAATATAAAGCTAGCTAGTCGCGTGTGAGCTAGGTAATAACTATAATATAAAGCTAGCTAGTCGCGTGTGAGCTGTGTAATAACTATAATATAAAGCTAGCTAATCGCGTGTGAGCTATGTAATAACTATAATATAAAGCTAGCTAATCGCGTGTGAGCTAGGTAATAACTATAATATAAAGAACATTGAAAATAATATTGAAGACAGCAAGCCATTGTGGTCCACTTCTAAATCGCACGCGCGACAACAAAGATCCCCCGTCCCTCCCCCCCCCCCCCCCGCTTTTTCGATTCTAAAAGATGGACCTTTTTTTTTGTTGGAGTGACTTCTTAAACAGGTGGGTTGAGGACCACTCTGTTTAATCAATGGGTGGCTCGTAAACTACGATGTATCGCAAACAAACAAGCAGAAAAAGGTGTCGCTGAAGTGGTTGGGTGGGTGAAGGAGGGGGTTGACAACCCTAATGTCCTAACGGTTATCTTGGACACTGCCAGCTTTCAAACCAATCAACGTTGTGGGAGGGGGGCGTAGAGGTAGGGGGCGCTGTTAAATAAATGAAAAAAAAAAAGAATTATTATTAGTCTTCAAAAATTTTCAATTGTACCTTCTTCCTCCCTGCTACCCCCAGCGCCCCCACCCCCTGTCCATGTCCACGTGAATCGGAAAACCAGTAGCCCACTTCAAAACCTGCAGGTGGTGTACGGACAAGTCAAAGGGGGGGGGCGTGAATGGGGTGGAGGGGGAGTGAGAGGGAGAGGTATTGGGGAGCGTGCTTAGTTGACGAGGAATGTTAAACACAGCTGAGGTCACTCCTAAGAATTAAAAAAAATGAAGGGAAGGAAAGCACATGGAAAAACCAGACCCTGAAATGTGTACTTGGTCAGTTTGGTATAGACAAACGGTTAGTCCTGTAACCGAAATATTATTGGCATTAGAATGGTGCCTGAAAATTAACGGCTACTCCTAGGCCCGTCTGTTTCTCTTTTTTTTTTTAAAGACTTATAAATTCGGAGCCCTTGTTTACGGCCTATGCCCTGAGAGGGGTAGTAGGCGCAAGCATGTAAGTAAACCCTTCGATTGCTGTGGACAGCTATAAAAGCACTGAAATTAAAAAAAACAACTTTCTACGACACAGAACGAATTGATTTGAGGCCAGAAGTTAAATGGAAGAATAACCTTCAGATGTATATTGTTAGTCTTTTCACTATTGATATCATTCTTCTACCGAGTCCACTGATAATAGAGAATGGTGTAAAAATGTATTCATGGCATATTTCGAATTCCAGACCAGCCGACACGAGATCAAAACAAGGCCCCGAGGTAAAAAGTTAACAAAGAGTTTATTTTTATACAAGAGGAAAAAAAGGTTATTGTTATACAGTCAAAGTTATGTTTGTATTTTTTTATCGTTTAATACAAAGAAGTGAAATGCGTGTTTGTTTGTTCTTTGTTGTAGTTTTTTTTCAGTCCAGTGGCAAGGCGTTGGTGCTCAATATTTTTAAAGGTAAGATAAACAGGTCTAGAAAAAGCGTTTTTAAAAAACGTTATTGCACTTTCGTGGTATAGCTAAAGGTTTAGGTGAGCTAATGGTTAAATCGAAGATCAAAACAGAATGGGACAGATATATACTCTTATGTTATATATTACAGACGCTCTGTCTATAAAGAAGATTATTGCATCCTACGCTCATCCGTGGTCCGAGTCTAGTCTTGCATCTTTATTAATGTTTTAAGCGATGTTAAATTACTGTTTTTTTTTATTTGTTCAGGCAACCCATTCCATGCCCTCATGCCATTCGGGAAGAAAGAGAACTTATAAGCATTTGTTCTCGCATAAGGGATAAGGAAAGTGTTTTTGTCCTTATGTTTATCAGAGCATTGCAACAGGTTGTTATTGTGTTGGATTTCTAAATTAGAGTTTAATGCCTTATGTATTATTACTACTTTACTCTTTGCCCTTCTGTTCTCTAGTGCAGGGGTTGGCAACCTTTTACTAACAGTATGCGAACAGCCTTTTTTTAAATATAAAAAATCGTTAAAGCGTTTTATATTTAATACAAAAATAAAGTGTTCATCCTATTTATTTGCATTTATATTAAATTCAATATTATATTACTAAATATCAACATTTATGGGAATTATTGCCTTCACATTAGCATTTGTTAGTGAAGTTTAGGATCTATCATCTAACACATGCTAATATTAATTACATTTTGATCTCGGTTTAACTGAAAAGTGTTTTAATGTACTATTATATGAAACGGTTTGTCTTCGACCAATTGCTATTAGACGAAATAGATACGTAGTAATCAGACAAACTGGGTAGTTAATGTGATGTTTAAAATTATACATAATATATTCTTGAGTCATATAAAATTGATATAATTTTCAAATACATTTTACAGTTTCATCATTTCAAAGTTATAGATTGTAAGCCAACTCTTTTATAAAAGAAAAAAAAAGAAACAAATTAGAAATTTTAGCACAAATAAAACAGTTTAATTATCTCCCTTTAATTAAAAAACGTTTCCACATTTGATTCAATAGTGCTGCCAAACAAGTTATGTTTTGTAATATCACAAACATTAATGACTAATTATAATTTCTTTATATAAATCCAGCATTATGTAATTCATTACAAGATTTAATTATTAGAGAATAAAAATAATTTACGTTAAACAGTTGTAAAGAAACATTTCATGCATTTAAGTAGTTTATCTTTTTAACATGAATAACAGAAATTACATAATATAGTGCTATTAAATAAGTCTCTTATATTTATTAAATAAATAATACAAATAAATGTGTTTTAGAATTGCTTATATTTATGTTTAATTAAAGAAGATGTGTATAAAAACTATTTTACATGTAATTAGTCTGTATAAATTAATGAACGGCCAAGTGTAGGTGACTTCTTTGTATGCTTATAACAGTTTTCATGTGCGATAAAATATGTTCACAAGTGTAAGTTGAACCAAAATCTCAAAGTAAAAGAGCGAATGCCTATCAGTTGAGAGTAGCTGATGACTTTCCTAAGCAGCTTCCTTCCAGATTTTTTCCGCAAATGGGCACAATTGGTTGCCCATTTTTTTAAATGTTTAAAATTCAATGTGATGCATTTTAAAATCGCCAATATTCCTCCACTTAAAAAAAAAAATCTACATCTAAGAAGGTTGTAGTAAGATCAAACCATTTAGGCTTGATGTTGTATGGACAAAAAATGAGTTAATCAATTTAAAAGTCTTGCCTTTGATTAGAAAACTCCACTTTGAGTTCGTCGATGTACTTCTGAAAAGCCCAACTATCTATCTTAATATAGGTCTATGCCTTAATATATGGATGTAAAAGGACCCGTCGGACTAAATTAATCCATAGGTCTGGTGAAATACCAATTTCTGTTGCCCGGCATACTAGGTGATTGTGTGTCCAGCATTGTGCACATAATTATGTATGCATGTAAGAATAATTATGTAAACTTATGTATGTAAATTTTCGTTACAATGGGAATAATTCTGCACGGCTATTGCCGGATTGAAGAGTGGAGCCTTCAAAATTGTCACTTGTTTTCGACAGAGAGCGGCAACCTACGAAATGCGCTCCAGATTTGGCACGCAGAGCAATTTTCAATGACGCGCAGAAGATCCCAAATAAGGCAATTCAAGTTTCTTATTGGAGAAATTGAGGTTGAATTTTAGGATGGCACGCTGAATAAAGTAGAAGTTCTACTTTGGCTCACTATATTTTGCCGACTACTGATATAGACCTTTGCAATTCAACGGTTTATTAAATCCCTGAATCATTTTTACAAATTCTGGATTTTCGCTTATAGATAGTGTGATGATTTAAAATATATATAGTTATTTTGGTGGGACATAATTTGTATAATCTCTAACCCGGTGTTAATGTACAGAATAAACGAGTGACGTTTTACGATAAAAACAATGACGTGGGAGTTAGATTGAACGTAGCGTACATTTGAAGATAAAGGGAGACGACCTAAGAATTTGGTAGTGGAAAGACGTGTTTTAGACTAGGCTATATAAACTGTGATGTATTTGAATTCATCTTGTACATAAATTGCATTAAATATTGAGTTCTCATTTCTACTAAAAGCCGGCAGTTTGTTCATTGATTATTATTGTATAATGTGATCTCCCTGAGAGTTGTTAACATAATATCTACAAAATAACGGTCACATTATTTGGCGCCCAACTAAAATTCGGAAGCTCAAGGTGAATTCGGAAGCCCAATGTGGAATATTGAAAATCAACGGAGAATGTTGAAGGAGAATCAAGGTGAATATTATTGAAAATCAATTTGAAAGAAAGCCTACAATATATTGTGAAGCACAGCTTAAAGAATACCGCAAATGAACGTTTCTTACGAATAAAAGAAGACTAAAATTAAATGTGAAGAAATATCGACGAGAAAGAAAATTTGACGGTTTAACAGTATAGCCTAGCACGTCTTGGAAATAAGCGCTACCAGTACATAACGGTGTACATGAAGATAGAAACGGAAGTTTATGTATGTTACCAAGCAAGTCGGTTAAAAAGGACACTAGAAAATTGGAAGGCGTCTCGGATACATTTTAAAAGTATCGAAAGTGGTAACAATTATTGAAACAATAGTGAAGCTGTGGTTAATAGGACAAGCTAAGTTTGTCAAGTGAAGAGATTAAAAAAGAATCTCCGTAGAACTAGTAAATGGTTCGAGAAAAGAAGAATACTTCAGAATAGTCACAGAACTAGAAGTCAGTTCAGTACAGTAGCAGAAGTCAAGTGAAATTGGAAGTAAAAAGAAACTTCAACAAAGTGAAAGGATTGTAAAACTTATGAATTAACGAACACACGAAGACTTTGGGCTGAAATAACCTGTGTGGTGGAGGATCATTTCGAGTCTGGAACCTGGGATTCGGAGACGGAAGGAAAAGGAACGCGTTTTTTAAGATAAGTAAACTGGTGTATACGTTATGTTGTAGTATAGTATATGCCTAGATTTTTCTTGTGAAATCACTGGCATGTATTAGTTTCTTTTAGGAATTTTGTGTATACACTTATTGAAAAGTCCCTGTAAGTCAGGTTAGTTGAAAAAGACTTTTCATAAGTGTATATTACATAATATATGTTAGATTGTATAGTCTTGTATGCACAGTGTTATTATATTGTTTATATATTTGTCATAGTAAATTTTTTGTGAATCTCTGGTCTCATCTACTATCTGTGGTGTTCTTATTTTATATGTATTGATTATTATATTGATATTTATTTTATGCATATTGCAATATTGCTTCCATTTTAAATTATATTAGTTTGTTGTAGGTATATATTTATTAATTGAAAATGGAGGGGTCCTCAGTGGACATATTAGCAAATTATATAAGTTGTGGTAAGGAGTTGGGATATGATGGTAAGGAATTGGATGAGTGGGCGGAGAGAAAATATACAGAGCAGTTAGAAAGATTAGAAAGGGCTAAAGATAAAGATAAAGAAAGAGAAGAAAGGGCTAAAGATAAAGCTAGAGCTGATGAGATAGAGCTAGAGAGATTAAAACAAATTGATAAAGAAAAAGCTAGAGCTGATGAGATTGAGCTAGAGAGATTAAAACAAATTGATAAAGATAAGGAAAGAGAAGAGAAGGCTAAAGAGAGGGAGGAAAAGGAGAAAGATAGAATTTTTCAGTTAAAAAAGTTAGAATTGGAGGCTAAGAATAATACTTCAAATGTAAACATTGGAGTCACTAGACCTGTTGTTGACCAGGAAATGGCTATTAGAAATAACATGTGTAGATTTACTTTCCAATTATTTAATGAAAAGGATGGTTCTATTGATACATTTCTAAAAAAATTTGAAATGGAAATGGAGAGACAAAATTTTTCTTCATGTTATTGGTCTGGACTACTTGGAAAATCCTTTACAGGAGATATTCCATCAAAAATTTGTATGGAACAATCAGATTATGCATCTGTCAAGGAACAATTGTTAAGACATTTTGGAAGTACAGAGGAGGCTTATAGAAAGAAATTTTTTGAAATGACTTTATCAAAGGAAGAAGATCCAAAAAGTTATTTTGACTCATTGACAAGTGCTATGGACAAATGGCTAAAATGTGCTAAAATAGAAAAATCATTTGAGGAACTGAAGAATTTTATTATTAGAGATAAGGCAATATATTCACTCGATAAAAATCTCAAAGCATTCATTCAGGAGAGATCTCCCAAGACTATAGAAGAAATAGTTGACCTGATTAGGAACTATAAATTAGCTCATCCCATGGCACCTACTTCTAAAGGAGAGGATTACCAGGATATAATATGCTTTGCTAAAGGCAATGATAATTTTCAAAGAGGAAGACAATTATCAAGGAGCAAGATGAAGTGTGGTAATTGCGGAAGAAATAACCATGTTACTAAGGATTGTAAAGATAAGAGAGATAACACATTGACATGTTTTATATGTAAAAAGAAAGGACATATAGCAAGAAATTGCTTCAGAAGGTCAAATTCTGCTGGAAACAATAATAATAATAATAGATCTCAGGGATATACACAACAGAGAGATCACAACTCCAGATTTAATCAGAACAGGAATCATTGTGGAGCTGTGTTATCAAGAAGCAAAGGAATAAAGTTTTTTCCAGGATATGTGGGATTAATACCAGTTTTTGCAGTTCGTGACACAGGAGCCTCTGTCATTGCAATAAACAGCAAATATGTTCAGTCAAATCAATACACTGGTGAGGTAGCAGATTGTACATCATTTGATGGAAGAGTGATTAAATTGAGGTTGGCCTACATTGATATTAGGACACCATATATTACAGGTAGAGTACTGGCTCATGTTATAAATGATGCACCAATTGATTTAATTATTGGAAATGTTGAATCAGTTAAAGAATGTACTAGAGAGGAAATAGAAGCATGGGAATTTAATAATAATCAAGCACAATGTAATGTGATTAATGAATGTAAAGCAAGCAATACTGAAGAAAGTCAGACAATGGTGAATAATGAAAAAGACACATCAGTTGATAGTGAATCATTACTGAATGAAAACTTTAATTTGGAAAAATTCAAAAAGGAACAAAGAGAGGATACTACATTGAATAGACTATTCAAATCTACAGAGAAAGGAAATACTAATAAAAATAGTGTATGCAAAGTGAAAAATGATACACAACTATTAGTCAGAGAAATACTCATAAATGGCAGACAAGTGGAACAGATAGTTGTACCATATAAATATAGAACAGAAATAATGACTAATGCTCATTCTATACCATTGGCTGGTCATATGGGAGTTGGCAAAACCAAAAACAGAATAATACAACATTACTTTTGGCCTAAAATGTCAAAAGATGTGAAAAGATTTGTTAAACAATGCAAAGTGTGTCAGATGAAAGGATCTGGAAGTAATTTTACCAAAGCACCAATACAAACAGGAGTGACTGCAACTAGACCATTTCAGAAGGTAGCCATAGATATCATTGGTTTGATGCCTATTATGTCTAACAGAGGACATAGATATATCCTTACATTGATTGATATATGTTCAAGGTATGCAGAGGCAGTACCATTAAAGAAAATAGAATCTACAGATATAGTGCAAGCATTATATTTAATATTTACTAGAATTGGATTTCCTGAAGAGATAATATCAGATAGAGGAACTCAATTTACATCAAAATTGACTAAGGAATTTATGGAAACATTTGGAATAAAGCAGAAGTTTACAACACCCTATCATCCTCAATGTAATGGAATGTGTGAGAGATTTAACAAAACTCTTAAGGAAATGTTGTCAAAAGTCAGTAATGAGGATCCAAAGAATTGGGATTTAGCAATTCCATCAATTTTATTTGCATATAGAGAAACTACTCATGATAGTACAGGTTTTTCACCATTTGAATTGATATATGGAAATAATCCAAGAAATCCACTTAGTATTCTCAAAGAACCATTAGTAGGTACTAGTGAAAACAGGGAAATGACTAATTATGAGTTAGTTACAAATAAGAAACAACAATTAGAAATTGCTTTGGAAGAGGCTAGAAAGAATTCAGACAATAATAAGGAAAAGAAAATAAATAGAGTAAATCAGGATAGGAAACTAAGAACCTTGGAACCAGGAGATAAAGCTTTGCTAAAATTAAAAAATCAAAATAACAAACTATTTACTGAATGGCTAGGGCCATATGATGTGGTTAGAAAGGTCACAAATGTGGATTATGAGATAAGAATTAAGGATCAACTTAAAGTTTTTCATATTAATAATTTAAAAAAGTATAATGATCAATCAGTAGAAAGCAATATATGCTGTAGTATAATATCAGAAGAAATTAAAGAGGATATTGAAGAAATAGCAACAGTGAATACACAGGGTCAGCAAACATATAAAGATGTGAATTTAGAGAAATTGACACATGAACAGGCATATGAGATGGCAAAAATAATACACAGGCATAAGGGTATATTTTCTGATTTGCCTGGTAAGACCAATGTCATACAACATGACATTATTGTAACAGATGATAAGCCGGTGAGGCTAAAACCATACACAATCCCTATTCATTTGAGGGATAACTTGCAAAAAGAGATAGATGAGCTTGTGAGTATGGGGTTGATAGAGCCATCCAATTCAGCATATGCCTCTCCAATAGTATTAGTTAAGAAAAAAGATAAAACTATAAGGTTGTGTGTGGACTATAGGAAGCTGAATAATGTTACTCTCTTTGACCCATATCCTATGAACAATGCTGAAGATATTATGGCTCAGCTATCTAATGCAACTATTTTTTCTAAATTGGATATGGCTAAAGGGTACTATCAAGTAGGTTTAACTGATAGAGCTAAACCATTTACAAGTTTTGTTACTCCATTGGGGTTATATCAATGGAAGGTGATGAGTTTTGGATTGGTGAATGCTTCTGCAACTTTTAATAGGATGATGGGTATGATTTTAGGACATAGGAAGGATACTATATTTTATTTGGATGACATATGTGTTTTTAATGATACTTGGGAAAATCATTTAAAAAGTCTTAATGATATCTTTGAAATTATAGAAAAACATAATTTGACAATTAAACCTAACAAATTAGAAATAGGCATGAAAGAAATTACTTTTTTGGGACACAAGATATCCAATAACACCATTAAGCCATTGGAGGAGAATATTACTAAAATTCTAAAAATTGACATTCCAAGAAATAAAAAAGAAGTGAGGAGTCTTCTAGGTGTATGTAATTTTTATAGGAAATTTATTCCTAATTTTTCAGAGATGGTAGCTCCGTTGACTGAACTTATTAAAAAGAAAAGCCCAATTAAAATAATTTGGTCTCAGGAGTGTGAAATGGCATTAAATAGGATAAAGGTTGCTTTTTCTGGACAACCTATATTAAGACTACCAGACATTAAAAAAAGATTTGTGGTTTTGACTGATGCAAGTTTGGTTGGTTTGGGAGGAATTTTGGGACAATATCATGACAATGTCTTACACCCGATTCAGTATATTAGCAGGAAATTAAGTGAGGCTGAGGTTAGGTATGCAACAGTAGAACGGGAAGCTCTTGGTGTGGTTTGGTGTATTACTAAATTGGCAAGGTACTTGATGGGAACAAGGTTTATTCTTATGACTGACCATAAGCCTTTGTCCTTTATAAATCAGAACAAGTTAAACAACAGTAGAATAGCAAGATGGTCACTTATCCTGCAGGCATACAGTTTTACTGTGGAAAATATACCTGGGGTTGATAATATATTGGCTGATTTGTTGTCTAGATGTGGTGTTTAAGGTGTGTTGTTTGATACGTAATCACCAGTTTGAAACGCGGTTAAAAATTATTTTTCATGTAAATATAAAGTATAGATACGGTGTTAATGAAATATTGATTTTTTCCAAAGGTTCTGGATGAGAAATGGTTCTACAACTGAAGCACGGTGATTCAAACACAACGTACCATTTGTAAGTGAGAGATGTTCTATCACGTCCTCACATTATCGTGAACGGTTTTTATGGACACCATATCAAACGCAACCATGAAGACATCATATGAAGAGTACATTTATGGTGCTGACATGGAATCGAGGTCTTGTCATCGCTATATCAAGGTATATTGACATTATCAACATGGAATCGAGGTCTTGTCATCGCTATATCAAGGTATATTGACATTATCAACATGGAATCGAGGTCATGTCATCGCTATATCAAGGTATATTGACATTATCAACATGGAATCGAGGTCTTGTCATCGCTATATCAAGGTATATTGACATTATCAACATGGAATCGAGGTCTTGTCATCGCTATATCAAGGTATATTGACATTATCAACATGGAATCGAGGTCATGTCATCGCTATATCAAGGTATATTGACATAATCAACATAGAATCAAGGTCATGTCGTTGCATGATTAAGGTACATTTACATTGTCAACGCAGAATGAAGGTCATGTCATCAACATATGGAGGAATCAACAGATCAACACATTATTGATAACATTATAAATTTTTTTTTTGGGTTTATGAACAATTCAACACTATATTGATTACAGACAGATAGCTCGTGGTTAAGTATTAAATGGTAAATGCATTGTAATTATTGTTGTGACATTATTGGAACTATTTTATCAAGGTGTTGAAACTCTACAGGATGGATAATCTACAAAGGACCTATGAAATATTCAATGAATGTATTGTTGGACGTTCAGAAGAGGAAGGTTGCAATGATATTACATGGACCAGTATGAACTGTTATGTTTTCGGATTTGATGATATTTATACTATTGGTTTGTGTATTCTATCAATACAGGACAGGATATACTGTGGAACCTTATGGACCCATATGTATTATATGTATTATGGACCTATTAGTGAAAGTTATTGGTTAACATATATTGGTGAATACGTTGGTTTTGTTATATGTTATTTGTGTTGCATAACATGTTTTGATATAAATTGGGATAATTGTAATTTTTCATATAGTTCTAGTTATTGAAGAGATATATATTTTATCAGACTATTTGACGGAGATAAGAATTTTTTTTTATATAGAAATTTGTATGACAAATTTAAAGGGTCGATGGGGGAATGTGATGATTTAAAATATATATAGTTATTTTGGTGGGACATAATTTGTATAATCTCTAACCCGGTGTTAATGTACAGAATAAACGAGTGACGTTTTACGATAAAAACAATGACGTGGGAGTTAGATTGAACGTAGCGTACATTTGAAGATAAAGGGAGACGACCTAAGAATTTGGTAGTGGAAAGACGTGTTTTAGACTAGGCTATATAAACTGTGATGTATTTGAATTCATCTTGTACATAAATTGCATTAAATATTGAGTTCTCATTTCTACTAAAAGCCGGCAGTTTGTTCATTGATTATTATTGTATAATGTGATCTCCCTGAGAGTTGTTAACATAATATCTACAAAATAACGGTCACAGATAGGCTATTTGTAATCTTAGCTAAACATGTTCGAGGATGGAAAAGCCGTTTTCACCAGTTTCATTGGCAACTGTCGAGGATGGGATTGTGCATACAGTTAAATCCCCAGGTTGTAGGGACGGTGAGATTTTAGATTTAACTAGCTCTGCCACACTATGCAAATGTTTTGGTTTGTAAAGCAATCCCGTAGGACAAAATTGATCCATAGGGCCAGTAAAGCAGAATTCAACAGTTTCTATGGGCCACGGGCATACTAGAGAAATTGTGTGGCCAGCACAATACACATCCGCTTTTACTTTTACCCAATTAATACCAGGTACCCATCAGTGCTGGTCAGACTCAGGGACAACCTCCAGTTTTGTTTAGCCTTGACAAAAATTATGAAGTTTGAACATTCCGACGCACTCGTACGGCCACGCCTTGTCATCGTCGGATACACATTATAATAAGGGGGAGGAAAGGGGCGAGGGGCTGATAAAGAACAACTCAGTCAAGAGGAAACAAAGCGCAAACAAACAATTCAAAAACTTTTGATCGCCTGTCCAATGAGCGAAAGCTGACGGGTTTGGATGGAGGCGTCCTTAGCAACGGAAACCTGTTAAAGTCATCACTTGGGTTTTATCAGACGTTGATTCTCCATAAGCACCCTCCTCCCCTCCCCCACCCTCTATTGTTTCTATGTTGTTGTTTCATTTTTTATCACCTCCTAGCTCCCCACAAAACCCCTGCCGCACCCCCCCCCCCCCACGCACACACCCATCACCTTACACCACCCTTGTAACCGGTTATCAGCCCTCGGCCCGCGGCTCGAATGTTGACAGCTGGCGCGAGAGAAGAGGCTTAGTGAACAAGTGGCGGACGGGCTTAGAGCGCTGATAGCTGTTAAACTCGCCACGGCCGCTGACTGGACGCAAGAAACACAAATAAAAAGCCAGTCTACAAAATCCGTACTCCATTCTATGATTGCAACATCACGTGATTTCAACCAGAATTGAAAACAACAAGAAGTTTCAACTTTTTACTTGTTAATTGGTTTATTTCATAAAGGGGTGTTTGAATTGAAGGCTACCATATTAAATTTATAATGATAGTAAAAAAAATGGAAATTAAGACCGAATTAATCTATAGGGCTTGTGACGCAAGTTTCCGTGGCCACCGTGGTGGTTGTGTGGCCAGCACAATGCCCAGACCTTTTACTTTTCCCTAACTAAAGTCAGTTTACTCATCGGGGCTGAGTTGTAAGTGCAGGCCAGAGAAGAAATCCTAGTCTTTACCGGGATTCAGGTATACCAGTCGAGCACCCTTCCTCGCAGGGGTGCACGGTGCCAGAGCGGCAGCGTGTAAGGTTCGAATCCTGGTGAAGGCTAGGAGGTAAGAGGTTATAGCTTTATGTATATATAGGCTTTATTTATTTATTTGGAAAAAAAGGGATTTGGGGAGGGGGAGGGGATATTTCGTCACCACTATCTGCTACCAACATTGTACTATCGCCGAAATCCTTGTCGACAGGCAGGAAGGAGAGGGGCGGCGGGAGGAAGTAAGCCACGACTCGTGCCTAATCCCGAAATCTTTCAGAGAACGGGCATTATTAGGCACAACGAGAAACAACGCGGGACCAGGTCTGGATTCCAAGTTCCCTTGCATTGTCACGCGCCGTAGACTCACGTGCTGGGAGTAGATACCGTTCGAGAAAGGAATTCTGGGTACAATTATTACCACGTTAAGAATGTGTAACATAATTTTTTTTACTATACCGGCTTTTCGAAACTTCTATTTTTTTTCTACAAATTGATTAGCAGCGTAGTAATTTCTAAACTGGAGATTATAATATGATATTCAAGTATTCAATACTAGCAAAATAGCTCAAATCAGCACATACTTTCCATTTTTAGATATATGGATAAGTTATAAATGTTGTAATTCTCAATTCTCATGTCAATAACGTAATTTTTTATTTACTAATTATTAATTTAGACATAATTGTTTCCAAAAAATAAAATATTTGTTATTACTGGGCAATTCAATAGTTCAATTATTAGGCCTACTATTCGTGTTTATAATCTATTCAAAAAGATTTAACTTTTTAAACTACCAAACTCTAACTAATAAATTGTACAGTGACATATCCACCATTTTAGAAAAGCAAAAATTCGTGCTGTGTTCTTTAATTAACAGGTTCTTCACCTACTAAATAATAATTATGTATTGTATCCATCGCATTCATCCATATCCAGATTCATCCAATCCAACATAACGGATTGTGTCTAGCTATTGTTATTGGGTTTTGTTATTTTTAAAACCCGCGTTCTTTCCCCTCTACCGCTATTCACAAGGGGAGGTAAATAATACCTTCCACCCACACAAAGATCTACAGTGTTCATTGCTGAACAAGGGAAAGATAACCCAGGAGCTCACTATGAGATGACAGTCTAGTGATTATACTGTGAAGACGCGATCAAGTTTATACCTTGAATTTTACTGTATATGACATTAAAAACGTTTAATTTCCAACACTTCAAAAAACTTTAGCGTTTATGGACTCGTACAAGTAATAATAAAAATGGTCATTCTTATAGCGCTTCTATCCATGCTATTAAAGGCTCAGTGGGCTCTTGGTGTGAATTGCAGTAGCAGTTGTATTAGTAAAGTAGCCTAACTGTCGTACCAAATTTATCCATAGGTCCGGTAAAGCAGCGTTCGCCAATGTATGCAACGGCATAGTAGGGGGATTGTGTGGCCAGCGCAATGCCCTGCCGCCTTTACTTTACCCTTACTAATGGGGTCGCAGGAACACCGACCAAATCTTAGCCTTCACTAGAATTCGAACCCAGAACCTTCCGCACGCCAGCCGAACGCACTATGAATTTCATGTTAGACAAACAATCGGAAAAAAAAACAGGCGGAAATGCTGGCAGATAGAGAGAAAGAAAAATATATAGAAAGATAGACAGACAGAAAGAGAGACAAATAGAAAGATAGTCGTATAGAAATATAGACATTGAAAAATAGACAAATAGAAAGATTGACAGATAGATATACGAATAGCAAGAAAGACAGATTTAAATATAGAAAAACATATTGCAACAAGACAGAAATATAAGGTGACACACGGCCAGGGAATACAGATAAAGATAGACAGAAAGAAGAAAGATAGATAGATTGATAGATTGATAAATAGATTGTCAGTCCTGTTTTTTGTGCGTGTTTGTTTCTGACCACTAAACAAATAGAAACAAAACACACTGATGGAACTAAAAAAAAATTGAAACCAACATCCGGGTCTTACGGCGACGGAATGAAAGACAAATATTGACATGGACAAATGCACACACACACAACGAGATATAAAAATGCTTCTTTCTCTCCCCCCACCCACCCCCCGCTCAAATAACAGTGAGAAGTAAAGTCCCTAAAAAAAAGTTTCTGTTATATGACCTTCGTATTTACCTTTCTTTTGTTAATACACTCTATTTGAAATTTTTTTCCGCACCAAAAAAAAAGAATTGATTAAAAAAAAAATGTAACAGCCTTGGTGTCACTCCCGTCGTCGCCCCCTTACCTACCCCACCTCACTGCTACGCCCCAACCCCCTACTACTGCCCCCCCTCTCAAAGCTCCCATCTCTACCTAGCCCGACTTTTCCCTCCCATGATCTGTTTGTCAAGGAAGGATCTTTTAATGGTTTCTGTGTTTGTTAAAAAAATTTTAAACGCAAGAAGATCATAGGATCGTTTGGATCGAGTGAAGAAAAAAAGTTTGTTTCAAGCTTCCAAAGTGCATGTATATCTATATTTATATCTAGATAGATAGATAGATAGATAGGTAAATATTATATATAAATATAGATATAGATGTATAAAGTAGACTGTGTGTTTGTAGATTCCGATCCCCATTGGTTAATTTATACACTCGTGACCTTATTGTCTCATATTTTACTCGCTTCCGGTATGTGTCCTCCCTAACTGAGTGGTTAGCGTATCCGACTGACATGCGAGCGACTGGGTTCGATTCCCCACTGATAACTTTTTGGTTATTTTTCATCTTTGGAAAAATGTCAAGTAATATTACTTTTTTTTGTTATAAACATTGTAAAGAATTTCAGGACTTAAAGCTTTCCTAAAATGTTCTCAGTAAGTAACATCGGATAATTAGGCCTATATTTTTGACGTACGCGAAAGGTTGGTGTTTGATTTTCATCCACAGGGAGAGTCCAAACATGTTGTTAAATAAAAAGAGATGCTTATATTTAACCCGATTTCATTATTTATTAAACAAATTTTTTTTTCAATATTTTCAGGAAATAATAATAATATTTTATATTTAATGTATTTTTTCCCCCCAAAAAAATATATTCTCTAGATATACATTTGAATGGGGTGAGGAGGTAGGCTGTGCCGAAGATATTGAGAGCCATGTTTGCTAATTTGAAGACAACCTTTTCAAGCACAGTTTTCTTTTGAGAGATCAAGGAATTGTGGCAATTTGTCGGAGATCAAAAGAACATATTGCATGTTACAGAGACGGGAAGATAGGCAGACAGAGAGAGAGAGAGAGAGAGGGGGGAGGGGAGGAGTAGGAGATTGAGAGATTGTAAATCAGCTTTGATGATTAAAACACCAAATAAAAAGCAAATAGGCTAAAGTCATTCAGACGGTTAACCACCATTTTTTTTTTAATCTGACTTTCTTATCCCGTATTACTATCTTACTATGTCTTTCATTCCTCCTTTCACGTTCTCTACTTCGACCTTTCTTTCGTTCTCTTTCTTTCATTCCAGCTCTCTCTCTCTCTCTCTCTCTCTCTCTCCATCTTTGTCTTTCTCTCCTTGGGTCGTTCTTTTCATCTCACTCTTTCTCTTCTTCTCGCTCGTTTCCTTTCCATTCTTCCCTCTCTTTTTCTCTTTCTCTCTCTCTTTCTCTTGTTCTCTCTCTCTCTCTCTCTCTCTCGCTCTGTCTGTACCACAAACTCACAAACACTCAACCCCTATACAAATACGACTCTATGGCTTCTATCGAGAAGACCTTCAAAGTCTCCAGTGGCTACCTGTTCTCACTCCACATAACTTCCAGCCAGTAATTTGAACGCTTCAAGAAACTCCTAAGTTCCGTATCTCACCGACAAAAGACGCCTGCTGCAGTGGTCAGCGGAAATGGTGCTTCACCGCTTAGTTACTGATCCACGTTTAAAATACTGGCACACTTGGGTCAATATTGCGCCCCCCCCCCCTTACGGGAATTCACAGCAAACAAGTTCGTAGATACGTTTGAATATGGCCCTTGTTAATAGCCCCCCGAATGACGCCTTAAAATACCTACAACCACATGAGAATGACGCGCTAAGTCCATGAGTATGTCTATACTAAGTATCATAGTGTAACCAACAAAGGACTTACCAAAGGTTAGCAAACACGGCGCAAAAGTGTACAAGCGCCCTAGTGGGACACACAAGCGCCCTAGTGGGATATTCATCGAAGATAGCCCTCCAAGAACGGTGTATCTGCGGAGCTTACTGAAACATATCGGGGTGGGGTGGGCGGGGGGCTCGGTTGTTGAATGTACAAACTCTTAAGAGACATCAGTGGTCTAAAAAGGCAGCGCCTTCACATCGCTAAAACTGAAGTTCCAGGTGATCGAATCCAAACTTCGGTCCCGGGGTCTGGAGAGGATGTCTCAAGCTAGGTGTAGGATTAGTAAAAGGCGGGGCCAGACATTGTGCTTGGCCACGCAATCCACCTTTGTATGTCAATACCAAGGAAAGAGGTAAACGCAGCATTCCTAGCTCTCTGCACTAGGATGCTTTGAAAAAAAGTTACTTCTACAAACTCTGACAAATAGGGATCGTTAAATGCACGCTAGAGGGGCACGGTGGTCGAGAGGCAGCGCGCTCGACTTGCGTTCCGACGGTTCAGGGTTCGAATTCCGGTGAAGGCTAGGATATATTCCCGGAACTGGAGGGTGTCTCTCGAGTCTACCCAGCTCTGGTGAGTACCTGCCATTAGTTAATTTAAAGTAAAGGCGACTGGGCATTGTGCTGGCCACACAATCCCCTGACATGCGGTGGCCACAGAAACTGGTGAACGCTGCTTCACCGGCCCTATGATCCATTTAGTCCAAATAGTACTTTTACTTTTTATTTTTAAATGCACACTGGAGTGTTAATTTAAAAAAAAAATGCTAGATCTAGCTTTAAAAAGTCAGAATTGGTAACACCAACACGAAATCCACACTCGACGCGAACTCGTTTAAAGTTAATGAGATTTAGGGAACAAATTCGCTGGTGGCCTCCTCCCCCCCCCCCCCGCCCCCTTCTACCAATATCGTTTGCAGTTTCTTCGACCCACCGTCGAGTCTCCATAAAACGCCATTAGGAATCCGCCCTTGCATTTAGAGTAACTGAAAACGCTTAGCGGATAAAATAAAGAAAAAACGCCCCACGGAGAAATGGGAAAACAGATAATTGCTACAGCATCCTGTTTTTCCCTCCTCCAATTTGGGGAAATCGGAGTTATCCGTTCCGCTGTTCAGGTGTTACTATATTTAGTCACTCAATACGACTATTTGTTTCTGCACGCTGGGGGGGGGGGGGGGGCACGCGACTTAAACCCATGTACTGGGGGAGAGATAGCTGAAGAAGGAGGACCCTTGTCTATTTTTTTGTATCTTAGTCCATAGGCCTACTGGAATGATGGATCACCTTTGAACCCCCCACCCACCCACTCCCCCCCACACACATTTTCCCTACAAGCTGTGCACGTGCTCTGTTGTTGGTTTGTCAGGTGTGTTTGTTTGTTTGTTTTTGAGAAAATGTACTTTAAATTTGAAAGAATGAGAATGCGATATAATACAATTCTAACCACAAATATTTTTTCCTTAAAGTAAATGCTAATTCGACCACACAAAGAAGGATAAACACCACACAGGAACGGATACAAACACACTAACACATCACAGAGAATGAGGAATGAAAACCATATGAAGAAGGATAGACACCATATCATCTGTCCGTTGGGGTCCTTGTAGAACATAGGGCCTCAATACTTGCCTTTTTTTACCGGATTACAATATATATTTTAAATTACTTTCCTAAAAGTCTTCAGTAAAAAAATAATAATTTAAATATTAGAATTATAGCTTTCATTTAACTGTAGTTTATTCAATTTTTATCTGCACCTTATACAGTCCTGCCGGGCAATGTAGCTTTTGAATCTATAAAATACAATGTGTTCAAATGTTTGTGTCGATTCCGATCCCCATCGGTCAATATCAAAACACGAGACTTGAGTCTTGAGACTATTTAACTTTCGCGATTCTTTATTTGTTGCCTTACGTGTACTCCGTAGTTTGGTGGTTAGAAGCTCCGCCTAGCACCCAGGGTGGCCAGGGTATTTTTTTATATTGAAAATATAGGCTATTATTGTTACCCCGTACAACGACGGGCAATTGAGCTAGTTGTCAATAAAGAAAAAAAATACAACAACAACAATTGAAAACAGTCCAGAGATATAAAGAGAAAACGACGATACACTGGCGGGAAAGAGAAAGACTTTTGTAATAATATTATAAAGCCTCATTGAGATACGCCGATGGATACCATCGCTCTCGCAAGGTAGTCTGAATCTCTCCCCGCCGCCACCCCCCACCGCCAGCACTCTGATTTCAAACCACAATCTACTCTGTTTGTGATGATGATGTGTGCGCGCGCGGCGCGTGAGTTGCAGACAAAGTGGGTGGCGCGTGATTGTACAAACAAATGCACACACATCCACGTGCCGGGGGAATCTCGCCTGCACACGTTCAGGCCAAAACACCTCCCCCCCCCCCAACCCCACACACGCGCCAGTTAGATGCAGTTCATTTTACACCAATAAACTTTTCGGGGAAAATCCGCTGCACGAAATCAGGTCAATCTAAATTTAGAAGATAATATGCCTCCTTTGATTGACCAATAATCCATTTCCTTTTTACCTTTTGTATATTAAAAAAGGGAATTTTTTAAAGGTTTTAAATATAAAGCAGACGATTACCTTTCTTACCAAACAAAAAATAAAAAAAGAAAATTCGCTGCCGTTGTGAGGCCAGCATAGTTGCTGTTTTTGTATGTAGCCAATCAGACGATCAGGTTTTGAGTTGCAGACGAAACATAACATCCGCTTGTTCAGACAGACGACAGAGCAGAAGTAAAAGAAAAAAAGAAAAGAAGAAAAAATTCCTGCGGTGGCCATGATTAGCTACATATCTCTGGCCAACAAGGGGTTAGTTTATCAGATGCTAACACAGACCTCACTTGCCAGATTGGAATTTGTTTTCCATCTCTTTTCTTCGCCTTTATATAAATAGTTTTTTGTTTTTGTTTTTTTTTTGTTAAGGCGAATAAATATTCCCAAAACCAAATCTTTTTACTGCTTTGCTCTGGGAAAAGATGTGGCTTCAAAATAATTGTAAATTATGTTATTAGAAATCAATATAACATTAATGATAACAATACATATTAGATATAGGCCTATATTGTTCTGTGTAAATAGCATGTTGTAATAGGTTCTATATTGTATTTGGAATGGCATTGCTAGTTCAAGTAGATTCATTTATTTATAATTAAATTTGGCGTAGAGATTATTGGCGTAGATGGTTATTTTTATGACGTAATTAATCTATGCTGTCTCGTAGTCTCTACCACTTTTTAGTACGCCTTTTTTTTTTAGCATTTTGTAAACTTCGGGAAAATCTACTCTAGCACTTTCTGCACCAAAATCTATTTATATAGCACGCAGTAGTTTCGTTATGTTTGTAAGGCTGTTGTTATTGTTGTTGATTTTTGCTTATTATTAGCCCGTGAAGTTGAATGTTATTATTGTACATAAAAGTTCAAGCATTAATTTCTTATTTAAGCATTCATTGAGCGGCTTGAGTGTATTATTTCATGGTGAACAAGATCCCAGACAGACTACAATATATTTGTATCAAATAAGATCTGACAATAAAAAACAAACAATAAGCGGCCTAGAAAGTTCAGAGGTCACTTGTGTATTTGTGAGCCCAGAAGAATTAGAACCTTCATGCGTGAGTGTCTAGAATTTCATTTTGGTCGTTGAATGTCTTCGCGAACATATATTTTTTTATTGAAACTTTGGCCACGTTATCTTCTCTTAAGCATCGCTCAAACAATAACACTGCGGTATACGGACAAGAGAAAATTTCAGAAAGAAGAAGCAAAAAACAAAGTGTTTACAGTACGGTCTTCATGTCTGGAACTAACACGTATTCCATAAACAGATTATTATATACTTCTGTGTTTTCATTGTTTGGTCAACAGTTAAAGGGAGATAAGGCGTGGCCATCCTTAAGTCTTAGGTCTGCCAAAGAAACAACAACAGTTTTCAAGTTTTTTAGCCAACTAATCATAATAATATAATCATGAAGAAAGTCAGGGGCGCGAATCCATGCTCATTTGCCTCCCTTGTTTATGTATCAGTTGTTAGATATATATATATACAAGCTACATTGCCCGGCGTTGCCCGGGTGAAAAAAAAACAGGACTGTTTGAGGTGCAGATAACAAATTTATAAACTACACTTAAAAGAAAGCTATAAATCTTATATTTAAATTATAATTTTTTTACTGAATACTTTTAGGAAAGTAAATAACTATTGTAATAGGGTAAAAAAAATAGTCAAATATTTTTATTTAACAAAATCTATATTGCCTATAGATTTACAATGTCTTTTGTTTTTAAAAGTTTGAAAAATTAATTGTCGAAAAAAAAAGGATAGTCTAACTGGAAAATCGAACCCTGGTCGCCCGTTTAGCAGTCCACTACGTTTACCACTGAGCTATCGCAGACACATGTCCGATGTGAAAAATTATTAGACGGTATATTGGGCTAGGCCTAGATAGGTCAGTGACACACGTGTTTTCAAATTGACCAATGGGGATCCTCGCGGGGCTTAACACTGTCTTTTTATATATATAGATTTGTATATACCGGGGACTAAACACAATGTTTTCGCATTTGCAAGAGGAAAACTATAATAAATAAATGAATAGATACAATAGTACATAGTTGTGAGTATAGGGTGGTGGTTGCGGAGCGCTTAGTAACAGAATACTACAAACCCCAAAAATATGTGGATGCATACTAGTAAACTAAACAAAGTCCCCACTGAATCTTCTCCCTGTGACTATTTCATTTAATATATAAAAAAAGTCTTGATAAGTAGGTCAAAGTCAAGTCGGTCGTGTAAAATTTTAAAAGCCTAGACGATTTCGTAAGTAGGTTAAGTAAATGTCAAAAGACTAGAAAAAGTCCGTTAGTAGGTCGGGTAAATTTCAAAGTACAAATTCGCTAATAGGTCAAGTATTTTTTTTAAAGACTAGACAATTCGGAAGTAGGTCAAGTCGAGTTCTTTCCCACTGGTCATTCCAGTGAATTTGTTACGTAGATAAGAATCTTTTGCGACTAGACAATAGTATGCATAACGCTGCAGTTAACACTTTTCATTGCTAAATGTAGACGTAAAGATAGTATTAGCATGATAGAAAAATGAACACAACTTGTGTATATATTTAAAAAAAAAATTATTTTGTTTAGTTAGTATGAGGGGATATGGTGTTCTACATAAAGCCAAAGGTCGTAAAAAGAAAAAGTCAGAATCGATGACAAGAAGAAAGGAGTACAATCCTCTTAACTGAAAATGTTGATACATTCTTTTTGTTTGTATCCCGATTCGCCTAGTTCTATTGAATCTATTGAATCTATTGAATCTAGATACCCAGACAGTGTAAGTCACACGGACATCTGTCTCTCAGTTCAGGCTGAGATCGAAGTCAACTTACATTCTTTCAAACACCTGGGTGACATTCATCTAGCGATGCTTCGGAAATTCCCAAAATGTGACCTATATAATCATATCATACTTCTTATATTATAAACGATCTTTTCATAAAAGAAGATTATTGCGTCCTACGTGGTCCGAGTCTAGTCTTTTATCTTTATTAATGTTTTTTATAAAATGATGTTGAGTTGCTGGGTTTTCCTGATTTGTTCGGGCAACCCATTCCATGCCCGAATGCCATTCGGGAAAAAAGAGTACTTATATGCATTTGTTCTCGCATAAGAGACAAGGAAAGTGTTTTTGTCATTATGTTTATCTGAGCATTGCAACAGATTGTTATTGTGTTCTATTTTGTTTTGTTTGTTTGTATTGATGTTTGTATTGATGTTTGTATTGATGTTTGTGTTGATGTTTGTATTGATGTTTGTATTGATGTTTGTATTGATGTTTGTGTTGATGTTTGTATTGATGTTTGTGTTGATGTTTGTATTGATGTTTGCATTGATGTTTGTGTTGATGTTTGTATTGATGTTTGTATTGATGTTTGTGTTGATGTTTGTATTGATGTTTGTATTGATGTTTGTATTGATGTTTGTGTTGATGTTTGTATTGATGTTTGTATTGATGTTTGTATTGATGTTTGTGTTGATGTTTGTGTTGATGTTTGTATATTATAATTAAAATATCCGAACTATGGCAAGATTAAGTAATGATCAAAGAGAGATTATCAAAGAATTAACTCAACACAAAGCACCCACCCACACCCAAACACACACGCATATACACATAGTCCAACATATGTCGCCTGATTGGGGGCAATGAAATCATTGTACTGCATCCCTCCCCCTCCCACCCGCTCTCTAACTCTCCTCCTCCTTCTCCTCTCGATGTTATGGGTCAGAGTTAAGGGCCCCTGGATGGCCGGCGTCTGAATGGCGCGGGAGGGTTGAGGGGGGGGGCGCCCGAGCCACATTGCAAGACGGCACGGACTCGGTGTGTCCAGGGAGCACCCCCCCCACCCCTCCACAGTTTACTTAGGCAAATTGATATTTTTTAGGGAGTGAATGAGCGATCGAGTGTTCGAGAAGGGAAGGAAGGATGGGCGAAGTGGTGGAATGAGATGATGGAAGAGAAGGGTTTGGAGAAAAGGAGGGAGGGGTAGAACAGATTGAATGATTCAGGTTTTCAATTGTCTCGATAGTTTAAAAAAAAGATGTAAGTTTTCATTAATTCTCGTTTATTTCAACAGCAGTTCTCTATTTTCCCAGCGTTGGCCGTAGACAATTGTGAAAAAAAAACTCTAAGGGAGATAAATTTGTACTGGTTTATGAATTTCAATTTTGGTATATAATATAATTTTAAAAATATATATAATGACCCTTATGGCTGACAAAATTAGGAACCTTTAAAATTATGTTCATATATAATTTATATAACGTTTTCAGTATTATGTGCTCATATATTATTTTTCCAGAAATTAAAACGTAGACATTTTACCATAGATACAAGTAAACAAAAAAAACAACTTATTAAATTAATAGACTGCAACCAAACGGAGTCTCATCAGGGAACGGTAAAAATACTATTAGTGAAAGCATTTTTTTTTCTTTAAATATATTATAAAGAAAAATCTGTAAAAAATAAACAAACTAGGACCTAACAATAAATGTCGATACAGAATAATAAAAAGGTCCTTTAGTGAATTGCTACGCCAACCTGTCTAGTTAAAATTTATAAAAGCAAATTTTTAGTAACCTAAATAATCATTATAATGATACCAATGTTTTAATCTGTGACTGAAATAAATTGATGGGGGGGGGGGGGGGATAAGTTTACATTAAAGAGCTGTTCATATTATAGGTCAAGAAGAGTCACAAAAAAACACCTTCACACGTACCTTGTCCCTTTCACACAGAGACACACTCGCGGACACACAGCTGACACTCTACACGTTAACACACATAAACAAACACAACACAGACACATACTATATAATATACAATTACCCCATCACATAAGCACGACAAGGATTGTCACAGAACAAAATGGGAGAGAACTGAGACTCACCATCGGGGAAGACTGCCCTCATCTTGAGGTAACTTGTGGACAGCCTGATTATGGAGGCTTTGTCCAGCTGTGACGTGATGGCCGAGGGCAAAGGTAACATTTTCGCCAGTTCGTAGAACTCTGCATTTTCCTTTTCCCTGCGCGTGCGGGCGGCATTCTTGGACTTTTCTTTCATGGCTTCAACACTGAAGAAAGGGGAAGTAAAAAAAAAGGTAAAAAACATTAAAACAAGGGCAGATAATAGTATAACTGCATTAGAAATAGAATAGTGTACTATCAACAGCAGGACGCGAATCAATTTGGCCAAAAACTAAAATCATTGTTGGATTTTTTTCGATTCGCTCATCTTCCTTCTCATCTATTATGCACATGATTTTACAGTCAGTCTCAGCTGACCAAAGAATGATGTGGGACAAAGTGGCCAGAAGGCTACACATCCTAGCTTCTTGTACTTCCTTTTGTAACTGAATGCAAAGAACCTAATATGGCTATTTCTGTGTAGGTCTACCGTCTTTTTGATTTAGATTCGCTACATTCTGTTATATAATGTGGAGTAAACCCGTCGGACTGAATTGATTCATAGGGCCGGTGAAGCAGCGTTCACCAAGTTTCTGTGGCCACGGTATACTAGGGGGAATTGTATGGCCAGCACAATGCACAGCAGTCTTTACTTTTCCCCTAAGATCAGGTACCCATCAGAGCTGGGTAGACTCAGAGACACTCTCCGAACCCGGGAAAAAATACTAGCCTTCGAACCCGGTGACACTCGGTGCGCCAGGCGAACGCGCTGCCAACACGGCCACTGTTTACCTCCTTCAAGTTCTATATGTATTCAATTTCGTGTTATTCTAAACTCTAAACTATATAATATGCCTTTCTTTACCCAAATGCAATATGAATATGGTTTGTATATTTTATATTCTGCATGTTTAATATTTCGTCTGTTCGTCTGCTTGTTCTATACAGTGTAGGTTCTTTATTCTGAGTGTTCTATGTTCTGTGTGGTCTACGTTCACAGTATTATGTGCTATATATGTTCTATTATCTGAATATTCTATATTCTTTTTGTTTTATATTCTGAATGTTCAATATTTTGTTTGTTCTATAATGTGTAAGGTCCATATTCTAAATGGTCTATGTTCTGTGTGGTCTTCATTTTTAGTATTATATGCTGTACATGTTATATATTCTGTACGTTATATATTCTAAATTTTCTATCATATAAAATGTTCTATACTTAGAATGTTCCAAATTTAGTATGTGGATTTGAAAATGAGTTCAGGCTGGCATTGAGAGTATAAAGAATAAAAGAGTAAAAAACACACAGTCCAAGCCTACTAATGATAGCCTCTATGCCGTGACCCCATACGGTCACCTCTTGTCTGAACGTGGTCTGGGCGTTGCCCCCCTCTACTCATTCCCGTAGGGCAAGTGCCCACCCACTGTACAAACTTGAGGATCGTTCAGCTTTACAAATTGGGCAGAATGGGAGAGAGCGACGAGCGAGTGAAATTGGAGGACGAATAGGGAGAGAGAGAGAGAGAGAGAGAAAGAAAGAGAGAGAAAGAGAGGGAGAGAGAGAGAGAGAGAGAGAGAGAAAGAGAGAGAGAAAGAGAGAGAGAGAGAGAAAGCAATAGAGGATATAAAAGAGTAATAGAGCTGACATTATGATGTTCCGATGATTCAATAACATGGTTTTAATAAAAACATCAAGATGTTACATTTGTCTGATGGTTCATTGGTTGTATTTAATGCTTTGTTGGATGTTGTCTTGATTTCTTAATGCTTTGAATCTGTTATCTTATACATTACAAACGCTCCTTCTATAAAGAAGATTATTGCGTCCTACGCTCATCCGTGGTCCGAGTCTAGTCTTGAATCTGTTGTGTTCTTTTTTTATTTCATTATTACTATTAAGTCTTTTTTGTTCGGTTAATTCTATGCGTATTAGCTTAATGTTTTTTTTTTCTCTGCTAATTTTGTTATTTTGGTTTATGTGATTTTGAAAACAGAACTCTTTATCAAGTAGCTCTTTCGAAAAGATTTGTTATAAAATGTATGTTGTTTGAGTATTGAATGTATGACCATGCTTATTAAATATTGTGTGAAATTAGTAGCTGTATAATATTATATTACAGATCTATGTCGTCTCTAAAACGTAATTAGTCAATATATACCGTGTTTACACACAAATAAATTATTGGCATGCCTCACTCAACTAAACCTTACGACAAAATATGTTAATGGACAAACCGTTGTTGAAGCATTTACATAATTACAACAACGGCAATAGCTTTTGTATATAATGAATGATAGGGTCGCCTTGGTAGTGGTTTAAGAGTTAATTCACAATTATAATAAAGGCATTTGTATTTGTATATAATGAATGATAGGGTCACGTTGGTAGTGGTAGCGGTTTAAATAGTGCACCCACCCACCCCTACTCTATGGCCTAGCATATACAGAATTATAATAATGGCAAGCGTATTTATATATATATAATGAATGAATGAATTTGCTGCGATGGTAGTGTTGTTTTTTAAAGATCCATTCTCGGAGCACCCAACGCCCCTCCTTTGGCAAATGCACAATTTTTGTAGTTTTAAAAGTGTCCTTTAAGAGACAAATGTTGGTAGGCTTCATAGAGAAGTAGATATATTTGTTTAATATTTCCGCTTCAAAGAATACATATATTGTGTAGACATCAGAGAGGACACGTGATTGTCTTTATTGAGATCAGTGACCTGTCATGGCGGTTTAGATTTAGGCACTTGTGGATTACATTTAATCCATAGGATTAAACACTTACACACCTCAATGAGATTAATAAAACTACATAAGATATAACTACCTGTACTAAGTGACCTGGCTTCTTATAAATTGTGTGATTGTGTGTCGTTTATAGAATTATATTATGTAATTATGATGTTTTATGTTAATGAATATTTATAATGTTCATTAATTATATTGAGAAACCAATTTTGTAATGAAATGAAAATTTCATATTGTTTCGCATCAATACAGCCAATCTTGTGTTATATTCTTTTTTGAATAAACGTTAGCATTTAACTGTGAATGATGATTTCTTAATAAAAAAATATATAGTTTAAAATTATAAATGATGTCCACCTAATATGATATATATACTAAGTCAATGCTAATCAATGCTAAGTATTGCTGGGCGTAAAAAAATGTGGTGGAAAAAAATGATAGGATTTTGGCCAGCACAGATTATAGGATTGGGCTGAAAAGTCAACATATTAAAAAGACCGATGGAGTGAAATAGTAAGAATGAGACAGAAAGACAGAAAGAAAAAAAGAGAGAAAGAAGGAATAAAAGATAAAGAAAGAGAGAGAACGAAAGAAAGTTAGAGAAAAGAAAGAAAGATAAAAAAAGAGTGAACGAGAGAAAGAAAGAGAGAGACAGTGTGACGGAGAAAGGATGAGAAAGAGGGATAATGTGTGTGAGTGTGAATGTGTTTGTTTGTGTGAGGAAGGTTGAGAGTGTGTAATTGTGGTGTGTGTGTGTGTTTGTAATTGTGTGTGTTTATAACAGACGGGATCATATTTTCTCTCATCCCGCCCCCCCCCTCCCATTCTCCATCTCATCAGAACCCGTCAATGACTTTCCATTACCTAACTGGACGATTATATGCAGCCCTGGAGGGAGGGGGTGGACACAAGAACAAGGATGCGAGAGGGTCAAGGGAGGGGGTGGTGTGAGAGCGCCGGTCAATATGCAAATTATATGCAGATTCATGTTCGGCAAACATTTGGTGCGTGTGTGTGGTGGGGGGGGGGAGGGAACTGGCCTGAAAAGGTTCCAGGAAAAAAAAAGAAGAGGGTTAATGTAACTCTATAATCAGGACAGACGGAGGCAAGTACTGGTGTTGTTGGATCTGGGTTATTGGGGGTGGGGTGCTAGTTCTTCAACAACACACTGTGTCGATGATTGTGTATGAGCGGCCATCAATGTTATAACTTCATAGAAGTTACGGTTTGAGCATGTAAGCCATAGGGGCTGCCATTATTATAACAGTCAATCAATGCTTAGTTATCAAAACATTTTTATTCATGTGTAAACAGGTTTCTATGCCAGGAAATGTTTGATCCGCGGTTTCAGCTTTAGCAAATATATATCTATTGTTTACTACTATTTTAAAGGGGGAATGTGTGGCCGGCACAATTCTTTATATTCTGTTTCGTGCTCAGTTGACGTTGTTTACTACACAGGGCTGCGTAGGCTCCTGTAGCGATTTTTTTAAACCTGAGCAGAGGTGACCACGAAATGAGTCGCTTTGTGCCTCCAGCTATATCGTAGGGGTATAGATATGGATTTTCAAAAATTGATCAATTGTAATTATTTATTTATTACTGCACATTTCTGTGGTGAGTTTATATTCTAAAAAATTATAAATTAAAAAAAAAATATTTTAAAAGTAACACCCTGTTTTGTGTTTCATGTAAAAAAAAATAGTAAATTTGAAATTTCTCAAAATTCATGGGACCACGGGCTTCAGTAAAACACACTCAGCTAAGAGACAAATTCTACGAGTTCTAAACGGTTTTCACCATTGAATTCAGCATTCAAATCACTATAACAATAACAACATAATTCAAAATATAAAAAAAACTGACATATTGGGTCCCCCGCCTAAACTCCGAGCCAACTTCTAAAAAAGAAGCTAAGTAAAATAGTTACATTGAATCAGAATGCAAGATTAAAACTCAGATCACAGATAAGCGTGGGACGCAATAATCGTCTTTATAGAAGGGGTGTCTGTAACACGTAAGATAAGATAAGAGAGTGAGTCCCTATAAAGTAAGACACCACTGAAAAATTATTTGTCTTATCTTATCTTGTATATTATAGATGCTCCTTCTACAAAGAAGATTATTGCGTCCTACACCAATCCGTGGTCCGAGTCTAGTCTTGCATCTTTATTAATGTCATAAATGATGTTAAGTTACTGGTTTTCATGGTTTGTTCAGACAACCCATTCCATGCCAGAATGCCACTCGGGAAGAAAGAGTACTTATATGCATTGTGCCATTGTATTTATGTTTAACTCGGCTTGCTACTACTAGTTAATTAAAACAAACACTAACAAAAAATAACTTACGGCTTATGCAATGATAGGGGTTTTGTGATCATAATCCAGTGGATAAAAAAAGAACAACTGAATATATTGTTAATCCACAGATCCAGGAAATGAGTTATTCACTAAATGCAATTCATCCACATGATAATATAATCTATCAGTATAAGATCCACGGTAAGACAATGCAGCACAAACCACATGTCCGCCTCCTGGGAGCAAATTAAAGCGTATACGCTTCATTACGTACAGTTTATATACTGAGCCCCCCTCGCATTCCCCATCGCACCCCCCCCCACCCCTTGCCCCACCCCTTGCCCCTCCCCTTGTTTTACCCTTTTTGTTTTACTGCTTCGGACGATGTGCCTTTTAATTTTTCTTTTTTTTTTTTTTTGCTGGGCGACCTGCGCCTCAACTTGACGTCACTACCCTCACCCCAGCGCTACCTCTTCCCGCCCCCATCATCATGACACTTGTTGGCACCTGCGCACGAGAAAGTTTCTAGGTTACCCTGACATCTGGCGTCTTCAGTAGGTTAAAGCGAAACGAGAGGGGAGCTAACTAAACTCAGTTGGTGCTGCGGCCGTTTGCCTCTGCAGAAGAAGGTAAGCACTGGTGTGATGCTAAACGAGATATAGGTAAGTGGCAGCCAGCACCCGGTTGACGGGATGCGATATTTAGCACCTCTTACGGTGCTACCACTGCCCCCCGCCCCCAATCCTACCGCAGAAACGACGCCCCATCACCCCCCCCCCCCACCGCCCCTTCTTGATTACAGTAACATAACAATGAACTGCGACAAACAATCAAAATAAGAATCTTCCAATCATCTGTAGTTTTTTTAAGGGTGCGTGTATGCTTGTGTGTGTCTGGCATCGTAACTCTTGGGTGGGAAACTAAGCTTGTAGTTAAGGAGCAACAGATCTACACATTTAGACTGAAGCTAGTATACACAAAAATATTGTTGCTCCAAGTGCCAAAACAGAAATAAAGGCTTTCAGTTGTTTTACAATTTTTTTTATAATATTTAAATTCAAGTGGGGGTGGGAGCACGAGCGACAACGCGCTCGGCTGGCGTACCGAAGGTCCTCGGTTTGAATCTTGGTGAAGGGCTGATATTTGTTTCCGGGGCTCTGGAGAGTGGTCCCCTGAGTCTATCCGGCTCTGATGGGTACCTGAACTGAGTTGAAGGGGCAAAGTAAAGGCGGCTGGGCTTACAATCCCCTAGTATATCACCGACCCATATAGATCAATTTGGTTTTGGTCCGACGGGATACATTAAAATTGTTTATGCATAGGCAAAAGTGGAAAGCCATACTGTCAGTGTGACCTTCACCTTCACTCTACTCGACACATTGGCACGTGCATGCAACATCAAATTTGAATTTTGGGTTTATGCAAATGCACAAGCTGCATCGCCATCTTTAAGGATAGTGTGTGTTTCCATAGCAACCAAAATCAATACGGAAGCTTTAAGTTTTACTTACCGGTCATGTTTTTCCCAGCCTTGTGAAAGTGTTTCGTCACTTCCGGTGTCCACAAAGACACCAGGGGACGCCCTGTGACAAAATCAAAAAGTAGAAATAAAAGTTATGAACAATTATTACATTGATCCAACATTGTAGGCCTATGTTCACTTCAAACCATTCTATTTAATTATCCGACAACGGAATATTGATACAGTAAAGAAATTCGCTCAATAAGCTTGGTATCTTGACTACAGATTAACCCTTCCCGTACCGACCTACTCCTATCTATGCTGCCTTCAGTTCCGCTATATACGCGCCCGGGACTGTAAGGGTTAAATATGAAAGATATAGTAATATAAAAAAAAAAGATTAGGGAAGAAAAAAAAATAATAAGATAATATTGTTATATTGTTTTTTAACTGTTGTATAAATTGTCACAAAGAGAAAATGAATTGCTTTACCTAATACTGTATTAACCCTTACAGTCCCGGGCGCGTATATAGCGGAACTGAAGGCAGCATAGATGGAAGTAGGTCGGTACGGGAAGGGTTAATAATACGTACAAAAAGGCATTAAAAGTATAACAAATAAATAATATATATATTGTAAAGTATTTAGAATTTAGAAAGTCATTTTTTTTTTCATTCGGTATGCAAGAAAATTTCAAATCCGTTCTATTTATCTACAAGAGGTACTTAAGCGTTTAATGGGTTGCCTGAACTATAACAAAAAATCCAACAAATTTTAACACCAAATTATTAAAGTCCCCGAATAGAAATGCAAGGCCTAGACTCAAACTAGGGATAAGCGTTGGACGCAATGACCTTCTGTTTAGATGCAGCGTCTGTAACATATAAGATAGTTTAATGTTTGTTAATTATGCGTATGAATTTTGACAAATGTGTGGAAAAAACCTTCAAGAAAGTATACGTTTAGATAAAGGTTTAGTTTTAATCTTTAGAGCAGGGGTCGGCAACCTAAGGCACGCGTGCCTGACTTGGCACGAACAGCGATTTTAAATGGCACTCGAGAGACCTCCAAGAGGTATGTTTTGCTGAGTTTTTTTTTTTCCTGGCATTGAATGAGTTGAACTGTAGAAGCCGATGTTTCTGAACGACAGCGAATATTTCAGTGAGTTGAACTTGCATTGACAAGGACGGGATCAAACAGCACTTGAACTGTTAGACCACAGGACCAGATTAGCATTGAAACTGGACATATCTTGCCGTGAATTAAATTTCAAAACACATAACTACATGTACGTGCTTCCCTAATTTATGGTATGAGTTATCCTACTACAACCGTTTTAGATAATGATCTTTTTTTTAAATGGATGGATAATGACCATTTTAAAATGCATCAACTTGAACTTTAAACCCACAAAAATGGGCACCAAAATCCTAGATTTGTATAAAGAAATAATAATTAAAAAGTAATATTGGTTATATTTTAAAAAAAAAACATAACTTTTTTGGCAACACTATCACTAGTCTATAGAATCAAATGTTAAATCTATATTTTAATCAAAGGGAGATAATTAAACCGTTTTCTTTGCGCTAATATTTCTAATATGTTTCATATTTTTCTTTATAAAGGAATAAATGGTTTATAATTTATAACTTTAAAATTATCAAACTGTAAAAAAATAGTTGGAAATTATATAAATATAAAATGACTAAAGAATTTATAATATGTACATTTTTAAACATTACAATAACTACCCATTTTGTATGATTCTTTTGTACGCATGACGCTTAACGTTAATGCCATTATTGGACTTTATGAAAAATCTACGCAGTAAAGCTGAGATAAAATAAAAATGAATGCATTGCCGATAGACTATAAGGCTGTTGGCACGCTGAATGATTTAGAAATCCTAGTTTGGCACACTGTTTGCAAAAGATTGCTGATCCCTGCTTTAGAGGACAGAAGGGCAATTACATTAGTTAGGCCTATACTAGAATATGCATATTCTGCATGAGACCGATCAACTAAAGCAAACATTAAAAGATAAGAACAAATTCAAAAAAGAGTTGCAAGGTACAACCAGGATTCAAACCCAGGACCATCGGTAAGCCCGCCGCACGGCCACAGTGCGAAATAAAAAGCAGTAATAAATAAGTTTGAGTGAGTGGTTTTCGGATGTAGAATGGGTTTCCTGAATCAATCAGGAAAATCAACAATATGACCTTTGAAGAAATAAATTCTTACCGAATTAAACACAAAACAACCTAGATATGTTTCAGAAAAACATAGCCTGGTTATCCATTGCAACAACCAACATTCCTATAAATGGGACTAGAGATTAAATCCATTTAATAAAAACTGAAAACTTTCAACACAAAAAAATATCGACTTCACATTTTCCCCCCCAATGTTCTATTCATATCAACATAGAGACTAGATCTATAGTTGGTCATTTAATCTCTTCACTTCATATCGATTCACGAAGGCGTCAAAATACATGGTGTTGGGGACAAGATCCATGGCCCGGTGTACAGCAATTGAAACAGATTCTTATCCCGCCCCCCCTCCCCTTTCTTGAATATGAATACTATACTATAACTGTTATCTCTCTCTTTCCCTTTCTCTTTCTCTTTCTCTCTCTCTTTCACTTTCTCTTTCTCTTTCTCTCTCTTTCTCTCTCTTTCTCTTTCTCTCTCTTTCTCTTTCTCTTTCTCTCTCTCTTTCTCTTTCTCTCTCTCTCTTTGTCTTCATCTCTCACTCCGTGTTAATAACAAAAAAAGGTCTGTATCTATGTAGTCGACATAGAATAATATAAAGTGCAATGTTTTGTAAGGCGAAACGGGAAATAGAGAGACGAATCATAGACATATGCATTTGCAATAAGGAGAAGGGGGGGGGGGGGATAACGTTTTTTTGCTATATAAAAAAAAGCACGGTTCAAATAGGTCGGTTAATGCTACACTTTTTTTGCTTTGTCCTATGTTTGCAAAGTTTTAAATTATTAATTAGATATATTTTTCTTTTAGCCTAGAGAATTATATCCGTGTTCCTAGTTGTTTGTTGCTAATGTTTAATGCGCTCTGAAGCTTACATTATGTTTGGTAGCAGTTCTGTATAAATAGAATTATTATTATCAATGACTATAATACGATGGACAGCTTGCTCTATTTTTAGAGCTTAAATGTTCTTATTTTTCCGTGCGCAACCAATAACGCTGTCTTAAATGACTTCTACGCTCTTACGATTGCATTAAAGGTTTCCGCTGTATACAACTTTCGATTTTAATCTTAATTTTCCATTGAGAAAATCATATCGAATTACTAAACCGGAAGTCTAGAGGACTTAGTGCGATCGAAAATTCCGAAAATAAGTTTTCATGTTATCAAAGAGCAGAAATATCAAAGCAAGCGGTCCGTCCTGTTATAGTCTTTGTTATTATCTTCTATTTACTCTCTAAAACGCTAAATAAAAAAAAATAATTAAGAAATAATAAGTTACTAATTTTTAAACTTTACCTGACGTTACAAATAAAAAGGCTATAGTAAAAAAAAAATAATACAGAGATTTAAATTTGTTTGCTAGTAAATTTTTTGACCAAAAATTAGAAAATTAAAAAAGAAAAATTCCTTTGAACTAGTTTACAAAAAATTTAGACAACCATGGTGATTGTGGTCCAAAAGATGAAGAATTTTTTTTTTTTTTTTTTTTTTACCTAAACAACGTTTGGTAATGTTTTTTAAAAAGTTTTTTGCCATTATTCCATGAAAATAATACTTGCGTAGGCCTATGTGTTTACGTTTAACATATTTTATTCTTCATATCTATACAGACTAGACGGCTGGTCCAGCGGTTAGTTAGTTCACCGGACTGTCAACCAAAAACCAACTGACAGGTCGCGGGTTCTAGCCCTGCCACCGACGGATCCCTGTCGCCCTGCAGGAGTTTTGGGCCTAGTGGACGTAATAATCTTCTATCTAGAAGGAACGTCTGTAAACTTATAAGAATAAGACTAGACCTTTTAAAGCTAGAGATTAGACTTTGTGTGTAATGTCAACAAAAACACTGTCTGTGATCTATGGCAACACATCGCTCACAATGGACGCAAACAACACTATGAAGATACGGCTTCCGTGTTAAGGCCAGCATACACACGCACACAAACACACACATTAGGTCAAGAGGTGGCTTTAGAGAAAGAGATTACCCTGACTAAATGAGATTTGTTTAATCCTGCAGTGTCCACTTCTTACCACCCTCACGTTGAAAGCGGCCGCGGTAGTGGCCTCCACAATGGACGACCCATTAGAACGGAGAAGATTTTTTTTTATTGTTAGCGCCTTTTTTTTTTCCTCGACGAATTACATCATCAAATCTTGTGCACAGTGGAGACGCTAACATTAGTTGGAAAGGGGAGGCGTACAGATAAACTGACGGGGTGGTAAGGGTGCGGGGGGGGGGGGGGGGAAATACAGTGCTAGTCAGTGCTGTAACTTGTCAACAATGGACGGTGGTCCGGTTAAGATAGGGATAAGGGGTGACGGGGGTGCGTACTAGGGAGAAGTTAACGCTGCCGGAGTTTTGTCGTATAGGTGATGACACCCGGTGGGGGGGGGGGGAATAAACAGGGTAGACCGGAGGGAGACGGGAGACAATAGAAGAGATCACAGATTTCATAATCTTAGGCATGGGCGAATCCCCCATTATTTGGAGGCGTCACTTGTAACTAACAAATAGATGGGTTTTTTTTTCATTGTGGGCTTTGTCAGAGGTGAAATTCTAAATGAACACATTATGACCCATTATCTATTTCCTACAGCAAGAACTAAAGTTTTAGAATTAGACATTTCTGTTTAATTTTAAAAAATGTCTATACAATTTTACAAAGGTCTTTAAAAACTATTTTGCACTTCCATGGGCCTCAAATACTAGCGAAGTGTGTGAACCGCCGATACGTTCACAATAAGAATACACCGCGGGCGAAGGCATGTGGGGAGGAAGCAATGAGCGCAGCAATCCGTTTCAAAAACCCGCCCTGGTGCCCGTACCTATAGTATGGGATTCGCGCTACTGGGCGGCATTGCAGGTTTACGGGCGACCCACCACACTGATGATCCCAAGGGGAATTCCGCAGTCTGATTTTAAGCTGGGCTGCCGATACCGTACCCTATTCCTATGTTACATGGCACGCCACGCCTTCGGCTTGCCGTGGGGTGACTGGCGCCCGGACAGAACCTTGGTGTGCCCCCCCTCCCCATTGGTTCACCCCTGAACATCGCTACGCCCCTGGAATAAAGACCCCGAAGGCTCGTCCGTTTTTTTTTAAAATAGAGACGTTATAAACGAAACTATTTTGATCATAACAAGTGTTATAGTCTGTAAAGTTTTAGTACTAGTGGAGTGAACCTAACAAGCCAATAGAACTAGTGTTCTATTGTTATAGAACTAGTGTTCTATTGTTATAGAACTAGTGTTCTATTGTTATAGAACTAGTGTTCTTTTGTTGTTATATTTAATGTTTGATATCTTTTTTTTTCTTATATTAATCTTTATATACACATTGTTTTGCATGAAAATAGTACATTAGCCTAGTATGTGTGTGAGTATGTCTATTTATTACACATATTTTTTTTCGTCAAGCTGTATTAATAGTTCTTTTATATTGTTTAAAATATGCTGAAAGTCAAGACACATTTTTCATTTGTTACCTAAAGACTTTCGATGTATACAACTTTTGATTTTAATCTTAATTTCCCATTGAACAAATCTTAAGCGAATTACTAAACCGGAAGTCTAGATGACGTAGAAAAGAAGTCATTCGTGTAATTAAATAGCAGAAATATCAAAGCAAGCGGTCCATCTTATAATAGTCTTTGGTTGAACGTACGTAATATTTCAAATCAGTGGCAATCAAACGGTGATAATAAATTACCAAACGCTGACCGGTCCTTCCCTGAGCATTATTCGGCTGCGAGTATTCACCAGTATATTAAATATGTGCACAATGCTGTGTTGTGTGTGTGTCTGTGTGTGTGTAGCCCCCGTGTGTTCGTTTCGTGTGTTGTGTGTATGTGTGTGAGCGTGTAGCTTTCCCTTAAGTAGATTAGCGCAGTGTGAGCCCCGCGATAAGTCAACTTTTCATCCATTGTTACAGTTTTAACGGGAATAAAAGGCCCCCCAGTGTGCAGGCGTCCAAATCGCGTAGGCCGTCGGAAGGCCTTGAATTTACATAGCTGAAATAAGAATACCTTGAACAGGTCTATATATAAGCTACCAAAGAAAGTTTATAGGGAAGAACTATATAGGCCTATAGACTTTAAAAGTTTACAATTTTTTAACCTTTTTTGTTCTACAAAGACGAATGGATGGATGGATGGATGGATGGATATGGTTGCTACAATAACAAAGGGCAAAGGGTCCGAAGGCGTAACAGTATATTAAACAACATATGGCCTTTGCACTATAAACAAATATTTAATTTAATTGGATAGTGAAATCAGAGCTCACCAGTGATCTGCAAGGAGATTTCGTGGCCACCACAAATCCTCTGCCTCTCCCCCTCCCGCCCCCACATCCACCCCCATCTCAATAGCGGTTTAAAAAAATAATAATTTGAGATATGTAGACGTATGGATAGGGTGGGTACAATAGCCAAGCGGCAGCGTGTCCGGCTGGCGTACCGCATCCTGGTGCAGGCTTTTTTTCCCCGGGTCTCGAAAGTGTGTCCCTGAGTCTACTCAGCTCTGATGGGTACCTGACCTTAGTTAGGGAAAACTAAAGGCGGCTTTTGCATAGTGCTGGCCACACAATCACCTAGTATGCCGTGGCAACAGAGCGCCGCTTTACCGGCCCTATGGATCAATTCTGTCCGACGGGATACTTTACTTTTTTTTTAGAGACGTATGGATGGATTCCCATTAAATTGTATGGCTTAACCCTTCCCGTACCGACCTACTTCTATCTATGCTGCCTTCAGTTCCGCTATATACGCGCCCGGGACTGTAAGGGTTAACAGAACTTGGGCCGAGAGAGATCTCCATAACGGCAACTCAAAAAGTTTGCCTAAAACACTGCGGCTGGGCACATAGTCCCAAGTGAATGTCTACAGGCCAGGTGTGTAAGTGTAAGTGTGTAAGTGTCATTGTGTGTTTTTTTTTTTATTGTTGATATATTTATTTTGGATCACCTTCATCCATTTAACTGTGTCAATAATTACTCTCCCCCCTCTCTCTCCCCTCTCTCGACCCCCTCTCTCTCCCCTCTCTCTCCCCCCTCTTCCAGCTTGTCTCCCTGTATTCTCTCTTCTTGTTCATATTATTACTAACCAATCAAAAAACCCTTTGCCTTTCACGGGCAGACGTGGGAGTTTATTGACTTAATTGCGAGCAGACGATTTCATGTACACTATGTCCACCACTGAAAAGCAGCGCAGTAAATGATTTGGTCAACACAATTTTAAAGTCTTTTCGCGTTGATAGTATAATAATAATTTTCCCGGGCTTGTCGTGAAATACCGGGAAATAAGGGGAAATGCCGGAAAATATCTGGAAAGGATTAGTATGAACAAGGGTGTTTGTTTGCTTTGAATCAAATTATCTGTTTCAAAGTCTGTACCTATGTTTTACTCTGAGTCGGTATGAATGAATAGGGGCCCGGGGGGAGGGGGGGGGGGTAATTATGTGAAAATGGCATTTTTATAACCAAGAGGGTCTGGAGTTCGAACATGGACATTTTTTTATAGCTTATTCGCGTCGCTTAATTTGGGAAGGTGGGGGGGGGGGGACGGGTAAGGAGAACAAATGGTGCTGGCCACACAATCAAATGTCTTGCAGGGACTAGAGCAGCTTGTGGAATGCTATCCTTAAGGGGCCCCAAATGTTACTGTAGCCTATAGTTTTACTGGGTATTAGTATATACTTGATAGAGTATAAGTGCACTATGTCCATTTAAGACATATCGGTCTATAGGAACAGTAAAGTAGCTTTCACCAATTCAAGAGGCCGTTGCATAGTCTACAAAAGGATTGTGTAGTCAGCACAATGCCCTGCAACGATTTTCCTTCACCTAATCTAATTTCAGATACACATCATACTCAAAGACAATCTTCAAACATGGGCTTGAAAAAAAAAAAAGCAGGCTTCTAGTCTAGACTCGAAACCGATTCACATAGGAAAGACAATGCGTACGCGCTGCCGCTTGACCATTGTTTGTACCAATATAATATCATATTTCAGAAATTACACACGCTTCTTCTGTAAAGAACACTATTACGTCTTACGCTCATCCTACGCTCATTATAGTTAGTGTACACAAGTAAAGACAACACAACGAGTGTACATTTTAACGTTCAGAAACGGCCAAAGACAGAGACGGGTAGGTAAAATGTACCGCTAGTCAATACTCCACGCAGAGATTTTATGGAAATCCACCAAATGTACACATTTTAAGACACGGGTGTGCAACAGGCGGTCAGCGAACCACAATACGGCCCGTCAAACCTTTGAGTACAGGAATTCTAACGGGAGTTCTTTTGCTTTTAACGCATTGTAATAAATAATGTAATTAAATCTTCAGAATGTTTTCTCCCATTTACTTGTATCAAATTCTAAATACGGCCCAAATGACGCAAAAATGTTGCATACACATGATTTCAAAGACTAGGTATATAATTTTCTTCACGTCTTCCGTGGGATAAGTAAAAAGTAAGTCAAAGTACCCGTCGGACGATATGGATCAACTTCTGTTGGATAATTAACTGAAATTTCGTCTATAGTTATAAACAAACACCAATAAAAACACAGCCGCTATCAGGCACGGTGCTAAATCTGACGCTAACTGTACATCAATTTCGTCCCCCCCCCCCCCCCAAAACACTCCGATAAACTTGACGGGTTCTCCGTTGTTGTGCCAAAAGTTGTAAACAAACTGACAAAATCGTATTCTTCGCACATCGTCAAATCGCTTAGCGATTTTCTTTTGATTTCAAACGCCAGTATACAATATAATATCTCTCAAACAGACAGATAAGGATTTAGAAGTTTAGGTTCTGATCAACAAACGCTGTATAGGTCAGTGCAGCTACGACACATTTTTGTCATAATGTGAACATGATGTTTGACGTATTTACTTACACACGAATTCACCAGTGCTGTGAATTTTTATCGTCTGCGGCGTTTGTTATTGTTCCGTTGAATAAAAATAAAAAATGAAAATCGCACTCCGTATTTTTTAAGGGAAAGAGAAATTAAAATGGAGACCTGGGGGGAGGGGGGGGGGCTTGACTTTAATCGGTTTTGTTCCGCTTCTGAATTCCGGCAATAGCCGCGTACATAGTTTTTAATACAGACCACCCAATTTTTTTTGTGATCCAGTACACGCGAGCAGACGCGTATAAGAAAAGAAAATGTGTGGCAGACGATAAGGATTTATAAGATGGCGGGCGAGCATTCAATAGCGGGAGCTCCCCGGAATCTATGACTTTTTTATTTTTTGAATTACGGAGTTAATGAAGTGAGCTTGAAGTAAGCTGAGTTCGACTGTATGTGTGTTTATGTGTGCGATTCTCTGTGTGTTTCTCTCCGTGTGGGTGTGTTTGCGTGTGTGTTTATGTTTAGCGAGTAGCTATCTCGAGTGTGTTTGACTGTTAAGATCTTATTTTGTAGTATAGTTACAGTGCAAAAGATATTTTTAAAAAGTTTATTGAGCGTAGGCCTATACTTATTTCATATATGACAGACGCTCCTTCTATAAAGAAGATTATTGCATCCTACACTCATCCGTGGTGTGAGTCTAGTCCTGCATTTCTATTAGTGTTTTAAATGATCCTAATTTACTGGTTTTCCTGGTTTGGTCAGGCAACCCATTCCAATGAGATTGCAGCCTGGGCGTCCTACGATTGCTTCTAAATATATCTTTTCTCATGTTCTATCTATATTTATTGATTTTTTTTCTATCTGAAAAAAGAGCATTCTCACGTAAAACCATCTCTGCTTGTTTTTATCCCGTAAAGCCATCTCTGCTTGTTTTTACTAAACGCTGTACTAGCCACACTGCCACCGTAGTACCGAATGTCTATGCAACAGACACAATATACAATCGTTGTGTTGTAACAGGCTGAACTCTTATTTAGAGATACAACACAATAACAACCTGTTGCATTGCTTAGATAAATATAAGGATAAAAAAAAAACAATTTCCTGATTCGTTATGCTAGAACCAATGAATATAAGTATTCCTTCATTCCGAGTGGCATATGGGCCTGGAATAAATAAATGTAGCATTAACCGACTTAAAATAAAAGTAAAACAGTAGGGGTCTAAAAATGGTTAACGAAGGTAAATATTTAAATAATGTGTTATCAAGTTCTGTTTAAAAGTGACGATAGAACTTGTTCGCCTGAGTTGGATGGGAAGTAGATTCCATACTTTCGTGCCAGATATTGAGAAGGCTCTAAGGCCAACGGTCATCAATGAGAAACGGGCGCACCTCCGGAAGCGAGGAGTCGGCAGAACGGATAGTGTTCTTTGCTGAACATTTGGGTTTGATAAGTGCCTCGAGATCGGACGGCATCTCGTTGTTATGTGGGTACTGATGGCAAACTTTTGCCACTTTGTATTCAATTCTGTTTCTCAAGAATGCAGCAGCCAACGCATGAGAACTGTCGCATAATGAAGACTAAATTATTTAATAATTTTATCATAATTTTAATCCAATATATTTAAGCAAAGATTATATTGAGATGGACCGCTTGCTCTATTTTATAGAGTTTATAATAGGCCTATGTTCGTTTTTTTTGTTCCGTGCGCAGCCAATAAGGCTGTCTTCTTACATGACTTCTACGCTCCTACGATTGCATTAACGGTTTCCGCTGTATACAACTTTCGATTTTAATCTTAATTTTCCATTGAGAAAATCATAGCGAATTACTAAACCGGAAGTCTAGAGGACTTAGTGCGATCGGAAATTCCGAAACTAAGTGTTTCAAGTTATCAAATAGCAGAAATATCAAAGCAAGCGGTCTATCTTATTATAATTAATATAGTCTTTGATTTAAGCTAACACAAATTAGTCTTCGTCCATGACAAAACGATACATAATTCATTTTAAGTTTTATAGAGCTGTTAGGCCTATATACAATTTGAAACATTACGTTCGCGTGTAAAACAAATAATAATTGTAGAAATATTACAGTTTTTCATACTTTTCTGGCTACGAGTAGGATTGTGTAGCAAGTAAATTTACCTCTGTAATACTTTTTTTTTTATTTAAAAAGATGATATTCTTTTATCATTTTTCTCTCTCTTTATGCAACCAATTGTAAGGTAAGGATGATAAACATAAGTGTAGCCTACACATTTTAAAGCTTTTACTTTTCTGGCTACGAGTAGGATTGTGTAGCTAGTAAACTTTTTTTTCAATTTTAATTTAAAAAGGTGATTTTCTTTTATCGTTTTGCTCTCTCTTAATGCAACCAGTTATAAGGATAACGATTTCCCAGCCATCCCCTTTTCACCCTTAATCAAACCTCCCCCCCCCCACCTCACCGCTAACATTGATCCCCTGCACAAAGTAAACGGTATTAAAGGTTTACACACGGGAGAGAGAGAGAGAGGGGGGTTGGAAAAGCTACAATATCACAAGACAAAATACTGATTGAAAAGATTGAAGAGGTGGGACTTGAATGGAGAGGAGTGGGAGGGGGCGGGCTCAATAACAATTACGAACGAAATTTACGAGGTACAACACACACATACACAAAACTCCTCGAGATTTGTTCACCAAAGGAAGTTCTGCTAAATCTCGCAGCTCCTTTAACACTGCAGTGGCTCGTGGAGGAACAGTTCGGTTAAAGGAGATATCGTTTTGATGACTCATAAATCTTTTTTTTTTATTGTTTACATTTGACGCTTTAAAAATACAAGTAAAACAATTAGCAAAGTGTCCCTTTCTGACCATATAGTGAGTGACATCATACTGGGGGGCCCGGGGGGGGGGGGATTTGTGTTGCCAGAACAATGACTAGCCGACTTTACTTAACTAACTCGAGGTGTATACCGATTTATAAGTGATATTTAAAAAAAATGTCGGCTCATACATCCAGAGCGAAACGATGTAACGTAGGGTCTCCACAGTACATGCACTACACTTCTCTCCTCACCTGTAGAATCCCCCCCTCGGATCATTAACGTGGTGGATCGCACATATACCTGCTCTGTCGCCCGTGTACAAATCCGATACTATAGTTATTGGGAACCCAGGCACCAAGGCGGGGTTGAGACGGCTGTTGCGCACATTGCGTCCTCCCCACCGAACCTTCGGATCATTAACGTGGTGGATCGCTCATGTACCTGCTCTGTCGCCCGTGTACAAATCCGATACTATAGGTATTGGGAACCCAGGCACCAAGGCGGGGTTGAGACGGCTGTTGCGCACATTGCGTCCTCCCCACCGAACCTTCGGATCATTAACGTGGTGAATCGCTCATGTACCTGCTCTGTCGCCCGTGTACAAATCCGATACTATAGGTATTGGGCACCTAGGCACCAAGGCGGGGTTGAGACGGCTGTTGCGCACATTGCGTCCTCCCCACCGAGCCTCGGAGCCTCTCGGCAGTGCAAGGATACAAGGACGCGCATACAGGGGGGGGGGGGGCTGTCCGCCCATGCCCACCGGTGTGCATATTGATGCAAGCCTACTGGTGGTATCCACTACTGCCATACGGGTGACCTGGGTTCCAAACTTCTAAGCTTATTCCTTACTGATAACTTTTTTTTCTTTTTCTGTAATAGCAATAGGTAGGCTATTCTTTTACCTTTTCCATTAACATTACTTTTTTTTTTAAGATTATAAAGAATTTCAAGACTTAAAGCTTTCTTAAAATGTTATAAATAAATTATTAATAATTCTATTTTAGACATGCGGGCAACGGGTGTTTGACTTTCAGCCATGGATAGTCCCAACTTATAAATAAAATAGAAATGCATGCCTATTTTTAACCCGATCACAATATTTATTTCAAATTACTTGCCTAAATGTTTTCAGTAAATAATTAATCATTATGTTTATTATAATTATTATAGCTTTCTGTTCATTGTAGTTTATACAATTATTATCTGTTGTTATATGTATAGACATATGTATTCCCCCCCCCCCCTCCCATCCCGTGCAAAGCCGGGCAATATAGCTTGTATATTATAGTTTCTTGTTTTGTGAATGAAAAATCAAAACCATTGATCACATTAGCTCCTTTTAAGCCTGATCACCCCTTTTTTCCTGACTGAACAATGGACTCGCCTATTTAAATACTCTATGACTAACTTGAGTTTGTTCTAAATGGGCTAAGTGACGGGGGCGACTGAGTTAATTCACTTGATCAATCTAGCAATAAATCAATTGCTCTTGCATGCAACACTGGGCGTCAAAGTCTGCAAACAGGGGGCGGCGACAAGACAAATAAATGCTACATTGAAATTGAAATAATAATTTACATTCAGTAAAATAAAGTTGTAGTTTTTTGTTATCCAGTTGCGGGAAAAACACGGAGAACTATTTATAGCCTATTTACTTGTCATAAATAAAATTTCAAAAAAGGTTTTTTATAATTATGAATGATAATAACAAGTATTTCTTCGTTTATTTGTAAGAAGCTAAATTCCCCGGCGTTTCCCGGGACAAAATTAAATATGCCTGTATAAGCTACATATAAAAATGTCATAAACTAAAATTAACATAAAGCTATAGATCTAATAATTTTAAAAAATATATAATTACTATTTACTGAAAACATTTAGGAAAGTAATTTTTAAAAATATTGTTATCGGGTTAATTAATAATAGGTCTTTTTATTTAACAATAAGCTAAATTGCCCGGTGTTGCCTGTGGATTTACAATCTTTTTTTTTTTAAAGTAATATTAATTGAAGTAAACAATTTTTAGAAAAAAAAAGGTATACACTAACTGGCGAATCGAAACCCGGGTCGATTATTCACTCAGTTAGCGAGGACACATGTGCTAAGTCAAATTCCAAAGGTAAAATATGAGGCAATACGGTCACGTGTCTTTAAATAAACCAATTTGATTGGTTAATCACACACCAGAGAGCTTTATATATATATAGATTTAAAACTTTTAAAAAATGTTTGTTGTGTTGTTTTTTTTTTTGTTTTTTTTTTTTGTCAACGAATAGTAGTAAACACATTTCTTTAAAAAAAATTGGGTTTATATAATAAGTATTACATTATATTACTCCCATTATATCTGTCCCTCTCTTTACAGTCTTTCTCTCTAGTTGTGTTCACTTTCTCAAGGCACACACACACTCATATATTTTACATCATAGTTTTACTATATGTCTATCCATTCAGCATTTTAAAAAATCTTTCTCTCTCTTTGCTTTTAGCCAAGTACCCAAATTCGTTAAATCCCATGTTTACACCCATCTTTCTTACATTCTATGTTTCTATCTATCTATCAGTTTATCTATCTATCTGTCTTGCTATCTTGCTTTCTTGCTATGTATCTATCTATCTATCTTGCTATCTATCAGTCTATATATCTATCTATTTTTCTTTATTTCTGTCTATCTAATTATCTATCTATATATCTGCCCAATGTTTTTGTAAGACATCAAACTATTTTCAATTCCCCCCCCCCCCCAAAAAAAAAAAAAAAAACAATAAAAGCACAAGCCCTCACACATCAGCTCACAAAAAAGCTTAGGCAGCCAATGAAGTTAGGACAATCCACCCATGGTAAAGTAGATTAAAATGATCAGCAAATAGAAATACAACAAAGAAATAACGACACATACAACTAGACCAACTCAGACAGGGGGCGCCGCACAACAATTCTAACAATCAAACCCTCACCCTCATTCTCACCCTCACCCAATCCTCCTATGAAACGTTCTTGTTAGTAATTGCCGCCCCTTACGATCAAAAATATGTTATTGTCGCCCATGATTGGGGGCAAGAATATTATACATTTAAATAAAAACAATATGAAAAAAAATCATTACCTGCAAAATCTGTATTGTCTTTTAAGTCCACTCTTTGTGTTATAGTATTAAGTCCAAACGAAATGAAATATTTGGAAGTAGTTCCAATAGTCCTTTGCTGTTTGTATCCAGTGGTCAGCGGGCTACTCCAGTAGAACAAGCCACCCCCGAAAGAAAAAAAACAGCAGCCCCGAAGGTTACCGACACTATTGTTTTGGCGGTTCCGGGCCAATTTCGCTAAATCCTCGGGACAAATACTCATCAAGATGTCGGGATCCTTCTGCGTGCCAGAAAAACAATGGGTTTATAAAATAAAAACAAAAGAAAGGACTTTTCCGCCTTCGATCTAAAGCTCACTTCTTATTGGTTAATACACGCACTCGCAATTATTATTTCCGTACGCTTGCAGACGACAAATTAAAAATTTTGAAAGAGTTGGGGAAAACAGAAAATGGAAGGGAAAAACGCCGTGGACAAGAAACAAATGGTCAGTTTCCCAAAGATTTTTCGGACGATTCCGGACAATGCAGGAGAGGAAGCTGCTGGACAGCGGATAATCCACGAGGGATGAGAACATATTTGCTATTTGAAATGAGATTTTTATTGAGACAGCGTGGGGAGGGGGGGGGAGCGGGTGGACAGCCACGAGCAGTTATTGATGAAGTCACTAAATATTATTCAATGCGCAATTTGGGGGGGGGGGGGGGTGTTTGGGCCTAGTCGCACTAAAAGTAAAATGAAAGAAAAACTCGCGCAAAATTTACACAAAGGTTGGGATTCAATGCAAGAAAACATGCAGAATTTAGATGTCGTGACAGAAATTAAAAAATTAGAAGTAGTTGTATTAAAAAAAATGTAGGTGTACTTTAAGAAAACTGCATTTGAATTTAGAGTACGAACACTCGGAATTTAGATAAATGAAGTGTAAGAAGCCTCGGAGTTTAGATGAAATAAAATGAAACTCAGAATTTAGATGTTGTGTAAATAAAAATGCTCAGAATTCAGATTATGTCTCAAAAAAACAAAACAGAATTTAGATGACCTAGCTATAGAAACCTCATAATTTTTTAAGTAGCATGAAAAAAAAGTTAATTGAAAATGGTTAAGTCTATATAAAAACGTATAAATATATCCTGACTCCTAATTTTGAAGAAATGTGTTAAGTCTGTTAGCTCTCAATTCGCAAAGAATGTTTAAAACAAATAAACAACATCTAGTTCTATTCTATAAGTGTTGAAAATTCTAAAACACGAATCTACACACTCTAATCTAACTCTAAACTGACATCTCCAAACATTTATTTAATTTAAACATAATGAAAAAAATAGATCTATATATTGTAGTCTATTCGCTGAAACTTTTCTTTAAGATTCCAATAGAAAGGAGCAATTAACCCTTCCCGTACCGACCTACTTCTATCTATGCTGCCTTCAGTTCCGCTATATACGCGCCCGGGACTGTAAGGGTTAAGTAACTGTAAGTGGGTTGTGATAATGATTCAATGGTATAAACGGGCAGAGAACTTAATCCACAGAAAAGCTGAAAAATACGACAATTAGTGTAAAGAACGCATTGGTTTCAGCAGTTCATATAGTAAACACAGGAATAGTACATCAACATTGACCAAAACAAGCTGGTAAGTAGATAGCATTAACACAAATAGACATTAGGCCCTATATTACAAAATTAAAATCTTCTTTTACTAACTCAAATATCCTAAATATCTTTAGTTATCGCGATAGTCCTTGATCTATCGTAAATATTAATACATCTAATTACACATTACATATTTATATAGCGTTATTCATAACAAAGTCTTCGGATGCGTTTTACATTTACCATTTGTTATTAAAATAAATAGAAAAAGTGTGTTTTTAATTTTGTTTTTAAAATGTTAATATTATCCACTTGTTTGTGTTCGGAAGTTCATTCCATCACCACAGAGGTGCCACGACGCTGTATGAGCGAGCTGCAATATCTTATTTTTAGCAGATAACTATCCTATTTTATCTTACCCAGCATATATCCAGTATCTTAGTGTTTAAAATAATACTACCAAGTAAAATGATAACAGGCGAAATGTTTTCATTGAAAGGAGCAAACACAAATATTGTGTGCCTTATTCTTGTTTGCTTATATATATGCAATGCGTTTATAGCTTTCCCTCAAAAAGACATAAATCAGAGATAAAACAGAACTAGACTGGTCTGTTATTGAAACACTTGAACTCCTATAGCAATGAACTACTCAACAATCGAAAACTTAAACCGAACACAAAACTTAACCACAAAAACGTAATACCTTTTTTTTCACGAACACTCCAACAACAAATTTCATTTAGAATTAGAAGATAGATTTTGGAAAATAGAGAAAAAAGAAAACTTCAGAACACACCGTAAAACACGACCTATATTTTCTTTCTAACAAAAAAAAATCTTTGTCTATCCTTAACTATATGGAAAGAAAACATTAAAGACATTATGACCTAGTTTTTTTTTTCAACAAAAGGCTCAAAAGAAAATTTCTTTTTCTACTTCTAGCTAAGGCCTATATCTTGAGTGAAAAAAAAAAGCCCATAGATCAATGCATTTTCATTCGAAGGTCTTTAGTGTTTAAAAACAACAACAAAAAAAAAGAGCCACAATGGATTATTACTATTATAGTAAAGATGTATTTGTAATGTTTGATTAATAAAAGGAATAGCTTTGTTTTGGTATCTTTTTATGTGGTTTTTTGAAATCTAATAAAAAAAAGTTTGTGAATGAAGCTCTAAGTTTCAAATAGTGACAATGAAATGTGGGTTACAAGGTGCAGATTTGTTTGTTTGTTGTTTTTGTTGTTGTGTTTTTTGTTAACGGACAATGCTAGCGATAGATGGTAGAATTAATAACGACTTTGGTGGATAGTTGTTGATGATTTTTTCTCAAATGTTTAAGCGGTCAGATGAATGAACAAGCAACGGAAAGATAGATAGATAGTTAGATAGATAGATTAGAATAGATGGAATAGATTAGTAAATGGGATAGTTTGAGCGGGATGAGAACAAAATCGAATGGATAAAAAGGAAAGACAGACAAGAAACGGTAGAAAATTAGATTTTAGTTAAATAGATAGTTAGATATGTAAAAGATAGAAAGATCGATAGATAAATTGGTAGCCTAGATATATAGATTGATCGATAGGTAGATAAATAGACGTGTAGATAGATAAATAGTTAGATAGATAGATCGTCAAAATAAATAGATATATAGATAGAAAAAAACAGTAGTTATAAATGCTGTAGTTAAACAAACACACTTCGGCTCAAGGCTAACACATTTTGTTCTCCTCTCCAATGTTTGAACTTTACCCTAAACACACATAACGCACGCACATAAAATAAGCACACAACTTTTAACATAACAAAAAACCTCTATGTATAAAAAATACAAAAAGTGCGGTAAAAGCACAATATCTTCAACTAAACGCATGTTTCAATAAAGTGTATGTTGATACAAACTCATTTCACTTCTAACCGTGTATGCGTTGGCCCTCGGACTCGACGTTTACTTCTAGCCCTCGACACCCGGCTCGGTTTTCGATCTCAAGACGACGGTAATGCATTGACATCTCTCTTACCTCCACTCGCGAGGACTCAACTTGTAAGTGTGTGCTAAAATGTTATCTGTTTTACTTCACTCGTTGATTCCTTTTGGAGAGGGCGGTCTAGTGCAGTGGTCGGCAACCTACGACACGCGTGACGAACTAGGCACGCAGAGTAATTTTCAATGACACGCGGAATATCCCTGTGTTATGATATATGGTAGGTATGACTACTTGATAATCATCTGTGGAAATTGTGCTGGTTACACAATCTCCTGGGACAAAAAACAACAACAATTAATTAACTACTTTCCCTTAAGCAAGCGGTTCAATATGTTCTAACCGTCGTTAGCATTTTTATTGCGCGCGCGAGTGTGACTATTATTTAATAGTAATTTAGGCTACTTAATTATAAGTAAGCAATAGTAGGCCTAAATAAAACAGTTCTTTAAATTTCTTATTTTTATTTGGAATTGAATACTGGAGATTTTTTGTCATACATGGTTTTCAATGTAGCCTACCTATTGTTGGTTGTTGTTTTTTTCCATTTAATGTAAAAAATATCATTTTACTGGGGATCTATATTAAAAAATCAATATTTCCCGTCGGACCAAATTGATCCATGGTGCCGGTGAAACAGCGTTCACCAGCTTCTGTGGCCACGACATACTAAGGCGTTGTGTGGCTAGCACGATTCCAAGCCGCCTTTACTTTACTTTACCCAAACTTAAAGTCAGGTAGGCTACCCATCATAAAAATAATTTAGTTTTTTTTTAAGCCCAGGACAATATGCGATAAAACCCAATGCATAGCTAAAAAAAATTAATTCAGATACGAGAATGACTTGTCGATAAATAATAAATATTTATTAAGTTGAATTGTTTAAAAACTTTGTTGTTTTTTTTAAATATGTAATTTACAGTGTTATTTCGGTCGACCTCTAATATACACTGTGCATGTTTACATCAGAACCTTTTTCATCTTTATCAAAAGTTATTGTTCTGGTATTGAAAAGATTTTAATAAATGTTTCTTAAAACTTAAGGAACCAAAAATTAGGCCCCCATATAATAAAAAAATGACGTGATAATAATATTTTTAAAAAAGCTAATGACAAAAAGTCACTTGCGTAAACTTTACGCTATAGTGAAATATAAATAAGGGGAAAGTAAATGTTTGTAACTGTATTAAAAACTTTAAACTCAACATTTCTTGTTACAAATTAAAAACCTATTGTTAAAAGTAAAAAAAATATGTTCTAGAACGAAAGGCTTGACATTTTTTTTTAACCTTGCAAAATAAACTCAATATGCGATAACGCAGCGTACGTTAGCAGTGTCTCTGAAACACGGTTAATTGTTAGCACACTCTCTGAAACACGGTTAATTGTTGTTGTTGTTGTTATATATAGACCTAAGAGGAGCTAAATATTAATTTGTACACAAGTGTGTTAAGTACACGGTAGGGTTTGGGCCTACAAGAAGCTGAACAGTCAAAGTAGGCCTATTGACCCTATTTGTCAAATTTTTACTTTTATTTTATTTTCGGGACAAGAAAAGACAAATAGAATAGATTCTAGTAACTTAACCCTTCCCGTACCGACCTACTTCTATCTATGCTGCCTTCTGTTCCGCTATATACGCGCCCGGGACTGTTAGGGTTAAAATCATTTAAAACATTTTAAAAATGCAAGACTAGACTCGAACCACGGATGAGCATAGGACGCAATCATCTTCTTTGTAGAGGGAGCGTCTGTAATGTATAAGATAAGATTCAGATTACACTTCGAATTATTAGCCTATCTATGCCGCGAAAAAAGTTCGAAGTTGAATTTCTTGCATACTCTAAATATAATAACAAATTAATCGGCCTACAACTTGATGATTGATTTATTGATCTACTATGCAATTGAGCGCCATAAGGTGCGAAAGTTGTATTTAAAATGTTCGTTACATCTTTGTAAAAAAAAAAGTTTGTGTGTGTTCCTTATTCTGTAAAGTAAAGTAAAGTAGGCTACACTTCGAACCGAATTAATCCTAGGACTGGTGAAGCAGCGTTCACCAGTTTCTTTAGTCACGGCATACTAGGAGATGTGTGGCCAGCATGATGCCCAGTGCGCCTTTACTTTACCCCAAACTAAGGTCAGGTAGGCCCCACCCGACAGCGATGGACAGACTCAGGGACACCCTCCAGATCCGGGAACAAATCCTAGCCGTAACGGAGTCTTATATAATATGAATTTGAAATAAAACAGAACCTGCGTCACATAAGGTTAAAAATAATGCGTTTGGAATTACCTATAGTTCAACGTAAAGTCGTTATTTTAAGCGGACTTGGTTTCTTATGATTAGCGGAATGTTTATTTTCAAACGTCTATTTCAACGGGCCCATCCGTTAGACCTAAAATGTTTATTCAACCACAGGTATATAAATAAACTTTATATATAGAGCCTATATATATGTCGGGATGTTAGCTAAACGCGTACATAGAGACGTTTAAACACACACAAGTCCACATTCGAATGTGCAATTAAAATTCACACATCTCCCTCCAATAAAAAGAAAGAGAACATAAAATAGTATAAGTACTAAATCTATAATATAGTAGACCTACCTACGGAAATATCCGTAAAAAATTTCTTTCAACTGACGAAGTTTTGGAATCAAGACATTTCGCCATCAATTGGAATAATCTAAAATTCACACAATAATCTAAAATTCACACAATAATCTAAAATTCACACAATAATCTAAAATTCACACAATAATCTAAAATTCACACAATAAATTAAATGAATATTGTAGACTACACAATTAAACCGTCACAATGCACAATTATTATCAGCATGCCGAAATATTATGGAATCGAAAATACACATTTATAAAACTTAAGGTTATCTATCGGTAGTTAGTTCGTGCACATAATCAAAATGAGATTTGAAAAAAAAACAAAAAACGGTAATACTAATCACCAAAACAAAACATCACCACCACGAAAAAATATAATCACACAAGTCCCACCTTTGTGAATCAGCTGATTAAGAAAACAGCAGACGACGTGATGTTTGCGCCAAATGCACAACAAAAATAATTCTTTGAAGGAAAAAAAAACAAAAATTATATTGGAAAAAAATTGTTCCAAATTTTTTTTCCACTCCCCCCGATTATCGTCTGCGTTTTTCCGTGTTATTTTCTCGTCTGCTGGGCAAGTCAGAATCGGAGACGTGACATGGCGTGTTGTAAGTGCACAATGGCTTTACTTGAGTCACTTTTGCTGCAAAATGATCGTGACTCCCCAGGCTGGTAACAATTGGTTCGACGAGGGGCGGGGGGGGGGGGGGGAAGGAAGTAGCAGACGAAAACGCGAAGAGAGGAAAAAAAAATAACACAAGCCCACTCTGTTCTTCTCTACCCCGCCCCCTCTCTCACTCCCTCACTCACTTTTAAAACGGTGGTGTCGCTGGGTGTTTTTTTGTTCTTCCTTCCTTCCTCTCGCCTCCCCTTTCTCTCTTCTTTAAAAAACTCTCGCTCTTTTTGACTAACACAAAACTGCTTGGGCCTACCGTCGAACTAATAGGTAAGACTACATGAAGGCACATAGACCAACAATGGTGGATAGAGAGAACTCTCGCAGAGTCTTTTCTTTTTAATATTTTTCTTCTTCGTCTCCCAACGGCAAATCTTATTCGTAGGCACGCACCGCCCTCCCCACCCCCCTCCTTTCCCATTTCCCCACCCCCTTTTGACGCGAGTCTTGAATCCGGCATTGCGAGACAGGCAGGGTGAGTGGTGGTGGGGAGAGAGAGAGTTTCGGGCAAGTCGCGAAGCACGAGAGAGGGGAGGCGTGGCCAGCGCATATTTATGCGATGGCGTTAGCTGGAAGAGAATTAAAAAAAAAATCCAACACGGAATGACATGATTCGTTGGACGTAGTCTTCCAGGGCCCCCTCCCTCCTCCCCCAAGTCCACCGGGTCGATAACGGCTCTGCTTCATCCATTCAAAGTTGTGCTGCGGTAGGCGTGGCCGAGAAACGAAGCCCCGCCTTTCCGTTCCTCTGCTACTATTGTCATATCGAAATAAGGGAATAATAAGTCGACAATGCCAGTCCGGAGAGGAAAAGGGACAGGGTTGGGGGGGGGGGGGGGAGTTGAGGGGAGTTCTTTGTAATTATCTCCTGCTTGTGCCTTAAAATACAAACTGAGGGATCGAAGTTTCTAGAATGAAGTTCGGTCAATTGATTTGGAATATGAAATGAATTTTATGAGGTTAGAAAAAAAAAATGAAGAAATCTTGTTCCATATCCGCAACTGAATATTTGTATTCTGTCTTTCTCACTCTTAAAAATAAAGACATTAAAGACCTTCAAACTAGGCCTTATACTATATAGACTATAACTATAACACTATAACACTATAACACTATAACACTATAACACTATAACTATAACACTATAACACTATAACACTATAACACTATAACACTATAACTATAACACTATAACACTATAACACTATAACACTATAACTATAACACTATAACACTATAACTATAACACTATAACACTAGACCACTAGGCCAGTAGGTTGATAGGCCTAGGCCCCTATGCCGCATGCTCCATGCCTTTTGTAGAAAATAAAAGACTTTATGAATATAGTAGTCATTATTAATTAAGGACCAATCTTAGGGTCTGATTCGTGGCTGTTTGGGTTAATTAAAACCAAAGTCAATGTTTCGTTGGTGGCCCAGGCGCGAAAAAGCGGTTGTGTGGTCAAGACAGGGCACAGTCGGTCAGAAAGAACAACGTCCAATTTTTTAAAAAATATATAAAAAAGAAATCGTTTAAAGAAAAACTGTTATGAAGTATTGCATGTATTATATTAGGCCTATGCTTCAAGACATATCTCTATTTTTATCTATATATTATATATTTATAAAGCTCTGTGTGTGAAATTAACCAATCAAATGAGGCACATGTCCTTCCTAGCTGTGTGGATAACGTATCGGACTGCCACACGGTCGACCCGGGTTCAATTCTCCAGTTAGTCTATACCTTTTTTTTATTTATTAAACAAAAATTATTTCAATTACTTTTTTAAAAAATTGTAAATCCAGTGGCAACAAAGAGTAATTAAGCTTTTTTTTTTTTAAAATAAAAATAGGCTACTTACATATTTTGAACCGAATAACAATATTTATTTTAAATTACTTTCCTAAATGTAGGCCTATTCAGTAAAAAAAATATTTTTTTTTTAAGTCTTAGATATTGAGCTTTTTTTTTTTTTTTTTCTGTAGCTTATACAGGCCTGTTTTATCCCCCCCCCCCCCCCGACTCCCATCCTCCCCCCGGAAAAAGCCGGGCAATTTAGCTTGTACTTTTATATACCGAAAGATTGATTTACCTGGAGTTGGACTTCATTATAAGGCGATTTATTGCCCTGTATTATAAGCCGAACGTATCCGGGGAAATGCATTAAAACAACAAATCATTGCCAAATTTCTATTAGGCCTGCACTTTTCCAATGGAAAAAAAACACACCAGGGGAGTGGAGGGGAGGGGAGGCGAGTGTGGCCCATGATACCAAGTGACCGTATCTTCGCCCTAATCTTAAATTCTTAAATCTACTTGTTCCATATCAAAAGGGGACATAAGCGGTACGCGCGTGTACCGCCAGGCGTCCGTTGCTTACAAGTGGTCAGTTAGTCCTAATCTGGTCAATAATTGACCCACCGCTGGGGGGCTGGAGTCTTTTCATCTCGATCGACCCCATAATAAAAGTCCAATAAAAAAAAAGTTTACCTTGATCAACGTCGACCTGGGTGCTAATTCAGTTAGTCTTTGTGGCGTAGGTACATGACTTATTCCCCTTAGCACAGAGCAGTCATTAATACAGAGCCATAGCCGCAAGAATGAATAATTTTTTTTTTTTTTTACTAATAACAAAGTGGGCTAATGTTATATAGTACCTCCTGACTTTCAAGTATGGGAGTGGGGTCCCTCCCTCTGCCTACGCCAATGCAAATGACTTATATTTCTTTACAATATATGTAAATCCGTTTAAGGATGCTGCGATCTTCAACACAGTCTCTCCTGGAAATTCCAGGTTTGGAAGGTCACAGAAAAAAGACTCTTGGTGTACGCTCGTTTGAATCTGTGGCGCCTACACTGTGGAATGGCTTACCTGAGACACTGAAAAACTCTGTGTCAAAAAAAGCATTCAAGAAGAATTTGAAGACTTTTCTTTTCAACTAAGTTGATGAAGTACACCTCCATCGGCAAAAAACTTGTTTAAAACTATTTTAGAGTGTTATTGTCGTTTCGTTTTTGTGAGCGCGCTGAGCATGCTTGCATTAGCATGGAGTGAGGCGCGATATAAATGACCAATTATTATTATTATTAAATGTATTGTTGTTGTTTTTTTAAAACAGTAAAACGTAGCCCTTTTTATGTCATGTCGATCCACGGCATGCAATGGGATCGTGTGGCCAGCACATTTCCCAGACGCCTCTACTTTTTCCCATCAACTGAAGTCAAGTAACCTTCAGAGCTCATCTGTCCTTCTTCCCCCCCACCATAAGGCCTTAAGCTCCGGGCAACGAAGAGATTAAGAAATTATAGGCTGTTAGATACAGGGACTCCAATAATGGGCACACAATATTACAATATCAACATCATTATAACAAAAAGAAGGATATACACACCGGAATAGAATTATTGTGCGTCAGCCTGAGGCCATACTATCTACCATGAGAATTCACACAGATATACGTAACAAGAAATATATCGTCAAGACTTCAGTCTGCCAGAATACAATAGCTGACTACTAATGAACTTTTTCTCGCATGTTAAGTTTTGTTATAGTGTACGTTCATGTCTAATTTTACAAGTATATTTCTGTAATTATATGCAAATAATTCTTTTATATTGTTTAAAATATGCAGAAAGACAAAACATCTGTAATCAAGACAAATTTCCATTTGTTTGGATCAATAAAGAAACCTATTGTCAGCGGCACTAGGCAAAAATAAAAATAAAATTAAATAGGGAAAAAACGTCAGTAGGGCCCAAAATAAAGAGAACCCCCCCCCCCTCCCAAAAAAAAAAGAAGGGGCCCACAATGAGTGGTTACGAGAAAAATTAAGGGCTCAAAATATAGGGGCCATCAAATCCAAAATCAGTAGGGCCCAAAATATGTAGTAGAATCAAACTAATAAGAGTGGTCCGAAGTAAAAAAAAAAAAATGGGGCCCCGAAATGAATGAACCATCGTCTACATCAGGGATCGGCACCTTTTTTATAATAGTTTGCCAAATTAGGATTTCTAATTCATTCAGCGTGCCAATAGTCTATAAAAGTATAGGGCCTACTGCTCTAGCAATACATTTCTTGTAGGAAAGACTTGAATTGTCCCTCTTTGAGGGGTCTGCCGCGTGCCATTGAAAATCGCTATACGAGACAAGTATGGCACGCGTGATCCGTTTATTGCGGACACTTTGTGTACATATTTTAAAAAAAATGGAAAAAGTATACTTTTTGCTTTTGGTATTTAAACTTTCTCACATTTTTTTCCTTTTTTTTTTATCGTTCCACAAAATTTCTCCTTAAATGATAACAAACGTTTAGTAGGTCGCGATGACCTTCCTCCCATAATATTTCCCCTATTTCGCTCCACCAATGATTCCCCCTTCCCTTGATTCATTCCCCAGGGTGTATTTCTCATAGAAACGTGAGCGTGAAAAAGTCACGTGGAAGTCAGGCAGGGGCGATCACCGAGGTAATCAAGGGCGGCGATAAGCTGTACTTTATACTCATTAAAATAAGGGGGGGGGGAGACTTTTATAATAATGGGTAGGGGTGGGGAGGGTGCGTGTGTGTGGGGGGTGGGGTGAGAAGGCCTCTTGTGGTAAACCGCTTTTCTTTTAAGTTTGATTGGTATATATGGTGGGGGAGGGAAGGAATGTGGCGGTGGAAAATGAAAATAAAAGGAGATAGACAAGAGGGGGGGGGCTACATATTTGAAATTAAGTAGCCTACATATATAAAGTACACTGTGTGTGTGTTCAACTAATCATATTAGTTAATTTAAAGACACGTGACCTTTTTGTCTCATATTATACTTTTTCGATTTAACTTCGGACATGTGTCTTCGCTAGCTGAGTGGTTAACTTATCAGACTGCCATGCGGGCGAACCCGATTCGATTCTCCTACTAGTCTATACCTTTAATATATATATATATTATATATAATTTGTTTTATTTCAATTAGACTAATATTACTTTACACACAAACAATTTGTAAATCTACGAGCAACACCGGGCAATTTAGATATTTTTTAAATAAAAAGACTTGCATATATTTTACCCTGTTACAAAATGCTATAGCATGGTCAGTGCGCTCTTGGAATAAATTGCAGTGGCAGTTGTAAGGCAGACAGGAGACCAAAAAGCAAGGTCTGTTAAGCTCTTTTTAACCCTTCCCGTACCGACCTACTTCTATCTATGCTGCCTTCAGTTCCGCTATATACGCGCCCGGACTGTAAGGGTTAAAAGACTATTTATTTTTTGTCTCAGGTTCTCTCAGTGTCTGAGGCAAGCTGTTCCATAATAAAGAAGGCGGCACAGATTCAAATGAGCGCACTCATAGGTAGGCTTACTTCTTTTAGTGTCCAGCCACACAAGGGGGGCATTAACAACAATAACATGAGAAATGTCCTACACACAAACTTGGATTTTTTTTCCTGTTCCCGTTCAAAGGATTTATATCCTTTATATAAATTTATATACAGACGTTCCTTCCTTTTCGATCCAAACCTTTACAAAAATGTAATTGCTCCTGAAGTGATAACATTATAGACATGAATGAGTCTACGTCACTAATGAACTTTTCATGAACTCGGAAGTGCTCGGAAATCTTCGTGAAAAACAAATTTACAAGTAAATAAAATTTCATTTGTTTGGAACGTGACCAGGATTCCTTGAAGCCCAAGGAAACACAGGGGGGGGGGGGGGGGGGCGGAATGTTTACGCAGGCCATCAGGGGCCGATTATGAATCATCACGCCCCGGCTACGCACCACGCCGAGACGCGTATGTGTCACAGTTTGAATGTGTTCCGAGCCACTGGCGAGCGCTCAGCCGCGTCATCAAAACTCTCTCATGACTCGTATCTCGCGCTCTACCTGCCAAGCTGTCGCACTCATCAAAATGACCAACACTGACCACGACAGCCCGCGGTAACCCATTGCCCCTTTTCCCACAATTCCACCATTATCGTCACACTCGCTCGTTCTCTCACCCCTCCCCCTCTCTCTCTTTCTCTCGCTCTGTGCGCGCTGCTGGCAGACCGTGACGCGTACGCTACAGTTAGCGCGAGCTGGCGCGAGCTACAACACGATCCGGTGCCAAAATCCATACGAGTTTTGGGGACTTTATTATCTTATCGTCACGGCATATTGTGCAAAAAAAAAAACACACGATAATCCTATACACGTATGTCCCCCCCCCCCCCCCCAATCAGAAAAAGCCCAGACCCAATTATCGTAATGTCCAGAGGTCGCCGGGGGCCGCTGTGTCTTCTGGTATCGCTGTCTGTAGTCACTATATAAAAAATCAGATTTACATTTCGGCCACCCCCCCTCCCATCCCTTCTTCTCCCATAACCAGTCTGTATTTAGCTGAGTCCCCCCAAGGGAGGTTTACCGGTCGCCAGTGTCTGGTCATAATACATTGCCAAACAGATCCACAATATTGTTGACGCCACTTATGGCGAGTTTTTTTGTTTTTATAATCGCCAAGCTAAGAGTAATAAAAACACACCCAACCCACTTATTTCTTTCCTAAGTCTATATCTATTTCTTTCCTTTGTCTATTTCAATAATTATTTCTCCCACGTCTCCCCTTATCATCATCTTCTTCTCCGGCCTTTTCTCCGTATCTTTCTTTATTTTTCTTACCCTCTTTCTTCCAATACTTTCATCTCCCCATACCATTCTCTCCCCTTCAAAGTTTTTCGTTGTTACCTATCTAAAACTAACTCTTTCTCTCTCTCTCTCTCTCTCTCTCTCTCTCCCTCTCTCTTATTTCCAGCACATCAATATATCTCCCTCAAATCAAGTCTATTCTCTATACCAGGGGTCGGCAACCTACGAAACGCGTGCCTGACTTGGCTCGCAGAGCTTGTTTCAATGACACGAGGGAGACTAAAAAAAGGCTATTTAACAGGAACAGGATGACTTTTACGTTGTTGGCACACCGAATGAATTAGAAATCCGACTTAGGCACAGCATTAGCAAAAGATTGCCGAGCCGTGCTCTATACCAGTGATCGGCAACCTAAGGCACGCGTGTCAATCTTGGCACACAGAGCGATTTTCAATGGCACGCGAGATACAGCCAAGAGTTGTTGATTTTTAATAATTTTTTTCCGGTTCTGAGTGAGGAAAACTGACTGTTGAAGCCGATGTTTCTGAATGACATAGCGAGACATTTCAGTGAGTTGAACACATGGATTTACTTATATCTTGAGTGAAATAGATTAAAAAACATTTAACTATATCTACTTCAATTAAATTATGCGTAATATACTAAGATATATAGTTGGGCTTTTTAGTATATAGGGCCTAGTTTGAAGCACTCAAAGCAGAGTTTTCTAAACAAAGGCAAGACTTTTAAATTCATGGGATCATTTTGTCATACCTCATCAAGCCTAGCTGGCTTGAACTTACTACAATCTTCTTAGATGTAGATGTATTTTAAGTGGAGGAATATTGACGATTTTAATAGGTTGCCAGTTGAATTGTAAACATCCAAAAGCAATGAGCATCGAAAGGCTAATTTGCGGGAAAATCTGGAAGGAAGATGCTTAAGAAAGCCATCTGCCATTCTCAACTGCCAGGCATTCATTCGCTCTGCTTTCAGCTTTATATTCAATTTACACGTGTTCAGTACTTATTGCACATGAAAGCTGTGTTAAGCATTCAAAAAGGTCACTTACACTTCTCTAGTCAGAAATGACTAAATATGTATCTGCAATTTATAAATTAGCTTCAAGGCGCTCATTAATTGACACAGACTAATTACATTTTAAATAGTTTTTATGCCCATCTTCTACAATTAAACATAAATATAAGTTATTCTAAACAAAAAATGTTTTTATCAATTTAATAAACATAACTTTTTTTATAGTATCATATCATGCAATTGTTGTACCTATTAGGCTAAGGTTAAAAAAAAAAACTCCTTAAGGTTAAATGGACAAATAATTAGTGAAGGAAATGTTTATTGACAACGGTTTAACTTAAATTAATTGTATCTCTCTAATTAAATCTTGTAATAGTCAGTAATATTTGTTATATTACAAAACATAACTTGTTTGGCATCACTATTGAATCAAAATTAGAAACTTTATTTTAATTAAAGGGAGTTAATTAACCTATTTTTATTTGCGCGAATATTACTAATTATATGTTTCTTATATTTCTTTTATAAAAGACTAAATGGTCTAAAACTTATAACTTTATAATGAACAAACTGTAAAAAGTAGAAGAAAATTATATACATATTTTGTGAATAAAACATTATATGCATATTTCTTAAACACAACATTAACTACCCAGTTTGTATGATTACTACGTATCAATTCCGCTTTAAGATAGCATATTGGCGTCTTCATTATATGAAACAAATCTAAGAAAATCACAGTTATAACTGAGAACAAAATATAATAAATACTAGCAGTTGTCAGATCCTCATCTTGACATCCAAAGGTTAATTTATGTTTACAAAATAATTACCATAAATGTGAAAGTTTAGTAATAAAATATTGTATTCGGTATATATGCAAATAGAAAGGATGATAATCACTAAGACGTTATTTTTTTTTAATAGAAATTTCCTTTGCCTTTTGCCTTAGTCATGCTACGGAGTTAAATTAATTGTCTTGATACAAAGTAATAAAACAAGTATAAAAGAGCAGGTTGACATGTAGGCTGTTGGCACTCTAAATGATTTAGAAATCCTAGTTTGGCACACCATTAGCAAAAGGTTGCCGACCCCTGCTCTATACTATTTAATATCTTACTCTTTCTCTCTCTATCTATCGACCCATCTCTCTAGCAACTTTTAGATTTCTGCCTGTTTCTTTTAACCTCTTTCTTCTGCTCTCTCTTTCTCTCTCTCTCTCTCACACTCTCTCTCTCTCGCTTTCTCTCTCGCTCGCTCTCTCTCTCTCGATCCTCTCTCTCTCTCTCTCTCTCTCCCACATACACACTTTCTATCACTCTCATAATTATCTGAACCCATTTCTTCAACTGTTACTCTCTATCGCTTGAAAATCTCTTCTTCGTGACCATCTTCTCTCTTTTCGTAGACAGCCAGCAAAATACACTCGGCGAATATGTATAGAAACCACTTCTACATACCCCCCCTACCAAAAAAAAAAAAAGGTGGACTTACATAAATAAAACTCATACACACCAGGACAAGTATATACATACCAGTTTTTGCCTACCAGATTACCAGTTGACTAGTTGACATACATATATTATGCAACTTTTTTTTTCATACCAAAAAATTAATTGGATGGTGCGTCATTTCCTAATATTGACAAGAATCGTCATTTAAATAGCCTACTTTGTTTTGCCTTTCTTTTAAGTTGGTCACAGCTTTCTGATTATTAAATATGTGTCAATTTCGGTCTTCTAAACGAAATAGGTGGCAGTTTCGGCCGTCTACGTTTTGTAGAACACGTTTGCGGACACGTATTACACAATTTTGTTCTCAAGGCTAGTGTAGGCCTACTTTTAAAGCGTCATTCATAACACACATGCACACATATACAAACTTGCTTGATGTTTCCATTATAAAAAAAACCATATAAACGTGTGTGTTAGTTTTGTTCCGACAGTAAGCACCTAACAGCCCTTTTGCGTTCCCTAACAGCAGCAAGAGTGTCTCCCCCCACCCCCAATTTCCCCTGCCCTCCTTGACTATTGACTTCTTCAATTAAGCGCTTACATCAAGAACGCGAATCTTTATCTCCGCGAGGTGTTAATCGCTTACATTCCGAACACCTGCCGAGATTATTTTGAGGGGAGCGTTTCATGCGACGCAGGGACACATACATACACACATACACATACACACATACATACATACACCTCGAGACCTGCAAACAGTCGATGGTCTCTCTGAGCGGTTTGTTTTAACTCGATTCCCGGACAACCAATGTGTCATTTCGGAACTCCGCTCTCTTTCCTATTTCTACTTCAGCCCCTAACCCCCACACCCTCCCTCCCTCCCAAACAGTCCCCCCCCCTCTTGAGATCTTCACCTGTGCTAGAGAAAAGTCATAGGTACATACCTGCGTACCTACACAAGGTGTTAAGCCGGGTGAAAACGCATGACTTTTGAAAGTCAAACTGACTCCTCCGGCCGCCGTTATTTTTTTTTTTTTGCTGTCAGGTGTGGTGGGCTCTTTGCTGGCTACTTGACATACATGTCATTTATGTCATCCGCAACACGAGTGTTTTATTGTGGCACTTCTTCCCCCCGACGCCCCGTTTATCAGGTGGGAAGAAAGTAAAGACGTCATTTTTAAAATATCATTCCAACGTTCTTTCTATCAATATTACGTCATTGTACACTTTATGAAACCATTGATTATGTTCTTCTGTCTTTTGTCTACGTCTGGTTTACTTGGAAATAATTCACTCAAGTTACTCGAAGAGAGTTTCACATAAATTAGTAACTGAACTTTTAAGTAGAATTCCAAAACAGAGTTATTTACAAGGAATGAAGTGATGTATATAGTATATAAAATTTACAGAATATACTGGTAGAATGTAAATTACTTTTCAATCAAAACAACAACAAATAGGCCTACATCTTTTCGCGCCTTATATTGTGTTAAGTGCAGATTGTGGTAGAACGGATTTTCCCGAACATGTTAGAAGGCGGAAGGAAAAGGCGTATTAGGAATGTTTAGATACTGCGAGGGATATTATACACTTAACTCCTAAGCCATAATTAAATATAAATAATGAACTCTTAGTGCGTTATAGACCAAATTCTAAATATACAATAAACATGCTAAGTATTACAATTTAAACATGCAATACACATAACATGGGGGCAGGGTGGCCGAGCGGCAGCGCGTTCGGTTGGCGAACCGAAGGTCCTGGTGCAGGCAAGGATATTTTCCCGAAATTCGTCCCTGAGTCAACCCGGCTCTGACGGTTACCTGACCTTAGTTGGGATAAAGTGAAGGCGGCTGTGTATAGTGCTGACCACACAATCCCCTAGTATGCCGTGGCCACGGAAACTGGTGAACGCTGCTTCAGCGGCCTTACGGATGAATTTGGTCCGACGGGATAGGCCTATTTGTTTTTACCCATAATATAACAAAACCATTTTAGCGCTACCTTGGCGAATCTAGGGGAGGACCGGGGAGGGGTGGGGGAGGGCGCCAGGCTCTACAACTTGGATAGGCGCCAAAATAACACTTCGTTAACCTATATGAACTTAAAAAAATGAAATGTATTATTCTTAATATGCACCACTTTCGACCTCTGCCCCATGCGCCATGTACCCAAGCTACGCCACTGGCTAAAGGAATCCTTATATGTTTTAGAAAGAAAGTTATACTCTCTAGTTTAAGAGTACATACACCCCCCCTCTTGACCACAGACTTAAATACAGTGCTACAAGTCACACCTCCCTCCACTCAGTGGAGTGTCCTGTCCAGGGATTTACTCCCCACAGATTGGCATGGACCTGTGGCCTCAACCAGTCTTAACCTCTAACAACTACATATAAACTTTGTCGCTTGTAAGCCCCCGGCCGTTTAACACCCTCGCCACCTCCTCAAATATCCAGCTCATTAACATACACACAGAGACAAGTTAAAACTAAAAAAAAAAGGGGGTTTTCCCCATTCCGGTTATTCACTGGTATTAATTGAAGGCTTCAATGTTGAAAAAAGTTGCTATGAAATATGCTTCAATACTTAATACATCAACTTATTCCTAGCTGACAGAGATACATATCTAGACTTTGAAACACTGATTTATTTACAGATAGACAGACGAACAGACAGACAGACTAGCGATATATAGAGATAGATTTAAATACATAAATATTTGGAGATTGATAAAAAGATGATAGATCGATAAATAGATCAACAGGCCCCATATGAATATTTATCACCTGGCATACGTTGCTAACGATGTTGACAAACATTCTGATGGGTGGAGTGTTTTAAGTATGGTTAGATATATGGACACCAAATACCATACCTTTGCTGTTGACAATATTCATTATTTTAAAGCTTTACGAAATACATGTTACACTGTCTGCCTGATTTGTTTGTTATGAATTCTCTATAAAAGAAAAAGAATAACTAAGCAAATAAGTCAAAATTTTTAGCCTGTGGCCACACTGCAAGTGTCCCACAATCTCTAAAACTGATCCCAAACTGCACATTTCCCACAATTTCCAGCTCCATGCGTACAGAGCCAACATCTCTTCGGTAAACTCTCAATGCTATCAATGGTACGAGAAACCACTTACTTGACATAAGAACTAACGATTGCAGTCTCTTTTTCAAACAGTTAACGACGCTATACTTATATATAAATGAGTTAAGCAAAAATGTTAAGTGACAGTTTCCGAGTTTAGTTCAAATACTTCAACCTGCCCAGTGTACACACACACAGACTTCTTAGAAGTTTGCAGAGAACGTTACAAACACTTCTCACGTTTTACATTATCTAGTCAATTCTATTACATTTACTGTAGGCCTACTGAAGTTTTACTTACAATTGTAGATATTTTTTTTTAATGTAAATGATGTTCTGTATCTGTATAAATACGTGGCAAAACCCCGTGCGGGTATCGCTGCCACGGGAGGGGGGGGGGTGCGCGCGGGTACTAAGGCTTCGATAGTCTCTGTTTAAAAGAGTCTAGCGATGGTGCATTCACTCTATTGTCACTCAGTTTGTTCCACTCGGTTATAGTTCTAGGGTAGTACGAGTATTTCGCAATGTCACAAGTAGTCCTGATGGTCTGGTACTTAAATGAGTGTCCTCTTGTGGTGCGGGTGGGTCTAATGAGGCGGGTGGGTGGTACTGCGACGAGCCCGTGGGTGACACGGTACATCAGCGATAGTCTCTGCTGTTTTCGTCGCTCGCATAGTGGATCCCATCCGAGTTACTGATTTACGTGATTTGTTTAGGTAACCCATTCCATGCCCAAATGTTACTCGGGAAGAAAGAGTACTTATATTAAAAAATAAAAAAATAATGATCAGTCCTTGAGACCAATTTGATATATTATAGGCCGTGTGACGCATGTTTCCGTTGCCAACTTATACGAGGGAATTGTGCGACCAGAACAATGCACAGACACATTTACTTTTTCCTAACTTTGGTCAGGTACCCATCAGAGCTAGGTACACTCAGAGGACACCCTCCAAGACCTAGGAACAAATCACAGCCTTCACCAGGATTTGAACCCAGGACATTCGGAACGTCAGTCGAGCGCGCTGCTGGCTCGGTCTACATTGTTCCATATTTTGAAGAAAAAAATAAGGCAAATTACTAATAGTTTGTATTTATTGAATAAATAAAGCGGCTAGTTGTTATGCCTTATATCAACTTATATGTATACACTTTCAAATTATGCACACAAAAAAAAAACACAGCGCTAGGAATTTTTAAGTTCTCACGATTCTAGAGGTCGACTATAAATCTATCCAACACTGAAGAGACACCTGACTTCCGTAGTGGAAGTTGACGGGAAATTAAAAAGGCTGGCCTAGAAATCCCTTTGCAGGTCGTGTAAAAAAACAAACAAACAATTGACGAACTTTTTTTTTATTCAAGTGTTCCAAAACGAAAAAAGGAGGTAATTATATGCTGGCCCCACAATCTAAAATAGACTCGATACTGGATAGTACTTCTTCATTAGTCAAATGTACTGAATGTGACTGAAATGCTGGAGCATGTTTAAATACTTGATAAGTAATGACACACGAAAGAATTTTCCAGATTTGTTAGCAGAATGTAATGTATTAATTTGGCACCCAATCTCTCTGGTCCATATTATTCAGTACCATCACATCCTGATCACGTGACGTACCAAACAGTGTCCAAATAGTTTCCAGTCGTCACCCCCCCCCCCCCCCAATCATCAACAACAAAAAAAATACAATTAAGAAAATGGATGAAATATAAAAGCACCATCACACGCCTCACTGACCCCAAGGTCAACCCTCATACGTAGGACGCCGTGGACTAAGCGCCCCACAGTTCCGATTGGCAGGACACGTCGGGAGTCCTAAAATGGCACCAGGGCGTTCATGACTAAACGATCCAGAGAGTTCCCTCCTCCCAACGAGCATGCAGCAGCCCTGGTGGGTGAGTAGACCAACGTCCCTCACCACGTGACATGACCTTACTTCCGCCATCTCCGTCGGAGGCTTACCCTCCCCCTAGTCAAACGAAATTATCATAAGGCACTTATTGTACCAAAAGCTCTAATGGTAATACACCAAAATAACGTATGAGACCAAATACTTTGTATTGTAGTCGTGGATAATTGTGTAAATGTTAGACCTACAGTCTACGCATAATTCCGGTCCATAGATTACATTTCGTTATTATCTTATCGTATATATTACAGAATTACGGACGCTCCTTCTATAAAGAAGATTACTGCGTCCTACGTTCATCCGTGGTCTGAGTCTAGTCTTGCATTTTTTAATTAGTGTTTTAAAGGATGTTAAGTTACTGGTTTTCCTAATTTTTTTTTCAAGCAACCCGTTCCATGCCCGGATGCCACTCGGGAAGAAAGTGTACTTATATGCATGTGTTCTCGCATAAGGGATAAGGAAAGTGTTTTTGTCTTTATGTTTATCTGAGCATTGTAACAGGTTGTTATTGGGTTGTATTTCTATATGAGAGTTTAATGCTTTATGTATTATTACTACTTTACTCTTTGCCTTTCTGTCCTCTAGTGTTTCTGGGTTTAGGGATTTAACTATTGGTGTTACTCTTGTCAGTTGTGATTTTTTTATGTGGTATTGAAACATACACAAAAAAAAGGGAATACGTGGCCACACCAATACTCCATGTCACCTTATGTTCGAAATGTTGCAATTAGCCAGAAATTGAAATAAACCAACACCTCTATTCTATGGACACTCTCTGTGTCTGTGCATATAGAATATCAGATTGGCTATAATAGAAGCACTGTAAATATAAGACCCTTTGAAACAGGTGTTGACAGCTTGAAAGAAATTGACTACCTGAAAAGGTGTTTATTAATTGTTCGCCTCGGTTGTCCCCATTCTCGCTGAGTCCTTGACTGTTACAGAAGCGTCGTCAGCTCAGAACATATTTCCAAAAGAAATGGAAAGGAAAGGAAAGATACACAAACATAGTCTTAGAGAATACTGTCGTTCAGAAAATGGTTTGGACATGAAAAAAAAAATTAAAAAAATTGTTCATCATCTGTGTATGTTTATGTGTGTCTTTGAGTGTCTTTGAGTGTCCGTGTGTGTGTCTTTGAGTGTCTGTGTGTCTTTGAGTGTCTGTATGTGTCTTTGAGTGTCTGTGTGTGTCTTTGAATGTCTCTGTGTGTCTTTGATTGTCTGTGTGTGTCTTTAAATGTATGTGGGTTCTTTGAGTGTCTGTGTGTGTCTTTCAGTGTTTGTATGTGTCTTTGTGTGTCTTTGTGTGTCTTTGAATGTCTGTTTGTGTCTTTGAATGTCTTTTTGTGTCTTTGAATGTCTGTTTGTGTCTTTGAATGTCTGTTTGTGTCTTTGAATGTCTGTGTGTGTCTTTGAATGTCTGTTTGTGTCTTTGATTGTCTTTGTGTGTCTTTGAGTGTCTGTGCGTGTCTTTGAGTGTGTGTGTATCTTTGAATGTATGTGTTGTCTTTGAGTGTCTGTGTGTGTCTTTGATTGTCTCTGTGTGTCTTTGAGTGTCCATGTGCGTTTTTTTAGTGTCTGTGTGTGTCACTGTAATTCTATGTCTACTGAAACCCTGCGTTTCGCCTTTCTCTTGGGTTCCAGTCTCGGGGATCCTCCCGCCCCCGCCCCATTCCCATTCACAGGGCAACCGGACACCATTTGAACGCCCGTTACTGATCATCGTACGGTGCAAAAAGTACACACGGTCGGGGCAACTGAAAAAAAAGATGGGCGACTATTTGAAGAATATTTGAGCGGCAGTTGGGGGGGGGGGGGGTTGGCCCCATGACAGTGGAGCCAGTGGGTAGGGAACAAGAGAAGAAAGAAGAAAAAAAAAATATAATTTTTTTTCGTCTGCTGAGTTTGTCTTCCTCTCTATACCCCATGAAGCCCAGGGTTCTGTTTACCCGAGTTTTTAATGGCCGTAAGTCAGGGCTGTTTGGGGCTGTTTGAGGGCTGTTTTGAGGCGAGGCCAGAAAGGAGTGGATTGGGGAGGGGTTGGGGGGTGGGGTGAGAAGACCTAGGGGAAGCCGTAGGATTTGTTTGAACAAATGATCCAATAGGGGGGGGGGGCATTGTATCTCTCGATGTGTGGAGGGAGTGGAAGTGGAGAAAAGGAGGGGGGGGGGGAAATATAATGGGCCGTTGGTTTTCTGTTTCATTTATTCAGGTAATGAGCAAATAATCCATCTTTCTGAAAATGAGATAAATTGTCTCCCCTTTAAAGTCTTTAAAAAAAAAAAAAAAAAAAAAAAAAAAAAAAAAAAAAAAAAGAATATATCCAGCCCGATATATTTTTTTTTAAAGAACAAATTTTTTTTTAGTTTTGGATAGTTATAAAGTAGTTATAAATATACAGCATACAGATCTAGTTACACTAAATATAAAGGACGGGTAGTCTAGTGACAGAATATTGCATGCCATTCTGAAATTCTTGAGTTTATATCCGAGTGAGCTAAAAGGGAATGCACACACACACACACACAGATCTATAGATAGATAAATATAATGAAGGCTACTATTTACAATAACAATATTTTTTTAGGCAAAAATACATTTAATGGTGATATATATATATGGATATCGTTCATGCGACGTAAAAACATCAGTTAAATTATCTTATCGCATCTAATATATTACAGACTACAGACACTCCTTCTATAAAGAAGATTATTGCGTCTACGCTAATCCGTGGTCCGAGTCTAGTCTTGCATCTTTATTAATGTTTTAAATGATGTTAAGTTTTCTGGTTTTCCTATTTTGTTCAGTCAACCCATTCCATGCCATAATGCCATTCAGGAAGAAAGAGTACATATAGAGCGTTCTCAATGAGCGTGGCTTAGGTTTTTTAGTGACGTATTTGTGTAAATAGAAGCCACTGTTGGTGTACAAAAATAGTGAAGTACTTCTTTATCATGCAAAATTCACATCTGAATATTGGCTATCCTACTCAAAAATAAGGAGGTAAATAGTAGTACTGTAGATTAATTGATTAATGTGATTAGGCTTGGGCCGGCTAGACCTATTTACACTTTCAATTTCACTTTATAGGCCTACACTTTTAATGTTTCGTAGGCTAGGCTAATGGCTAAGTAGGGATGCCAAGTGATAGTGTTGGTGAATATCTAGTCTATTCAAGTCACTAATAGGCTCACATCGTCTATGATCTATGTCTATGATAATAATAAAATAGCCTATTTTATTTAACAGACATAATACAGCTTAAATCTTAACAAGACTTAAAACACAAAACATCATTTAAAAAAATGATCGAGCCTATATGAAACTTTATTAATACAGCGGCCATTGTTACTTGTACACCATTACTCAAAGTAAACAAAAATCACGTGCTTTTTGTCACGTGATTGCAAACGCCCTATATGCATTTGTTTTCGCATAAGGTATAAGGAAACTTTTGCAATTTTATAACCTTTTTAAAAAAATATTAAGTTACTGATTTTCCTGGTTTGTTCAGGCAAATCCATTCCATACGAATGCCGCTGGGGAAGAGAGAGTACTTATAAGCATTAGTTCTAACATAAGGGATAAGGAAAATTTGTATGTGGACACAGAATCATCTACAGTACCCAATACTTTCAGACCTTCCACAACGATGTCTGGACTTTCTCAGGACTTCAACCTTTGAACTTAAAGTCGGTGCTCTTATTTTCTTCTTTTCTTTCCATTATCCATTATCCATTAAATTCAAAACAAAATGTGCTCTCGGCACATTAAGTACTTCTGTCAAATTTAGTGGACAAGAGAAGGGTCTAAGGTGATGATCATCTAGTCAACACTCGGGCTAATGTCTCTCTCTCTCTTTCTCTTTCTCTCTCTCTCTCTATCCCATGGTAGTGGTAATTAGCCCTTTCAATGGTCAGCCCCGGCCAATATGGGCCCATCGTCACCACTTTACACCATTTATTTGAAGAGTTTTCATTTTTCTTTCTCTCTCCCTCTCTCGTTAACTGACTCTCGTGAAATATGATATCTGGCGAGGCTATGATCAAAGCAGGAGGGTGGCTGGAAGGCGGGGGGGGGGGGGGGGGGGTTAGTGGTCATGAAACAACAAGATGAAGTTTATTAAGTGAAAAAGGGGGGGGGGGTCGGAACAAAAAGTGGGATGAAAAAAAAAACAGGGAGAGGTATACGTCTGTACGATGATCACTTAATATTAGTTCTTCTCCCCCTCCCCCCCCCCCCCATCTCCTGCGCCGAGATTAAACCACTCCCTGGAATAAAAAACGAAGATGGGCGCCCCTACCCCCCACTCTCGCCCCTTCCTCCACCCGTGTTCCATCCGTAGGTTTTTCTTCTTTACACAAAAGCGTGTTACCCCACATTTTTTTTAAATCGGATTACTCTCCCTTGAAAGGCACCTTCCACCCCCCTTCCCCTCTTACCTCCCTCAGCCCCTCCCCCACCCCCGTCTATCCACTTCATCAACCGCACTAACGCACACACAACCTAAGTAAGAGCAATGTCGTAACGGTCAATTTCGGCCGGACTTGAGAGCAGCCCCATCCCGCAGGACTGAAAGTTTTTTTCTTTACCTTGATATTTTCATTTTTTTACCTGGTCTGATCAAGATGAAACTTCAAAGGAGAAAAAACTCAAAAGGTTAAAAAAAAAAGACAGAAAAGAAAACCTTTTTACTGACCACAAGAAAAAAAAGAAAATTTATCTAGTCTGACCACTGGTCAACACTGGAAACAAAAAGCCGTGGTTCTAACGTGGAATATGGAATTCTCTAGATGAATGGAATACGGCACCAATTACTGCGGCGTGCTTTTTTTTTGAAAATTTCTTTTCTAGAGAAAAAAAGGAATAGCGGTGTGTTGGGGGCGGGGGGAGGAAGGCAGTGGCGTAGATTGCGGCTTTTAATTTCGTCTTGGAAAACGTGCACCCCCTTCCCCCCCAAAAAAATAAGCTTTAATGTGTGAATAAAGATGACATCATATATTAAGTTTTTGTGAATGAATTAGTGGCCTGTGTGTTTTACTCAGCGAGCGTTTAACCTTCAGGCCACAAAGACTTTAAGTTGCTCTTATATAACTTTTCTTTTATTAAAGGCGCCTTTACTCTAAATTGTAAAGTGTATTATATGTCCGCTTAGTAGAAAGTAGTTTCCCCGTCTCTCGCGTGCGTTTGAATTTTTTCTTTTTTCAATTTCATCGCTTTACAAAATTGAATCGCCTCGTTATGATTTTTTTTTTCAATTCAATTCATTTATTTTTCAAACTAAAAAACGAAGTCGACCGCAAACGACAGGATGTGTGTGTGTGTGTGTGTGTGCGAATGTTTGTGTGTGTGTGTGTGTAAACGAGGGGGGGAGGGGGGATCATGAGAGCACGGTGACCTAGCGCTAGCGCGTTCGACTGGCGTTCCGAAGGTTCTGGGTTCGAATCCTGGTGAAGGCTAGGATTTGTTCCCCGGGAATGGAGGATGTCCCTGAGTCTACCCAGCTCTGACGGGTACATGGCATTAGTTTGGTTTAAAGTAAAGGCGGCTGGGCATTGTGCTGGCCACACATCCCTTAGTATACCGCGGCCACAGAAACTGGTAAACGCTGCTTCACTGGCCCTATGTTCAGCTTGGTCCGAATGGGTACTTTATCATTATTAATCTCTTGTGGTAAGCTAGTCGCGATATAAACTGAACTCATTATAGACGTACGTAATCTAGAAATAAAGGATTAATTGTCTCCCTCGCTTCAGTGTAGACTGTAGACACATTAGGTGTATAGGCCTATATAAGATTGCTTACGGAAACATGCTGAGGGTCAAATGATATCTTCAAATTCTATTTTAATATTGGATTAATATTGTCAGATGTCAATAATTGAGTTTGAACACTGGGCAAGGAGCAATGCACAGATGAAACAAAACCACCATTGAGTCAACCCTAGACGACTAAGTCATTCAGCGTGCCAACAGCCTAAAATTAATCGTTGCAATGTTTTATATTTAATACAAAAATAAGTTGATTATCTTCCTCTTTATTTGCATTTATATTAAATACAATATTTATTACTAAACATTCACATTAAAAAATGTATGGTCATTATTGTCTCAACATTTTCATTTACTAGTCAAGATGAGGATCTAACATCTGCTATTATTAATTAGAACTTAATCTCAGTTTAACCGAGATCTCCTTTAATGTTTTTCAATCTATTTAACATATCATTATCTTGTCACTATTGATAAGTGGAATAGATAAGTAGTAATCATACAAACTGGGTAAATAATGTAATGTTTAAAAATATATTTATAAATTCTTTAGTCAAATAATTTGTATTTAATTTTTAATTATAATTTGTAAACCCTTTTTTTACATTTTAATAATATCAAAGTTATAAATTGTAAACCATTTAAAGAAAGAAAAAAAACATTAGAAATATTAACTAAAATAAAACGGTTAATTATCTTTCTTTAATTAAAACACTTTTCCACATTTAATTCGATAGTGATGGAAAAAAGTTATGCTTTGTATTATAAAAAAATGTTACCGACTAATTATTTTCTCTTTATATAATCCAACATTATGGTATTCATTACAATATTAATTATTAAAATAATTTGCGTAAAACAGTTGTAAATAAACATTTCCTGCATTAATTTTTTGATGATGTGGCAGTGTTTAGTCTGACACTTAGTTCTCTGATTGATGGTGTGGTAGTGTTTAGTCTGACACTTAGTTCTCTGATTGATGGTGTGGTAGTGTTTAGTCTGACACTTAGTTCTCTGATTGATGGTGTGGTAGTGTTTAGTCTGACACTTAGTTCTCTGATTGATGGTGTGGTAGTGTTTAGTCTGACACTTAGTTCTCTGATTGATGGTGTGGTAGTGTTTAGTCTGACACTTAGTTCTCTGATTGATGGTGTGGTAGTGTTTAGTCTGACACTTAGTTCTCTGATTGATGGTGTGGTAGTGTTTAGTCTGACACTTAGTTCTCTGATTGATGGTGTGGTAGTGTTTAGTCTGACACTTAGTTCTCTGATTGATGGTGTGGTAGTGTTTAGTCTGACACTTAGTTCTCTGATTGATGGTGTGGTAGTGTTAAGTCTGACACTTAGTTCTCTGATTGATGGTGTGGTAGTGTTTAGTGTTACACTTAGTTCTCTGATTGATGGTGTGGTAGTGTTTAGTCTGACACTTAGTTCTCTGATTGATGGTGTGGTAGTGTATAGTCTGACACTTAGTTCTCTGATTGATTGTGTGGTAGTGTTTAGTCTGACACTTAGTTCTCTGATTGATGGTGTGGTAGTGTTTAGTCTGACACTTAGTTCTCTGATTGATGGTGTGGTAGTGTTTAGTCTGACACTTAGTTCTCTGATTGATGGTGTGGTAGTGTTTAGTCTGACACTTAGTTCTCTGATTGATGGTGTGGTAGTGTTTAGTCTGACACTTAGTTCTCTGATTGATGGTGTGGTAGTGTTTAGTCTTACACTTAGTTCTCTGATTGATGGTGTGGTAGTGTATAGTCTGACACTTAGTTCTCTGATTGATGGTGTGGTAGTGTTTAGTCTGACACTTAGTTCTCTGATTGATGGTGTGGTAGTGTTTAGTCTGACACTTAGTTCTCTGATTGATGGTGTGGTAGTGTATAGTCTGACACTTAGTTCTCTGATTGATGGTGTGGTAGTGTTTAGTCTGACACTTAGTTCTCTGATTAATGATGTGGTAGTATTTAGTCTGACACTTAGTTCTCTGATTAATGATGTGGTAGTATTTAGTCTGACAAACTGAGGACGTTTGGTTAGAAAATGTAGAACCCATGCCTGAATATTGGTGCTAACATTTAAATTTGCCATTGGTACAGTGAAACTCTGTGTGTGTGCTTAACCAATCAAATTGGTTTATTTAAAGACACGTGACCTTATTGTCTCATATTTCACCTTTGCAATTTGCACATGTGTCCTCGCTAGTTGAGTGGATAACGTATCGGACTGACATGCGGTCGACCCGTGGTTCGCTTCTCCGATTAGTCTATAGCTTTTTTTTTTCCTAAATTTTTTAGATGTTTTTTAATTAAAAAAAAAAAGATTGTAAATCTACTAGCAACATCGGGGAAATTAGATTTTTTTTGTTAAATAAAAAGACTTGCTTATTCTTTGCCCGATTACAATATTTATTTCAAATTACTTTCCTAAATATCTTCACAATAAAAAAAAGTATAATTTTATATTATGAGATCTTTAGCTTCCTGTTCATTGTAGTATATATATATTTTTTATCTGTAGCTTATACAAACCTGTTTTATGTCCCCCAGGCAACGACGGGGAATCTAGCTTGTATATATAAATATTACAAAAACAAACACGCACGCAGGCACACACACACACATACAGGACATATAGAGGTTTAACCCAAATCAAGCAATGAAAGCAGAAATGCACCCTATATTATTATGAGATACTGCTGAACGTTGAGGGCTCTACCATGACCATCGTAAATACTTACGGTGGTCTTGGCTCTACACACCTGTAGCTCACCTCTATTCTCACCTCAACCCAACACAGTCTCCCTCCCTTCCAACTCCTCACCCTGCCACTCCCCTCACCCTCCCTCAGTCATAACTCATGCCTCCAGTCCATTGACCAGGCTCAGTACGGTCCATTTGCAAGGGAGAGGCCGAGGTGTGAATCGTGCAGATCGCCCATCTTCTCGGTCTTACCTCTTCTCCCCCCCCACCTCCCATCCCGATAAACAAACTCTTTGACGTTACTCTGTGTACATTTCCGAGACCGCCCCATCTCCCCCCCCTTGCATGCCCCCCCCCCTCCCACACACATCTTCCTCCCCCACCCCCTTGTATGTTTGACCGCTGTTTGGGGATTCCCAAAGTTTCTAAACAACGCTGGTCAGTAAGTAGCGGTCACTAGAGTCGATATAATCACAGACATTACTCGGGGTCAGCCGGGGCGAAAGACAAAACAGATCAGTCACGCACGTGATGGGGGTGGGGGGGGGGAGAGGGCAACTGAACCAAGACTCGACAGTGGGGGGCTGTTTATACTACCCCTGGAGTCCGTTTTGAAGCCGGAGTTCCAGAGTCCCAGAGAGAGAGAGAGCAGCAAATATATAATATACAAAATGTCCCCCCCCCCTTTTTTTTTAAATTATCTTTTAGACACAAATTTGAGGATTTGGATGAGGTTTTAAACCGGAGAGCTTTAGAACAAGCTATTCAATGATCTACATCTGGACCACTATTCACCCATCCACCTAAAGATAGATACAACATATCTGTCAATCTAATTCATCTATTTTTTCATATATAGACCATATACTATACATAAGACAGAATAAGTATATATAAACCATACAGAAAAACAACTAAATTTCGATTACACTAAATACAGAACAAATAAAGTATAGACCATACAAAATATAAACAAAATATAGACCTTACAAAATAAAGCCCATTAAAATAAAGTCCACATACAAAAATATGAACACTTCCAAATATAGACCATGCAAAATATAGACCATGCAAAATATAGACCATGCAAAATATAGACCATACAAAATATAGACCATACAAAATATAGACCATACAAAATATAGACCATACAAAATATAGACCATACAAAATATAGACCATACAAAATATAGACCATACAAAATATAGACCATATAAAATATAGACCATACAAAATATAGACCATATAAAATATAGACCATACAAAATATAGACCACATAAAATATAGACCATACAAAATATAGACCATATAAAATATAGACCATACAAATATGGATCATATAAAATATAGACCATATAAAATATAGACCATACAAAATATAGACCATATAAAATATAGACCATACAAAATATAGACCACATAAAATATAGACCATATAAAATATAGACCATACAAATATAGACCATACAAAATATAGACCATACAAAATATAGAGCATACAAAATATAGACCATACAAAATATAGACCATACAAAATATAGACCATAAAAATATAGACCGTACAAAAAATAGACCATACAAAATATAGACCATAAAAATATAGAGCCACTTGATATTGACCACAAAGACTTTAGGAGGAAGATAAGGAGATGGGAGGGCAACATCGCGAAATTTGGCAGGAATGAATCTGGATGATATCTCGAGAAAGGCATAAGAGCATCGTGAGGATTGGAGGAAGATTGTCCTTGCATGCCATCCGAGGCGCCCCCAATGGCCAGAATGACAAAAGTGTTGGTATCATTTATAACATCGTTCCACAGTATCTTACAATCTAAAGGCATTATAACCAAAGTCGTAACACTATATATAATAGACAGAATATGCCTATAATGTTGAGAGGCCTTATGAAGAAAAGTACAAAGCTATAAAAACATTAGGCCATATGCATGCTTGCTTAGTTATCCTCCCCTTGTTTGTCAGTGTAATTGTGTGTTTGTTCGTTCAATTGTTTTCTTCCTACAAACTCTACTCCCCACTCACACATCAACACAAAATGGACCCACCAACACACACAAACTTACAGGAACACTCAATTTTTTTCTCTCCCCAGACTGTCGGTTTGTTGATTTGTACACAAATTGAACCGATTCCCCGAACAGCACGTCCACAGTGTTTGGCCTGTCCACCAGTATGCAAATGACCACAGCAAAGTCGGACTTGGTGGAGACAAATTTGCCCGGAGTCGAAAATTGGACGTCAGAATTCGATCTGTAGGTGGTTGTTGTTGTTGTTGTTTTTGGTGTGTGTGTATGTTAGCTTTGTTGTTTTTTTTCTTTTCGAGTTACTCTGCCCCACTTTGACCTGAGTTATTTCCCTTTATTTCAATTATGATATCGACATTGGAAGAACGAGGGAAGTCACAATTTAAAACAAGGGACAAAATAATTGAGTTATGGCCCTTGGTATACATATAGATTTGGGCTCCAAGCTATTGTCTGTAATGAGAAGCAAAAATATCGTAAGCAGTAAGATTTCAAAAGAAAAGTGAAAGATCCCCATCTGACCAATTGGACTCTAAGGATAATTGAAACAGTATTCAAAGCTTCCGTGTCGTCTATAATGAAGATTATTACGTCCTACACTCGTCTGTGTTCTGAGTCTAATATTGCAATTTTAAAACCTTTTAAAATGATGTTAAGTTACTGGTTTTCGTGGTGAGTTCAGGCAACCCAATGCATGCCCGAATGCCACTCGGGAAGAAAGAGTATTACTCATATTCATTTGTTCTTGTATAAAGTACAAGGAAAGTGTTTTTGTCTTTATGTTTATCTGAACATTGCAACAGGCTATTATTGAGTTGTATTTCTAAATTAGAGTTTAATGCCTTACACTTACTACTTTACTCTTGGCTACCGAAAATTTATAATCTCTGTTCCTAAAGTTATTTATAGACGCCACGCGATTACGTGTCAATATCTGTAACAATTTTACATTAGCAAGGAGACAAACTATCTTGTATCTTGTTGACGTTGACTGTCCACTTAGATAACTCATTTATAAAAAGAAAAAGTGTACAGCTCACAATGAAAACAGAACAGCACCTAACATTTGGTCAAAAGAAATGTTGAAATTTTTTTCGAAATCCAGGCTTTGTTTACAGTAGACACTGATTTACAGGAATATAACAGTATACACTGAGTTTACAGGAATATAACAGTATACACTGAGTTTACAGGAATATAACAGTATACACTGAGTTTACAGGAATATAACAGTATACACTGATTTACAGGAATATAACAGTATACACTGAGTTTACAGGAATATAACAGTATACACTGTGAGTTTACAGGAATATAACAGTATACACTGATTTACAGGAATATAACAGTATACACTGAGTTTACAGGAATATAACAGTATACACTGATTTACAGGAATATAACAGTATACACTGATTTACAGGAATATAACAGTATACACTGAGTTTACAGGAATATAACAGTATACACTGAGTTTACAGGAATATAACAGTATACACTGAGTTTACAGGAATATAACAGTATTCACTGAGTTTACAGGAATATAACAGTATACACTGATTTACAGGAATATAACAGTATACACTGATTTACAGGAATATAACAGTATACACTGAGTTTACAGGAATATAACAGTATACACTGATTTACAGGAATATAACAGTAGGCCTATACACTGAGTTTACAGGAATATAACAGTATACACTGAGTTTACAGGAATATAACAGTATACACTGAGTTTACAGGAATATAACAGTACTTTTCCCCGTAGCAGGGGGTATGGAGGTCGTGCGGCAGCGCGTTCGGCTGGCGTACCGAAGGTCCCAGGTTCGAATCCTGGTGCAGGTTAGGATTTTTTCCCTAGGTCTGGAGGGTGTCCCTGAGTCTACCCAGCTCTGATGGGTACCTGATATTTGTTGGGGTACAAATATCAGGCGTACAATCCCCTTGTACGCCGTGGTCATAGAAACTAGTGGATGCTGCTTCACCGGCCCTAAGGACAAGTCTTAACGAGTATGCATGCATAAAAGGTCACGTGCAAAAACATTTCCGTTCTTATTCGATCATTTTATTCGAAACAATGTCTGTGTGCTACTTTACTGGTTGTACTCAAATTTGTTGGGGATTAAAATTTATTTCATTTCCAATTGATGTTTACAAAGCAAAACAATGTATTGTGAAAGTCGGAAGGGAATAATCACCTTTTTAAAATATCAAACTTATTGCTTAATGCAAAAGAATTTTTGTTATTCGTTTTTATGAATTTACGCATTTTGTTTTTCAATAACCAAGAAAACGCAACTCTTGACTCATTTATTTTGTAAACAAATAAAAATCTAACGTCACGCGACTAACACTTGAGTATTAATGATCGCCTGTTCACTTTTGATGTTAAAAACGGATTTCTCATAACTAATATTGTATCCTTTGTATAATTCTAAAAGACTAGAACTGGCCGTCGAGGTTGAAATCAATTGTCAAACACCAGCAAAAGCATGCTTTTTTTTTGTTATAAGTTTAAAAATAAAAATGGAAGTTCACGAACATTCGGGTTCAAAAGTTCACGCCTCATTAAGACTTGTCCATGGATCTATTCGGTCCGACGAGTACTTTACTTTCCTCCATAGCAGCCGGATTAAAAAATGTATTCAATTTAAATTTTCAGATGTAAAAATTATATTTTGTAGTCGGTTAAACAAATGCACATCTTCTTAAGACCATTATACAAGTTAATAAAAAAAACAACAACAACTGAAACTTAGAGAATTGAAATGAGAATAATAAAAAAAAACATAAATTTAGAGATTTAAACAATATACGTATAGTACATAGTACCACATGCTTATATATAACAACTCTGATACACGTTTCAAAAACAAAATGTCGTCTTCTGACACTAACGTTCATAATTGATTAACTCCCTCCTTTTTATTTTACTCCTGCATCTTAGTTTGTTACGTTTTTTTTTTTTTTTTTTTTTTTTTTTTTTTTGGGGGGGGGGGGGGTCGTTTAGGCGCCACGGGTAAACTGGCACGACATCACGCCCCAGCCGTTTTATTCATCCTACCTCATGGCCTCACGTCCCTTGATCATGTTTAAATGCTGCAGCGTTCACCAGTTTCTATGGCAGCGATATACTAGTCGATTGTGTGGCCAGCACTTTGCCCACACGCCTTTAGTTTATTTACCCCCCCCCCCCCCATCTAGTGTCCGGTACCCATCGGGAGCTGGGGAGATTCAGTGACACCCTCCAGACCGCGTTGAAAAATCCTGGCCGCTCGTCCACCGAGTCCCTACAATGGCAACTATGGCATTAATTATATTATTGATTTCTTATTTGTTACGTTGTATTTTTTCCAACTGTATATCTAGTTATGAATGCCATTGTTATAGTTTTTAATCAATCCTTTAATTTTTTTTTTCCACTCTAGACTTTCTGGGTTTAATTTTTTTCCTTCTCTTATTCTTGTTATCTTTCTCGAGGCGTGATGTTACATTCGAGGGCCCGTGTTTTCCGCAGTCACGGCGCGTGCAACCTATATGCATATATATACATGCGATTTGCATAATTAATGAACGGGGGGTGCAGCCGTGCCAATCCGACACGGCCGGGCGCATGAATACGGACGAGCTCATTAGTGCAGGGGAGGCGGGGTGGGCGGGGAGACTGTTTTGCATCACACAGGTAGGAAGGAGACCCTGAAATATGGCTTGTGGAGGAATTTGATTCAAGGAAGGTACCGGTACAAGTTAAGAAAAAAACTATTTCTCTCACTAGCAGAGAAAGGTTGAAACGCCCTCAACCCCCTCCCCTCCACCCCCGCACACCTCCCCTATCTATACAGACTGGTTAGAAGCGTCTCACAGAGACCTTAAGTTGTTTAGCACCATTCCTTTTTTTTTTGGGGGGGGGGGGGGGGCGGGGGGTTACGGTATCTTTTGCCTTGCTAATGTTTTTTTTTTGCTTATGTCATGGTGATTTTCATGTTCTGGAATATGAAAAGGGGGATAGAGTGGCCAGCTCAGTGCCCAAACTGCCTTTGAACTTTGCCAACCCGCTGTCGGTTATCCGACTGATTTCGTGGACGCCCGGGGGTAGATTTTATGGGTCCGCTAAACAATATAGCACCCCCAGAGTCGGCATGTATTTATTTGAACACGTAACTTCATGGCCGTAGGGACACACCAGTATTGATTTTTATCTACTGCCGAAATACAGAAAATGTAGCACTCTACCGCTGGACCCCGTCACCCATTAGATTGTCTATGTTTGTGTAAATGCGTTTGTAATCTTAACACTTACAGTCCCAGGCGCGTATATAGCGGAACTGAAGGCAGCATAGATAGAAGTAGGTCGGTACAGGAAGGGTTGACAGTAAGTTTCCACGTTTCTAAGATGAAGCCCTTGCCTCGAGTTCACATGTCCTACATTCCAATGCCATTCTATAAAATATCAAGAGATCTAGCATCGTTCTCGGTGCTAGAAGCGTCGTGGTCTTGTGTAAGAGTGTTTGTATGCCAACCGCAAGGTCTCAGGAGGACAATCTTGGTGAATGTTTTGGTTTTTCACCCGCTTTTCAGGATGAGGTAAGGGAGGGGGGGGGGGTCCTTGAATCTACTCAGTCGGTATGCGTACACATCAACGTCTTGGGATACCATAGTTGGTTCAGCTTTGTGCTGGACACACAATCAACTTGCGTGTTATAACCGTGAAGACCAACCAAACCATGTTTAACTTGTCCCCAGGAATCGCTCAATTAACCCTTCCCGTACCGACCTACTTCTATCTATGCTGCCTTCAGTTCCGCTATATACGCGCCCGGGACTGTAAGGGTTAAATGGTAGGCTCCTACTGTACTTTACGGCATGAAAAAAAAAAAGAAAAACAATTCTTTATCCAATTTTTCCAATTGGCCTAAGTCTAAGTAATCCACAAAAAAAAAAAAAAAGCAGGCGTATAACACATCCAATTATATTTGAAGTTATTGTCAAAATCAACCGGTACCCATTTTACTAGTTTAGTCTTGAAATGTATCATCTCTCTCTTTCCCAAATAGACACTCATTTTGCCTCTCTCTCTCATTCTCTCCCTCTCTTTCTCTCTCCCTCTCTCTCTCTCTCTCTCTCTCTCTCTCTCTCTCTCTATCACACACGCAGACAAACACAGCATGTATCAGCATCTCATCGCCTCTACATAAAAAAAATCGAATGTTATTTTTCTCTTGTGCTGTTTCTAGGCAACGCGCGTCTTGGTTATCGGGAATAGGTGGTGGGCAGGGCTTGTGTTTGGTAACAAGCATTTCTGAGGAGATGCTCGCTGGGAAGGCGGAAGTCGGAGGGGGGTGGTGGTCTCGCCATCTTGAACGACGGCAGCGCTTGTTATTCCAGTCCCCACACAGAAGTCTGTAGCAGATGGAGTCAAAATGTCTGGAACAACACAGTTTGTGATATTTATTTTTGCTTTAAAAAAATGTCTTCTCTGTTGGATCCAAGTGTTTAAATGCTAAAAATAGATCTTCTTTAATGACCTATTTAAATTGGGATAAAAGGGGAGGAAAGCGTTGTCAATATTCTTAATTCAAGGGCCTTAATTATGTGCTAAATATATATTTGACAAAAAATTGGTTCGGAATCAGGAACATTTCAACCCATTTGACATTCAGCACTCTCTAGTAAGAAATAACTATACAGATATTTAAATGAAAATAAGTTAACATTTGATTCATCTTTAAAGAAGAGACCGGCTGGTCCTGCGTGTGTCGAAATTGCAGGGACAGTAGAAGAGACGATCGAGCATGTGCTTTTAGACTGGCCCTGCCTTGCAGGAGCCATAGACTGGATGGGAACGGTCAACTGTTTCCTCTGAACCTATAAGGTGATTTGGCTACACTGAGTAGCACAAGTGTGTTTGTCCTCCGAGCCCTAAGAGATTATTATCGGTTCGTAACTCACTCCGGTGAAGTGATGTTCAAGTCAGGTCCTGCGGTAAGTCCACCGGACTGTCAACCGACACGTCGGGGGTTCTATCCCTGCAGCCGACCGATCCCTGCCGCCCTGCAGGAGTTTTTTTTCTAGTGGACGTAACTATTTTCCATCTAGAAGGAACGTCTGTAAAAATTATAAGTCAACAAAGGGATATAGTCGTATCGAAATAGGACAAGTATGATGAGTGTGGGTGGAATCAATGATGCATAGACATATAATAAATAGATGATTTGATATATGAAACTCTCCATTGAATCTACTATTCTACTACGAAAGAGTGAGGAGACTTAACCCTTACAGTCCCGGGCGCGTATATAGCGGAACTGAAGGCAGCATAGATAGAAGTAGGTCGGTACGGGAAGGGTTAATAAACAAACAAACGAAAGAGTGAACAGTGTCATTAAGTAGTAGAACAATGTCGAATCTCGCATCGTGACAATGTTCACAAACGAGTAGAGCCATAGGCATTGACAACACAACGCAAGTAAGTTGGGGGCACAGCAGTCCGTGACTCAACGAACATGCACACACTAACACGCGCAAACACACACACACATGCAATAGCACGCGCAACTAAGTTTTTTTTTTGCACGGAAGCACGTTCTCCTATGTAATGAAATGTGTGGGTATAAGACTGTGTGCATGTTTCTCTCTCTCTGTGTGTGTGTGTGTGTGTGTGTGTGTGTGTGTGTGTGTGTGTGTGTGTGTGGATTGTGGATGTAAAAGATGGACCTTCAGAAATACACAGGGGTGGAGCTGGTGGATGAAGGACTGCGGCAGGGGGGGGGGGGCATTCTGCTGTGTACGACCTCAATACCCGAGTCTTTCAAATGGCTCATATGGTGGCTGCTGCGGCGTACATATGTCCAAAGGCTGGTTGATGGCGCCTTTTTTTAAATACATAGGAAAGAGAAGCAGGTTGTTAAAAAGATTGCGTCAAGCCAAAATCGTTAGTGTGGTTATTACAGTTTTTTTTTAAATATTACTTTTGAATGCCCCGTTTGCCCCCTTCCCTGCTTCGACAGACACCCACCTTGCAATCAACAAACATTTTCAAAAAAGCATGCGTCAGACATATTATGTAACAAGCATAATATTTTTACATATGTAAGTAAAGTACCAAATTGATCATAGGGCCGGTGAAGCAGCGTTCACCAGTTTATGTGGCCACGGCATACTAGCTGATGTGTGGCCAACACAATGCGCAGCCACCTTTACTTCACCCCAACTAATGTCAGGTACTCATCAGGGCTGGGTAGACCCAGTGAAACCTTCAATTCCAGGGAAGAAATCCCTAGCCTACACCAGGATTCAAAGCCAGAACATTCGGAACGCCAGTTGAGCGCGCTTCCAGCTCGGCCATCCGTGCCTCATTATGGATACATAGGTATTACCAGTAAAAACCTAAACGATGACAAAACGGACTTCTTTACTTTTTTTGTAATCAAAACGTTCAAAAAGTAAACATCCACAGTGGTTGTATTGTGTTGACTAGATTTGTTCAGTGAATACACATACACACACAAACACACACACACATACACTCATACACACACAAACACACACACATACTCACACACAGGAACATACTAACTCTTTTATTGGCAGTTATTAAACAAAAATCAATATATATATATATATATATAGACACATTGAACAGCGCAACACAGTACAACTCAAAGCTTGTTTAGTTGTTGTTTTTTTACCTTTCATTCTGCATTATGTTTATATTCTGTATAGACCAGGTAGTCTACATATAGAAAATTATTCCTGGGATAGAAAAGATAGAAATTGAGAGAGCAGGGGAGAAAGAGGGAGAGAGAAAGAGCATGGTACAGCTAGAGCAGGAGCGAGAGGGAACAAGAGAGAGAGAGTGAGCAGGAGAGAGCAGGAGAGAGAATAAGAGAGAGCAGTAGAGTGAGAGTTATAGAAGAAGAGAGAGAGAGAAGGAGAGAGAAAAAGAGAGAGCAGGAGAGAAAAAGAGAGAGCAGGAGAGATAAAGACGGAGAGAAAAGGAGAGAGAAAAAGAGAGAGCAGGAGAGAAAAAGAGAGAGCAGGAGAGATAAAGAGAGAGAGAGAAGGAGAGAGAAAAAGAGAGAGCAGGAGAGAAAAAGAGAGAGAGCAGGAGAGAAAAAGAGAGAGCAGGAGAGATAAAGAGAGAGAGAGAAAAAGAGAGAGCAGGAGAGAAAAAGAGAGAGCAGGAGAGATAAAGAGAGAGAGAGAAGGAGAGAGAAAAAGAGAGAGCAGGAGAGAAAAAGAGAGAGCAGGAGAGAAAAAGAGAGAGCAGGAGAGATAAAGAGAGAGAGAGAAGGAGAGAGAAAAAAGAGAGCAGGAGAGAAACAGAGAGAGCAGGAGAGATAAAGAGAGAGAGAGAAGGAGAGAGAAAAAGAGAGAGCAGGAGAGAAAAAGAGAGAGCAGGAGAGATAAAGAGAGAGAGAGAAGGAGAGAGAAAAAGAGAGAGCAGGAGAGAAAAAGAGAGAGCAGGAGAGAAAAAGAGAGAGCAGGAGAGATAAAGAGAGAGAGAGAAGGAGAGAGAAAAAAGAGAGCAGGAGAGAAACAGAGAGAGCAGGAGAGATAAAGAGAGAGAGAGAAGGAGAGAGAAAAAGAGAGAGCAGGAGAGAAAAAGAGAGAGCAGGAGAGATAAAGAGAGAGAGAGAAAAAGAGAGAGCAGGAGAGAAAAAGAGAGAGCAGGAGAGATAAAGAGAGAGAGAGAAGGAGAGAGAAAAAGAGAGAGCAGGAGAGAAAAAGAGAGAGCAGGAGAGAAAAAGAGAGAGCAGGAGAGATAAAGAGAGAGAGAGAAGGAGAGAGAAAAAAGAGAGCAGGAGAGAAACAGAGAGAGCAGGAGAGATAAAGAGAGAGAGAGAAGGAGAGAGAAAAAGAGAGAGCAGGAGAGAAAAAGAGAGAGCAGGAGAGATAAAGAGAGAGAGAGAAGGAGAGAGAAAAAGAGAGAGCAGGAGAGAAAAAGAGAGAGCAGGAGAGAAAAAGAGAGAGCAGGAGAGATAAAGAGAGAGAGAGAAGGAGAGAGAAAAAGAGAGAGCAGGAGAGAAAAAGAGAGAGCAGGAGAGAAAAAGAGAGAGCAGGAGAGATAAAGAGAGAGAGAGAAGGAGAGAGAAAAAGAGAGAGCAGGAGAGAAAAAGAGAGAGCAGGAGAGAAAAAGAGAGAGAGAGAGAAGGAGAGAGAAAAAGAGAGAGCAGGAGAGAAAAAGAGAGAGAGAGAGAAGGAGAGAGAAAAAGAGAGAGCAGGAGAGAAAAAGAGAGAGAGAGAAGGAGAGAGAAAAAGAGAGAGCAGGAGAGATAAAGAGAGAGAGAGAGAGAGCAGGAGAGAGAGAGAGAAGGAGAGAGAAAAAGAGAGACCAGGAGAGATAAAGAGAGAGAGAGAAGGAGAGAGAAAAAGAGAGAGCAGGAGAGATAAAGAGAGAGAGAGAAGGAGAGAGAAAAAGAGAGAGCAGGAGAGATAAAGAGAGAGAGAGAGAGAGCAGGAGAGAGAGAGAGAAGGAGAGAGAAAAAGAGAGAGCATGAGAGATAAAGAGAGAGAGAGAAGGAGAGAGAAAAAGAGAGAGCAGGAGAGATAAAGAGAGAGAGAGAAGGAGAGAGAAAAAGAGAGAGCAGGAGAGATAAAGAGAGAGAGAGAGAGAGCAGGAGAGAGAGAGAGAAGGAGAGAGAAAAAGAGAGAGCAGGAGAGATAAAGAGAGAGAGAGAAGGAGAGAGAAAAAGAGAGAGCAGGAGAGATAAAGAGAGAGAGAGAGAGAGAGAAGGAGAGAGAAAAAGAGAGAGCAGGAGAGATAAAGAGAGAGAGAGAGAGAGAGAAGGAGAGAGAAAAAGAGAGAGCAGGAGAGATAAAGAGAGAGAGAGAGAGAGCAGGAGAGAGAGAGAGAAGGAGAGAGAAAAAGAGAGAGCAGGAGAGGAAAAGAGAGAGCAGGAGAGATAAAGAGAGAGAGAGAAGGAGAAAGAAAAAGAGAGAGCAGGAGAGATAAAGAGAGAGAGAGAGAGAGCAGGAGAGAGAGATAGAAGGAGAGAGAAAAAGAGAGAGCAGGAGAGGAAAAGAGAGAGCAGGAGAGATAAAGAGAGAGATAGAGCAGGAGAGAGAGAGAGCAGGAGAGAGAGAGAGCAGGAGAGAGAGAGAGCAGGAGAGATAAAGAGAGAGAGAGCAGGAGAGAGAGATAGAAGGAGAGAGAAAAAGAGAGAGCAGGAGAGGAAAAGAGAGAGCAGGAGAGATAAAGAGAGAGAGAGAGCAGGAGAGAGAGAGAGCAGGAGAGAGAGAGAGCAGGAGAGAGAGAGAGCAGGAGAGATAAAGAGAGAGAGAGCAGGAGAGAGAGAGCAGAAGAGAAAAAGAGAGAGCAAGAGAGAAAAAGAGAGATTAGGAGAGAAAAAGAGAGAGAGGGAGCAGGAGACAGAGAGAGAGATAGGGTAAAAAAAAAAGAAAATATATTAAAGAAGAAACTTTTCTGAACACCTCCCACCGATCCCCCCCCCTCCCACCCTCCGCAAAAAAACAACAAAAAACAAACAATTTTTATATGTTGGGCATTGATTTGACACATCTCTTTCTCTTTCTCTCTCTCTCCCTCTGTCTCTCTCTCTCTCTCTCTCTCTCTCTCTTTACTATACTCTCCAAACCATATTGCATTGTTTCTCATGCCAGCCCTTTGTACTCTACTCAGATTGCGATATTGTGTTTTTGTTTTTGTTTTATTTTCTCCCCCCCCCCCCTTTGGTTACTTCCCTTATCTATTCATCCGGTCACGTTCAAGATTCAGCCCCCGCCCCCGTCACGTGATAGCTTGCCTTGCTTTCGTTTCGTTTCTTTTCTCTCTCTTTATAACTTTGTTTGTTTTGTTTTTTTTATAGAGTTTGTATTATTTTCAAATAATAATATCGTTACTTTCTGTGTTTTAACAAGTTTGTTTTGTGTAGGGAAGAAAACCTGAGACTTTGTCACTGATCTATATAACAGACATTTTGAAAAAGTTTCATTCATGCATTTATTGACATTACTCAAATGTCCGTTAAAGGAATACAATTTATAAAACGAACAAAAAAAAAACCACAAGAACAATGCTAAAACACAAAATGAACATTTCTAAATTGCCAATTAACCAAAAAAAAGGGGTAATCGGGTAATTTTTTAGTAAATGTAAAGTAGGACAAACCGTTCGGCTGGCGTACCGAAGGTTCTGGATTCAATCATGGTGGTGAAGGCTAGGATTTGTTCTCTGTTCTGGAGGGTGTCCCTGAGTCTACCCAGCTCTGACGTGTACCTGACTTTAGTTAGGGGTTAAAGTAAAGGCGGCTGGGCGTTGTACTAGCCACACAATCCCCTAGTATGCCGTGTTCACAAAAACAACTTGTGAACTCTGATTCACCGCCCTATGATCAATTCGTTCCGAAGGGTACTTTTACTTTTTACTTATTAAGATACTTATTATGTAATCTACTTATGAGTAGGCCTACTATGACTATGATATTTTTATAAAATAATCGGACCGACTCCCCCACAACCTAACTTAAAATGTTTGCTAAGTAGTTACTCTAGACACTGAACCCTACATTTACACCTTTAACTGAACCCCCCCCCCCCCCCCATTGTACTATTATTATCATACAAACATGTTCTTTCACGAGCAATGCGCCCACCGCCACGCTCACGCCTCTGATCGTCCGCGTGCTAGCACTGGTTAATTTGATGGTCTCCACCCTCCCATAGTCGTTTCTCGTTAATGACGTCACGACTAATGGTCAGGGACCGATCTTCAACCGAGCCGCATAACGAGGGTTAGTTATGCTCCAATTAGTCCGGGATGAAAAGTCGAAACAAACAAAAAAATGCATGTTACACCCTGCACGTGCAGCTCACAGTTGGTCTGGATACTAATACTAAATAGCATAGTCTATAGACTTACTGCCATTGATGTAAACTGTAGACTATTTTAGACTAAAATACTCTATGTGTTAGCAGCTTGATTGTTTTTATTGGAACATTGAAAATCAATACAGGCTTTGTCCATCCAACCAGCGAAAACATTCACCCATCCATCAGTCCGTACATCAAACCTTCCATCCCAAGTGTTTTCATCCCTCAATTTTCCATAAGATAAGATTACTTTATTGATGCAAATAAATGGAAATTTGACTTGATTACATACATGCCGTTCAACCCGTCCACCTATATTTGTATCTCTGTATCTATCTATCTGTCTGTCTATCTGTCTATCTGTCTATATGTCTGTCTATCTATCTAACTATCTGTCTGTCTATCTATCTAACTATCTGTCTATCTATCTATCTATCTGTCTATCTGTCTATCTGTCTATCGGTCTATCTGTCTATTTGTCTATCTGTCTATCGGTCTATCTGTCTATCTGTCTATCTGTCTATCTGTCTATCTGTCTATCTGTCTATCTGTCTATCCGTCTATCTGTCTATCTGTCTATCTGTCTATCTGTCTATCTGTCTATCTGTCTATCTGTCTATCTGTCTATCTGTCTATCTGTCTATCTGTCTATCTGTCTATCTGTCTATCTGTCTATCTGTCTATCTGTCTATCTGTCTATCTGTCTATCTGTCTATCTGTCTATCTGTCTATCTGACTGTCTATCTGACTGTCTGTCTATATAATCTATAGATATATTAAATATATTTATATAATCTAATCTAATCTATCTAACTATCTCTCTCTTTCTCTATGCTATGTATCTATGTATTTATCTATCTTTCTAATAGAATTTATTTATCTATCTATCTCTATATCTAACTAATTATCTGTCTATCTATCTATCCATCTATCCATTTACTCATGAATTCATTCATCCATCTACCCACCTACATACCAACCAACTAATCTACCAACCTACCTAACAACCCAACTACCTACCCATCTATCTATCTATCTATCTAACTAATCTAATGGCATATATTTATACGTCTAACTGTTTTTGTATTTATATATGCCTGTCTGTCAATTCATCACCGGAAGCTATTCAAGATGCGCACACAGACACCCAGCCAGTCTCAGACAACCAAATAGAAAGACATTAAGCATACAGACTACACGCAGACAGACAGGAGGCGCTCTGTTATTCTGCTAGAAAATAATATTTAGATTTGCTTTCACTATAACGTTGTTTTATATAACACTCTATATAAATATATACATAAATATATATTACACAAACGCTTGTATTATATTACTCCCAAAGATCAGCGTGGGCTAGAGTCTAGCCAACAACTATATCAAGAATGGAGTCCGGGGACAAATTGCCTTAATCGCCACCGGTACCCAGGCCGAATACGAAATGTCCAATTATGTGTGGGGGGAGACTCATTCTGAAAGGCGCCCTTCACTGCCCCGCACCCCCTGCCCGTGTCACGGCCAATTGCAAAATGACACCGGGGAGAGAGGGGGGTTCGCCCGTAAATTTCCGCAGATTTCCGACAACGAGCCGTCTATCACCGGAAAGGGCGTCACGTGATATTCGCCCCGTGGGAAACGCGGGTGGCGCCAATTTAGTTGTTTAGACCGCCCTTTGCCACCCCGTCCCCACCTCCCCAGTGGTGTATCTGACATGTTATCGCTTTTGTTCCGGGCTGTCGAAGCCAATCACTTTCTGGTTGTTTTTTTTAGTATTATTTTTAATTTTAGATTTTTAAATAAACAACTTTAAAATATCGCCGTTGTCATGGTTTATACATAAATAGCCAATGAGATAGCTCAATACAAAAATTATGCACAGACAATTTTGATTGGACCGATCATCTTGGCATAAATTAAAGTTACTGTAAAGGGAATGGGTAGAAAGGGGGGGGGCGTACAAACTAATAATTCAATATTATTGTTAAAGGGGGCGCAGTGGCCGAGCCGGCAGCGCGTTCGGCTGACGTACCGTAGGTCCTTGGTTCGAATCCTGGTGAAGGCGATGATTTTCTCCCTGGTCTCGAGGGTGTCTCTGAGTTCTCCAGCTCTAATGGGTACCTGACAATAGTTGTGGGTAAAGTAAAGGTGGCTGGGCATTGTGCTTGCCACACATCCCCTAGTATCGGTACTACGGGTACTTCACTTACTTTACTAAATTGTTTTAAAAAAAACCACATAAAAATTAGCTTTATGAGAAAATATGCTACATTGTTGACGAGTCTTAAATAGGCAAATTGGATGCAAATTCATTTCCGATATATTTCCGTAAACAATCGTATAATTATATTTTCGGCATGTTTCTAGTAATTTACTCTATACGTGTTATTATCACTTTTTACATGTTTCAAGTGCATTGTGGAACTTCCGGTTTCATTTTGTATTGCTTACAATGACAACCATTACGATTGCAAGCAGAGATTTATGCCTTGTTGCTGCTTTAAAATTGTTGATAAATTCATTGCACTTTCAACTACAAGTTCAGGCCGAATGCAAATAAACAAAGGCTGTAAGTATTATTGTGAGGATTATGTCTTAAATATTAAAAGTGAATATGCCAGAAATTATAGCAGAAGGCAGAAGGCAGCCATTTTTTAAATTAAATTTAGCGAAAAGGATCGGAAGTGAAGTTGCATCCAAAACGTATGCATGCATAAGATTTAAGACTGGTCAATGCTATGCATAAAGAAGGAGAAAAATGCGAAAAATGTGAACAAACTATAGCGTTAAAAATAAAGAATTCAGTCCAATGTCTAAAAAGAAATAGTTTGGTTTTATAACGTAGGGCTCGAGATCCTGCGACCATTTCTCCGTACAGGATGTCCTTTGGTATTCGGCCATCATTCATGCGCCTGGTGTGACCAAGCCGACGCCAGCTATAGTTATGGCCAACAAATGCCAGAGCGCATTATGTTTGTTGACAGCGATATACAAATATTATTATTATTATTATTATAATGTGTAGCTTTTTATATGTTGTTAATTTAAGCTTTTAACATTATCATATTAAATGCAATTTTTTAAAATAGAACTATAGGACAGAAGGGCAAAGAGTAAAGTAGTAATAATTGATAAAACATTAAATTCTTATTTAGAAATACAACACAAAGACAATATGTTACAATGCTCAGATAAACATAAGGACAAAAAAAACTTATCTTATTCCTTATGCGAGAATATAATAATATGCATATAATATGACTAAAAATGTTCTCTTTCTATCGGAGCGGCATGGGGAACAAAACCAATAAAACCATAACAGCTTGACATCAATTTTTAAAACACTTTTCCAAAATGCAAGGCTCGACTAAATACAAAGGATCAAGCGCAACACTATTCTGTAATTGTCTGTAACTTATAAGATAAAACATAAAATACCTTTAGATGGAGATTACGTCCTTGCAACACAATGTCATCAAAAAATATCGATCGAAAACGCCCTGAGCACATACATCCTAGAAACGCCCTGAGCACATACACCCAAGTAACGCCCTTGACATGTTAGACTATTCAATCTATACATTATTTTTTAAAATATATAACCGTCCAATAGAGAACATATTTGAGTTATGCATTGTCCAGTTTGTTTGAAATGAAAAGAAATATTCTACACCCTATAACCCCATGACGAGATTATTGGTTTTCAAAAATCTAGTGACGTCAGCGTTCGCCGCCAAAACTTCTTGGGTATAATGTGACCCTAAGGGGCGTTTTCCTGAAAATGCCAGAAACTGTATATAGTGCAGATGTATTCGAGCGCCCCGTTGGGTGCAAATAAATGCAACTGGTGATTATAAAAAAAAAAACAAGTAAAGTTTCCCATCCGACCTAGAGTTAAAAAAAAAGTCCTAACCAAAAAAAACAACAACACACGTAGCTCAACTTTTCTAAATCTAAAAACTCTATCAAACTATAATCTTTGTTTGTTTATCATGTTTCAGTATACACTTATACCAAAAACAAGTTCTACAGTCCCATACACAATGTTTGTATGCTCTAACTTTCAACAATTTATTATGCTTTCCACGTTTTGATATGACAAAGTAATTTTGATTTCTTTTGAATTCTAATTTAACTCTATATTTATAAGTTTGTTTTGGGATGTATTTTCTGACTGTATGCAATAAGACAATTCCTAATTACAAATATAGGCCAATTTTTCTTGAATGATCTGATGAAAATGCCACTTACCTTAATTTTATAATGAAGTATTTTGACACCTATTTAATTAACCTTTAAAAAAAAAGAAGAACTTGTAATTATAATGTTAGTTTAATTTAAAAATAAAAAATTATTTTCCGTTTTCGTTAAAAGAGAGATTTTTGTGGCCAACAAAATGTCCAGCCGCCATTATGAAAAATTAGTTACGTATCACAGATTATAAACTTTTAAACGATTTAACGCATTGAGCGCGCTTGTTATTTATCTAGCTCAGGGACGCCCAAACCAGCAGGGCGAAAGCCGCCCTACGTTCGCCACGGACGTTACCTAGTGGGATCCTCCTGGACAAGGTCCGCATTTAGTCTCGTTTTGACATTTGCAGACAGTTAAGGCTATTTGACTGACCCCTGGTCAGAATGTAAATATTATACTGTGCTCTCACCGTAGGCCTCGATGTTTACCCGAAAATTATCGGATGGAAGTTAAAATGTTATTTGTTTATTTTTTGTGGGGAAATGGCGGACAATGGTCACTATGTCTACAACCTGACGCGCCTGGATGGACGCAGAAAAAAATGTCATTGTCCATTTTCACACTTTCGATTAGCTTTTCGCGGTGGAATCCCGATGGGCGTGTCCCAGTGGGCAGCTTGCGATTTGCTAACGGGAAGCTCCAGGGTTCAAATCTTTTGTTTCAAATCACGTCTCCGGAAATTCCCGTATCTCGAATGCAAAAAAAAAGGGTCTGGCATTTTCCCTTCGAGATGACTTGTCAAGGTGTGCTAGCCATTGTGCATGGCCACGCAATCCCGTATTAAGTCATAGTCTTTAGTCAGACCTCTTTTTCTTTCTTGGGCATAACAAATTGTTCTTAAATAGAGTTCTTAAGACTTTTCCAATGTCTTTGTAAGCTGCCAAAAGAGAAAAGTTTAACTAAGACGTTGCCATGTTACTGTTACACTGCGGCCTAAAGACTTTTCTCTGGGTTCTGAAAGCGTGTTCCCGGATCTATCCATCTCCGTCGATTACCTAACTTATATGGAGGGGAAGTAGCTGCGGATAAACACTGAGCCATCCGCCTAAATCTTCCAGAAAGCCGTGTCAAGCAAACTGGCAAAACGACATTCCACTAACATCGGTGGCGTGGTTTTAATTATAATAATAATATTTGTATAGCGTTGCCAACAAACATAATGTAAGCTCAGAGCGCATTTAACATACAACTAAAAACGCGGATATAAACTCTAGGCTAAGAAATATAAAACTAATTGATGATTTAAAACTGTACCAACATAGGACAAATAAAAAAAATGAAGCAATAACCGAGCTAACATATAAATAAGACAGTAGGGGTCTAAAGCATGTTATCCAAGGTAAATATTGAAATTATACGTTTTGAAGTTGTTTTTGAAAGTAACAATATAACTTGTTCGCCTGAGTTGAATGGGAAGTAGATTCCACACCTTCGGACCGGTTCTAAGGCCAACGGTCTTCAGAGAGAAACGGGGCACTGTCAGAAGCGAAGAGTTGGCAGAACAAGTGCTCTTTGCGGAACATAATGTTTTAATTAGTTCCTTCAGATTGGACGGCATCTCGTTGTTATAAAGGCACTGATGGCAAAGTAGCGCCACTTTATATTAAATTATGGCTACCACAGGCTTATCACACCGAAGTTGTAGAACAGTCACGATTAACGTCCAACCGTTGACTATCTTATAAAGTTCTGACTTTGTTATAATATCTTATCTCATAGTTTTCAGACATCACGTCTAAAGAAAAACATCACATTGCAAATCTGATCTTATATATTGCAGACGCTTCTTCTAGAAAGAAGATTAATGCGTGTTACGCACACCCGTGGTCCGAGTCTAGTCCTGCATTGCTATTAGTGTTTTAAATGCTGTTAAGTTACTGGTATTTCTGGATTGTTCAGGCAACCCATTTCATGCCACTAACATAACACTCACATATATTGTAGCATTGCTTATTGATATTTTATACGTTTTTACCAGTAACAGATTTTCAATTATTATTTTTTGTACATTTTATAATGTGTTTTTAGTTTTTACAACTTAATTATTTTAACTTTATTTGAAAAAGATGGGGATTCCCCCATGCACACACACACACATTTTTACACAATGGAATTCCCGATTTTCCCCCCAAGTCACTAAGTCCTGCACAAACAGCTATCATCTGCCACTGATTTTTTTGTGTGTGAAGAAAATGTACAGGTGTTGTAAGCGATCGTCTGTCACCCGCGCGTGCATCGGTGAAGCAAAATGTCTGTCGGAGGACTCTCTCCCCCCCCCCCCCCGTTCTCCCTCCCACCAACCATACCTTACGATAACGGCGGGGGCACCTAAGGTGCGAATTTCAACGCCTGAATTTCCTTAGAAAAAAAAAATGGGTGCCGCAGGCAACCTCTTATGTCAATTTGTCTAGGCGTCCCCCCGCCCGGGCGTAGGAGCGACTTCCATTGGATGGGGTAAAGCAATACCTTGTTCATAATTCCGTAATGTTCACTTTTTAAAAAAAAAGTGTGTGCATATAATCAACGTCGCGTCCTTCTAGCCACGTACAACTGAAGTTTGAGAATACTTCTTTTTTATTTTCATTATCGATGCCAAGATTTGAAAAGATAGTCAAACACAGGATCTATATTTAAAAAAAAATACAAGTTACGAGATAAAGTGGCGGGGAGGTAGAGAAGGGAGGGATACGATATCACTGACAAAAAATAATATTTATAAAAAAAATAAACCAAATTTGGCTTTTTGTATAAAAAAAAACATATATATAAATTTGGCTTGGGGCGGGACATTTCTTTTTCTCTCCCTGGCCAATGGGTTAGCATTGTATTGCTGAGCAGAAATATAAGGGGCTTTTGCGTGCGAATTACTGAGCAGTTCGTGCCTGATTGGACTTTGAGCATCCACTAATTACGCGGTTTAGAGAGTTTCAAATTTTCTCGCCTGTTCTTGTGTGTGTTTTATTAAAGATATTTTTATGTTCATTTTTTTTTTAAACGACCAATGGAGGCGAGTCACGACCTGCGTGGAGTCACTTACTTTCAAATATTTGCATAACCTTCAAGTCCATGAGATTGATATGGCCGTAATGTGCCAGACTTTAAAATGGTCCTGTGGATTCTGGAGTTCTGCGCGATCCTAGGGCGTGTGTGTGTCTGTGTGTGTGTCCGTGTGTGTGTCTGTGTGTGTGTCTGTGTGTCTGTGTGTGAGTGTGTGTGTATCTATGTGCGGTGATTGTGTGTGTGTGTCCGTGTGTGTGCCACATTCCAGAATGTGCGAAACGGATATCTTCCAATCTTTTTATCACGAAGACATTTTCTTTTTTTGTGTTTATTTTTTAATTCACATAACTGGTACACATGCACACGGGGGCACGGCGGCCGAGCTGGCGTACCGAAGGTCCTGGGTTCGAATCCTTGTGGAGGCTAAGATTTGTTCCCGGGTCTGGGGGGTGTCCCTGAGTCTACCCACCTCTGATGGGTACCCAACTATTATAGGGGTAAAGTAAAGGTGGCTTGGCATTGTGCTGACCACAAAATCCCCTATTATACCGTGGCCGCAGAAACTATTAAACGCTGCTTCACCGGTCCTGTGATCAATTTGTTCCGAAGGGTACTTTACTTTACATGTACTTACATACCGAATCCAAGAATTCGTACGCACTATTTGCCGAATCCGGATAAGAATGGAGTAATTGTGACAACTCCAGAGTTTTACTATAAAAATGTATTCTCTTGATAATGTAGCCCTTATTATTACTACTACTTTAGTGGATCTCCAATGGGCATGTACAAAATGAAGGAAATGACACTGCTGACACCTTAACTAAAACTGGAGGCAGACAAAACCAAACAGACCTATCCCTACACTCAGAAGAAATCAAGACCATGCTCAAAAGGAATGAATCCGAAAGATAGTCTAAGCTGCAACAAAACAACCCAAAGATTGATACTTACTTCAAACTAGGGATGTTAAAACCGATTTGTTTTCAAAACCGGTTTTCGGTTACCCCCCCCCCCCCCCCCCCCCCCCAGGCCAGAAAAGCCAAATGTGCTTAGTTTTGTAGGTATATTTGAAAAATAGTTCAAACTTAATTATTGGGTTTGATTTGTGTGAATACAATATAATTTTGTACATTTTACGATTAAATTCTTTAGAACTAAACACAAATATGGGCTAAATGATTAAAACCGATAATAGTTTTCAATAATGATAATCTAATTTCCGATTATCGTTGACCATAATATTAAGAAGGATATATAGAGGATGACGATGTTAATCCAGGATGCTTCGTATGCAGTTGCGTACGCAATCCAGTGGTTCTGCCACCGCTTATCTGTTGGAAACATAGTTTACACCGAGCCATCGTTAAGGAATTTTTTTCAAAGATGAGCCGAAAAGTAAAAAGATTCCTGTTAATTGTAACTGTAACTTAACATTTGCTTTGATGTTGTTTTTATCGCAAACCATAGTTGGTATTTGGAAAAAAAGAAACACATTTTCTAAGACTAAATAGTGTTAGCAAGGCATTTCAAGAATTCTTTTGTGCGAATCCAACATTATTTATTAAAAATATTTCCATCAGAACAAAAAGAAAAGGGTTGCTACCAACAAACCGAAATCCGGTTTCAAAAATCAAAACCGGTTTTCAGTTTTTGTTTAACATCCCTACTTCAAACTTCAAACTCTCTCGCCGATTTCTACACATTATTTTCATACTAAGGACTGGTCAAATCAGCTGGAGCAACACATGTTCCGCAATACTACGAATTGAAGCAAGCGAAATGTGCCCAAAAAACGCGGAACATGTCCTTATTCAGAACTGCCCTAGAGCATATGTTCTTTTTTTTTTTCGTGCGCAACCAATAAGGCTGTCTTGAATTACTTCTACGGTCCTACGATTGCATTAAACGTTTCCACTGTGTACATGTTTCGATTTTAATTGTAATTTTCCATTGAGAAAACCATAGCGAATTACTAAACCGGAAGTCTAGAGGACCTAGTGCGATAGGAAATTCCGAAACTAAGGGTTTCAAGTTATCAAATCGCAGAAATATCAATGCAAGCGGTCCATCTTATTATAGTCTTTGGACAAAGCAGTGCTGACGCAACAATTTATATCGGAAACCAAATTATTACAATTTCTCAAGCAATGTAAAATAACCTTATATTAAAAATATTTTTTTTTTAATTGATAGAAAATTCAATCATTTACGACAGGGCTGGCAAACCTTTTGCTAATAGTTTTGCCAAACGAGGATTTTTAAATCAGTCAGCGTGTCAACAGCCTGAAAGTCAACCTGCTCTACCATATTTAAAAAAAATTTATAGGACAGTTTTTTTTTTATCGCCGTAGCAAGACCGAGGTCAAAAGCAAAGATCTGTCAAGAAAATCGTTAAACCTTTTCTATATTGAATAGAAGATTTGCGTGCGTATTTTTGATTATCAGTTATTTTTCGTTTGCATCTATAGCAAATATAAAATAACATAACACAACTTTCACATTGATAGTTATTGTCATGTGTACAGCTATAACATAGTTGTCAGTATACAATCCATGAACGCGATAACATTTCTTTGTATTATTATTTTAATGTCAGTACGAGTTTTTTTTTGTGTGCAAATGTTGACTTTTTTTTTTAGGTGCGCATAAAGAACTTTCTATTTAGTGATATAGATTATAGATAATGCGAAGTAACCAAACAAACTGGGTAGTTAATGTAGTGTTTATAGGTGTACATAATTATTTTTTAAACAAATCATTTTTAACGTTTTAAAGTGAGTGGCATTTTTTTTAAATAAAAAAAAAGAAACTTAATAGAAATATGTACGCAGTAAAAAAAATGACAAATGATCTCCCATTAATAAAATTAAAGTAGGCCTATGCCAAAATGGTATTTAATTATAGTAATGCCAAACAAGTTATGTTTTGTAATAATAATATAAGCTTCAATAATATTACTTATTAATTATTATTTCTTTGTACTATTCCTGCATTATGTTATTTATTTCATAATGAAATTAGAGGTACAAAATTAATTTTCGTTAAACAGTTGTGAAGAAACATTTCCTGCATTTTTATCGCTAGTAGTAGAGACCTATTGTGAATTGTATAATTATCGCTAGTAAATGATGGGTAGGTCTAGTGTGAATATTATAATTATCGCTAGTAAGCTTAAATCTAGAGCAGGGGTAGGGAACCTATGGCTCGCGAGCCAGATATGGCTCTATTGATGGCTGCATCTGGCTCGAAGACAAATTTTCGATTATAAAAAAAAATAATTCTTTAGGCTCCTTTGATCTACATATTAATTGCATATCAATATTTCATTCTACAAATGAGCTAAAGTCTACTGCATCAGAGTGGTAAAGAAGATAAACTCCGTTGACCTAAAAGATATAAAAATAGTAAACCTGCCTTCATTGTAATTAAAGGGAAATTTACTTGAATTTTAATTTTTAAACATAATGTATGGCTCTCACAGAATTACTTTTTAAAATGTGTAGTGTCCATGGCTCTCTCAGACAAAAGGACCCCTGTAGTAGAGTCTACCTATTGTGACTATTAGCCTATAATTCGTGTTCTCACACTCCTTGGCATGTGAATGCTTTTCTCTTGTATGTTAAAAATATGAAGTGGATAACTTTTTGTTAGTGTATTAAATGAAATGTCACACATTAAGCTATTCAAGATACTATATTTAATATCGCACATTAAGCTATTCAAGATTTATATATATAATCTCGCAACTCATAACTCTTAGAAGTAATGAAGTTTGCATATATTTTTTTTTTACAGTGACCAGTTTCAAAAGAAACCCTCGCAATTTTTATGCTATAGGCCTACCTACTAATTACCTACGCAGGGTACTTAGGAGTTAACGTTCTAAGGGAGACAACTGTATAAATGTTAATGTTTTTTTAGGAAACCGTGATTACCTCCTTTTAGAATTGTTGGAAGTTAAATGACTTGTATATAGTAACACTATTAAAAGTAAAACAATAATTATTTCAAATATTGCCTAATTACATTTTGATTTTTTAAAGTTATTACAAGTATGTTCTTATGTCCTGCTGTAAAAGTAGTCCAGAATTCAAATTCCCTTTTTTTAATTATAGTTATTGTTCTTCAATCAATATCATTTATTGTTGTATGAATCCACTTATCTACTTTAGCTTCGGCGCCGAAAGTAGGCAATGGCCTCTTTCGGCGTGTTTTCGGTTTCGGCCGCAGCCAAAAAGTTTACTTTCGGTTTACTTTCGGTAAAACTGATAGTAAATTTTGATCATCAGCCGAATATCTATTTTAACTTTGAAAATTCAGACTGCAACGCTAGTGCTGCCTCTAACACTCTCTTTATTGATACTCTGAATAAAATGATATATAATACATGTATATACAACTGTATTTAACATGTTTTATAATGATATATAATACGTGTATATACAACTGTATTGAACATGTTTTATAATGATCTATAATACATGTATATACAACTGTATTTAACATGTTTTATAATGATATATAATACATGTATATACAACTGTATTTAACATGTTTTATAATGATATATAATACATGTATATACAACTGTATTGAACATGTTTTATAATGATATATAATACATGTATATACAACTGTATTGAACATGTTTTATAATGATATATAATACATGTATATACAACTGCATTGAACATGTTTTATAATGATATATAATGCATGTATATACAACTGTATTGAACATGTTTTATAATGATATATAATACATGTATATACAACTGTATTTAACATGTTTTAAAATGATATATAATACATGTATATACAACTGTATTTAACATGTTTTATAATGATATATAATACGTGTATATACAACTGTATTTAACATGTTTTATAATGATATATAATACATGTATATACAACTGTATTTAACATGTTTTATAATGATATATAATACATGTATATACAACTGTATTTAACATGTTTTATAATGATATATAATACATGTATATACAACTGTATTTAACATGTTTTATAATGATATATAATACATGTATATACAACTGTATTTAACATGTTTTATAATGATATATAATACGTGTATATACAACTGTATTTAACATGTTTTAAAATGATATATAATACATGTATATACAACTGTATTTAACATGTTTTATAATGATATATAATACGTGTATATACAACTGTATTTAACATGTTTTAAAATGATATATAATACATGTATATACAACTGTATTTAACATGTTTTATAATGATATATAATACGTGTATATACAACTGTATTTAACATGTTTTAAAATGATATATAATACATGTATATACAACTGTATTTAACATGTTTTATAATGATATATAATACGTGTATATACAACTGTATTTAACATGTTTTATAATGATATATAATACGTGTATATACAACTGTATTTAACATATTTTAAAATGATATATAATACGTGTATATACAACTGTATTTAACATGTTTTAAAATGATATATAATACGTGTATATACAACTGTATTTAACATGTTTTATAATGATATATAATACGTGTATATACAACTGTATTTAACATGTTTTATAATGATATATAATACGTGTATATACAACTGTATTTAACATGTTTTATAATGATATATAATACGTGTATATACAACTGTATTTAACATGTTTTATAATGATATATAATACATGTATATACAACTGTATTTAACATGTTTTATAATGATATATAATACATGTATATACAACTGTATTTAACTTGTTTTATAATGATATATAATACATGTATATACAACTGTATTTAACATGTTTTATAATGATAGATAATACATGTATATACAACTGTATTTAACATGTTTTATAATGATATATAATACATGTAAATACAACTGTATTTAACATGTTTTATAATGATATATAATACATGTATATACAACTGTATTTAACTTGTTTTATAATTATATATAATACATGTATATACAACTGTATTTAACATGTTTTATAATGATATATAATACATGTATATACAACTGTATTTAACATGTTTTATAATGATATATAATACATGTATATACAACTGTATTTAACATGTTTTATAATGATATATAATACATGTATATACAACTGTATTTAACATGTTTTATAATGATATATAATACATGTATATACAACTGTATTTAACATGTTCTATGGTTTACTTAAATAGAGTACCCAAAAACTAGTTAATATTACACAAAAATATGTGCAGTCTTTCTAAATCTCCTGTTTGCAATTTCGGTTTAGCTTTCGGTTTCGGCTGAAGGTGTAGTGAAACTTTCGGGTTCGGCTCCGGTTTCAACCTAAAGTCCATTTATAACTTTCGGTACCGTTTCGGTCGAAAATTTGGTTTCGGTCGGCCTCTAGCTTCAAGAGTTACGAAAAAAAAAGAGAAGGGGGGGGTTGATTACACAAAAATATATGTTTCTGTTATGTATTGTGTGTGGATATAGACACGATCAATAAGGCTTGGCATAACCGAAGGTCCCAGGTTCGAATCCTGGTGAAGGCTACGATTCTTTCCCGGGTCTGTGGGATTTCCTTGAGTCTACCCAGCTCTAATGGGCACCCTGATATTTTGGGGGGGGGGGGGGCAAAGTAAAGACGACTGGGCATTATGTGTTGGTCACACAATCCCCTAGTATGCCATGGCCATTGAAACTGGTGAACGCTGCTTCTCCGGCCCTATAGATCAAATTGGTCTTACGTGGATACGTTTCTTATGGTTTTTTTTAGAACTGATAACGAGGCTGTATGTATGCTAACGGCCTGATAACAAACATTATGTTAACAAGTCCACTTACAATTGAATAGAATTAAAATAGGCATAACTCTTCACAACACAGGAGAAACAGAACTCCGAAAAAAAGTCTCAATGGAATCACGCATTTAGTCCCATAGTAGTGTTAGGCCCTCGGACAGTGTCTCCCTCGGGAGTCCGACGGACCGCTCGCTCCTGTGGTCAACACACGTATCTCTGGCCGTTACCTTAAAACCACACGTCACCCGTAAACTCACCTTGCACGCTCTGTCAACTCCCCCCGTCTATCGATACAACGAAACAAGCGCTGAACCGGCCGTGAACACACACAAACACACACATATACACAATCAAAGACATTTGACTTGGATTTACTATTTAATTACTCTTTGTATATTTGTAGGCTATTTATACGCTGGACCCTCCATTGTTCCTTGTATAGAGCTTCAACAAAAATGTAATTTTGTTTCATTTCACAAGAAATAAATAAACTAACCCATAAAAACGAAGTTGTTATTATACTCCCTTTCTTTGTTAACTAACTTTATATTTAATTTATATTTTGATAGATTAAAATAAATATAAGTGATATCATACCTTATGAATTCCCATACTAAAATTTGGCGCATCCTTTTTTTTTTGTGTGTTCTTGCTTTGGCCCGCAAACACCATAAAAAGATAACTCGCTTTGTTTCAGCTATATTGTGTCGTTTTCATTCTATTTATTTCGTAAAAACGAACATATCCGAAAATTTTATTTACTTCTGTCTCTTCCTGTAGAGGCAGCCATGTTTTTTTTCTTCGATTCGCAAATTGGTCGAAGGTATTAGTGACTATTCCACAGGCTACGATGCTGAAAATTTGATATAATGTATTGTTAGTCTGGACAAGTCTGCTGCCCAGTTTCAGCTCGATTGGACGACGGGAAGTGGTCGAAAAATAGATGCAAAGTTTTGCTAACAAACATCCAATCAAGCAAGCAAGCAGACAGACAGAAAATACAAGTTAATAGAAAGGGAGTAAAAAGACACACAAAATAAAATGTAAAAGAAAGAAGAAAAAAGGAAATGAAGAACTATGGTATAAAAATGTGCACATACCTTTTCGTCCGTCTGTCCATCCTCTAGCAGTCTCTCACTCCGTCAAGACTTCAAAGAACTTTAGCTTATGCATTCCAGATTTTCCAGATTTAGTTTGTTAAAAATCAGCACACAAAATATTTTCTTCCAAACATTTGAATCATCCGCTGTTTCTTTTTTAAAATTTCAACTCTTCAATGGAACCTGAACCCCGTTGTTGGAAATCTCAGTATTTTCCTGTATTGTGAGTTGTTTTGATGTATTTTTACATAGGACTAAAGCAGTGTCAAAGAAGAAAAGTTTGCTTGTATTTTAAATTTTAACGGCGATGATGCTTAGTTCATTGAATGACGTCATCAAAAATTGCGCTCGTAAGGTTCGGTTCTAAGTTTGTTGATTTATCTCTCCTAAAAGGATATAGCTCTTTGTAATCACATTTAAAAACTAACAAACAAACAAAACAAATCTATCATTGGAGTTGTCATACATTAAACAAATTAATTTTGCGCGGGCGATATTTTTGTTTAAAAATTTTTTGGTAAAATCTCTATGCCTAATTGTTACCTCAGGCAACGTCGGGTAATTTAGCTAGTAGTCTAGGTCTATATATTTAAGAAACACAGTATTAGCCTATTGTTATTCCCATTGGTTAATTTAAATACACGTGACACTATTGTTTTATATTTTACCTCTGTAATTTTCTGAGGGAACATGTGTCGTCGACAGTAGAGTAATTAGAATCCCCGCATGTTACGCAGACAACCTGAGTTCGAATCTTCTTCGAATTTGTTCTCGGTAAAATGACTATCTATTTTTAACTCATTAAAGCACAAATTGTGAAGATTTTCAAGATATTCACTTTTTTTCTTCTAATTATTAATTTCAATAACTAAAAAAACACCTAAAAATTATATTTTAGATTTCAATATTTTTTTTGTATGACTATATGATGTTAGTAAAATTGTGATATATTTTTTTTACATAATATAGCATAAATACATCATAAATATCAATTTGTCTAAATATATGTTATTTAAATTAATACGTAGCTAATAACAAACTAGTTACTTACAATGGGCCGTATTTCTGCTGAGGGTAAACACCCTTGCCCATTTAACAATTACGGTATATAAGATTGACTTGTATAAGGGGCAAGGGTGTTAACTCTCAGCAGCAATACGGCCCATTGAGTATGAATACATTTATATATTATCGCAATATAATATAAAGCTAAATGTTTTAAGCATGTTCTTAATTGCCCGAATTGTACTTCGCCGAACAGCCCGAGCAAGGGTTCGCTTCGTAAATTGCTCGCCTTTCGTCGTTTTCGCGCTTAACAGGGCGATCTATTGCTCGACGAACGACATCTCGGGGGGTATCGGCGAACCAAATTCGGGCGAACGATTGCTTCGTCGACATGTTGACGAAGCCGCGTATTGATTGGCTGAATTGATCACGTTCATTATGCGAAAAGGCACCAAAATTGCCTAGTCTTAATGAAAAAAAATGGCGTCTTACAAGACAGTCAGAGGACAGTCTAGTAATATTCATAGATGCATGGGAAAATGTTCCATGCCTGCGGAACTCACCCCAACGGGACTATAAAAATAAGGGTGAAAAAAAAACCAAGGCCTTGAACAATATTGCCCAAAATCTGTGTGCAATGTAATCGCAACACCCAAAGCTTCTTCGTCTGTGAGCGCAGCCATTTTGCAGCAATAACAACATCCGGCAGTTCGCCTCAGCGCTAAAAATAGGCCAGTTAAAAACAAGAGCACCATTTCGCAGAGCTTCCGTGTTCGCCCTAATGTCGGCGAAAGTGCACGAGCCCATTTAAGAGCAAACAGTAGCTCTTGCGAATTGAACGATACCTGATTCGACCGAAACTAGTTCGGGCAATTAAGAACATGCTTTAGCCATTCGCTCTTCAGAGTAAATGTTATTACTGACATAGGCTAGGACTCTAACAGGACATCATCGCCTTTGACGAGTGATTCGCTCGAATATCTTATCTATTTATTTATGGTTTTATTTGTGAAGTTTTTTTCTAAGCAAACGTTAAGCCCAGTAATCGCTATATATAAAGTAGACTGTGTGCGTGTTTAACCAATCATAGTATTTAATTTAAAGACACGTGACCTTATTGTCTCATTTTGTACTTTTGCGATTTCACTTCGGACATGTGTCTTCGCTAGCTAAGTGGATAACGTATCGAATTGCCATGCAGGCGACCTCAGTTCGATTCTCCAGTTAGTCTATACATTTTTATTGGACAATTTTTTTAAAAATTTCAAATAATATTACTTTAAAAAAGATTGTAAATCTACGATCAACACCGGAGCAATTTAGATTTTTGTTCCATAAATAGACTCATTTTTACCCCATTACAATATTTATTTAAAATTACTTTCCTAAAATTATTCAGTAAAAAATATAAATTTTTTTAATTATTAGATTTCGATCTATAGCTTTCTGTTTATTGTAGTTTATTAAATTTGTCCCTGTTGTTTATACAGGCCTGTTTTATTTTCCCAGGGACAACGACGGGAAATTTTAGCTCGTTGTTAAGAAATGTTTGTTTGTATTTAAAGAAAGGAAAAACATTTTATTACATAATCCGGACTTAATCAATTAAAAAAAAAACTGCTAGTCACGAATACTATTGTTGTAGGTAATCGCAAAAGCGGGAAATGTGATGGGGGGGGGGGGTTAGATTATAAAGAGAATAATATTTGCATAGAGAAATCTCAGGAGTTGTCATTTTTCTACTCGGTTCGTACCTGGATTCGGCCAATAGTTCGTCCATATGCTCGCTTACGGTACTCGGTAAAAAAGTCGTTAAATCGTTTTGGTCCTAAAGGAGATCATTAATTATTTTTGAACTGCAGGTTTTTAAAAGCTGGAATTTGTTTTAAATATATTTTTTGAATTCGCTTCTTTTAAAGAAGTTAATAATCCTTAGTTGTCACATTTTAAATTATCTATTATACATAACCCATATTAATTTCACTATTATAATATTTTTTTTAAATATATATAATTAAAATGAATGATTTAACTCAAAGTTGCCAACACAATTTATTCAAAACTAAGTTAAGGTTATTCACATGTGATTGCATAAAACATTTATTTAGAAAAATGTAGATCTTTTCATCTAGTACAAAATAGTCCTACCAACAGTTGAGATTATCAAATAAAGTAATGATATACCAAAGTTCTTTTTTCGTGGAAAAATGATCATTAAAATTGAAAATACAAAGCACTTAGGGATCATTTTCATGATCTTCAATAATGAAAACACCAAAATAAGACGAACGAATTTAAAAAATGAAAATTTGATAACTGTAAGTAAGTAAATAATGTATCCCGTCGGAGCAAATTGATCCATAGGGCCGTTTCTATGTCAACGGCATACTAGGGGGTGTGTGGCCAGCACAACGCCCAGCCGCCTTTACCCTTACTAGCGTCAGAGCTGGATATAGACTCAGGGTACACCTTCCAGACCCGGGAACAAATCTTAGCCTTCACCTGGATTCGAACCCAGGACCGAGCGCCACTGTGTCCCATGAATGTGACAAATGTTAGGAGAACATTCCCCTAAGATGGTGAATAAATTCAGTTAGACCTATATTAGGTTTGTCTGGCATTGACTGTAAGTGATAAAACTGCCCTGCAGACTGGCTATCAGAAGAAGAAGTAGAGTAGACCTATACTTGACTATGCATCATCTATCCGAGACCCAGAAAGCTAATGAAAATATGAAAAGACAACTACATAGGAAAAACCTATTCGGAATCCTACAGACAAATTTAATCTACCAAGTGTAGCTTATAACATGTCTTTTTTTTTTTTAGAAACGCCACAGGAACGATGTTTATAAAGCAAAGTTATAATTTGCCTAATAAAAACATAAGCATTAAATTCTTATTAAAAATTAAACTAAGCTAATAATAGGCCTATAGAAAGAGAAAGTTATAAAAGCACTCTTCGTATTCTATACGCTAGGACTGATTGTACAAATTATCTTTTTTTCCAAAGTGGCATCCGGGCATGGAATGGGCTACTTGAAGTAAATCAACTTATTTTAATTATTTAAAAAAAAACTACATTAAAATTGCATAACTAAACTGAAACCAATTAGTAACATATAAGATAATACTATTTATCAGTTATCTAAGATAAGACTATTTATCAGTTATAATTAGATACTTTTTTTGGTTACTGATCAAATTATCGAATACTCAATGGATAACTCGACTCTGTCTAGACAACGTTACCAATGATAAATGTGACTTGAGCACACACACACATACACACACACACATACAAACTCTCTCTCTCACACACATACACACAGAAAAAACAACAACCTACATTTGTTGAAGAAAAGAAAACGGCAGTGACTCTGTTGTGTTGTTGACTAACCCGAAGAATGACACGTCCCGGAGACATGAACACTGAAGCACCAGACACACACGTCCTGCCACACCTAGAGTACGTCCAGGTTACACTGGGACACGTCCAGTCAGAACTCACCACATAGTTCATTCCCCCTTTTGGAAGAAGATTTGAAGAGAAAAAAAACCTCCAGAGTCGTTGGTGATCTCCCTTCAACACGTTTCATCGGAGTCCTTAGCAACCGAGAAAAAGACGAGAGAAAAAAGGGTAGATGGGAGGGGGGGGAGGTGGTGTCTAGATGAAGGAGGCTGAAGTGGTGTCCTATAATGTGAAGTGTAGTTGGGGGGAGGGGGAGGTTTCCATTCTAGGGGCGTCACACACCTCATCGCTGGAGTAATCCTCTCCACATGGCAGTTATCCACGTCATACACCCCCCAGATCTTAACTCCCTCCACTCCTCACCCCTGCTCCTCACCCCAACCCCACCGAAAAGACCCCCACCCCACCCCACCCCATAGACCGCCCAGTACCACATACCCCTTTCATTTTCGAGGGATGGCGAGTTAACGAAATAGGAAAAGATGCCATATTGTTCTAGAATCTAGAAGAAAGAAATACTTGAGTTGGGAACTGGGGGGGGGGGGGGCAGTGATGAAAAACTCACTTGTAGTTGGACTTTGGTGACCAGTTGATTTAAGTTTATAATTTGATTTGAACCAATCCCCCTCCCCCCCCCCCCCAAAAAAAAAAAAAAAAAACGATTATTGACTTTCAACTTTTTGTTTTACGTTTTATTTCAATTCCACGAATTCTTTTTTTCCCGAGTTTCCAATGGTTAAGATATCTCACAACTCACTACATAAAGCCTTTCTGATGTGGTTTTTTTTTTGTTCTCTTTCGATTTTTTTATCCAATTGTTGTTTTTCAATGTTAAACAAGGTAATAGACAATTAATTTTAATGGGCATTGTTTGTATGTGTGGAGGGGGAATGCGGTGACGACGATGGTGTGAGGGTGGGCACTATCCTAGAGGTGGTGCAATATATTCAAACCTCATTTAACATTGGAATATCTATGTATATATTTAAAATGGAATATTGGACAGTGCAGATAGAGGAAATCCTGAGATTACATACGCACTCATTCGAGAAAGTAAGGGAGGGGGGGGGGGAATTTCGAGTACGGATGCGTACGAGAAGCGGTGGTTGTGAGGGGAGGTCTCGATGAGTAGGTATGTACGCACACATTTATTTAGGCCCTAGACGTTAAAATTTAGAAATTATAATAATAATATATAAAAAGCGCATTTAACATTGAACAACAACAAAAAAAACTTGCATATATCAGCAAATTTGTATGTTGAATTCTCAGCCAGAAGACTGAAATCACAGAAATTAGGTTTGAACAAAAAAAAAACTTTCTCAACGGAAGGAACCTCACGTAAATTCTGATAGGAAAAACAAGGTGAAGATACGGTGGACGCTCACGATTTGTTTGACGGCATTCGATTCAAAACTGATTCAAGCCTGGGTCAAGACAGATTAAAGTCTTATTCAAGACACTGATTCAAAGCTGATTCAAGGCTAATTCAAGACTGATTCAAGCCTGGATCAAGACAGATTAAAGTCTTATTCAAGACACTGATTCAAAGCTGATTCAAGGCTAATTCAAGACTGATTCAAGCCTGGATCAAGACAGATTAAAGTCTTATTCAAGACACTGATTCAAAGCTGATTCAAGGCTAATTCAAGACTGATTCAAGCCTGGATCAAGACAGATTAAAGTCTTATTCAAGACACTGATTCAAAGCTGGTTCAAGGCTAATTCAAGACTGATTCAAGCCTGGGTCAAGACAGATTAAAGTCTTATTCAAGACACTGATTCAAAGATGATTCAAGGCTAATTCAAGACTGATTCAAGACTGGTGTGCAATGATTGTTTATAGATGCAAACGAAATTCCCTATTTTGAGTTAATCGGAAATAATTAACCTCTGACTCAAAAGTGCAGAAATTACTTAGGCTTACCGTAAAACCTCGAGAGCAAGCCACACTTTTTATAGAAGTGCAGAAATTACTTACCGTAAAACCTCGAGTGTAAGCCACACTTTTTATTTACCCAATCTTTAGGTCCGAGAAAGGGGTGCGGCTTAAACATGTGTAAATAAACAAAAAAATAGTTCCTTTCCAAGGTTCGGATATCATCTGAAATTGTCTTTATAACTTTCTCATTTATTTTTCCTGGGCATTCAGGCTTTAAAATTACGTCTAACAAATTTGTTATAAAGGTGATATTTGATCTTCTTTGCGACGATATAATACAACAGCAGCAGCGAAAAATAAAAAAGAGTCTGAAGGAAGTATACGAATAGATCAAATGGATTTTGAGTGCGGCTTATACACATGAGATACAATTTTACTAGCATTTCACCTTCAATTTTATACCTGCGACTTATACATAGGTGCGGCTTTTAACATGAGATTTTACGGTAAATCATTGCTAAAAATATGTCGACGTCTGACTGATTTAAATTCCATTTCTTGAAAAGAGTTATATCTTCTCTTTCACGAGTGACATTCGGACATGGAATGGGTTGCCTGAACAAACCAGGAAAATCAGTAACTTAACATCATTTAAAACATTTATAAAGATGCAAGACTAGACTCGGACCAAGGATGAGCGTAGGACGCGATAATCTTTTTTTTATAGAAGGGGCGTCTGTAATGTATAAGATAAAAGGTTGTTATGATAACAATTTTATTAATTAGATCTGTTTTAATGCAATGTTCATGTCGATACAATTTGAATGTCAACTGCTATCGTACTTCCTATACAAAGACGATCTTAAATAAACTTATAGGGGCCAAAACAGTAAAAGGAATGACTGGTAACGCGTGCTATAGGTTGCCGATCCCTTTTCTACTATACTAAAGTGTTATTTTAGCTACATAACATAAAAATAGAAAAATTAAAAAAAATACTACAAAAATAGTTTCCCAAGCGGGGAATCGAACCCCGGCCGCCGCGGTGAGAGCGCGGAATCCTAACCACTAGACCACTTGGGAGGATGTCAATGAGGTGTTACGTTCATACATAATAAAACAATTCCTAAAAATGCACAATGGCCTGTATAACTTTTAACTTTCCCCGACATAGACCTATATTTAAAAAAATAAAATAATAATAAGCCTAGACCAGGGGTCGGGAACCCATGGCTCGCGAGCCAGATGTGGCTCTTTTGATGCCTCCAAATGTTCGATTATAAAAAAAATGTTTTTTTTAGACTTTTCGATCTAGCCTAGGCCTACATATGATATTAATTGCATATCAATATTTCATTCTACAAATGAGCTCAAGTCTACTGCAGCTCAGCATCAGAAGAATTCAGAGACATAATTATTGTACTTTTAGTGTTGAAATTACACAAAATGCACACATTTACTAGAATTTTTAGTTTTAAATATAATGTATGGCTCTCACAGAATTACTTTTCAAAATATGTGGTGTCCATGGCTCTCTCAGACAAAAAGGTTCCCGACCCCTGGCCTAGACTTATATATTTGAAAATAATGCTTGAGCTATTTTTAACATTTTTCTACCACACTGAAGTAAAGCCTTCATGTTCACCCATTCTCTTTCTCTCTTCTTGAATCTTAACCCTTACTGTCCCGGGCGCGTATATAGCGGAACTGAAGGCAGCATAGATAGAAGTAGGTCGGTACGGAAGGGTTAACTCTCAACAAATACATTTTTACCTGCGTGACCTACTTACCAAAGCCCCAAGGCAAGTAAAAAGTACTCACCTAATCGTCTTACCCAAAGAAACAAGATATTTCTTTTATAAAGTCTAACCCACAGAATAGAAATATAGTCTAACAGAATGCGAAATTCCTATATGCGCAGTCACTAAAAGCGAAGCGCATCGGCTTCCGCCATTTTCTTTTGACTAAAGGCAGGGATCGCTATAGACTATAGAAGGTAATCCTTCTAGAGGAAAAGAAACAAATCGATGAAGGATATATACGGTAAAAATGTATATATATATATTTATATACCCTTTTTTAGAGGGTTAATTTAAGATAAATTTGACTTAATCACTCTTTTATTTTCAACATTATAAGATTATAGGCTATGGTTTAGGCAAGGAGTCGGCAACCTAAGACACGCGGGCCAGACTTGGCACGCAGAACGATCTTCAGTGGCACGCTTGAGATCTCCAAGAAGATTTTTTCAATGCAAGTCAAAACAACGTAAGTCAGCATAATTAATTGGTGCTGCGTGGCGAACTACATAGGAATCACTCTGGATGTCGACTGTTCTAGTTCAGGAATGTTTGTGTGCATAGCTCTCATCAATGGACTTGCGATCTGTGATTGAATCTATTGTTAATATAGTCAATTTGATACTTTCTTCTGATACGGAGTATAGGTAAAGTCTAGGATTCTAGGATAGATTCGTTTCTTGTCTGAAAGCAATTAAGGTGCATCTTGATGAAAAAAAACAATTTTTTTCGATATTGAATAAGTAGAACTTACTGTTGAAGCCGATGTTTCTGATTGTCATGGCAACACATTTTGGTGAGTTGAACTTGCATTAACTTGAAGTGTTGGATCACTGGAATGGATTTGCATTGAAACTGGACATCTCTTGTCGTGAAGTCATTTTGAAAACATTTTCCTCATTTAAGGCAAATTAAGATAGATGATCGTTTTCAGAAGTAAATTTAATCACTCAATGCGGAGTTTTCTAAACAAAGGCAAGACTTTCAAATTCATGGACTTGTGTTTCCACACCACATCAAGCCTTATTGGCTTGATCTTACTACAAACTACTTAGATCTTGATCTGTTTATTGTGGAAGAATATTTAAATTTTGTTTCATTTTGAACATCCGAAAAATGGGCATCGAAATGTGGCGATTTGCGGGAAAATCTAAAAGGAATAGATGCTTAGGAAAGTCATCCGTTGTCATCTGCAAGGTATTCGCTCTACTTTCAGCTTTTGGTTTAATTTACTCTAGTAAACATATTTTATGGCACATGAAATGTTTTAAGCATACCAAAAAGTCACTTAAACTTGACCACTCAGAAGTGACTAAATATGTACCTGACATTGAACGATTAGCAAAGAGCATTCAACAAAAAGGCGCTCATTAATTGATACATGCTAATTACATTCAAAATAGTTTTTATTCTCATCTCTCTTAACTAAGCATAAATATAATTATTTCTAAAACAAATGTGTTTGTTTTATTATTGTAATAAATATAACAATATAAAAGGCTTATTTACTAGCATTAATGTTGTGATTTTTAATGTTTTAAAAAAGAACTCCTTAAATCGACTTTATTAATGCAGAAAATTTTTATTTACGACGTAAATTAGTCTTCTACATGTACTTCATGTTGGAAAAAGAGTCTATTGCTGAATATGTATAAAGAAATAATAATTTTTAAGTGACACTATTTAAATGAAAAAAATTAATTCGTTGTAGCATTGCTATCATCAAATATGTAGAATGTAATTAAAGGGAGATAATTAACCAGTTTTCTTTGCGTTAACATTGCATTTAATATGATTTTTTTTTTGTTTTCTTTTAAAACAATTAATGGCTTACAATTTATAATTTTAAAATGGTTAAAGAAATGGTTGAAATTTATATAAATATTATATGATTAAAAATATATATGTAAATTTTTTAACATTACATTAACTACTCAATTTGTATGATAACTACGTATCTATTCCGCCAAACTGTAATGGCTCACTCAAAAATAAACATGTCATAAAGTAAATATAATAGCGGAATTCTCTGCTAATAAAACTATAAAGAATGTAAAGAAATGATTATTATTATGTCTTGACAAACAAATTGTTTCTGTAAAATTGTGGAAAAAATTTTAAATAAACGCTTAATATATTTTCTGGAAAGTAATAACTTAATATCAAAGACTCAATGTGGATTTAGAATAAATCATTCAACAACAGATCATCTCATTAGATTAGAAACATTTATTAGAGAAGCTTTTGTTAGGAAAGAACATGTGATAGCTGTTTTTTTCGATTTAGAAAAGGCGTTTGACACTACATGGAAATATGGAATTTTAAAAGATCTATATTCCTTAGGTTTAAGAGGAAATTTACCAAAATTTATATCAAACTTTCTAAGCAACCGAACATTCCAAGTAAATATTGGAAATTATTTATCAGATACATTTATTCAAGAAGAAGGTGTCCCTCAAGGAAGCGTATTGTCGCCTACACTATTTAATATAAAAATAAACAATATCACTGAATGCTTATTACAGAATACAAAATGTTCTCTATACGTCGATGACTTTGTGATCTATTATAGAGCTAATTGTATGATAGAAATACAGAATCATCTACAACTTCAAATCAATAAAATTCAGAATGGACCGAAAAGAATGGATTTAAATTTTCTGCTCAAAAAACAAAAGTAGTGCATTTCTGTCAGATGCACAAAAAACACCCCGACCCTGAACTATACCTTTATAAAAAAACAGATTCCTGTAACTACTAACGTCAAATTTCTCGGAGTAACATTTGATAGTAAATTAAATTTCCTGCTACATATAAAGGAACTAAAATCCAAGTGTCAAAAATCCACAAATCTACTGAAAACTTTAGCAAATACAGATTGGGGAGGAGAGAAAAAAAGTCTACTGAAAATATATAGATCACACATTCGATCAAAATTAGATTATGGATGTTTAGTATACGGATCAGCAAGAACATCATATCTAAAAATGCTTGATCCTGTACAAAATCAATGTCTACGTCTATGTCTAGGAGCATTTAGAACTACTCCATGTACCAGTTTGCAAATAGAAGCAAATGAATCACCACTACAAAATAGAAGACTCAAGCTATCATTACAATATGCACTAAAACTAAAATCCTTACCGAATAATCCAGCGTATGTATGTGTTTTTCACCCACAAGAAAAAAACAGCTTCACCGAAAACTCAAAATATATACCAACTTTTGGACTTCGAATTGAAAAAGAAATGATCGAAACTAAAATTGAATTTAGATTTATAAAAAGATATTATATACCAAAAACTCCACCATGGCTTTTTGAAATCCCGCCTATAAACTTAGAATTAAACCATAGAAATAAAAAGGATCCTTGCATGGATATGTTCCAAGAAGTGCTACAAAAATACCCAAATTATGTACAAATATACACAGACGGATCGAAAAATGATACAGCGACATCTTCGGTTGCTCTTACCTCAAATACAAGTAAAAAAAGAAAATATAATTCCAGTATCTCAATAAATACTGCAGAGGCTTTAGCAATATGCCTGGCATTAGACATTGCAGAGGAATCAGAAAACCAAAATTTTGTTATTTTATCCGATTCGTTATCTTGTCTTACTGCTATGGGAAACTGTAATACCAGATTATCTGCCTTGGACATTTTGACAAAATACCAATCAATATATGAAAGAGGCAAACGTGTCGTTTTCTGTTGGGTTCCTGGTCATGCAGGGATAGATGGAAATGAAAAAGCTGACAGAGAGGCTAAAGCCGCCCTGTTGTTATCAGAGAGTATTATCCCAATACCATATCGAGACTTGAAACCTTTAATAATTAAACATGAAAGACAAACATGGACTAACTTCTTGAAAACCGAATGCAATAAACTGCAGTATTTGGAAAATTCAAAAACCTGGCATGATACAGGCCAACTTGTTCGAAAGGACGCAGTTATTCTCTGCAGACTACATACAGGACATACGAAACTAACACATTCGTTTATCTTAAAACGAGAAATGGCCCCAATGTGTGCTTTCTGCAATGCCAACTTAACAGTGTCTCACATTTTGTTGGAATGTAATACATTTGATGACATTCGACGTAAATTCTATTACTGTAGAACTCTTCATGAACTTTTCAGCAAAATTAAACCAAAACATATAATAAACTATATTAAAGAAATACAACTGTACAACAAAATCTAAAGATATAAGAACAATAAAATGAATACAAGAGAAAAATGACAACAACGTTATCAAAAAGGCCCTATATAACCTTCGATGTTGATGAGCCGGAAATTCAACAATTCAATTCAATTCAAACATATTCAAATGTTCATACATTAACCAATGCTGTAAATGTTAATAAATGAAATGGTGTATTAGCTATGAATGGATTAGAAAAAAAAAAAGATGATAATAACAAACGAGTTAATTTGTTATTACATATAAAACGCTTTAATGATTTTCTCTATATCGCTCATTTTCTTTTGGTCTTGCTACGGCACTAAATAAATTGTCTTATAAAAATAATATAGTTGAGCTTTTTTACTTTCACCCTTTTGGCATGCTGAATGATTTAGAAATCCTAATTTGGCACACTATAAGCAAAAGGTTGCCGACCCCTGGTTTAGGCTATATCTCTACCATGAAACGATTTCGCATTTATAATCGAGTATTATTTACATATCTTCTTTCTAGAAAGAAGATTATTTGACAAAAATAGATGATTAAATAGCCTAAATGTAAAAAAAAAAAAAAAAACAAGAAAATAATGGTGAATATTATTATCACTAGTAAAGTAGGCTACCCGTCGGGGCCAAAATGATCATACGGCCCGGTGAAGCAGCATTCACCGGTTTCTGTGGCCACTGCATACTAGGGCAGCGATGGCGAACCTATGGCACGCGTGCCACACCTGGCACGCACAGCCTTTTCTGTGGGCACGCGAGCATTTACCAAAAATGGAGCAGGTAAGTTATGGTATTAGGTTTTAATTGCTGTGTTGGCACGTTGAAAGAAATAAGTTGGTCTTGTATTGTACTTTGGACACGCGGCCTCACAAAGGTTCGCCATCACTGTACTAGGGGATGTTATTTATGCTTCTTTTCAAAAGTATTAGGTTACATAATTGGAGTAAAATCTTTGTCACAATTTTAACCAACAGTCCCAGCTTCCAAGCGAGCCTTTTTGTTCGTCCAGATACGAAAAGCAAGACTTTTAGTTCAACGGAAGTAATGGATGGAGGAATAGCTCCTGTCCGAGGCATGACGAGATAGCCTGTTAAGGCACCTTTCTCCAAAAAAAACATATTCTTGTTTCTTTCAGCGTTTTGGTTGAGTCTTGTACTTTGACAAAGAATAAATCAATGAAGTTTGACTGACCTGTTCAGGGATCCCATTCCATCTCCTTTAAATGTCGCCCGGGTAGACAAAAATAAGTTCTTCGACTGTGAAAACCGTGTGTCAATCGCCAGTTTATCTTAACCCATTAATGCCCAAGACAGTAGCGTAACTAAAGGTGGGTGGTTGGGGCGGTCCGCCCGGGCGCCCCAAGTTTGGAATAGCGCCATAATAACACTGTCTTAACCTTAAATTACAAAAAAAAAAAATTAAAATTAACATTAACAAAAGGCGCCTATTTCCACGTCCCCCCCCCCCCACCCCCAGACATAATCATCACTAGTTATGCCAGTGTCCCAGTGGTATGTCCTACTCACTTTGTTTGCGTATAATGGGCTTGTTTCCTTGTTGGACTGCATCAAATAGTGTGTGTGTATAAATGGGGCATGATGGCCTTTAATGGGTTACCTGCCATTAGTTGCGGTGAGGTGAAGTCAAATATCTCGCCTGACCAATCCATAGAACCGGTGAATCAGTTTTCATCAGTTTCTGTGACCACGGCATACTAGGGGATTGTGTGGTCAGTACAATGCCCAGCCCCCTTTAGTTTACTGCAACTAATATCAGATACACATCGGAGCTGGGTAGACTCAGTCTTGTGAACAAATCCTAGCCTTTATCAGCATTCGAACCAAGGACCTTCGGGGCGCCAGCCCCGTAATTAAATGGCTGTAAAACATTTTATTTATCCAGAATGTTATAAAGAAAAAAACTTCAAATCTAACAATTTTGTAGAATTATGAAGAAATAAAATAATTTTGGTACCTGTAAGAAATAAAGTAATTTTGCTACCTGTAAGAAATAAGTACTTTTGCTACCTGTAAGAAATAAAGTAATTTGGCTACCTGTAAGAAAAAAAAGTAATCTGGTTTCCTCTAAGAAATTAAGTTATTTCGCTACCTGAAAGAATTAAAGTAATGTGGCTACCTGCAGGAAATAAACTAATTTTGCTACCTGTGAGAAAGAAAATTTTTTTGCTACCTTTAAAAAGTAAACTAATTTTGCTACCTGTGAGAAAGAAAACAATTTTGCTACCTGTGAGAAATAAACTAATTTTGCTACCTGTAAGAAAACGTCGTACCATAAGTGACCATGCACTCTCGGGCATTCAAGGTTGAATCTGAAGTTCAATGGAACTTTATAATCAAGTAACAATTCTATATATTCATCACATTCAGATTAGATTTAAATATTATATAGAAATCTATTTATTTTGTTTTAAAGTTGAAATAAAAATGCTGATATGTTGTTGTTTTTAAATGGCGGACTACAAGAGGGGCACGGACGCCGAGCGACTGCTCGTTCATCTGGCGTACCGGTTTGATTCCTGGTGACGGCTAGTATTTGTTCAGGGTCTGGAGGGTATCCCTGAGTCTACCCAGCTCTGATAGGTACCTGACGTTAGCTGGGGCAAAGTAAAGGCGGCTTGGCATTGTACTGGCCACATAATCCCCCAGTATGCCGTGGCCACAGAAACTGATGAATACTGCTTCACCGGCCCTATGGATCAATTTGTTTCGACGGAATACTTTTACAAAGAGACTACCAATACACATTTTCAGATACCGAGTAAAATAAACAAATGGTTAAAGTAAAGGCGGCTGGGCATTGTACTGGCCACACAATCTCCGTTATGCCGTGGCAACAAAGCTACTTCATTGGTCCTATGTAACAATTAGGTCCGAAGTTTTACTTTACTATGTAAGTCATTTCATTCTGGGGAAGTGCAAATGTCAAAAATAGGATTAAATGAGAACCAAATCTAAGTCTTCGAATCAAGTATGAAAATCTACTCCCAATCCAGTTACATCATCACTTTTACTTGAAAAAACATTTTAGTATTTACCTTCGTTTAGACCCTACTGTTTTATTTGTATATGATGTCGATGATGCTACATTTGTTTGCTTTGTCCTATGTTTGTAAAGTTTTGAGATTTTTAAGTGGCTTTATATCCTTTTTAGCAAAGAGAATTATATTCGTATTTTTGCTTGTTTGTTGCTCAATGTTAAATGCGCTCTGAGCTTACATTATGTTTGTTGGCAGCGCTATACAAATAAAATTATTATTATCATTAACTAGTGGGCAGTTTGTTGTAACACCCATGTACAATTTTTAAAATGTTGGTGCAATACATGTTTCAGGCCACAGTAAATTCACAATTAGCACCATTACCATTGCCCTTCAGTGCAGGCAATCTCTTCCCTTCTTTTTGTGCGAAATTCGAATTCATCTCATCGGCCAATCGCCATGACGGAAGCTTTCGTAAAATAGAAAATTTCCGGAAAGTTCCGGTTTCACTATTACAGGAAATAGACATTGGAGCCGGGGAGTAATTGTAATTGTGACCGCGCATTGATGACGTCAACACTTTGTGAAACTGAAATCAGGACCACTATTTAGAGGTTCTTTATTTAGAACTAGTTATCAAAATCATCTTGTGGTGTGGTCAGTTTTTTCTTATAAGTGAAGTCTTTTTCTCGATAGCATTTTTTGGTCTCCGTGCTAATGCAGAATTTAGGCCTCCATGTTAAACTTTTTTTTTAAAAGTAATTTAACCCCCCAGAAGTGGCACATAAGAGAATTTATCGGTATTCTCGGCATTCGAACGCTTCTGTCTTTCTTATCCAAAGGCATTGTCCGTCGTGGTCCTCCGTTGTTCTCTTTGTCCACCAGTTCTAAGGGTCGAGGACGAAAATAAATGTACGTCTGCTGTTTGTGACCAAATTGTTATAGCCATCCATAGAAGTTACTATTTGCTGAGTCCTAATTCTCTTTAATACATTTTTGACCAGATATCTAGGAACAATCCTACACGTAGATGGAAGCTGTGAGTCAGAAATTCTAGTAAGGATTACTACAGCAATTGCGGCAATGGCTCGCCTAAACAGAATCTGGACCAGCAAAAGCATTAGTCTCCCAACAAAGCTCAGACTTTAATAAAACACTAATAGAAATGGAGTACTAGACTCAAACCACGAATGATAGTAGGGCGCAATAATCTTCTTTATAGAAGGGGGTGCCTGTAATATATAAGATAAGATAAAATAAGATTTTCAGACTCACTCAAAATAGCGGTACTGACTTATGTTAAATGTTATTAAAAGCCAGATAGTTAAACAAAAAATTTAAAACAAAAAGGGCTGTTGATCATTTACAATTTCATTTACTTCCCTAAAAGGATTTACTTTTCTAATTGTTTGTAGTTAATTCGTTGACTACTTTAAAAAGAAATAAAAAATTCTGAACCCAACCAGTCAGCGCCATTGGTCTCCCTGCCTTCGACCCGCCCCCCACTCCCCGGCCGCAATATTACTAAGTGAAAGTGATTGATTCCGTTATGATATGAGTGGATTAGAAGAACAGACAAATAAACGGATTTCTTCGTGGCTCCGTGAGCTTTTCTGCAGTTTCACCCGCGCCCCTATTGAACTCTGGGGGAGCTGGCGATCCCTTGGGAGCCCGCCAGAAGTCACGCGCGGAGCTAGCAACTGCTCCGACTCCACGTTCGACATATTCATTCTCCACCCCCCCCCCACACCCCTATAGCTCCATATTTATTTTATTTCGTCATCGGTGTCCACTCGGCCCACCCCCACCCTACTTCATATCTTCTCTATTCTTGTCCAATCTGACGTGCAAGCAGCCAATAACATTTTGTGGGTTGGGATGAATCGGTATTACTTATTGCATTGACCACTAGGCTTTGGCCGCATCGACAAACGGATTAAGCGTGTGTGTATTATATCTTTTAGGGGGGAGGGGTCCATTTAGATTAGTCTATGTGGGCATGGTGCTAGAGCCGGCAGCGCGTTTAGCTGGCCCACCGAAGGTCCTGTAATATACCCGTCGGACCAAATTGATCATAGGGCCGATGAAGCGGCGTTCACCAGTTTCTGTGACCACGGCATACTAGGGTGATGTGTGGCTAGCACAATGCCAAGCCACCTTTACTTAATTAACCCAACTAAGGTCAGGTAACCTTCAGAGCCAGGTAGACTCAGGGACGCGCCTCCAGCCCCGGGAACGAATCCTAGCCTTCAACAGGATTCGAACCTAGGACCTTTGGCGCGCCAGCCGAACTAAAGTTTTTAATCAATTTTTTGGGGCTTTAATTAATACTTTTTCTTTTCTCTTGCAAACTTTTGTTGTGATATTTTTCGCTTAAATTTCTTGGTTATATTTTAATTAAATTTGCAATTTTTCATGAACCAAATCAAATTGTAAGGAATTAATTAAGTCTCCAGATAGCTTAAGTCATTCAATTACTGTTAATCTCTACTTTAAAAATACAACACAAAAACAATATGTTAAAATGCTCAGATAAACATAGGGATAAAAACACTTTCCTCATCCCTTATGCGAGAACAAATGCATATTAGTACTCTTTCTTCCCGAGTGGCATCCGGGCATGGAATGGGTTGCCTGAGCAAACTAGGCAAACAAGTAACTTAACATAATTTAAAACACTAATAGAAATGCAGGACTAGACTCAAACCACGGATGTGCGTTGCACGCAATAATCTTCTTTATAGAAGGCGCTTCTGTAATATTTATAAGATACGATAAGATTGAGTTTTATAATTTAAAAGAAAAGATCTAAAAGTTGTAGTTACTATAAAAAAATTAAGATACAAAACTAAAACAAGATACTTTGATTTCGCTAATTAATTACTTTGTTACCTACGAATAGTAAATAAATAACAAGAAGAAATTGACATTATTTTTGCATGACGATATTCCCTAACCCTTTTCTAAATATCTAATTACAGGCTCAACATTATACAGAAATTAATATGCTTTTTCTTTCTTTTTGTTCAGCGTTCCATTTTGCTTTCCTTTTGCTGTGTCAGACTGGCAGTCCTGTTTCTCTGATGAACCGGGGGGGGGGGGGGGGGGGGGGGGGGGCTGCTGTTTGCAATAAATGGCTTTGGGCCACTGGAGCTTTTTTTTTTTTTCCTCCATGGTGGCTCCCTGAGGCCAGGCCTGAAACCTTCGGCAAATTTGGACCTTTCTTGTTAAATTAAGTCTATCAGATTTTAAAAAAAAAGAGGGGGGGGGGCGGGGGGGGGCCGTATAATCACTTGATTGAAAGACTCGGATGAGAAAAATGTAGAGAGTGAAATAGAGACGGAGGGAGGGGACGGAGGGGGGGGGTGGAGGGCGATGGTTGAAAGAATGTAGTCTTTTCTTTTAAAGAAGTCTTTTTTTGTAATTTTGGAAACACTCGTTAGTTTTACGAGATCCGATTCTAGGTTCCCCAAGACGAAGAACTCTAAACGCTGTCTCATTCATCCCATGATAACATTCGATCCCAACAGAAGTTTCTCTGCCTCCTCCCTTTCCCCACCACACACGGGGCGACCAAAAGAAGAGAGGGAAATAAAAAAAAAATCAGAAACAAGAAAAGAAGGCTGTGGAGATGAGAACAGCCCCGTATCGTCGGGGCCCCGTAAGTCGCCGAAGCGGGCGTAGCGTCACGTACAGGAAAGAATCCATCCCGGGCCCTCTTCGGCGACGCGACGTTTTTTTGTCCACATCACGCGCGGGGGACTCGAGGAGGGGGGCGATTCAAGAAAAAAAGTGGGAGGAGCGAAAAGGGTCATCGCAGGTCGAGCACGAGCCACGACCAGACAACAAACTCTGGGCCGACTGAGAACAAAACCTTCAAGGAATAAGGGAGGGAAAATAGGGTGAACGGGAAAAAAGAGGGGGAAAATAGGGAAAGGATTGGGGTTGGGGGCGAGGGGTCGAAACCAAAGGGAGTCAAGCGAGTGAAAGGGAGAGGGAGAATCCTGAATTAAATGGAAGACAACTGCCAACTATTAACTAAGTAAACTAACAGAAGTACAGGCCCTTGAAAAGGCGGTAACGGAAGACTGGGAAACAATATGGCGGATTTCATCCCGACCGAGCACAATCATCGTTTTCTTTTTCTTCTTCTATTTCGTCCAATCATATTCTTCTACTCTACAGCTGTGTGCGCAAGTTGATATTGTGACCCGGTGGTTATATTATATAGGCCGGTGATACTTTGTTGTTGTTTTATTAATAGAAAGGGGCGGGGCGAAATAGACAACGCGTTTTGATTGGCTCGTTGTATTAATTGCTTAAGTGTGTGGCTTAAATTATAGTGGTCGAGCCGGCAGCGCGTTCGACTGGCGTACCGAAGGTCCTGGGTTCGAATCTTGGTGAAGGCTAAATATGGGCACCCAGCGGGATGGCTGAGCACATTGCTTCCCTGCTCCCCCCTTCCTAGTGCTTTGGGCCTCTTGGCGGTGCGATGAGCCCTCGGACGCGCACTCTACAGGGGCTTTTGATGCAAGCGTGCCGGTGGTTTACACACTTCACAAGCGATGAGGCATATAGGTCCAGAATTGATCATAGGACCGGCTCACCAGTATCAGTGGACACTAGGGGATTGTGTGGCCAGTACAACGCCCAGCCGCGTTGACTTTACCCGCAACTACTGTACGCTACCCATCAGAGCTGGGTAGATTCAGGGACAGCCTCGAGTCCAGGGGAAAAAATCCTAGCCTTCATCAGGATTTGAACCCAGGACCTTCGTTACGCAAGTCGAACGCGCTGCCTCCCGTGCCCCATTTACAAAGTCGACCCAAAATTTGACGGAAAAAAATGCGTTTCTTTCTTCCAAAGCATAAAATTATACTCAAGCATTTTATATCTACAAATATATATATATATTTGGACGTTATCCCTCGGGCGAATGGCACATTGAAATATTTGTCAATATTAATAAAACGCTTTAGAACAATCATAAAGATAAAGACAAAGCTATTTACACACATATAAAGTATAGACCTCTATAATAATAAAGCATTTTATTAATGTTATAGGCTTTTTATTACTTAGACAAAGAAGACACTTATCTATGTTATTATATTTTCTGTATAGTTCATCCAACTTGTCCAGCTTGTATTATGCCTACTCCAAATTTTTTTTTTTAAATAAACAAAACAACATAACTACACCAAAAATAAACATACTGACTTTTGGTCTTTAACTGTGTGGAATTTTTTCATCAAATTGTATTGATTGCATGATTTTAAAGTAAAAGTACAGAAGTTAGCCTATTTGAACAATCTGTTTTAAAAATAGAAATAGCGAAAACAAACAACGACAACACACTTAAAATATCCGCCTGCTAAAATAGCAGACGACAAAGATACAAATTAATGATAGAAAAAGAAAGACAATTAGTTTCCAAATTTGCAGGAAAAAAATACAAATTTAATTTTTTTAATTATCGAACTTAAATCATCGCAGAAGACGATTTTTTAACTACAGGTAGAAAAACCGTTACGATTTGGAGGATAAAATGGCATTTTCTAATATTTCTATACTATGAAATATATAATATCCAAATCATTTTACAATTAGCTTTAAATTTCACAACGGAGAAATAACTGAATGGACCTTTCATGGCATACATTAAAATCAAATTTCCATTTATTGACTTTTGTATTACAATGTAGACTATAATATACATTTGCACACTTTGGAATTTCTAATATTTATTATTTATCTAAAAATCGACACATTCGGCAGAACGCATGATACAATAAAACTATGGTTAGAGTAATCCAAGTTAGACTAAACTTGATCACAGTTGGTCAAATGACCTATGAGCCAATAGTTTAACAGAGTAACAAATTGACAAACAAACTCAAAGAAATTAAATACATCTAGGTTGGTTATAGTTTGACTTAACAAAAATAAGGTATATTACAACTATTACAAACGAGCCTTCTTATTTACTCGAATGGTTTTAGACAATAGGAAAGACGATTTTTAAATAACATGTCATCGAATTAGTGCCTTGTTCATTTACATGTCATCGAATGAGCAGATTGCTTTATCAGATGTCATAAAATTAGTAAATTGTTGTATAAGATGTCACCCAATGAGTAGATTGTTATATAAGATGTCATCGAATGAGCAGATTGTTCTATAAGATGTCATCGAATGAGCAGATTGTTCTATAAGATGCCATCGAATGAGTAGATTGTTCTAGACTATAACATGTCATCCAATGAGTATTGTTCTATAAGATGTCATCGAATGAGTAGATTATTCTATAAGATGTCATTAAATGAGTAGATTGTACTATAAGATGTCATTGAATGAGTAGATTGTTCTATAAGATGTCATCGAATTAGTAGATTGCTCTATAAGATGTCATCGAATGAGCAGATTGTTCTATAAGATGTCATCGAATGAGTAGATTGTTCTATAAGATGCCATCGAATGAGTAGATTGTTCTAGACTATAACATGTCATCCAATGAGTATTGTTCTATAAGATGTCATCGAATGAGTAGATTATTCTATAAGATGTCATTAAATGAGTAGATTGTACTATAAGATGTCATTGAATGAGTAGATTGTTCTATAAGATGTCATCGAATGAGTAGATTGTTCTATAAGATGTCATCGAATGAGCAGATTGTTCTATAAGATGTCATCGAATGAGCAGATTGTTCTATAAGATGCCATCGAATGAGTAGATTGTTCTAGACTATAACATGTCATCCAATGAGTAGATTGTTCTATAAGATGTCATCGAATGAGTAGATTGATCTAGACTATAACATGTCATCCAATGAGTATTGTTCTATAAGATGTCATCGAATGAGTAGATTATTCTATAAGATGTCATTAAATGAGTAGATTGTACTATAAGATGTCATTGAATGAGTAGATTGTTCTATAAGATGTCATCGAATGAGTAGATTGTTCTATAAGATGTCATCGAATGAGTAGATTGTTCTATAAGATGTCATCGAATGAGCAGATTGTTCTATAAGATGCCATCGAATGAGTAGATTGTTCTAGACTATAACATGTCATCCAATGAGTAGATTGTTCTATAAGATGTCATCGAATGAGTAGATTGTTCTAGACTATAACATGTCATCCAATGAGTATTGTTCTATAAGATGTCATCGAATGAGTAGATTATTCTATAGGATGTCATCGAATGAGTAGATTGTTCTATAATATGTCATCGAATAAGTAGATTATTCTATAAGATGTCATCTAATGAGCAGATTGTTCTATAAGATGTCATCGAATGAGTAGATTGTTCTATAAGATGTCATCGAATGAGTAGATTATTCTATAAGATGTCATCTAATGAGTAGATTGTTTTATAAGATGTCATCGAATGAGCAGATTGTTCTATAAGATGTCATCGAATGAGTAGATTATTCTATAAGATGTCATCTAATGAGTAGATTGTTTTATAAGATGTCATCGAATGAGCAGATTGTTCTATAAGATGTCATCGAATGAGTAGATTATTCTATAAGATGTCATTAAATGAGTAGATTGTTCTATAAGATGTCATCGAATAAGAAGATTGTTCTATAAGATGTCATCGAATGAGTAGATTGTTCTATAAGATGTCATCTAATGAGTACATTGTTCTATAAGATGTCATCGAATGAGCAGATTGTTCTATGAGATGTCATCGAATGAGTAGATTATTCTATAAGATGTCATCTAATAAGTAGATTGTACTAAAAGATGTCATCTACTGAGCAGATTGTTCTATAAGATGTCATCGAATGAGTAGATTGTTCTATAAGATGTCATCGAATGAGTAGATTGTTCTATAAGATGTCATCGAATGAGTAGATTGTTCTATAAGATGTTTTCGAATGAGCAGATTGTTCTATAAGATGTCATCGAATGAGCAGATTGTTCTATAAGATGTCATCGAATGAGTAGATTGTTCTATAAGATGCCATCGAATGAGTAGATTGTTCTAGACTATAACATGTCATCCAATGAGTATTGTTCTATAAGATGTCATCGAATGAGTAGATTATTCTATAAGATGTCATTAAATGAGTAGATTGTACTATAAGATGTCATTGAATGAGTAGATTGTTCTATAAGATGTCATCGAATGAGTAGATTGTTCTATAAGATGTCATCCAATGAGTAGATTGTTCTATAAGATGTCATCGAATGAGTAGATTGATCTAGACTATAACATGTCATCCAATGAGTATTGTTCTATAAGATGTCATCGAATGAGTAGATTATTCTATAAGATGTCATTAAATGAGTAGATTGTACTATACGATGTCATTGAATGAGTAGATTGTTCTATAAGATGTCATCGAATGAGTAGATTGTTCTATAAGATGTCATCGAATGAGCAGATTGTTCTATAAGATGCCATCGAATGAGTAGATTGTTCTAGACTATAACATGTCATCCAATGAGTAGATTGTTCTATAAGATGTCATCGAATGAGTAGATTGTTCTAGACTATAACATGTCATCCAATGAGTATTGTTCTATAAGATGTCATGGAATGAGTAGATTATTCTATAGGATGTCATCGAATGAGTAGATTGTTCTATAATATGTCATCGAATAAGTAGATTATTCTATAAGATGTCATCTAATGAGCAGATTGTTCTATAAGATGTCATCGAATGAGTAGATTGTTCTATAAGATGTCATCGAATGAGTAGATTATTCTATAAGATGTCATCTAATGAGTAGATTGTTTTATAAGATGTCATCGAATGAGCAGATTGTTCTATAAGATGTCATCGAATGAGTAGATTATTCTATAAGATGTCATTGAATGAGTAGATTGTTTTATAAGATGTCATCGAATGAGCAGATTGTTCTATAAGATGTCATCGAATGAGTAGATTATTCTATAAGATGTCATTAAATGAGTAGATTGTTCTATAAGATGTCATCGAATAAGAAGATTGTTCTATAAGATGTCATCGAATGAGTAGATTGTTCTATAAGATGTCATCTAATGAGTACATTGTTCTATAAGATGTCATCGAATGAGCAGATTGTTCTATGAGATGTCATCGAATGAGTAGATTATTCTATAAGATGTCATCTAATAAGTAGATTGTACTAAAAGATGTCATCTACTGAGCAGATTGTTCTATAAGATGTCATCGAATGAGTAGATTGTTCTATAAGATGTCATCGAATGAGTAGATTGTTCTATAAGATGTCATCGAATGAGTAGATTGTTCTATAAGATGTTTTCGAATGAGCAGATTGTTCTATAAGATGTCATCGAATGAGTAGATAGTTATAAATGATGTCATCGAATGAGTTACTTTTTGTATATCATTTCTTGGAATGAGTGGTTTGTTCTGGGACATGTCATTGAGTGGGTGGCTTGTTCTATGGCGTCATATCAGGGTCGTCCGTGAAGAGACCGTGGAAACTGTAGCTCAACTTCATATCCGCTGGTGTTGTAGCTCTTGCGACTTCCGTCATGGTGGCAGCGTACAACACGAGCAGGAAGGACGAGTGTCCTGGGGATGTGGCCACGATAGGACATAGGACAACACCTAGATATTTATTCATAGATCACTATACCAACCATTTTTTTCAGTCAATAACCTTTTATCTGTATAACATTTTATATATCTAGGGAAAAGTCATCTTTTGTATGACGAATACATTTTTAGCTCACCATCGACTTCTGCTGTTCTGTCTGGACCTGGCACAAAGACAGGCTCTGCTGGTAAATGATGTTCCTCACAGTACCACTCCAGAACTTTCTTCTCTGGAACATCTAACGTCATCAGCTTTAGAACAAACAATATATCAGATTTGAACCGTTTTTGTTTTTTCCATTTGATTCAGGTGGGTTTAAGTTCTAAAATACTGACTGCTTTGGATACTTGTTCTCCCTAAGACTATAATAAGATGGACCGCTTGTTCGATGTATCGAATTACTTCTTTTCGGAATTCCCGATTCTCTTTTGTATTATACACTTCCGTTTATTTAGTCGATATGATTTTCTCAATTAAAAATTAACAGCGGAAACATTTAGGCAAACATAGGAGCGTATACGTCATTTAAGACAGCGTTTATGGATGCGCACGGGAAAAGAACATATACGCTTTAAAAATAAAGCAGGCGGTCCATCTTATTATAGTCTTTTGTTCTCCCAAGCAAGGAAGAGAAGAATTGCCTTTTGTCTGAGACATACAGAGACGCACGCCAAGACACGAACAATCGAAACGCGTAGTTCCACTATCGATGGCGATAGCGCCAATTACTAGACATTTTGCCACGACTTTGATGTCCCATGTCTCCATCGCCAATGCAGCCGTCTGGAGTGGACGCTGTAACAAAAGATGGAGGCCATCTTAACAGCAGAACCCTAGGTTTTGGAATGTTAGCAAGTAGCCCCCCTGAGGCCTATCCCTTGCAAAATGAGACATTGGGGCCGCAAAGACATGGGAAGCGTCGTTGTAAAAAAAAAATATATAAATATAATTTAAGATAGCATTTTGAATCTTTTGAAAAAAAAAATCATTCCAAACATCCCCACCGCCCATTCCGCACGAGAAAACAGACCAAAACAATACATATTGTTCATAAAAGGTAGCATACCCTTCTCTGATTCATGTTGAAGATGGATGTCACGTGACCTGGTGGCGTTGTAGTCGTAGTTGATGCGGGGAAGCTCAAGGTCGTAAATTTCTGTAACAGTGAGCATGTACCGTTAGCCTACAATGTACAACACCTGTATCTATCAGACAAAACGTGAGCAGTCGATTCTAAGTGCAGCAGTCAATTCTAAAAGCAAAGTCAGTTCCAAGTGCAGCAGTCGATTCTAAAAGCAAAAGTCAATTCTAAGTGCAGCAGTAAATTCTAAAAGCAAAAGTCAGTTCCAAGTGCAGCAGTCAATTCTAAAAGCAAAAGTCAGTTCCAAGTGCAGCAGTCAATTCTAAAAGCAAAAGTCAGTTCCAAGTGCAGCAGTCAATTCTAAAAGCAAAAGTCAGTTCCAAGTGCAGCAGTCAATTCTAAAAGCAAAAGTCAGTTCCAAGTGCAGCAGTCAATTCTAAAAGCAAAAGTCAGTTCCAAGTGCAGCAGTCAATTCTAAAAGCAAAAGTCAATTCTAAAAGCAAAAGTTACTGCTAAGTGCAGCAGTCAATTCTAAGTGCCGCAGTCAATTCTAAAAGCAAAAGTCAGTTCTAAGTGCAGCAGTCAATTCTACGGGCAGCAGTCAATTCTAAGTATATCAGTCAGTTCTAAGTGCAGCAGTCAATTATAAGTGCAGCAGTCAATTCTAAGTGCAGCAGTCAATTCTAAGTGCATCAGTCAATTCTAAGTGCGGCAGTCAATTCTAAGTGCAGCAGTCAATTCTAATTGCAGCAGTCAATTCTAAGTGCGGCAGTCAATTCTAAGTGCCGCAGCCAATTCTAAGTACATCAGTCAATTCTAAGTACAGCAGTCAATTCTAAGTGCGGCAGCCAATTCTTTGTACATCAGTCAATTCTAAGTGCAGCAGTCAATTCTAAGTGCGGCAGCCAATTCTAAGTATATCAGTCAATTCTAAGTACATCAATCTATTCTAAGAGCAGCAGTCAATTCTAAGTGCAGCAGTCAATTCTAAGTGCAGCAGCCAATTCTAAGTGCAACAGTCAGTTCTTACTGGAGCAGTCGATTCTACTTGCAGCAGTCAGTTCTTATTAGAGCTGTCAGTAAAAAAAAATGGGGTAAAAATGGTCAAACGGCTAATGGTAGTGGACTAATTAGTGAGGTCAATTGCGAGTGATCTAAAGGTAGTATAAAAAATATCATTGGTATAATTTTCAGAAAACAGTTTAATATTTAGGCATTCTATATATCAAAATAGAAAGCAGACAAGCAAATGCCTTACCGTCAAAAATATAATCACTGGTAACTTGAATAACAGGTTCAGGTTTAGCTTGATCAGTCAATATGGCCGTCGCCCTAGTGTTGTCAAGTTTGACCAGATTTTCTCCCGTAGAATCCTAAAAATAAGGAATTTTTTTTGTGTGAATTTTTCTTGCTAGACATTTTGGTTTAGTTAAAAATTAAAGTGTATTTGTTACAACAGCGTTGAGAACAAAGTATCGTGCATTTGTTACAACAGCGTTGAGAACAAAGTATCGTGCATTTGTAACAACAGCGTTGAGAACAAAGTATCGTGCATTTGTTACAACAGCCGTTGATAACAAAGTATCGTGCATTTGTTACAACAGCCGTTGATAACAAAGTATCGTGCATTTATTACAACAGCCGTTGAGAACAAAGTATCGTGCATTTGTTACAACAGCGTTGAGAACAAAGTATCGTGCATTTGTTACATAAGCGCTGAGAACAAAGTATCGTGCATTTGTTACAACAGCGTTGAGAACAAAGTATCGTGCATTTGTTATACAACAGCCGTTGATAACAAAGTAACGTGCATTTGTTACAACAGCCGTTGATAACAAAGTTTCGTGCATTTGTTACAACAGCCATTGAAAACAAAGTATTGTGCATTTGTTACAACAGCCGTTGAGATCAAAGTATCGTGCATTTGTTACAACAGCCGTTGAGAACAAAGTAATGTGCATGTGTTACAACTGCCATTGAGAACAAAGCGATTGTATGTCAAGCACAATAATTTTAGAAATCTCTAAAATATTTGTCTTAGCTGATGCCACGAGGTGTGTCTTTTCATGGTAATTTCTAAGGATGAATGGTCAATGCCGGCTTGGTTATGCGGTTAGTTCTCCGAACTGTCAACAGAATGATTACCCGATTTTTTAATTTTAAATAAAAAAAATATTGGTTTAATATAGGTCTTAGGCTTAGTGGGTCATGCTTTGTTTGTTTCCTGTGCCAAACTTCATTTCCGTATGAGGCTATTTCTAAATCTTCTTACTCTGAGAAAAACCTCTTCAGTTGGCCTTTAAAGGCGAGCTTTATAAAACCATATTAAATGAAATGTGAACAAATGCGGAATGTTACCTTTGGCACGACTAAAGGCAGGACGAATCTGGCAAAGTGAGCCTTGCTGCTCATGGTAAAAATTTTCTTTGCACAGCGACTCCAAGTACAGCTCTTTCATGATCCCGGCATCCTTGAACAGGCAGACGTCACAGATAATGCAGACATCGTCCTCGTAGCAGTTGATGCAGTGGAACACGAAGCCGCGTGGGGCTGAGTAGGTCACCGGAACTTTCTTCCCAGTCTCCTTCGACACAACTACGATCATGAGCTGGAACAGAAATGAAGCTGCCAACATGTCGCTTTATTTGCAAAGTGATAGATCTAGAGACTCTAGACTATATTCATTGTTAAATGTTTCAAAGTAAATCGCCACGCATAAACGAAATCACGAAGAAGACTGCTAACAATGATTAATACGTGTAAACAAAATTAAATAAATAGATATTGATTTTTTATCCTATCGGATACTGACATTTGACAATGGTACATTACTTTTGATTGGATACTGATAAAGGGTACGTTATTTTTGGTTGGATACTGACAATGGTAGGTAACTTTTGATTGGATACTGAGAGTGGTACATTACTTTTGATTGGATACTGACAGTGGAACATTACTTTTGATTGGATACTGACAGTGGTACATTAACTTTTTATTGGATATTGACAGTGGTACATTACTTTTGATTGGATACTGACCAATGGTATGCTACATTCGTCATCGGGTGGTTAAAATACTTACAACTGACAACCCCTTATCCCCCTCCCCCAAAAAAAAATTCGATGGAAAACTTGAAAGCTACATATCTTTTTATTTTAGACAGGATTACTTTTTCTTCTATTAGCCTTGACACGGATATTCTAAATAGCCTTCACAATCTTTCTAAGAATATGATCTTTAGAACGTTTTCAAATATCACATACAATTAATAAACAAATATTTCTTTTGCATTCTCAGTTGAGACTGGTATCAAATTAAAGGACATTCACAATAACATGCTTGTAATTTTTGTATATAAACGGTTTTTCATTAATAAATTATCAACACGATTTGGGGGGGGGGGGGTATGTTGGATTGCATTCAAATTTTCAGCAAAAAGACTACGGTAAATTCTCTATCGCACTAAATAATGATTAATTATGATGAATTAAAAAAAGACTATGTGAAGATGGACCGCTTGCTCTATTTTTAGAGCGTATATGTTCTTTTTTCCGTGCGCATCCGATAACGCTGTCTTAAAATGACTTCTACGCTCCTACGTTTGTCTAAATGTTTACGCTGTATAGGTCTACAACTTTCCATTTATATTTTAAATTTTCATTGAGTGTATCCTAGCGATTAAATAAAACGGAAGTGCTCAGTACAAAAGGGAATCGTGAATTCCGAAAAGAAGTCATTCGAGTCATCAAAAAGCAGTCCATCTTATTAATGGTATTGATTATCAAAAATAAGTAATTTTTTTTGTAAATAGTGAAAATAGTTTTACAAAGAGATTTGCTCATTTGAAAACGTTCAGAAAAAACGTTAGATTAGTTTTACAAAGAGATTTGCTCATTTGAAAACGTTCAGAAAAGACGTTAGATTAGTTTTACAAAGAGATTTGCTCATTTGAAAACGTTCAGAAAAGACGTTAGATTAGTTTTACAAAGAGATTTGCTCATTTGAAAACGTTCAGAAAAAACGTTCGATTAGTTTTACAAAGAGATTTGCTCATTTGAAAACGTTCAGAAAAAACGTTAGATTAGTTTTACAAAGAGATTTGCTCATTTGAAAACGTTCAGAAAAAACTTCGATTAGTTTTACAAAGAGATTTGCTCATTTGAAAACGTTCAGAAAAAACGTTCGATTAGTTTTACAAAGAGATTTGCTCATTTGAAAACGTTCAGAAAAAACGTTAGATTAGTTTTACAAAGAGATTTGCTCATTTGAAAACGTTCAGAAAAAACGTTAGATTAGTTTTACAAAGAGATTTGCTCATTTGAAAACGTTCAGAAAAGACGTTAGATTAGTTTTACAAAGAGATTTGCTCATTTGAAAACGTTCAGAAAAGACGTTAGATTAGTTTTACAAAGAGATTTGCTCATTTGAAAACGTTCAGAAAAGACGTTAGATTAGTTTTACAAAGAGATTTGCTCATTTGAAAACGTTCAGAAAAGACGTTAGATTAGTTTTACAAAGAGATTTGCTCATTTGAAAACGTTCAGAAAAGACGTTAGATTAGTTTTACAAAGAGATTTGCTCATTTGAAAACGTTCAGAAAAGACGTTCGATTAGTTTTACAAAGAGATTTGCTCATTTGAAAACGTTCAGAAAAGACGTTAGATTAGTTTTACAAAGAGATTTGCTCATTTGAAAACGTTCAGAAAAGACGTTAGATTAGTTTTACAAAGAGATTTGCTCATTTGAAAACGTTCAGAAAAGACGTTAGATTAGTTTTACAAAGAGATTTGCTCATTTGAAAACGTTCAGAAAAGACGTTAGATTAGTTTTACAAAGAGATTTGCTCATTTGAAAACGTTCAGAAAAGACGTTAGATTAGTTTTACAAAGAGATTTGCTCATTTGAAAACGTTCAGAAAAGACGTTAGATTAGTTTTACAAAGAGATTTGCTCATTTGAAAACGTTCAGAAAAGACGTTAGATTAGTTTTACAAAGAGATTTGCTCATTTGAAAACGTTCAGAAAAGACGTTAGATTAGTTTTACAAAGAGATTTGCTCATTTGAAAACGTTCAGAAAAGACGTTAGATTAGTTTTACAAAGAGATTTGCTCATTTGAAAAAGTTCAGAAAAAACGTTCGATTAGTTTTACAAAGAGATTTGCTCATTTGAAAACGTTCAGAAAAGACGTTCGATTAGTTTTACAAAGAGATTTGCTCATTTGAAAACGTTCAGAAAAGACGTTAGATTAGTTTTACAAAGAGATTTGCTCATTTGAAAACGTTCAGAAAAAACGTTAGATTAGTTTTACAAAGAGATTTGCTCATTTGAAAACGTTCAGAAAAGACGTTAGATTAGTTTTACAAAGAGATTTGCTCATTTGAAAACGTTCAGAAAAGACGTTAGATTAGTTTTACAAAGAGATTTGCTCATTTGAAAACGTTCAGAAAAGACGTTAGATTAGTTTTACAAAGAGATTTGCTCATTTGAAAACGTTCAGAAAAGACGTTAGATTAGTTTTACAAAGAGATTTGCTCATTTGAAAACGTTCAGAAAAGACGTTAGATTAGTTTTACAAAGAGATTTGCTCATTTGAAAACGTTCAGAAAAGACGTTAGATTAGTTTTACAAAGAGATTTGCTCATTTGAAAACGTTCAGAAAAGACGTTCGAATATTTTTTCAAAGAGATTTGCTCATTTGAAAACGTTCAGAAAAGACGTTAGATTAGTTTTACAAAGAGATTTGCTCATTTGAAAACGTTCAGAAAAGACGTTAGATTAGTTTTACAAAGAGATTTGCTCATTTGAAAACGTTCAGAAAAGACGTTAGATTAGTTTTACAAAGAGATTTGCTCATTTGAAAACGTTCAGAAAAGACGTTAGATTAGTTTTACAAAGAGATTTGCTCATTTGAAAACGTTCAGAAAAGACGTTAGATTAGTTTTACAAAGAGATTTGCTCATTTGAAAACGTTCAGAAAAGACGTTCGATTAGTTTTACAAAGAGATTTGCTCATTTGAAAACGTTCAGAAAAGACGTTAGATTAGTTTTACAAAGAGATTTGCTCATTTGAAAACGTTCAGAAAAGACGTTAGATTAGTTTTACAAAGAGATTTGCTCATTTGAAAACGTTCAGAAAAGACGTTAGATTAGTTTTACAAAGAGATTTGCTCATTTGAAAACGTTCAGAAAAGACGTTCGATTAGTTTTACAAAGAGATTTGCTCATTTGAAAACGTTCAGAAAAGACGTTAGATTAGTTTTACAAAGAGATTTGCTCATTTGAAAACGTTCAGAAAAGACGTTAGATTAGTTTTACAAAGAGATTTGCTCATTTGAAAACGTTCAGAAAAGACGTTAGATTAGTTTTACAAAGAGATTTGCTCATTTGAAAACGTTCAGAAAAGACGTTAGATTAGTTTTACAAAGAGATTTGCTCATTTGAAAACGTTCAGAAAAGACGTTAGATTAGTTTTACAAAGAGATTTGCTCATTTGAAAACGTTCAGAAAAAACGTTCGATTAGTTTTACAAAGAGATTTGCTCATTTGAAAACGTTCAGAAAAGACGTTCGATTAGTTTTACAAAGAGATTTGCTCATTTGAAAACGTTCAGAAAAGACGTTAGATTAGTTTTACAAAGAGATTTGCTCATTTGAAAACGTTCAGAAAAGACGTTAGATTAGTTTTACAAAGAGATTTGCTCATTTGAAAACGTTCAGAAAAGACGTTCGATTAGTTTTACAAAGAGATTTGCTCATTTGAAAACGTTCAGAAAAGACGTTAGATTAGTTTTACAAAGAGATTTGCTCATTTGAAAACGTTCAGAAAAGACGTTAGATTAGTTTTACAAAGAGATTTGCTCATTTGAAAACGTTCAGAAAAGACGTTAGATTAGTTTTACAAAGAGATTTGCTCATTTGAAAACGTTCAGAAAAGACGTTAGATTAGTTTTACAAAGAGATTTGCTCATTTGAAAACGTTCAGAAAAGACGTTAGATTAGTTTTACAAAGAGATTTGCTCATTTGAAAACGTTCAGAAAAGACGTTAGATTAGTTTTACAAAGAGATTTGCTCATTTGAAAACGTTCAGAAAAGACGTTAGATTAGTTTTACAAAGAGATTTGCTCATTTGAAAACGTTCAGAAAAGACGTTAGATTAGTTTTACAAAGAGATTTGCTCATTTGAAAACGTTCAGAAAAAACGTTCGATTAGTTTTACAAAGAGATTTGCTCATTTGAAAACGTTCAGAAAAGACGTTCGATTAGTTTTACAAAGAGATTTGCTCATTTGAAAACGTTCAGAAAAGACGTTAGATTAGTTTTACAAAGAGATTTGCTCATTTGAAAACGTTCAGAAAAGACGTTAGATTAGTTTTACAAAGAGATTTGCTCATTTGAAAACGTTCAGAAAAGACGTTAGATTAGTTTTACAAAGAGATTTGCTCATTTGAAAACGTTCAGAAAAGACGTTCGAATATTTTTTCAAAGAGATTTGCTCATTTGAAAACGTTCAGAAAAGACGTTCGATTAGTTTTACAAAGAGATTTGCTCATTTGAAAACGTTCAGAAAAGACGTTAGATTAGTTTTACAAAGAGATTTGCTCATTTGAAAACGTTCAGAAAAAACGTTAGATTAGTTTTACAAAGAGATTTGCTCATTTGAAAACGTTCAGAAAAGACGTTAGATTAGTTTTACAAAGAGATTTGCTCATTTGAAAACGTTCAGAAAAGACGTTAGATTAGTTTTACAAAGAGATTTGCTCATTTGAAAACGTTCAGAAAAGACGTTAGATTAGTTTTACAAAGAGATTTGCTCATTTGAAAACGTTCAGAAAAGACGTTAGATTAGTTTTACAAAGAGATTTGCTCATTTGAAAACGTTCAGAAAAGACGTTAGATTAGTTTTACAAAGAGATTTGCTCATTTGAAAACGTTCAGAAAAGACGTTAGATTAGTTTTACAAAGAGATTTGCTCATTTGAAAACGTTCAGAAAAGACGTTAGATTAGTTTTACAAAGAGATTTGCTCATTTGAAAACGTTCAGAAAAGACGTTAGATTAGTTTTACAAAGAGATTTGCTCATTTGAAAACGTTCAGAAAAGACGTTAGATTAGTTTTACAAAGAGATTTGCTCATTTGAAAACGTTCAGAAAAGACGTTAGATTAGTTTTACAAAGAGATTTGCTCATTTGAAAACGTTCAGAAAAGACGTTCGATTAGTTTTACAAAGAGATTTGCTCATTTGAAAACGTTCAGAAAAGACGTTAGATTAGTTTTACAAAGAGATTTGCTCATTTGAAAACGTTCAGAAAAGACGTTAGATTAGTTTTACAAAGAGATTTGCTCATTTGAAAACGTTCAGAAAAGACGTTAGATTAGTTTTACAAAGAGATTTGCTCATTTGAAAACGTTCAGAAAAGACGTTCGATTAGTTTTACAAAGAGATTTGCTCATTTGAAAACGTTCAGAAAAGACGTTAGATTAGTTTTACAAAGAGATTTGCTCATTTGAAAACGTTCAGAAAAGACGTTAGATTAGTTTTACAAAGAGATTTGCTCATTTGAAAACGTTCAGAAAAGACGTTAGATTAGTTTTACAAAGAGATTTGCTCATTTGAAAACGTTCAGAAAAGACGTTCGATTAGTTTTACAAAGAGATTTGCTCATTTGAAAACGTTCAGAAAAGACGTTAGATTAGTTTTACAAAGAGATTTGCTCATTTGAAAACGTTCAGAAAAAACGTTCGATTAGTTTTACAAAGAGATTTGCTCATTTGAAAACGTTCAGAAAAGACGTTAGATTAGTTTTACAAAGAGATTTGCTCATTTGAAAACGTTCAGAAAAGACGTTAGATTAGTTTTACAAAGAGATTTGCTCATTTGAAAACGTTCAGAAAAGACGTTCGATTAGTTTTACAAAGAGATTTGCTCATTTGAAAACGTTCAGAAAAGACGTTAGATTAGTTTTACAAAGAGATTTGCTCATTTGAAAACGTTCAGAAAAGACGTTAGATTAGTTTTACAAAGAGATTTGCTCATTTGAAAACGTTCAGAAAAGACGTTAGATTAGTTTTACAAAGAGATTTGCTCATTTGAAAACGTTCAGAAAAGACGTTAGATTAGTTTTACAAAGAGATTTGCTCATTTGAAAACGTTCAGAAAAGACGTTAGATTAGTTTTACAAAGAGATTTGCTCATTTGAAAACGTTCAGAAAAGACGTTCGATTAGTTTTACAAAGAGATTTGCTCATTTGAAAACGTTCAGAAAAGACGTTCGATTAGTTTTACAAAGAGATTTGCTCATTTGAAAACGTTCAGAAAAGACGTTAGATTAGTTTTACAAAGAGATTTGCTCATTTGAAAACGTTCAGAAAAGACGTTAGATTAGTTTTACAAAGAGATTTGCTCATTTGAAAACGTTCAGAAAAGACGTTAGATTAGTTTTACAAAGAGATTTGCTCATTTGAAAACGTTCAGAAAAGACGTTAGATTAGTTTTACAAAGAGATTTGCTCATTTGAAAACGTTCAGAAAAGACGTTAGATTAGTTTTACAAAGAGATTTGCTCATTTGAAAACGTTCAGAAAAGACGTTAGATTAGTTTTACAAAGAGATTTGCTCATTTGAAAACGTTCAGAAAAGACGTTAGATTAGTTTTACAAAGAGATTTGCTCATTTGAAAACGTTCAGAAAAGACGTTCGATTAGTTTTACAAAGAGATTTGCTCATTTGAAAACGTTCAGAAAAGACGTTAGATTAGTTTTACAAAGAGATTTGCTCATTTGAAAACGTTCAGAAAAGACGTTCGATTAGTTTTACAAAGAGATTTGCTCATTTGAAAACGTTCAGAAAAGACGTTAGATTAGTTTTACAAAGAGATTTGCTCATTTGAAAACGTTCAGAAAAGACGTTCGATTAGTCAAACAGTTGCAAGTTATTGTCTTTATAATTATGTTTTTATTTGACACAGGGTTTGTAGTTCGTGTACTTTGTGTGGGTTGATATGTATATGGAAGCGCTAATGGACGTATCTTATCTTATACACAAGCTGAATTGCTCGGCGCTGCCTGGGTGGAAATAAAACAGGGCTGTAAAAGCTACAGATAAAAATGTTACAAACTACAAAGAACCGAAAGCTATAAATCTAATAATTTAAACAAATATTATTTTTTTACTGAAGACTTTTAGAATTGTCCGGTGTTGCTCGTAAATTTACAATTTCTTTTTTTTTAAAGTAATATTAATTGAATTAAAGACCAAGTGAAGAGGTTTTTCTCAAAGGAACGAGATTTGGAATAGCCTCATACGGCAGTGACGTATCACAAGGGAAATAAATAAATAAAAATAGACGCTATAAATCTATATTTAACCATTTTGTTAAAAATAAGAACCGGGAAAAGATTCAAAACATGTGGCAATAGATTCAAAACACGTGACAATATTCATTTTTCCTAGTCGGAATCCTTTATGTTACGTCACTTTCCTATATTGCCGGAAATAAAAACATCTCAAATGGCTACGAGATTTGGAGTAATCATCCGAAAAACACACACATTTAAGTGCAAATATTGAACTAATTACTTAAAATGTATCTTTGATATTTTGTATAAATGTTTTTTTTTAACATTCAGATACTGAATACACTATTTACTATCAAAATCAAATGTTAACTCAATTTTGATAAAAAGCTCTTCACTTGGTCTTTAAAATAACCGTGGAACGAAAAGGTATAGACCAACTGCCGAATCGAACCCGGGTCGCCCGCATGGCAGTCCGATACGTTAACCACAATCGCAAAAGTATAATTTGAGAAAATACGGTCGCGTGTCTTTATATAAAAAATATGATTGGGTGAACACACACAGTCTACTTTATATATATAGAATATTACAGACGCGCTTTCGATAAAGAAGATAATGGGCCGTATTGCTGCTGAGAGTTAACACCCTTGCCCCTTTTACAAGTCAATCTTTTATGACTTACTTGTAATTTACAAGTCAGTCATAAAAGATTGACTTGTATAAGGGGCAAGGGTGTTAACTCTCAGCAGCAATACGGCCCATTGCGTCCTACGCTCATTCGAGGATTGAGTTTTGCATTTCTATTCGTGTTTTAAATGATGTTAAGTTACTGGTTTTTCTGTTGTTTTTTTCAGGCAACCATGCCCGGATGCCACTCGTGAATAAAAAGTTCTTAGGGCCTATATGCATTTGTTCTCGCATAAGGGATAAGGAAAGTGTTTTTGTCTTTATGTTTATCAGAGCTTTTGTCTTTGTGTTGTATTTTTTAATTAGAATTAAATGCCTTATGTATTATTAATGCCTTATGTATTATTAATGGTCTACCCTTTGCTATTACGTCCTCTAGTGTTTCTAGGTTTAGTGATTTTATTATTGGTGTTACTCTTGTCAGTTGTGAATATTCGTTAGTAGCCTAATGCAGGGGTCGGCAACCTTTTGCTAACAGTGTGCCAAACTAGGATTTCTAAACCATTCAGCGTGCCAACAGCCTAAATGTCAACCTGTTCTGTTATAGCCTACTTGTTTTATTATTTTGTTTTATAGATTAATTAAACTTTTCCAATGTATGGTAATTACATTGTAAACATTAGTTGGTTGCCAAGATAAGGATCTATCAACTGTTAATATTGATTATATTTTGTTCTCAGTTCATCTGAGATTTTATTTATTATATTTTTCAAAGACACTGATAATGATACGCCAGTATCGTTAGGCAGAATTGATACGTAGTAATCATACAAACTGGGTAGTAAATGTAATGTTTACAAAATGTGCATATACATTTTTTGTCCTATAATATTTAAATAATTTTCAACTAGTTTTTACAGTTTGGTCATTAAAAAGTTCTAAAGTTGTAGACCATTTAGTCTTTTCTAAAAGAAAAAAAAGAAACATAATATTAGAAATATTAGAGCGAAGAAAACGGATTAATTATCTCCCATTAATGAAAATTAAGTATCTTAATTAGATTCAATAAGTGATGCCAAACAAGTTATGTTATGTAATATAACAACTATTACTGACCAATTAATATTTATTTACATAAATCGAGCATTACAAGATTTAATTATTAAAGGTATCAAATTAATTTAGGTTGCCGACCGCTGGCCTAATGAACCTTGAAGCTCTTTCCTGAATTTGTTGTAATTTTTAAATGTTTTTCTTTAGTTGATAGGCCCCATATAGATGATGCATATTCTAGTATAAGTCTTACTAATGTGAAATAGCATTTTAGTTTTATGTTCTTAGTTAATGTTTAAATACTCTATGTCTATCTTAAGGAAGAGGTTTCGCATTCGGGATACTCTGTAATTTTGTGGTACTCTGTCGGTAGGTTTGCATGCAACGTCATTGTGATAACATATACCTCCAAAAAGGAAGACCATACGATAAAGCCAGATGTTTGTTTGTTACTAACCGGTTCGCCCGTTAGAACCGCCATGACCGAAGCCAAAAGGTTAGCTTTCGGTTTGCTTACGGTTTCGGCCAAAACTGAGATTGACTTGCGGTCATCAGCCGAATATCTATTTTAACTTTCAAAACTCAAAATGCTACGCTAGTGTTGCATCTATTACTCTGCTTATTGATACTTTCATTTACTTAAAACTATTGCGAATTAATCTGTGTAAAGTAGAGATGTTAAACGAAAACCGGATTTTGGGAGGAAATCATTCATAACTGTGTCCCACGATTTATTTATCTTCTGAAGAAATATTTTTAAACCCTGTTTGATTAGCACAAAAGAATTCCTTAACCTTAAATGCTTTGCAAACACTAATTAATCAAAGGCTTATTATTGTTTGTTTTTTCAAAGCCCAAGTATTGCTTGCAATACAAGCACATCAACAGTCTTTTTCAAACTTAAATATTCTTTTAATGTGTGCAACTTGTATCATATTTATATTAAAATTAGATGTGACAAGTAAAAAAAAAATTTTTTTACTTTTGTGACTTTTTATGTCACAATTTAGCATCTATTGATAATCGCGTCACAGTTTCATCTGAATACATTATAGTACAGTACTGTGAACTTTATAGAGGTTTAGTTATACATGGGTATAGAAATAAAATAAAAAACATATTTTTGAAGACAGTGGGGGATAACTAACTTTTGTCATAACAAGGGACTAGGACGTACCCAGGTGTAAGCATCAAGGTTTGTCTGAAATAACAAAATTTAAATTTAAGTAGGCTATATACATAGGTTGTTTTTTTCTGAAATAAAATCTTATAAATGTGTTTATCTTTATCTTATCTTATCTTATCTTATAAGTTTACAGACGTTCCTTCTAGGTAGAAGATTATTACGTCCACTTGGCCCAAAACTCCTGCAGGGCGACAGGGATCCGCCGGTGGCAGGGCTAGAACCCGCGACCTGTCAGTTGGTTTTTGGTTGACAGTCCGGTGATCTAACCGCTGGACCAGCCGGCTTTGTTTTGTGAAATAACAAGCTATATGTTTGTTAAGGTGAGAGATGATGTCTGTGATAATAGTGCATTTATATACATTATTGAGCCAATATTTTGCACATTTATTTCAAATAAAATCAACCTTAAATGTAATTTCAACAAACAAATGTCAATTATATTTTCTTGCAACTGTAAAAGTAAGCTTTGGCAACATTTAAATACTAAGTCAATGTTTTTTTTGGTCAATAAAGAGAATGAATAAATTCCATCACTTTAGGCTATAATTTAGGCTATAATTTAGGCTATAATTTAGGCTATAATTTAGGGTTACAGTCATACGTGTTCTTTGGTTCTTAATATTATTCAAACTGTTATTTATCTTACAGACAATCTTCTGTGAAGTAGATTATAGCTAATATCGAAGTATCGCTTATACTTTGTTATGAGAAAACTTAAGTTAGAGACGAGAGCAGATTCAAGTTTAGTTTACATGAACCTGTAATACATCCATCAGAAAATGGTGCCATCCATCCGATGAGTGTGACGTAATCCTCAGGCTGTGGAGAAAACGTCACAGTTCACAATAAACGTCAGATATCGCACCTATTGACAAGTCTTAACGATTACGCATGCATAAAAGGTCGCAGAGAAAAACATTTCCGGTCCCATTCGATCATTTGCTTCGAAACATGTCTGTGTGCTACGTTACTGGCTGTACGAAACGTTGTAGGGGATTAATTTTTTTTCATTTCCAAAAGATGTCGCCAAAAGAAAACGATGGATTGTGAATGTCAGATTTGAAGAATCACCTATTTATAATCACAAACTAATTGCTTGATGCAAAAGAAATCAATTGTCAAACACCACCAAAAGTATGTTTTTTTGTTTACGAAAATGGCGGGAAATGTCACCGGAAGTTCACGATCTCTTCCATCAGAAAAGGTCACACCTCATTAAGACTTGTCAATTGAATTTCAAATACATAGCCGACTTATTGAAATAAATTATTCTTCTTTCTTTCAATGCATCGTTTCTTTCGTTTACTATATTAAAGATATTGCCTATATTATTATTTACACAATTTCTCCACACTTTTTTTTTCTCAATCGCATCAGCACAAAAATGATTTAATTGTGGCTCAGGAGGTCCTCAAAAAGTTATATTTTTAATTTGAGTTTCTGTTAAATTGGATACTGTTGAATTAAAATGATCAAATAATCTTGTATCAAATACTTTGAGTGTATGTCTAGTAGTTGTTGTCATTTGATGAATGACATTTGATTGGATAATTTCGTTTTTCGAATCCGATGTAAAGTTTGCAATCAGTATAAAGCTGGAAAACTTGGAGTTGATTATAATAATCACACTTGATGTGCTAAACACAATTATGTCACAAATAAGAATTATAACTGACACAATAAGAAGTATTATCACAGCTCTCTTCAGGATTATCTGGCTCATGTTTCTGTAAAAAAATGAAATACAAATTTTCTAAAGTTACGATTCATGACAGGATTAACTTCATTTGCTAAGCTTAAAAAAACCTTAAGTAATAAACATTATTCTAGTGACACTAACTGTAATTTATTTCTTTGATTTTAAAAACGGTTTGATTAGGTTATTGCTAGGTAGCCTATGCTAGATATGATAGACATTCTAAAAAAGTTAATTAATTAGATATGCTAAATATGCTAAATATGCTAGATATGAAATATATGCTAAATAATTTAGATAAGCTAGAAAAGCTATTTTAAACAAATGTCTCTGTCGTATCTAGGGCGTTTGCAATCCCGTGACAAAAAGCACGTGATTTGTGTTTACTTTGAGTAATGGTGTACAATTAAATATGGCCGCTGTATTAATAAAGTTTCATATAGGCTCGAGCTTTTTTTAAATGATGTGCTGTGTTTTAAGTCTTATTAAGATTTAAGCTGTATTATGTATGTTAAATAAAATAGGCTATTTTATTATTATCATAGACATAGATCATAGACGATGTGAGCCTAATAGTGACTTGACTAGATAGCCTATTCACCAACAATATCACTTGACATCGTAGCCTAGCCTACGAAACATTAAAAGTGTAGGCCTATAAAGTGAAATTGAAAGTGTAAATAGGTCTAGCCGGCCCTAGCCTAATCACATTAATCAATTAATCTACAATACTACTATTTACCTCCTTATTTTTGAGTAGGATAGCCAATATTCAGATGTGAATTTTGCATGATAAAGAAGTAATTTACTTTCACCACGTTACGTTTGTACCTCAAGTGGGTTCTATATTTACACAAATACGTCACTAAATTTACACAAAAAAACTTAAGCTCCGCCTACTGAGAACGCTCTATTGTGATCACATTTTCTTTTTACTTGTACGTGATTCTGTAGAGCCTTCAGGCATGCAATGAACTGCTTATTAGGCCTATAGTTCAGAAAACTTTTAAGTCTTTAAAATGAATCATTTTAGAAAAGTATGACAACAACATAAAGCTAAGCTTAAAACAAGAATAAGATCAGATCCCTACAATGATATCTAAATCTTACAACTTACATGTCACAGACGTTACTTCGAAATAGAAGATTATTTCATCATAAGATTATCCGTGGGTTGAGCCTAGTCTTGCATTTTGATTCTAGTTTTAAATGACGTTAAGACGATGCCTTCAAACTGCAAGAAAAAATAAAAGAATTACATTACAGTTTGCAGTAAAATGTGAGTCTTTGTTTAACGTCTCTGAGTTTAACGATTTCTTCATTTTCAAGTAGGCTTTTTGTAATATTATGAGTTGTAGAAAAATATTTACCTTACCGATAAAACTCGAATAACTGAACAACATACAACATGGAATGGTTAGACTCTATATCAACACTTGAACAAAACGTATTTGTAATCAGCTTACTAACGTGCATGAACACAGTGTGCTGTCTACATATTAACATCTGAATAGGTTAAATAAACAGAGCGTAAAAACTATAGATCGATAGAAATAAAGAGAGATACGCTTCGATCATTTTCCTGACATTGTAAGTCCAATCATACCTGGTAAATATACACAGAATCCAACACACTGTACTAGCAGGCCTCAACACATTATTGTAATTACATACAATGGCAAGTTGAACTAAACGCTCTGATTGTCATGAATGAAAGGGGGCATAATCTAAAGTGAACACGGTGTGAAAATGTCGGGCCCTATACTATAAGATAACATAAGAATGGGCATTTCTTATAACGCCTCTATCCATGCTTTTAAATTAGCATGCTCGGTGCGCTCTTGGTGTGATTTGCAGTGACAGATGTATTAGCCAACGAGAAAGGTCTTTAAGTTCTTTTTAAAAGATTCTCTTGTCCCAGACTCTCTCAGTGTCTGAGATAAACTGTTCCATAGAGGAAGCTAGCGCACTCCCTGGTACTTTTGTGTCCATCCAAACTAGGAGTTTTGAGGAGTGACTGTGTTGAAGAGCGCAGTTCCCTAGATCAGGGTTCGGCAACCTTTTGCTAACAGTGTGCCAAACTAGGATTTCTAAATCATTCAGCGTGCCAACAACCTAAAAGTCAACCTGCTTTATTATAGGCCTACTTTTTAACAATTCAATTATTTTTCTGGGACAATTAATTTAACTCCATAGCAAGACCAAGGCCAAAAGCAAAGGAGATTTATAAAGAAAATCATTAAAGTTAAAGCGTTTTGTATTTAATACAAAATATACGTGTTTGTGATTATCATCCTTTTTATTTGCATTTATATCAAACACAAATATTTATTACCATACTTTCACATATATGGTAATTATTGTCTAAACATTATCATTTGTTAGCCAAGTTAAGGATCTAATACCTGCTAATATTATATTTGATCTCAGTTTAACTGAGATATTTTTTAATTTGTGTTTTAGTTACATATAGATATTGGAGGTATTAAAGTTAAGCGGAATAGATACGTAGTAATCATTCAAACTGGGTAGTTAATGTCATGTTTAAAAATATACATATACATTCTTTATTCCTATAATATTTATATAATTTTCAAATGCTTTTTTTACAGTTTGATCACTTCAAAGTTATATATTGTAAGCCATTTATTTTGTAAAAAAAAAAAAAAAAAAGAAATATTAGCGGGAAAAAACGGGTTAATTACCTCCCTTGAATTAAAAAAACGTGTTCACATTAAATTTATATTTTGATTCAATAGTGATGCCAAACAAGTTACGTTTTGTAATATAAAAAATATTACTGACTAATTATTATTTCTTTATATAAATCCAACATTATGATATTCATGACAAGATTTAATTCTTAGAGGATTTTAATAATTTACGTTAAACAGTTGTTAATAAACTTTTCCTGAATTAATTGCTTGTCCATTTATATGTCTTAGGCCTAATATAGGGATGTACATGTAGTTAAATGTATTGAAATTGATTTCATGGCAAGATATATCCAGTTTCAATGCAAATCCATTCCAGTGGTTCTTGTAAATGTAAATTCAACTCACTGAAATGTGTCGCTATGTCATTCAGAAACATCGGCTTCAAGTTCAACAGTCAATTTTCCTCATTCAGAAAATGTTGTTTTTTTTTTCATCAATAAAAAAACACCTCTTGGGGATTTCTCGCGTGCTATTGAAAATCGCTGTGTGCCAGGTTTGGCACGCGTGCCTTAGGTTGCCGATCGAAGCCCTAGATGGCTCATGCCTTGATATAAGCTCTCGAAAATAGGAAGGAGCAATGCCCTTTATGCATCCGTACGTAATGGACATAATTTTGTGCTCTATTCGCTTTATCACCGGGAGCCAGTGGAGATCCCTTAGTGTTGGGGAGATATGATCCTGCCTCCACAATATCAAATGTCTACAATATCAAATACTAAGAATAAAACTCGTAATAAAATTGTTTATTTTAAGAAAAAAGCAGTTTGGATTTTAAAAAAATTGAAAAGTATACATTAAACCTGATTTAATATTAAATTAAAAGCAATTGAATGTATTTTATATTTAATTAGGAATGAGTGGGAATAAGTCTATACAGGCAACTTGTTCAAACTGTCATTTTTATTTTGGCAAAGTATAAAGTAGGCCCCTATTATTGTGTTTAATATTAAGTAGGTCTACATCGTTTACTTCTAATTTTTTTTTTAAATTGAATAACATACACAGACTGAAAATATCATTTGAGTGACAATTATTTATACTTTAATATTTCATAACTAATGTAATTATAACAGCCGCCCTCACTGTTCAAATGCGAGGGATGCTCAAGAGACTGCCACTCGAGGATCGGGCTGTTCAGTCACAGCAAGCGCTGCCCCTCATTGAAATCCCAAAACCCCAAGGGCACATCCATTGTCTTGCGAGACAGATAGGAGCCATATATATATAAAACTTAACATTTAAAACATTAATAAAATTGCAAGACTAGACTCGGACCACGGATGAGCGTAGGACGCAATAATCTTCTTTATAGAAGGAGCGTCTGTAATGTATAAGATAAGATAAGATATCTATATATATATATTCATGTATAATGTAATTATATCTGCACTATATACGATACGTAGGTCTTTAAAAGGGACGTCCATTAACATCAAACATATTTTTAGCTCACTAGAATAAATATAGTGAATTTTAGACAGTTAGTTAGATATCCTATGATAGTTGTTCATATGGTAAATAAAATGGACCTTAGAATGGGGGTTAAAGGTTCAAGGATTGAAGTTTGGGTGCTGCATAATGTGTAGCAATGGTTATAACTTTTTTTACTGTATCACCACGTGACTTTATTGAGGTCAGAAAACTAGACCATTACACCCAGATGTGAAAATCATGGCACATCATCTTCATTGGCGTCTGGTATTGGAATTTTGGTTAAAAACAAATTGTCCACGAAAGGGAGCATTTTATGAGGCTAATACAGTAAAGACAATACCCAGTACGGTCTAAGGTGGATCTAAACTAGTGCAACTAGTGGAGTCAACGTCTGCTGGCTTTCTTGCTCCAATGATAATGTCACGGTCTCCTGCACACGAAAGAAATTCTGTCTGCGGCCAACCTTCGTGTTCTTCCCATTAAACATTATTATTCCTCTCTCTCTCAACTCCTACAGCGGGCGCACCACGTCGTATCGACCGGGAGAGGGGAACGTGGAAACCACGAAAACACGTGGAAACCACGTTTTATTCCCCAACGATACGACATGGTGTGCCCGCTGGGATGTATAGAGGTATGACGCCTATAAACTTGCACCTTAGACTTTTTTGTAAATGTGATTAGAGAAAACAGCTTTTGCTACAATCAAACCAGGATGTACATACACACACACATGAATGAAAGTACGAACTTAGATCGTTGAGACACAAATCATAAACAAGTTTATTGGCCGATGAATCAGTGTGTTGATTCGCTGCGGTAACACAAAGGTTAAGGTCAAATGAGCGTCAATAACTCTGAAGTAAGATTGCCTTGCGAGAACAAATGCATATAAGTAATACTCTTTTTTCCCGAGTAGTTTTCGGGCCTGAACAAACGAGGAAAACCAGTAACTTTATATTAGGGATGTTAAAACCGTTTTTTTCCAAAACCGGTTTTCGGTTCTTTAAAACCGGTCTTAACCGGTTTAAAACCGGATTTTGGATCCTGCCTCCCCCCACTCCCCGCGCAATGTCACAAGTCACAGACCGGAATAGACAAACGTGCGTAGTTTTGTATATATATTTGGAAAATAGTTCAAACTTAATTAGTGAGTGCATGGCATTCAATGGGTTGATTTGTGTGAATACAATATGATTGTGTACACTTTACTATAAAATTTTCTAGAACTAAAAAAAATCTGGCTAATTGATTAAAACCGATAATAGCTTTAAATTTTAAAATAGTGATAATCAAATTACCGATTATCGTTGACCATAATATTATTAAGAAGCATTTGAAGCGGAATTAATATATGGCAACTTGTAAAATAATGTATTGAATTGAAAGGTTTCGCGTATCACAAATCAAAAGAATGTTTTTTTAATAGTGCCGTTAATAATAATTAAATAAAGCACAACGCGGTGTCTAGCCGAATTATTCAGGGTCACAGGGAAGGGCTAGTTGGCGTCTCTCCATTGCGTACATCAAAGGGCAGCGCACCTCTAAAAGATGAGCCGACAAATAAAAGGATTCATGTTAATTGTAACTGTAACTTAACAATTGGTTTGATGTTGTTTTTATCGCTAGCCATAGATCAAGTTGGTATTTGGAAACGCAAGAAATACAATATCTAAGACTAAATTAAATAGTGTTAGCAAGGCATTTCAGGAATTGTTTTGTGCGAATCCAACATTATTTATTACAAATATGTTTTTTTTAAAAAGGGTCTTCTACTTGAAGTAATGATTACCTTCCAACTTCCAACCAGCAAACCGAAATCCGGTTTTGAAAATCAAAACCGGATTTTGGTTTCAAAACCGGAATCCGGCATTCCGGTTTTCGTTTAACATTCCCTACTTTATATCATCTAAAACACTAACAGACTCAATCAAACCACGGATGTGCAGTAGGACGCAATAATCTTCTTTTTAGAAAGAGCCTCAGTAATGTATTAAATAAGATAATTTACAATAATTACAACCAATGGGACACGAAATACATAAAGAATGAGAAATCGTCACCAGTCCTAATTAAGACTAACCTCGCTTGAATCCGATTACGAATACGCCGTACAGTCTATCGTCTATTAGGGGAGAAAGAAGTCTTCTTTATAATGTGGAGCTATTTCTTTTGGGAAACTATCATCTTCAACCAAGCGCTTCCCCAGGTGGCGTATAGGGGAATGACATTTAGATATAAGCTTAACCGTTAGCCTTGAATACTGAGTAAGTGGCCGTGGACCAATTGGTTTGCTGTCATGGAGGGTGAGGTGGGGAATCCCGTGATAAGGATACTCATCAAAAAAGACCTTATAAATCCAGGGGAAATGACTGCAAAAAGTGAACATAGAGCGCTCTAACTCTAAACGTGGATAGGTGAGGTCGTTAGCTATGGATAGAAGTAATCTAGGACAGGGTCCGGAAACCTACGGCACGCGTGCCAAACTTGGCACGCAGAGCAATTTTCATTGGCCCGCGAGAGACCTTCAAAAAGGCGTTTCAAGTCTACAAGAAAGTATGTGCTGGAACAGGGCCGTATTTAGGATTGTGGGGGCCCTGTTCCCAAGGGCCAAATTTATGTGGGGTTCCCCCTCGTAGACTCGACCCTGTCAATGTCAGTTAACAATCAAATGTGATTTCCCATTCACAGTATTTGTTTATTGTGTACACTTCTACAACATCACTATTCTAATTACCAAAAGAAAAGATATAAATATATTTTAAAAAAAAAATTTTTTTTTAATGTTTGGGTGTCCCTGTACCCTAGGAACATGTGGAACATGCCTAAAAACGCCACTATGCTGGAACAAGATGACTCGTAAGCTTTTGGCGCGCTGACTGAATTTGAAATCTTACTTCGGGACACTATAATCAAAATTAAACACTAGCTAAAGAGAAAGGCTAACAACAAACTTTTCTTAAACTTAAAGGACTCTTTTGACTCAGAATTCCGTAGCGTCTAAGACAAGTTGTTCCAATGTGTAGGACAGTCTTATGATACAAGGAGTGATAAGTAAGGATATGGAAATACATTTTTCTGATTCCAATGTCATGGAATGCATTTTTTTGCTGAATTCATCAGACAGGCTTCATTAAAGACAGTAATCAAAATATTATAAGACAACACTCAAATGAGAAGTATGCACACCGTTGTTGTTTTTTTTAATAATTTTATTATACTTCTAAGAATTTTAATGATTAATGACGGACGAAACCAAAACATTTTGAAACAAAATAATAAAAAGGACGTAAAAATATCAATTCTTATTTAATGACAGACATTCAAATGAAATATTCTACAATGGCAATAAGAAATAAATATTTCATCTTAAACTTTGATAGTTTATTCCCAACAGGAAAAAAGACGATCTATGAGTTATGAGCAGTGAGTTTCAAATATTCAATGACAATGTTAGTAGTTACAGATGTGGTACTTTAAATTATTGTACAGCTGGGCTGGGTCAGTGTATCTCAGACGACTATGGTCCAGATACCAGCATCTAGGGAAGGTGCTACTCATTCTGGCATCTCGGACGACTGTGGTCCAGATACCAGCATCTAGGGAAGGTGCTACTCATTCTGGCATCTCGGACAACTGTGGTCCAGATACCAGCATCTAGGAAGGTGCTACTCATTCTGGCATCTCGGACAACTGTGGTCCAGATACCAGCATCTAGGAAGGTGCTACTCATTCTGGCATCTCGGACAACTGTGGTCCAGATACCAGCATCTAGGAAGGTGCTACTCATTCTGTCATCTCGGACGACTGTGGTCCAGTCACCAGATACCAGCATCTAGGAAGGTGCTACTCATTCTGGCATCTCGGACGACTGTGGTCCAGATACCAGCATCTAGGAAGGTGCTACTCATTCTGGCATCTCGGACAACTGTGGTCCAGATACCAGCATCAAGGGAAGGTGCTACTCATTCTGGCATCTCGGACGACTGTGGCCCAGTCACCAGATACCAGCATCTAGGAAGGTGCTACTCATTCTGGCATCTCGGACGACTGTGGTCCAGATACCAGCATCTAGGAAGGTGCTACTCATTCTGGCATCTCAGACGACTGTGGTCCAGATACCAGCATCTAGGAAGGTGCTACTCATTCTGGCATCTCGGACGACTGTGGTCCAGATACCAGCATCTAGGAAGGTGCTACTCATTCTGGCATCTCGGACGACTGTGGTCCAGATACCAGCATCTAGGAAGGTGCTACTTATTCTGGCATCTCGGACGACTGTGGTCCAGATACCAGCATCTAGGAAGGTGCTACTCATTCTGGCATCTCGGACGACTGTGGTCCAGATACCAGCATCTAGGAAGGTGCTACTCATTCTGGCATTTCGGACGACTGTGGTCCAGATACCAGCATCTAGGAAGGTGCTACTCATTCTGGCATCTCGGACGACTGTGGTCCAGATACCAGCATCTAGGAAGGTGCTACTCATTCTGGCATCTCGGACGACTATGATCCAGATACCAACATCTAGGGAAGGTGCTACTCATTCTGGCATCTCGGACAACTGTGGTCCAGATACCAGCATCTAGGGAAGGTGCTACTCATTCTGGCATCTCGGACGACTATGATCCAGATACCAACATCTAGGGAAGGTGCTACACATTCTGACATCTCGGACAACTGTGGTCCAGATACCAGCATCTAGGGAAGGTGCTACTCATTCTGGCATCTCGGACGACTATGATCCAGATACCAGCATCTAGGGAAGGTGCTACTCATTCTGTCATCTCGGACACTGTGGTCCAGATACCAGCATCTAGGGAAGGTGCTACTCATTCTAGGCAGTTCTTTAACGAGTACCTGAGATCAGTTGAGAAAAGTAAAAAGGCAACATGCTGACGTCAACAACGCCATGTATACAGTTGCCATGGGAACTGGTAATCACCTGGCTGTTCGAACAAACAACAATCCGATACTTCTGCAACACAGAGGAACAGGGCTAACATTCTGTACAGAGGAACAGGGCTAACATTCTGTACAGAGGTACAGGGCTAACATTCTGTACACAGAGGAACAGGGCTAACATTCTGTACACAGAGGTACAGGGCTAACATTCTGTACACAGAGGAACAGGGCTAACATTCTGTACACAGAGGTACAGGGCTAACATTCTGTACAGAGGTACAGGGCTAACATTCTGTACACAGAGGTACAGGGCTAACATTCTGTACAGAGGTACAGGGCTAACATTCTGTACACAGAGGAACAGGGCTAACATTCTGTACAGAGGTACAGGGCTAACATTCTGTACAGAGGTACAGGGCTAACATTCTGTACACAGAGGTACAGGGCTAACATTCTGTACACAGAGGAACAGGGCTAACATTCTGTACACAGAGGTACAGGGCTAACATTCTGTACAGAGGTACAGGGCTAACATTCTGTACACAGAGGAACAGGGCTAACATTCTGTACAGAGGTACAAGGCTAACATTCTGTACAGAGGTACAAGGCTAACATTCTGTACAGAGGTACAGGGCTAACATTCTGTACACAGAGGAACAGGGCTAACATTCTGTACACAGAGGTACAGGGCTAACATTCTGTACACAGAGGAACAGGGCTAACATTCTGTACACAGAGGTACAGGGCTAACATTCTGTACAGAGGTACAGGGCTAACATTCTGTACAGAGGTACAGGGCTAACATTCTGTACAGAGGTACAAGGCTAACATTCTGTACAGAGGTACAGGGCTAACATTCTGTACACAGAGGAACAGGGCTAACATTCTGTACACAGAGGTACAGGGCTAACATTCTGTACACAGAGGAACAGGGCTAACATTCTGTACACAGAGGTACAGGGCTAACATTCTGTACAGAGGTACATGGCTAACATTCTGTACACAGAGGTACAGGGCTAACATTCTGTACAGAGGTACAGGGCTAACATTCTGTACACAGAGGAACAGGGCTAACATTCTGTACAGAGGTACAGGGCTAACATTCTGTACAGAGGTACAGGGCTAACATTCTGTACACAGAGGTACAGGGCTAACATTCTGTACACAGAGGAACAGGGCTAACATTCTTTACACAGTGGTACAGGGCTAACATTCTGTACAGAGGTACAGGGCTAACATTCTGTACACAGAGGAACAGGGCTAACATTCTGTACAGAGGTACAAGGCTAACATTCTGTACAGAGGTACAAGGCTAACATTCTGTACAGAGGTACAGGGCTAACATTCTGTACACAGAGGAACAGGGCTAACATTCTGTACACAGAGGTACAGGGGTAACATTCTGTACACAGAGGAACAGGGCTAACATTCTGTACACAGAGGTACAGGGCTAACATTCTGTACAGAGGTACAGGGCTAACATTCTGTACAGAGGTACAGGGCTAACATTCTGTACAGAGGTACAAGGCTAACATTCTGTACAGAGGTACAGGGCTAACATTCTGTACACAGAGGAACAGGGCTAACATTCTGTACACAGAGGTACAGGGCTAACATTCTGTACACAGAGGAACAGGGCTAACATTCTGTACACAGAGGTACAGGGCTAACATTCTGTACAGAGGTACAGGGCTAACATTCTGTACACAGAGGAACAGGGCTAACATTCTGTACAGAGGTACAGGGCTAACATTCTGTACACAGAGGTACAGGGCTAACATTTTGTACACAGAGGAAAAGGGCTAAAAATCTGTACACAGAGCAACATTCTGAATACATAGACAAAAAATCAAAAAGCCTACACAATATATAAATAGTACATGGGAGTTTTAGAATAATACAAATGTAAAAATCAGTTGTTTGTTTTTTAAATCAATAAAATGTAATGCCCCAATGATTATATAGATAGTTTATTAAACAATTCAAATTTGTAATATAAACAAAAACAATTTGAAAACCTTTAACAATATAAATTCATACCAGAAGACATTAGTGGAGAGTGTACAGGAAGTTAAACCATTTTTATAAACTAACATGCTGGACTTTCATCATGTGATAATTCATCATCATCATCAAACCCTTTACAGTTGTGGTCGCTGGGGAGGGGGGAGAACAAGTGGACACCATTTTTTGCGGCTGTCAATAGTTCAGTCATTTGCAGCTTTGTCCAATCTTTTATATTGTCAAAACCAGCATTTCCGCTGACTGCCCCCTCGACGACAACCTTCTACAGTACATTGGCGGATGTTTTTTTGACAGGTTATTATGCCGCCAACTGATGACCGAACCATGTCAGCTTGCGCCGCTTGATTGCTGCCATGATGGTTTTCTTGAGGGCCACAATGGAGGATATTCTGTCTCAAACATGTGATAATTGCAATAATGTTTATGTTTTTTTTACAATTATCTATATACAGTTATGTAACAGGAAAATGTATATTTTTTTTATAAATATAGATTTCTAATTTTCAATGCACAACATCTTTCAAGTTTAGGTTTGAATAATGGAGAGAAAAAAAAGTTACAAACTAATGTAATCATGTAAAACATCTAAAATTCAAGACTTTGTCTTTTTTATTTCTAAGTGACTCAGTCCACATTTTATTGTAATAGTAATTATTGTGACAACACTGACTCAACACCACTTACTTTTCAAGCACAGAAATGGTAGATTTTCTCCGTTTTCTTTAACAGAAAAAAAGCATTTTAAAACTTGTCATTTTTTTTTTTTTTCAAAATCGCTTCAGTCCACGACAATCAGTCATCGCTAACTATCTTGGTCTCTTTGGGGAAAACCAATGAAAATGGTGGTTGTGATATTCCAGTCCAAAGATACAGAGTGAAACAGGCACACAAAAAAAAAGAAAAAAACAATTGTTTGGAAATTGTCCGAAAGCAGGAAATATTATAAAACATCCGAGAAAAACTTAGAATTAAATATTTTGAAAGTTTACTATAGATATTGTTGTTGTTTTTTTTAAACGAGGATTAGATATCTACAAATCTAGAAACTATCAAATTGAAAATAACATTTCATTTTCAAGAAAGCAAAAAGAACTTGTTGAATGAGTGGACTAAATGATTATTTTTTTTCTTTTCAGAAAAACTTTCCCTTTAAGGAACAACACAAAATTGATAGTGGGGACAATGGATTCCATACAACAAAAAATGGATAGTGGGGACAATGGATTCCATACAACAAAAAATGGATAGTGGGGAAAATGGATTCCATACAACAAAAATGGATAGTGGGGAAAATGGATTCCATACAACAAAAATGGATAGTGGGGAAAATGGATTCCATACAACAAAAATGGATAGTGGGGAAAATGGATTCCATACAACAAAAATCCAATTTAAAAAAAAAAAAAACATTTGTCTGTACAAATGCCATTATGAAGTGATGAATGCCAATGATACATCATCAAGTTGTTTTAATAGTTGCCAGACGACAAAAGTGAAATTTTATGTTACTGTACATCTATTGTTGAAACAGATATTTTATAAATTGTCTGAAGCTTGGTGACCCTGCCATGGATTTCATGCCTTGGATATAATGGCTTCAACGCTGCAACATTGAAATACTTGATCACATGTCTGCTCCACCTCAAGCTAATGCTGCACTGTGCTGCTCTCCACAACAACACCTGAGCTGTCAGCTTCCTCTAGGCCAGGCACACCCTGGCCATCCATGGATCCCTGAATGGACAGCCCGGCGCTTGCGTCCGTCTGGCCGTTCCCAGCCTCTGTGCCCTCGTCGTCCTCATCCTCAGGGCTCGGCTGCTGCAGCAGTGAGGTGATGTGCCCCACCGTCAGCTCTATGTCGTCACCTCCACTAGCGTCAGAGCTGGATTCTCTTAACGACTTCACCATGTGGAAAATTTTTTCTTCTATTGTCCCTCGCACAAGAAATCTGTGTATCTTTGTTTGTCTGAAAAAAACAAGTAATAAATCTATGTATCTTTGTCTGAAAAAACAAGTAATAGATCTATGTATCTTTGTTAGTATAAAAAAAAACAAGTAACAAATCTATGTATCTTTGTCTGAAAAAACAAGTAATAAATCTATGTATCTTTGTTTGACTGAAAAAACAAGTAATAAATCTATGTATCTTTGTTAGTCTGAAAAAACAAGTAATAAATCTATGTATCTTTGTTTGACTGAAAAAACAAGTAATAAATTTTAGGAACTCTTTTGTGCCACTATCAGTGAGAATCTTTAAAAAGAATCATCAGTCAGCCAGAAAATACAATAGCTCAAAAGCTGACTCTTAAATGAAACTTTTTCTTGTATGATAAATGGTATTTTAGTGTGTACGAAGGTCTATTGTGATTGAGTACAAATGGTTCTTTAATTGTTTTCAAGTATCGGTATACTGAAAGATGGAATTTATGTAATCAAGTCAAATTTCCATTTTTTTGGATCAATAAAGTAATCTTATCTTATTTCAGCATAACAGAAAATGTTTTATAATCATTATAGATCTTTACTTCAATTGTTAACTGAAGGGCTTAAATTTCATTCATTAGTTGCTTTGCCAATAATCCTGGATTCAAATTTCCTCCCTTTGATTTACACTGACCTCAAAATCTTCTTTTATTCTGATGTTCGACATTGGTTACATCATTTACACCACTTCAGTAAGTGTAAGTCAAATTTCTATTTTTACAAACTCTCTCTTTTTTTTTTGTTATATTAATTTTTCATTAATAAAAATACCAAAACATAAAATGTTAACAATGGCCATCAATATTCTGAAGAAAAAAAATAAATAATGACCTAGACCAGGGGTCGGCAACCTTTTGATAATACTGTGCCAAAGTAGCATTTCTAAGTCATTCAGTGTGCCATCTGTCAAAACGTCATACTGCTCTTTTCTTCTAGAAGAGACTTGAATTGCCCTTTCGGTGATCTCATGAGTGCCCTTGAAAAATGCTCTGCATACCAATTGTGGCCCACGTGCCATAAGTTGCAAACCCCAGACCTAGACTTTGCCAACTGACCTGGTTTGACCTATCCTATATATCCTGGATATGGCCTGCGCCTCCTCTTCTAGATTCAGCTCAGGCTCCACCAGAAGGATGTGGTTGGCCTCGACAAGGTTAAGGCCATTGGCCCCAGAGTGCAGGGGCAGGAGTAGCACTTGAATGGAGTCCTCGGTCTTGAAGGCAGAGAGATTTTTCTGAAAATGTCAAACGACGCAAGATGTCACCATGACTATACGACTTGATTGGGCTGGTTTAATGTTTGTTAAAATGTCTCCTGTCCAGGAAAATGTACTATTAAATACATCTTTACCTCTAACTAATAAACAAGAGCTTGCAGGGATTGTTAAACTGGGCTTACTGGAAAAAAGTTTCTAACAGAATGACTTATACCCAAAAAAATAAGATATTTCTTTATACAGTATTTTGAACAAAGAAGGAATTCTGTTGCCTCTGCTATCCCATCATATTGAATGGTCACCTAAACTGGTGAACTCAGCTTGAGTAGGTTTAGGTCCCACTTTTAATTTGTGGTGTCAAAACTGCAGGGAAGCAGAAGGGACTGACAACCGTAAGTGCCAAACCTATATGGTGATACATCAGTGTTGTGTGATACAGCCAAATTCATTCTCCGAGCCCTGAGAGGGTAATCTCTGCTCACATTCTCCTGAAAAGAGGTGGGATTCAAATGTGGTGAGCTCAGTTTCACAGTCCCAAATATTTCAGAAACTCTAATTCCCTACAGCTTTAATTTTGCAAAAGTAAATAAAGAGTGACCAACATATAACAAAAATCTGCAATGATTACGGGCAGATGCACTAATTTATTGTCTGGAGATGTGAAGTGTGGAACTTAAGTTGGGATCCACAGAGAATTGTTCCAGTCTGCTATTTTTTAATTCTACCAATCAGAGAGCTGGCCATGAGTCTTCAACAACTTTTTTCCATCCCCAACTCACAATTCTACTCCGGTCAAGCACCAGTAAAGTACCTATCAGACCAAATTGCTCCATAGAGCCGGTGTAGCAGCGTTCACCAGTTTCCGTGCCATGTCATACTAAGGGATTGTGTGCCCGGCACACTGCCCAGCCACCTTTACTTTATCCCAACTAATGTTAGGTACCCATCAGAGTTGGGTAGACTCAGGAACACCCTCTAATTCTGGAAACAAAACCTAGTCCTCAACAGGATTTGAAACCCAAAAACTTCAGTATGGAAGCCGAAGACGGCTCTGCCACCGTGTCTCATTCAAGCTCAAGTTTTAGAATGTCTACGCACTGACCTGAAAGTAGTTAAGGTCATGCAGACTTTTATACAAGATTTTATTTTCTGTCAGGCCAGCAGCCAGGATGTCCAACACACTCACCCACTGAAAGAAAATGAACATTTCACAAGCTTTAATGACCATATCCAAATTCTTATTCTAAAATAATTTTAAAATTCCTAGACATTTCCTAAACTTTTCTTAATCATTTCCCAAATACAAAAAAATTCCCCAAGTCAATTTTCAACAGCATGTGTAAAAATTTATTTACTGTCACTGTATATATAGGTAGTCAAATAAAATAAATGTTTTTTTTAAGTACTTATTTAAGATTATTAAAAAAAACATGATGGGAGTTTTATTAATGACTACTCATTTTTTTATACACAAATTTTGTTTTGTTCATTATAGTGAAATTCACAAACTTTCCCAAAATTTGGTCAGTTTTCCCAAGCTTTCATAAAACTGAAAAATCAAGTTAGTTTTTCCTAAAATTTCCCAATCTTTGTGAACTCTGCACAATCTTTGACACTTATAACTAACTTGTACATTGAAATATAAATTCTACAGCATATAAATGCATTTAACTTTCTAAATAGCCGCGACAAAACCAGTGATGGCAACTTGAGCTGCTATTTTTTTTATTTGTCTCAACCATTCTGCATGTACAATTTGACGTTCATTAATTAGTCTATTCATGATTGATTTGCATTTTAAACTTTCTAATTTATTATTTATTTAGCCTATTTTAAAATTCAGTGGTGTAAATTTGTTTTATAAATGGAATCTCACTCTAAAATAATTTAAAATTCCTAAAACTTCACAAAAAAATTAACATACAGACATATATTGAAGAAATATTTCATTGTTAGCCGTTAGCATAATATGTAGATAGTCAAAATAAATTTTTTATTTGTGGGTCATTTTTCAGTACTCATAGAACTTATATGAAAATAAAAATATTCGTCAGAAAATAAAATGATTGAAAAAAATATTGATTTCTTTTCTTTTTAATTAAGCTTTTTCCACTGTTGCAAATTGCAAAAATATTTACAATTTTAAGCTTGACTTAGACATACATGGATTTGAGTTTGTAATTAATTTAAAACTTTTGACATTAGGCCCATTTTGAATCTAATCGTACCATTGATTGTTGTTTCGCTTAATAATATATAAAAAATAGTGCTGGTGTGGGTAACCCTAGTAACAATCTATAAAAAAAACTCTGGGCACGAACGGTCGCTCTGAACAACTCATAATGTGTGGAGTATACTCATTCACTTACCACAGAGAAAACCAGAGATTTAGCTTTGGGATCCTCCTCTCTGATCTTGATGAGACACTCCAGGATAGCTTGAACTTTGGTGGAATGGCTTCCCTGAGTTGGGGTCAAGCACATCAAAGTATCCATCAATCAGAAATGTATAGCAACATGCCATGTTAAAAATAGCATTAAAAAAATAGCATATAAAAAACAGTCCAAAATATTGATTACAAAAATTACACATTTGCATTAATGATAATATGGAACCCCCAGGGGAAGAGAAAAGTTGGGCAGACCCGAGCAGACCTGGAGGAGGTCGGCAAAGACAGTTGGCCTCACATGGACACAACTGAAGGGAGCCGCCCGAGACCGATAGAGAAGTGTAGCTGCGGCCCTATGCTCCTATGGGGATATACAGAATTAAGTCAAGTAAGTCATTATTAATAATAATAATTCTATTTGTATAGTGATCCCAACAAACATAATGTAAACTCAGAGCGCATTTAACATTGAGCAACAAGCAAGCAAGAACACGGATATAATTCTCTAGGCTAAAAAGGATAATTGTAAAATCAAATCCCAATAAATAATCTCAAAACTTTACAAACATAGGACAAATAAAAAATATGTAGCATTAACCGACTTAATAAAAACGTACTACAGAAGGGATCTAAAAAGAAATGTTAAATGAAGGTAAATATTAAATAATATGTTATCAGGTTCTTTTTAAAAGTGACAATAGAACTTTTAAATGATAAAGTTAAGACTATAACTGAAACAAGATAACCAAAAGCATGTACAAATATAATTCAAACATACAAACATTTAAAGTTCCTTTGTCCTTACCGTGACATTCACTTTTCCAGCCTTTCTGGTTGTGACGTAGGAAATGTCCCTCACAGGCGTCAAGTGGCGGCACAGCGGGCATTTCAGCCTGCGGTCCACCAGGTTCCCCCCGATGAAGTTGCGGTCCATCAGCGCCCTGATACACCGAAGGCAGAAGCAGTGACCACACAGGAGTACACTCCACTGGGGAAGTTTATTTTATATTCGAAAACCTTTTTTGAATAATCCACAAAAACATTGACGTACACATTCATAAGTTTAAATTGTAATGCATGACCTTTTGTGTACAAAATTGAATAAAACAGACATACAGAAAAGAATTTGTCCATTTGAGTGTTTCTAGCTGCCTCTGTAAAAATTTTTTGACTTTAGGAAACTATTCATATTACTTCACAAGTTAGACTTACATCAACACCCAGTCCACACTGACAAACTGGACAGGAATCTGGATTACAGCCTTCACCATTCTGGTTCTACATTTTGAGACAAAAAAATGTTTCTTCTTTTAATTACATTTAAAAAAAAAAATATTTAGAGCAGGGGTCGGCACCTAAGACATGCGTCTCTTCTACAAGAAATTATCAAGATGACTTTGTAGGCCGTTGGCAAGCTAAATGAATTAGAAATTCTATTTTGGCACACTATTATCAAAAGTTGCCAACCCCTGCTTTAGAGCATTAAAAAAGTGATACACTTGCAGTATTCATTCATACTTCAGACAAAAAGCTTTAAGCAGAAAGATATTAGATATCGAACACTGTGGTTGGATGTGGGGTCTGATGGCCAAGTGGCAGTGTCTTAGGCTAGAGCGTCAAAGGTCCTAGATTCTAATCCTGGTAAAAAAAAAAAAGATTTTTTCCCGGGTATGGAGGGTGTCCTTGAATCTACCCAGCTCTGATGGGTACTTGACATTAGTTGGGGTAAAGTAAAGGCGGCTAGGCCATGTGTTGGCCACACAAGCCCCTAGTATTCCATGGCCTAGTGAGCACTGCCTCTTCGGATCTATAGATCAATTTGGGCAGACGGGAAAACTTTACTTTTTTTTTAATACTTTGGATTGATGTGAAATGGAACAACAACAAAAAAAAAATCCCAATTCACTGATGATGATATTACCAAGAATAATAAACTTTTTGTTTCTTAATCAAGAATAATTTCTCCATAAGGATGGAAAAGTTATGTCCCAATAACAACAAACAAACAATGTATGGTGTAAGATTTCAAGCTTCTAGCATGGGCTTTATAGACCTCTCCTAAATTAAGCCCTAATCCAAAAATTAGCCTGGTTAAAATAGACAGATACATTTAGGACATAAAAATAGATGTGAAGTCTCTTTCTTAGCAAAAATAAACTTTACACAATGGTCCTATTATTTTATTTACGATTTCTCACCTTTTTGGCCAAGTTTATAAGATAAATTAACTGCCCCTGTTTCTTCTTCAGCTCTTCTCTGCCTACAATTTCATCAGAAGACAATTTTAGCTCATGAGTCAAAATCTGGAAGCAAAAATACATCTTTGTTATGTATAACAACCAAGAGTTGATTTTATTTATACAGTGCTTGTGTTTTTATTACCTTGTGGCAGATGCAAACTAACAACTCAATAATCTATGCTACTCACATCCTTTTCCTCAATCACGTTCAGTATCTTGGTGGCCGACTCCGGCTCCAGGTTCCTCCGCAGCCGCAGCCTCTCCGTGGCCATCTCGCATTCGTCGGTGGCTGAGATCATCTCCCTGTAGCTCATCCACACTGAGCGCAGACACTGTTGTAAGAACAACAACCAGGTTTTTGTAACAGATTTAGGTAACGACCAGGTTTGTCACATCAATGCAGAACAGGAAAAATAAATTTAAAAAATTATTTTTATTTTTCCTTTCAACAACTACCTAATATTTTTTGGAAAATATAGATACAACTACAAAGCGTTTAATACTTATATGCTAAAATCTAAGTTGCAAAAAAATTTTTATTAATAAAAAACACATTTATTTTAATTCAGTAATTACCAAATTATTTTAAAAAAAAAATAAAAAAAAAAAAAAATTTTACTTGTTTAATATTTATCTGATAATTCAATAAAATATTTCTTTACTTTAATACTAAATGCATACAAACTTTCAAAATATCACAGAAAAAACACAAAATTATCTTTTTGTTTCTGTATTTTATAGAAGTATTATTAATTTATTAATACAAAGTATTTCTCTGTAGTGCTATGTTCAACTTTTAATAATCGTAAATCCTTACCTTAAACTCTTTCTTTAAAGTGTCCAAATATTTAAACTGTAAATTTGCTGCCTCTAGAATGTCATGGTCTGTCTCTATAGAAGGAATAAAAGATATATTTATAATGAAATTGGTTAAATAAAATTACTATTTGAACAAATAGATCCTTTTCACAGTATTGTCTTGATTGTGATTAGGTTTTTTAAATGGTATTTGGAAATCCATTTATCAGTTTCAAAAGTGATACCCAGTGTTGAATGCGATTATCGGTTTTGATAGAAGGTAATCTATTACATGTGATAGGCTACCATCCTTTTTTTTTCTGAAGGAAATATTTTTAAATAACCATTGTAATTCTGTCTCTTTTATCCCTGTAGGCGTTTTACACATGAGCCACAAGACTGTACAAAACAGTACAATGACAACAGTATTGACACTCTACACTGTGTTCCAGCAAATGAATTACTTAATGACCCCAATAAGGAACTACACCATCGAAAAGCAAAAAAAAAGGCTCTCACCAAAATGTAGTCTGTAGAATGCATGAATGCTCTTGAGTGCCCTCTCCACTTCACTGTCTGCCCAGGTGCCCTGCCTTTTGGTGCTGACAAGGTAGGCCATGCTGTTGTCATCTCCTGACACTGTCACGCCCCTGTGTTGGTGACAGAATAATACAGACACACGTCAAACTCATCTAAGTTAAGTCCAAATACTCTTACGTCTTAGCAAAATTCTACTCGTGACATGACTGTTGCTACGTCTCGGTGTTTAGGGTCGTTGGTTCAATCACTAATACTTCTTATTTTCCTTATATAAATGAGACTCCAGGAACACTAAATTAATACTTTTAATACAAAATGACACAGAGCTCCACAGTTTATAAAACAAATACAATTTTTGTAAAACACAAGTAGTCATAAAATAAACAAGCCTAATCAGTCTGCTCTAACTCTCTAAACCTAAAAACTACACATCCTTCTCTCTCTTGCTACACACGCGGTCTTGACTCTCCGCCTCAGATGGACAAGGGTCATTCTGGGTTCCCCAAAAAACAGTGACCATGAGCTATCAAAGGGGAGGTAATAATTAAACAAAAAACCAAGGGAGTTAAATAATTATTCATTACACTGTTAACTTATTGCATCAAGTATTTACTGCATTCATATTGCTTTTCAAATTGTGCTTTCTTTTTTCTCGAATAAACATTTACCGAAAATGTATACTGGTCAATCAATATATTTTCTTCCAGCTGTTCCTATTACTAAAAAGTAAAGTATTTTTTGGACCAAATTGATCACTAGTTTCTGTGGCCACTGCATACTAGTTGATTGTGTGGTCAGCACAATGCACAGCCGCCTTTACTTTACCCCAACTAAGGCCAGGTACCCATCAGAGCTGGGTAGACTCAGAGACACCCTCCAGACCTGGGAAAAAATCCTAGCCTTCACCAGGATTCAAACCCAGGACCTTGGGTACGCCAGTCAAACATGCTAACGCTCGGCCACCGCACCCCCATTTCTATTACTAAGATCAGTTAACTTTTTTTGTGTCTTATTCTGTAGTCAGTAATAGAAAAAAAAACACAAATGTGTAACTCTAATAGTAAATACAGTTTGACCTACTGACCTTTCAACAAAGAGAAACAGTTTGGACTCGTACTCATTAAACAATTCATCCACAGAACAAAATGGACACCTGGGGAAGAAACAAAGAAGTTTAAAAGTCAGTGCATGTATTTTTAAAAAAAGTATTGCTGTGTGTTTTCACATAAACCTCAGCGTCAACAGTTTCAGAAAATACCCAGAACTCTCTTGTGACTTATTGATCACAGTCAAGGCTTTACATCCAAGAGTGGAGGTGTTAAAAATGGATTTCTATCTGAGGTAGGCTGTTTACCATATATCCACAACAATAACAGAAGGCAAAAGGTGATGCACGCGACCAATGTAAAAAGGATCTCTGGTTCTACCCACACATATAATAGTCTAGCAGGAAAGTATATCAAAGACTCCACAAAGAACACAATGGCCGCTAGTCAGGGGCCAAGCCACACCTGGAATTTTTTTAAAATATTTTTTTCAACAGTTCTTTTTAAAAATATGTATTAAATTCGCTAAAAATTATGTAAATATTCCCTCCTCTGGAAAAAGATTCTGGCTTTGCCCCTGCTGCTAGTTCTTTTTGTAAAGGCAAAGCATTAGTTACAATCTCAATATTAGCTGATGGTTTTGACTTTCGGAGCACTGGGGGAAAAAAATCACACTATGTCAACACAGCGGGTGATGGCTGTCACGATGCTTTGTTTTAATTAGACAGCTGGCACATTAAGGCACAAGGAAAGACTAATAAGAGTTGTTCTTAGTATTCTTAAAGTCAACTTTGTTCAGCTCTATTGTATTGAAATGAAAAAGTCTCACGTCTTTAGTGTTTCCGCCACTGGCCTCAGGCAGCAGACCGCCGCCTGTTGCACCAACGACGACGAGCCGTCCTTAGAGAGCTTCTCTAGCCCAGTGGTCAAACTTTTGTGGGCTTTCGTCAGCGACTGGAGATGGGTGTCTGTGACATACATCAAGGTTCTCCCTGTGTAGAACCTAAGGTATACGTTTTCAAACACAATTTTTAATGTTCGCGATTCTTCAATCATTTTAGTTTAAAACATAATTGTAACTAAATCTTTAGATAAAAACAGCCAAATGCTCTTTGTTTAATAGACTTAAGCTATTGATGTTATGCAGTATAGTGCCCTAGAGAACACCTAGTGTGGCAGCACAGTTGTCAAGCTTTTTATTTTTAGGCTAAATTATGCTGATCACTCTGCCCACAGGGTTCTCACATTTTTTCTTTAAAAAAAATCAAGGCTGTTTCCAGACTATTTCAAGGCTATAAGAGCCTAATTCCAGGCTGCTGGGACACATTGTTTGGAAAATGGTCACCGCCTCCTCCCCCTAAGTGACCTAAATATTGCGTGAAGGAGGTATTAATCTAAGGCTCAGTCAGTGGACGTTTATGGCGTATAAAAATGGGATTGGCGTTTTTTGTCTGATTTTCATTTTTATAATAAATTTAGATATAAATATAGATTTAGATAAATTTCCAGGCTGGCAGGCTATTTGTCCAGGCTAAAATGCCAATATTCAAGGTTGTCCAGGCCTTGATTTGTTTTTTTGAAATTCCAGACTTTTCCAGACTTTCCAGACTGTGTGAGAACCCTGTGCCCACCCACACAGATACTTGTAGGTTGAAGCACTGGGCAGTTGCCGTAAACGCCAAGCTGTTTATTACTTTGGTAATTGTGCTGTAATGTTAAGGTGCCAGTGGCAAATTCAGCTCTGGGTAACTGTCTCTGATTTTTTCAATAATTAAACAGTATGTAAAGTAAACCTTGCTTGTTAGTTTATTGCTTAATATCAGTAGAGACAATATTAATAAAACACTATCACAGTTATAAAAAATAGTAGCTAAACTTGAAGTTTATCTGTTTCAGTCTCTGACATATTAAAGGGATTGTGTGGAAAGCACAACACTTAGCCAGCTTTTACTTCTTATGAATGATATCGGGAACCCACCAAGGCTAAGAGGGCATCACAATGTCTTTCAGGCAAAAGGAAATACACAAATGGAAGAGACATCTACCAGGACCAAACGTACAACATTAAGTCTGCACTACCACTTTATAGAAGGTGGACGTCGGTGAGTCCGTCAGTGGAGATGCTGGTTCGACAACATAAAATATTGGACAGGGCTGCAGTTGACTCAACTATTGACAACCGCTCAAGATAGGCAAAAGTGGAAAAAGTTGACTGCTGAGATGTCCTTTCGCTCCCCCCAATGACCACAACGGTCAAGGGATTGATGATGACCACTTTGTCACAAATTAAATCAAATATATATGATTGAGAGTTTTATATAGCTAACACTAGTGTATTAAAGAAGGCTACCAAAAAAAAGCATAAAATGGTGTTATCAAGAATGTTAATGGTTAAAAAATAAAGATTCAATAATTACAAAATGTAAAGAAAAACAATTATCAACATTAGAAAAATTGTGAACGTTAAAATCATACAGAAATAATGCTAAAATCTTACGAGTCTGCAATTGTCCCTTCTGACGTCGAGGTCCTCATGAGGTCATCTTTAACTTTGCAGATGAGCTCGGCCTCTATGCCTCTCTGGGTGGTCATGTCCACGATATCTGCCCACCAGTCACCATCCAGCGCTCTCAACTAGGCACAGCAAGAGTTGGACAAAAGTATTGATAAACAAACCAAACTTACTATAACCAAATGCACAAAAATTGCTTTCTGCGTACAATAACAGACTGCAGTTTACTACTTATATACAGTAATTCCATAGGACCTAAATGATCCATAGGGCCAGTGAAGCAGCTTTCACTAGTTTCTGTGACCATGGCATAATAGGGCATTGTGTGACCAGCACAACGCCCAGCTGCCTTTACTTTATCCCCAACTAATGTCAGTTACCCATCAGTGCTGAGTAGGATCAGGGACACCCTCCCAGCACCAGGAACGAATCCTAGTCTTCACCAGTATTTGAACCCAGGACCTCCAGTGTGGCAGCCGAATGCGCCTGTGTGTTAACAATACAGATACTTTACTCAACAGTCACCCCTTTTAGTTCCTTGTTGTACTTATAGCTTATAAATATTTTTTATACCAACACAAACTTGTTATATATGTGTATATCATGTTTAAATAGCTTTCATATTGTATTTAGAATCAATAATTCATTTATAGCTATTTATATTTAATTATGGCTTAGGGATTATTTGTGTTAGAACTGTATTGATAATTCAGAGTTATTTAATAGGATTAAATTCTTCTTTAAACATTCTTGAGTGGCTTGAGTGTATTATTTCTCAGTGAACCAAATCCTTGATGGATGACAGAAGGCCGTAGTAAACTCAAGGAGATTATGAAGTTTTTGAAAGCACTGACCTTGACGGTGAGGTCGTTGAGTGAGACCTGGACAGTTTCCAGAGCTTCCTTGCTGCTGGTAACACTGGCCTTGGTCTTGGACATGTACTTCTCTATCAAAGAAGCACACTGAAATAAAATCATCTTTTTTTAAAAAAAAAATCATCATTTTGTAATAAAATAAACAATTTGTAATAAAATAATCATTTTGTAATAAAATAATCATTTTGTAATAAAATAATCATTTTGTAATAAAATAATCATTTGAAATAAAATCATATCATCATTTTCAAATGCAATCATCATTTTGAAATAAAATCATCATCTATATATAAAGCAGACTGTGTGTGTTTAACCAATCATATTAATTAATTTAAAGACATGTGACCCAATTGTCTTATATTAAACTATTGCGATTTCACTTTCGGACATGTGTCTTCCCAAGCTAAGTGGTTAGCGTATCCGACTGCCATGCAGGCGAACTGGGTTCGATTCTCCAGTCAGTCTATACCTTTTTTTCTAAATTTTGGACAAATTTCAATTAATATTACTTTTTAAAAAAAAAGATTGTAAATCTACGAGCAACACCCGGCAATTTAGATTTTTGTTAAATAAAAAGACTAGCCTATTTTTTTACCCGATTACAATATTTATTTTAAATTACTTTCCTAAAAGTCTTCAGTAAAAAAAAAAATAATTTAAAATTCGATTTATAACTTTCTGTTCTTTGTAGTTTTAAACATTTTTATCTGTAGCTTATACATGCTTGTTTTTAAGTTCCCCAGGGCACCGTTGGGCAATTTAGCTTGTTTGAAAACAAAATCATCATTTTACAGACAGCTGCTTACAGCTTCAATCAGAATAACTTGTGCTGCTAGTCAAGTCTTCAGTCATTCGCAAAATTATCTTCCTAGATTTAGTAATCAGATTGACTAGACAGCACACAAATCTTAAAGAGTTTTCTTCAGTTAGCCAGTCTGCAGAGCTGTTTGCTCTCTTGCAGTCAATGCCAGACAAACATATTTACATGAACCCAGGACTTCCAGTTAGTTGTTCTGTATTGCTGTATAGTGTGTTGGTAATGGTAGGTTAATGGGGTGAGTAATGTATGCCTGACGTTGGTCAATAAATGACTGATGCCTGTGAGTTGACTAGATTTGTAAGTACTGATAACTTGAAAAAAAAACACAAATGCACAAAATGTTTACAATCTGTATTACACAAATCAGTCAAGTAGTAAAGTACCTTTGGACCAAACTGATCAGAGGGCTGTTGAAGCAGCGTTCACCAATTTCTGTGGCCACGGCGTAATAGGGGATTTTGTGGCAAGCACAATACCCAGCCGCCTTTACTTTACCCCAACTAATGTCAGGTAGCCATCAGAGCTGGGTAGACTCAGGGACACCCTCAAGTCCTGGGAAAAAAATCCTAGCCTCCACCAGGATTCGAACCCAGGACTTTCGGCTACCGTGCACCATAAATTTATTTAGACCTGGTAAATTTTATTAGCGTTGGCAGGATTTAAAGTGTGTAAAGTGAGGCTGACTGGTCCTGCGGTTAGTAACTCTGATAACTCAGAATGTCAACATAAACAGCCCTGGCCTAGGACGTAATAATCTTCTATCTATAAACTTATAAGCTCAAGTTAAATATTTTTCTCCACGTACCTCTTCTCTTAGAGTGCCATCTCTCAAGGTCGGAGACACTCCTTCCGGCTTCCTGTCCAGCACCTCGGCCAGATTGTACATGGCGTGGAGCTGCTGGAGGTCGTCCGTCCGGAACTGGCCCTTGTGCTCCTCCACTGACCTGAGAACATCCCTGTACTTGTCCACGGCAACATCCAGCTTTATCCATGAAGACAAACACAAACAAATAAAGTGTGCACTATTTACATCACATAACGAGTAATAACATAGAATTACCCTAGTATGTTAGTACTGCGCAGATTGATAGTAAACCCCCCCACACACCTTTCCCCCCCCCCCCCACCACCCCCCACGGATCATTAAAGCTTCGATACAAACACTTACCTTTTCCTTGATAATGGCCAAGCCTGCCATCCCGTTCAGTGAGGCAACTATCTGACGATGCCCCTCTTCACATTCTATCTTCACTTTTTTGGTCATGTGTTCCAGCAGTTCTTCCATAGTCATCATACTACAGTTTCAAATAAATAAATAAAAGCACATAGAAGAAAATAGAATATCTCTTTGAAAAAAAAAGGTCATGAAATTATTACAAAATATAACCAAAAAAAAATCATACAATAAATTTTTTTTTTTCAAATATACAACAAACAATAACAAAATGAGACAAAAGAAATAAATAACTATAATAAGAAAACATACAACTTACAAAACATACAACTTACAAAACATACAACTTATAAAACATACAACTTACAAAACATACAACTTACAAAACATACAACTTACAAAACATACAACTTACAAAACATACAACTTACAAAACATACAACTTACAAAACATACAACTTGCAAAACATACAACTTACAAAACATACAACTTACAAAACATACAACTTACAAAACATACAACTTACAAAACATACAACTTACAAAACATACAACTTACAAAACATACAACTTACAAAACATACAACTTACAAAACATACAACTTACAAAACATACAACTTACAAAACATACAACTTACAAAACATACAACTTACAAAACATACAACTTACAAAACATACAACTTACAAAACATACAACTTACAAAACATACAACTTACAAAACATACAACTTACAAAACATACAACTTACAAAACATACAACTTACAAAACATACAACTTTCAAAACATACAACTTACAAAACATACAACTTACAAAACATACAACTTACAAAACATACAAAAAAGACATATATAATTAATCAGAACCACAAATAAGAAACCAAACTAACAAAAACACAAAAAATCAAATAAGACACTTTAACCATTTGGCAACTACATTCGCAGTGCATCGCCTCTACTCATACACAACTATAGTTGCCATTTGGGATTGTTTCATTTCTGATTGCAATGCAAGTTTTTAAATGCCTATATTTACCTCTTTAAACTATGACCAAAGACACCGATAGTGATGCTTTTTAAAAAGTTTGTTTGTTTTTTACCTCAATCTAGTGATTTCTGAAAATAACGCAGTTTTAACGCTAATTCTACAAAAATTGCCAATAGTCTGGCATCAGGCAAGGCTTATGAGGAAAAGGTTTTATTTATTTGATAATGTTAAGATAATAGTGATACTGAAAGCATTGTAGAAGTTGAATAGGCTTTGAATAGGAGGATTTGAGTCCAATACGATGATTTCTAAATTTCTTGACCAACTATCGCAACCAATCAACGTATGCTCATTGGATCCCCCCCCCCCTTTTTTTTATCAGTTAATTGTCTACTTTTCTGGTTTGAATTAAACTTTGTATTTTTATATTTTAACTATAAAGAATTTAATTCAATTGCTTTGATTTTTTTTTTACAGGGAATTTTTTTAAATAATATTTTTTTGTCGCATATTTTTTCAATAAACAGAGTTATGCAACTTGGTTTAGGGACAAGGGAGTTATAGGCTGGCAACTGGGTTAAAATGGTTAAAAAACAAAACATTGGCAAACAGTCACAACTCTTATATTTAAGTTTAGGTTTCTTGTTTGCATTCACAATTACAGTCTACAAGGTAGATAACAAACTGCAAATGCTTTACGTTTTGTTAAGGGGCAAGAACTCTCCTCTGACAATCTGCGGGTGGCAACAGGCTTGTCTCAGTCGGAACAGCGGGTTCAATAGCTGCAAGGAAATTGCCAGGTAGGATATTCAATAGTAAAAGAAAAGATGAAATACATTTTTTTTTTATAAATGACTGTTACGATCAAATGTATAACACTCCGAGTGACTCCCTAACATATAAGTTGAAAGTACCTCGTTGATTGTCTTCCTATCCAGTGAATGGAGCTTGATGCTGTGGTCTTGTAGACGCTGAGCCCTGGACCTGTACTGATGGAATTCAATTGTGCATTTTACTTATATAATACAACAACATGGGTGAAACACTGATGGACTCATTGCAACAATTATACAACTTTAAAAAAAATGGATTATTTTAACAATTTATCAATGTATCAATGCGCACAGGACACATACATCTAGACTCACACCTTATTCGCATCAAACCAGAAAAAGCGGCGGCATGCCCCCTCCAAAATAAAACAAATGCCCATCATCTTTTATGTCTGGCACTGCAGGACATACAAAATGTCAACCTCCCCCCAGAACAACAAATTTCTCTAACACTGTGTATCCCAACTAGGAACAGCTACAAAAAGTCTGCAATTTCTTCGCCATAGCCTCAAGCAGAAGGGCAAGTGCCCAGATGGCTGCTGCATCAGGATGATGATGATCAATGCATCAAAACATGTACAATCTTCAATTTTGGTTCTAAATGCTAACTTAATAAAAAATTTCAGTAATAAAGAAAATGGACCCCAAGATAAGCGTATAAGAAGCACAACTCACTGTCCAGGCGTTACGTAAATATATCTCATACTGTCTCCTGTAAAAATGTTCTTCAACTGGAGAAAACGTCAGCCAATAAATTTCTTCCGTTTGAAGGGGGAGATCAATCTGGCCAAAAGAAAAAAGCGCTTGGTCATTATTTGTATCTAAACAAACTATTCAGTCTATAAAATACCAGTACTTTAACCTAGTGCAGAAAACCACAATATTCATTTATTATTTCATTTAGTGTGCTAAAAAAAATTTCATCATCATATATCTAACCTGTATTAATCATTACCAAAAATATGACTGTTTATATGTTTTGGCCTAAAATTGCTAAAATTATTTTTTTAAACAAAGCTTTTTATTCTTTTTTGCATTTAGTATGGTTTCTGCTACGGGTTTTAGAAAGGTTTACATAAAATATGTTGTTTAGTGAAGGTAAATTGTTCTGAAAGGCTAAATTTCCATGCAGTCGTATAAATTAGACAAAAATTGTGAAATATAAATTATGTTAATTGCAATCTATAGAACCACTTTTTGGCAATTGGTTACAAAAGAGACACATTTAAAAAACGAATTATGGGTCAAGATAAATGTTATTAGTATGAGAAAATGTCAATTTTAATATATTATACATATATGATTCTGTATCACAAAGAAGAATCTTACTGGTCTGTTCACTGCTGTATGAATGGTTGGATATAATTGTAATGTCTAGTATCAACAAAAAAAACTTCAGCAAATCTCAACCCAAGTACCTGATCTATGACGTCTTTCTTGGCCGTTCTCCACAGGATCTTCTGTAGTGCTTCGTGCATCGGGGCCTGGAAGCCGTGGCAAAAGGGCTCCCACAGAAGTAGCCGGAACCACTGCTGCACCATGAGGGGGTCGACCCCCAGGAACAGCAGCAAGCCATAAATATCTGATGAGAAGAATTTAGAAACATTGAGCAAAGATACAAACCATTAAATATCTAACAAAGAATTTATACACACTGAGGACAGATACAAATCATGAAATACATATTGGGCAAGATATAACTAACTCTTTATGTTTACCTGTTTCCCAAGACATGATTGCAACAATTTTGGGTAATCTTTACATATGTTTTTTAAAATAATTTTTATCAGATAAATAATTATACCAGTGAATCAATTTTGAAACCAAATTAATCTCAAATTTTGGTACTTTTCAAATTTGGGTACTTTTACAAATTTGGTACTTTTCACGTTTAGGTACTTTTGTCTACTGTGTAGACTAAAGTACATCCGCCCGGTACATTGACAATTGAGCCATTAGGCACCACCCTTACTCTTCCAACATCTCTTCCCGAGGACTCACCTTCGACACTTCTCATCAGCGGAGTCCCTGTCACGCACCATCTATTGACAGCCTTCAGCCTGAGTGCCATCTCTGCCGTCTTGAAAACATAGAGACATAGTTCAGACAAGCAGGTCATTGCACTGAAACACTTGACCGCACATGAAATATTGTTCAGACTTTAAGGAATGTAAAATATGTTGCCTAGGCAGCAGACTTTCCTATTACCAGGCCAACAGTACCCAATAGACCATTTGTGCTTCATACCCTCATTTTAAAGGCACTCTAACCAGTTAAGTTAAGACTTTCAAGTAAAGTAAATTATCCCTTTCAAACCAAGGTGGTCTTTGGGGTATATAAAGTTGCCGTGAACAGTTTCTATGGCCATGATATACAAGAGGATTGTGTGACCAGCACAATGCCAAGCCACTTTTTTACTTTTATCAACTAATGTCAGGTGTCCATTAGAGCACAGCAGACACAGGAGCATCCTCCAGATCCTTAAAAAAAAACTGGCCTTAGCCTGGATTTGGTATGGAAATATGTGCGCGTTGCTGCAAGACCACCATCCCTTGTGACATTCAAGCCTGATTGAAAAAGCCAGTGAAATCACTGCAAGGCTACTGGCATCCTCTAGACTGGCTCATTGATATAACTGTCACAGCTACTAATGGAGAAAATAAAGGCTATAGAAGTTTAAGCTTTGCTTTATGTGGACTCCTGTTGTTTCTACCAACTCAAACTTGTGAGCAAAATATGACCGGCAAAGATTGCAAATGAAAATATACCCAGCTATTAATTAGCCCAATGGTCTGGGTGATCTGGTGAAGCGAGATCAGGTTACTTTTCAAATGATTTAAGTTCAAAAGCAAGTACTGATATGTACCTACATTAGTTATAAGGAAAAAAAAAGAAGGCTTGGCAAACACCCCCCCCCCACCCACAGGGACGGGTGAATGTTACTCCATAAGCCCCACAGAAACTACATGACCAATGAAACTGCTGAACTTCATCAGTCCTATAGGTATACCTACATGGGCTGGAAGATGAAATTCTTTATTCAGAGTTAGTAGCTTAAGCTTGAGTCTAGCAGTCACAGAAATGGCACTACTGTGTTTATTCACAAACTAATCTAACCACGTTAAAAGTGATTGTCACTTACCTTAGTTGAAACGCACTCCACCATCTGGGCTTCATCAAGACATATCTGTGTAATAAAAAAAAAATTATATGGTGTTGTTTTTAAAGTTTACGGATATATAACCAATTTAACTAACAAAAAAAAAAAATGACTTGAATAAAAAGCAAGCTTTATCATGGAGGATGAATATTCTATTAAGTTCCACAAGGGTTCGGAAACTGTTGCAAAGAAGACCTGCATTCAACAAAGACCTTGAAAACAAAAATTTAGCAGAGACCTTGTAGCACTTGGCAAAGACCTTATTGCACTTATAAAGGACCACATTGCACTTAATGAAGTATGAATGGCCTAGCCGAGTTTTACAAATATTCTATTAAGTTCCACAAGGGTTCCAAAACTGTTGCAAAGAAGACCTGCATTCAACAAAGAACTTGAAAACAAACATTTAGCAGAGACCTTGTAGCACTTGGCAAAGACCTTATTGCACTTATAAAGGACCACATTGCACTTAATGAAGTATGAAAGGCCTAGCCGAGTTTTACAAATATTCTATTAAGTTCCACAAGGGCTCCGAAACTGTTGCAAAGAAGACCTGCATTCAACAAAGACCTTGAAAACAAACATTTAGCAGAGACCTTGTAGCACTTGGCAAAGACCTTATTGCACTTAAAAAGGACCACATTGCACTTAATGAAGTATGAAAGGCCTAGCCGAGTTTTACAAATATTCTATTAAGTTCCACAAGGGCTCCGAAACTGTTGCAAAGAAGACCTGCATTCAACAAAGAACTTGAAAACAAACATTTAGCAGAGACCTTGTAGCACTTGGCAAAGACCTTATTGCACTTAAAAAGGACCACATTGCACTTAATGAAGTATGAAAGGCCTAGCCGAGTTTTACAAATATTCTATTAAGTTCCACAAGGGCTCCGAAACTGTTGCAAAGAAGACCTGCATTCAACAAAGAACTTGAAAACAAACATTTAGCAGAGACCTTGTAGCACTTGGCAAAGACCTTATTGCACTCAAAAAGGACCACATTGCACTTAATGAAGTATGAAAGGCCTAGCCGAGTTTTACAAATATTCTATTAAGTTCCACAAGGGCTCCGAAACTGTTGCAAAGAAGACCTGCATTCAACAAAGAACTTGAAAACAAACATTTAGCAGAGACCTTGTAGCACTTGGCAAAGACCTTATTGCACTCAAAAAGGACCACATTGCACTTAATGAAGTATGAAAGGCCTAGCCGAGTTTTACAAAGACAAAATTGCACTTAATGAAGTATGAAAGGCCTAGCCGAGTTTTACAAAGACAAAATTGCACTTAATGAAGTATGAAAGGCCTAGCCGAGTTTTACAAAGACAAAATTGCACTTAGCTAAGATCATCACAAAAATAATTTTGGTTTAAACAAAATTTAAAATGCAAATTCTAGGGTTTAAAGAAAGTATTCTGTAAAAGTAATGTATTTTTTTGAAAGGAAACTACAGAGGACATGTAATAGAAAACTGGGCAAATAAATATTTTAACTTAAGTCTTACCCTCCACCACTCTACGGCAACCAGTGGAGACGGCGTGGCCAGGAAACGCTTGGGGTGTCTGAACCTTCTTCCAGACTCACCTGTCAAATATACACAAAAATATATCACCAGACTAACTCTTGTAATAGAATAATATTAAAAAAATTAATGTTAGAAAAACTAAAACCAATCCGATATTTTCATAAGTACAAAACCTTTGCAAATGAAATGTTTATTAGATAAACTACGGTAGTTGTAGCTAACTTGTTTAAAGTTGAATTTATTTCTTCTAGCATTATCTACTAGCTATTTTAATTCAATATTTTAAAAGATTTTCTTTGTTAAAAAAAATGACTAATACAATATTAGGATATGCACTAGCCATTTGCTAATTTAATAAAAACTGCATCAACTTTAGCAGTTATGTAAGCAGTTTAAAATTGTGAACAGTTTTCTTAACAAAGTTTAATTTATTCCCTTCTTGCTAGAGGCTATCTTTTAATTCATCATCCTCATCAATCCCTTGACCGTTGTGTTTTTTTTTGGGGGGGGAGCTCCTTGGCAGTCATCTTCCTCCTCTTTTGCCTATCTTGAGCGGCTGTCACTAGTTCAGTCGTTTGCAGCTTTGTCCAATCTTTTATATTGTTGAGCCAGCATTTCCGCTGACGTACTCTCAAATGTCCACCTTCCACAGTGCCGTGGGGGATGGTTTTTGGCAAGTTATTATGCCGCCAACATATGACCGAACCATGTCAACTTTTAAATTTTCTTGAAAGAGTTCAAGTGGCGATAACTTTATGACTTACTGTTGGTGTGAGGCAAGTTTACATAGTCCAATTCTTTCCTGAGCACATCGTACGTGGTTATGACTATGTCCTGCTGGGCCAGGGTCTGTGGTTGAATGTAGCCCAACTTGGAGACACCGGTGTAAATCTGTGCAGAGTGATAACAACATTCAGAATCAGCTCAAAAAATAAATAAATAAATGCTGTATAACGCAGGATTTCTTTATTCAAGAAGAAAAATGGTTTCATTTTAGGAGGATGGAAATAGAAATAATTTTGTTATATTTTATAAATATCAGAGTGAGTTACAGTGAGTTTGTTTATTTCAATGTTTGTGCTTTATAGGCTCCTAAGCCGTTTGACTAATCGGGTCAAAAGTTAAATGTATAAATTGGAAACGTCCTCCAAAAGAAATATTTATTATATAAACAATTTTGCTTAATTCCTTAATTAATTTTTAAAAATAAACTTAGACCTATTGATAATCACCATATGTTAAAGTTCTAAACTTAGCGCCATTTTAGAATGATCTCCCTTTGAAATGCATTCAAATTAAGTGTGTTTCGAGACTGGGTTTTCCAGTACTGCGAAATATTGCTGTCTGCTTTTTTTATTATTTACTTTTTGTATTGTTTGGTATTTGTTTTTTTTCCATTTGATAGTCTTAAAATAAAAAAAAACAAAGACTAAATACAGAAAGAAACATTCTCACTACAGTTTTTATCGTAATACTGTTTGTCATTTTTTCTTTCTCTTTTAACAAAACACATTGTAATCATTCGTTTATCCGTCATTTTGACGGGGCATAACTCCTAGTTTCTAATAAGGTGAAATAAAACATCAAATATATACATTTGGTTGGTGTACCATGAGGCTCTGAGACTCGGTGGGGAAGAAGCAATGAGTGCAACAGCCCGTCTCATACCTGCCCTGGTGCCTGGATGTCCTGACCTATAGGCTGGGATTTTTTCTAACGGGCGACAGTACAGATATAGACAAGCCACCACGTTAACGATCCAAGGGGAATTCCCCAAGTGGGGGAGAGACGTGTAGTGTATGTACTGTATAGACTGCAGGCATGTACTATGTTACACGACACACTTTATCGCAAGTGTCTAGTCTCAAAAAGGATCTTGGGGTCCCTCCCTTCCCGATCCTCCCCTTTACATCGCTACGCCCGAGACTGGCTCTACTGTTTACTTTAGACACTTATGAATCGGTTATAAGCAAGGACCAGGGTTCCAACCATGGTGAAGGCTGGGATTTTTTCACTGGCCTGGCTGGTGTCCCTGCGTCCACCCAGCTCTGGTGAGTACCTGACATTAGTTAGGGCAACGTAAAGTCGGCTGGGCATTGTGCTGGCCACACAATCCCCCTAGTATGACATGGCTACCGCCACGTAAACTAGTGAACACTGCTTTACCGGCCCTATAGATCAATTTAATCTCAAGGGCTTTCTTATTTGACTTTTTTATGCTGCTAAATCTTTAACTTACACTATTCAAAAAGTAACAATGCATATTATGAAAATATCAATTTCAATATTCAGTCACAATATCAAATAATACAAACATTTTAAAATGCATTAAAAAAAACCAACATTGCTTTATCGGATTGGAACTAAACCAAGAATACACCCAGGGGGATGCCAAGGTAATTTTTTTCAACTAGGAAATATTTTGTTTTAAAAAAATGTTTGCACTGTATATATCGCCAGAAACATTGCACAACATTGGATTATTGTTTAAAGAGTTATAATAGAAACTATAAAGGACATTAAGTACAATACTTACAAAAACTCTAATCGTTCTCTCCTTTATATGTTTATGGATTTCTTCAATCCACTGGTGACAAATGGAATAGGGTGAGATGATTAATGTCGCTCCTGACTCTATAGTTGTCTGATGATAAGAAAAACAACAACAATGTTATCACAACAATTCCACTCTTAGAAAAATTTATTCTATACACAGCCTGTTTGTTAAAGGCGGGGCGTCTCCTTGGAGCAAGCTTTCTGCTCGTCTAGCTCTACCATTTCTTGTGCAGGCTCGACCTTTTATGTCGTCTGTTTCATTTTAACAAAGGCGTGTCATTATGAATACACCACCCTATTCTTCTTCTTTTATTAGCCAGTCTGCAGAGCAGCTTGCTCTGTTGCAGTTAATGTCATACACACTGGCATTGTTATTCTGGCTTTTCCTTTGTGACTTTTTTCAAACCCTGCAGTTCAAGAGAGTTTTCGGGGACTTAGCAATGGGATTATTCTTTCACCTGGTCATTTCCAAGACCCCGATACCCACACGGGGGATACACCACCCTATAACAGGGGTCTCAAACTAGGGTTGAAGGCATGTGGCCATTTTATCACTTAAGAGATGTGTCAAGGCTGCATCCTCCCCTACCCCCCTCCCCACCCTGGAAACCGGCCCTAGTAAACAAAAAAACACTTCATACATCTTAACTCATTTTACTACTTATCACTAATAATTTGCCAATTTACAATTTAGACACAAAGAATTATACCAAAGTCAACGTATATTAAATTAACAATAAAATTTGATATCATTACTAGCCATCTGAATTACACTAATAGTACATTTTTTGTAAACTAATTGGCAGGCCAAAAAAAATTCACTTTGTGGCAGCCCGCAGACCGCGTGTTTGAGACCCCTGCCCTATAACAACAAAAAATGAAACAGAAAAAACAAACGGGCTGTCAACTTGAGCAAAAAAATCAGTTAGTGGTCTCCACTGGACACTAATTTTCTAGATGAAAAGCAGCAGAAGTTGAAATAGTGTATGTCAGCAAAGGCTAACTAGGAAGCCTTTTTCTTTATTATTATTAAATTTAACAAAATAAATAACCCACTTTTTCTATTTATTTTAATAACATATGGTGAATGTAAAGCGCGTTCGAAGACTTTGTTAAGAAAAGCTCTATATAAATATGTAATTTGTCTGTAATTTTTTGTTAACTGATTAACTACCATGAGCCGCTCATAGCGGCTCATGCGATTCATTCACTTTGTACCGCAAGCCGCTGACAGCGCCAAGATTATTTCGCCAAGTTTAAAGCTTAATATTTGCATTATTTCGTTAAATTTTGTTCCGAAATTTGTAGTTACCGACAGGAAGTATATTTACGAACCTATTTTTGATTTCAAAGCGTAAACATTCTTAGTTTATGTGCTAAATTTCGGTAAAAATAAGCGGAAAAAAATAACTTTATCGTTTTCGGAAAATGTTTCCATTGTAAAACCTTATCCTGTTTGTGTAAATATCACTCAATTAACTTCATCTTGGATTTATTTTGTTCGATTTTGAATATACTTTATAATAATTATGAGTGAAAGCTATAAATTCTGTTAGGAAAAAACGAAATATTAGGTAAAAGGAATTTTTTTATTTTTCGGTCTAATTTTTCGTAACTAATCACATTTCAACATAAATTATTGTCTAAACTAACACATTAACTAAATTTTGTTTATATTTATCTTATACACAATTTATGTCCCTACAAAATGGTATAATTTGTTTTAAAATCTATCAATGGACAAGAGAACAACACACACATATGTACACACACCCACTTGTAAAAAAACGGGACAGAAATTTAATTCGGCCACAGCTTGATTTTTTTCTGCTGTTAATACGGTAGTTAATCAGTTAAATTATAAAGTTATTAAAAAAATGGGTTTTTTTTCTCACCCATCACCACTATGGTCATCCGCCTAAGAAAAATCATATAAAAATGTTCACGGCTAATTTTAAAGTTGTTGCTTTTTTATCCAAGTAACAAAGATCCTTTGTGGTTATATATAAATCTACAAACAATTAGATTATAAAAAATATTTAATATTATAAAGATATACTAATTAACACCATTTCTGACTAGTTTTGTTTTTACAAAATAACCATTTGAACCATTAGTGTTTTTATAAATTGTTACTAGGTTTGCTGTTTGACTATGTATTGCTGTTTTACTATGTAGTGCTCTTTGAATATGTTTTGCCCTTTGAATATGTATTGCTCTTTGAATATGTTTTGCTCTTTGGATACAGAAAACTATTGCACTCTATGCTTACCCATGGTTTGAGCCATATCTATTTACGCTTATTATTTAGTGTAACAGGTAAAATTCTCAAAAAAGTTTTTAACATTCTTCATCTTTCAAGAAAGCACTGGAAATATGAATATGTCTTCACAGTTGAAAAGATAACTGTAATTTTACTTACACTGACTGCATGGCAATGTGGACACAGATACTCTCCCCTGTATGGGTCATGGAGGTCATAGTTCATGCATTCTGCGTGCTGGGACATGCCGCATAAATTACACTTGACCGTGCGCAGCCCTTTCCTGCGGGTCTCCTCCTCGCTATCCAGCTGTCCGCAGTTGCACTCAAAGAACTGCTTGCGAGCCGTGGGCTTCGTGGTAAAGTAGCTGCTGTCTTCCTTGGACACCGGGACGTACTCCACGTAGCCTTTCCTCTTCCGCCTCTCCTTTGGCTGGGCTTTTGAGCTGTCAGCAGACGCGGCCTCCGGAGACGTCAGAGCCAGCCTTAGCAGGGAGACCTGGTTCGTCTGGTTGTTTGCGCTCGCATTGTTCAACAGAGCCGGGTTGAAGCTCTTCATGGAAATGACCCTGGGCGTGCTCCCCGAGGAGCTGTGGAAGGAGTTGTGCTCTGCCGATGACGCGTCACCATCCAAGCTCAGCTTGATGACGTAGTTTTCTGTCTTAGTGCAGCTGACAAATAGCTTGGAGCTGTTTTGCTTTCCGCTTTGCGTCACAAACTTCTGATCTTGTGACGTCACGAAATCTGATGAAAATGGCTTATTGCATGGATAAGTTTCCGAGGCATCTGCAGGTGAGACTCCATCCTCTGGAAGGTCACTGCTGTCTATCGGCTCCTTTTTGTTTAGGAACGGGATCGCATCTTTGTCTTCACGCAGCGGGGGTAAGTTCGTTAAAGGCGGGACAGGTGAGTCTTCACTGTCTGAAAGGTCACTGATGTCTTTCGGCTCCTTTTTGTTTAGGAACGGGATCGCATCTTTGTCTTCACGCAGCTGGGGTAAGTTTGTTAAAGGCGGGGCAGGTGAGTCTTCACTGTCTGAAAGGTCGCTGGTGTCTATCGGCTCCTTTTTGTTTAGGAACGGGATCGCATCTTTGTCTTCACGCAGCGGGGGTAAGTTCGTTAAAGGTGGGACAGGTGAGTCTTCACTGTCTGAAAGGTCACTGATGTCTTTCGGCTCCTTTTTGTTTAGGAACGGGATCGCATCTTTGTCTTCACGCAGCTGGGGTAAGTTTGTTAAAGGAGGGGCAGGTGAGTCTTCACTGTCTGAAAGGTCGCAGGTGTCTATCGGCTCCTTTTTGTTTAGGAACGGGATCGCATCTTTGTCTTCACGCAGATGGGGTCGGTTTGTTAAAGGCGGGGCGTTTCCTTGGAGCAAGCTTTCTGCTCGTCTAACTCTACCATTTATTGTGCAGGCTCGACCTTTTATGTCGTCTTTTTCAGATACGGTGCTGTCAACATCGACAGCCTCGTGAAAGGTGTCATTAGTCTGTTGCGAGTCACAAGAGTTTTCTGCCACACCAACAGTGCCAGAGGCGGCAGCTTCTGGTACCGGTGTTTGGTAGGGAGAAAGGGTGTTTTCATCGCTGCCGCTGGGGGAGTCTTCAATGACAGGTAGAGGGTCAGGCAGGGAAATGTTTGGCTTTGGGTGTAACAGCATGCAGCACAGGACTTCAACAGTCTTGCCCAAACCCATCTCATCAGCCAAAATGCCTCCAGGTAGGGAGGGAATGGCATTCGGCCGATCCTTAATCAGACTGAAAAAGAAATAGTAAAAATACAAAACCGAATTAATATTTTATATCATTAAGCATTTAAAATACTCTTTTATCAAAATGTTCCAAAAAATATGTTTATCTAAAAAAAATTTGCCCTTTCTCAAGATTTTCTAGCTATGTGGGTAGGTAAAATCAAATGCACCAATAATTGTGGCAGAATCATTACATCAAAGAAATGAGCTGTCATGAACTTTATTCAACGCCAAAAGTGTAAAATATATTTCCCTATTTTTTCCGCAATTAGTCCAATGCTTAATTGTCTCTCTGTGTTCTCAAAACATCTTTTCCCCCTTGAAATTTTTCAACTTTATGCCTTTGCCTTTCCTGAACACTTGGGTGCCAATGTCCTTCCCCAAATAATGCAATACAGCCTGGCCTAGACATCCTTGCATGTTAAAAACTGTAGCCAAGCCTTAAACTCTCTTAAGGAGGATCTGAACCAACACATGTTCTGCAAACTACTAATTGGAACAAGTGAAATGTGCCCTGCAGAACAGCTCCCAAAAATGCAGAACATGTCCTTCAAACCTGACCCATGTACCACTCTACCCAGTCAGCCATATGGCCCCAGGTAGCTACTTGCAATGACAAACTGTATGTTGGACTGGAGCAACTGACAGCCATGCCACAGTTCATCACAATGATTGGACTTGTCTGAATCTCCAAATCATAACACTTTGAGAATGAAAAGAATATAGTAAAGATCTTTGCTATAATTATTCTCATGAGTTATGTGCATCTTCTAGGGTCAGTAGACTGTAGTAACTTCAGTAGTCAATGACCAATGCAAGTGGTTTAAACACACAAAAAAAAACACAATTACACACAAGCATTATACCTATTACGTACCATAAACTTACTATGATGAACTTACTAAAATAGACTGACTAACATATTCCAACTAATAACAGGACACAACTGAGTATTAGACCACCAGCACCAAATCGGCCCAAGTCACACCACTGAGTGCCCCTGTGGAACTGGACTCCAGAATGCAGATCACATCCTGCAATGGGGCCCAAAGACATTCCAACAGACAACAGCTCGGTTTGTCAGAGAAACAGGACTGCCAGTCGGACACAGCAAAGGATAGTGAATATAGAACGCATTAGAAGAAAACTGACTAACTATTATTATCATTTTAATGACTATCTAATTCAGGCAGGTGAGCCCTCCTCGACGATGGGAACAGGGGCAAGCTAGCTCTAGGATTATAAACAAACACTAAAACAAATGCCCCAGTGACAAGATTTCCTATGAAACATTAACTAGAGCAGATAATACTGGGAAAGATGGAGGGGAGATAACCTATATAACTCATATTGAAAACTATCTCTTATCCTTGTAGTCGCCACATCTTGTCTATATTTATTTCCCACGCACACAAGCACACACAAAATGTCTCCTCAAGCCCCGTAAAATTGTACACGTCTGTTCATTACATTTTGTATGATTAACTATACAAACCTTCCTCCGTGTTTGTTGTAGTAAAGCTCAGTGCCATCCTGTAAGGTTACTTCACAGTACAGCGGGTGCAGGTCTGATAGATGAAGACAAAAAGTCAATAGACAATGTCATTATATACAAGTAAGATGTCAGAAATTGAGTGAATCAAATAGAATCGTATAATTATATGAATTTAATTCATTCTCTAAAGACTAAACAACAACAGCAAAAATATTAAGTCTTTAAAAAAAAAGATTAATTAGTTATCCAAGCAGTTCATAGTTTTAATGGTGTCGAGCGAAAGGTCTTGGGTTCGATTCCTGGTGAAGGCTAGGGTTTGTTCCTGGGTCTGGAGGGTGTCCCTGAGTCTACCCAGCTCTGATGGGTACCTGACATTAATTAGAGAAAGTAAAGGTGGCTGGGCATTGTGCAGAAACTGGTGAACGCTGCTTCGCTGGGCCTATGATCAATTCGGTTCGACAGGTACTTATAGGTGGCTGGGCATTGTGCTGGCCACAACAATCCCCAAGTATGCCTGGCTACAAAAACTAGTGAACACTGTTTCACTGGCCATATGGATCAATATGGTCCAACAAGATAACTACTAGTACTACTCATAGTTTTTAAAATGCAGCTAACAGACAGGATAATGCTACTCTATCATTTATTTTTAGATGAAAAGGATAGGATAGTTTTGTATGTAGACCAACTGACCGCACAACTAACCATTGATGTACTGTGCCCTCGGGTTAGCCCTCTGCTCCTGCCTCAGCATCCAGGCCACGCTCTTCTTCTGGTAGTACCTGAGCGTGGGCTTCAGACAGTCATGGTGAATCCTGCCCACCTCGGCATCCCAGGTGGGGTCCTCGGACAGCTTGGCACTGTGAATGTGCATGATGCCCTCATACAGCTTGAAAAAGTCATGCCCAGTGATTCTCTCAATGCCATCGTACTCTGCACAGAAAAAGATAGTTAATCACACAAGCTGATAATAAATGTCCTAATATACACCCTTATGTTAAAAAAAAAAGGAAAGTAACCCATTGGACCAAGCTGATCCATGGGGCCGGTGAAGCAGCATTCACGAGTTTCTGTGGCCATGGCACATTTAGCGAATTTGTGTCCAGCACAATGCCCAGCTGCCTTCCCTTTTCTACCCAGCTCTGATGGGCACCTGACATTAGTTGGGGTCATGTAATGGTGGCTGGGCATTGTGCTGGCCACACATCCGCTAGTATGTCGTGTCCACAGAAAAACGCTGCTTCACCAGCCCTATGATCAATATAGTCCAGCTACCCGAAAGAGACTCACTGAAAGGTGGGCCGACGTTATAAAAATGGTCCATCAGCTTTTGTATCGCAAGTTGAGAGGTTTTTATGCGAATGGATTCACTGGGGTGAGATAACTTCATAATAACGCCATCAGTCCCAAAGATGTTGACATTGAACTTCTTAAGGCTGGAGTCAAAGCTGCTGCACCTTAGCTGTACAGATTGATGGAAAAAAAACAGAAACTTATTATGTTTACATTTCATGTTAGTATCACAAAATAAGGTGTTATATGTTTAGAAATAATGGGAAATTAATTGATATAAGAGGGGAACGGTAGCCGAGCGGCAGCTTGTTCGGCTGGCATGCCGAAGGTCCTGGGTTCAAATCCTCTTGTGTGTCGTGGCCACAGAAACTGGTGAACGCTGCTTCACTGACCCTATGATCAATTTGGCCTAACGGTTACTTTACTAATTGATATTAGATAAAGACATTTGTCAAAGGGAAATGATCATGCAATCAACAAGCAAAGAATTCTTGCCACAGACTAAGTTAGTCATAAAATTCAAGGGTTTGATTGCTCCTTGTGTAACTGGGGAAAAAGGATGTGTAACCAGGACTTTCAACAGCCACAGAATGAGGGGATCTGCTATATACCATCAACAGCTTATATTGAGAAAGTCCCAGCCATGGTTTTTCATTTTCGAGGAGAGATTTGGTGTGTCCTGTGAGAGTTTGCAATGAAACAAAGAAGGCTTAAAAGACATTGCAGAAGAAAAAGATATGTATAGTATAAAAATGGACATGATATTATACTGACTCACCACAAATGCCTTGTGTTTCAGATTAGTTAAGACATGGCATGGAATACTGATAGAAACAAACCAAAACACGCCAAACTTTGACTGTCTTGATTTGGGCTTTTTCTTTCGCACAGCCGGCTCGCTATTTCCATCCGTCTCAAAATAAAGCATGCTGTTCTCATCAGCGCCCCCTACATACAGCCAGCAGATGGAGAACTCTGGGAGACTGTCGGGAAGTGGCATCAGGTGAGGATGGAGGGTAAGCGTTATTGTAAAATGGCCAAATTTAATGAGTTTGGACGTATCTATGTTTGAATCTTGGTGAAGAATGGAGAGGGTGGAGTGACAGGAAGCCAAGTTTTGATAAAAAGAATCAACACATAGGGCGTGCAACGGAGTGCCACTGGTCGAGCAGCTGCTTTCATCAAGCTGGACAGCTGAGCATTCTAAAGTGGTCTCTGTGTTTTCTTTTAACTCAGCATCTCCGTCGCATATAAAAGAGCTGCTGCTGGTCATCTGGTCTGCCATGTTCCACTGCAGCTGCTGTCGCTTGACCTCGTCAGCATACCTCGGGGCTTGCTGCTTCCTTTTACCCATTTTTTGTCTTTTTACCTGCTGGAGGATATTACAGTGTACTTAATATACAGAGTCTTAGAAAGAATGGTGCAAACTTTATAAAAACATTTAAATCTTCTATCTGCTGGCCTTATGATTATGTGTAAAAATATACCCAACTGTTTAATTAGCCACAAATTAGATATAGCTTAATAAGCTATCCAAAAAAAAAAAAAGCTTGTCAATCACAACAAGGCAACTAAATACTATAAAATAGCCCAAAAAGTTCTCTTCCCTTCGTCTTTGCACCAAAGAAAATAATCATTTTTGTTTTATTTCTCTTATGAATTAGGCTGCGGCTATTCGGACCGGGGTCCCTTTAGAATTAAATGGCTATTCAGACCCAGCTTCAGTCGGAATTCCTTAGAACCCATTAAAAAAAAAGAGGGGAAAATAAAGAAAAGATATTGTAATTATTACCATATTTTATAAGAAAAAGCACAAAAAACACCACATATGATCTATCCCTATCCTATATAGCCTAACCTAACCGATACTAACTATTACAACAAATGCTACAAAGCCATCCCTAAACTATATAAACTAACCGATACTAACTAGGCCTATTTATTACTAAGTCTATCGGGTCCGAATAGTCACTTCGTATATAAATTATGTCATAAGTAATGAGTCATGTTAAGTCATTTATATATATAAGTCGACTCATAATTTATAAAAAAAAATTCATTTAATGATTAATTTAATGTCATTTAAACCGTGCACCAGAATGGTTATGCTATTCACTTTTCCAATTCCGTCCAAGGGTTGGTTTTTTTATTTTTAAGTAGGCCTATGCCTATGCCCAAGTGCCGCTAGGCCTACTTTTAACTCGGCAAACATGATCAAAGCCAAAGCCAAAACTGCCAAAACTACCCAAAACTTCCACCAAAACTCAAAACAAACAAGTTCAAGTTGCAATAATAAGATAAAAATGAAATACAAAAAAACTTACCTCTACAGCTAATAGCGCTAATTTATTAATATCACAGCATATAAAATTATTCGAAGGTATAAACTTTTTAAAACGCTTAGAATATATCTTTTTAGAACGTTCAAATGGGTCTGCTACTTATTTTAGTAGCCTACATTATTTTTATTTCGTGAAGTACGCTCTTCTTGTGGAGAAGAAAAATTCTTACAATGGTTTATTAAAAACTAAGAATTGCTGTAAATTCGGTGCTAAAAGTAAAGTCCGTTCCAGATAGACTACGATTACGAAACACGACGTTAGCCTTTCTATTTTTACTCCATGAGAAATAAAATAAAAAGGCCTTTTATGCCTTTTATCAATTCGTTCTCATGGGAAAAAAATGATATTTATAATTTATACATTGTTAATAAGAACAAATAGTCTATTTATAAGCTTATTGTCAATGACAGACAAGTAGGCCTAGCCTATATAAAATATCCCGTCACCCGTCGGACCAAATTGATCCAAAGTCCAAAGGGCCGGTGAAGCCAGATTCTGTGTCCACGGCATAGGCATACTGGGTGATTGTGTGGCCAGCGCTTTGCCCCAAATAAGGTCAGGTACCCATCAGAGCTGATAGACTCAGGGAAACCCTCCAGACCCAGGAAAAAATCCTAGTCTTTACCAGGATTCGAACCCTGGACATTCAGTACGCCAGCCGAACGCTCTGTTGCTCGGCCACCGGACCCTAACGCCGGCCATGCTGACAACCGATCCCTGCCGCCAAGCAGAAGTTTTAGCAATATGGACGTAGTAAGATAGGCCTGATATTATTTTTAGAATGAACATTAATAAAAAATGCAAGACTAGACTTGGACCACGGATGATCGTAGGACGCAAGAATCTTTTTTAAAGAAAGAGCGTCTGTAATGTATAAGATAAGCACAAACCCACAGACAAAGTGGCATGTGTGGGACATTCAGAACAGCTCCAGTAGCAGGATGGAAAACATGACAACTGTATTACTATAACGTCGGTATGCACAGAAAACTGGTCCTGACATGTGTTTCATGATTTAAAAAAATATATTTGCCGGATCCAACTGCTGAGGACAATCTGTTGAAGCAAATCGAGATACCTTACTATTAAGTTGCCAAATCAAACAGCGTATTGACCGGCTGGCCATGCGTAAGTCCTGCGTCGGCTCCATAGCCTATATATTGGCTCCCTGTGAAAGCCAGAATTGAAAAGGCCTACAAAGTGGCGATACTTTGCCATCATTGCCTTCATAACAATGATAACAAAGAGATACCGTCCTATCTCAAGGAACTAATGAACTAAATAAACAGTACGTTCCGCAAAGAACACTCCGTTCTGCCGACTCCTCACTTCTGGAGGTGCCCCGTTTCTCTCTGACGACATTTGAGCCTGAGGGCATTCTCAATATCTGACCCGAAAGTAGCCTATATGGGCTAAGCTTAGGCCTATATGGAATCTACTTCCCATCCAACTCAGGCGAACAAAGTATATATCGTCACTTTTAAAAAGAACTTGAAAACACACTAGACCTAGCAGGCCTATTTTAGCCTAATATTTACCTTCGTTAAACATTTTTAGGCCTACTGTTTTACTTTTATATTGAGTCGGTTTGTGTTAGGCCTACATTTATTTGCTTTGTCCTATATAGCCTAGCAGGCCCTAGCCTATGTTTGTAGAGTTTGTAATTAATATTCATATATTTACATTTTTATTTTGTTTTAGTCTAGGGACGTAATAATCTTATATCTAGAAGGAACGTCTGTAAAACTTATAAGGATGTAACTTCAAATTGTAAGAATTATTTTTTGTACTATTATAGTCTAATCCGCGCGCGTGTTCCTAGTTGTTTAAAATGATTGCCCAATATGTTAAATGCGCTCTGAGCTTATACATTAAGCTCGTTGGCAGCGCTATATAAACAGAATTATTATTATTATATGCCTAAGAGCTTATAAGGTCACATAATAAAAGGTCTATATAATATAAATGAGTTATTAAAATTGCAAACAGTAGGCTAGGCCTACTTGAAATGTTAGCCTAAGCTACTGGAAACATATTGGCGGCGTTGAAAGTTGAAACTGGACATCAGAAAAGGGGCTCCCACACATCCCAAAAATAATTTTAAACGATCCAGTCCAACCAAGCTATGTGCAACATAAAATTTATTTATGATTTTACAGAATGTAACATGAATTAATTAACAGCACTTTTCTTGGGTAGCTTAGGCCTATGTGGAAAGCAGAGGCGATGCCACGATGGGGGCCACAAATTACAAATTTGGTAACAGGGCCCCCACAATCCTAAATACGGCCCTGCTGTACATAGCCATAATTAATGCATTGATCATTTTAAATTTGATCTAGGCCTAAACGTAAAAACATTTAAGTAGCGGCTAGTTCCTTCACAAAGGCCTAATATATAGATCTAATGCTTATCCAGATCGATATAGGGGCCTAGGCCTACACTAAATGTAGAATATATAGATAAGCTAATTATTCACATAATGGGCCTACATTGGGATTGGTAGCCTAGTTTTCTAACAGTAATCAAGACTTTCAAATGTAGGCCTATATGGACCGATGTTTTCATACCGCACCATGCAAGACCGACTTGCTTGATCTCGATATTAGTAGCCTACTAGATCTATATATGGATCTTTTTGGGGGCAGATGAACATTGGCATTTATGGAATCCAGCAAGTGGAATTCAAAGCATCCAAACTATTTGCATAAAAGGATGGAACGAAGGAAGCTGATTGGAAAATTCATCTGGTGGACTTCTCATCTTAAAGTAGGCTAAGCTTATCACGCCGACCGATCCTTGCTACATGCCGCCCTGCAGGAGTTTTTTCGGGCCTAGTGGACGTAATAATCATCTACAAGAAGGAACGTCTGTAAAATTTATAAGTAACTATGGGTCTAAGCTTATATGTTGTTTAATGAAGCAATGAGCACAATCTAGGCCTAGACTCTATACTTTAATTAAGATAAGATAAGATTGCATTAGGCCTATTCATCCAAATAAATGGTAATTTTAATTTTAATTGCATTACATAAATTCCGTCTTTCAGTATACCGGTAATTAAAACAATATTAAAGAACCATTTGTACTCAAACACAATTGACATTCGCGCACACTATCATACCATTTATCATACAAGAAAAAAAGTATCATTTAGGAGTCAGCTATTGAGCCATTGTGTTTCCTGGCTGACTAGTAATTCTTTTGCAAGATTCTCACTGATAGTGGAACAAAAGAGTTCTTAAATATCTATGTTCTTGCCCTTATCGAAAGAAGCCGACCGTTTCGACAAGATATGATGTAACTAGGCTACTGTTAAGCGGGTGTTCATGATCTTGGAGGATTTTATCAATCATAGACAGGCACCTTGAACTGAATAGATCTGCAAGAGATGGTAATTCTGTCTGTGTAGTAAGAAAGGCTTTGTTTATTAGGCGGTCTATCCGGTGTTTGTTCAATGTGGTAGTATTACCATACCAGCAGGTGATTGCGAAGGTTCTTACTTCTTCTTATACATTACAGACGTTACTTCTATAGAGAAGATTATTGCGTCCTACGCTCATCCGTGGTCCGAGTCTAGTCTTGCATTTTTATTAATGTTTTAAGTTACTGGTTTTCCTGGTTTGTTCAGGCAATTTAACCCATTCCATGCCCGAATGCCACTCGGGAAGAAAGAGTACTTATATGCATTTGTTCTCGCATAAGGGACAAGGAAAGTGATTTGTCTTTATGTTTATCTGAGCTTTGCAACAGGTTGTTATTATGTTGTATTTCTAAATTAGAGTTTAATGCTTTATTATGTATTATTACTACTTTACTCTTTGCCCTTCTGTCCTCTAGTGTTTCTAGGTTATGATTTTACCAACAGTCGCCGAGTAAAAGAGATTCATAATGGTTTTCTCTATATGAAATTTTTTTAGTTTACTAAGACAGAAAAGTCTTTGGTGCATTTTCTTACACAGGCTTACACTGGGTCAGACCAAGTCAGCTTGTCAGTAATTATGACGCCAAGATATTTATATTGCAAGACTTGATCTATTATTTGTTTTTTTTATGTGCAAATCAGCCAGCTTGTGCTAAAAGGCCTAATATGGAACAATTTTGCATTCAAGCGGATAAACTTTGGGCTCATATTAATTGATTGCAGGGGACTGCATATAGCCTACTTATTAGCCTATATTCATATGAGGTTTATGTTCAAATACTTTTTTAAAAGTAGGCTATAAATCAAATATTGTTGACCTATTATGTAATTTTTGTAGCCTATAATTATCTAGACTAACAGTTTGGATTTGGGTTGACTTATGCATATGTTCAATGCGCTCTGAGTCTCTGAGCTAGGCCTACCATTATTTTTATGTTTGTTGGCAGCGCAGCATGCATTAGAAATCCTACTCTTATCAAAAGTATGTCTACTTAGTGTATTTCTAAAAGTTTGATATGCACTAAAAAAGATAGGCTAATCAAAATATCTCTTTAAAACATCTGATTAATTTGTTTTGATAAAGATCTAGACCTAGTCTAGTTTTATATTGTATATTTTTTAAAGTCGGCTAGCCTATACTATAGCTTAGCTTCCGTTTCAGTATTTGAAATTTTGAAATTGTGGCCTTATTATTATCGGCTAATATACATTTGCTTTTTTTTCTAATATAATTTTAGTAATTGTATTTCAATTATTTACAATTAATGAACAATTTTTATTTATTTATTTTTAAAGCTCTTTTATAAATACATTTTCTTTTCAAACTTTTTTGTTTCTTTTTTAACGTTACAACATTGTGCATGTTTTGAATGGCGTCATGTTTTTAAACTGACTACGAGGCTTGTAGTTGTAGTTAGTGTCGGCCATTGTCAGCTGTTGTAGTAGTTCGAATAGTGTTGCTAAAGCAAGTGTCATCTTGGATTACTTTGTTGTCATTTTGTGATTAAAACATCGCATTTTTTTCGCAAAAGGCTTTACTATTGGATTACATAGATATTTTCAGTCGATCTTCTTGTTCAAGTTGGAGATAGTCAACGATAAAAACCCAAACAAAGCCGGTCCATCAGAATGGCTTGCGGAGCAACTTTGAAACGGTCTTTGGAGTTTGATCCACTTCATAGCCCTAGTCAATCGACGCCAATAAAACGTAGACGATGTATGCCTTTGACTATGTCTCAGACTCCACCGCCTACAAAATTGCACCAACTAAGACCATCACCATTTGCAGATATATCTCCAAAATTATCAAAAGGCAAGTATCTTCAATAACTTAAATTTTAAAACTTATTGAATAAGTCAAACTTGATTGTCAAGAAAAAAACACACACTTTAATTAGGCTTATGTTTACAGCATTTTTTCGACGTATTGAACATCTACTTATTTTACTTTAACTAGATCTATTAACACTACAATATTATTTTATAATGTTATGATGACATTGCATACAATTAAATATTAATTTCACAAAACTGGGCATAGACTCTAAATTCGGCATAAAGTGTAAAGTAAGAAAGCCTATTTAGAAATTTACTAGGGTAAATTTACTACAAGGTATTATAGAGCTAAGGTAGCCAGATATTATATCATATATGGCATATGGGTATGAAAAAGCCATGGAGAGACAAAAAGGTTGTATCAACTTTTGATAAGGCAGGTTTCACAATAAGAATTTCAGGATTTCCCATTTTCTATGCTTTTTTTTTAAAAAATAATGTTAAGCTATAGTATAGTATTATATGTCATTTTAAAGCCTAAAAGCCCAGAAATCCAAATATGACACTTATAAAGTCAGCTGATATTTCAATATTTTATAATTAATCATTTAAAAATCGGGAAATTCCCTCTATCAAAAAGTTCCTGGGGCTACAAAATGAGTTGGACTAAACATCATCAAACTAGCATTAAAACACACAATATTGTTGAAATTGATACTTTTATGACAAATAAACTCACAAAACGTAAATATATCAGTGTTTGTGTTGTGTTTTATTATTATTTTTACAATAAAACGTGATTTCGCACTCGGGCATCATAAAGGCTAGAACTACCAAAGTCGCCGCCATTTTGAAAAAAACGTGGCTTTATTGGACGTAAAAAAAGCGTGTGTGTTAAAAGCGAAAAAAGGATTTTTAACGTTTAAACCACAATAGTTTGCGTAAATTTAGTTTAAAACTATAAATAATAGTATTTTGTTGCCGTAGATAGTACACAAATAGTCGGAAATCGGAAAATAAATGTGTAAATAGTGTTTTAGAAAATACTTTTTCGACATCGATCGAACGTTCCAAAAAGCACGCGTTACTCACCGATAGGAGTTAAAAAATAAAAAAAATAAAAATCCTCCTTTTACGAACTCAAAAAGTGCATCAAATGGAATTTTTAAGCTATCCGATCGGATTTACGTTATAAAATTCGCACGTGTGCATTTAAGTTGACCGTAATCTCGAATCTTGTTTTGACAGCGAACGTTATCTTTGCTAGTCCGAAGCCTTTTTTGTACCAAACGATTTTCATTTATTTACTAATAAAATGAATTCTTCGGCTAAATATTTAAAACAAACTTTGTTTTTATGAAAAGAATTAAATTTCTGGTTAAAATTAAAAGAGTTTTACGAAATTACATAGATAAATCTTATTTTAGATCTAGTTTTAGACTTAGTCTCGGCGGCGGAAAAAATTCACCGATAGGCCGTAAAAATTAGGGCTTTTTAAAACACGTTTTTTTCAAAAGATAAACATTTTTTTGTGCTTCTAATGGTGGCCTAGGGAAAATTAACATGTTTATGAATGTTGAACATTAAAAAAACGTTATATTTCGGCTTTATTTATTCCTGGTAAGTGATTTTCAAATGTATAAAAAAAATCGGGAAATGGGATCGGTGGATTATGTAACGTTGGAGGGTGTTTAAATTAATATAAACAACACAAAAATATAATTAAAACATACAATACTGATGCAGCTGATACTTTATGGACATATAAACACATACAAGTAAAAAAAACAGCATTTTGTATCAACAATTTTTATTTTTTAAATAAACCATAAATCTCCATCATTTGGTGGCCATTTTGTGAAACCTGCCATAATCAAGTGAATCATTGGAATTGTTTGGGATTGAAACCTGCAATCAGTTAATTTTAATGTAGTATTTTGGTAATTACAATAACAATAGTTGTCAATAATTGTCTACAGCAGCCTTTCCCAAATGTCAAGTAGGCCTAAGCTTCTAAAGTTTATAAGTCAACACACAAGTCCTAGAAATTGTAGCCACATAAGTTGAATCACATAACTCAATCCAGACAGGCATAGGCAATGGCATGTGCTGGAAACAAATGATCAAAACAATCACGTGTCCTTAATAAACATCATGATTTATAAACGTTTAAAAGTAAAGAACAAAGAATGTTATTTTTAATGTCTTTATGTTGCTAAAATGGCAATTTTAATCATCTAGGCCTAGCCATTGTTAATCATTTCATATGTTGGCCCACCTTATATTGGTTATGAAGGATTTATAATAACCAATATTGAATATTGGTTAATATAACCAAAGTTTTGTTATTTGTTCTTCAATGTTGAATATAACTATATCTGTCTCATCTTGTGTATTTTCCTCTCACTCCCTTCCTCTGTCTTTCTTTCCATTTCTATGCTGAAAACTGAACCAATACAAAAAAATACAGAGCAAAAACACTACTACCGTTTGCCTCTTTTTTTTCAAGGAATTCAAACTATCAACTCAATATTATTTTTTAAACCTTCTTGTGTACTGTAAGTCTTTTCCTTTACTCTGTATTTTTCTTTCTAAAACCTAGAATGTATGGTTCCTTTCTCTAATTAACTCCAGACTGATTCCCACATTTTTCCTTACCTGTGTACTGTCCTGATCACTATTATTTGTATAAAACTGGCAGCAATAATGAATCATAAGCTAATAGTTAATTATAAATGATTGAACCAATCCAAGTATTTGACATGCATTGTTGCTCAGTTCAATATATCATTAATTGGTGTTAGGAACAGGGCTGTGGAGTCAGTCGGTCGATACATGATAAATGTCGGTCAGTTTTTTGTACCTCAGACTCCTTTGTATTAATATGCGAATGTATTGCCAAATAGTGAGGCACATGAAAAGCATGCTTCTTCAGACACTTAACGTGTTTGTTTTATAGTTACGCGAGGCACTGCATGCATTGGTCTTTATTCTTACAGTAGAGAAGTCATTAATAACATTTTGTGAATTGGGACATTTAAACTTTGCTTTAAAAAAAAAAATTTCAATCTAAATTTAGTAGGGGTAGGAGTTGGTGCATTGTGTGCCGACTCCAGGTACCCAAAATGTCCCTCGACTCTGACTCCACAGCCCTGGTTAGGAAATACCCTCGGAATCAAACTTTGTATATTCAAAATAAATAAGTTGTAGAAAGTCATTCCATTGAAAAACTTTTGTGATAGCATAGAACAATAGACTCAATAGTTTTTTTTTTTTTTAAATTTAGTCTTAAAGAATAATAAAACCAGAATGAATTTAAATATTTATATCAATATTTAAGATAAAGAAAAAATAATCATAAAACCAGTATTGTCCTCTGTTAAAGTAGTGCTTTTATTTTATGATACCTTAATTTTGAAAGAGTAGATTAAACTGGTATTATGTGCCTTACCCATACATCTGCCAGTGCATTTTATACCAAGAGTGCACTGAGCATACTAAATGTAGAGAAGAACTATATAAATAATAATCATCTTGAACACCAATTTAAGCTTTAGTAACAAACAAAGCATACTAAATATGATTAGAATGGCATTCAGAATTTTATTTTAGTCTTGCAAGTGTTAAAGAAATAGATGTTAAGTGGGAGACATTTGTTTTCAGACCTATAAAACTAAGTATGCACATAAAATGCAACCGAATATTGTAATAAAATGTCTGTATACATTTATTTGTTTGTATAAGGTATAAGGGTTGACATAATGTTTAAATATTTGTATTTAAATGTACTACTTTCTCATTTATTCCCCAGAAGAAATAGCTGAAAGAATTGGTTCAGAGCTCAAAAGAATGCAAAGGCGAAAACAGTTGTTTATGCCACAGTCTCTTAGTCCACCACTTTCAACTTGTTCATCTCTTGGTCGCCAGAGTCCAACTCTAACTTTAGACATGTTGACATCCATTAATTCATCAAATGACTTTCCATCGACATCTATACAGTCTTGTTCAGAATCCAGTTCCCCCAAACAGAAAGATGTTCCTTTGTTCACATTCAAGCAAGTGGCAATGATATGTGAAAGGATGATAAGGGAGCATGAAGATAAACTCAAGGAGAATTATGACAAAGTGCTAAGCAACAAATTATCAGGTGTGTTTCAGCCTTTTGTTTATAGGTTGTTTAAACTACCAATAGCTGATTAATTAAATTATTAAAAAAACACTGACATTTTCCTGTCTTATTCTCAGAACAATATGAGGCATTTCTGAAGTTCAACCATGATCAACTACAGAAACGTTTTGGAAATGCACCAATGAGTTGTAAGTTTATTGAATATAAAGTATTGTTTCAACCTACAGTAGTCTAAGATGTAATAATTATGAAAGTTAGTGTTTACTTTTTAAGCCAGATGATAACTTGTGTATAATTATGTATATTGAAAAAACAATTTGACTTATTAAAAACAATTCACAGTGAAAATTTTAAAGCAATTGAATTAATTTCTTCATATTTAATATATAAATATAGTTTTTTTTTTCAAATCAAGATAAGATGACAATAAAGTGATAAATAAAAGTAAAATAAATCACTCAGCATACATTGATTGGTGGCAATAGGTTTTCATGGAATATAGAAATCACATCAGATTCAAATCCTTCTATTCAGAGCCAATTCAAAATCTACATTTTCATTATCACTATTGTCTTGGTATTATCAAAATAATATAGCCTTTCCACCATTAGCCTAGCCCAATGAATGCATCCCTAAATCTTTCCAGAATGCAAACTTATTTTCTTGGAATTAGCGCTAAAATTAATTATAAAAAAAAAATCACTAAAATTCAATGGGTTGAGCTAAATTTGCCAAAACATGTATAAAAAAAGCATCACTATTACCATCTTTGGTCAGTGTTTAAAAAATGAAATTATTTAAGAGCTGAATTTATGGGCTCTATGAGTACTGAATTAATTTCACAATTAAAATTTTCCAATTTGTTCTTTCTATTTACCTGTTAACCCTTCTTGTCCAACCTAATTTCTTGCTATGCATACCTCCATTTCTGGCTATTATTTTAATAATTACTCTCCCAGTTTCAGACTTCATTTTAGAATGGCTGAAACTTTGATAGTTCCAAAATTAAATTTTTACTTTTTGTTTGTAAAGTATGAACACATAGAGAGTAAATTGTTTTAAAACATAACTTATATCTTATCAAATAATCTAATTCTTAAAATAATTCAAATTTATTTGCCATATTATTAATATTAATCCATATGAAAAAGTTTCATCAGAACCTAAGTCCATAATAGTGGAAGGTAACTTTGTAGCATCCATTAGGACTGCACTTTCAATTACACATCCCTGATCATGTGATGCCTTTTTTCTGCATTACTTACCTGTGTATACATTCTCAAAATTAATGTATACCTAAATCGATAATAGTATTGTTGGGCTATATTATAAATTTAAAAATGTCTTAAATTTTTTTTTTCAGATGTTTCATAATGGCTGGGTGGATGGATGTACAGATGTGGAGTTGGCAGGACATTCAGATTGCAAAGTTTTATGGACATTTATTATTTCTTGCTGCAGTTGTTACCTTTTTCCTTGCCAGCAGTTTGAATGGGTTGACCCCTTGTCTTGGCAAATACAAGATCCTGCAAACCAGTGCTCAGTCTATTCAAACTTATTTTTTACTACTAATCCATTACTTAAGGTAATGGGCATCAGTGAACATGGATTCAATTTGAACATGACGGGTAAAACTTATAATTTCTTTCAATGTTTGGTGCAGCACTACTGGATTCCAAGCCTTAAGATTTTTTTGTTCCTGATATCGTGGACTGAAAGACTCTATTTGGATTACATTACACAGACATGAAATGAGCTTGGCACTGCGTTGTAGGCTGTTGTTTTGTTTCCAGTTGTGTTTTTTTTCTCTCTCTCTCTTTTGGTTTGAGCAAAATGTATGTGTCGGCTTGGATTATTGTTTAACAAATGTCTTGGTCTTTTTTTTTCTAAAAGATGTGTCACGAAATTTACAGTGATGTGTCACTAAATTTACAGTGATATGCCTTTTTTTAAGAAACCATTTTCAATAGAGACATTGGCATCATATTTCATCATGGTGCCTGTTGCCAATCTTTAAATGATGGTATTTAATAAGTAACCAAATGTTTTTTTTTTAGATTGTTTTGTTTTATTTCTACAAATGCTTCATTTGAAAAGTGTATACAAGTTATTACAAGGGGGGGGGGAGCCACTTCAAATGTTTGAATGATGGTCTTAAACCAAGTAATTTAAGTTTGTAAATATTCTATTGATTTATTACTTTGCATGATTTTACTAATGAAGAAAGCGTCACCCCTTGTATACAGTAATTTTATCTAGGTATTATTTCTTTACCATAGTGTACTTCATTTACCATAAGGAAAAAACTTTTTTTTTTTAAAGAAAATTTTTTTTTTGAATTAAACAAGTTTGTTAAAATAATATTTTGTTGTTATATCTTAAAACCTGTTTTGTTAAGTACTGGGCATAAGATGTTAACTGGTCAAAGTATATGGATTTTCCAGCTGTTTATTGTTGCTATAGAGGATGTAATTGGGGTACCTGTTATACTGTTATTCACATTACTATTTATTAACACAAAAGTCTTATTAAATTTTATAATGGTATTTTTGAAATCAAATCAAACTTGAGAATCCCCTTCTGATCATCTGTAACCTAGAAAAAGTTACCATTTATCATTTGTTAGTCTGTGAAAGAATAGTCACAACCATTCTATTTAGTGTGCTTTTAAATGTAATAAATTTTGCAAATGATCCAACAATGTAGAAAATACCATTATTAAAGTACCAGGCCAATGTATTTATTTTAAATTATGAGATATTGTGTGTGTTAGTGTTAGAATATGCTTAGTTTACATTTTTATAAGCCAATACTTGACCTGTAATTTTATTTGAGGAAAATACCATTCCACATACAATAGTGGCTCTCTAGTATAGAATTTAGCTCAAAACAAAATGGTAAATACTTTTATGGTAGAGACACTAACACTAAAGACTTTATGCAATTTGACTCTCTTGAAAGAAAAATTACAGAATACTAATAGTAATACATGTATAATTATTTTGTGCTAGCCAGCCTGTTTTTACCGTAAATTACACTAATTACAATGAGTTTAACTTGCCACCTAGTACTAGTACTTAGACATGGTATCATAAAACCATAAGTGCAGTGCCAGTACAAAGTTAAAATTTAACAGTAGTTGTCATTTAGACCTCAATCATATATTTCAGTGCTTCTAAAGTTATATAAATCTTCTTTACTTCATTAATTAAAACTTATGGTCAAATAATTGATAGGAACATTTTTTTTCTTTAAAATCTGATGTATGATTATAAAACTTGTAAAGAAGCATGGTTCTATTTTTGTGTGGAGCAGAACTTGAGAGCCTTGTATTAAACTTGTCTGAAATGACAATCTTCTGTGTACTGTCGTTTTTGCCTCATGGTGTATGCAAGCTAATATTAAAATTAATTATGTAAATAAAAAAAAATGAACCATTTGAAAATATTTTTTAAAATGTTTGAAAAAAATAAAATCTCAAGTCATTGTCAGAAAAGTTGTGTGTTTCTGCTTGTATTTTTAATTAATTACCCTTCGGACCAAATAAATCGTAGTCATAGGGCTGATGCAGCAGAGTTTACCTGTTTCTGTGGCCATGGCATAATACTAATAATAGAGAATTGTGTACAGAGCCCAGCCGCCTTTACCCCAACTAATGTGGGATACTGGTAACTAATTAGAGCAGGGTGGACTCCGGGACACCCCCCAGTTCTGGAAAATATACCAGCCTTTACCATCATTCAAACCCAGAACCTTTGGGGTGACGGCTGTAATAGTACTACAGTTTACATATGGGTACACAATTTCTAATTGTAGGTTAAAAAAAAAAAGTATTCCCGTCTGACCAAATTGATACATAGGGTCGGTGAACAACTAGGTGATTGTGTGGCCAGCACAACAATGCACAGCCGCCTCTACTTTACCCCAACTATGGTCAGGTACCCATAAGAGCTGGGTAGACTCAATCCTAGGTACCTGTATTAAAAACTTTTTAGAAAGCTTTTGTCATCCAATTTACTCACCACCATATAATTATCTTGTTTTTGACTGCTTGTAGTTTCAAATAAAAGTGAGAACATGTTTGAGTTAAATTTAAAGGCACAATTAATATTTTTATAATAAAACAACAGGGCCTCTACATAAGGTTTGTTTTGCTGAACCTAATGAAAATACCAGTATCTTGGTACCCCTATATAACATAACGGAATACACAATTTCTTTGTTAGAAAAATATGGGGGGGGGTGAGGTTTATTTTAGTACAATATTGAATGGACTATCCAGCCTTAACTCATTTGCTACTAATATTACTAATATTAGTAATAGTACCAGGTACTAACCTAAATTCCCAAAACACCCTTCAGGGCACCAGCCAAAGGGAGATAATTTTAAACCAAATCAACCAACATGTTAGTAATAATAAATACTAAACATAAGTATTTTAAATTATTAAAAATCATCCAAATGCAAAAAAAAACATGCATCAAAATATAGAAAAATGGCTGAGCTTTCTAGAAATATACAGCTTTATTAACTTTTAAGAAAAAATAATATGGAATAAAAACACAAATATATATATTTTTTTTTGCAATGTTTTTTACAATTTCCACACTATTTTTTCACTTTTCTTTAGTGTTTTTAATGCTCTCGTGATATTTGGAATAGCAGTAGCCCTTATGCAGATGAATCTGACAGAACTGGCAGCCAGTTGTGGTTTCTCTGGTTCTCCCGCTGTCCGATTTGATGCCATCTCTAGAGCATTGATAGCAGCGTCGCTTTCTGCCTGGCATGGATTCCAGTCTGTGCTGACTGCTGTAAAGTTTGAATCTGCTATAAACACTAGGTGTATTTAGCTCCCTAGTAACTCTATTTGTTGCAGACAAAAGTAAAATTGCATCTGCAACTGCCTTATGAAAAAAGAGATGGCTTTGAGATGGAGAATCTCTTGAATCGTCTGGCCTGGCATCTTTCATCAGCAGAAAGCTATTGATCATTGACAGATCAACCAGATACCAGACTAGGTATCGCCACCATTTGTTGCTTACACTCCCAATTGGGTAATATGCTCTATGTTGGTCAGCAGGATCCACCCCAAGCATACCAGAGCTGTAGGTAAGAACTGGCTTGGGAATAAGGGTAGTGTCAGTTAGACCATCCTTACTGCGTCGTAGCACATTTACAATTATGGGGTCAGAGTTGGTAGAGATCACATTGACCTGACGCTTATATTTATCTGTCCATTGAGTGGCCACCATTAGACCCTTCTGATTCATCTTGACATCTCCCTTTCTCTGTTTTGATTTAGGCAGTGGCCATCCCTTTCTATGTGGTCTAATTGTTGCACAGCAGTATGTTTTCCTTTCCAAAAGTTCCTCCGCAAGTTTTGGTGATGAAAAGAAGTTATCAAAAAAAACTTCATGGTTCTTGTCTAAATAGGGCTCTGCCACAGACATCACAACATCATATCCCAGCCCATGTCCTGAAGTATATTCCCTTTTCCCAGTGTATACATGAAAGTTGACTATATAGCCAGTTTCTGCCTCAGCACAGCACCAAACTTTTAAGCCCCCAGATGTAGGCTTATTCTTCAAGTATTGTTTCATGTATAGCCGCCCTCTGTAGTCAGCCATTGCCTCGTTGACACAGAGCTGTCGTTTAGGCTTGTAGACTGTTTGGCATACATGCCTAATGTGGTCAATAAATGGTCTCACTTTAAAAAGAGGATCATAATTTTCACTGGTTCTGGCTGGCATTTTCTGAATGTCGTTTAGATGATAATACTGTCTAATTTTTTCATACCGAGTGCGTCCCATAACATCTGCAATGGCTGGCACCCTCCAAGACTTGTCTGAAGACCAGAAAAGTTTAGTAGTAGGGACCCAGTGCACCCCAAACATAATGTTTATGTACAAAAACCTATAGATATCATCAGCAACTACAGGCTTCCACTGAGTATCTATACGCCCCTTATATTGCTGTTGCTGGTCAGCATATCTATTTGTCTCCGTTACCATTAGCTGAATGATTTCTTCAGTCAAAAACAATCTAAAGTAATCAACGGGACTACTATCAATGCCTAAGCTGTGAATCCTACCATCACTTTCTTCAAAACCCTTCATTTTATCTGTGACGCTGGTCACATCGTCAGACCAAGATTCAATGTTTACATTGTTTGGCTGTCCATCACCTTCAAAATCGCTATCACCCGAGTCGGAGTCCGATGCATCATGTAAATCAGCTAATGCAGATTCGTCTAAGTCTATATCTGACTCATCATCATTATCAGAGGTATTATCAAGTGAAGAGGGTAGGCCTACAGGGCCATTAGATAATGAATCCAAAAATTGAAATGCCATATCACAGTCAGTCAAGAAATAAAATTTTCTAGAATAAAAATAGAGTCTAGAAGTCTAGGCCAACACAAAAACTTCTTCAGCTTTGCTAGCGCCTAGGAATTAAAAATATTGTCGTAAAAACGTACATTTTTTAACGAAACTGACTATATTCTTAGTTTTTCATAGTCAAATTGCTGGTTAAAAACCCACGGCGAAAAATCAGCGAGGCATTTTGCGTGACGAGCTGGGCGCACTGTGTCACATTAGTATTATATAGTATGGAGGGGGTATGGCGCATTCAGTCACATTAGTAGAAAATGGGTTAAAAGCAATATAGAGTCTTGTGTTACAAAACAATGATAAACATTTATTAAGTTTTGCTTCATTAATAACTCGTGTCAAAGTTACAACTGAAAACAATTAAAATTAAATGTGAAACTGTAATTTTAAATTATAATATAGGCTAATATAAGAATACAAATAATACATTAAAATGAAATCATTTATTTTCTTGTTCAACGGTGATATATAGGCCAGTGCCCTCACATGGGGGGTGGGGGGTCAGAGGGGGCATATGCCCGGGGGCGGCACTTCCAGGAAGGGGGGGGGGGGGGGCAAATGTAGTATAAATATAGCAAATATAGCACTAAACAAACAGTTACAGTATGCAAGTGCAAGGGGGCGGCGCTGAAACTTTTTCCCTGGGGCGCCACATAAGCTTGTAAAGGCCTAGGCTATAGGCTATAGATCTATAAATTATAAATATAGGCCTACTTTAAAAAAAAAAAAATTAAGTAGGCCTAGGTCATACAGATTAACTTAATAATTTAAGTGACAGCAATCACATCAATCAGTGAGATTGAGAGGTTTTTTTTAATAGGCCTATTAGTAGAGACGATTTTTAAGTTTACCGATTGTGTTAAAATAGTTTAAACTTCGGGCTTCGCGTAGGACGCAATATTATTCTTTATAGTTGGTGCGTCTGTGAAAAATAAGACACATTATACATTTTAGAAGGCCTGCTTGTACGGTAACTAGTCCACCCACTCCTGTCCGACTACTGATAAAAAAATAATGGACTTTGTACAGGGAGCTAATACAGATCAGTGTGCTAATTTGTGATAATAGTTTCTACAGTCTAATTAAGTATTATTATTATTGTGAACGCGTTGGACTTCACATTCAAAATTATAATTATTACTGCGTTTTCGACCCGTTTATAATAGAATTTTTTTTTTAAATAGTATTTTGGATTATTTCGCATAGTTTTGATATGGGATTTTAATTTTCCTTGGGCCCTATAAAAATTGTATGGAAAAAAGTGATAAAACAAGCAAAGGAATTTTTCTTTTTTAAATTTGCGTTATGTTGCCTTGGTTTCTTGTGCTTGGGACATGCATTTTAGTTCTATTGACGTATCTTATTTCTAGCCGAATAATTAATAATGCAAACGACAAACGAAAGCAGCCTCCTATCTACAGCGGTTGGATTCCATGGCTGGGATGTGCCCTAGAGTTTGGAAAAAATCCTTTACGATTTATTCACACGACGGGACAAAAAGTACGTACTATTAAAATTAAATTATTAATAATATTACGTAGGACTAAAGTTACTCTAACTCTAGGTCTAGGACGTAAACTGTAGGAGTGTAGGCCTAGACTCAAAGACTGTAGACGTAGGATGTATAAATAGAGTATCTATGTGAATGTAGAGTAGAGATGTAAAATGCAGAAGCAGGCCTAAGCCTAAGCCCCTAACTCCTAAGACTAAGCTAAGTCGTAACTTAAAATTAGGCGCTATGAGCGGCTATGCTATACAGCCATGGCCTAATCATCCTAATGCCATGGCCATACCCATAGGGCATAGGATAGGCCATAAGTAATAGGCCTAAGTACTAACTTAACTAACTAAGTTATGAAAAGGACGAACTATTGATGATTAAAGAAATGAATAGGCCTTTTGCCTTTTATTTTAAATTTAGCCTAAGCTTATTTTAAAAAAAGGCTTATTTTCGTTCCATCATATCGATCTCTGAAATTAAAAAATCACAAATATCAAAAAGCCTACATTTTCATTAGGCCACTTATATTCTTCTTCTTCTTCTATTAGCCAGTCTGCAGAGCTGTTTGCTCTCTTGCAGTCAATGCCAGACAAACATATTTACATGTCAGTGTGGGTATCGGGGTCCTGGAAATGACCAGGTGAAAGAATAACCCCACTGCTAGCCCCACTTGCATGTCGTAAAAGGCGACTAATAGTGGGTTGAGCATTGGGTATAACCCGGGCACGTAAAACTTGTACCCCCCTTTGTGGTGCTGTCTGGCAGAGGTCCAGTTTGCACTACCCTGGATAGAGGTTTTGCGCAACTCCTGTTGGGAAGCTCTGGTGTTGGTAGCATGGGGATGACTGGGTGTAAAGTCGTGAAGGGGCCTGGATCCAGGATGTGACAATTCCACTGAGTATTCCCAGAATCTAAAAAACTAAATGGCACAACTGAGTGCCATAACCACTTGGAGAGCCCAGTGGATGGCGGAGATTGGACCATAGGCCAGCCCCACCTTGGTACAACTCAGCCCTGACTCAATGCAGCCTGATCCTGGAGCACAACTCACAGGTGCTGGGCACAGAACCAAAAACTCTCTTGAACTGCAGGGTTTTAAAAAAGCCGCAAAGGAAACCCCAGAATAACAATGCCAGAGAAGCCACTTCTATTCTAAATCAGCCACTACTTATTGAGGGAGTTATTGATGCTTTAACTTTATCCTAAAAAATGTAGGCTATTCCTTTCAGACAATGTTAGTCAGGGATTGCGTGACTAGCACACTTTACACAACTATTGTCAGGTACTGGTAGACTAAAGGACATCCTCAATTCTTGATGCTTTTATTTAAAAGCTTAAAGTTTAAGATAAACCAACTCTTTTTCAGATTTTATAATATATATATGGCAGTGAAAATTTGTTTGTGAATTCTACCAAAGTTTTGAACAAGTTAATGAAAAGTTTAGGAATTTTAAAATGATTCTAGAATAAGGACCTTCAATAGATCAGTTCTTAAAACATGTTGAATCCATACCATCTTAAAGCTTTTGTCCTTTAGATAAATCTAATACGTGAAATTGAATTTATATTATGTGTAAATTAGATTCATAAAATATTTGAGCATATTTTGATCATTTGATTCTTTATATTTATTTGATATGATTCTTTTTTCAACTTTTTCAACAATACAAAAATAAAGTTAGGTCCAGTTTACACGCTGAAAGTTGCTGGAGAGCGAATGACATTTTTGACTGACACTAAAGATTTTCACCACTTTTTTCAATCCTCTGATGTTGACTTTCAGAAAGCTGTTCAAAATTCAGTTCAGAATATTGGTACGTTGAAAAGAAACAAAAACATATAATTATTTAATCTCTGATAAGTTAAATGTGTATCTTAAACTAAAGAAAAAAAGAAAATGTATTCATTATTTACTATAAGCCTAGTTAAGACTGTCTCAATATTGAATCTCTTTGACAATTTATGCACAAACATGTCAATAGTGTCATGAGATTAAGGACCTATTGAGAAGTTTAATACATGCAAGCAAGAGAATATGGAACAACAAAAGGATTGGCTTATATAAAGGATAAAAAAAAAATTGGTAAAACTAATAACAAATAGAAGTAATACTAGGTAGCCTACATTTTAAATGACAAAGTAAGAAAAGGGATATTAGGGAACTTACACGTGACAAACATTTACCAAATATTTAGCTAATTTTGTACATATAAAAAAAAAAACTGAAATAAAATATATATTACAAACATTCCAGGGGGGGGGGGGGAAGGGCGGCTTAGCCCCTGTTTAATACTCATGTATGATGTGCGTGATCGCTGTGTTGGAATCATTAAACAAAAACTTTTCCTTGAAAACTGAATAAAAATGACTTGGAATAGGAGACACTCTGAAATAATACTTTTATCATACCCATTAGATATTGACTTATAGGCCCATAGAGGGAATGATTTTCAGTTGTTTGGCATTTTTTCCATCTCTTTGCAGCGTCAGTTACAGTGGAAGCTTTCTTTAAAACTCATACAAAGATTCATGATACAGTGAAAGGTCGACTGTCTATTCCCAAACTCCCGCCTTACATTCAGACTCTGCATTCAGAATTTAAGGAGCACTTTGTGGCTGCTAGGAACCACAGTAAGTATCATAGACTGCAATGAGGCACGGTGGCCGAGCAACAGCGCGTACCGAAGGTCCTAGGTTCAAATCCTGGTGCAGGCTAGAATTTTTTCCCGGGTCTGGAGGGTGTCCCTGATTTTACCCAGATATGATGGGTACCTGACCTGTCTTTTTTTGGCCACGGCATACTAGGGGATTGTGTGGCCAGCACAACGCCAAGCTACCTTTACTGGGAGTAATCCTAGCCTTCACCAGGATTCAAATCCAGAACTTTTGGTATGCCAGCCGAATACTCTGCCGTCCGACCACCCTGCCTCGTATCATAGCTAAGAGATAAGTTGGAATGTGATACTATCCCACAAAATGTTTTCAAAATTGGCAAAACTGATTTCTCACAATGAAAAAAGGGTCCTATGTAATTTTTCAGATTTGGATTGATTTTCAATGTTGAATACTTATCGCTGTGAAATTTTGAAACAAAAAAAAAGGAGGGGGGGTAATTGTGTTATTATGCACCAATTTCATTTAAAAAAATCTCTTCTAGAGATGAAAGTATTGAAAGTCAACTAACTTTTATTTTATCCAAAAGCTTGTGTTTGAACTTATTATCAGTTCATTAAAAAAAATTGCATGACAATTCATTTCTCTGTATTCATCCAGTTAATATTTACACATTCATTGGGGTGCTAATGATTGGCTGACATGACATGACATATGTCATGTTAATTTTGCATAAATTTTGACAGTATGAGTCAAATTTATATATATTTTCACAAATTAATAGGTTATTGAAATAGCTTCCATAAAATGCCTTAAGCTAAATATCTTATTTGGCCTACTTCAGTACCATTCCTAGAGGTTGCATCACAGATTATAATTATGTTAGTCAATGTTTTGTCTAAAGTGTGTTATTCCATAGGAAAAAGTATCCTGTCGGAACAAATTGATCCATAGGGCTGGTGAAGCAGCGTTCACCAGTTTCTGTGGCCACGGCATACTAGGTGATTGTGTGGCCAGCACCCATCAGAGCTGGGTAGACTCAGGGACACCCTCCAGACCCAGGAAAAAATCCTAGCCTCCACCAGGATTCGAACACAGGATCTTTGGTTTGCCAGCCGATTGTGCAGCAGCTCGTCCCCCCAATTCCCTAGGAAATTTTTTTTTTTTAAAAGTGGTAATCTTAATACAAAATGTGTTCCTCTTGCATCTAAATATAGGGTCTATGTTAAATTTAGAATTCTATTTAAATATAATAAGTGAGCTATTACTTTGAAGAAGGAATTGTATTGAAAACGCTCAAATTAAAATTATAACATTCCAATTGCTCCTTACCACAACTAAAGTCTCCAGGGAGAATGGTGGCTCACAGGAAACAGGGCTGAATGAGTTTGTGAGGGGAACAATGTACAGATCTGTTATAGCCAATCTATTTGGGGAAGGAACACTCCCTATAGACACAGAGGTAAGCCTACATTGCTCTTTCTCTGATTACAACCTCTTTTTGAAAAGACTTATCTCAATACTCATAGAACAACTTTAAGGTTACGCATGTTTTTATAATGGTAATTATACTATACTGGTGTAGGGGAAAACTTTGTATGCTAGCTGGCTCACTTGTTTGTATTTTAAACAGCGTGCTTATAAAGAGTTTGAGGAGAATTTCACCATGTTTGATGAACAATTTGAATATGGTGCTCGGCTGCCAAAATTATTCTTAAGGTAGGCTAGCTAGAAATATTTAAATGGTTCTTTTCCAATGGCACAGTTACTTATAATAATTAAAAATTTTCAATTTTGTAGCCAAAAAATGTATGATTTGACAGTTGTGACAACTTTTTTGTTTTTGTTTTCATTTAGATGCAAAATTATCCAACTGTTTACTTTATTATAAAAAAATGAACAAAGTTCAAAAAATGTTAAAAATTAATTTTGTTAATTAAAAAATTGACAGAATTAAAAAAACTGCTAAAAAAAATGTTCATAAAGAAATGAGCCCAAATCTACAAATGCTGAATGCCAACTTTGTTATCAATGTTATTAGCCCATGGACCAGTTCTCAAACCAGGCTAAATGTTAACTTTATTGTTGTTGTTAGAAAGTGGACCAGATCCAAAAACTGGCTGCTGCAAATGTGTACTAAAGTAGCAAATCAGTGCCTGTCCAAGATCCCAACCGACGTTGAGAGCAGGGTAAGCCAGCATCAGAGAAAACAGTCCGACAGAAGAAGCTTAAATTACCAATATATTTCCTCCTCTCCTAATTCCAGACTAGATCAATGTCTTAATATTAAACACCTAATAAAATAAAAGCATTTAAATAGAGATATTAACATTTAGAAGAAAACATTTTATGTAAAGTTTATTGTAATGAATTAATAGTTTTTAAAAAGTTTCCTTTCTTTAAAAATCTGTTACAGAAAAGTTTCCTTTTTTTAAAGAATCTGTTGCACAAAAGTTTCCTTTTTTTAGAATCTGTTACAGACTTTGTTATCCGCTGTGGACGATGGATTCTCTTCCAACTGGTCACTCATGTTGTTATGGGCTTCATTGGCTAATGCAATACCTGTAAGTTTGTAAGGTTCTTGTTTAGTTTTAGCAGTGTCATTCAAAAAGGCAACATTGTTACTCTTTGATAACAGAATGTAAATTTCAACAACAAATACTGTTTTCTTGGTCGTCCAGTAATTTTTGTTAAATAAAATGTAATTTATATACATAAATATGTGTGTGTGTATTGCAGATTACATTTTGGACCTTGTGTATGATCTACAATCATCCTCATGTGTTAGCAAAGGTACAGGCTGAAGTGAAACTGGTTTTAAAAGACCTTGAACAATGTAAGTTTTTATGCAGAGCCAAGAAATGTAAAAATTATGTAAATGAACATTTTTAAATTCAACTTTTTGACTTCTATGAATATATACATTGTTTTAAACTATTATCAAAGTGCAGGACTGGTCTTTTACCAAAGATTTTTTTGCGGCATAATAATCTGCATCTTTGGCTTAATTTTACTATCTGCATAAACTTGATAATAATGTTTTATTTTTAATTGATTTGTTAAACTGTTTATAACTAAATAAATTTTGTTTGACTAATTCTTTATCAAGTTTAGATATGTCATTGTTTTTATTGAATTTACGGTAAATATATTTTAAAGTAATATATAAAAATAAAAACATCTTGGATTGAACCTTTTGATAATTACAAAAAAATATTTATTTGGTTTGTTGTGTCCACTAAATAACATTTTTAAAGCCAAAACAAATTTAATATTAAGATCATTTCTATGAAAAACTACATTAAATTTTCTTATGAATTAACATATTTTTAGCAATGAGGATTTAAAATTTTAGTTAAGCACTACAACAGGTGAATCATAAAATGTTTATGGCCATTTCTTACTTAGGATTTTAGGAGCAGCACAACTCCCATTACTGGCACACTAGATAAAAAGTAAAATGTGAAAGTTTTGTTCTTAAAAGTTATGCCTCTACAATTCCTGTGCCATTTATAGCTGTTTGTGCCCAAAGAGAGTTAAAGCCTTGTGAACCTATGGCAGCTACTATCTAATAGAGCTCACTGAGCATGCTAAAATAGCATGGAAAGAAGCGCTATATAAATAACCATAATTTTCTCTTAGACCAGAGAAAACATTTCCCTAATGAAGATTTAAAAAAAAACTTAAGTCTTCGCTTTAGCTGTATCACATTTCAGACTTAAATTTTGCTTACAGATAGCGAGTCAACGTTAGCACAGATGCCTTACACCAGGCAGTGCATCCTGGAATCCATTAGATTGCGCTCCCCTGGAATTTTAGTACGCAGGGTGGTTAAAGAGTTCACCGTCAGGGGCTACAACGTTCCCGTTGGTGATCTACTGGTAGTGTCCCCTTTCTGGACCCACAGAAATCCACAGAATTTCCATGAGCCTGATAAATTTAAGCCAGTAAGTTGATAAAATTGTAGCTAACAATTTGTGAACTAAACAAAAAGCCAAAGAAATATGTCATTTCTCTGTAGAGATCACCAGATTAGTAATTTGGTTTAATTTAAAGTAAAAGATAGAAATGAAATACTAGAAATACTGAGGTCTAAATTAAATGTTAACAGTAACATATCACCGTGGTATATGAATAATAATATTACTAAGCTAAAAAATTTGTCTGAAAATGACTGAAAATAATTATTTAGTCCAAATGAATAGGTATATAAATACAGGTAAATAAATATTAAACCAGTATGAATATATAGCCATAACCGGCCAAGTCGAAAATGTTCATTTTTCTGTTTTACCAAAATGTTCCATGATGTCTAAAAATATCTTGTAGTATTGTCCAACAGATTTTCTCCAATTTTATTTATAAAAATAACGTTGACGTTGATTTGTTTACTCAATCTATACAGTTTTTTGCTTCTCCTGAAAAATTTGCTTTTTCCGACTTGGCCGGTTTTGCACTGGCAACGACCATATTATTAATCTAAGTTTTTTTTAGATCATCTTCAGGATTGTTTGTTTTTCCATAGCTTCCTTTATTTTCTCCTCTGTCAACTTTTTCAGTTCTTCCTGATTATCTCCACTTATTGTCTACAATTATGTTGTGCAGCCATGTCCAATTCAGGTGATGCCCTCGGACTTCCATCTTAGGGGCTTGTCAGGCTCAGTTTCAATTTTTCTTTTCTAAAGGAGAAAACATTCTCTCTAAACTTAAAAAAAATTGTATTTATATGTTTCAGGTTCATGACCCAATAAAATATTTTTACTGTAATAATATTAATAGAGAATATAACGGATATGGATATTATTATAATAATAATGTAATAATAATGGCTCCTGCATGTTCATATGCAGAAAGAGCCCTTTTCTTTTAATGAATATATACGACATATCTAGGTCCGGATGCTACAAAGAGGAGCTAAATTTTACACCTAAATGTCTAGACAGTGTCAAATCAAACGACGACATGTCAAATCTAATCTGTCGGCTGATTATTGCTAAAAGCTATTAGATAATTGTTTTTTTATATTTTATTAAGGGTTGTTTGGTAATGCATAATAAAAGGGTCATTCGTAACAATATGTACATAATTTTATTGGACTAGTGTAGTCTATACTCCAGGTCTGTAGCTACAACCTGGATGAGATATCACAAAATGTCTTTGTGGTGTAAAATGTACTGATATATCAGTCCATGGCTAGTAATTCATGATAAGCTGATCTATATTTTAGATTTTTTTTGTGGCCCGATAATTTTGTTGCGACCAGGCATTTGGGAAACGCTGCTTTAAAAGCTATGGTGGTTGTGTGTCTTCTTGAGGTTTTACAAGTTTAGATGCATCTTTGTTATTCTCTGTTTTTTTTTACTTTGTTACAGCCTTTGTTATTGTTTTATTTTACTTTGCTATACCTTTTTTACTTCTGCTATTTTCTTTGTTATCTTATCTTATATATATAAGATAAATATTACAGAATCTGAGTCTAGTCTTACATTTTGATCAGTTTTTTAAGTGATGTTAAGTTACTCGTTTTCTTGGCTTGTGAAGGAAACCCATTCCATACCCAGATGCCACTTGTTATTATGTTATTTACTGTGTTATAACTAGGGATTTTAAACGAAAACCTGAATACCAGATTCCGGTTATGAAACTGAAAGCCGGTTTTGATATTCAAAATATGTGGGTGGGGGGGGGGGATGGTACCAAAATCCAGATTTATAGAACCAAAAACCTGTTTTGAAAAGAAAACAACAGTTTTAACATCCCTAGTTATAACCCTTGGTTATTACTTTTATTCTTGTGTTTCCCAGGAAATGTCGTAATTTTCTTTTGTTTTACCTTTTTTTTCAGGAAAGGTGGGAAAATTTAGAAAAAAACTCTTTTCCTGACAGTTTCATAGGTTTTGGAGGTGGCAGATATCAGTGCCCTGGAAGGTACCTTTTTTTTAGTAGTCCGCAGTGAACAATAGTAAAGAAAAGGGAATACAAATATTGTTTGGCTTAATGGAATTGTTAGACAAATTTTAGGTGGTGTTGTGTTCATTAAGTGAATTATTCTAGTTAACATATCTGTTTAAATTGAAAGTGCAGGATTCATTCTCTAATCTCCAGATGGTTCGCACTGTTGGAAATGCATATTTACGTAACACTTTTTGTGAGGATGTTTGATTGTAAACTACTGGATGGAGTCCCTGAATTGGTAAAATTATACAGAGTTTAAATACACTTAGTTAACTATTTATGCCTGTTTACACATAAATTATTTTGCTTAGTAGTTAAATTATTGTTCTGATATTATTGTTATTTATTATTATAACCCAGTCCATCAATAGCGCTTCTTGGCGGAAAATAATGAGCTATCAATTTATAAATAGAAATGGGATTTTGGGCAAGAATTACACACTGCTCGATGTCCTAAATTTGTGTGCAAATTGTGTTGTGGGCAATGCAAGGGCCTCGGGCAAATGTCATTTTTGTCTGGAATGCTTACATTTACAATTCAAATTTGTCAACCCTCCTTTTAAACAAATGACCCTTTTGAAGTATTGAGAAATACTCTTCACTAAGAATTATTTTTTTATGATTAAATAGTAATGCCATTGTTATACTGTTATGCAATTCAATTACAGTATAGTAAATTCATCTTATAAGGATAGGTGGTTTGTTTAACAAATACGTTTGGACAGGTATTTATCATGAAAGCATGTTAGAAAATGCATTCTGTGAAGAAAAAATTGCTGTGTTATACGCTTAGAAATGTGTGTTTCTTTGATTTCAGTGTGAAATGCATCTAGTTGGCACACAGCAGCCAGTGAGAGAATGTCCAGTGATATTGACAGCTTCCAAGTAAAATGCCATCCTGCTCAAGTATACTATATTTAATGCAAAATAAATCGTAGCCTTTTTTCTATTTATAATCTTAGTATTATTTAAAAAATGTATTTCATTTGTATTGAATAACATAACACTATTTCCATAATATGATGAATCATATAGAATTTTTTAAAAATACTTTTCTAAATACCGTCAAATATATTCTTGCAATCTACTGTTTTAGTTAGATACTGTACACAAGTAAATTGATTGTCTATTTACTTTCTACCAATTTTGTCACAGACGCTGCTTCTATACAGAAGATTTTTGCATCTTACGCTTTTCTATGTCCAGTTTTTTAAAATGTTAAGTTTGTGTGTGCATCTAAGCATAGTCTTATATTACATTAGACATCAAAATAAAAGCAAAGTTTAAACTTGACTTGGGGTCACAGCATATTACTTTTATTTACTTTTAAATACATGAAAATACCAGTTTCTTCCTTTGTGAAACATTATTTATTATAGAAATGAAAGAGAATGTATTTTACAATGTTTGCTTTATATGGTGGTGTGTTTTCTCTTGAGTGATTTTTGTATATATATTAATGAGAAAAGTTATTTTTTATACCTGTACACAATTTGATGACATTTCTATAAATACACACAAAACATTTTGAAACGTTTGTATATTGTGTCAATGTTTATATTAGAAAGAAAAAAAAAGGATTTAATGAAAGAGTCTTCTCTCAATAAAGTTATAAATAACGAATCACGTTTATATTAAATAGTAGATAACTATATCATTCTCAGAACCAAATGATACATAGTCTAGTTATAACTGAATTAAAAAGTTGTCTACCTTTCAAGGGTTTAGTGGGAAAACTTTTACAATTGAATGATGTGAAACTAATGACAAGAGTCAACAACAATATGTGATGCTAACCCATGAACCGGTACGGAATAAGGCAAAACTGATTTTTCAATAAACTGCACAATAATGTGAAAAAAGGGGGTGCTAGGTAATTCTTTTTAGATTATTATGCATTTGTGATGTTGAATGCTTTGACTTCTTGTATAGCTGTGCTGAAATTTTCAAACTAATTCTTTTTTGGTTGAAATTGCTAAAAAAAAGTGCTTTTATGCTGCTTTTGTAAAAAATCAAGCCAAAGTGTCCCCTAATGATAAAATGGTTTAAAAGTCAACTAAATATTAATTAAAAGTTAGCTTGACTACTGATTCATTATGAGTATGTTTGCTAAATTTCATGGCAATTGGTTAATATTACTTGTAATATGTATCTTTTGCAATGCTAAATTGCTTAAAAAATCGTTATATTTTTTTCTCTCCCAAAAATGATTTTCTTTACCGTTAGAAAAAAATTACTAGTCAGACCGAACTGATCCATAGGTCCGATGAAGCAGCGTTCACCAGTTTCTGTGGCCACGGCATATTAGGTGATTGTGTGGCCAGCACTATGCACAGCCGCCTTTACTTTACCCAGGTACCCATCAGAGCTGGGTATACTCAGGGACACCCTCCAGACCCGGGAAAACTCCTAGCCTGCACCAGGATTCGAACCCGGGACCTTCGGCTTGCCAGTTGAACGCACTGCTGCTCGGCTACCGTGTCCCCATTTACCGTTACTCATTTAATTTTGAATAACTTTTGAAGTAGGTACAGGGTAATTAATTGATTTTATAAATTTTTTTTCACCACTATATAGATAAATGAATTAGCTTCCATTTTAACACCTAAAACTAAATTTATTTTGCCCTATTCAATACCGTTCTGTGGGGGTCGCATCACATACTGTGTCCTAAAAATTAATGTTTTAATTAGAAAATTCTCAAGTCATAAAATAAAAACACAGGTGCATTTTATGTCAAATTTTATTAGTTCTGATAATAATGAAAATGAGACATATAGGGGACTGAACTCTCATACAAGTACAAGGGGACTAAACTTTCTTACTAGGGGACTGAACTCTCATAATAGGGGACTAAACTATCTTACAAAGCATACACAGCATTCATTCTAAACAGAGCATGAAATTTATAATAAAATGTGTCATTCAGATACAAGAACATTTGTGCAAAGCAAAACATTTCTTCAAACCACCTCCCCTCTGTCATACACAAAATGAAGACCTGAATTTACAACAATGGTGAAACAGTACATATATTACATGATTTATATTTATATATTTAAAATTACAATATCATAATACAGCGACCTGAACTAAGCAAAATAGTGTGAACGCAAAAAAAAAAAAAAAAAAAAAAAATAACAATGAGGAATATTCACATAGAAGAATAAACCCTTACTGGAGACTGCAACAGCAGCACTTTTCACACATGAAGATTCAAATCAAAATATCTTTGTATAGAAAGTGATGTAAACAGCTAGCAATTTAACATTTGTAGTATGAGTCTTTACTTTAAAATATTACTATTTAATATTTCTTCAATGTCTTTCTGATCAGTGCCATTCTCTGTGGAGAAAAAAATAATAATTACAGTTTCAATGTAAATTAATTTTTAAAAACATGAAACATAATAATAATAATAACAATAAGTTTATTTACACTGTCAACAAACATAATGTAAGCTCAGAGGGTATTTGACATTGAGCAACAATAACATGCATAGTAAGTTAGTAAAGCACCCATCGGACCAAATTGATCATAGGGCCAGTAAAGCAGCATTCACCAGTTTCAGTTGCCATGTCATACTAGGGGATGTTTGGCCAGCAGACTGCCCAGACGCCTTTACTTTACCTCAACTAATGTCAGGTACCCAGCAGAGCTGTGTAGACTCACTACATCCCTCGAGTCCAGGGAAAAATCCTAGCCTTCACCAGGATTTGAAACTAGGACCTTCAGTACCGGTATGCCAAACGAATGCCATTTTTTAATGCAAGAACATGAATATAATATATATATGTCACCAGTATTTTAAAACAAAGGGAATAACAAGTTGATCCAGTGGAAAGATATGTAAGTAGAAACCAACAAACCTGTTTATGAGCTTCTGTTGTTATAGACTTCTTATAAGGACGAAGCTCCTCTGAACCAAATCCAGGAACCTGCATATTCCATGTACGTTCTGTGTTGATAAAAAAACAAATAGGCTAGTTGCTACATATTGACTTTAAGTTTACAGACGTCCCTTCTAGATCAAAGAGTATTACCTCATGAGCCCAAAACTCCTGCAGAGTTGCATGGATTGGTCGGCTAGAGCTAGTGCCTGTGCCGTTTTGCTGACAGGTGTACTAACCGCAGGACCAGCCTGCCTCACAGAACTAAACAATGCATTTTATGCCTAAAGTGAACATTACCTAGATAAAGCTGGACGTCTTTTGCTTCCAGGGTGTTGGAGCGCCTGTGCTTTGCAAGTTGACACGAGGCAGTAACAACATTTTCTATGAAGTCATCAGCCACTTGTAATAGTACCTAAAAAAAAATGATTAACAATTGTGTGTGTGTTGAGACTTAAAGGACAATGTGAATTAGATTTATAAAATTATAGATAAAGTGGTCAATGATTGTTAGTCTCAATATGCACAATAGTACCTAAAAAAATGATTAACAATTGTGTGTGTGTTGAGACTTAAAGGACAATGTGAATTAGATTTATAAAATTATAGATAAAGTGGTCAATGATTGTTAGTCTCAATATGCACAATAGTACCTAAAAAAATGATTAACAATTGTGTGTGTGTTGAGACTTAAAGGACAATGTGAATTAGATTTATAAAATTATAGATAAAGTGGTCAATGATTGTTCGTCTCAATATGCACAATACGCTAACCACGAGTTAAGTTTTGTTACGCTCCCTTTTTACTTGAGTTAAACAAACAAATTTTGAAATCTACTTAAAAACAGCATATATGTGCCAGGTTCTAAGAATCGGCAAAACATGTATTTTCAAATATACCATAACTACCCATGTAGTTTTAATAAACACAATAGTCTTAAAGCGGTGATAAAGTATTTTCTGATAATTTAAATGTGAACGAATTTTTTTCCCCATTCATTCCAAAAGTTCATTTGAAAAATAAAAAGTGGATCCTGGCGATTTAAACATCGCCCACTACAAAGTTAATATAAGTCGTATATGACACATATAGGCAATTTAAAAATGATTGAAAATTTTTCCTTCCATGTGCAGACATGCCTACCTCCACATATCAAAATGAGGAACACCCTAGGTAAAAATGAGGAACATGGGACCAAAATGAGGAACATAAGCGCGGAGGAAGCATTTTCGAGCCAATATATAGGCCCCTACGCTAAATAATATTGTTAAAATACGTTAGAAAAATAGTCTCATTTACAGTATTAACACTGTATATATTAAATTATTTTTAAATATATATAAGATCTAAAATACAATCTAAGTCAATATAGAGTTTATGAAAAGAAATTATTGTGGAGGGGGGGGGGGATTACATTTATCTATGTTTAAGTAGTTTAACTAAGGTTATAAGCCTATTAAAAGGAAAAACAGTGGCTTTTTATGTAGTTATATGATTTAAAGCTATTACTCAATAATTACAAATGCTGTTTTTTTTTTTATAAACCTTTTGATCTACTAAGTCTAAGGCCTAAGACAAAAACTCAGAAAGTGGTTAAATTCAAATTAATCAGTATGTCTACCTAGCTAGGGCCTATCTATATTCTTAATGACTAAGGTCAATGTAATTGAGTATCAACTTAAATGCTTGATATTGGTAAAACTAAATTCATAAGCCTAGGACTAAGTCTAAAGGACTATGCCACTTTACACCTAAGCAAATTTATTACAATAGGCTTGAATAGGCCTAGCTAAATGCACTAGGCACTTACACTAGTATCATTCATTACACCAACATCACTACATCAGTTTTAGTTTTACTAGCCGACCAATTTAAAGCAGTAGGGAAAATATAATTTACTTTATTTTGAATTTTAATTTAGCAACTACTTTTATTAAGTTACTAGAAGGTAACATTTTGTTTTGGCTAGCAATGATTAGTTTAGTTTTAGTGTCCCTAAAATTATTGGACAAGTAGTCGGCAGTGCCACGAAGCCCTACGCGTCGCTTATGCACTCTCTACCAAAAATAAATAGGAAATAGTATACATTAAAACGGAAGTGATATGATCATGAAGAAAACAAAAGTTGGCAAACGCCTTTTGTTTATTTCGCGTTATTACTTTATTTATTAAAATGTCGGCATTTTCGGAGACGCCGATTTTGCGGAACAAACTGGTCTAATGCAGAATTGCGGAACGGGGAGTAATTTTCTGCCATTTTACACGAACGGTTCCGGAAAATCCGGAATGGTAGGCATGTCTGCATGTGCAAAGTTTGTTGACGTCATAAAAATAAATCTCAACGCCAAACTTTTTTTCTCATTTTGGGAAGACAAATTATATAAAGCTGGTTCAAGCAATTTTAATGTGGAACAAATATTTTCTTTTTATTCTCAATTGTGATCGAAAATATCAATGTGGTCATTTTTTTAAAATGTAAATGACAGTGTTCACTGCAGTAAAAAAAATATTTGTGGCAAATATCATATATACTGGGTGAGTATACAGTATTAAAAAAATTATGCGGTATGTACACACATACATACATACTTTTTTAGATTTATATGTGTATATATATATATATATATATATATGGCGCACGGTAGCCGAGCGGCAGCGCGTTCGACTGGCGATCCGAAGGTCCTGGGTTCAAATCCTGGTGAAGCCGGGATTTTTTCCCATGACTTGAGGGTGTCCCTGAGTCTATCCAGCTCTGATGGGTACCTGACATTAGTTGGGGTAAAGTAAAGGCGGCTGGGCATTGTGCTGGCCACACATCCCCTTGTATGCCGTGGCCACAGAAACTGGTGAACGCTGCTTCACCAGCCCTATGATCACTTTGGTCCGAAGGGTACTTTACTTTTTATATATAATATATGATTAAATATCTACTAAATTTTTTTAAACTTATACATACATCATACAGTGAATTTTAAAAAGGTTAACGTTTAATACAGTGAGAGATGGCTTACATCTTCGACATCATCATCCATCTGTTCCATGGGATCCACTTCCTTAACCAGGTCACGGAGTCTTGCCTTGTCCAACACTCCAGATCCTATAGTCCCTTGGCTTGCAGCCGATGAAGCGACCGGTTGAGAATTGGAAGAAGATGACTGTCTCGAGCTGGAATCTAAGCTCTTCCCAGCATTCATCACCTGGTATGTGTCACGACAAGAAACAAACTGGTGATGGGGGTCAATAAGTCATTAAGTCATTGGGTCAATAAGTCATTGGGTCAATAAGTCATTGGGTCAATAAGTCATTGGGTCAATAAGTCATTGGGTCAATTTTCCAAAGACATGTCCTAAAAATGGAGCATGGTGGTTAAGTGATAGCAAAGTGTGTTGCCTTTCTGATAGTCTTAGCTTCAAATCCTGGTAAACATGCTGGGAATTTTAGCAAGTTTTGAAGGTGTCACCAAGTCTGACAAGCGCCGATGATTACCTGACATCAGTTGCGTAAGAATAAAGGCATGTGGGGCATTGTGGTGGCCATACCATCCCCTTGTATGCCTATAGCTAAAGAACCTGATGGCTTCTACAATCTCAAGCAATAAGGGCCAAAATGATCTGAGACTGTACTTTACTGAATTATGATACAAGTAGTAATACTGAAAGACTAAATAATCCCAAAATAGCTTTAGCTTCAGAAATTGTTTCACACACTGACAAAATTTGTATCTGTTATATCAGTTAAGCTTGATTGAAAGTGATGAAAATATGTAGAGGTGGTGTATGGTAGTGCTTATTAACACTGTGATATTTACTGTGCCTGAACAACCATTAGTGTGACTACATTTGCAACAATTTAATACCCCATAATTTTAAGAGTGTTTCTAGGTACATTTAAGTTTAGTATACACAATTACTTACATTGCCGACTGGAACAATAATTTGTTCTGGCTGAGATGAGACGGATTGCTGGTTTCTGACCACGATGGGGCTGCTGTTTGCTGCCATCAAGATGGGCGACCCCAAGGGGCCGTTGTTCATGACTGAAGTGTTGTTTACATTAGTGTGAGAAGGATTTGGACTTGTTGCACCTGGGAGAGTAGAAGGGGTTGTAACTAGGTTCTGGAAGCTGCTCATCGCTTTACAAACAACCTTGTATCTGTGCAAAGAAACAAGAAACTTTTTGTCAGGAATATTCACTTCATAAATTGTAATGCTACCCCACAAAACCAGTATGGATGTCAGCAAAACTGATTTAAAAAAAACTAACAAAACATAATGTGAAAAAGAGTTCTGGGTCATTTTTTAAATTATGATTTATTTTTAATATTAATGTTTCAATTTTATTTAATAATTAGGCCTACCTTTTTAAAAAAATTATTATTAGAAATTAGAATACCAAAATGATAATAATTCATTAAACAATTTAGACTTGGTAAAATATAAAATATACTCTATTTTATAGTTAGGTAGGCCTATGTGATTTCCTGATTTTTTGCATAAAGAATTTGTTGTTAACAAACTGTGACGAACTTTTGACAGTTGTTTGGTTGTAGTACATTTCAAAATGTGTGTATAATAGTATAGATATAGAATATAGAGTTTATATATATAGTGAAGTATAGTGTATATAGTATAAAGGCATCTTATTAAATCCCTTCCATATGCAAGAAATTTGAAGAAAAAATGCATGTAAATGTAAGTTCTCTTTCTTCCCAAGTCCAAGTGGTACTAGGGCCTAGGACTAGTCACTAAGTAACTAAGGCCTAGGGCATGGAATTATGGAATAGGCTGCATGAAGTTGCATCATGAACAAACTCAAACCAGCCAGGAAAAACTAAACTTAGAATTAGAATCATTTTAAACACTGGTCCTTAAGAAGAAGAAGAAGTCGACTCATACTACTCCTCTGCTCCGATCTCTGCAATGGTTACCCATTAACCACTGTATCTATCCCGTCCACTCCACTCGGCTTCTGATGCACTAGCTCTTCAGATCCCTCGTCTGAAGATAGTGTCCGCTGGCCAACGAGCATTCTCATACGTGAGCCTGTCCTCCTGGAATGCCCTCCCACTACAGCTTTGCCAGAGCCCTAGCTTCGACACCTTCAGGAGCCGGCTGAAGACGCACCTATTCAAGTAGCAGTTTATTATTTGTCATGTATACATTTTTGTCTTTTATTCATTGTCTGTACTCTGTCTGTGACTGTTAACAGTGCATAGAACTGTTCCCAACGGGATATGCGCTATACTTATACAAGTTTACAAGTCAAGTATTATTATTACGAAGTGGCTATTCGGACCCGATAAACTTCTAAAGTGATAATAGATAGTATCGGTTAGTTTATAGTTTATAGGCTATAGGTTAGGGATGGCTTTGTAGTATTTTGTGTAATAGTTAGTATCGGTTATGTTATAAAGGATAGGGATAGAATTGGTGTTTTCTGTGCTATTTCTTATAAAATATGGTAAGACAAATAAATTTAGTTTTTTGGTAATAGTGGAGAACAGCGGCCCCACGCAGAACTAAGTGTTCTAAAGAAATTTTACTGAAAATTTTTGCCTGGAGCTATTGCTTAGTGTCTAATGAACAACGGAAGATACTTTTCACAATAAATTTTTTGAAAAAAAAAAAATTTACGAAAAAAATACGAAGATTTTATATGAAATATTAAAACGACACCCGCCATTTTTTTTTTTAGTAATGTGACGTCACTAGAGTTTTAATACTATCACTTTTAATCGAACCTAAAATAGCTCCAGCAGTTTAAATTTTCAGTAAAAGAACCGATATAAAAATGTATTTAAAAACCTAAAAAAGCATTAAAAGATTACTTTCATACCTTTTTAATAGGAAATAAAACAAAAAATCGTCTACATCATTACAGACATGTCGCCATTTCTTGTCGCCTTCGATGATGCATTATGGGATACAATATCGCATTTGCGATGTGACGTGCAATATGCCATGTTGGCCAAAAAAAAGCCAAAATAATTTTTTTTTTTAATTCAAAATACTACATATCCATCCTTAACCTAGAAACTAACCCTGACCCTACTGATCCCTAAACCCTATATCTAGAGACCCCTAACCCTAACCCTGATCCCTAACCACTACTGACCCCTAACCCTAACCCTGACCCCTAACCCCGATCCCTAACCCCTACTGACCCCTACTGACCCCCTACTAATTCCTACTGAACCTACTAAACCTAAGGTATGGCCAAAAAAAGAATTTTAAAAAAAAAGCGTAAAATATTTTTTTGGCCACAAAATGGCGGTTCACTTTTTTTAGGACCTCGTGCACAGCATAGCATCATGGGATAAGTATAGCATCATGGGATATTAACAAAAACACAAGGGGACGTAACAAAGTTTTATTTACAACAAAAAATTTCACAAAACACACAAAATTAACAAAATTTCTAAATTAAATAAAAAAAATACAGAAATGCAATCGTTAAATGAAACCAACTGTTTTGTAATCAGGGCAAGTAGACCTTTAATTTGATATATGACACACGAAAATATCTCGTGGGGTCCGTGTTCTCCACTATTAATAGTTTTTTTTTCCTTTCTTTTTTCATGTTTTTTTATGAGTTTTAAGGAATTCTGAGTGAAGCTGGGTCCAAATAGCCATGCAGCCTTATTTAAACTTATTAGTATTACTACTATTAGTATTACTAATACTTATACTATTAGTTATTAGTAGGCCTACTAGCCGCCTAGGTAGTAGGAGGGGGCCTAATCAAAATGCAAAACTTAGACTCAAACTCAAACCACAGAGATATATTTGATACAAATTATAAGTTATTAGGGCAGGTTTCACAAAATGGCCACCAAATGATGGAGATTTATGGTTTATTTAAAAAATAAAAATTGTTGATACAAAATGCTGTTTTTTTTACTTGTATGTGTTTATATGTCCATAAAGTATCAGCTGCATCAGTATTGTATGTTTTAATTATATTTTTGTGTTGCTTATATTAATTTAAACACCCTCCAACGTTACATAATCCACCGATCCCATTTCCCGATTTTTTGTATACATTTGAAAATCACTTACCAGGAATAAATAAAGCCGAAATATAACGTTTTTTTAATGTTCAACATTCATAAACATGTTAATTTTCCCTAGGCCACCATTAGAAGCACAAAAAAATGTTTATCTTTTGAAAAAAAAAGTTAAATCGATAAGTAAAAATAAGTCTGATAAGTCGATAAGTGATCTGATAAGCGTAGGACAGTTGACAGACAATACAGAGTAGGAGTAGGATGAGTAGGACGTAATAATAATAATAATTTGCCGCAATCGCAATTCATTCAATAATTGAATTTTAATTGTATTTAATTCACATTGTCATAAAATCTTTGGTATAGAAGGAGTACCACTTGACATCAACCGTAAATTTGAGAAACAATAACGGTAGCTATACTAAATGATGCTATAGTCACCTTAGGCTTTTATGATCTACTTATTGCTGTAAATAAAGTAAAACAACATCACAATTGTGATGCTGAGTTAGTTTACAAAGTAAATAGTAAGGTTTTCTTCCATTTTGTTTTATAAATGGAGCTAATAATCATCTTAAAACTTTACTTTCGAAATAAATAAATTAAATTAAACTACTTCTTATGACATATAGAAACAAAAAACATAACTCCATAAAAGTATTAATATAAGGGGAAATATCTAAATCTACATTATTTAATTTTCCTGAAAACAAAGTGGGATTCGCTTTTGCGGCTTCTTATTTGCATCAAAATGGCGGATGATTTGGATGATGAGTGGTGGTTAAATGAAGATAAAGGTGCAATTATCGATAAAAATGGTACATATAAGATAGTATAACATGTGAATGAAAACCACCACAGATTTAGGGCTTATTCAGAGGGTTTCAATACGAGCATTCTTTTTTGTTCACAATAAACATGATAATAGACTCCCGAAACGGCCTGATTTGAAATGTTCAAACTCCTTAAAGTTAAAGATTAAAGATATAGACTAGATCTAGGGAAATCTAGGTCTAGAGTCTAGACCTATATATAAGCCATCATTAAAATGGGAATATAAGCATTTCTCATTTTGTCATTTGATTTTTATTTTGATTCAATGACTAACCCACCATAGCCAGTTTTAATGAAATAGTGATTAGGCCTACATTTCATTATCATTTATTGTCATTTTGTTAGCAATAAAATGCTCTGAAGAATTTCTTTAGAAAGTGGTGACACTTGGTTGTGACATTTATTAACAGAGTGTCTAGGCGTCTGGTGATCGGACCAAAAGGCTGGGATGCCTAGACACTGCCTTTATTGAAATATACACTGTTTTCTCTTTTGTAATTATTTGTGTGTGTAGTATTTGCCCATTTTGATATTTAGCTAATTATTTTATTTAAATTTAAAACAATGATTGTAAAGTATCACCATTAGACTGATTAGAAGCTCTCTGTGGGGTGTGTACTTAAAGACTTGGCGGGTAGTGTTGTGGCCAGCAGGTCATCTGTCGCACACCTCTGGTCTAAAATAACCATATTCTGGTTTTTAAATAAATATATGGTTTAAAAACTGAGACAGTCATTATCATCTGTATCAACATTAGAATGTAGAATTTAGTTTTACTCACTGCATATTATTAAAAATCATTTAAATGTTTTACTTAATTGTATTATAATTCTTAGCACCAGAAGTCAAGGCTAAAGATAAGGTTTCTTTAGATGCCGAAAAGAAAGATAAAAAGGGCAAGAAAAGAAAAGCAGAGACCAATGATGTAAATAAGAAAGATAGCGATGTGAAGGTAAAGAAAAGAAAAGCAGATGTTAAACATGTGACCACAGAAGAAACAGATATTAAGGGGAAAAAGAGGAAGAAATCGGATGCTAAAGATGCTACAGATACAGATAACGTTAAGCCACAGAGTGACAGTAAAAAGAAATCAGGGAAAGAAAAGAAGCGACAAAGAGTAAGTTTTGTTTCCAACTGTAATTTTTCGTACTGCTGCATAGTTTGAACCTTTTTTTTTTTGCAAAATATTTAAAAAAGGAAGAGAAATAAATGAACAGCTTCAGTATTATAAAACAGTTTTAATATAAGTATCCCGTCAAACAAAATTGATCCTTGAGCCCGTGAACCAGCATCCACTAGTTTTTGTGGCCACAGCATACTAGGTGTGAGGTGATTGTGTGGCCAGCACTATGCACATTCGCCTTTACTTTACCCCAACAAAGGTCAGGTACCCATCAGAGCTGGGTAGACTCAGGGACACCCTCCAGATCCAGGAAAAAATCCTAGCCTACACCAGGATTTGAACGCAGGACCTTTTGTACGCCAGCAAAACGTACTGCCGCTCGGCCACCGAGCTGATTGTTTGTTTGTATACAGTCTACACCTCCAATCTAAAGAAACCTAATTTTTCTTTGTTTTTTTTTAAGTAGTGATTTTCTCAAGTTGAAAATGTAGCATGGCAGGGAGCTTTTCCACTTAGTCATTATCATGTTATTTTTCTCATGTATTTATCTCAGTTTGATCAATGTTTTTGTCATTTCAGAAAAGAATAACGGACGAGGAAGATGAAGTCCTGTCAAAGCCAGGGACTTCAGATGATGTGAAAGCCATGCTCACCAAAGCTTTGAAAGATAGGCTTGGTACAGAAGCTTTTTATGATCTTCTGCCTGACTCAGGTGGGTTGCTAAGAAAATTTACCAGTATCTTATATCTGCTTTCTCCATCATTAAAGCTATGAAAATTTACTAGTACCGGTAATAAATACTAGTATCTTATCTGCTTTCTCCAACTGTAACGCTAAGAAAATTTACGAGTATTTTTATCTGCTTTCTCCATCTGTAAAGCTAAGAAAATTTACCAGTATCTTATCAGCTTTCTCCAACTGTAAAGCTAAAAAAATTTACCAGTATCTTATATCTGCTTTCTCCAACTGTAAAGCTAAGAAAATGTACCTTTATCTTATATCTCTATATATGGGGCACTGTAGCCGAGCGGCAGCGCGTTCGACTGGCGATCCAAAGGTCCTGGTTTTGAGTCCTGGTGAAGTCGGGATTTTTTCCCAGGACTTGAAGGTGTCCCTGAGTCTACCCAGCTCTGATGGGTATCTGACATTAGTTGGGGTAAAGGCGGCTGGCATTGTGCTGGCCACACATCCCCTTGTATGCCGTGGCCACAAAAACTGGTGAACGCTGTTTCACCAGCCCTATGATCAGTTTGGTACGAAGGGTACTTTATTTACTACTATATCTATATATATATATCATATATATCTTTAGGTCCAGCTTGTTAACTTAGGCATTGAAAACTTTTCTTCTTTTTCTTTTACCTGTGGTCTGGTCTCATTACTGATTTAAATTTCTCATATCATTATGGACTTTAAAAAAATGTCTTAAGTGTTTCTTACTATCAAACTTCCTGTTGCCCTTGTAGATGTATTTAGCAATGTGTGATTGTCAGCCATGAAACAATGACTATATGTTTAACAGAGTAATAATTGTCTGTAGTATTGTCTTCTCACAGAGAATGATTACTATCCCCACAACTGTGACCTGTTGGAGCCAGACAAATATCTTTCCTCCGTGCTGACCACCTGGAGATCTGCTGTCAAGAAAAGCATCTACATGAAGAACATGGGCAGTCCCATACTGTTGATTGTGGCCAGTTCCGCGATAAGAGCTGTGGAGCTGAACAGGTTTGTAGAGATGTCTGTTTTGAATAAAGTTGAATTTAACCAAGGGGAATCATTTGCTGAATGATCATGGGGCCCAGACTTGATAGTCCAAACTTGGTGGTCCATACTTGGTTCTGAAAAGTCTCTAGTTCAAATCTGGGTAAGCACCCCATTAAATTTTCTGGGGACGCAGGGTAACCCCTAAAGTCTATCCAGAGTAACCTAAATATAGCTGAAAAAATGTAAAGGCAGCTAGCCATAAAATCCCCTCGCATGCCATTGAAATTAATTAGGGGAAGGTCAGTTTCAAACATATATACATATATACAACATCATATTGCTAATAAATACTATAAGTAATATTTATAAAACAGGCATTTGCTTTTTTCCAACACATTGTCACACCAATGAATGGTTAATGAAGTTAATGACTCATTTTAATTCAATTCTTTGAATAAAAAACAACTGTTGCCTTGAAAACCTCGTTAATTTCTTTGCCTGAGGTCCTTGTGGTCCATTAATGCTCCACGGGTCTTGAAAATAATTGAATATTACTATTGAATTAATCTTAAATTTATTTTTTTCAAAGCCAGCAAAGAAATAGTTAAGTTTCTACTATTTTTTCCACCATGGTTATAAAGCAAAACTCTACTCTGAGTAAAAAATATTGAAATCCCACTATTTTAACTGAACTAGAAATTAGAAGTAATTAAATTAATTAGCTGAAACATCAGGCCTGGAGCTAAAAAACATGTCACCTTATTGTTGCGGCACAACCTTGTTTTGAATGTGATACATGTACAGTACAAACATTATGCCTTTTTAATATGTAAACGAAGTATTTATTTTCTTTTAAATGTGGCCATTGAACTAAACATAATTTCTTTAATTAATATACTAATATATTTGTTTGGAATATTTTTTTCATTACTTCATTTGTGATGTTTAAATAAATAAATGTTTTGCCTTTTTTCTTTGTGTGTTTTTCCCTGTAGGCAAATTAAAGGTTTTCTTCAGGATAAATGTAAAGTTGCCAAATTATTTGCAAAACACATGAAGGTAAATGTTTATTATATATAGTGTGGCACTAGAAGACTAGAGCTTAGATAATAATAATAATATTTGTATAGCGCTGCCAACAAACATAATGTCAGCTCAGAGCGCCTTTAATTTTAATATACAACTAAGAACACGAATATAATCTCTAGGCTAAGAATAAAGCTAATTAATGACATATATTCAGTTGAATTCCAAAATTGACCAAGACTCTTGATTTTGGATTAATTTATATTTGTTAAGGAGAGAGACTTAGCTGCATATTAAATATGTTATTTTAAAATAGTACAGTGTAATTTTATTTACAAATTGATATCTTTAGTAACACTGAAATGTATTTGAGTCAGTTTTGTAATGTATACTGACAGTGCATCCATCATTCATTGTTTAAAATATTACATTGGAATGTTATCTCAATCGTCCCGCATGAGAGTAATTTGAATATTTCCATGACTTGTAGCTAACATTTAGAGAGTCTACTTTTCAGATAGAAGATCAGAAAAAGTTTCTATCTAAGACAAATTGCCAAGTTGGAATAGGGACTCCTGGTCGCATCCTGATGCTTATTAAACAAGGTACAGTAACCAGCAATGTGCATTTTTTAATGTTCAGTACAACACGTGTATCTCTATTGCACACAAACTTTACTTGTTTCCCAATTTTACTTTACATCAGAAAGCACCATACTTTTGTTCTTTGTGACCCGGTTCTTATACACTTCTAGTTTGTGACCCCGTGTCTCACTTAGCTAAACCTTTATTTAAACAAATTATTTTAGACATCTGTACCTGAGTTCCTATTTGACTGATTGGTTTATTGTTCGAAATGATTTAGTGCATACATTAGCAGCCTATCAAATCAATTTTATTCATGTAACCACTGACACTGAAATAAGGATTAATATATTGATTATAACATTTTTTTTCTGTTTTTTTACCCATGCATTTTTGTAAACCTTGTTTTATCTGATTGGTATTAACATAGAAAAAACATAAAGAATGATAAAGACCTTTTAAATACAGTTTTATTATAACTTTGGTTTTTCCTTCTGATTCCTCAAGGCTCTTTGCATCTAGAGAGTTTGATTGGCGTTGTCCTTGACTGGAACTGGAGAGACTCCAAGCTGAAGCGCATGGCAGATATTCCAGAAATACGACAAGATCTGGTCGGGCTGTTGAAAGATTACATACTGGAGACAGTCAGGGGATCATCTTGCAAGCTGGCACTTTTATGAACCACTTGGTGGTCTTAGGGGGAAATGGTTCAAATGTAAATTACGATCTATAACTGACACTTATCACAAGCAGGTGAAAAAAAAAGGTTATGCAAAGTAGAGCAGTCTAGAAACAAAGATTGGAAAAAAAGGTTTTCAAATGAGTCTGGTGAATAATAGTCACAGGAAAAGATGCGTGTTTTAAAAAGACTTGAATAGAATTCTAACAGTTGTTTGAAGCTCATTTTCATGCATGTGTTCTCGGCAGGTTTTAATCTAGTATTTATTTGCTGTACCTTCCACTGCTGTGTGGATATTTTATTTCAGATGAATGAATTCATGTGACTTGTACTTGTATGAATGTTATGGTGTTTGTCAGTTGAAATATTGAAAAGTAAAATTCCATTTATTTTAAAACTCACCTTGTTTTTTTTAAATTCATTTGTCTTAATATCTTTGTTTTGTCACCAGTTCTTTTTCAACTTTCTACACCATAATACATAAAATTGTACATTATTTCTATACAAAGATTATTGCATGCCTATGCTTATCTGTAATTGTCATTTGAGTCTAGTCTTGCATTTTGATTGTAGTCTTATCATTCTAAGACAAAACTCTCAAATCACTATCTTTTTTTTTTAAGAAAAAGAAATATTTATGCTTTAAGTTTATAAGCTGCATTAGAAGTAGAGAAGTTAAACAAAAACCGGAATACTAAAGTCCAGTTTTAAACTGGTTTTATAGAACTGAAAACTGGTTTTGAAAAAAAAAAACGGTTTTAACATCACTAATTAGAAGTCATTTGGCAGATAAGATACACTTGAAAGGATGATAGTTAAAAACTTTCTTTTTTGTATATTCAGAATGTTTTTAGTAACATTTTTAAATTAAAGATTTATCTTCTTATCTTATCTTATACATTACAGATGCTCCTTCTATAGAGAAGATTTATATCACACTTGCTATTTCAATCACTTTTAATTTACTCTACCAAGACTAGCATTTAATAAAACTTTTAATTTACTCTACCAAGATTAGCATCTAATAAAACTTAAGGTTATGTCTGTTGGTTTAAAAACCCATTTTCTTAAAAAAATATTTAAATTAAATAAATTAACGATTTAAGCCAAAGAAGTGCTTTTAATAATAGTTTTTATTTTATTTTTATATACACTTCTCAACATTTTGATGTCATTATAGAGCAGTAGAAACTACAAAAATATAAAGATTGTAAGTTATACAAAAGAAATTTACAAATGGTTTTATGCTGTAACACAAATAACAAGCTTTCAAAAGGCAAGGTTCTTTTTGATTTAATATGTGATGATGATGAGGACATTTGAGATACAAAAAAACAAACAATCTTTGAATCATTAAAGCGCAGATTATATAATTCAACTTAATGTTTTATCCTAAAGTTATTGTTCATGTTTTAGACTTCTTTGAATATGTCATTGTTCAATTAGAGCTTTTTTTCAAACATCTAATTTTTAAAAAGTCATTAATTTCACTTAACAGCTGCTTTAATAATTAGCTCATAATATGAGATTTACACCCAATGGTGTTCTTGGGGAGTTTGATGTAAATAATAAGATCAACATCTTTTGTTATTTTTCAAAACTCACCATGAGAAACATAGTTATTTTGACATTATAATATTTACACTTATAATATCATGGTCAAACAATGTAAAGAAAAAAAACATAAAGAGGAATGAAATTTATACATTGAGTGCTCAATCACTTAAAATATAAAGCATCAAAATTTGTCTGGGAAAATGCAGACTTTTATTTTATATATAGATAAGTTTTACCCGAAGTAGGATAGCGATTTGGCCAGGGTATACATAAAAGTAAATATAAGTACTTTTGATTTAAACACTTTCTGGAAATACGTCCATGAAAATGAACTAAAAGACATGATTTTTCTTTCTCCATTCAGGCATTGAATGCGTTGAAGGCCATTAATATTAATTGAGTAAGTATTGTATTATAATTATATATAATTATACATGTGTTTTAGTTATTTCATCACCCGGGTTATACTCATGCACGTAATAAAAGCCAAATAATAATATGGTAGGTTTCTGTAGGTCACTAATGTAGAGGCCTTTTAATTTTATGTGTGTCAGTGTCAAATCGGCCATTTTATTACGGTAAAACGTATCTATAAATAAGAGTGCATTTTCCACGACATTGAGCACTCCATGTATATATAGCTCAGTGCATGATTTAATTAAAGGAAGCAATCAAACATTGAATTTATTGCATAGTTTCTCGTAATATCAGAACAAAATGCATCAATCATATTCTTGTTTAGATAAAGACAGACTGACATACATTCATAGTTTCAAAGGCACAGTAAATAAAAAACATAACATTTTTCCACCATTGGATTATAGAAATTATGTAACAATCTTCCACATTGAAGAATATGTCAACTACTCTAACTATTTTAAATAACGACTAATGAAAAAGTCCTGATGAGATTAGGCCATATATTGTGTCAAGACAATAGGAGGAATGTGTGGCCATAACAATGCCCTTACCACCAGTATTCAATAAATATTTCACACACCCATTTGGGCGTAAGGCTATTACTAAATGGGCACACTTATCCTACTTAAAGTAAATTAAAAGCGAAATTAATTAAATTTCTCCTATCAGACCATAGAATTTCAATATTGGCACATGGAGCGATTGGATTCCCCACATCACTCTATATTTGCCCAATATTTAAATCTTGGCTTAATGTTGGGCCAATGGCCAATAGACTGTGTGCTGTTAGGGAAGCAGTGTTAACAGTTTACTTTCTCTTGGCTAACTATGCGATCATTTGGCAAGCACAATGCACATTTACGTTCCACGGATAATATCAAGGGCACCGTCCAGTCCGCCTCCCTAAAAAAAAACAACAACTATGACCTTTAAAGCTAGATTCGAACAAGAGTCCTTAGGGATATGGACCACCGTGTCCCACGAAATCCCACCTGCTAATCCTCAAAAAGTAGGCTATTGTTTATATATTTTTTTGGGAGGCTAGGGATTAAAACAAATAAAGTGCAATCAAGACAAATTTAGCATTATGTAAACTTCTTGAAATAAGAGCTCTTCGTTGCGGGGGCACAACTATCGTAAATATAGTGTAGAAGACTTTTCCCTGTGAAAACAGGTAATTCTGAAAACAATTACGAATTCTGACTAGGTGCATGAAGTAAATTAGATGAGAATATGTTAAAAGTGAAAGTGTATTATTATTATAATCTAGATATCATCTTGTACCACATTCTTACTGCATCTTTTGATCCCGGGCAATGAAGTATTAACTAAAAGCTCATACAGTTACAAAGAAGAAGGCCATGCTTATTATATTAAATGTATTTTACCTTAAACACAAGCATTAGTCTTAGTGAACTATAGTGCAGAAATCTAGTTAATAAAAAAAAAAGTAAATAAAATCATCAACATTATAAACGAGTATTTAAAAATGATGTATAATATGTAGGCAAAACATTTTTAATTCTATTAATATTCAGGATTTTACTATTGCCTCCCCTTGGTGAGAAATTACTTGGATTGTAATCGAAAGGAATTTAATGTTTAAAACAATGGTTTTCTATAAATTAAATGATAAAAATGACAAAAAAATAAATAAAATGCGTTCAATTCATTAATATAAGCTTACATAAAAATGGACAATTCAAAACTGTCATTGCATACATTAGAGTCTACGCTTTAAACAAATGCATCTATTGCGTTTGAAAAAAAAAATAAACGAGTACGAGGCAGTGGTTGAGACCGACATTTATATTCACTATTCACATTGCTGTCATTCATATAAATGTAGGTACATGGCAATTATTAATGTACATCTAACACTATTTACATGACTGGAGTGTAAAACTGTTTGTTCATTATTTAGCTTCAATTGCATAAAATATTTCAATGCAAGAAAAGGCTTGCACAATACGACTTTGGTACTTTAAAGGAGTAGGCCTAATAATAGGCTAATATTTACGTAAAAGTACCATATACCCTAATATAATATAATAATATTTTAAAAAATGCATTCCCATGGAATTTAAAAATAGATCATAAAAATGCAGTTCCATGTAATAGGGCCTATATAAGTTAGATGAAACACATTTTGAAATGCAGTCCCTATAAATAATAAAAATGTAGTCCTACGGAATTTATATTATAAAAATGCGGTCCCGTGGAATATAGATAAAAAAAATGCAGTCCCATGGAACAGGCAACCGATAATAATGAAATTCACAATGTCTCTATAATGTTTCTTACAGACGAATCATCAAAACGCCTGCTATTATAAAACGCGTGTGCTATATATTAGCCTAATACTTAACTACTCATAATTAATGTTTTATAATCCACGCAGTCATTTTGTTTTGCATTAAAAATGTTAGCCTAATTCCGTAACCATTCCAAAATGAGGGTGCGAATTATAGGCCTAATATGTATAATCTCTACACTGAAAGAACGGGCAAAGACTAGTAACATTTTGATATATTTTGAGTTATGACTCCCCTAGCGTTATGCGTCATATTATTTCCTGTAATAGATCTAGATCTAGTTCCTTTCAGTTGTAACAGAAAAAAAATATGCAGACGAGATGTGTAAGTATATTTTACACACATAAAAGAACACCTGTAGCTTTAACTAAAAACATATCACGAGGATACGCCTATAAATAAATCTGTTGACCTAAAAAGCTAAATTTAAAAAAAAACAAAACAAAAAAAAAAAGCTGTAGCTCTTACACTTTGTTGTGCTGACACAGGTAGGTGCATTGTTCTTTTTTTCTGTAGTTTTCTGCATATGTAGGCCTATGGCTTAAAACTACAAAACGGTTAATGCCACCCCTTTCCTTTCCAATCCCCTTGTGCAGAGTTTTGAAGGGAGGCGCAAGAAAAATTTATAAAAAATGACTTACGTTTTAAGTTATTTTCTTTTTTTTTTTTTGTCAAGTTTGTGAAAGATGACTTTTTTTTTTTCAAGTTTGGGAAAACTGACTTGATTTTTCATGTTTGGGAAAGTTTGGAAAAACTTGTTTGTCCGGCTTTAAGGTAAAAAAAATAATTTTTTCAAATTGTTTTTTTTTTAAGGGGACTAGCCATGTATTTAAGAAGGTAAACCGTTAACAAAACTATAAAAAAAAGTATTAAAATAACAAACTTCCTTGTATAATCTGGGCTACCTATATAGTTATAAGATAGGATATATTCCCAGTAAACATTAGGCCTACAAATTTTCACGCTTCCTGATAATAAAGGATTTGTGATTTAAAAAAACAACTTTGTGACAATGTGTCAAAGGTTTTGCAATTTTAAAATGATATTAGTGTAAGAGCACTGTAAATTACAAAGCGATTTTACTCGCTAGATGTCAGACATCTCCGTGCTTTGCTGCTGTGCTAATGAAAGCTTTTCACAGACGCCAAAAGAACCCATTATAGGCCAATAGATCCTTATTGCCACATTGTTCCACTAGCATTTCCCCCTTTCGATCGTACAGAGTATTTTTAGGGGACCCCAAGACACATAAGTTATCTTAGCCTATCATATATATTACAAACGCTCCTTCTCTAAAGAAGGTTATTGCGTCCTACGCTCATCCGTGGCCTGAGTCTAGTCTTGCATTTCGATTACTGTCTCAAATGTCGTTAAGTTACTGGTATTTCCTGGTTTGTCCAGACAAGCCATTCCATGTCCGGATTGCCACTCGGGAAGAAAGAGTACTTATATGTATTTGTTCTAGCATAAGGGATAAGGAAAGTCTCTCTCTACACAAGCAGTGTTTGTTTTTGTTGCCTTGTGGCAGTAAAAATAAGTCAATACAACTTAAGTTTTCTCGCGGTCTCATATTTGTGTCTCGTCCCCAGGGTGAAACACGCGGTCAACTCACGTTTGTAAAAATGCACCGAAAAAAAAGGCGCGAATACATTAAGCGTTGTACTCTCCCATAGGTTCCCCGTTGTCGTATTCTGATAGGGAATATATTTTAGTGGCTTCAGTGAAGTTGGTACTAGAGTAAGATTCTCCACTACAGCACTTCTCATTGCTATTGGCGTCTTTTATAGTCAACACCGTCAAGGTTGATTTTAAGTTACCCAAACCGAAGGCTGTGCTTTTATCTAGGCTAGTCGCGTCACCGGAATGGTTACCATGGAGATGGCCCCGTTTCTTCTCGCCGGCCAATCGTTTCCTCTCCTGCTCCCTGCGAATGGTGGACGTCGTGTGGTTGTAGTAGAGCACGAAGTTGTTCACCAGGACCGGCACAGTGAAGCCGATCATGAGCACGCCGGAGATCCCGGTGGCGGTACCGATGAGGTAGCCCCACTCCGTCTTCGGGACCATGTCGCCGTAGCCCACCGTGGTCATGGTGACCACGGCCCACCAAAAGCACTTCGGGATGCTGGTGAAGACCTCCTTTTGACCCGAGTTCTCGGCGAAGTAGATGAGCGATGACGAGATGAGCATCCCCACAGAAACAAAGAGCAGTAGCAACAGAAGATCCTGTAACGTAAAGAAGCAAAAAAAGATCATCGTTAAGATCTTTATTAGGCAATGTGACAGTAAAACACGTAAAACCACCAAATTTTCTTTTGTTTTGTATACCTTCAAGATCTTAATGACAAACGGCCTTAGGTCGAATTATGTGGCCATAACCAGGGCTGTGGAGTCGGAGTCGAAGAGTCGGAGTCGGAGGAATTTTGGGTACCTGGAGTCGGAGTCGGAATAACAAAAAAAGGAGGAGTCGGAGTTGGAGTCGGAACATTTATCTACCATTTATCAGTCGGAGTCGAAGAGTCGGAGTCGGAGGAAATTTCGGTACCTGGAGTCGGAGTCGGAGTTGGAGTCGGAACATTTATCTACCATTTATCAGTCGGAGTCGAAGAGTCGGAGTCGGAGGAAATTTCGGTACCTGGAGTCGGAGTCGGAGTTGGAGTCGGAAGTACAAAAAATGAGGAGTCGGAATTGGAGTCGGAACATTTATCTACCGACTCCACAGCCCTGGCCATAACCATGCTCAGCCGTAGTGGTTAATGGCACCCGGGGACGGGACATTTTGCCCCCCCCCCTTCCTCTAGTTACGTCACTGCTCAGCCGCCTTTACTTTCCCCCAAAAGGATGACGAGTGCCCATTAGATCTTGATAGGCATGATTCTTCAGGTCCAGGAAGACACAATTCTAAACAGACACTGCAGTAGGCCATCGCGTCCCAAAATTTGCACAGTCTAAAGTAGGCCTAAATGAAATGCGAAAAAAAAAAATCAATAAAGCCTGTCTAATTGATAAATGTACTGCACTAAGCTATGTATCAAGAAATGCGCATTAGGCTATTGTTTTTAAAAAGGTAAGAAAAGTGCTTTTTTCAGCTGGTCAATTTTAAAACGCTCTTTACTTGTCGGCAACTCGGACATTCCGAGTAAGAAGTTTTCCCATTTACGAATCGGTGCATATTTAAATCATTTTTTTTTTTGCACTTTTCTATATAAGCTTATTATGTCCCGTTTGCGTTGATTGTATCGTTCTTGACGACTTTGTGAACATTAACATAAATATCTCAGATAGATACGTGATTTAACGGCATTTAAAAGAAAAAATAAATATGCCTATTGAAAGTGTCATGTTTACTTTAAGTAATTTTAGATAATCACAATGTAGATGCTTAAAATTAGGAATTGACCAAAAATTATCATAAATGGCGCTTCTCTGTTACAGTCACCTTCTAATTAATGGCGCTACAATGAAGAAAAAGAAAGTATATATTTAAAATCATATATAGATCAGTGCCTAAGATGCAAAAATTTTTTTTACGCTAATTTGAAATCTAATTTTATTTGAAATTGTCTTTTCTTTAAATGACAGATTATATTATATAATATTTTACTTTATTTATAATTCTAACAAATCTTCAATCAAAAATAAAACTGCAAGGTTGCTATTGATTGTTCAATAAAACAAACAGTTTTAAAATGCAAATTTTTAGAAACCGGAAGTTTATTTTCAACTATTTGTAATCGGAATTTCCGAGATGCCGAGTTTCCGACCGGTAAAGAGCAGGCTATTTAGTAGTCACTCACACTGTGGACTGCATAGAAACAAGGATGGAGATGAGCTGGTCAGGCTCGGAAGAGATGCCCCACAGGACAATCACCACCCACACCGCATCGCTTACTGCGAGGCAATTGGGGCATAATCAAAGACATGTACAATAGAAAATGGACGGAACAACACAATCCTCCAACAGGAGTAACGACTGGCCACACCTGATATGAGCAGACCTACATACTCCGACTAAGGACAGGACACAACAGACTATTAGACCACCAGCACCGATTCAGCCCTAAATCACACCCCTGGGTGCCCCTGTGGAACTGGACTCCAAAATACACAGCACATCCTGCAATGGTGTCCACTCCACAGAGAGGCCTGTGACCAATCCTTGCCCCAAGGAGCCACCATGGATAAAAAGCTCTAGGGACCAAAGACATTCTTACAAACAACAGCCCTGTTCATCAGAGAAACAGGACAGTCAGTCTGACGCAGCAAAGGAAATCAAAATGGAACGATGAAGAAAAAGAAGTAGACACCTACCTGATCTCCGTGTGTAAAAAAAAGCGAAATTGAATTAAACTTTTACTTTAAATTATTAATGGGTGTAGATTTATTTGTCGCATGTTTTAAATTACGAAATATGCCTAAGTAGATTAGGCTATAATGTCTTGTTTTAATAAGTTTCCATAATATCTACACAGAAAATAAGGCAACCACAGTTTGCTTTATTTATTTATAAGCAGTCTTTTAAATTGTTAAAACCATTTACAAAATGCCAAAATAATCATCGCCATTTCTTTTGGAATTTGAACAGTAGGTAGATATGGAATCGAAAACTTCACTAAAACTATATTTTATTACCCCCAACATTTGGCAATATTCTGATACTGTCAGAATATTGTGCCAATATAGTGTTCTGTTACAGCGGGAAAAGCCTTTGACTATTAGATAATTTTACCAGAAGATACTATCTATGGAGAAAAGACAACTATTAATACTATCTTTACTTATTTATTTTTTACTCTCCCGTGCACATAAACATTGACGAAATGTTGACTTATTAGTACAGTTGAAAGCCTTGAAATTGTATCTTTCAATGTATGTTCCTATAGTCTGTGTATGTATGTATTCAATAGGCTACATTGCAACAAGATAAGCACTCAAAAGGCGTCTTTGCATTGCATTTAGCTATTTGGAAGAATGAATGGTTTGGATCTCTCCCCCCCCCCCCCCCCCCTACCTATTTTACCCCTCCCTTATTGCTAATTCTACACGATGCAAAGTCTAGTATAGCCAGGATATTTTTTTTTAAATTTAGTTGTTCAGCAAAAGCATTGCGCAGTTAGTTCTATGACATTTCTATTTCTTGATCAAATTTGAGTTTATGTTCTAGCAGCAGAGGTCGGCAAACATTTCATAATAGTGTGCCAAAGTAGAATATCAAACAGATTCTGCGTGCCATCAGCTTAACGGCCATCATAGTCTACTACACAATTTCTTGTAGAAGAGGCTTACATTGCCTTTTCGAGAGGTCTTCTGCGTGCCATCAAACATTGCTCTGCGTGCCAAGTGTGGCACGCGTTGCGTAGGTTGCCGACCCCTGGTCTAGCACTTATAAACAACATACATAGGTGACATAGGACAGCGCGCGCGCACACACACACATAGAGAGAGAGAGAGAGAGAAACTGAACACATAGTATTATTGAGCAGCAATAACAATGGTACCCTATTCATTGTTAAACAAAAACAAATATACAGTCCTACCGGATTATTTACGTTCAAGCCATGGAAAAGTCACGTTTTAAAAGCAACATTCCCCTACATTTAGTTTTTGGAAAGCCGAGCTCACCAGAAAACAAAACTTGAGCAACACGGCTTTTTATAACCCACCAAATGATAGCAAGCTTATAGGCTAATAAGCTTATATAACATCCTTTTTTTCTGTAAGCCTAGATAAGATTCTTGTGTCAAGTAAAATTAATACCTAAGCGCCCAAGACATCCTGGACCTTTTCTACACTATGACTTCTAGCGCAATTAAATAAACATGTTGTAAGCTCAGAGCGCATTTAACATGGACCAACTAAAACATGCATAAAGCTTTTTTTTTAATTCAAGAACACGGATATAATTCTATAGGCTAAATAGTTATACATTTTTTTTGTGTTGTTGTTGTTGTTTTTTTACATTAAAGGATATTATCTAGAGTCTAGAGGTAATTGATAAACCACGACAGAGCATATAGATGTAGTAATTATCGACTTAATATACAAGTCCTGAAACTCTCCCCCCCCCTCCCACTCATGCCTAACGGACAAGGGTCACCCAGGGTCACCAAAAGAAGGTGACCACCAGCTACAAAGGAAGGTAATCACAACTAAGAAAACAAGGGCGTTAATTAATTATAATCCCATTCATCACACTACTGACACCTGTTTGGCTTGGAGATGCATAATTAAGTACACATTTCCTCTCACCTTAATACTGGCCTTGAGTGTGTAGAACAGGATCCACAGTCCGGAGATGTGCCGCATCAGCCGGAAGATCCTGAAGACCCTGAGAAGTTTCAGGAAGCTGATCATCCACAGCAAGATGTCCGAGTAGTTGAAGGAAACGTTCAGCGCGTGGAGGATGTTGTCGATGAGATCAGGCAGCAGTGCCAGGAACTCGACGACGCTCATAGGCAGCAGGATGAACTTGACCTTGCTCGGGGAGACGAGGAACCGAACCAGGAGCTCCAGGGAGAAGAAGATTAGGCAGCCGATGTCAATGTATCGCAGTACAGGGTGAGAGTTCTGATCTGTTTTGATACAAGTATAATGATTGAATGGTGAGAGCTTTGACCTGTATTGTTAGAAACATTATTATTATATTTTGCGAATGAATTACGAGTGAATTTTCACACATAATTAGTGTATAATCATTGGTGAAATCACTGAAACAAATTAATAAGAGAAATTAAAAACAAAAAAGTAATACCAAGGAAGCTAATTTGTAAAGTAGGGGTCGGCAACATACGGCACGCGTTCCAGACTTGGCACGCCGTGGGATTTTCAATGGCACGCGGAAGAGGCCCAAAATGTCTATTCAAGTCTCTATTGTAAAAGAAATTTGGTGCAACAGCAGGTTGACTTTAAGGCTTTGTCGCGTTGAATGAATTAGAAAGCATACTTTGGCACTCTATTATCAAAAGGTTGCCGACCCTTGATGTAAAACAATGAATTCTCTCTAGCGAATACATAATAACAATCTAAAACCGGTAGACTACTAATAAAATAATAGGCCACAGAATGTCACGGCGATAAAACACTTTTCTATGCTGTGTTAATTTTTGCTAAGACACATTTTAATATAGCCTATTATCTTTCCTCTCTAGAGAAATTCCTGGCATTGAACTAGTCAGGAAAAAGAATCCAACTATTTAAAATATATTATCTACTCTAATGAAAACTCTAATGAAAATGTACAATTAGACTCGGGTCATGTAAAAGCGCAGGGCCTTTAGCCAGTAGGCCAATCGTCAACAAATGTGAAGAAAATAGGGGTGTGACTTGTGCGAAATTTCACTATTATAAACTTACTTAGACTTGTCCACCACAATGTCTCATTCACTTACATACAGACACAAATGGCAGACACATACTTATAAAATATACAATCACAAACGTGAAAATATGTTTGGTTACGAATTTGTCTTTATAAAAGTTTATATAAAAAATGGGGTTTTGATAAAGGCTGAAGAATCTTCCGTATAGAAGGAATATTGTAGCATAGACGATCACAAAGGCTGAAATTCGTTTCGTTTCGGGCAAGGAATGGGTTGTCTGAACTAACAATTTCGGCCTTATTTACAAAAACCTGTATCAAAAGCAAATGATAACCATGCGGGGCACAATAATATTATCTTTAAAAAGCGCATTTGTGGATTATACGACAGGTTAAGACTAGATAATTTGTTTAACAAACTGACCCAATAAAATTAAATTTCACGGACAAATTATTTAAACCCCAAGAGAAACAACGTTGTCAAGGTCCCAGCGGGCACACCACGTCGTATCGACGGGAAAAAACGTAGTGTCCACGTTTGTATAAAAAACTGTCTATAGTTTGCTTTAGTGAGTGTCCCCCAAATCAAATACTAATCTGTGTTATCTACGCTAAGTTAAAAAAATCCTGTAAGGGGCAGATTCGTTTCTTCAGACATTCTTCAGATGTCGCGTTAGAAGAATTCTCTGGATATCTAGCCTGACACACTCAGCAGTTCAAATATTATTTCAAAGGATCTGCCCAGCTTCTTTGTTACGAACGTCACAAGGCAGGAATTAAAGTTGAACTTCATGGAAAGTGGAAAAATGAGGTTGGATTAAGGAACAGCTGGCGACCTGACCTAGAGATGGAGGCCGCAAAGATGGATGGATCTAGCCAAATTGGCCCAGGATAGAGAGGAACTCTGATCTTCTATAGTCGGTGGTCTACAATTAATTTAACAAAGGCCGTAAGGAAGTAGCTCGTTTTCATTCGTTCTTCTAAGACTTTCCTTGAGAGAACCATTTTATAAGAGATTTAGATAAACTTTGCTACACTAATACAAAACATAATGGCCATTAAATAAAAAACCTAACAAAATCAGACACTTCTCAACGTAATAATATATGCCAATCTTGAACAATAACAATAAAGGCCTCTTCTTCGAACAGACCCTCGTTATCATTAAAGTAATTAAAATCCTTCGGGAAATATTATTTTCGTTGCTTTTAGTTGGCAGAATAATTTATCCAACACATTTATTGTCAGCCTTAATTTGACACGAATTTGAACTGAAGACTAGTCAATTTCCATTAACTATCTAAACCCTAAACGCTGAAGCTAAATGTGATTGCCATTTGCAGGTTTGATCGTGTTGGGCTGGGCTATTGACTCTGATAACCTAATAATGCAAGACACATTCCTAATCAGGTCTGCTGTTTACATGACCTAAGTTACCGGTATTACTTTCGATTCCAGTTTTATGGATCGTGACTCGTGACTTCTGGTATTTTGCTTGGTACGACATGATGTCGTTGCGGACACATTTGGGGTAGTAATAATAATAATAGTAATGGTCATTTATATAGCGCTTCTATCCATGCTATTTTAGCATGCTCAGTGCGCTCTAGAAGACTATTAATCTGTGAGAGGTTTCATTGCTGCCGGTAAAGCGCTGGTGATAACAACCCAGTACTAACGTCATCTAGTCCCAAAACTCCTGTAGGGCGACAGGGATCTGCCGGTGGCGGGGATAGAACCCGCGACGTGTCAGGTGGTTTTTGGTAATGTAGGAATAAGCGGAATATTGACAGGGCTGCAGTTAAGAATCCTGTCCCAACAGTGATTGAAAGGGTTCAATAAAATATAACTCAATTTCACCAAAGGACGCAACAGAAGAATAAGTCAGGAGCCAGAGAAAAGCACGTTGGCCGAGCGGCAGCGCGTTCGAAGGACCTGGGTTCAAATCCTGGTGAAGGCTAGGATTTTTTTTCCGAGTCTGGAGGGTGTCCTTGAGTCTACCCAGCTCTGAGGGGTACCTGACTTTAGTTGGGTAAAGTAAAGGCGGCTGTGCTTAATGCTGGCCACACAATCACCTAGTATTCCTAGTATGCTATGACCACAGAAACTGGTGACCGCTGCTTCACCGGCCCTATGATCAATTAGGTCCGAAGGTACCTTACTTTACTTACTTATGATTAAAAGCCTAAATACGCCCCATGTTTTGAAAGCCCCGTGCAAACTATAATGATACTACCTATAAAGAAAAAAAAACACGTTATAAACTTTGTTCTTCATGAATTTGTTAGGCAACATTCTACTCTACATTAACTGAACTCAAACAAAGTTGATCTATGGGGATATTGTGAAGCAGTGTTCACAAGTTTCTGTGACCATGCCATACGATGGGACTATATGGTCAACACAAAGCCCAATCGTTTTACCTATCCCCAACTACTGCTAGGTTCCCATCAGAGCTGGGAACATTCAAGGACACCCTCCTCAACAAATCCTAGCTTTCATCAGGGTTTGAACCCGTGACCTCGGTGAGCTTGTTGAGCTCGCTACCGCCAACAGATAGCTAGACAAAAAAAATGGAGATGAATATGATAGTTCACTCAGAAAGCCAGCCGAAGACACCAGGAGACATATTTGACAACTTGGAAAAGGTCCTGCTTAGAAGAGATGGATTAGGGCGGCATGACAGGTGAAGACCTAAAGAAGTCCGCTCCCGAACCGAGTGCGGTATAGACACATTGCAGAGGCCCTTTGTTTTACAAGGAATACGTTACACAAAGAAGTCAGAGAGAGAGAGAGAGAGAGAGAGAGAGAGAGAGAGAGAGGGAGAGAGAGAGAGAGAGGGGTTTAAAAAATAAACAGGGGGAATAATCGGTCTTCCCTCTAGGTACACATAAACAAACAACACAATCAAATTATGTATACATATTCAAATTAGAACTTATTCATCACAGGTTTGTTGGTTACGTTTTGCTGGTAACAGCAACAGTGTTTTAGGCTTTTGTATAGATAGGTCACATCGCCCGGCGTCGTACTTAGGATTGTGGGGGGCCTGTTCCTACGGGCCGAATTCATGTGGGGGCCCCTCGTGGCCTTGCCCCTACCTTCTGGCATTGCTGTGTTAGCCTGTGTTTTGGGATTTGTGGGTAGCCCTTTTCTATTTGGGCCCCTGTTCCATAGAACACGCCCCCCCCCTAAAAAAAAACGCCTCTGCACATCGCCAGTAGACAGATCATCTGTTGTTGTTATGTAATAAAATTAATACCAGCCTCAACATTTTTTACTAAGACCGAGAGTCAAGCTAATCGATAATTTTTAAAACTTGCTGCAAAAAAAAAAGTACTAAAAAAATTAATTTAAATCCTATTTATTTTAGTGCCACAGATGTGGTTCTGATATCGGTGCAAAATAGGAACCGGACAGAGCAGCGATCGGGAACCCATGGCTCTCGAGTCAGATGTGGCTCTTTTGATGGCTGCATCTGGCTCGCAGACAAATGTTCGAATATTAAAAAAATGTTTTTTTTAGACTTTTTGATCTACATATTAATTGCATATCAATATTTCATTCTACAAATGATCTAAAGTCTACTGCAGCTCAGCATCAGAAGAATTCAGAGACATAATTATTGTACTTTTAGTGTTGAAATGACACAAAATGCACACATTTAATTGAATTTTTAGTTTTAAACATAATGTATGGCCAGTGGCGTAGCTAATGCCATCTGCGCCCGGGGACATGACACAAAGTCTGCGCCCCTTCTCGGACAGACAACGAATAAAAGACAAAAATGTATACACGAAAAATAATAAACTGCTACTTGAATAGGTGGGTCTTCAGCCGGCCCCTGAAGGTGTCAAAGCTAGGGCTCTGTCGAAGCTGTAGTGGGAGGGGATTAAATGAGGACGGGCCCACGTATGGAAATGCTCGTTCGCCAGCGGACACCAGTTTCACAAGGTGGCCGAGACTGTTTTCATGAGACTGTAGTTTTTCTGGCTTTCTCCATTTGTTGAAAGTTGAAACCATTGGTTAATTCAAATGAAAATCGTGAGTATGAACTTGATGATGTAAACCAGGGGTCGGCAACCTAAGGCACGCGTGCCCATCTTGGCACGCAGAGCAGTTTTCAATGGCACGCGAGACACCTCCGAGAGGTGTTTTTGTATTGATTAAAAATATTAACATTTTCCGGTTCTGAATGAGGAAAACTGACCGTTGAAGGCAATGTTTCTGAATGACACAGCGACACATTTAAGTGAGTTGAACTTGCATTTACAAGGTCTACTGGAATGGATTTGCATTGAAACTGGACATATCTTGTCGTGAAATGAATTTCAAAACATTTAACTTCATGTACATCCCTATATTAAGGCATATATTTAGATAGATACTTGGGCTTTTTAAGAAGTACATCGAAGCACTCAAAGCTCAGTTTTTTTTAATCAAAGGCAAGACTTTCAAATTGAAGGACTCATTTTATCATACCACATCAATCCTAACTGGTTTGATATTACTACAACCTTCTTAGATGTAGATCTTTTTTTAAGTGGCGGGATATTGGCGATTTTAAAATGCAGAAAGTTGAATATTAAACATTAAAAAAATGGGCATCCAAATATGCCCATTTGCGGAAACAATCTGGAAGGATGCTGCTTACGAAAGTCACCTGCTATTCTCAACTGCTAGGCATTCGCTCTTTTACTTTCAGCTTTTGGTTCAAATTACACTTATGAACAGATTTTATCGCACATGAAAGCTGTTTTAAGCATACAAAAAGGTCACATAAACTCATTAATTGATACAGACTAATTACATTAAAAATAGTTTTTTATGCTCATCTTCTTTAATTAAACATAAATATAAGCAATTCTAAAACAAATTTATTTGTATTATTAATTGAATAAATATAAGAGACTTATTTAATAGCACTATATTATGTAATTTCTGTAATTATTAATGTTAACAATTAATGCAGGAAATGTTTATTTACAACTGTTTAACGTAAACTATTTTAATCCTCTAATAAATAAATCTTGTAATGAATACCATAATGTTGTATTTATATCAAGAAATAATAATTAGTGAGTAATATTTGTTATCTTACAAAACATAACTGGTTCGGCATCACCATTGAATCTAATGTCTTGAAATGTGGACACATTTTTAAATAAAGGGAGATAAGTAGATCTAACCCGTTTTATTTGAGCTAATATTTCTAAAATGTTTCTTTTTTTTACTTTTAAAAACAATAAATGGCTTACAATTTATAACTTTGAAATGATAAAATTGTAAAAAAAAAATCAGAAAATTATATATTATATGACTGAAGAAATATATAATTTCAAACATTTCATTAACTACCCAATTTGTATGATTACAACTTATCTATTCCGCTTAACTATATCCACACTGTAACTATTGCGAATATAATCACGTTAAACTACTTCCCAGTTAAACTGAGATAAAAATATAATACGCTGGCACGCTTAATTTATTTAGCAATCCTAGTTTGGCACACTATTAGCAAAAGGTTGCCGACCCCTGATGTAAACAATAGACAGCAGAAACAGTAAGCAGCTTTATTAATTGGTGAATATAATAGCCACCAGCGATTTACTTCCTCTCCATTTGCTAGTCGGTGTTTAAACCCTGACACAGTAATCGAAAGTTCACTGCTATAGGCCTATATACTGACGATAGACTGCCTCTATGCTGAAAGGGTATGGATCCGAGAGGTATCAATTCTTGCACTCACGTAAAATCCTATAAGCTTATTCGACTCGAAATTATTCAACCTGTAAATTTTTAAAAGCAGATGCCACTTCACTTTCAGTATATGAAGAATAATATTTGAACCCGAAATGATCTTTGTTTAAAAACAAACGCCATCAGCAATTCTACATTGTGGATGTGTTATTTGTTTATTAGTAGAATGGCGCCCCTTAATGCTCAATGGGGGCGCTAAAATCATGCTTGCCAACTGGTTTGTAATAAAGATATTTGTGGAGCTCCTAAATTCAATCTCTCAAACGTATTTGGGATACATTAGTTTACATCAAAATAAAATTAAATAATTAGTTTTTATACTCATTTTGGCGCCCCCTAACGTGGCGCCCGGGGACATATGTCCCCCCTGCCCCTCCCTAGCTACGCCACTGTGTATGGCTCTCACTGAATTACTTTTCAAAATATGTGATGTACATGGCTCTCTCAGAAAAAAAGGTTCCCGACCCCTGGGACAGAGGCACACAAACATCGTGTTAAGCTAAGAGCTTAAATATGGATTAAAGCCCTAAATTCCTCATTATTGGTGAGAGTTTAGTTCTATTCGTTGATTACTGCCATTTCTCATCTTATATTACAGGCTTTTACAAAGAAGATTTTTGCGTTCAAGGCTTAGCTATCCGTGGTCTGAGTGTAGTCTCGCATTTTTATTAGTGTTTAAATTGCTGTTAAGTTAGGCCATTGGGAAATTTCATAGTTAAAGACCCCTGTAGGCCCTATATACAAAAATATGTCAGTAGAGTAGACCTACTTTTAGTATGTTTATTTTCAATTATGTTTTTTTTATTTATTTAGTATGCTCCTTTATTTTATTTATTTATTGTTATGTTAATATTTTGTATAGTTATGACATACCGGAAAAATATGTGAACAAAATATGTCTATTTATCAAAATAAAGACAGTAAACAACGCAGGTATACATATCTAAGTCTTTATATTTAGCTTTTATACAGGTGTGTCACAAACAACGTCAAAATATAAAATTATACAAAAACCGAACTATGAAAGAACATGGAAATAACAAGGACAAAACAACCAACAAAAAGACAGAAAACAAAAAGAATACAAACCAGCCAAGGACAACAATAGCCAGAGATAGAACAATAATATCATGTGGTGGTTGAAAATGTTTTCCTTTGTTTGGTGTGTTTGTGTGTGAGGGGGGTGTCTACCTTGAAAGGTGCAAAAGTCTAACCTGTACTATAGTCCGTTGCGTTAGACTGTGTACTGGAAGACAAATTCGAGGAGGGTTGTGCCGTGTCCTCCTCTATATGGAGTTCCGGGATAGTGTTGGCACAGAAGGAGAAAATGCTTAAGAAGATGGCTGACAGTGATGTGAAACAGTAGATCTGAAAATGTGCATACAAAAGGAGAACATGAAAGTAAAGTAACAGTAACATCAACAACTTTTACAACTTTATAATTTTCCGTCAGTAAAATTAAATCATAGCGATTAAATAAACCGGAGGTATACAAGGCAAACGGGAATCGGGAACTCCGAAAAGAAGCCATTCGAGTCATCAAATAGCAGAAATATTAAAGCAAGCGGTCCATCTTATTATACTATTTGGAGCGTGAGACGATTCTCAGTGGTTTGAATTTAGTCTTGTCTTTACCAGTGATTTACTAATTCTTTAAGTAAACAGTAATCGATTGAAGATAGATTTTTATTTTCGAATGGCAGTCGGACCTGGAAAGGGTTTCATGAACTAGTAAGCAATACTAACATTTAAATTGGCATCATTGCGAATGTAAGATAGGATTAGATCATAGACTATAATACACACGGACCGCTTGCTTTATTTTTTTTTCTCCTCTTATCTTCTTGTTTTGTAATTCCCGATTCTAAATAGAGTAGTTGCTATACAAGTTCCGTTTTATTAAATCGCATTTTTTCGATTTTAAATTAATACTTGTTCTGCTATTATTTATTATTCCTATTATCATTGACTATAATAAGATGGACCGCTTGCTCTATTTTTAGAGCTTATGTTCTTTTTCCGTGCGCAAACAACACTGATCTATAAATGTTTCCGTTATATACAACTTTCAATTTTAATTATTTTTTTTAGAAAATCATAGCGATTAAATAAAACGGAACTACTATAGCAATAGCAACTACTTTATTTAGAATCGGGAATTCAGAAAATCAGTGTTTCGAGTCATCATATAGCAGAAATACTAAAGCAAGCGGTCCATGTGTATTATAGTCTATGATCAGATAAAAGTCTAAAGTGTACCTTTGCGGGCAGGGAGGATGACGGCTGCGCAAAAAACTTCCACGCCCTGCGCCGCACTTCCCTGAAACTCGAGGACTTGTCCTTGTGTGGGTATTCCCCCAACTGAAGGTTCGCTTTTCTGTCTTCTTCAAGGTTACGCAGATCCTATAAAAAAAAAAGCAACCAATCAATATGTGAGATAATGACATTAATAGGGCATTGCGCTTTTTTTTTTAATTGATAGTTTCTTAGCATGGCACTAATTGTGAGAGTGACAATCATGTCTGTGTTTACAACGTCTATTGAGTCACACTTGAAATTGATCGTTCTCCCTAGACAATCATTTGGATATAAACCCTTTTCCATGTATGCCAATTTTTGACAAAACGTAGGTACAGAATAGGCCTACGGCATAAAGACTTAAAAATCGATTTAAGATATTCTCTGAACAAGAACTTTTTGGTTAAGAAGCAAAGCGTCCCAATAAGAACTTCCAAACAAGGCCAACAACAACAATAACATCAACAACTTCCTGAACAACAATAGCAACATTTTCAAAAACACCAACATCAAAACCACTTTCCCTCCCCAAACAACAACATGCCCAACAACATTGTAAACAAATACTTCAACAACATACCGAACAACAACGTTCCCACCAACAACACCCCGAACAACTGTAACAAGATAAAAAAAACACTTTTCCCACCTGCAGCGTCGTCGCCCAAGTGGCGTATCTACTCCAGCAGCACTCCTCAATGTCCACCTCATCCACGCCCCAGTACTCCAGCTCCGAGCGGACCACCGGACCGCACACCGACGTGGGCAGGTGGAGCTCCCCCGTGCGAAAGTAGTTCAGGACGCAGTGGAAGATTTCTGGATCCCGGTCAAAGAAATAGTCCCCTTGGCTCTCCCGGAAGTGCTTGCTCAGAAACGCGTCGTTGGCCAGCGGGCTTTTAGGGACTGCCCTGAACAACAATAATAATTTTAAAAAAAGACCATTTCTACATATTCATCGTACAGTGAAAACATCAACAACAGCAAAATATACAACAAAGATGCATATTTAAGTGAACTGGAGAGAATCAGACTCAAACCAATGGTAGACTTGTCTGAGGTTTGTGTCACTTCAGTATTCTTTGGGGCGAGAGAAACGTTGTCGCAATTCAGGAGTTTATAATGCAAATTTGGAATTAGGGGAAAGCCAGTATGTTCAAATGGCAAATAAAGAATGGTGCGACTTTGAAAGAAATGGACTCGTAAGTACAAGCAATAACTTTTTATCTATCTTTCTTTCATTCTATATAGGCCTATTTGTCTTTGTCTATCTGCCTATCTGTCTTTCTTTCTATCTATATGTCTGTCTATCTGTATTTATCTAAAAACAAGTTAATATAAAAAAGGGTGTTTGTGGGAGGGGAGGTGTAAAAAAAATGACAAACAGATAAAAGTTTACCTCAACGTAGACTTGTAAGTCTCAAAACTGCTGCCACCGACATTAAATCGGATGATCTCATTGCTCGTCCCAGCGTGCACCAGAATTTTGTTGGTATTCCTATCCAAACGGGCGCCGGGGAGCAGGGCGTGCAGAATGCCTTGCTTCCGCTTAGCCCTGGATACCACAGAAGTCATTTCCCAGAATAAACTTGTATGTTGGTTTTATTGCTCTTAATACGTATTTAAAACTTTTCCTTGTCTGTCTCATCCCAAACGAACACAAATTGTAATAAGAAAAAAAGAACTATTCTGATTAGAGTTAATCAAAAACTGATTTAGCAATTCTGTTATCCAAATAAAATTTCGACAATAATACAGTCGAGTCGTGACACTGGAAAAATTCATGAAAAATTGTCTTAACTGGACAGTTACTACTGAAGAACTAGCCACTATGGTGGACTGTGACGTGGGTAGGTGAAAACACTGTTAATTGGCCAAACTGAAAGAGAAAGAGTTGACCTTATGATTTATGGTAAAAATATCATTTGTTAAAACTTTAACAAGAGTTTTTTCTACTCCCTTTCTCTTAGCTCGTACTGTCTGTCTGTCTGCTTGCTTGTAAATCTTTGTATCAATTTTTCGACCACTTCCCGTCGTCCAATCAAACTGAAACTTGGGCAGAAGAATTGTTACAACTAAAAATACATTCTATCAAATTTTCAGCTAAAAAAACTTAATTATAATATAATTATATTTTTTTTTAAAATGTAACGCTTTGTTTTGGTTTCACGTTGAAAATGCCGGTCCAACTTTTTGTGGTTTTCGTCACAAAGTTTGAAAAAAAAAGGATGCGCTGACATGATGCTTATTATGATGATTATTATGACGTCATCAAACTTTGCGCTCTAGCTTTGTGAATGAAGGGAAAAGATTAATTCATGTTTACATTCGTGTCGTGTATGTTTCATTTCCAGTAGTCAATCAATTATTTAATTACACGATAGAAAACTTAGTTTACAAAGAAAGGGAGTATAATGAAAACTTGGTTTTTATGGGTTAGTTTTTTATTTTGCTATGAAACTATTGACGTGTTTTATATTTAGATTTATGGAAAACCTGAATATAGTTTCTGTTAAAGGAATGTCTAGAAACAAAATAATTTTAAATCATTTATTATCTATCTTTCTATTTCTCTTCTATCTATCTATCTATCTATCTATCTATCTATCTATCTATCTATCTATCTATCTATCTATCTATCTATCTATCTATCTATCTATCTATCTAACTATCTATCTATCTATCTATCTATCTATCTATCTATCTAATCTAATTATCTATATATCTATCTATTTATTTATCACTTTTTCTCTCTCCTATCTATCCATCTCTCCTATCTATCTATCTCTCTTATCTATCTATCTCTCTTCTATCTATCTCTCTCTTTTCTATCTATCTGTATATCTCTCTTCTATTTATATATCTTTTAATTTAACTATATATTTATCATATATCTATTCATCTATTTCTATTTTTCTCAACCATCTTTCTATTTGTTTATCTATCCATCCATCAATTAGTTAATCTACCTATCTATTTGTTCATCTATTTATATAACAATCTATCTAATCTATTGGTGTGGTCGTAAAATATTATACAGTATTAACGTGGCATATAATACAGGGAGGGGCAACAGTCGCCGAGCCGGGCAGCGCGTTCGTATGGTGTCTTGAAGATCCTGGGTTCGAATCCTTGTTAAGGCTGGGATAATTTTCCCTGGACTCGAGGGTGTCCCTGCGTCTACCCAGCTCTGAAGGGTACCTGACCTTAGCTGGGGTAAAGTTAAGCATAGTGCTGTCTGCACAATCGTCCAGTATGCCGTGGCCATAGAAACTGGTGAACGCTGCTTCCCCTGCCCAATGGATCAATCTGGTCCTACGGGATACTTTTTTTTTATATATTACAGAAGGTAAAGTGAAACCTCAAAGTTTGATACAGAAATATTTCTGGCTTGTTTGCTTGACGACATAGTGTCTCGAAGAACCAGCAACTTGAGTTTTCAATAATCTGTAGTCTATATATATAAAGTAGACTGTGTGTGTGTGTTTAACCAATCATATGTGTTAATTTAAAGACACTTGACCTTATTGTCTCATATTACACTTTGTGTCTTCGCTAGCTGGGTGGTTAACGTAACGGTCTACCATGCGGGCGAACCGAGTTTGATTCTCCAGTTAGTCTATACCTTTATTTTCTACATTTTTAAAAAAAAATTTCAATTAATATTACTTTTTAAAAAAATATTGTAAATCTACGAGCAACACCGGGCAATTTAGATTTTCGTTAAATAAAAAGACTTGCTTATTTTTTTTTATCCAATTACAATATTTATTTTAAATTACTTTCCTAAAAGTTTTCAGTAAAAATTATTTTTTTTAATTATTAGATTTAAAGCTTTCTGTTCAGTGTAGTTTATTTTTTTTTGTCTGTGGCTTATACAGGCCAATTAATTTCCCCCCCGGGCAACGCCGGGAAATTTAGCTAGTCTACAAATAAGATCAGTTCTACTTTATAGAACAGCATAAACGAATAGCTTAAATGACCAGTGACATAATCATCCAATAAAAAAAAAAAAAAAAAGGGCAGTCGAACAAAGAAAAAAATCTAAGAGGATTTAGCCGTAACCCAAAACTATACGATTCATTTTCGTTAGTTTTTTTCACCCTGTCTAACAACTACCCTTGTCCCCACAAAAACAAACACGCTCTATTGTTCAGCTAACATACGTATTGACAGTTTCATTTACCCGCTAATTTAGTATAAGGGGGAGGGGGAAGAAGGTGGATGAGTGAAAAGGGCTTTCTTGTTAAAAAATTTACGTTATACTACAAACAATTTATACACTGTAAGTTGTGCAAACAACGAACATAAATATATTACATACACAATTACAGAAATGTATTATATAAATGTATTGTATTACATAAATATATTACATATATATTATATAAATATATGACATAAATTATGGCATAAATATAGTACATAAATATATTACATAGATATATTACATAAATGCCACTTATTAAAGATTTGTGATTCCCTCTTCCGCCCCCCCCCTACCCGTTTAATCTTTATTTATTTCTACACACTTTATTTGACACGTTGTAGGCTAGCGCAATTTTTGTGAGCTATTTTAATTAAGGCATTGTGTTGGCCACATAATCAAGGCTTAACCTAAATTCGTCACGGATATACGTGTCTTGTATTTATAATTAGATCTAGTATTTAATTTGTAGGCCTATGTTTTTATTGAGTAATCTCTAAGCGCTATGTCTATGCGTGTGACGTTTTCGATAGTTACGAAGTGCGTAATTCTTGTTTTATTTTTCTGAGTTGATTGCGTATTTTTGGTAGCGGTTTCGGTTAGTAACGAAATATACTAATCTGTCTCGACAATGGACCTTCATGCACAGAAAGAAATAATAAAGATTAGAGTGTTTTTTTTTTTTAAAGTGTCTTAATTTATTGAAGTGTTTATATTTTTTACCGCTCTGCTACAACACACCACCACGTAGATAGTTATACTTCAACAGCAAATTGTCCTCAACAATGGTATATTACATTTAATATGGACTCCACGGATGTATCTCTTACATTGATTTGTCTCGCAGTGCCTTCGTTACTTCGTTTAAGTTTGCCAACAAAGGCCAACATTCAGTTTTATCAATGACTTCGGTAACAAAGTTTTAATTCTCGCATAGTTTGACTTGAGAAATTGTCTTTTCGTTCACAAGTTTTATATTTTTCTCTTAGTAGAAGACATTCAACCGTGTTTTTTTTTATTAGCGAAGTCAACTTTATAATTCAACATCAAAACGGGTATCAAATGATAAAAGCAGAAACAAAAATCTCTTGTGCACATTTAGCCAGCATATTACTATGAAGACTACAAAGAAATAAGCTTAAAGGACTTGTGAATATTTTTAAAAATAAATTCTTAGTATGCAACACCGACCGAATAAAATGAGGGTCGCAAAGGCCACGTTGGGCCAGTGGTTTCACTTCTGTACCCAAGGGCCTCAAAGTTGGCGAAGTGTGAATTTTGAAAACCCCAAATTAAAAAAAATCCTCAATTATGCGCCCCCCACCCCACTCCAAAATTTTGCGCTCTGGGCAGCCGCCTAGGTTGCCTATATGGCCTTGGTAACAAACACAAGCTGGCACACTACATGTTGACCATTTTGTAACTGGCTGTTGCCCTAAACCGGTAATATTCTTTCCAAGTTTTTTTTTTTTTTTAAATTTTAGTCGCACTCTGGGAAGTAAGAGAGAAACCGTGTAGCATATTCCTCCAAATGTTCACATTCGTCTTTCCAGATCTTAACGTGTCAGGGAGACCCACATTCCATTGATCCAGGGCTCAGGAGGGATAGATTAATTTCACAACACTCGTCGGTCCTTGTCTGGCTCTGCGGTTAAGTCATATTGAATAGCACATACATATTAAAATAATACACACACAATTAAGTGCTAAGCCGCGGGGACAGAGACTTGACTTAATACTGTAGTTGTTTCTTCTATAGTTTGAAAATGTTTGTTAAGTATCTTTGAATACTTTCTCTACAGGCTTGTCAAGCCAAAGATTAAAATGAAAGATGTTTCGTTGTTACGATGATTGTTGTAAGTAATCACGATAATTATCTATTGTTATCATTTCTTCAATTATGTTCTGCAAACGACCTGGTGTCGTCAAGTCCTCTACAGGGGTTCTCATCCGGTCAGGATTAAGACTATTGAAAGCTCGAACCATAAGAGCATAATATATCGGCCCAATATTTACCCAACATTAGGCCAATATATATATTAGCAGATGATTGGGCCAATATTGAGTGTGCTGTTAAAAAGTACCTAAAAGATATATGTCAAATTAGAGATTTGGTAAATCAGAAAAAACAGAAGAATATTTTGTTATTAGAATTTCTGTAAAATACAGAGAATATGTTGTTATTAGAATTTCTGTAAAAAACAGAAGAAAATATTGTTATTAGAATTTCTGTAAAATGCAGAGAATATGTTGTAATTAGAATTTCTGTAAAATACAGAGAATATGATGTTATTAGAATTTCTGTAAAATACAGAGAATATATTGTTATTAGAATTTCTGTAAAATACAGAGAATATGATGTTATTAGAATTTCTGTAAAATACAGAGAATATATTGTTATTAAAATTTCTGTAAAATACAGAGAATATGTTGTTATTAGAATTTCTGTAAAATATAGAAGAATAGCCTAAACACCTTCTCTCGGCGAAGAAATGGTTTTACTTTGAGTGTTTTACCAAGTTTGGCATTGACGGGAAAAATAAATAAACCGACAAGTAAAAGTAAATACAGCTGGAAATTGTGATGGCCACACAATCCGTATAAAGCCTTAACTTTCGCTATGTAGAACGTGTAAAAAAACACAACATAACAACAACAATACAAAGTGGATATGTGACTCAAAATAGTTTGAGAACTAGTGACGTCGTAGTGAATATGACCAGAACGCTATCTGAATCAAACGTAACCAGCGTTTGTTTGCGTGTCCGGCATTGATAACTGGGGTCATAGTTCACGTGCGTTTTGACCCCAAGCACCAATTGGACACCTAGTGAAGACATATAGTAGAAAATATGTCAAGTGTCTCTTTCAGGTGCTTGGGGTTGTATGTCATCGGTTAGATCTACTTCAGTCTCGACACATTGATACATGCGATCAAATTAATCGAAGAATACATTGGCCCTTACGTGGTGGGCTGGTCTGGTAACATTGAATTAGGTTTTCCCAGGGCCGGCTCGTCCATATAGGCAACCTAGGTGGCTGTATATGTCGCAAAATTGGGAGGGGGTGCATACTTGAGGCTTTGTTATAGTTTGGGGATTTAAAAATATAAACTAAAATAAAGTTTAGTACTTCTGCGCGCTACTAGCTTAAAAAGACGAATTACTAGTTCTTTGTTATAAGAATTATTAACAAATACACATTTTTGAAGTTCCATACTCGGCAGACCCCGTAGAAGACACTATAATGAGAGCGCAGACATTGTTTTCGCCTAGGGCGTCAAAAACCCTAAAGCCGGCCCTGGCTTTTCTTCATAAATATCTCGGGGTTTAAATCATGGTAAACTTCTAGCTATTTTGTTTAAGGGGTCTGGATGATACACATGGTCTAAGCATTATGTTGGCCACTATATCTTCGTGCAAGCCTTGGCAAAAGAGACTCGAGAACTCTTGTTTTGCTTGCCCGCAATGTTCCCTTTAATATCCCTGAGAATATTTAACATAAAGTAATAAGCTTGCACGCCTTCTTAGGAAAACCTTTTTCTTTCTTAAATAATTGCAATAATTTGAGCATTTTAATTTATTTTGTTGTTATTGTTGTAAAGTGCACGCTTGGTAAGCTCCCTGCATGCACACACGCTCAAAGTATAGAGGGGATACTGTAGCTCGGTGAATATAATGAATTGATCCTTCTGCTTCAAAGTATAAACTATTCAAATAAAACAAGAAGAATTTCAATTGAGGCCACAGAGATTAAATTAAAAGGTCTTTTACTTTAAGTAAATTTCACGTTAAGTTATTGGTTTTTGGAGTTTTTGTGCAGGGAACCCATTCAATGCCCGGATGCCACTCGGGGGAAAAAATAGAAGTTGTATGCGTTTCATCATATAAATGGAATAAGAAAAATGTTTTGTATCTTGTTATCTATCAGAGCATTAGTCCGTCTTTATTATATTGATAAGTGGGTTGATTTAATAACATCGCGTGTATATTTATTTATATGGCAGAATCTGATATAAATAGTGGATCAGAGGTTTGCCACAGGCGGGCCGTGTGGGCCGCAACACGCTCGCCAAAGCATTTTGGTGTATCCCCCTCCACCACTTAGCTTCTTTCAACATCTGTTTATTCATTCATCGTTTATTAATCATGTAAATACATTTGTTTAGAATTTGTGGCCCATCTTGTTGTTTAAAACTCCTTATTCGACCCAATGACGAAAAAAAGGTTGCACACCCATGTGGTAGATCTATCAAGAAATTGGACCAATATATTTGTAAAAGTTCGAACGCTGAATGACATAGGATAGAGATTGCCAGACCTGGCACGCACACACACAAAATGCGATTCGAGTATTTTCAACAAAAAATTGAGCAGGATGACTTGTAGGATGTTGGTGCGCTGAATGAATTAGAAATCCCATTTCGGCACACTTATTATGAAAAAGTTGCCAAATCCTGAGTAGAGGATTGACCGTAAACAGTAGTGTTATTGTTGTGCAAGCTAGGAGGAAAGAATAGGGCGAAGATTTTAAACATGCAAAACTACAATTGTTGAACCAATAAAATCTTGCATTCGCATCAAACTAAAAAATAATATAATACTTCTATTCTTCATCCGTTTACAACAATCCAAAAGGAAATAAAAATACCAACAACACTTGTCTGCATCTAAAATGATTGTTTAAATGACAGATTATAACAACAACCAGTATATGCCTATTGTATTGTTATATTATATTATAAATAATAGAATTTAAAAAATATTTAAACTAAATGTATTCATGTTTGGCGTAAATGCAAATCTAATTCTATTATCAAGGGACAGTTTAAGATGCATCGTTTTTTTTTTGTTCCTTTGAAAATCAAGGCGAGATGAGAATTTGCGGAATGTGTATTGCCTACTTCCAGTTTCGACGCCTCTGTCTGCGTCCATGACTCTTATGATTTTGAATTTAGACAATGACTCACGCGCCGCATCCTTCATGTTCCATGCTGGCGATGGGTTCGCGAAAAAGAAATTCCGTAGGCAAATGGTATTAAATAGAAAGACACACATAGACAGACACAATTAGACAGACAAGCATAGAAGGGACACACATGGACAAAAAGACTGACACACATACACAGATTCTCATAGATGGACACACAAAGCATATACACGCACATAAATAGACACAAATAGACGTACACAAATAAACCTACACAAATATATAGAAACAAATATACAGCTACAAAGAGACAGACACTCATAACAAGACACGCATAGACAGACACACATAGACTTACATAAATAGACCGACACAAATAGACAGACTCTCATAAAAGACTCCCGTAGACATACTAATAGACAACACACACACACACATATATACAACAAGACAGACGCAATAGACAGATACACACAGAGACAAACACGCAGATAGACAAAGTGTCGGACGCAATTATCTTTAGAGTGGAAGGAGGGTCTGTAACATGTAAGATAAGATAATTAGATAATTAGGGTTTGAAAAAATATATATATGAAAATCAAGACAAACTTTTTGAAGTATATTATAAAGATAAACGCACGAGTGAATCGATGGTGTTTTCAGAGGGCACACCACGTCGTATCGACAGAGAAAAAAACGTGGTTTCCACGTTTTCTCGTCGTTTTTACGCTTTTCCCCCGTCGATACGACGTGTTGTGCCCGCTGGGTTTATATTTTTGTTTGCTATGCATTGGCCACCTGAAGATTTTGCCCTTTGTCACTCACATTGTAAGAGACGAAAAAAAAAGGTCACACAATTAGATATATAAATTGAAAATATTACTGGAAACTTGAATGCCGCAGTGATACGTTGATTGATGATGCCAATAGTTATAAACAAACCAAACCTATGGACTATAATATTTAAAGAAAGAAGCAGTGGCGTAGCTATGGGAGGGGGAGAGGGGGGTCCAAATTTGAAAGTACCCCTGGGCCCCTACTTGAGTGGGCCCCCAAAAGAGTGTCCGATAATTATTTTTTTTTGCAGGGGCCCCTAAAGAGGTCAAGCCCCCCGGGCCCCCAAATCCCTAGCTACGCCACTGGAAAGAGGTAAATAGTAGTTAAAATTTTATTATGTGTTTTATATGCATTTTTCTCATGTATTCACCTACTAAAGATTTGTCCTTTTGCTACCGCCAACACAGAAGTAAAGAGAGCGCACAGTAAACACAAAAAAAATATCGGTTAATCATGTACGTTAAATAAGTATTTAGGTAGGCCTATATGTGCAACGAAAAATGTTCAGAAAAATCAGCTCAAATCTTCATTTAGTGTGTTGTGGTGGTGAGATTGGGCTAAAAGTTTGAAAGAATCTGTTGCCCAGAGCTTAACGTCTATGTGCCAAGTTTCAGATTAATAGGATGAAAGGAAATGGTTTATTTAGCCTTCCGAAGGTGGGGTCTGTCGCGAAGAACTAACTCAAACTAGCAATGCTAAGTATCTAGGAGTAATAATAAATGATAAGTTATCTTGGAACCCTCACATTGATGAAGTAATTAAAAAATCAAACAAAACATTAGGATTCATGAAAAGGAACTTTTACAAATGTAATAAGAATATAAAACTAAAATGCTATCTCACATTAGTTAGGCCTATACTAGAATATGCAGGATCTGTATGGGACCCATCAACTAAAGAAAACATTAAAAAATTAGAACAAATTCAAAAAAGAGCTGCAAGGTTTATAACTAGTGAATATTCCCCATTGACAAGAGTAACACCATTAATCAAATCACTAAACCTAGAAACACTAGAGGACAGAAGGGCAAAGAGTAAAGTAGTAATAATACATAAGGCATTAAACTCTAATTTAGAAATACAACCCAATAACAATCTGTTGCAAAGCTCAGATAAACATAAAGACAAAAACACCTTCCTTGTCCCTTATGCGAGAACAAATGCATATAAGTACTCTTTCTTCCCGAGTGGCATTCGGGCATGGAATGGGTTGCCTGAACAAACCAGGAAAACCAATAACCTAACATCATTTAAAACATTAATAAAAATGCAAGACTAGACTCGGACCACGGATGAGCGTAGGACGCAATAATCTTCTTTATAGAAGGAGCGTCTGTAATGTATAAGATAAGATAAGAAGCTACCAGCCAGATTGCCAGAAGTTTTTGCGAAGTAGTATACAGTATTTTAAAAGAGTTATTACACGGTACAAAGATCTGATCTGAAATAGCTAAGGGAAACAATTAACGCGGGAATGAAAAACTTACATGAGCAGAAGTAATCCAAGACTGTCACGCCGCAAAGAGCCAACGGTGACTGTCTTATCCACCTGTCGCCTGGACACAGTGTAACACTGTCAGGAAACTCGGTCGCTCCCTAAATTTTCTCTCTCTCTCTCTCTCTCTCTCTCTTTCACTCAACTTGACGCACCTTGATAACTTGGTCTCATGTAGGTAACCACAACTTTCCTTCTCTTCCCCCCTCCCCTAATACACTATTGAAAAACTGCACTGTTTCACACGGGACAGTGTCGCGCAGAGAGGCTCAGACATACACCCCCCCTCTCACTCCATGCAGATCCCACTCTAGCACATGCTAAACAGAGGAGAACATTCTGTCTGCCTTCAAAAAGAAAATCTAAGCTGTTTTTTAAACAATGGCGCATACAGAACGTTTTCTTTCAAGCATGTGATGTTAAAAGGGAAATCTTTGACCTTTACGTAATCCAACATTTCATTGGTTGTAAAAAAAAACATTTTAAAAGATTCATGGTTGACTCGCACGAGCTAGGCCAGCAAATGTCTTTTGCCTGTAATGAGATATCATAACTGGAAATACGGATTTGTATGATGAAAACCAGTTATTAACATCATTTTAAAGCACTAATAGAAGTGCAGGACTAGACTCAAAACACGGAGAAGCGTAGGACGCAATAATTATCTTCTTTACAGAAGGAGCGTTTCGTGAAGTAGGTGTCGCAAATTCAAGGGTCTGCTTTTTCTGCCCAACGACACTTGGAACTGTGATAAGAATTGCACAGCCTACTCTTATGAATCGTTACACCGGAGTTCAATGATATCTTGCATTTTAGGTAAGCCTTAAATCAAGTTTCTAGCAATGGGGCTTACTCTTTGGATGATACATGCTTTGTATTGATCTTTCACAAGATAGGAAGGTGTAGTGTCTTATGCAACTGAAAGATGCTTACATCATTACAGGGAGCTAATGAAGATCTTAAAGAAAACAGGCTTAGTAAGGCCAGACTTGCCGTTGTTTTGTTTTTTTTCGAAGATAAAATGCGCTCAGCAGCTAGAGTTTCTGAAGCTGGTTTCGAGGCAGACCCCCACAAACTAGATAAACTAATTGACAGACTTGCCCATATCTATTAAGATTGACACCCTACGTCTGCGCATAACAAAAAAACAACAACTAAGAACTGACAGGTCGAACCACAGTACACAAACAACTATTGTACAAAATGAACACTTCCCAGTCATGCAACGTATAGACCTTAACCTCTCCCCTTTACCCTCTCCCCTTTTAATGTCTGCTTAGCTGGACACTTCCGCCTCATGCCAGGATTTTTGCGTCCATCCTTGCAACTAAGTGACAATTTTGAATTATGATGTAACCTACAGCCTGGTTAGCCAAACTATGTTGTCGGCCTGTAACAGAGTGACATTTTGAAAACAAAGGCGAACTTTCCGTGGGATGAAACTGATCTTTTAAAGTTTTAAAGTGTGTTTATAGAACAGTTTATAGAACAGTTTATAGAACAGTTTATAGAACAGTTTATAGAACAGTTTATAGAACAGTTTATAGAACAGTTTATAGAACAGTTTATAGAACAGTTTATAGAACAGTTTATAGAACAGCTTATAGAACAGTTTATAGAACAGTTTATAGAACAGTTTATAGAACAGTTTATAGAACAGCTTATAGAACAGTTTATAGAACAGTTTATAGAACAGTTTACAGAACAGTTTATAGAACAGTTTATAGAACAGTTTATAGAACAGCTTATAGAACAGTTTATAGAACAGTTTATAGAACAGTTTATAGCTAGACAAAAAAAAAAATAGAAAAAAAAAAAAAGAAAAAAGCATGATGTAAAATTTCAAACAAGTAATTTAAAGTTAAAAAAAAAATATCATTTCGTTTGCCAAGTTTAAAGGTTGTTGTTAGTTTTTAATCCATTGTGTTACCTCCCTTTTTTTTAAATTTATTGGTAGATTATATTATATTATATTATATGTGCAAATAAATGTTTCTGGCGACCAGACCTGCAGAAGACTAATTGACCCACTTTCTTTCATGTCGTAGATACTAAAATATGCCACATAGACTCGTTGCAGATAAATAAATACATTCTATCAAGTTTTCAGTCCCACCATTTTTTTTTCTTGAGTTTTAAAGGGACATAACAATGAAAATGGTGTTTTTTCCAGTTGTTGTTTTATGTTCTTTTTTTAAGTTTTACTTGGATTTAAGCTACGAGGGGATTATGGCTATTTTTTTTTTGTTTGCTTTAGCTTTTTCATTCATGTGATTTTATTTTCTTGCCTATGTCCAAATCGCCATCCGATTATTTTTAAATATTTTTGTCTTACGTAATTTCAAATTGTGTAAAAAAAATAATAATTACATTTTAAAGTAATAACAATAACTCTTATAATACCTACATTATTGTTAGATCCACAATTTATTTCAAAGAATTAGTTCACTGTAGACTAGTTCGCGTCTGTGTCCTTGAAATCAAACTATAATAGATTGCCTTGTTGTTGTTTTTTATTACTAGTGTGAAAGGTCAAAGAATTCCCGCCAAAGTTGAAAGCAGTGAGCTCCGTACTGTGACTTCATTATACAAAAAATAAACGTCACTCAAGTGTCACGTTTTTATGCACTACTTTTCTTTTTTTTTTTTTTGTCTGTTTTTATTAAGGGGCAAGTTTATCACGAATTAATCCCAGCAACTTTTCTTGCACACTAAACAAACACAATAGACATTTTGAAAACATGGACTTACACAATAGACATTTGGAAAACATGGACTTACAGAATAGACATTTGGCAAACATGGACTTACACAACAGACATTTTGAAAACATGGACTTACACAATAGACTTTTTGAAAACAAACAATAGAATTTAAAAAAAACATTGACTTACACAATATAATTTTTGAAAACAGAGAATAGAATTTTTGAAAACATGAACTTACACAATAGAATCTCTGAAAACAGACAATAGAATTTTAGAAAACATGGACTTACACAAAATAATCTTTAAAAAAAACATGGACTTACACAATAGAATCTCTGAAAACAGACAATAGAATTTTAGAAAACATGGACTTACACAATAGACTTTTTGAAAACAAACAATAGAATTAAAAAAAAACATTGACTTACACAATATAATTTTTGAAAACAGAGAATAGAATTTTTGAAAACATGAACTTACACAATAGAATCTCTGAAAACAGACAATAGAATTTTAGAAAACATGGACTTACACAAAATAATCTTTAAAAAAAACATGGACTTACACAATAGAATCTCTGAAAACAGACAATAGAATTTTAGAAAACATGGACGTACACAAAATAATCTTTAAAAAAAAACACGGACTTACACAATAGAATCTTTGAAAACAGACAATAGAATTTTTGAAAACATGGACTTACACAAAATAATCTTTAAAAAAACATGGACTTACACAATAGAATCTTTGAAAACAGACAATAGAATTTTTGATAACATGGACTTACACAATAGACTTTTTTTTTAAAATGGGGACAATAACAAACAAATTTAACATTTCTAAATTTAATTTATAACGATTTGAAAACTTATAAGTAATGGTGTAGACCAGGGGTCGGCAACCTTTTGATAATAGAGTGCCAAAGTAGGATTTCTAATTCATTCAGCGTGCAAACATCCTAAAAGTCATCATGTTCTAGCAATCAATGTTTTGTAGCAGTGACATGAATTTTGGTTGTTATTTTTTTTGGTGTGTTCCGCGTGACATTGAAAATTGCTCTGCGTGCCAAGTCAGGCACGCGTGTCATAGGTTGCCGACCCCTGGGTATAGACTATGTTTCTTGCGTAACTTGTTCTGCCTCTGTAACGACTTTTGCCCGTTGCATATATATATATATAAATAAATTCCACGGTGACTAGGTCACTAGTTCACACGATTCCTATTCGTTTTGTAGAGTCCAAAAACTAAACCAGGCTTTAAAAATAAACAATCTTAAAAAAACAACAACATAAAAGAAATAGGCCCTTATGACTCATCAAACCCATAAATATTCGATTTTTATTGTTTTGTTTTGTCGCAGTTGTTTTTATTTGTTTAATTTTTATTACTGCCCTTTGCTAATCCAAAAACATAAATTGTTTCTTAGTTGGAATGGTTCGCCCATTTAATAAAATGTTTTAAAATAATAATAGGTTTTCGATTACAGTTAACTAATGATTTTTTATTTAATGACACATAATTAAAGATTTGTGTTACAATTTTTATTGACTTGAAAAACAAACATAGATTTGAATCACAATAAAAAAATTAGATCTAGTACCGGTATTTTTGTATAATATCTCCTTTCTTAAGTTTGAACTTTAGCCTAATTTTTTTCCACCAGTGTACTGAATATCTGTCATCTATCTATCTATCCATCTATCTATCTATCTATCTATCTATCTATCTATCTATCTATCTATCTATCTATCTATCTATCTATCTATCTATCTATCATCTATCATCTATCTATCTATCTATCCATATGTCTGTCTGTCTATCTATCCATCTATCTATCTATCTATATACCTATCTATCTATATATATATATGATATACCTGTCTAACTATCTCTGTCTCTCTCTCTCTCTCTCTCTCTCTCTCTCTATATATATATATATATATATATATATATATATATATATATATATATATATTCATATATCCATCTCTTTCTCTCTCTCCCATTCTCCCTTTCTCTCTCTCTCTCTTATAATTATATATATATATATTATATATCTTGCTTTCTATTTATCTATGTCTATCACTTATCTACCATTATATATATTTGCCTAAATGTACATGTTCGGCTGTTTATCTTTCAACATTGCGGTATGTCTGTTTACCTAATCATTTTTTGTAATGATGTGAAATTGTCTTACAGTCGTGCAACCGTTAAACTTCTAGTAAAAAATTCCAAGACATAATTTGATGAAACCCTAATGAAGGAGGCCTGCGTGCTCAAGTCAATTTATTGCACAAAATGTGTCAATGTTGAACAATGCAACACATCTTGCAATGAATATTTAAAAAAAAAGCTAAAAAAAAAAATTTAAAAAAAAATGTTGTGGACTTGAGATTACGACTCAAGCAAAGACTTCCGCCCGTCTGCCGGATGTCACGTGTTTCTATTGTTGTTTCCGGTACATTGAGCATACGCTTTGAATAAACTCTCCGGTGAACTGTGTGACCACGTGATTTAGCCTACTTTTAAACTTTCGGCAAATGGATTAAACAGCTAAAGGGTTCGTGTTTAAAGTGGTATTGTGAGGCCGGCTGGTCCTGCAGCTAACTGTAAACCGACATGACGCGTGTTCTATCCCTGTCACCATGCAGGAGTATGGCCTTGTGGACGTAAAAATCTTCTAGAGCGCACTGAGCATGCTGAAATAGCATGGATAGAAAATATTATTATATTGCGGTCACCATTAAAAATTGTAATGTTTTTTTTCACAAATATCTTTCACATTTTAAATATTAAAATTGTGTAATAGTTAGTCGTTATTTCCTTTTCTTAATGATAATGTAGGCCTATAGTTCTGATCCTAACCTTCATATCTTTTGCTGTACCTCTAGAGCGGCAAAAGTCTCCCTCGGTGGAAAAATGTGTCAACTTATTTTTTCTTCGGCCAATAAAGGGGGATAATTGGTGGCTTTTCATTGGTGGCTTTTGTCTTAACAATGTTGATTTCCAGTCCAGTGCATTTGGCCACATGTTGAAGATTGGCAATCTTTGCTTGAATGTGTTCGTGGGAATGAGCTAGTGTGCTAATGGCGTCAGCAAGAGTCCAAGTCTTCCAATTTCTGTGGAAATGACCATTGAATGCTTCACTTTGCATGCTCATTGTTCTTTTCATTACCCAGTTACTATATGCTCTGATATCTGCTAATGATCTTCCGTTGCATTACCTATTTGGTAAATCTGGTTTTGAGTTCCAAGGTCTGGGGGAGATCCATGTTGTATAAAATATGTGTAAATGTTTGTATGTATAGTATATTTTTGGTGTATGTTTTACCCATCACAAAATTATTGTGTAGGTACACAGTCTCGGATGCTATTCCGGATATTTCCCTTTGTTTGGAGGACACTGGCTTTGTCTTTACCAGAATAGACGATAGTTTGAAGACAGTTTGCAGGCCCAAAAGATAGGCCTTTTCCTCCCATACTTGTCCAGCCTGCTTACAATTTATTCATAAATATGTTAGAGTAAAGTATCCCGTCGGACCAAATTAATCCTCAGGGCCGGTGAAGCAGCATTCACCAGTTTTCGGGGCCACGGCATACTGAATGATTGTGTGGCCAGCACAATGCACAGCCACCTTTACTTTACCCCAACTAAGGTCAGGTACCCATCAGAACTGGGTAGTCTCAGGGACACCCTCCAGACCGGAAACTAATCCTAGCCTTCACCAGGATTCGAACCCAAAACCTCAAGTACGCCAGCCGAAAGCGCTGCCCCTCGACCACCGTGTCCCCATTTATAAATATGTACCAACCTTTAAAACCAACAAACTTCTCGTCTGCCTCGATGTTCTCTCAAGAACGCAATACCCTGCAATATTACTAAGGAATGCTTTCCCAAATATATCATCTTATCAGAACAAAGATTCGATGTCACAAGCTTGATGCCCTAAAAGGGTATTCCCCATCAACAGGACTAAAAATAAACTTTAACTAAAAGAGCGCCAGTGTGGATCTTTTCTTCGCATCAATTCTAGGCCAATTATCTTATTTTACTTTTTTTTGCCTTCTTGTTAGTGAAGTCAACTAGTGTTAGTATCATAGCTTTCACTAGAATGCAGAGAGGAAATGCACTGGGAGAAGCTATGTAATAAATATTTAATAAGAGTTAAACATAATGATGGTTTTAAACTTAATAAATATTTATTTTAAAGTAGTTAAAATGAGGATGAGTCTAAACTTAATATTTTTTTAAAGGACTTCAGCATAATGATGGGTCCAAGCTTAATAAATATATTTTTAAAGGACTTCAACATAATGATGGGTCCAAACTTTAGTCTTAGAATAAACTTATTTTCTAATGTGTTTAAATTAATCAACATTAGGCTTAGACAAAAAATAACCTTTGATAACAGTAAAGCCTTTTACAAACACACAAGTGTTGACAAAATGAAAAAAATAAGAACCAGTCCAACATTTTCATACAATTTATTGTACATCATTATTGACATAATTAAATGGCAAGTAAAACAGAAATTGTTTCCACACAATTGGAGTGATGAGTTGTCAACAAAAATTAAAAAAACAACTTAAAACATAACCTAAAACAAAACCTATCCGAACCCAATTCTTAACATGCTATAATAAACTTGTTTGCTCAGACGTCTGCTATACCAACTGAGGTTTGTGGAACTCCAAAAACCCATTCAGCAAAAACCACAACGGCCAGATGGAGTCTCAAACTATTTTAATATTTAAATTATAGAAAAAAAAAGAACGTAAACACATCATAAAGTGAGAAATGGAAAATGTCCAGCAGCAAAAAATGTCTGGGTTTTATTTTGGCTGTGACCTTGCAAAACAAAAAAACATAAATCTAAATATAAGAAATAATACAGCAGAGTGAAAGATTAAAAAAAAAATGGAAGCTTGTCTTTATTAAATTGGTGAATAATTGCAAATGAGAAACTAACGCAAGACTTCAGACTGGTTAACTCTTGACTGCAGTGTTTCTTATACATTTTTACAGACCTTCCTTTTAAATAGAAGATTATTATATCATGTTGATAGTAAGATGTGCTAACCACAGGACCAGCTGGCCTCTCACATATTATATATATATTAAATAGCCAACGGCACTATGACGAATCAAGAGTCAAGAAATATTTATGGCATTCACCGTTACTTTTGAACTTGTGTAAAAATATTTAGAACATTGAAGAAACCATTGTTGTTTTGACATATCATTTAGATGATGTGCACAATTTCGACTTATAACTTGACTTATAAGTTTACAGACGTTCCTATAGATAGAAGAAGATAATTACAACCCGGAAATTCTACAAGGTGGCAGGTATTGGTCATCGCCAGGCTTGAATCCGGAATTTGTCAACATTGGTTGTTAACCTAAGTCTTGGGTTAATGATAAGGGTCGTCAATGGTGTTTATTAGTACTTAAGCCTATCAAGTGTAACTCGGATGAGAACAAAACAGGAACTTCAAATGTGAAATAGGAAGAATAGTTGGATTAAATTAAAAGATTAAAAAAAATAAAAAAATTGGGGTAACTAAATGGGCGTCACATGACTTAAAACAACAACAGACAAGGAAAGGGGAGATTATCCCAACTGCATGACATCAGCAGTTTATGTGCACTTCATATTATTGAACGATACAGCAACTTGAAAGTTGAATCCAGAATTTAAAATTTACAAAAGATCTATAAAAAAATAGGAGTAAATAAAGTGGTGAAAAGAGTAATTGTCCAGGTAAACAATGAGATTGCAGACAATACAGAATTCATAACTTCTGGTTTCTTAGTTGTCAAGCTTTATGTAGGTCAACATTGAATAGCTTTAATAAATTAATATAATATATATATTTTAAGTTTAAATGGCTTAAGTTCAATTTAAGACAATGGTATATTTGCAAAATTCATTGTAGAACAAAAGTAAATGAAAAATTGGCATCCATCGAAATTTTACCCCAGAGGTGAGGGAGCTTTTCTTTATTACACTGTCTTGAAAATTCTTACAGTGAAGAAAGTGGGGCACACACACACATACATACACACACATACACACACATACACACACATGCAGGGTTCTAGCTCTAAAATCATTCAAAAATTCCCAAACTTTTTAGAAACCTTACAAACAAATACACAAAACCAACTTTTACAAGCATAGCGTGAAATTTTGTACTGTTTACTGGCAGTGTGTATATATAGCCTAGGTATTCGAAATAAAATAAAAGTTTGCAGACTTTTTTTTAAAAGTAGTTGTATAAGAAAGAAAAAATGATTTAACGTTTAACTTATCTACATGGTTATTCACATTTTAAAAAAAAATAAAGATAAATATTTTTCTTGATATTTTATTTGGTCAATTTTAGTGAAATTCACAAAAACAACTTTACAAACTTGAAAAAAAATCAGTTTTCACTCACTTTCCCAGACCTAGTGAACCCTGCTATAATATAACTTGCCCCACCCCTAGACTAAAGCCCTCGTGGAAACAAATGCACACAACTTAACAAACAACAACAAAAAAACTTCAACTAAAAGCATTGTGGACACTCATTGTGATTTAAAACCTAAAAAAAAAAAAAAAAAACATGTTTTTTTTCCTTTTGTATTGCACAAAACCCAAGGTTTTTAAACATAGAAAAAATATATACATTTACATACATAGAATGTTGTTTTTTTGTGTCCCTCTTTACATGTACGATAAAAAAAAAACACGTTATATTTTGGGACTGGGTAAGTATTGTCATGCTCAGATCCAGAATATATGGTAATAATTACATTTCTTTAGTGTGTTGTTACATTTCTAAAATGTAACAACTTCTTCGCCTGTAGAAAAAAAAAAATTAAAAAACATAAAATTGAGGACGAAAGTAAAACTTCAATCTTCAACTTTCTACATATGATATGATATATTCATTAGGGCCGTCCGTAAATGACTAAACACCATTTTTTTTTTACATTTTCACCCCCCCCTCCATTGGTAATGGTAATGGTAATTTATATAGCGCTTCTATCCATGCTATATTAGCATGCTCAGTGCGCTCTAGAAGACTATTAATCCATTGTCAGAAATCATCCCACAGTAAGTCAGGCAGCCCTTTCAATTCGAGGTTGTCAATGCTCTAACAAAAACACTCGTTTCCAATTTAAAATTTAGCATGTTCCAAATCTCTTTTATTGTGGTTGTAATGTGTATTGAAAATAATGCTACACTATTGCAGAAATAAAAACATTCAGCCAAACTAGTCAAAATTATTTATTTTTTAAATATTTGTTCTCTTGCTGAAATTGCTAGACTCAGAATAGATATATATATTAATCAAATTCTATCATAATTATTTGATGAATTATTACTTGATTAATTGAATTATAACTACACTTTACTTACACATACAATAGTAAGTAGGAGTAAAGTAATCCATTCATCAGACCAAATTGCGCCATAGGGCCAGTGAAGCAGTGTTCACCAGTTTTTGTGGCAGCTGCAGTGCTTGGATATTGTGTGGCCAGCACGATGCCCAGCTGCCTTTACTTTTTCCCCAATGAATGTCAGGTACTTAATAGAGCCTATTAGTAGACTCAGGGACTCCCTCCAGACCCAAAAACAAATCCTGGTATTTACTAGGATTCGAATTTCGGTATGCCTGCTGAATGCACTGCTGCTTGGCTACGAGCCTTCCTGTAATGAAAGTCACTCTTCAACGATTCCCATCCTACGTACTTCACTTAGCCCTGACATTACGAGATGTAAGTAATTTTGATTTTTCTTTTCTACCCATGAACCTATGATAATGTTTTTTTCTTTACACTCCAGGCCAATGGTGGACAAACTACGGCTCATAAGCTAATTGTGGCTCATGACTCTGAAATGGCTCGCTCAACTTTTTAAGAAACAATTTTTTTATCCCATTTATTTGATGATATTTTGTGATGATGATTTCTTAATTGAATGAATATAATAGTAATGCATTGCTTAAACACCCAATCTCCCACTTGTCACAAACTTTTGACTTACCCCTCATAGGTGCAAGATGTCATTTATGGACGCCCCATTTTTTTTGGTAGTTAAATAATATATCAATAAAACATTTCATGTTTGTTTCGTGGGTAACAGAAATGAATATAATTGTCTGAACAGATATAAATAAACATTAACAACAGAAAAGTAAGTTTGTTCGTGAGTCTTGCGTTTTAAAACAATAATCTTCATTCCACTACAACATAGTCTAAATACCAAAAAATAAACATGTTTCAAATTGAAAACATTATAAAAAAAACTATGGTGCATTCATCTAAAAAAAATAGCTAACAAATTTAAAATACAAGTATTGTTTTTAATAAGAGGGATGCAATTATATTTTAATGATAAAAAATGTAAAGTTTATTACAATAAGCCGCTTTTGATATTTAGAAAATGTTAGGATTTCAAAGGGATGAACAATAACATGTCAAATAAAAGTTTAGGGTAACGTTAATGGTAAAAGAAAAACACAGATGTTTAAAGAAACAAAGTAGGTAGATCACTAGCCTTCACCAAGAAAGGGTTTGGGGAAATGTTCTACTTTATATTAGGGCCTAACCGGGTAATCGCCTAGGATATTCCCCTCAGCCGATTATTCCATGTCGTTTTTTTTTAAACACTATTTGCCATGGCAAATAATTCACAAACAAATGGTATAAATTAAGAATTTAAAAAAAATTATATTACAGTCAATATCCAACTTGATAACACAGAATCCAGACATTATCCGTTTTGCCAAAGTTCTAACTATTACCGGTACTAATGTTGTAAGTGAGTAACGGGATATAAGGAGAAGGGGAGTAGCATCAAGTGCTTTCTAGCTATGCATATAAATAATGTACCTTGATAGAAAAACTCCTAAGTTGCCTCTAATAATTTTTTTGCATCCGATTTCGGCAAATATTATTTCCAAATAGATCAAAAACTATTTTTCCCCTGTACAATAGAATATGAAATTTTCAACACAAAAAAAATGAAGTGTTTTGTAAAACTTGACATGAATTGTTAGAGTTGAGGAAAACGAATTATTTCCCCCTGTGTCACAAGTGTCAGTGAAAGAGAAATAAATCCTTTCCTTAATGTTGGTCGACACAAAGCATTAATGAACACACAAATTTTGATAGTAATACGGGTCTCATTTTAAACTTAAAATACTTCCTGCCTTGCTTTAAAAGAAACAACAACAACAACTAATTACAAATAAATGTATTATTAACAACTGTTTACAGTGTATGCTCTTTATATTGGTGGTTTAAAAAGTCAAACCTACAAAGTGTCATGGATAAAAATAATGTCATCATATTTTCCAAAAGAAATCATAACAAAGCAAGGAAAAGTTTTTTCTCCAATGCAACAGAACAAGAAGAAAATCATACAATTTCACAGGGCAAAAACTAGTACAGGAAAAGAAAAAATGAAAAACAAAACATCGCAGCAATATGAAATCAAGAGAGCAATGCAAAATCAACTGCAATCTAAAGAAGCCAAAACAGGAATGAAACGTAAAATTCATCTAAGTGGTTTTGAACAATTTTTTTTCACAGGAATCCCTTCTATCAAAACACACCAAACACAAACATAAAAAAACTAAGTTTTTGGTAACTAAATGAAAATCTCACCAATTTATTTCACATGTCGTTGCTGAAAAAAATAAGAACATTGAAATTTTACAGTTTAAATTACCAGTATACGAATCAATGATTTGGAATACCCAGAAACCAGTAAAAAATTTACACAGAAAAACTTAAACTATTTAGTCAGGAAACTTTCCATTCAGTTCCGGTTCTATTTGATAGGTTCCAATTCAATTAGGCATTTCTTGGATAGAGGTTTAATATTTTGTCACGCCAATTCTCATCTTACATTTTTTTTGTTAACTTTACTTACATTGTTAAATTAAGAGAATTTTATTTTAGGACATGTTCTCCTCTTTAGCAAAGTTAACATTTGAACAAGAAAAGAATAAAAAGTCTAAAAAGTATTAATAAATTATTATAGGTCTAAAAAAAACAGAACTTATTATACACCTAATAATATTCGATGGATAAAAAATACAAATTCATGTCGCAATGTTTCAATAGAGATTATAAACTAGAAGATGAAAAAGTTTAGAAAGAATTAAAAGCAAAGATACACACTACAAAATATGTTAGAAAAAATATGTTGAGTTTCTTTTTTCGACCTTCGTATTTTGGCAAACTTGGGTGGGGAGGGGGATTTACCCGTTTTGTGTTTGGTTTTGGGAATAACCCAACATTGGTAAATACAAGGAAAACTTGAATGGTACATTTTGGTAATGCATACATGGGTGATGGACAGTGAAAAGTGGTTTCCTTTACTCCCATAGGATAAGTGGATAAGTCAATCCAGAGATATCTGGATGCAGAAGGTCGTCCGTGATAGTGTGCTGGTCAAATGATACATTCGTTTCCGTCTATGTAAGAATTGGTATATTGAACAACAGATTAAAAAGTTTGAGACTTGATGCTTTCTTTTAATAATACTGCATGGCTAATGATTCAACAGGACTTTCTTTAAGTTTTCTTTAAGTTTGAAAACCTCTCCATGCCATGTTCACCCTTATGCAGAACTCTGTGCCATATTTTATTGACAATGCAGGGTTAAGGCCGCCAGTCAACGAAACTCCAAATATTACGCATAAATGCAAATCTGTTTCTGGAATGCAAAGCCCCACTTCAGTGCCGAATCTTAAGGACATAATCATAAAGACCAGTGATTATATATCAACATCAGATCCTTCTTTACTAACTGTTTAAAATACCTTTGAACAGTCTTTGCCGAGTTTGGTTGAAATACAGGAACCTTATAAGTGAGGACTGATTGGCATTCTGAAAGCATTTTGTGCTGTAAGATAACCAACAAGCAAACTCTTGATGCTGGACACTTCAGTTACATCTTTTAAGAGGGTTTCTGTGAAACTCAAGGAGATATGCACGTCTCTTATCTCAATTGAACGTTGTTCTCTTTAGTAAGAAACTTTTTAAAATTGACATTCAGTCTCCTATTATTCTGTGATCAACATTCAGTGTCTTTAAGAGGCGGAACCCCCCCAGGTAGAGGAGCGAAAACGACTGTCTTGGTATCACGCCGGGGTGGAGGAATGCTCTCAGCCGAATTATTGCTGCTGCCGCCCCCGCTTTTTGTGGAGTTGCTGTCCTCCTGCTGTTGTTGCCCCAGCTTCAGCTTTGCCTCTGCCCTCTTCCACACGGGGGAGGATGCCCCTGCTCTTTCCCCAGAGTTGATGGAGCTGGAAGAGTAGTGCAGGGGGTCAGCGCTGGCGTACTGAAGTTTGGCAGAACCTGTCTGGCTTCCAGTCTGGCTGGAGCAGCTCAAGTTGGAGTTTGAAGAGCAAGAGCTGTTCTCTTTATTGTTCTTGTCTGGCGCCGCTGGTTCTAGAGTGCCAGGGACGAATCCACCAGATTCATCCATTGTGGCTTCATTTAGATCACCGATGGTCTTGCTCCTCGTCCTGAAAGCCGTGTCCAGGTCCATCTCCCCGACTTTATTGTCGAGGTCCATCGAGTGCCTCTCGGCGTCCGACGACTTCATCCTGCGCTTGAACAGGGCCAGCTGCGGGCTGGACAGGGGGTGGGGGTGGGAGGAGGGGGACGGGTAGGACGAGTAGACGCCGCCGGCCCCGCAGTCAACGTCCGCAGCAAGAGGGGTGTGTGTGGGAGAGGTGGAGTACGGCCTGTTGCTGGTGACATGGTGATGAGGATGGTGGTGTGTGGAGCTGGGAATGATCATCTTCCTTACACTTTCTCTAATGGTCTGTCTGATAACCTTCATGAAGTCTGACTTGGCATCACTGGTGCTGGGAAAAAACAAAAAAAAGCAAATTGTTACAGATTGTTTGAGAATCACTAAAAAATATATCAGCATTTCTACATCAATACCCAAGAAAAAAAAACAACTAAATAATAAAACTTGAAATTTTACTGGAAGAGATGGAGAAAGCTGGTAGTTGGCAATACATCATAAGTGCCCCCATTGGTAAACCAAACCGGTGAATCTTATTAATTTATTATTTTGTTTGACTTACAATTCATGAAAGTAAAGTAACACCAACTACCTACTATCTTTGACAATGTTTATACCAACAATATTAGCAAATTTGCCATTTATATCCCATGTCCTAATATTTATAATAGTCACGGCCCACCAAAGAGTATTGGGACCGGTTCAGAGTCCTGAATGAAGACTGGCATCAACCACAAAGTGAATTTGGATTGGTTATCCAATGTTGGCCATCATCTCTTTAGTGTCAGACAATATTTATACGTGAATTTTCATCTCTTACTTTAGCTTATTGTCTGGTGCTTGTATGTATAGAATGCTCTATAGTTTTAAACATTGATCACAATACTTACTTTTATTTAAAGACTAAACACACTTTAATTGGCCAAGGCCTTCTTTATACAATGCTACTAAACTAGATAAAATGGCACAATTTTTATCGTTTACTAGCGTACCGAAGGTCCTGGGTTTGGATCCTGGACTCGAGGGTGTCCCTGAGTCTACCCAGCTCTGATGGGTACCTGACATTAGTTAGGGTAAAGTAAAGCTGGCTGGGCATTGTGCTGGCCACACATCCCCTAGTATGCCGTGGCCACTGAAAACTGGCAAATGCTGCTTCACCGGCCCTATGATCAATTTGGTCTGACCGGTACTTTACTTTTAATTTATACTCTGAAATTTTTCAAGCACTAAATTGTGAAATACTTGACTTCAATCTTCCCATTTCTTTTATAATCATTGAGTCAAGACCAAAAAGACAGAAGCTTCTTTCTTTAATAAAGAAAAATTAATATTTTCAATGATCTGATTTTTTCATCTGTAATTTTTCTTTTTTTTTACTTTATTGTACAATTATTTTGAGATACTATCTCTTCCTGCACATGATGTTGCAATGAACCTTGTACCAGATTAAAAAAAAAAACCTTTCAGTGCTGCATGGATGTTGGATCTGTTTGTGAAACATGACAGTTATTATGCACAGACAGCTTATTAAAAAGTTACTTGCTAGCTTTACCAGGGCTGGTTTAAAGGATACATACTTTATCTGTTGTGAGGTGTTTGTTTTTTACTGACCTGTTACAGAACTGGTAAACTTTCTCAGGTCGACCTTCGTGTTCTGACCTGGAGTGGACAAGGTCCCACCAGTAGTGGCGATCCATGTCCCCAACTTTTCCAGTTCTGATCTGCACCTCCTGGGTTGGGATCAAGGTCCGGAATCTTTCTGTGGTCTCCGACACTTCGATGAGGGAAGACCTTGTGGACAGTGACTGAAAAAAAAAAAAAATGGTCAGAGGTTCTTTAAAAAAGTCAATGAGAAAAGTAGGTAAAAAGACTGAAGGGATTTGAACTACAGCAGAGATTAGTTATGTTCCAAAAGGCAGGATGACCGGTCTGTCTAAAATTCCATTCCTGTTAAAGTAAGGATTATTTGGCCAGATCTGTGGCAGTTCCCAGCATGTGACATCATCATTCATCTACATCAATACTATTCGATTTCACTCAGTTGTTAAGTATGGAAATTTCTACAAGTGTGATGTCAAAAAACAAGGGATATAACTCTTGCATTCAAAGGAAACAAAACTCTTTTCTCCTTTTCATTAGGAGAAGCTGTAATCACACAGCATAACCTTTGGCCGTTCAATTGACTATAGCAAAAATATGGATAGCAACATGGAGCTTTGTAATTAAGCAGCCAGTCCCATGGTTAAATGCTAAAGCCAGAACTATTCAGATAGGGCTAGATTAATAAACTTAATACTATAGTCCTCTTTATTTCAGGAATTGGGATTACCAGTATGATCACAGTCAGCCCAGATCTTATGAGTACCTGAGAAAAACATGACATTATGACTATTTTTATTAAAGTTTTTTCCCTATGTAGCTAAACATGATTTTGGTGCTTCCTTACTAAAAAAAACAAGATTACTGATGAGCATTTATTTATAAATTCATACCTTTGTTCTTTTCCTCTTCAATCTCTCCCTGCATAGAAACGTCACGCCAGCCTTGAAGACGAACACCACATTTTCAAACTCGGCAGACTTTTTCACCTTGCCCATGTGGTCGGCTATGTTGACCCACTCAACTGTACCGTACATCTGGAGGTCTCCAACATTGAGTTCGATTGGCTGAAGAGAGATGAGTTAAGAAAGATGAAAAAATTGTCATTTTTTGCTGCCATAGTTATTTTAACATACAAACAGCTTTGTTTCATATTGACTTTGTGGTTCATCAAAACCAAACTATGAATTGTTAATATTTGTATAAGCAATAAAAATAAACGAAACAAATCTTCCTACTGGTTTGTGTGGGTTATTCTCCTTGTACGACTTGGACAGGTCATCAAACACTGACCCATATTCATCATAAATTTTCTGCATTTCATTGATATGTTCTGCCACTGCTTCCATGCCTTTCAGAGCCTCTGTATATAAAAAAATAAATAAATACATTATTTACTATGCAATTATTCTGAAGTATAGATGAACTTTTGTAAGCCAGTCACCAACACCACCACATTAGATCTAGCACATTAGAAAAGCCAGTATTGTGACCCAGTCAAATACCAAAACTGGATAAACAGTTTCATGTAGATCTTTACATAAAACTGTAAAAATGTCAGATGACTGAAAGTTTTTTATGATAAACGTAAAGTAATCAACTTTTTTATATGATAGCTCAATATGAGTTCATTTGTTCCCCAACATATCAACCAACATAAATAAAGATTTCAGAGTCACATTTAAAGATCTTTTTTAGTTATGGCCCCTACCCTATATATTATCATACATAGTTTGTAATGACTACTTTTTGAGTGACAAAAACATATCTCAAAACTATAAAATCTCACTATGAGACAAAAGTTTTATAATTTCTCCAAAAATCTCTTTCAAGATAAGCTAAGATTGTTTAAATAATCAATAAAAAAGAAAAATTTGACTTGATTACACAATGTAGGTCTTTAAAGCTTCTACATATTATTACTGGGCGCTATTTTTAAAACAATATTTGAAGACACAATATACTTCTAGATACACACACCTTAGTTTCCTCACATTTATTTTCCTATATTGTTGTGTACGAAACTGACCTGAGAGGTGATGGTGCTCGTCCGTTTCTACATTGGTCATGTTGCACAGTTGCTGCAACAGCAGAGGGTACTTGAGAATTCTCTGGATGGGCTTGATCAGATAGGATTCTAACGTGGCCGAGTGTTGCTGCTTGGGGTTCCTGGCCCGCAGGAACTCGCGCAGAGCTTCGTTGGCATCTGTGAACATTCAAACTCATAAATGTATAGTGTATGTTGATTTAATATATTTCTCAATCTTTCTCTCTATATGTATATCTGTACCAGTATATTTTTAGCTCTGATATGAGCCGTGTTGGTGGCATCATGTTCGGCTAAGATCCTGGGTTCTAATCCTGGTGGCTAGGATTTGTTCCCAGGTCTAAAGTGTGTCCCTGAGTATAGCCAGCTCTGATGGGGCAAAGTAAAGGTGCCCTGGCAATTGTGCTGGCCACACAGTCCCCTAGTATGCCATGGCCACAGAAACTGGCGAAAGCTGCTTCACTGGCCCTGTGGACCAATTTTTCCCATTTTATTTATCAAGCCTAGTATAAAATTGATCAAACAATTACTGTTGTATAGTTGAGTGAACAAAAGCCTTTGACTATAAATTTGTACAACACCATTTCCAGTTCCAGTAAGATACAGTTTTATTCATATAAATATATTATATTATATATATTATAAATTATCAGTGCAAAGTCAATGTTAAACATAAATTGCCATTAAATCTATAATGACATTGTGTTGGCAAAAGTCTAGAATCTTAAAACTTATCATAAGTTTATAAAAAGTTTAAATGTTTATAAGCTAACACTTTGAATGCAGTGGATATTACCTGGGTTTAAAATCTTCTGTGACCTTGAGTGGCTGGCACAAAAAGAGCTGTACACTTTGAAATGGTTGGCGTAGTAGAGGAACGAGCCTCCAAGAGAAAATAGAACTCTCTGAAACAAAACAAATAAAAATCTAGTCCTGACTGATGTTTAGACCAATCTTTAATGTTTAGACCAATTGGTAATGTTGAGGTGAATAAATTTTGCAAGTATTTATTAGAATAAAATATCAGTTTAAACACAAATATTTCAAGATGTTTTTATATGTTCAGTTTTTTATTTCAAATTCTAGATTCCAAATTTATCTGGTATCTTAATAAAACAATTACGGGCCATGGCAGCCTAGGGGAATGGAACTCCAATGTTGCATTAAATTATAACTAGTGATATTGAAAAGTTTAAGAAAATATTCATAGGATATTTGATGAAAACTATCATTTCTTCCAACCAAGCAGTCGGTGCAATGAATGTAGAAGCAACAAGGTGGACCTAGGCCTGACAGGGATGGTCAATGGGGGAGATTTGAGCCCAGAATGTCAAATAAACCTCACAGGACCACATTAGGATTGTGGGGGCCTTGCTCTCAAGGGCCAAATTTATGTGGTGATCCCCCGTGGCCTGGCCCCTGCCTTCCAACATTGTTGTGTTAGCCTGTTTTGTGTGGAGGCCCCTGCACTGTTACATTGAACATGTGGAACAGGCCTAAATACACCTCCGATACCAAAACACATTGTACGCTTTAAAAAAAAGAAAAAATATAACAAAAACATGAATACCTTAAAGTGAGAGACATCATTTGTGGTGAAGAAATCTGATAGAGATTCAACAGCTTCTTCAAGGCTGTGCAGAAACCTCTGCTGGAAGGCAACAATCTCTTGAATATTGCCAAACAGCTGCTGGATTTCTCCAGAAGTTAGGAAAGTTTCCTCTTTCAGTGGCTCTAGATATCTCTCTGTTAGACATTTCAGATCCTGAACAAAATGACGGTAAATGTGTTATACGAATATGGGCAAACAATTAGAAGAACAAAATTTACAATGAAAAGAAAACAACAGCATGAATTATTTTTTTTATGGAGTCTAGTAGTCAAGACTGGCTGATGGGTCAAATTATACAATACAGCTACCTATATTATTGTTTAGGCTATAAGGTTTAGTATTACAGTTTTCCTTCCCAACATGCATAGTCGTATACACTTAGCTGTTAACTGGTGCATAACATCACTTTGGTGTGCATGTGGGAGTTACACAATCTCTTTAACTAATATGTAGCCAAATAAACCACTGACCTTAAAACCTATGTTTATACTATAAGTAAAGGACCAAATTGATCATAGAGCCAGTGAAGCGGCATACTAGGGGATTGTGTGTCCAGCACAATGTCCAGTGGCCTTTACTTTACCGCAACTATTATCAGGTCTGGGTAGACTCAGGGACACCCTCCAGTCCAGGGAACATATCCTAGCCTTCACCAGGATTTGAACCCAGAGCTTTCAGTATGCCAGCCAAACATGCTACCACTTGGCCACTGTGCTACTATGATATATAGTTCCACTTAACTATGCAAAGGGAAATAATTACAGTCCCACTTAACTATGCAAAGGGAAATAATTACAGTCCCACTTAACTATGCAAAGGGAAATAATTACAGTCCCACTTAACTATGCAAAGGGAAATAATTACAGTCCCACTTAACTATGCAAAGGGAAAAAATTACAGTCCCACTTAACTATGCAAAGGGAAATAATTACAGTCCCACTTAACTATGCAAAGGGAAATAATTAGTCCCACTTAACTATGCAAAGGGAAATAATTAGTCCCACTTAACTATGCAAAGGGAAATAATTACAGTCCCACTTAACTATGCAAAGGGAAATAATTAGTCCCACTTAACTATGCAAAGGGAAATAATTAGTCCCACTTAACTATGCAAAGGGAAATAATTAGTCCCACTTAACTATGCAAAGGGAAATAATTACAGTCCCACTTAACTATGCAAAGGGAAATAATTACAGTCCCACTTAACTATGCAAAGGGAAATAATTAGTCCCACTTAACTATGCAAAGGGAAATAATTACAGTCCCACTTAACTATGCAAAGGGAAATAATTAGTCCCACTTAACTATGCAAAGGGAAATAATTAGTCCCACTTAACTATGCAAAGGGAAATAATTAGTCCCACTTAACTATGCAAAGGGAAATAATTAGTCCCACTTAACTATGCAAAGGGAAATAATTAGTCCCACTTAACTATGCAAAGGGAAATAATTAGTCCCACTTAACTATGCAAAGGGAAATAATTACATGTTTTGTTTTTACAATATATTGACAATTTTAACTCGACCATCAAAATGTATTTCCAAAAAATGAAACGTATTTTTTAAAATATTGTTTAGTGCAAAAAGAAAAAGTTTTACTTTGACGTATGCCCTCTCTGTCTCTACCAATTCCATGATGGCTTTCCTCATTCTCTGTGCGTCAGAAAGAGGCTTCGACACAACGGTGCCATCTTCATTGGTTATGGTCAGTGTTTCCTCTTTGCGGCAAATAGCTGTAACCTCTTCAGCTCTCTGCACCAAGAAAATAAAAATGTACATTTCAGTAAAATATTTTTTTTATATAGAATGGATTTAAATATATATTTTTTTAAATAGGGAAACAAATAAGAAAATTTTAAAACACAAAAAAAAATCCTGATATTTTTGAAAAACAATTCTAATATTTTACAAACAAGTAGGCCTACTGATAGTTTAGAAAAAAAATACTAAAATAAAAAAAAATACAGATATTTTAGAAAAAAAAATATTTTAGAAAAAAAAAATGCTGATATTTAAGAAACAAATACTGATATTTTAGAAGAAATACTGATTTTTTATATTAAAATACTGATATTTTAGAAAAAAACATTTAAAGTTAGACTTACAGATTATAGATTTTTACTTTGACTTACAATTGTTTTCTTGGTTTAAATTTCATCAGTTGATTTTTTACAAACAGTGGCCATTATATATTTAGATAATTTTATGATAAAAATGAGCAAAACTTTGGACAATTTCAGGCAGCTATAGATAGATGCATGATCAAACATAATTTTTGATTGAAATTGCAAACTCACCTCCAACAGTGTGTCTATTTGTGCAGGGGAGACAGTGCCAGATAATCTTTCTTTAGCCACCGATGGAACTGGGATTTCTAAATATTAGAAACAAACATTCCAGATATATAGATACACTCAAACATCAAGGCACAGTCGCATAAACAGGTTATTTATATATTTTTTGAGGCTTATTTATTATGTATAGTTTTTGACCAATTCAATGTTATTTCATATTTAAAGTAAAAGATTGTACAGATTACAATCAGTCGAAATTTTTAAAAAAAGTAAAGTCCCCCTCGGACCTAATTGATCCATAGGGCCGGTGAAGCATGCAACGTTCACAGTAGGGATAACTCTTTTTTTTTTCCAAAAAGAGACTTAGCATGTTTTGCAAATGGACTACACATATATATTATCCCTGGGATGCAGCTGTATCATTTTGTTTTACATTACTTCATAAACATCAAACAAGACATTTAACCAAAAATGATTACTGAAACTTACACAAAATATTGTTAGAAAAAATTAACATAATGAAAAGAGATTAAAAAGTCAAATCGCTATCCAAGTAATATAAGATTAACTATATGCCTTATTTTTATTTTACTCAACATCAATTAAGTTGACATATTTAATGAAGTATAAGTATAAATTCTCACAGACAAAGGACAGGTGTAATACCTTTCTCTCCTGAGGGGGCAGGCACTATCAAATTTCCCAGTGACCTGTCCGACAACCTGGACTGTGCAGGGGGCGGTGGCACCACCATGTTGTTGATGTAGGCGTCTGTGTGCTTCTGTATGAAGTCTGTGCGTGGAGGCTGGGTCCTCATGCTGCGCACAGTCAGGAACAGACTTCGAGACTCGTGGAGCAAAGTCTCAATGTAGACCATGTCCAGCTCTGAGACAATTTTACTGTTGATGACTAGAATTTCATCACCCATGATCAGGCCTATGGACAGATGAAACATATTTGGATCTGTCAAATGGAAATCAATTATGCAATGGGTTGCCTGAACATCAGGAAAACCAGCAATGTGAAATATTTAAAACCTTTGAAAAATGCAAGAATAAACTCAAAGCATGGATAAATAAAGGTAAGGCTCAATAAAATTGTGTATAGAAGGGTCTCTTGTAAATAAGAATAATATGATGCATTCATAATTAAAAGAAACACTTCCTAGCAGTCTTCATTTTCACTTTCACTAGGTTTTAAAAAAAAATAGAAAGATTTACAGATGAATGATCATAGGGCATTCAAATCCAGTATTTTTTTAAGCAGAATATTCAAAGATCTATTAGTGGATATACAAAGACCAAATAGGGAAAAAACAGCAGAGTCACATTTTGTAATTTTTTCTATGCATTGACTAACCTTTTCAAGCGAACAAAATAGCAAGAACCATAGGAAAATTAGAAAAGAAAAAAGCCTGAACAATGAAAGGAAAAAAAGGCATAGTCCTTTGTTAACATTTGAACAACTATAACTCCAAAAGTGTGACTCTGGCATTTATTTCCCATGTGATCTTCATTTGTTGACAATATATTGAGAAAAATGATTTAATTAAATTAACATATTTAGAAAACTAGAAAGAATGGAATACACAGAGAAAGATTTCATTACCCCACTGAGAGAGATTTCTTAAAGCACAAGTCTAGTGATTAATGAGGTGTTCAGGTTTCCTCACCTCTTTTATCCGCAACGCTATCCTTGGTGACATCGCAGACGTACACCCTCAGCTCATCATCCCTGTCCTGATCATCTGCCAGCTCAGCCTCGACGGCGAAGCCAAACATGCCATCCTTGGTGGGCTTTGTCAGCTCCATCTGGAAAATACACTTCTGGCAGACTTCTATAGCATCGTAGCGCTGTTATTGGTTTGAAATAAACAGAACACAAAATCAAAAAGTTAAACAATGAAAGGATGAATAATTTATAAGTAGATTGAAATGTTACAAAAGTTTTTTTAAAATAAGAATAAGAATGCTTTATTTTTTATTTATCTCTTTATTTTTATGGTTAACATCAGCCCAATCTATGAGGAAATCTACACACCTACATTTTGAAACAATCAAATTGAAGTTTTTAAATACATATTTTATAGGATGCTGTTCAAGAGGATAATGTGGCTAAGTACAATGCCCAGCCGACTGACTACTATGAATGAGCTTCAAGAACCCACTTCAACTAAAATAGTGTTAAGACTTCATAATACAGTGAGCATCAAACCAGACTATATTATAATATCAAATGCAGTTTTAAATGTAGACAACACAACTCTTCAACCAAAATTCTGCCAATATTTTAATCTTGGCTGAATGTTGGGCAAATGTAAAATCTGTTGGGGACCACCAATGTGGTTTTCCCATGAATTTTTTTTGTCAGTCTCTGTTGTCTTCCACAATAAAGGTCAAGAGCTTGTTCTTTTAGGTCACTGTTAAATGATTATTTCTACACTCACCCCTGTCTAACATGCTTTCAGGTATTGGTGTGGTTGTATATATGATTAGAAATATGCCAAACTAGTCTGTTTGGTGCTATGAAGTGGTTGTGGCAATAGTATAATAAAAGCCCACCAGTGAGATTAAATCCATGACAACTTTTATTTTCTAAAACGGCTCACCAATTTCTTTATGTTATCATGTTTATCCGGAATGATAAATGTGTTATCCGTGGAACCAAGTGGCTTTATCCGGACATAATGATCCCTGGGATTCAGCTGCCTCTTGCTGCAGGTCATCTCCAGGAGGTCCTGAACGCTGGTTCCCCTGTCCACTCCGATAAGCATGGTCTGAAAGTTGTAACACTGAAATGCACAGAGATAAGAGATGCTGGGTACACTACGGGGGGAAATCCATCACCAGAAATTATGTATAGGTCAGTGGAAAGGAAAAAAAAAAAAAAGAACTCAACTTAGAAAAAAAACAACTGGTTAGGTTTAAGAAATATGTACACTACAAATCAAAACAATCATAAAGACGGACACCGTGCATTCAATACAATGGTATCTATTTACCAAAAGTAAAAAGAAAAACTATAGTGTCATAGCACCTGTTGTGGCGGAAGGAACTTCCGAACAAAATTAAACAAGCGGATAATAATTGACATTTTTATAATAAAATTATAAACATACTAATTTGATTTATTACAATAACATTTGGTTGATGCAATGCGCTATATTAAATTTAAATATGTAAATTGTATTGTTGAAATGACTTTCTAGTTAAACAGTTTTAGCTGCCACAATACACCATGGGATGCTGTGGCCATAACATCTTTATTTTCTCAATCTAGCTTTTCAATCTGGGGTGCCTTTTCTTTTCTAATGGAAACCCATGAGAAAAAAAGTAGAACGGTAACCCTGTCAGATTCTTAGCGTGAGTGACGCAGCCTTAGATACCCAAACTAGCTACGGCAAATTTTTTTAAATATAAATATAAAGTATCATTATCTTTCTTTATAAAAGTATTTCCTTATTTTCAGGAATCATATCTTTTATTTCTTCTAGCTACAGATATTTAACAATAGAGTTTACTGGTTCGGATATAAGCTTTACATTCTTTATTCACATTTAATCAAATGGTAGTTGCCTATGGCAATATTTTATAAAGTATCATTTAAAAAGTAATTTTATAAAGTATCATTTAAAAAGTAATTTTTAAGGTTAGAATTTTTCTGAATTCTACATTACATGTTTATTTAATACTTTTTTTTATGACTAACAAGTTGTTTAGAAACTTTTTTAAAAAGCAAAGTAAAAAAAGTAAGTAAAAAAAAACAACACAATATGAAAACTAATATGAAAGACTAAATAAAATGGTTTTTGAAAAATGCCAAGAGAAGATAATACGGTAAATACTATTGCTAATTTTATCAAGAGTTATTTTTAAAAGTCTAAGTTTGTACCTGAATGTTTAAACAATTATTCCAAAATCTTACCTGATTATTTGGCAAAGTAACTTTGGATAAACTCTCTTGGCCAGGGCACGTATCATGTCCAGATTTTTCTAAAAGGTTGTCTAAAGAGTCTGAATGTGACTGCTGGGTTTTAAACAAAGCTCTGAGGGGGGGGGGGGGGGAAACAATAAAAGGTTATCATTGTATTTTGCCTAATAAATTTTCAAGTTATTTTCACCCTTTTTTTACTCCTTTTCTATTAACTTGTATTTTCTGTCTGTCTGCTTGCTTGCTTGTAATCTGCTTGGATGTTTGGTAGATGTTTGTTAGCAAAACTTTGCATTGATTTTTCTACCACTTCCCGTCGTCCGATCGAGCTAAAACTTGGGCAGCAGACTTGTCCAGACTAACAATACATTCTATCAAATATTCAGCATCATAGCGTTTGGAATAGTCACCTAATACCTTCGACCAATTTGCAAATCGAAGAAAAAAAACATGGCTTCCTCTACAGGAAGAGACGGAAGTAAATAAAATTTTCGAATATGTTTGTTTTTACGCAAAAAATAGAATGAAAACGACACAATGTAGCTGAAACAAAGCGAGTTTTCTTGTTATGTTTTTACGGGCCAAAGCTAGAACAAAAAAAAAGGATGCGCAAAATTTTTGTGTGGAAATTCATAAGGTATGATATCACTTATATTTATTTTAATATATCAAAATATAAATTAAATATAAACTTAGTTTACAAAGAAAGGGAGTACAATAAAAACTTTGTTTTTATGGGTTAGTTTATTTAAAATTCTAAATACAGTAGGCCTACCTATAAATACCCACTGCCAACTTTTTAACTCTTAAAAAAGTTTTTTGTTGTTGTTCTGTCAGTTATATTTGTTCTAATTTTTTTTTTACATATGTTTTGGTTTAAAATTGATATATATAGCTTATTAAAAATCTCAACATAGGCATGTTGTTGCATACAAAATGTTGGAAATTTAATAAACTAAATAAGTAAATTTAAGTAATTTGATAATTTATTATTTACTAAAAATGATTAATACTCTAGCTATCCCATAAGCCATTCAGGCAATAAAAATTAGTATTTCAAGATACAACGAATCAAACATTAAAATAAAAATTGAGCGCTGGAGGCGTCGTTTTGGTAAAACAGACCAGATGGCCAAACGCTTGGTGGATTGTTGCTGTCTTAAAGGAATTAAACATCTTGCATGTGGCAAAAGTGAATTATGAATAGCAATTTCATTAATTGTATACCTTTAATGACCTAATGACCACTAGTATATCAATCTAATTGTATTAATAAGTATTGCACATAAGAGACTAATAGATAAAAAAAACTTACTCAGAGCTAGCACTAGAGCTAACAAGAGCTGTAGGTGTCCTCGACCTAGGCTTTTGTACAACCTCTGACCTAGGGGAGAGCATGCCTCCTTTCTGGCTTGTCTTCCCATAAATGTTGGGCAGGACCAATGGTTTACGGGCACTGACCAACGCATGGAATGAGGTCACAGTGAAGATGCCCAGCCTGCCGAGGGTTGTTTTAGAAGCCTTGGACGCACAGGCCAGGAGAACCTGCACATTGTTAAACAACAAATAAATATTTTAAAATCCAAAATTGTATTGACTAGGAATGGAGTTTTACTAAGTTCTAAATCAGAAAAAAAAAAGAGTTTTTTCCTAACTTCAACTGAGTTTGGCAACATATGACTACCCTATATACTAGCGTAATAGGTTACACTTTTTTAAACCCAAAATTTTGAAAAAAATTAGGAGTGCTACCATAGCCTTTACAAGGTTATGTAGCGCCCCAGGGCAAAAATTTCAGCGCCGCCTCCTTGCTTATTTAGTGCTATATTTAGACTAGAAGTGTGGCCCCCGGGCATACGCCCCCCAATGACCCCCCTTTATGTGAGGGCACTGGGTGCAACCTATTCACTCAACACAGTTCTCTTAAAAAATTCACTACTCTGTCATTAAATTGCAACTATCAACCTTATTGGTTGATTATATGGAATGAAAAATAGGTCACTTTCAATTGGCCTTTATAATATAATATCTTTATATTACATGATTGAAAAAAAGAAATATTTTAGGCTTGTAAACCACCACTCCCTTTTCTTTTGAACTGATTTTGTATCGCTGTAGTGCAGCGTATGTCTAAAGTTGCATAATCTAAAATATACAATATGCAATTTTTATTATATTTTATGTGGTCTTAGTATCATGATACTATATAACAAAAGTGTTAATGTATTAATATTAATAGCATTATCATGTAACTAGAATGATTACTATTGACTGTGAATCAAGAAACCTTTGGATTGGGCAACTCTGATCCTTGTAAAGACGCGGAGTAACATCGGAACCTGTACTGGTCTATGTATAACTTTTCTAAGTTCTCTTCCCATTGGGCTATTTGCTTGACTATGGCCTGCCTGCTCTTCGGGTCCGTCACAACTGTCATTTGCAGCTCTGCCATCTTGCGCATTTTGACATCCTGTCAGGTGATACAAGTATTCAGCAATGAAAATGCAGCAATGAAGAAAATTTGAATCCTTTCTTTTGTGATACAAGAGTAAATCTACCATAAAAAAACTTTTTTAAAGTTTTCATTTAGTTATGAACTTCTCCACACTGATGGCTATTTGTAAATAAAGGTTAAACAGTTTCTGTGGTCACTGCATACTAGGGGATTGTGTGGGCAGCACAATGGCCAGCAGACTTTACTTTACTAGGACTTTACTTAGACTAATGTCAGGTACCCATTAAAGCTGGGTAAAGTCAGGGACACCCTCCAGTCCCGTGAACAAATCCTAGGCTTCACCAGGATTTGAACCCAGAACCTCTGTTACACCAGCCGAACTTGCTGTCGCTCGGCCCCTGTGCCCCTGGCCTGTGTATGTGTTACTAAACTTTCACCAGTTTTTTAAGCCAGGACCTTCTGCACACCAGCAAAATGAATTGTCACTCAAGCACCATGCCCCATTATATATGTATTATAGGCCCTAATATACAGGATATTTAATGAGTTGTTCAAAAACTGATGTATACAGCATACACTTATTAATTTCTGCATTGCTTAAAGCTAGAAAGTTTAAATATTGTGTTGCTTTAATTTAAACTTAATTTTTTTTTTTTTAAATCACAAAGTTTCTGCAAAATCTTTTTTCATTGTTATACCTTCTGATGTTTTTTTTCTTTTTGTTTTTTTTTTTACATTTAAATAAATTTTGAACCTTTTCCCACTGGACAGTAAAACAATGTTTACTACTGGACACCATGAGCCAAGAAATGTATGAATTGGTTATCTTATGTTACATTGTAAATTTAACAGATAGGTATGCAGAGTAAATGAATCATCATCATGGGGAGTAGATATTAAAGGTACAGCTATCATGAAAGAAGATAAACAATTTTTCAGTAGATAAGTTTCACACACCTTACAAGAAATGTGTTCAGTAAAAGACTTGTTTAGCAGCAAGATATAGAATGAATAGGAGAGGACAAAAAAAATAAAAATAATGTAAAATAATGTATTCACTGTTATGAATGAGTAGCGTTGCTAATAAATATAATCACCAGAATAATACAAGTATTCAAAATGAATAAAGGCATTCAGTACTATAAACAAATGTATTTATTGCAATGTTTTTTCCTATGATAAATATATGACTTCATCAAGATGATAAGTGTACCACTGATTTATACTTTCACAGTGTCAGCAGCAACAGTCACTCACCAAATCAATGCTGGCATCCAATTTTGCCAGCTCCGTGCACAGCAGCTTGAGGGTGTTGTCCTTGCCGTGCTGCCGGGCATAGGATGAGGCGCAAGCGGAGTGGACGGCTCGGATCCAGTTCTCCAAGTCAATCTGCGATGAAGCCTACAAAAAGCCAAACATAGAAACTTTAGATGAACAAAAGATACCCAAAATGTCTCCGTTGGCAAATATATTATTCTATACTAGAAGAAAATCTTTTTTCCTTTTCTTCAGTTTTCTTCACAGTAGTTTTGGGACATGGTGGTTCCAGTGGGACAGTTTTGAATGGATTTCCAAATGTTTTGGGTCTGGTGTTTCATATGGTTAACAAATGAGTGATTGTTAGTGTGTGCTTGTTAAAACAAAAATTACAACCCATGTAATAAAAGTTACATAAGATGAACAGAAGATTACAACCCATGTAATAAAAGTTACATAAGAATAACAGAAGATTACAACCCATGTAATAAAAGTTACATAAGATGAACAGATGATTACAACCCATGTAATAAAAGTTACATAAGATGAACAGAACAGCAAAAAAAACCATTAAAGAAAAAAATGACAAAAACTATTCCTCCAAAGAAGAAATGTTAACCTTGTCTGTCATAAGATTACATAAGATGATACTTGTAAGACAAAAGGCAAACAATATGATTAGACTTTTGAAAGCGTATTATTTTTTAGAAAAACAATTTGTTCTAAATATGCCACAAAGTAACAATTTTAGAGTTTTCCTTGTAGCGATCTATAGAATTTCTAAACAGCGATTGTTTGCATTGTCTTAGAAAGCAGTAGTGAGACTGATTCTCTGATGGCTAACTGGGATTAGTAAAGTTTAATTTTTTCTTTGAACATAAAAGAAGAGAGAAAAAAATAAATCGAACTATTCCTTTTTTTCTGTTTACACTAGGAATCAAAGACATCCAAGAAAAGCTCCAGCTAGCATGAGTTATGGGAATTGGTAAGCTTTAGGTGATATCTAAATGTGCTTTATCTATCAGTCTCTATCACTGCATACAATAAAGATAAAAAAGTATAAGCGTCAGGAGGAGTTACACTTAAGCCTATCAGAATTCTTTGTTTTGTTTATCCCAAGAAATACAACAGCAAGATTCGAGTTAACACTAAACACTTTTAAAAAGTAGGCTATTTGTTTTTTTATTTCGGTAAATAGTATTGGCTTATTTTTTACATTGCTTTTTGTGTATGTTTTTACTACAAATCAAACATCAAACATAATAAATTTACAATGGTGTGAACCAAGGTCTAACAGATAAACACAAACTAATGAAATCAAGGAGAATGTTAACATTGTCTGAACTCAGAATGAAATTTTTAAAGCTGCTCTAATGAACACTGTATTAAACGATCAATAAAATAGAATCTCAAAATTTTTTGTGTGAAATAAAGTCTGCAATACCTTAAATTGTAGAGACTAACCTAATTTTTTTGCAGAGGAAGGTGTTATTTTGGACATCCCATAATTTGTGTGTATTTGGAAAATTGTTTTCTGGATTTAGAAGTTATTTTTATTGAGCTATCTACAGGTAGGCTGCTTGGATGACTTAAAAACCTGTCCATGTATAGAACATCTACTGATCATTTCATTAACATTAAATTAGGAGTCTGGTACATCCACTGTAAAGAAAGTATCATTTTAACCCGTAAACTACCGCAGGTAAGTATCATTTTAACCCTTTAACTACCGCAGGCTTTTAATATAAATATTTGCTGACTTTGCATATTTTTACCATTTCTTTATTTATTTATAATGTTGATGTGACGGCCTCTGTATTTAAGTGTACTGAAATGATGACGTCGATGTGACGTCCACAGTATTTAAGGGGTTAAGATAATGTTAATCTATAGGGCAAGTGAAGCAGCTCCCACAAGTTTCTATTGTCATGGCACACTAGGGGGATTGTGTAGCCAGCTACTTTCAAGTACCTATCATAGCTCGTTAGTCACATGGACACCCCCTCCAGACCTGGGAACTAATCTTAACCTTCACCGCCGTTCAAATCCAGAACCTTTGGTATGTCAGCCACAGTTCCCTTTTTTAAAATGCACATTTTTTTAATGAACTCTAAGATGTCCTATTACCTGAAAAAGGTAAGCATCTCCACACGCTGAGCTGAGGGAAAATATGTTGTCCCTCTTTGGATGCTCTGGCACGGCTTGAGCAATACCTCCTTCAATCACTGCATGTGGGAGAAGAGGAAAGACATGAGTATAAAGAGTGACATTTTGACACAAATAAAGAGCATTGATTTATATACATTTGTATAGTCTACTTAAAAAAAAAAAACTAAGTCAATTTATAAATGATGTCTGCTTTAAAAAGTTTTAGCAAGGAAGATAATAAAAACTAAATGAATATATTAAAATGAAAATACATTACAAACTATTTTTGACCTTTGCACAGGAAACTTATTGCAAGTACAGAAGAAGAAAAAAGATCACAAAAAGGCTTTTTATTATGGCTTTTCAAGAACCCATTTTCAAAGGAGTTTTGTCATGAAATCAAGGTGTTAGACTGCCTGAGAAAGACTTAGCCACAGCTTTTTGTGCAAACATAAATTGTCTTCATAAATAAACATTCTTAATTCTTACAACTCTAGGAATTACCACACAAAAAAAGGGTGTAGGGGAGTTTACCCAAGATGTGCCTTGGAATGACATTTTCTGTCACAGAGTTCTCATCATCACAGTCAAAGAACAAGAGTGTTGTCCCTTTCAGGCACACCCAATATCTTTTCCAAGCTCTTCGCGGGGCCAGTTCAATCTTCTTTTTCTTGTGCAGGAGCCAGTTCTTCACTACCAGCCATCTAAATACAAACAAGATATACCAATTAGATGTTGTGCTAAGTTTTAATTAGATGCCTAGGTTAATTAAACTAGATGCTGTAACCTTTTTAAAGTTAGATGTTTCAAATAATGTAAACTACAGGTACTTTTTGTTTCAAGCAACTTTAATTGAAATCTATTATGTACTTTCCGGTAAATGTTTTAGTCATTTAAAGTAAATGATTCAACTAATTTTAATTACTGCAGATATTTTCAGGTTATTTTAAACTAATCTTATTCAAGTAACTTTAATGAAACCCTTTAGGTACCATAATTAGATATTTTAGTGGTTTTTTTTTATTAAACTAGATGTCTTAGTTGTTGTTTTTTTATATGAACTAGCCACCAATTTACAAACACGCAAGCAAGTATATTTTTAAAGGCCTTTAGGAACCTGTGTTAAATTATTAAAGAAAGCAACAAAATACAGTAGACCTAAATTAAATTTCATTGCATTTCATTGACATCTAAAATTTTCAGAACACCAGATGTTAAAAAAAACAACAACACCAAGATAAAGAAGACAGAACAAAATTTGTTGATGATGTTAAAGTCTGGCCTATGACTGACATGAGTGGAACATGTATTTATTCTGAATCACACACATCATATGAAATATTGTGAGAAAAAAAAAGTTAAATAGATTTGAAACACAGAGACAGCTGATACAGAAACTCTGTGCAGGCTTTTCATAAAGAAAGAAAACAACGCAACCTGTATTACAGATTGATCTAAGCACAACATGGGAGGTAATAAATCTAATCTATTTCTGTGAAGCTCCGCATGTGCGTTCTCTCAAACAGAAGCTTTGCTTTAAATCCTCAAGAGATTTTCCCTGTTGGTGTTTATGTTTTAAATTTATATAATTTCCAAACTGGTCGAGACATTCGTAGGGATGAAGGTTTTGTTCAAAATTAGTTGAGGAGTTGTTTTTTGCTGAATGTTATAGTTTGTTTGAATAACTAAATAACTCCCCAGTAGGTGGCTATTGGTGATGTATGGGTAGGCCTGCAGTGTGAAAAGAGTGTTGCTATAATTTGATTGGTTATTCGCACAGTATATTGGCCCACTATTAGTACAACATTTGGCCAAGATTTAAATATTGGCACAATATTGGACCACTATAGTGTGCTGTGGCATACTATTGGACCACTATAGTGTACTGCGGCACAATATTGGACCACTATAGTATGCTGTTATGGTTATAGTTTGTTTTAATATGTACAGCTTTTTATCAAAACACAAGTTTGTATAAGGGCAGTTACTAATTTCACCCAAAATTTAATTGGAGAGATGTAGACCAAATTAGCAAGTAAATTAACATCATTTATAAACACTAATAAAAAATGCAAGACTAGACTCAGAATTTAGGACGCAATAATCTTCTTTATAGAAGGAGCAGCCTATAAGTATAAGATAATATAAAACTATTTATGTTAGGTCTCTAGATCAAGTGCAAGGGAGTTTTTGCTGCCATTTAATGAGCTTGTCTTGTAGTTATATCACAACTGTATGTACCAAAATCATCTTTGGTATAAATTTTTTTTTTCAAAAAATGAGAAGGACATTTTTCCATATAATGTGAAGAACATTAAAAAAATTGGCAAAATACAATAACAGGTCACTTTCAATGAGTGGCAGACAAAGGTAGTTTTTGATATTTTGAATTGGGCTTGTGGTCCAGTCCCAGATCAATGGGATTGTAGGCCAGATGGGTGCAGCGTTTTTATGCTAAGATGAAAAGACATCATGTTATTTTTACATGGGGTCCAACAGTAAAGAGCCACTTAAGGAGCCCACGGGGGGAAAGTGTTATTAGCTCCTGGCCCCCCAGCCTACTGGGTCCATCACATAGACTGGGTCCATCACATAGACTGGGTCCATCACATAGACTGGGTCCATCACATAGACTGGGTCCATCACATAGGTGGAACTCACATAGACAAATTATTCAGCACAAGGGAAACAATTACTGCTAATATAATTATAGTGTTCAAATGTGTGCCTAATACAATGAAGTGTAACCCTATTTAATTGGTATTAATGTAACAAACAAAAGCCATACATTTTTACTGTAGGGCCCCGCTGAGAGATTTGAAATCATCACAATTATTTCTAGCCTAATTGATTACTTAAATTTGATAAATTGATTAGAAACGCCCCAGGGAGGAAAATAATGTCAATTGTGAGATTACATTTAGAAGGGATAGAAATGAAATTTAGGGTTTAGTTAACAGTGGCGAATTGTGCACATAAATTTAGGGCCATGCTCAATGGCATCTTTAATTTTGGGAGTCTTAGCAAACTCATATTTTGACAATAGTCAATAGTAAAATAGCAAATTAATAAGAGTCCTCATTAGGCATAGGTCATAGATAATACTGGAAAATCCATAATTTAGGTCCTATGAAAATATACAAAATTGGACTTGGACACATTGTCCAGGTCAATATTTTGGGCCCTTACTATATTTTGGGCCGTTGTTTTTTTATTTGGCTGGGCCACACTGAAAGGTGGTCTGGGCAATGACCCTCCAGCAATTGTAATGATAACGCTAAATATATTAGTAATCCAACGAACCTGTTCAGTAGCAGCGCAGCCCAATAATGGCCATAGGCCCCGATTTCAGCACAGCGATAAGAGCCTAATTAATTTACCCTACACCACTGGCAATGGCTAAACTTGTACTCTAATGATTAAAACATTCGTCCAGTCGTCAAACGTGTAGACACTGCCGTGTTAATAGATCAAGTTAAATGTATGTGACATGCACGTCCGTGCGTTGTTGTGTTTGCTTACCCTGCCTTGCGAATAGCCCCGACCTGGCGAGCATAGGACATCTGGGACTCCGTCTCTGTCATGGTGTCTATGCTATCGTCGCTTGCGTCCCCTTCATCATCAGACAACTTTTTTTTAAACAAAAGAGAAATTAATAAATAAATGGTCGTGTACAATTTGCAAAAAATATAGATAAATAATCAACAATTTTTATGAGCATTGATTGTCGGGTCAAAGTTCGGACTAGTTTCTTAGGTGTTAAACAGTGCTTAATTTATGTAAAATAATTAAAAAATACGGGAATTTCCGTTAAAAAAAAACACGCGCTCGGTTTTGGTGCACAACTTCGTCGTAAAAGTAAGTAAAGTACCCGTCGGACCCAAATCATAGGGCTGGTGAAGGGGCGTTCACCAATTTTCAGTGGCCACGGCATACTGGGGGCTGTGTGGCCAGCACAACGGTCAGCACAATGCCCAGCCGCCTTTACTTTACACCAACTAAGCTTAATGCCATCAGAGATGGGAAGACTCAGAGACACCCTCAAGTCCAGGGATTCGAACCCAGGACCTTCGGTAAGCCAGTCGAACGCGCTGCCGCTCCGCCTCCGTACCCCATCAACTTAAAATGTATATAAATAAAACTCTTTTTTTATAACTTGTTTCTTCAGTTTCCGAAAAACCTTGTATGTTTTACATATATAACAATATTGCTAGTATGCACTAACATGGTCAAAGGGAAATGACTCAGGAAAGTCAATAGTATAGTACAAGAGTTATGGGCACTGGGAAGATTGTCAATGTCACAATCTAGTTTGTTCTACTGCGTCTTAGCTTTATAAAGAATGCTTTGCACGTTTTACATGTCTGAGTCTGATCACGGGGTTTTACATGTCTCAGTCTGATCACGGGGGTAAAAGACCGGAGGAAAGTCAGTCGACTCAAATATCTAGAAGCGTATAGACGCATACGTTAGACTCGTAATTTTACTACATTTTATCAGAATACTAATTCATTTCTTGGACTTATATTATATTATATGATTCATTGGATATTATATGTGACTGTGATTTAATGTGATTAAATATATTTGTGCTGCAGAAGAGCGTTGTCAGATCACTTGTGATTACATAGATTATATTGAGTTCTTGCAGGAAGGTAAAATTACTATTTTAATGAACTGAACATTGTTGTTCAATGAGGATTAACAAACACCTCATTAACAAATATATTATATAATACATCAATTTGAAAACAGTAGGAAACATATTCTTATGGTAGAACCTGGTATATTGAGCAAAGAACACTCATTTAATTGTGTCTGTTTTCTTCCAAAATGGCGCATACCGCATTTAAAAAAAAACTATACGCTCTTTGTATAATCTATATTTCTCTTCCCCGCTCTCTCTCCCTCTGTTATAAAAAGTCATCGTCACATGAGTTACAGTTACGGTATTGATACCACCACCACCACCCCCTTTTCTTTCCCCGCTTCTCCCTTCAATTTTCAAGAATTTAGCTTAAGACCACCCCCCCCCCTCTTTTTTCCTTTCAAAATATTTTTTATTGCTAGAGATGTCATCGACCGATATTTACATTTATAATTTATTTTAGCGCTAATAATGTTTTCTATAACCTTTTTTTTTTATCATTTGTTTTCAGACTTGGACCAATTTTCAAATTGTAAGACATTATTAACGCTTTGGTGATCCAAATCTCGTCTGCATTAACCAAAATTGAATTATTTTAGAGTGACCTCCCTTGCCCCATTTCTTCAACGGTTTACACTTTAGAAAATAAAAAATTTGCAAGGAGGACAAAAATTGAGACTTACATCAGGGGCTAAGTACTGGCGTATCTCCGAGCCTTCACCTAGCTGACGGAGGATGTCGCTCTGTTCGCTGGCTCGGCTGCCGCTGCTGGTTCCCCCAGAACCGGACTTTGGCTCATGGCTCACATGTTTACCTAGAATGTAGAAAAACAAAAAAAATATAATTTTCTGTGAGTTATTTTTTTTTATGGGTTCGTGCAGAAATAACAAAAAATTAAATGATGAATTTTCTTGCAAACAACAAGTCAAAAAAATAAATGTGAAATGCCAGTCTTTTTTATTCCTCCCAGCACGACCAGCCTATAATTACGCCCGCATTTCATACATTATTCACTAGCGTAAGCGCATGGAATGAGTTGCCTGCGCTAGTGATCTAATAACATATTCAGAAAGACAATTTAAAAACACATTTATATATGCAAGGACATATTCTTGTTAGATGAGTGGTATTCGTACAAGGAATGGGTCACTTGAAATATTTCATAAATACAAATTAACTTCTTTTAAAACTGTTATAAGAATTGAAAGACATAGATAATCTTCTGTATAAAACGACCGTCTGTGCAATTGTAAGAAATGAATGAACGACAATGCATATAAACAATAAAGTGCAACGCTCTATAAAGTGACAGACCACTTTATAGTCGACTGAGCTAGTGAAGAGACTTGTAGTTTTAAAACCAAATCGAAAACCTTTGTGATGGCATTATACGTTCTTCCGTTAAACCAACGGACGTCTTGAAGTACAAATAATTTTGTTTATCTTTCGTCAAAATTATGTGGGTTTTTTTTCCGGGACTTGAGGGTCCCCCTGAGTCTACCCAGATCCGATAAGTGCCTGACATTAGTTTGGGTAAAGTATAGGCGGCTGGGCATTGTGCTGGCCGCACATCCCCTTGTGTGCCGTCGCCACAGAAACTGGTGAACGCTGCTTCACCGGCCCCATGGATCAATTTGGTCCGAGAGTACTTTACTATGGGGGCATGTGGCCCACCGGCGCATGGGGTGCCATTGCCTTGCACCTGCCAATGGAGACATGTAGACCACTGGCTAACCTGACGCTTCTTTTTTTTTTGTTGTGGGGCCGCAATATATTGTGGTTACTTTCTTAAACCAACACCCGCGCATACGCTTGATTACAGTCACCAGAATACAGCCCCTTGCCCATCCACTGCCTGTCTCCCATGTTTAAAAAAGAAAATTACCCCACTTCCACTCATACACAGACCTTTCACCCACACACACACACACTTATAAACACACTCAGACGCACTAACACAAACAAATCTAAAAATAGAATCTACGCCGCTCACCGGGAGCGCGCCACTACACGGTCCCTTTACAGCACAAGCCAAACGTTCCAGGACGTAAACATTGATTAGTTTTCAAAAGACAACAATACAAACAAGCACAGAAAGACACTAAACCCCTCCCGACCCACTCTCTCTCTCTACCAAATCCAAAGAGAAGAAGGAAAAAAAACATCACGAGACACAGGGCATTACTGGAGGTCATGATGACACAGACGGAAACTACTCGAAAATGACCACGGAGAAATTGTTTTCTTGGTTTTGAAAGTCCACTAACAGTGGCGCCCCCCCCCCCCGCTCCCTTTTTCTTTTATTTGCGGGTATCTAAAGGGTCGTCGTGTCCGCCTACCTGGGTGCGAATTTAGCCCGCCCCGGGTTCTCTCAGGTTATCACATTAGGAACCTGCGTACCGGTTCACCGATTCAATCAAAAGGGGCAAGTTATTCGGTATTTCGATATTTCACTTACCGATTCGCTCACCGGTTCCATAATTCACAAACTGATTCACTCATCTAATCACTGATTCGCTAACCGATTGCCTAATTCACAAAACGGTTCGCTCATCTAACCACTGATTCACCGATTCCCTAATTTACAAACTGATTCACTCATCTAATCACTGATTTACTGGCCGATCCCCTAATTCACAAACTGATTCGCTCATCTAATCACGGATTCCCTCACCGATTCCCTAATTCGCGCACTGATTCATCCATTCAATCACTGAACAGTTAACACATTCCATAAAATTTTTGTTCGCTTTGATTTACTTACAAATTCCCTAATTCACGAAACGATTCACAGATCGAATCACCGATTCACGCATGCACTCACGGAAACACTTCTTTAGACCTTTTAATATGTCACAACATAAGGCGTAGCAAAAAAAAGTTTAATCTTAAAAGAAATAAAAATCAATATATATATAAATAGAGAGAGAGTTTATATATAACAAATGTATTTCTAATTTTGTGAGTTAAAAAATTATCACTATTGTCTGAATCATTTTTACTCAAGTCCCATCACTCTTCAAACACCCGAATTGTACTTTCTATCTTAGTATCGTCCCTTTGTCTGCCGGACATACCGGTAATTTCTTCGTTTAAAAAAAAAACAACCTTCTCAATCTGTCAACACAGTGGAATGAGGCATCTCCTTTCATCCGGGCACCTACTTTATGGTACCATCAGCAAAACAATGCTGCTGCGCGGGCGAGTCTCGTGTAGATGGTATCCATCCATCTCCCAAAGGTATGCCATACGACCCGGGGGCTCAACTCGGGGAGAATACTTGAGGGCGCCTCCCCGCCCCCCCCCCCCATTCTGTGCCCTCTTTTCACTCCCCTTTCAATGAAATCTGAGATCTACTACGAGTATTTATTCACTCACTAGATTCTGTTTTTTTTTTTTGTTGTGTGTGTTTTGTGTGAGGGGGAGGGGGTCAGCAGGGTGAATAGAGATAAACTCTTACCACTAGGAACAATGAAAAGTCTCTTCGTGATGATAGATGATAGGGGGAGGCGGGTGGGTGGGGAGTGGGTGGGGGGTGGGTATGCCAGACAAGCTCACCCAGTTGGAGGAAAAGGATATAGAGAGCTTTAGTGCTGTCAATTTAGATAGCTGTTGTTGTTGGTGGTGGTATTGTTGTTGTTTTCTTTCTACATTCCAAGTTCAAATAACAACACGGTTTAAAACTCTGTTTTCGATTTAATGGATCCAGATGAAAAGCTTGTGTGTCGTGGTGGCGGATGAAATAAAACAGCGACTATTTCTGATTGCTTTAGACATACCGTCACATACGAGACTACTTCTAGATAGTGTGTTTGTTAGAAAGACCGAAGACTATAATAAATAAGATGGACCGCTTGCTCTATTTTTAGTGCTTTTATGTGTTCTTTTTCCGTGCGCATCCAATAACGCTTTCTTAAAAACAGGGTTCTCACATTTTTTCTGAAAAAAAATTCAAGGCTGTTTCCAGACTATTTCAAGGTTATAAGAGCCAAATTCCAGGCTACTGGAACACGTTTTTTGAAAAATGGTCACATGCATCCTCCGCCTAAGTGACCTAAATATGGGGTGAATGAGGTATTAATCTAAGGCTCGTCAATGGGCGTTTATGGCGTTTTTTGTCTGACCTTGATTTTTATAATAAATTTAGATATAAATATAGATTTAGATAAATTTCAAGACTGAAAGGCTATTTTTCCAGGCTAAAATGCCAATATTCAAGGTTATCCAGGCCTTGATTTGTTTTTTTGAAACTCCAGACTTTTCCAGACTTTCCAGACTGTGTGAGAACCCTGTAAAAATGACTTCTACGCTCGTACGTTTGCCTAAATCTTTCCGCTGTATAAAACTTTCGATTTTAATTTTAATTTTTCATTCAGAAAATCATAGCGATTAAATAAAACGGAAGTGTACAGTACAAAAGGGAATCGGGAATTCCGAAAAGAAGTCATTCGAGTCATCAAATAGCAGAAATATTAAAGCAAGCGGTCCATATTATTATAGTCTTTAGAAAGAGCAAGGTCTTGACGTCAAGTCTCTTATCAGAATGCCGGACTAGACTTAAACCACTCATACAAGTAAACTAAACATATTTTAAGCAGGTACAGGCTTGTTTGCGTAGTCTCTTTTTTTTAACCCTTACAGTCCCGGGCGCGTATATAGCGGAACTGAAGGAAGCATAGATAGAAGTAGGTCGGTACGGGAAGGGTTAAAAAAAGGAACTTAAATAGTCGGGAACAAACTCTTGGTAGATGAATATGTAAATGTATGTAATTTAAAGTAATCCTGTGGGACAGATTTGATCCATAGGGCCCGTTGCAGCAGCGTTCACAAGTTTCTTTCACCACGGTATACTAGGAGATTGTGTGGCCAGCACAATGCCCAGCCGCCTTTACTTTTTCCTAACTAATGTCAGGTGCCCGCCAGAACTGGGTAGACTCAGGGTACATTCACATAATAAATATATTTCTATTCTGTGGAGACTCTACGGGAACAAAGCCCTAGCATTCAACAGGATTCGAACCCATGGACCTTCGGTTCGTCAGTGGAGCTCGCTGCCTCCCGGCCACCGTGTCAATGTAAAGTATCATGAAGTAATTTTGCAGCATACTTTCAAACTAATATTTTGTGTAAATAGAATACTTTGCTGGGTTAATTTATTGACAATTTAAACCAAATGTGTGTCCATATTACATGATATAAAGTAAGTTTGCAAAAGACTTTAGCAGTCTAATACTGTGCTTTACATTCTAAAAATACGTCACTATTAATCAAAGTGTAGACAATGTTTTGGAGTTTCTATAAGGCTGAGAACTAAACTATTACCCATACAAATAATTATGGCCCGCGTGGGGGGTTGTAGGTTCCTAGTAAAGGAATGAACGGGGGGGGGGGCATTGAATCTTTCCAGAAGGTGTTGGGTGACATTGCAGCTGCCGAAGTTTTCCTCGCACACAAAAATATTCAATAGGATTTTAATTATCCCCCAACGTGTAATTTTCGGGACTTTAAATAGAAAAAATTACATCCGTGTTCGTTTTTAAAGTTCGAAGGTCGCCACTCTGCGCTTGTTAATGATGTTATAAAAAATGTTAGAGCAAAAAAAAAAAAAAAAGAACAGAAAAAAAAGATAATTAAAACAATTATTTCCAGAAATTGTTATTTAATTTTTTTGGGGCGGGGAAAAGTGTGTGTGTGGGGGGGGGGGGGGGGGAGAGAGACCCGTATGCGTGGATAAAATTTACTTCCGGGCCAGGTGCATAATGTAAAGAAGTTGTTGTTTTTTTCTCGCTAGGCGCGTGTAATTTTGAGCGGAAAAGGTGGGCTTTATTTCTTTATAACAAAGGCTGGATTAACTACTAATGGAAATAAGCCTATGCTTAGGGCATCAATATGGGGTCACGTCAGCCGAGCCGGCAGCGCGTTCGGCTAGCGATCCGAGGGTTCTGTGCTCGATTCTTGGTGAAGGCAAGGATTTGTTCCATAAGTCTGGAGAGTGTCCTTATGTCTACCCATCTCTGGTGGGTTACCTGGGGGTGGTCACACGACCCCTAGAAAAGGGGTCGGCAACCTAAGGCAGAGCGATTTTCAATGGCACGCGAGAGACATCCAAGAGGTGTTTTTTATTGATGAAAAAACAAACATTTTCTGACTGTTTAAAGCCAATGTTTCTGAATGACATAGCGACACATTTCAGTGAGTTGAACGCATTTACAACGACGGGGTCAAACAGCACTTGAACTGTTAGACCACTGGAATGGATTTGCATATATCTTGAGTGAAATCAATTTCAAAAAAATTAACCATATGTACTTTCCTTTATAAAGGCATATATCAAGATAGATAGTTGGGCTTTTTCCGAGGTATATCGAAGCACTCAAAGCGGAGTTCACAAACAAAGGCAAGACTTTCAAATTCATGGACTCATTTTACATATTTCCTTCAAGCCTAACTGGCTTGATCTTACTACAACCTTCACAGATGTAGATGTTTTTTTTAAATCATCGAAATGTGACAATTGTGTACAGTATTTACATTACATAAAAGTTGTGTTAAGCATTCAAAGAGGTCACTTAAACTTCACTGCTCAAAAATGACTAAATATGTATCTGCCATTATAAATGATCGGAGAGCATTCAAGACTCGGCGCTCATTAATTGATACAGACTAACTACAGTTAAAATAATTTTTATGCTCATCTTCCATAATTAAACATAAGTAATTCTAAAACAAAATTTGGTTTTATTAATTTAATAAATAAATGAGACTTTTAATAGCACTATATTATGCAATTGTTGTATTATAAATGTTTAAAAGTTAAACTCCTAAGGTTAAATGGATAAACAATTAATGCAGGATATGTTTATTTACAACTGTTAAGTCAAATTTAGTAACTTTATTTTAATTAATAGGAGATGATTTACCCACTTTATTTGCGCTAATATTTCTAATATTATGTTGTTGTATTATCTTTGTTGTTTTTATAAAAGAATAAACAATCTACAGCTTATTTATAATGACCAAACTGTTAAACGTACTTGAAAATTATATAAGTATTATATGACTAAAAAAATTGTATGCACATTTTTAAACCTTACATTAACTACCCAGTTTGTATGATTACTACGTATTGCTTCAGCTTAACCATAATCTGCTGCTAGAATCTTATAGACAAATTAAAGAAAATCTCAGTTAAACTGAGAACTAAATGTAATCAATAATAGCGGTTGCTAAATCCTCATCTTGATAATGATTAGACAATAATTACCATAAATGTGAAAGTAGTAATACAGTATACATTTTTGCAAATAAATAGGATGTTAATCACAAGACACTGCCAACACGTCAATTTTTTTAACTTACAAATAAAACGCTTTAACGATTTTCTCTATAAAAAGAATCCGCTGCTTTTTGGCCTTGGTCTTGCTACGGATTTAAATTTACTAAAACAAGTACAATAGGGCGTTTGCAATCCCGTGACAAAAAGCACGTGATTTGTGTTTACTTTGAGTAATGGTGTACAAGTAAATATGGCCGCTGTATTAATAAAGTTTCATATAGGCTCGAGCTTTTGTTAAATGATGTGTTGTGTTTTAAGTCTTATTAAGATTTAAGCTGTATTATGTATGTTAAATAAAATAGGCTATTTTATTATTATCATAGACATAGATCATAGACGATGTGAGCCTATTAGTGACTTGACTAGATAGCCTATTCACCAACAATATCACTTGACATCGTAGTCTAGCCTACGAAACATTAAAAGTGTAGGCCTATAAAGTGAAATTGAAAGTGTAAATAGGTCTAGCCGGCCCTAGCCTAATCACATTAATCAATTAATCTACAGTACTACTATTTACCTCCTTATTTTTTAGTAGGATAGCCAATATTCAGATGTGAATTTTGCATGATAAAGAAGTACTTCACTTTCACCACGTTACGTTTGTACCTCAAGTGGGTTCTTTATTTACACAAATACGTCACTAAAAACCTAAGCCACGCCCACTAAGAACGCTCTATAGAGCATGTAACGAGAAGCTAAATTGCCCGGTGTTGCCCGTGGATTTACAATCTTTTTTTTTTAAAGTAATATTAATTGAAATAATTTTTGTTTAGAAAAAAAAAAGTATAGACTAACTAGAGAATCGTACCCGGGTCGACCGCATGGCAGTTATCCACTCAGCTATCGACACATGTGCTATGTCAAATTACAAAGGTAAAATATGAGGCAATAAGGTCACGTGTCTTTAAATAAACCCATTTTCAAACTTTCTGAAACCAATTAATTTTAATTAAAACTCTTTTTTTTTTGTTTATCAGAATGCTATACAATTTGTTAAGCAACCATTCTACCTACCTCCCCTCCCCCCACTCACACACACATCTCTAATACACCTGAGAGATCTGTCGAACAACGCCCTCATAAAAGATGTGAGCAAAAACATATTTTAGCCTTGGCAGTGGTGAGGAGGGGGGGGGGAGGCATAGGGAAGAATGTAGGGTGAGCGAGGCGGAAAGGTACTGGAGGGGGGGGGTGAAGAGGAGGGGGTGGGAAAGGGGGAGGAGGATCAGGTTTCATTGTTTAAAGCTGTGTCTTTAATGAGACATGCCGGGGGAACTGCTGCTGTTGCTGTTGTGGTTTTCTTTTCTTTCAATTGCTTGTAGAAACTTCTGTGTCACGCCTAATTGAAGTACGACCTGGTGAAAGGTGTACGGTTGAAGTTAAAGTGGGAAAGGGTTGAGAGGGAAGGGCGCAACAGAGAGCGCCACGCGACTGTTTGAACCTGCCAGTACTGTACTACCAGGTCCTGACCTTACTTTATAAACACCCCCCTTCCCTCCCCTGAAGTCTAAACATTCGTGTTGTTGTCTTGGTTTAGACTCAAACTTTCAAAGCAATCACAAAGTTACGAGAGAGAAAAAAAAAAAGAAAAAAATAAATAAGCAGAGAATTACAATGATTATAAACGAGATACCGTTGGGATGGCCAGAACATGCTAAAATGTGCCAGAATATGCTAAAATGTGTTAAAACTATATCAATCTGACCAAAAATGTATGCGTTACATTTTTAAATGTCTTTAAAATGTTCCCGTTTTTGTTAAATGATCATAATAAGCAATAATACCAATCTGATTCTCATCGATGCGATACAGTCGCTTTTGGTTCGAATCGGGAATAAGGCTTAAAGACTGCACGAGACGTTGTTTATGTAGCAACTGCAATATAGCGCAGCGGTCGACAACCTATGGAACGCAGTCCAAACTTGGCAAGCAGAGCGATTTTTCAATGGCACGCGGAAGACCTCCGAAAAGAGCAAGAAAACCTATATTGTCTGTTCACGCGCTGAATGAATTCGGAATCTTACTTTGACACACTATTATCAAAAGGTTGTCGGCCCTTGTTTTACAAGACACAATTTAAAAAAATTGTCGCTTTTCATTGGCCGATTTCAAATGGCCGATTTGTCAGTTACACGACTAGCCGTTTCCTGATTGGCTATTGCATAATTTGTTGCTACATCATTGGCTGTTAAAATATTTCTCCCTATACGACCTAGTTTTATTTCGTGGGTGTGCGTTTTCAAATTCAAATTTTCTGAGAGTTCAAGCATGAAGACAAGAAATCAATAAAAAAAAAACTCATGAAAGATATTTTAGTCAAGTTGTTTTTATGATATTTCTAAAAAAAAAAGTATATCCTCGGACCCTATTCTCCCTCATCGGCGAAGGTCCGGCAATGGTCAGTCCCCAAAACAACCTCTTGTGTTTACTCACCCCCCCCCCCACCTCCATTCCCCGACTATGTTTGTAAGGTCCGTCCACGGGAGGTTGATCACACTCGGACGGTTCAACAACAACAACAAAAAAAAAAACATGTGTTGCCGCCCCTGTTTAAACTCACGCTTCTCAAACATTTAGACGTCCACGGGCAACGGCGTAGCAGAAATGTGGGTCACATGGAGAATAGGGGACGACAGTGTTATTATTATTTCACTCTCTAACGTAAAATGTCTCATTTAAGACCCCCCCCCCCCCCCCCGTACTCACTACGTGTTTTCTCTAGCCAATCAAAACAGGATCTGTCTCGCCAGGTCATTACAATGTCCTCGGAGTCAGTTTACCCCCTCCTACTCCTACTCTCCCCTCCCCCGCATGGCTCCCCCTATACAACAGCGACGATGATTTCAAAGTTTGTAATAACAAGCACATTCCTTAAATGGGATTTTTGTTTGGTTTTTCTAAACGGAGGATCACGTGATATTGTTAGTTTGGCGTTGCTGGACATGTAATAGTAAAGTAACATTGGGATGTGTTCGAGTGGAGGGGGAGGGGGGGGGAGGGGACAAAATGGGGTTGTAATGTTTAGGGGGGGTGGGGGGGGGTGGGGGAAGACGGGAGTCACTAAACAAATGTGCAATAGAAATATTGCTTGGTGTGGAGGAATGTGGACAAGAAAACGTGTGTGGATGCGTGGATGTGTGTGGTTGTGTGGATGTTTGGGGAGAGGGGGTTAAAGAGCTTAGGGGTAAATTGACGTGGATTTTATTTTGAGCTCTTGGTTAAAGAGAGAGAGAGAGAAAGAGAGGAGAGAAAGAGAGAGAGAGAGAGAGAGAAGAGAGAGAGAAAGAGGAGAGAGAAAGAGAGAGAGAGAGAGAGAAGAGAGAGAAAGAGAGAGAGAAAGAGAGAGAGAAGAGAGAGAGAGAAAGAGAGAGAGAGAGAGAGAAGAGAGAGGACAGAGAGAGAGAAAGAGAGAGAAGAGAAGAAAGAGAGAGAGGAGAGAGAGAAGAGAGAGGAAGAGAGAGAGAAAGAGAGAGAGAGAGAAAGAAGAGAGAGAGAAAGAGAAAGAGAGAGAGAGAAAGAGAGAGAAAGAGAGAGAGAGAGAGAGAAAGAGAGAGAGAGAAAGATAGAGAGAGAGAGAGAGAGAGAGAGAGAAATACGGACATAACAATAGTGGATGATGGGTATAATTTTGGTATAAATATTCAAAGGCGTAAACGATGAACAGTGTTTTCAACAGCTTCGCGTTCTGCCTAAGTAGAGCGAAATATCTATAATTATAAGATTAATTCTCGTAGCGTACGGACGTTTCCCGCCCCCCCCCCCCCGCCCCCTTTTCCAAAGAAAAATGCTTAACAAATTAATTTATACAATACGATTTTAACTCCAAATGTTTAACTCCAAAGAGCTTTAGTTTTAAATCATTAATTACACCATACAATTAATATGTTTCTACTTTCCGTTGGTTTTAAATTATATGAAACTGATGCATGTTTTACACAAATAAATAAATAGTGCATTTTATGCGGAAGTTGGTTCATCTTTTGTAAGTTACGGGAGACTCTAGGCTGACTCACTGTTTATAAAAACATAAGGACAAAAACACTGTCCGTTTCCCTTAGCGTTTCTTATCTTATCTTATATATTACAGACGCTCATTCTATTAAGAAGATTATTGCGTCCTACGCTCATCCGTGGTTTGAGTCTAGTCCTGCATTTCTATTAATGTTTTAATGGGGTTACTGGTTTTTGCCTGGTTTGTTCAGGCAACCCATTCCACGCCCGGATGACACTCAGGAAGAAAGAGTACATATATATCAACACGATATATATATATATATATATATATATATATATATATATGTTTGTGTTCCTTGTTATGGGCATCGTATCTTGCCCAGGTGCTAACCCCCCTTGGAGAACACGTATAGCTAAATTGAACTAAAAAAAGAATTGGCCTGTTTTACCTAAATACCCAATTAGTCTGTTACTGTACATATTGACTTATGGCTACTTCCTTTTTTTTCTCCAACCACTGTTTGTACACTCAGTGGACATGTACACTCAGTGGACTCATGTACACTCTGTTTATCCACAAACCCCTTGACCGTTTGTGTACTTTTCTTTTAATCCAGTGTACATAGCCCCTGTGAGGTCAAACGGTATGGAGAAAAAATTAGAATGGATCAAATGCTACAATCGACATATTGGCGACAACCTCATTTTTTTTAACGATAACACAAACAATAATATATCATATAGTAAAGTCACTACAGACTTTAAGATACCGATTCCAAAACGAAATGACGGGATAAACATTCTTTTTTTTTAATGAGCAGTGAAATTCACTACAGCTTCATATTTATCGCGAGTGCGTCTAAGGATACCAATCCGTGTCTCAAGAAATACTGGACGAGCCTTCCGGGTCTTACGTCTGTTGCATAACGATGTCAAATGGTGTATCAATGGGGAGGGGGGGGGCACACACAACGATCCTGTCCGAGACTAGCCACCCCGCATAACAGAGGGTGCGATCTCCGCATGTCACAAGCACTTAACATGGTCATTAACATGGTAGCTCGCTCGTATACCTGCACTGTCGCCTGGTAGCACAAATCCCAGACTACAGGTCTGGACATCCATGGAACCAGGTAATGGTTTAGACTGGCTTGTTGCGCTCATTGCTTTATTCCCACCGAGTCTCAGAGCCTCGCTGCAGTGCCATGAGACCTCGTACGAGCAGCAGGGGGCTGTTCCCGCTATGGATACCAGATCTGACAGAATCCTCACGAGATTTTTAACAGTAATACAGCGACATCTACCGGAGAGCAGGCGAAGAATTTTTTTTTTGGTTGAGCCGGAAGTAGCCAGCGGCCATGTTTATAAAAATAAAACAAAAAAACAACACAATCAAACAAACAAACAAACAAATTCCAATCAAGCAGGAAATGGAATGTTCAATTTTGCACGACATTATACAACAATGAACAAGTAAGACGAGATAGGAAGAAATAATTCTGTTTGTCGATTGGTGTTCGTTTGCTAGCTATATTTCTGACTTTTTTACCCGCGCCCATTTAAGTATAGATGAGAGATTGAATGGAGGAAAAATGAATGGGAAGAAGAGGATGGAGGGGAGGGTATGTACCACGAAGAGATAATGAAAACATAATATTCCCTGAGACTCAAAGAGAGAAACGAAGAGAGAAGAAGAAAATACAAAATTTGGCAGCACGCGAAGGTTATACAAACTTCCGCGACACTAAACATTTACAAGTATTTTTAGGGATCAAATTCCCGCTGCCAACTTTGCAACACTGGTAGGTCGTGACTAAAAATAAAACATATAAGAAAAACACGTGTAATATAGTAAGCGTTCACACAAGAAAAGATACAAGTTGGCAAGTGTGTGTGTGGAATATGAACATACAACTAGGTTGAATGAAATAACTTCATCAGTAATAAATCAAAGACTTCCAGAGGCATACACCACAGAGGACTACTACCAGAACTATCGATTATCGATATTTCTCTAGCGAGGGAGGTGTTATAGAGTTACATAAGTTTCTCTTGTTATGACAAGAGAAGGAACTGTGTCCGTTTTTTTTTGGAACGGGGAGGAGGGGGTTTGTTCCAATCTCGAGACACAGTGCCTGAGGCTATATTGCTTAATTCTCTGAATGAATGGGTTCGTTTATGTAATTGTATGGAGAATAAGCTTTGAACTTTGAACCGGTAGCGCTATCTCGTCTTGTGTCACTGACATAGAAACCGGTTGGTACTTTTCAATGGCAATAATTTCAATAAATATAGGAGATTTAATAACATCAAAGGGCTATTTTCATTATGTGAGTTTTTTTTTAATTACTTAAAGTAGATAAGACAAAACGTGTATTTTAATATTGACCATCAAAACGTGTATTTTAATATTGACCATCAAAACGTGTATTTTAATATTGACCATCGAAACGTGTATTTTAATATTGACCATCGAAACGTGTATTTTAATATTTACCATCAAAACGTGTATTTTAATATTGACCATCAAAACGTGTATTTTAATATTGACCATCAAAGCGTGTATTTTAATATTGACCATCAAAGCGTGTATTTTAATATTGACCATCAAAACGTGTATTTTAATATTGACCATCAAAACGTGTATTTTAATATTGACCATCAAAACGTGTATTTTAATATTGACCATCAAAACGTGTATTTTAATATTGACCATCAAAACGTGTATTTTAATATTGACCATCAAAACGTGTATTTTAATATTGACCATCAAAACGTGTATTTTAATATTGATCATCAAAACGTGTATTTTAATATTGACCATCAAAACGTGTATTTTAATATTGACCATCAAAACGTGTATTTTAATATTGACCATCAAAACGTGTATTTTAATATTGACCATCGAAACGTGTATTTTAATATTGACCATCGAAACGTGTATTTTAATATTTACCATCAAAACGTGTATTTTAATATTGACCATCAAAACGTGTATTTTAATATTGACCATCAAAGCGTGTATTTTAATATTGACCATCAAAGCGTGTATTTTAATATTGACCATCAAAACGTGTATTTTAATATTGACCATCAAAACGTGTATTTTAATATTGACCATCAAAACGTGTATTTTAATATTGACCATCAAAACGTGTATTTTAATATTGACCATCAAAACGTGTATTTTAATATTGACCATCAAAACGTGTATTTTAATATTGACCATCAAAACGTGTATTTTAATATTGATCATCAAAACGTGTATTTTAATATTGACCATCAAAACGTGTATTTTGATATTGACCATCAAAACGTGTATTTTAATATTGACCATCAAAACGTGTATTTTAATATTGACCATCAAAACGTGTATTTTAATATTGACCATCAAAACGTGTATTTTAATATTGACCATCAAAACGTGTATTTGAATTTATAAAACATTTATTTAAGTGTTAATGCTTTTGTATGATTTATTAATATGTAACATACTATAATATAACTAGAGATTATATCCTTGTTTTTCGTTGTACGTTAAATGCACTCTGAGCTTACATTATGTTTGTTGGCAGCGCTATACAGATATTATTATTATTTATAACATAAAGTAGGCTAAACTTAAGTCTTAACTTCGATAGAAATAGTTTTTTTTTTAAAGGGCAAGGTAGCATGACGCTTCTGATAATAGTACTATGAATATAACAAGCAGAGAATATAACTGAAGCTCTAATAACTATTTATATGTGTCACAGGCATGTTCTATATTCTTACACCCGGTACAGAAAATTATTGCGTCCACGCTTATCCATGGTTTTGCATTTTGATTTTAAAAAAATTAAAGTTGTTTGGTTGTCCTGGTTTGTTCAGGCAACCCATTCAATGCTGTGGTGCCACTGAGAGAGAAAGAGAATGTATATGCGTGTGTCCTTGCGTTATGAATAAAGAAGTGCGTTTTTTTTTTTGTATCCCTACATCTTTCTGAGTATTGTAACAGATTATTGTGTGGAACTGAGGCAGAGAAAAAAACAACATGTCATAAAAAGGAAGAGAATTGTGATAAAATTACATAACTAAAGAATAACCCAGTTCTGGAAACGTACTGGTCAGTTCTGCACACGTACTGTTCAGTTCTGGACACGAAATGTCGTGTAAACTGTTGAACTCTGACGTAACTAATTGAGTGTCGGCACTCGAGATTAAAGCAAAGGGCTTTCAAGAACCCCCCCCCCCAGCCCACTCACACACACACACAAACACACGAAACCAAATGACTGGACTGGAGGGCGAGAAAGTTAATTAAGGGCGGTGGGCGCGTGAGCTAAAAATAGACATAGTTTTTCTGTTGAAGGGAGGTTCACAAAGTCTGAAGCTGGGAGACAAATTACCGGGACTACTTTTTTATAAAAATTTTGCACTTGTACTGTTTGTCACGTGGTTACCTGCGAATAACCACTGCAACTCTGCACAGTGCTGGCCACACAATCACCTAGTATGCCGTGGTCACAGAAACTGGTGAACGCCGCTTAATCAGACCTAGGGATCAATTTTGTCCGATGGGTACTTTACTAACTTACCAGCCACTATAAGCTACATGGGATATAGAAAGATAAGGGGGGGGGGGAGGAGTGGGTGGTAATAAAGTTATCTTTTAAGACCATGTTAATCATTAGTACATTATGGAAAAAAAAAGGTGTTTCATGTGGATCCAAGGTCTGGAAACTAAATACCATAAGACTAGCAGTCCAAAACGATTCACCCAAAAAATATTAATGAGTGGACATCGCTGTAAATCAGCACTACTGTGGGGAACAAATCCTGCCCCCCCCCCCCAGCCTACGCATAAGATCATGAGTTTTAGAAACTTTGCCGCCAACATTGGACTACTTCAGCATGGTATAGTTATGTAGAACAGGAGTCAGCAACCTATGGCACACGTGCCAGACCTGGCACGCAGATTCAATGGCACCTCGGCAGACAACCAAAAAATGGAAATTTAAGTATCTTCTAAGAGAAATTGATTGGTGGCGCAGGTTTACTTTTAGTTTGCTGGCACGCTGAATGAAACAGAATAGCCTACTTCGGCACACTATTGTCAAAAGGATACACACACCCTGATACAGAACATGAGAGCCGCTGTATATTTGCACTTCTTTTTGACGCAAGGCCAAAGAGAAAGTTTATCGTGACCGTAGGCGCGAAATAATGAAAAGGAAAGGGGGGGGGGGAGAATGCGGCACAAGTGCTTACGTATATGGCCCGAGTGCTTACGTATCCTGCCCAAGTGCTATGACAGGAAGGTCTAGCAAATGTTGTCTTGGCTTTTGACATCGGGAAAGCGGGAAATTCAAGGTCACGGACGCTTTTTTTAAAAAAAAAATAAGGAAAATGTTGTTTTTTTTAAATCTTAGCGTGAATTTTATGGTGGGCCAGCAAATTAAATTTAAATGAATATCTTTTAATCCTCCACTTTCTTGTGCACGATCTTCTCTTGCAGGCCGGAAACCTTCCTTGATCCCTGCCCTCCGTGTGGGCCTATCCTGCGCCATGTCCTGTTGGGGTCATTATCCCCGTCAGACCAAATTGATCCTTAGGGCCGGTAAAGCAGCGTTCACCAGTTTCTGTGGCCACGGCATTCTAGGTGATTGTGCGCCCAGCACTATGCACAGCAGCCTTTATTTTACCCAAACTAAAGTCAGGTACCCATCAGAGCTGGGTAGATTCTGGTACAACCTCCAGACCCGGGAAAAAAATCCTAGCCTGCACCAGGATTCGAACCAAAGACCTTCGGTACCCCAGCCGAACGCGCTGACGCGTTTTTTGTTTGCAGACATCAACATATCTCAGTTTCGGGCGTCCAGCATGCCTCTGTCTAACTAAAGTTCCATAAAGGATGTTCTGTGGGAGTCGACCCTGTGACATTCGGTGTACATGACCTAGCCGGCCTACTCTCTGTTGCTGAGAGTAATGCGGAGATCTTGACACCCTGCTCTTTGCAGGACCTCTGTATTTTGGGATTTTTGTCCTGCCATTTTATATCTAAGATACGCCTGAGACACCAGAGGTGAAAGGTGTTCCGTTTCCTTTCCTGCCAGACATACGTGCACTGCGTCTCACTATAGGTGCTAAACAAGCCTCGATATTAAGCTCTAAGCTTGAGCGCTTAAGTAACAGAAGACACTCGGACATGTTGACGCCGTATCAAATGTTTGGAAATGGCGAAGTTAAAATGTAGGCTCAGTAAAGCGTATAATAGTTATAATAAAGATACCGTTAAAATAAAGCCTACACCAATGGAGTCGAGACATTGTATAACCTTAATAGACGAAACGGATTAAATGATTGTTACAGTTTTCTTAGTATAACTGTAGTTACAGTTGAACATGTGGGCTCGGTTAACATGTGTGCTATTGTGGTGATGGGGGGCAATACATTGATACATTTGGTTAGTTGAATTTGAGTTTAAAAGAAATCTGTTGTTCGCTTTTGGATTACGTCTTGCCCCTGCAATTTATCTTCCGGGGTTGGAATCACGGGTTGACGCCCTTAGTTATGCGCCGTGACCCCGCTCCCTCCCATACACACACCAAAAGGAAGTATTGTGTCAGAAAGCAAAGTTACCTGTTGGCTATGTTGTTCCGAAACATTTAGTTGGCCTCAAGACCATGGAGCCTACAGTGCCATACAATCTAAAACACTGTCAGCTATAATTAATGCAACAACTAGAGCTATATAAGTATACACATTTGAAAAAGAGAGACTTGCCAACTTTAAAATTGCCATATCCTTACATTTTTTATGTTTAGTAGTGAAAAAAAAGGACAACTATATATTAGGAGTAAACACCAGCGGAACATCAAAACGATTATAGTGATGTGAGTGTCTACGATTCTAAATCAACAAGTAGTCAAACGAAGTATCCCTTTCAGATTTATTATTCGATCTATAAGCACCAGTTTCCTTGACCACGGCATATACGGGAATTGTGTGGCCAGCACATCTTTCACTTTATCCAATGCCAGGTGGTTTTTGGTTTAACATCCAACGGGACAACACACCCAGACCCGGAGGTCTAACGTTAAAGTGGATTTTAGAACCCGGGACCATCAGTATGGCAATACGCTTGTGTCGCCTTTAAACTTTAAACCTATTTGACCCAACAAACTACAATAACAAAAAAAACAAAAAAACAACAAAGTCACATCTTCATCTTTGTTTTAAACCTTACGCTCCCTTTCCCACTAAACCCACATAAACACACACATACACACACAATCACATAAAACACATAGGCCTACTCAACAATATATAGGATGCATCTAGGAGAAGAAGAAAAAACTACTAAAAGATAAAAAAATTAAGCAAACACATATACTCTACAAAAGGTCATTTTTTAAGAAAACAGGCAGCAATACAATTTGTGTCTGCCCTAAATATTTTAAACCTGACTTAACAAAAAAAAAAGGCAGAAGTGAAAAGACACCATTTTTAAGCTATAAAAAAGCAACTAACCTATTAGCATTGTTTTAAAAACCACTTCACGGTTGAGTGTCATAAAAACCACACAAAGAAAAGAAAACCCATTCTTGCAAAGTACTTTAGTGACGTGAACTCTCCCCCAAAACATTAGTTGTCTTCCCCTTGTGTGTTCGTTAACACGCTTTGTTGACATTCGGTGGACTTTTGAGTACAGCCCCCCTTAAGGTGTGTGTGTGTGTTTTCTTTTCGTTTTTGGTCTCTGTTACCTTATGTAACTTTGGGAATTCTTTTGGTTTTAAGAAATTATTTTTAGTGACCCTATTTCTTTAAATTAGAAGCTAGCAAAAGCGGTTGTTTTTTTTTTCAAAAAATCTTAACAGAGGCTACTCTAATACAACAGACTATATTATTCTGTTACGCCAAAAAATATATTCTCGTCTGCTAGAAAAACATCTTTTACGTGAAAAAGAGGTATGTTTAAAGAGCAGATGCGAAAAAAAGAAAAAGGTCCAGAATGATGATAAAACATCTTTAAGTGTCGATGATGACCGAGGTTGCACCTTTTACGTTCTAAAAATATTTGAATGAAATAAAAAGGAAAGAAATGTTTTCCCGCCAAACGTAATCAGTATTTTATGATAGCTCATAAAAAAAATCAGTACATCGTTTGCTAAAAATAAACATAAAAAAGGTAGGGTAGAAAAGAAAAGGTGTAGATCTAAGGAAGGAAAAAAAAAGTATGTGATCATTAGAATTTCCCGCCAAATTGGGCAGACGACGTGAAATCAAGGAGAACAGAACCGTGAGGAAACCATTTAAAAACTATCAGTGTATACAGAGAGCCATTGGCGGGTTGTGGGAAGAGGGGGGCGGGGGGATAGGATGTGTGGTGAAATTTTTAGCAACAGCATAAGGCTTCTTGTGAACACACACTGAGACTTGAGAGGTTCTCACATAAACCTTTTAAGGGTCTGGAACCTTTTGATTATAGTGTGCCAAAGTATGATTTCTAATTCATTCAGCGTGCCAAGAGAATAACATTTATCCTGCTCTAGCACTAAATTTCTTGTAGAAAAGACTAGAATAGTTGTTTCTAGGGGTCCCATTCCCAAGTGTGCCATTAAAAATTACTCTGGGTGCCTAGTGAGGGAACGCGTACTGCGTACCGTAGTCTGCCGAGCCCCTACACTAGAGAAGGTTTCTTACTTCAAAATCAATTTGATTGATTCACACACGTTTTACATATTTACATACAATTCATAAACTTTTAGTTAGTGGTCTATATGTCTGGGGGGGTAGGCAACCTATGTATATTTGAGAACCACTGCCATGTAGTCTGTTGGCATATCTGACAGAGTTCCGTATTTGTCATACTGGCTTTGTCATCATTGCACATGTCTTGCTATGTTTCGGTGTTGTTGTTTGTCACTGACTACTAGAATGCTGCTCAGTCTAAATTCATCACTAACATTCTACACCACGGGGTTGTGCAACGAGCGGCCCGCCGAGTGTTTTAATGTGGATCCCTTCAGAGCTATTCACGGCTGTTTTCTTTATATAATATACTAGTATTTATCTGGGGGCCCGGCAGCGCGTTCGGCTAGCGTGCCGAAGGTCCTGGGTTTGAATCCTGGTGAAGACTAGGATTTGTTCCCTGGTCCATAGGGTGTCCCTGACTCTACCCAGTTCTAACGGATACCTGACTTTAGTAGGGGCATTTTAATGACTACACACATCCCTAGTGTGCCGTGGTCACAGAAACTAGAGAGTGCTGCTTCACCGGCCCTATGGATCAATTTGATCATACCACTAAAGATTACATTACTTCACTAGTATTTATGCCCGTCAAAATGACGGAGAAACGAAGGGCTACAATATAAACCATCAAAAAGAAGAAACAATAGAAATTAAAAGTTGTCCCAGAAAGGGAAAAACCGAAAGGATCAAACCAGGGCATAATTTGAAAGCATTTTTAAAGGGACTCACTCGGAATATTTTTTTACGAGGCATTCCAGTTTGTAACCTTAACATAATTAGTGAAACGTTTATTTACAAAATAAATGTAAAAATTAAGCAATTTAGTTGTTTATAATAAACATTTCATTTGGAGGACGTTTTCCAATTTATGTATTTAACTTGTGTTCCGATACGTTAAACGACCTAGGGGTCTAAAGTGGACACAAAATATATATAATTTAAATGTAAATGAATGTTCACTGAGTGGCTCATGTCGTTGTATCAAATTCCTTACGGCCCAACGACGAAACACTTTGCACGCCCTTGATTTACACCAAGCAATTTCATTTGCAATACACCCCCCACCAACCCTAAAAACCCGGCCTCTCTTTTTAAACATACACCCCCCCCCCCTTTTCAGTATAAAACCAATCCAAGACGGGGGCACATATGTTTACTTAATGATTATACATTACGTGCAGTTTATTTTATTCATCCTGCTAACCAAAGGGTATGAATTGCCATTCTAATTTTGAATAAATGCATTGGAATTAACAGATAACTAAAGAACGTATTATAAGTCAACATTAAAAAGACTATAAATGGGAAGAGAACCCGTCAGACCAAATTGATCCATTGGAAAGGTGAAGAAGCGTTCATCTGTTTTCGTGGCCATGGCATACGAAGGAATTGTGTAGCCAGCACAAATGTCTAGACGCCGTGACTTTTTCCCAACTATTGTAAGGTACTCATCAGAGCCACCGTACTCTCGGAAGTACTATAAGAAATTCAGGTAAGAGTTTTGGAAAAGGTCCAGGTGATTATATTTTAAAAACAATCGAATATCTTTATTACAAGTGAATATAGACATGACAAGTGTAGCAATTTGTATTGGTAGAATAGTTATATATGGATATTTATTAGGAAAGAAAATGTATTAAAGCAAAGATGTACTAGCACAAACTAGATTACATATAAAAAAAATAACAACATAAAGATCTAAACTATTCTAAACAAATAAATAAGAAATCCCATGAAGACATTAATAAAACTTTTATTGTTTCAAATGCCAGGAGGAAATAAATAAAAAAAAATTCTTTGTAACATTTGGTGTGGTATTCGGGAATAGTATGGGTTAACCGAACAAATGAGTAAAACCATTAACTTAATATTATATATAAAGCCCTTAATCAAAATGGGAACAATTTAACTTTAATTACGGATAAGCGTATTAATCTTCTGTATAATAAAAAGTTGTATAAACTATAGAAGACACGTTAAGAAAAACTACAATTCTATATAAAAAAAACATTCAATTTAATTTTTGTTTCTTTCAAGATTAAGCTTCAATCGTGAATTTAAAAAAAAAAGATGTAATTATACCGGTAATCCAATTAATATTGAACTTATTGTTATATAATTTGTATAAAAAAAACGGTAATTATATCTCTGTTTTAAAAAAAAACGAACAGGCACACATTTAATTAAGACGGCAATAAAACGCCCTTTTGTTCCGTTCAACCCTCCCAGATAAATAGGCGCCGTTTGTGTCCAACGCCCTAATGCACCCGATCACACGTGCAGTGTTTTTCCTCCCTTGCATCCGTTATTCACCATGCTAGGCCCATGACACGATTGGGCGTTAAGATTGCGTAATCGTTTTGAAACTCACAAAGGGCGCTAAGAAATCCACACAGGGGGCGGGCGGGGGCGCATTATAAATTACTCATGTTGATGCTGGGAGTGAGTGCCACAACGTAGAGGCCGACCGAAGCCAAATTAATTTCGGTTTCGGCCGAAATCGAAACCATACCGAAAGTTATACTTTGACTCTCGGTCGAAACCGAAGCCGAAAGTTTAACTACACATTCGGCCGTAATCGAAAGATAAACCGAAATCTGCCAAACAAAATATTTATGGGTACTCTATTTAAGTAACCCATACAACATATAATGTACAGTTTTATAATATTATATTTGTAGTATATATCATTTTATCCATAAGCTAGAGTAATAGATGCAGCCGTATATCAGTTTCGGCCGACATCGAAAGCAAACAGAAAGCAAACTTTTTTTAGCTTCGGTCGTAACCGAAACTAAGACGAAATGCCCTTTGTTTATTTTCGGCGCGGAAACCGACATTTCGGACAGTCTTTATCCACGACTCCTCCCCCATCCCCCTAAACAAAAAGAATCTCAAATACGCTAGTCTATCTGCCAAGTAATGGGTTATATGAACCACTCTAAAACAAAAAGCCACCAACGTATAATTTAACCCTTCCCGTACCGACCTACTTCTATCTATGCTGCCTTCAGTTCCGCTATATACGCGCCCGGGACTGTAAGGGTTAAAACAGTTAACACGAAAGACCAGATTTAAAGCCATAGGAATATATATGGTATGTAGAGTCTAATACATTTTATTTAAAAAAAAGTAAATTATAAGATAGGCTTAAAGGGTGTAAAGTCTTAATGGCTGTACGATATGTGAACACTTCTGAAAAGCTTTTAAAAGCATCTTGTAAATAATATTGCTATCTTTTACAATATCTATTAACCCACCCACCCCCCAGGCCTCGGATCGGAGAGAAAAGTCTATAATTCTATTAGCGGCATTCGCGCGGGGACCCCTCGGTCTCATGTCTCGTGCATACAACCGGCACTAATTCGATCCCAGACTGCTAATGCCAACAGACTGGCGTTATGAATGCTTCGTATAGAGAACGTCACCGAGCCCCTCCGGTGTAGACGTGACGTCACGAATCGAATCTCTTTAACAGTCGTCCCACGCGACTTCCAAATATAACCCTTTCCGAGATGAGTACGTGGAAGGAGAAATAGAGAACAATCTAAGAAATGCAATAAATACAAGACATGAACACATAATAATGTTGCCCGAGAGTGGCATCCGGGTATAAAATGGGTTGCCTTGACAAATCAGGCAAAAACCAGTAAGTTAACATAATTTAAAACACTAATAGAAATGCAGGACTAGACTCAAACCGCAGAGGAGCGTAGGGCACAATAATCTTCTTTATAGAAAAAGCTGTAATTTTTTTCCCGGGCAATTTAGCTTGTATTATATAAAACTGTATGTTCTTCTGTAATTAATCTTCAGTTGTATGTAACTGTCATGTTCGGTTTGTAGAACAACAAAGCCATATTCTACCTAACCAATCAAAATACAGCTGACGTATTCAAAAATATTTTTTCTTTCCTTAAAAAAAACAACAACAACAAAAACACATTGTACACCTGCCCCCCTCCCCAAGGTCAGGTCAAGGTTAGGCCAAGGTTTTCAATTTCTATAGAAAATCATCTCTATTTTGAAAAAAAAATAAATTCCTCAATTTTTTTTTAGATTTCTTTAAATTTGTGGGAATATTATTAAAAAATGCGAATGCAAACTATCAGGCTTATCAACCCGCCAAGTAACAGGCACTTGCATATTCATAAATTCATAAAGCATTAAATTCTAACTTAGAAATACAACACAACAACGATCTGTTACCGATAAAAATAAGAATATAAACTCTTTTTCTTATTCCAGATGCAGAAAAAAACAACGCAAAATGTTCTCTTTCTTCACAAGTGGCATCCAGGTATGAAACGGGTTACCTGATCAACTGAACCAAGAAAACCAGTAACTTAATATCATTTAAAACACAAAAATGCAAGACTAGACGCAGACTACGGATACGCGTAGGACGCAATAATCTTCTGTATAGAAGGAGCGTCTGTTACATATAAGAAATTAATTAATATGAATAATATTGGTTGTGATCAAGTAAAAGTTAAACGGATAAAAAAAAGTTTAGATTGAATATTCCGTTTTGTATAATTCTAGACTGGATATGAGAGAGAGAGAGAGGGAGGGAGAGAGAGAGAGAGAGAGAAAAGAGAGGAGCGAAAGAGTAACTGTCAACATGACACTCCAGGTTTTTGCCCCACCGCCGCCCAATCCATGCCGCCCTGTGGGAGGGTTTTGGGGCCAAGGACATAATAATCTTCTATCTAGAAAGGACGCTGTAAACGTATACAATGTCAGTAAGATAAAGTAATGGAGAGAGAGAGATAGTTACGGGAGAATCAAGAATAAGCAAGAGCAAGAAATAGGGTAAGAACTAAAGAAAGAAATAGAGACAGCAAGAGAGAGAAAGTGAGAGAGAAAGTGAGAGAGAAAGTGAGAAAGAGAAAGAAAGTGAGAGAGAAAGAGAGAGAAAGTGAGAGAGAAACAGAGAAAGAGAAAGAAAGTGAGAGAGAAACAGAGAAAGAGAGAGAAACAGAGAAAGAGAGAGAAAGTGAGAGAGAAACAGAGAAAGAGAAAGAAAGTGAGAGAGAAACAGAGAAAGAGAGAGAAACAGAGAAAGAGAGAGAAAGTGAGAGAGAAACAGAGAAAGAGAGAGAAAGTGAGAGAGAAACAGAGAAAGTGAGAGAGAAACAGAGAAAGAGAGAGAAAGTGAGAGAGAAACAGAGAAAGAGAGAGAAACAGAGAAAGAGAGAGAAAGTGAGAGAGAAACAGAGAAAGAGAGAGAGAAACAGAGAAAGAGAGAGAAAGTGAGAGAGAAACAGAGAAAGAGAGAGAAAGTGAGAGAGAAACAGAAAGAGAGAGAAAGTGAGAGAGAAACAGAGAAAGAGAGAGAAAGTGAGAGAGAAACAGAGAAAGAGAGAGAAAGTGAGAGAGAAACAGAAAGAGAGAGAAAGTGAGAGAGAAACAGAAAGAGAGAGAAAGTGAGAGAGAAACAGAGAAAGAGAGAGAAAGTGAGAGAGAAACAGAGAAAGAGAGAGAAAGTGAGAGAGAAACAGAGAAAGAGAGAGAAACAGAGAAAGAGAGAGAAAGTGAGAGAGAAACAGAGAAAGAGAGAGAGAAACAGAGAAAGAGAGAGAAAGTGAGAGAGAAACAGAGAAAGTGAGAGAGAAACAGAGAAAGAGAAAGTGAGAGAGAAACAGAGAAAGAGAGAGAAAGTGAGAGAGAAACAGAGAAAGAGAGAGAAAGTGAGAGAGAAACAGAAAGAGAGAGAAAGTGAGAGAGAAACAGAGAAAGAGAGAGAAAGTGAGAGAGAAACAGAAAAAGAGAGAGAAAGTGAGAGAGAAACAGAGAAAGAGAGAGAAAGTGAGAGAGAAACAGAAAGAGAGAGAAAGTGAGAGAGAAACAGAGAAAGAGAGAGAAAGTGAGAAAGAGAGATAGAGAGAGCGAGAGAGAGAGAGATAAATATTTTGTTTGTAACAGATGTAATAAGAGCATCATCCACCTGTTCGTACAATCCTTTAATCCCATTTTGTCTTTGATCGTCGTCAGGTTTAATTAGAAGCCAGACATTCTCTTGGAATCTAGTAAGGGGATGGAAGGGAGGCAAACGATAATAGGGATTTAACAAAACACGAACGCGCGCACTATTAACCCCGGCACTGGGTGGGGGCAAGCCCGGCAAGGGGGGCAAGCCCGGCAAGGTGGCCGAGCCCGGTAGCGCTTTCGACTCCCGTTTCGAAAGGCTAGGATTTGTTTCCGGGACTGGAGGGTGGGCCACATAATTCCCTAGTACGCCACAGAAACCGGAGAACGTTGCTGCACCGGCTCCTTGGATCAATTTTGGTCAGAAGGGTACTTTACTACTGGCCATGATGAAAATGTAACTACATTTGCTATATGTTTAAAAAAAGAGGGAAGGGGGCGGGTGAAGCCTCGAATCCAGGCTAGGATACTTTCCTGGTCTCGAGGGGTGTTAATGGGACTACCCAACTCTGAAGGGTACTTGACATTAGTTGGTTATAATTCAGGCGGCCGGGGCATTGTGCTGGCCACACAGTCCCACCCCCCCCAGAAACGTGTGAACGATGAAATTGGTTTGATTTAGATATAGTTTACTTTTTTTGACTGCCATGTTTTGTCAGGAGTTGAGCGGAGGGAGGGGTCACGCCGACCAAGAAGGTCATTAGGATCCGGTTAAGCGTGCGTGTGTGGTTTGGTGGGGGGTGGAGGGGGGGCAAGACACACTAAGACTCGCAAGCCGTTAGGCCGCCAGCGCGTGACGTATAGAGTTAGCAGTCCGGCCTGTATGGTCTTGCCTGTATTCACGATGGTCTTGGTTTGAGGGCGCATTGACCAATGATGTATTGCCCGGAGGCCGAGGGGTTGACCTGCGGCTAAAACCACTGACGCAATCACTGACGCAATCACTGACGCAATCACTGACTAATGACTGCAAATAAAGTAAAGATTCCCACTTACAGTGGGGCTAACGAAGCAGCATTTACTCATTTCCGGTACACGTTGGTTTAGACTAGGGGTCGGCAACTTGGGAACGCGTGCAAGACTTGGCACGCAGAGCGACTTTCAATGGCACGAGAAAGACCTTGTACACATTGCCTAATAATAAAAAAAAAGATTCGTGGCAAACGCAGACAAAGAAATAATAGAAGTAATAGAATCAATATACATTTATGTGGCACAAACTACAGAATCAATATAAATGTACGTGGCACAAACTACAGAATCAATATAAATTTATGTGGCACAAACTACAGAATCAATATAAATTTATGTGACACAAACTACAGAATCAATATAAATTTATGTAGCATAAACTACAGATTCAATATAAATTTATGTGGCACAAACTACAGATTCAATATAAATTTATATGGCACAAACTACGGAATCAATATACATTTATGTGGCACAAACTCTAGCAATAAAAATACATTTTCTTTTCTGTGACCAAGTTGAAATGACAGTGACGGAGAGGTTACTGACCCCCTCCATAATTACCAACCGCCCTCATCCTTGCCGCCCCACCCCTCCACTCCCCCCCCCTTCCACACCACTCGATCTTTCAACTCAGTCCACCTCATTAGCCATTATTTCCATGTGACCATGTGTGACACAGCAGATAGAAAAGGGCCACACACACACGACTACACATACACACATAAATTGTGTACCGGACTCTTGAAGCACACACTAACGACGCCATTTTCTTTCTTGTTAGAAATTCTGGTGTGGAGGAGATGTGTCTGGGATGACATAGCATAGTGTCTGTGTGTGTGTGTGTCTGTGTGTCTGTCTGTGTGAGTGGACGGAAAAGGGAGGCGATAAGATGGTATGGCGCTATGAAATCAGGAGGTCAAACCTTTCAACGGCCCCGCGTCCCACCCCCTTACAAGACTGTCAGTGAATTTATTGGCGAGAGTCTCGTTTCCTTTAATTGATGAGTTACTTGGTAGGTGGTCGTACGGGAGAAAAATATCTCCCCTCCCCCTTTTCCCCAACCCACATCCTCCCCCACCCCACCCCGCACATCAAGACACAATCGGGCCCTTGTGTTTATCTCTACGGATGTCCAGGACATCCTGTGAGGGGGCCACTGGACGAGAAATCTTCCCATCCCCCCTGAAATCTATTGGGCCTTGCAAAAGTCTGGATCCATTATCAGGATAATTTGGCCGACCGGCCGACCACCCACCCCTTCTCTCTATTTTACTCCGACCCTCCCCTCCCCCACTCACTCCCTCCCTCTCTCCTTTCTTTCAGCGTTTTATTTTCTTGCCATCTATCTACAAGACATCCACAGGGGAAATAAAACTCACAGAAAAGACACGAGTATTACACGAGCCAGGGACAATTTTTAGAATATAACACGTGTCTCCGTTACGTCAGCGCTTTCCAAACTTTTGCTTTACATGATCTTTACATGCTTTACGTGATCTTTACATGCTTTACAAGATCTTGTTATTGTTCTACGTCTGATTCTTCCCATTTCTTTGTCAACGGCACTCGCCTTAAATAAGCAGATAGCAGATATTAATTCCTAAACAAGACAAGATAAGATTTCTAGATTGATCCAAACACAATGGAAATTTGACTTGACTATAGATTTCCCGTCTTTCAGAATCAATGAATACTATTTTAATTAAAGAAAAACTGAAATAACTATTGATAGTCAATGATAGGCCTACATGATATTATAGCGTAGCGGTATGAAATTTGTATATTTCTCAAATGTGATGAGTCATTCTAATACGAACGTATACATCCGGTCCTCGTCAGTTTCATGTGAGAATGTACTTGTATTTTTGGTCATTTGTCACTTCCTGGTAGTTGAGTTTTGGAATTGGGGGGAAAAGATGGGGGGGAGGGGGTGGAAGAGATATTACTTCAGGTAAATGTTTGGCGACACAAAGTGATATGTCCAAACTACAACAACTACACGTTACCTTAATTAGAGGAAGAGATCTTATCTATGGTTGTTGTTGGCTTACATTAGTCTCGTGATACGACGAAATTTAGTGTGCCCTTGGGGAGTGTGCGCTCATGGCCTTGCAGCTTCTGCTGTGACTGTACAAGCCCACACGTGAGTGACAGTCTTTATATAGGGCAGCATTAGTCATTGGGTTAGTGCAGGGGTCGGCAACCTGCGGCTCTTTCGATGTCAAGATGCGGCTCTCCAGTTCCATGAGCAAATATTAATAATTCTATTATTTTATTTTCATAGCTCATAAAAAAATACTGCAAAAAAAATATACACAAATACTGCAATCATGATAAAAACGCTCAACAGAAAACAGTGAGAATAGGTGGAGTAGAGAGTAGGCGGACAGCTGACTGCCGCCAGTCACCACTACTACCCAGCCAGCCATCCAGCGAACGGTAGTGTCCAGTCTTCAGAAGGGCATATGGTAAAATGAAGAGAGGAACTGGAGAAGAAAATGGAGAATTTAATCAGGATTGGACGGATTCGTTTGCGTTCATACGCAACACAGATGGCCGTCAGACTTGTCTCATTTGCCAAGACCAAGAAAAACTTGCACTCAATAAGAAGTCAAATTTGGAGAGGCACTTCACTACAAAACATACCCAATTTGCTGCTAAATATCCAATCCAATCTTCTTCAGTTCCTCTCGTAATTTTACCAAGCATTTTAGCTCAAGCAAGAAGCAAAACGTTTCAATACGTTACCACTGGAAAGTCATCGCCCTTTATTGTGCAGAAGTAGGTCAGCATTTTGGCTTTCTTTTTCTTCAAGAAATTCCTTAACTGGTGATGGTAGAGTGCTTTTGCCAAAATGAACTTGGTAATTAAGAGCATTTACAGTTTTGCTTCTTGCTTGAGTGAAATAAAAACATTCTTTAATGAAAAAGGCATTGTCCATCCCGAATTGAAAGAAGACAAATGGCTGCAAAAATTCAACTTCATGGTGGATATCACAAAGAAACTAAATGAGCTAAATGTAAAACTGCAAGGTAATGGAAATCCAGCATATGCTTGAAGAAGTGATTTGTTTCGAAAATACATTACTTCTTTTTTGAAAATCTGAAGCAATATCGCGATGAAACCAATGCAACTATTGACACAAATTACTTCAGCATAGCTATAAACATATTAATGATGGATGTATTCCCTTAGAGATTTGAACAATTCAAAACAAAAGCAAGTACTCTAGCGTCCATAGTAAATCATCTCAATACAAATGAGATCAACATTGAGCAATATGGAATTGATGCTGGTTCACTTCAAATGCAATTGCTGGATTTAAAATCCAAACACTTGTGAAGTGATAAAATCACAGGAGCAAATTAGAAGACCTGGAGGTCCAGAAAAGCATGCACGTCGCGCTGCACAACTGGGCAGCTCTAAAAGAAATGCCGCGAGTTGAGGCACTCATAAGACGCAATAATCTTCTTTATAGAAGGAGCGACTGTAATGTTAAGCTCAGAAGATAAGATATTTGACGCATGGAATAGTCTTTCAGAATGCTACAGTAAGGTTAAGAAGTTGGCATTTGGCCATCTGGCGATCTTCGATCAACATGTTCGTGGCGATCGAGCGTTCTCTTGCATGAATATAATAGAAAGTAAAGTAAGAAGCCAACTAACAAATAACAATCTAGAGGCTTGAAACTGAAAACCACAAGTTATGAGCCAGATTTAACCAAACTTTCAAAAGACATGCAAGGCCAATGCTCTCACTGTAACTATCTATTATTCAATAATTATAGTTATATAATTTGATTACTTATTTTAATATTCTAGCAAAGCTAGCTTAAATACTTTAATATGTTTTGTGCGAAACATATGTATGTTTTTATATGAATAAATATAAATTCATATTTAAAGCTATTTATTTAAAAAAAATATCAAATTTATATAGTTTATTATTATCCTAATCAAATACCATTATATTGAAACAAAAATTTTAGTGGCTCTTTAAAAACTCGGACATTTTGTAAATTGTAACTTTTGGCTCTTCCGTCACAAAAGGTTGCCGACCCCTGGGTTAGTGTAATCCTATAAAGGGATGGTTGTGTAAGTTCTTAACGACATACTGGAGAATAGGAATTGTTGCGCGTAGTAACTAAAATCACAACAAAAACACCGACTCTAAAATTCGTTACATGACGAAGATATCAAGGCCAGAATAGGGAAAGCGAGACATGCCTTCACCACACTGAGGCCAGTCTGGAGGCCAACAGCCCTGTCTATCCGAAATAAATTACGAATCTTTAATACGAACGCAAAGCCAGTGCTTCTCTATGGCTCGGAGACCTGGAGAGTCGTTACCAACACCCTGAGCAATAAACTCTAAACCTTTGTCAACGGCTGCCTCCGCAACACACTAAAGATTCGGTGGACAGAAAATGTAAAGAACACCGACTTGTGGAGGCAAACAAAACCGGGACCTCATTGAAGAGCAGATCACACACATTCGATGCGTATAAATGAGAACTGGTCAGACTCGGACCACCTCACTGCCAATGCACCAGAAAATGAAACTTCGGTCCATACAGAATACACATCACCATGGGACGTAAATAAAAAGGGTATATGAGTATATGAGATTAATTTATAGTTTTGAATAAAAGGGCGAGAGGTCAAAGAGATGTCGACAAGATTAATAAAGATGCAAGACTATAAACTCGGACCACGGATGAGCGTAGGGCGCAATAATTTTTTTTACAGAAGGAGTGTCTGTAATATATAGCATAAGAATTGGGATGAGGTGCACAAAATAAATAAACGAGAGGAAATGAGTTAAATAAATGAGGTGGAGGCGATTTCTTATTTAAAAAAACAACAACAAAACAACGTAAGGACGACAATACTGACCTTCGAGTAAAAGTATCCACCGGTTGTGTCCTTCATATAATCCACTAGTTAAGACTTATCCAAAGTATATATGTCTTTGTATCCACATTTAGAAATAAAAACAAAAGAGTATATCCACTGGGTTATCCACAAAGATCATATAGTAAATACACCAAAAAAAAAGTCTTTTTTTTTCTAATTCTGGACGCAGTACTGAGTCACTACCGGTGTTTTAAAACCCAAATTCAAATCAGCCAATGACAGACTCGACAACCACAGCTAATCGGATTATAGACACATAGACGTATTGAGATGTATTATGTATATCAACAGTCTTGGCCTATCAATGAAATATGGCACATTAAAAAAAAAATTAGCGGAAGCTAAATCTATTAACCAATATAACATTTACCAACCGATGGCATAACATCCGTTTTGTTGTCAGTGAAATTGTAGACAATCTATTGGACGATATTGTGAGATATTTCTATATGCGTCATGGGGGATTTCACTAGGAATGGTATTTGACAAGAGTCGTTTCCAAATTTTCTACCTAAAAAAAAAATTGGGAAATAAAAAAAGGGGGAGTGGGTCAATCAAGGTAGACCTATAAGTACCTATAGCTAACAATTGATTGATTTTCCATCTGCCTTTAAGGCCAATGTTTACATTCAGGTTTTATTCCGTTTGTGGCGCTTGCTGTGGATGGGTGTGCTTTTCTTTCTTACGTCTTTTACTCTAGGGGGGCACTGCACTGGAAGCTTCGGGGAAACCCAAAATGTGAACCACTAAACATTAACAGTCCAAATCTATTACGTTCCATAAGGGGGGGGGGGTGGATGGGGTTATACACAAAATTCAATTAACTTTGATTGTGTCGTGAATTTACATTGAATGAAATCAACATTAATGATTTTACAGAAAAATCCCTGCAATCAGTCGAACCTTGATTCAAAAAGGGCTCGTAGGGAGTTGGTAGCCTATCTGTTTGAGAACCATTGCGTTATGATACTCAACAAGTCCAACCTGACTTCAATTTACGCTTCCAAAAAGGTCAAATTTCAGGTCATTATAATATAGTTTAAAAAAAAAAAAAAAAACAACTAACACGAGACACACCTGTTGTGACACACTCTATTGTCGTGGATGAATGATTTCCGGATATCGCCATAGCGAGTCATGCGTTTATAAATGAACAGTCACAATGGGGAAGTTCATTGAAACACTTTAACCAATACAATTCTTGGACACTTAACTTTTTTTTATATAGCATAATAGCGTTATGCTGTAGACTGTAGAGTTTAGACATTACACAAACATAGCCAATTGTATATGGGCGTCGAATGAGGGGTGGGGGGGGGGGTAAAGGTATGCTACATATTACAAGCCCGCTACTTTAGTAATCGGCATGCCATATTCATACAATTTGAATGTTTAGTCAACTTTAGTTGTATGGCTATGTAGTGTATGGTCTATGAGGCAGCATAACCTTAAACTTGTTTGCCGATCATGTGTAGGCTATAGGCCTATATTTACAATTTTAAGACATGGATGACATACCACTGTATTACATTATTTCATTATTTTTATGATATTCATGCATCGTGTAGGCCTACAGTCTACACTACAGAGTCAAATATGTGTCCATTTTTAACAATTAATATTTTTCCTACGTTTTAAGCTAATTAGGGCCTACCCATTTGTTTCTGCAATTATTACTAACTATTTAGGCCTAGGCCTATATTAGACTCTAGTTTATTGGTTATTCTGAAGTTATTCATTAGTTTTAGTAAAGGATTAAATTACTGTTATTTGGGCATATTGCCTATTGTTTTTAAAGCATTTCGATTTATATTTATTTATTTTTTTAAATTATTATTTAAAACATTATTGAATTATTGCATTAGGCCTTAGCCTATGTGAGTTCTAAGCTCTATATAGTATATAGTGACTACAGACGATAGTCTAAGTCTGATTCTAATGACAAATGACAATTTATTATTATAAGTATAAGTTATAAGTTATAAGGCTATAAGTTGCTATAAGCCATAAGGCCTTTATATTTTTTTATTAATATTCCTTGAACTCAAATTGTATTCAACGCTTAGACCTACCTTAGTTTTCATTGAGTTTTCAATCATAATTTTTTTTTAAAGCCCATCTGGCTACTAGTAAAAACAATCACATTGATTCCGTCTCTTTATTGTAGTTTTTTGATCCCTCCCCACACAGTCACACACAACACGAAACTCCCAATTTGAAATAAACACGACAAATCAGCTACATAAATCACACACGAAATATCACGGAGGGAAAAAATACACACATTTTATTTTGCTGAGTTAGTATTTTGAAAAGCTTCAATCAATTGTCGAGTCTATAATCTAGATCTAGACTAGATATTTTCTTTTAATACAGATATCCACAGCCAGTCCTCAGCATCGATAAAAAAAACGTCCTCGTTTTAAAAATCCCACTCGACTTAGCCTCGACGTTTTTTTCGAGTCGCTACACAGGCGCACGCTCGACACGGGAGGCGGATGGGGGGGGGGGGGAAGTGTTGGAAGGGTTAACGGGCGGATAAATACACACACACACGCAGACACACACACACACACACAAGCGCCGCGGCTCCGCCACAACATTCATTCATGTGTTTAGAAAAAAAAAATATGTTGTAACTCCTCCTCCGATCCTCTTCTCCTCCTCCTCTGGTCCCCCACCTCCCCCTCCTCCCACGCTAGACGTCCCTCTCTCACCTACTCCTTCACGCTCCCCCCTCCCTCCTCACAAGGAATCAATCATAAAGGCGAATCGCCGTCCACAAGTAGAGCTAGACTATCACTTGGTATAGTATAAATTCAATATTGAAATATAAGACTTAGGCCTACAAACTTCCTTATATAATATATAGAAAAGAAATAAAAATACTATTCACACATTTTTAACTTGGTGTACATTCTATATTTACTTTAATTTTAAAATTAATTTTTCGAATAATTCAAACGCATAAAGACTCTAATGTTAGAGATTAAGTAAAGTAAAGTAGGCCTATCCCATCGGACCAAAACGATCCCAGGGCTGATGAAGCAGGGTTCACCATTTGTAATAATGACATAACATAGACCAGGGGTCTCCAAACTACGGCCCGCGAGCCAGATGCGGCCAATCCTATGCGGCCCGCGAGGCCCTCTCATCCGGCCCGTGGAAACCTTTTTCTTTACGAAATAAATTACGGAAATGCTTATGTATCCTGCCCAGATCAGCCGACGCTTACGTGGACGTTATGTTTTTACCATTCCCACTAATACAGCTGTTCATGCATGTAGTGTATCAATTTTAAATATAACTAAATATGCCCTACAATAGTATTAAATGAATAATTAAAAACAACATCCGCGTTTTGATTCTTCTTTTATTCAAACCTCAAGTGTGCAGTCGGCCCCCGAACTGCTGTTTGATAGTTAATGTGGCCCTTGGGCTGAAAAGTTTGAAAACCCCTGACATAGACTATTGCGTTTATAAATTTTTTTTAGATCTAAATATAAATATAATGATTAGGCTATTATAACTGTTGGGCTTACATTTCGTTAGATATTTTTTTTACAGATAATCTATATCCTTTAGTTATTAAGTCGCTCATAGAAAGCACGATTGTATGGCCCTAGATCTATATAGAAAACGTTAAATAAAAATGAATAAAAGAAAGATGGAAAGACTAAGCAGGGGTCGGGAGTCGGGAACCTATTTCTCGCGAGCCAGATGTGGCTCTATTGATGGCTGCATCTAGCTCGTAGACAAATGTATGATTCTGAAAGAAAATGTTTCTTTAGACTCCTTTGATCTACATATTAATTGCATATCAATATTTCATTCTACAAATGAGCTAAAGTCTACTACAGCTCAGCATCAGAAGTGGTAGGCCCTAAAGGAGATCAACTCCGCTGACCTAAAAGACAGAAAAATACCAACCCTGCATTCATTGTAATTAAAGGGAAATAACTCTTGCACACATTTACTTAAATTTTTAGTTTTAAACATAAAGTATGGCTCTCGCAGAATTACTTTTCAAAATATGTGGTGTCCATGGCTCTCTCAGACAAAAAGGTTCCCGACCCCTGGACTAAGGAATGCGATTTAAAAAAAACAACTCAATCTACCAATTATATATAGTCTGTAATAATATATAGTATATATAAACTTCAGAAATTCGTTGTATGCTTTTTTATCAAATCGAGAAGTCGAATATGTCCCTATAAGGCAACAAACAACAACACAGATCTGAGTGGGGAAAAAACAACATATAAGCAGTCACAGCTCCGACCGACCCAACTCTCCTTTAGTCCCTTCCGTATATAGAACACGGACACAACGACACCCCCAAGCACACTTCGCTCCCCTTGATTATCATCTCGTCCTTAATAAGGGAGACAAACTCTTAGGCTAGCTACGAGTGCTGGGGGGGGGGGGGGGAGATGGTGGAGGCGAAAAAAATAAAAATGGAAGAAAAAAGAAAAACAAAAAAACGTGGGCCTGCGTCGCATGGCCCACAAAGTAGTAAGGAAATGGAAAAAGCTAGCAAACGATTTTAACAGCGTAGTGGGTAGAGGGCAAAGGTCACGTCACGCTTCATTGAAATCAGAAACTTGCGAAGAGAAGAAAAAAACAAAGAAGAAAAAGCAAACTAGAGCGTGGGACTGGGCGCGGCATGAGAGAGAGGGGGGCAAGAGGCAGCGGGGCGTCGATGGATTTTGTAGACATTGTCCATCAAACTTCACTCAGGCATTCCTCCTGGAGTGCGTTGGCAGGACCGACACCCGTGGATTAAGGAATCTCAGACAGGCGCACTGAATACTAGGCTACTTCTAGGCGTTCTTGTGGTGCTATCAACAATAATCTTTTGGAAAAAGTCAAGAGTAATATAAAAAAAAATGACAATCGAAAGAAACCGGAAAATAATAAACAACACAAACTGCCATGTTTTTTGAATTAATATGTCTTGTTGTCCTGTTGTCCTCATTGTAATGTTCAATATGAATGTATTGTTGCTGTGTTTTTATTTTTCAATTAGTCCACGCTATTGGTGACTTAGTCCTCTTGAATAATTTCTCCAGTTTAACTCAAAATGACATTAGTTTAGGCGCGCCTTCAGACCGGTCAAGCGAATCAGTTAGCGTTGGTAAGGTGTGTGGGGGGGGGGGATTTTTGAAGACTCGGCGTTGTGTTTATGTCGGCTCTACTCTCTTTGGCTCGATAATCGATAAGCGAAGCTAACTAACTATAACCCAGCGAGCACACCACGTCGTATCGACGGCGAAAAGACGTGGAAACCATGAAAACACGTGTAAACCACGTTTTTTCCCCGTCGATGCGACGTAGTGTGCCTGCTGGGTAGCTAACTAACTAACTAACTGACTAACTGACTGACGTGAAATTCTACAGGCCGTGTGAATTGTGGTCGCTAATCATTAAGTTAAAAGTATCATTTGTTTTTAAGACGTCATCAATTTTACCCACCTCTAGCCGTAGTCCTCTCAGCCGCGCCCTCCCACCTCCGCTGGCGCCCCCTACCCCCAACTGTCATCACAGTAATTAAGTTTAATGGACATCTATTACAAACGTAATACGTTTTAAATGAGTAAGCGTCGCACTTCTTCACAGGCGAATCACTCATCACAACCACCTGCAGCTCAGAAAACATTACGCCAACGTATCCGTGCGCGTCGCTTTACGAAATCACCCACTGACATCCATTTCGCATTCTTATACAACCTCCCTCCCTCCCTCTCTGCACGTAGTCCCTCCTCCTACCTTACCCCCCTCCCTCCCCCATTTCCAGTTTACGGGCATATCATCTTGGCCACCAATCATTCCTGAATTTATCAAGAAAATATGTTGCGGAATCAAATGATGTTAATGATGATGTATGAGAAATGTGCAGCGAGTTGGCTGTTTCGTTGATTGTGCGCCCCTATTTTCTATCTTACATATTACAGACGCCCCTTCTATAAATAATAATAGGCCTAATATTGCCTCCTCCGCTCATCCTGTGGTTTGAGTCTAGTCCTGCATTTCTATTAGAATTTGTGTCATTGTTTGAGTGTATGTTTGTGTGTAAAAGAGAGAGTCTACGAGTGTGTGCGTGTCAGAGTGGAGAAAACAAAGGGAGAAAGGGGGAGGGCAGAGTAGCAGGGCGAATGGGGAAACGGGTTGCCCAGCTAAGTCTGACGCCACAGGGGGCCCTACACTAAGAAATAAATGAAGCTGACGGCCTCGTGACATCTAAGTCCAAGACAGGCCATAAAATGCCAATTCAGTGTTAAAGGCAACAACAGGTGATATGGATTTACTCTGGTTGAAAATTGCGGAATTACTGCTAATGAGACGTTTAGGAACTTTATGACAAGGCATTCTTTTTGTTGTTATCTTATCTTATATATTATAGACGCTCCTTATGTCTTATCTTATCTTATATATTACAGACGCTCTTTCTATCTTATCTTATATATTACAGAGGCTCCTTCTATTAAGAAGATTATTGCGTACAACGCACTTTCGTTGTCTGAGTCTAGTCTTTCATTTGATTAGTGTTTTAAATGATGTTAAGTTACTGGTTTTCCTGGTTTGTTCAAGGCAACCCATTCCATGCCCGGATGCCACTCGGGAAGAAATAGTACTTATATGCAATTGTTCTTGCATAAGGATTCAATAAGGAATAATGCTTGTTAAAGACAATGAGTAACGGTTGAATGATTGGGCTCATTTAGATACCTCGACGACGGGGTTTCAGCCATTGTTACTGATGCATGAACACTATTAGTTTTTATTAAAAAAAAAGAAAAAGATTCCAGACAAATGCTCTAGACGATTGTACCTGACAACATAAAGAGCTTTTGGACGCTGTATGAATACATCAGGCCTATTTACTCACACTAGTCTTCTAATTCTATTCAATTAGATCCGGGTCTCCTGATATTTAATTTCCGGCTCCCCATTTCTTGGCTTCCGCGAAGAAGACTGCCATAATGGCGATGTTAATTGACAGAAATATTGTCTGTGTTAGACTGTGTTCACCTGTTCGTGTTTTCTTATACAGTATTGCTGGTGATTTATGATATAAAATCTACACTTATCATTCTTTCGAGTATTCTAGAGTGTTCTTCGTTTTGGACTTTGATGCAGAGGGGAAAAAAAAAGATCAACATTTTCTATACTGTTACTGTTATCGAATTTTGTCATTTTGTGATGACGTCACAGATGTAGAATTTTCCAAATTAAACATGGCGTGGTGGAAAAACAGTAGGCCTATTGATGTTAAGCAATATCTATTTTTTTTTTTACGTTCTTTTCAAAAGCTTATAGATAAAATGAGTTAATTAAGGTAGGCCTATATCTTATATTATATATTACAGACGTTCCTGCCTTCTCTAGAGAAGATCTTAGCGTCCGTGGTCTTGCATTTTGATTAGTGTTTTAAATGATGCTGCATTACTTTTTTTTTCAGGTAACCCATTCCATGCCCCACAATCCCCCTAGATTGCCGTGGCCAATGAAACTTGTGAACGCTACTTCACCGGCCCCATGGGTCATTTCGGCCGGACGGGATTACCGGTAGGCTACTTTATACTTTTGAACTGGACTCCACCCTAAAACTGAAAAGAATAAAAAGACCCATTTGACTTCGGTTTCCGGACAGATTCCGTTTCAGCTTGGAAAATAAAACAGAATCTGGCAACGTAATGCAACCTTGACATTGCTGTGACGTAAACCAAAGTACACCCTAGACCCCCCACGCCCCACCATCCATCCACCCAATCTCCACCATCTTTAAAAAACGAAACATCTTAAATCATCCAGGAACCATAACTCCGACCCTGTTACATAAATCGATATAAAGCTTTCTTCTTTTTTTCTTTTATTTTTGCCTAGCCATACCAAAAAGAAAAAAACAAAATGAAACGAAAATAACGCTTGAAGAAATAGGAAACTTGAAAAACAAGAAAAGGAAAAAAAAGATCGAACGCGTGGGCCGTGGATGCATTAAAACCTAATTGTCGTCTAAATATTTATACACAAGTAGAAAAAACGCTTACAAAAAGGGAAGCCTTTTCTTTTTAAAGGGTCCAGTTTTTCTTTAAAAAAAAACAACAACCCAGCCTTATCAACATACACAAACAAAACATAAAAAGACTAAAGACAGTCTAGTTTTTGCTTTGTCGAGAAAAGAAGAAAGAAAAACCCACGTCTGCTGGGAGATGTAATTTTTTTTTCTTCTGGAATTACCTCCCCTGTGCGAGGAAAAGACAACTCCGTACTAGAGAGATAAACACAAGGGTAGATAAATCTATATTTAACGCAAAGATAGCGAGTGTGTGTATATTTGAGCAGGGATAGGGGATTGGTGGTTAGGCGGTAAGAAAAAAAAATTTCAATGGGTTGGATTAGGTTTTTATGAGGAATGGGACGAGGGGGGCAATGGTAAAGATACTAAAACTCGATGGCTGCTGTTTGGATCACGGCGTGTTATGCCTTACGTCATTATGCATGCAATGGTTTTCGATTGTCACTATTGACTGCTTTTGAAAGTGAAGTGGAGAGTAGTTAGTAAAAACTAAAGTTGTCGTTTTTTTAAAATTATTTTTCTGTAATTCCATTTTTACTTTAACTCAAGCAAAACACTTGGGGCCCTAGTTCAAGGTGTTTGGGAACATACATAAGGTTTGCAGAGTCATGCTACATCATACATCTTACATCATGCATCTTACATCATAGGCCTACATCTCAAATCGTACATCATACATCGCACATCATACATCTCACATCATACATCTCACACCATAAATCTCACATCATACACAGTGCCGTTGCTAGGGATTTGGGGTCCGGGGGGGGGGGGGGGGCTTGGCCTCTTTTGGGGCCCTTGCATTTGGACATTTGACATTATGACATAAGAAATAACCCATTCGGACACTACTTTGGGGGCCCCCCTCAAGTAGGAGCCCGGGGGGACTTTCAGATTTGGACCCCCCTCCCCCACCCCTAGCTACGCCACTGATCATACATCTCAGATAATAGGCCTACATCTCACATTATACATCTCACATCATTCATATCACATCATACATCTCACATTATACAAGTCACATCATGCATCACACATCTCACATCATACATCTCACATCATACATATCACATCATGCTTCTCACATCATGCATCTCACATCATGCATCTCACATCATACATCTCACATCATACATCTATTGGCACACCGATAACAGCAAACACATTACGGCATACAGTTAATATAATATATATATATATTCTAATGCCGCCTCTCATCCTCCTGTTTTCCCAGACAATTAATAATTCACACAGTTTAACTTAAACACAAAACCAAACCAAAACAAAACCACCGCGCCAATGTCCTGAACTAGACTCGTCCAAACCACCGCGCCAATGTCCTGAACTAGACTCGTCCAAACCACCGCGCCAATGTCCTGAACTAGACTCGTCCAAATCACCGCGCCAATGTACTGAACTAGACTCGTCCAAACCACCGCGCCAATGTACTGAACTAGACTCGTCCAAACCACCGCGCCAATGTCCTGAACTAGACTCGTTCTAATATTATAATCTAATGATAATGTCTAAGCGGGAGTTTTAAAAAAAGGGATGGTTTTGTGGTGGATGGAGTGCTGAGATGCAAACAGTGCCAATGATATCTTCATATGAACCCGCCTTTCTTCTTCAAGATGGGTCAGAAGAATAAAAAAAAAGAAAAGTTTGGAAAGATGGGAACAGAAGAAAGGGGAGGGGAGGGGAGGGCTGGGTTTGGAAGAGATCCAATGAGATTGAAGGACAGTTGAAATCGATTATGAAGTATCGCGAATCGCTATATTAGAATAATATCAGGAGAATCGTTGATAGAGGATATTACTTGAAGGTGTGCTGTATTTGTGCGTGTGACTATTTCTCTCTCTGTGTGTGTATGTCTGTGTGTGTTTGTGTGTGTGTGTGTGCGTGTACGTGTGTTTGTTGTGGCCAGTAGACGAGACAGACCAGCGTGTTGACTGGGTGAATGGAGAGATGAGTGCTTTGATTTCTGTTTGGTGAAACACACGAAAATAATTGTCGTGGTTTGAACAAATTGGGGTTAAACTTATCATGGAATAGTTTTAATATAAGTTTTAGTAGTAAAGTACCCCCGGACCAAATTGATCATATGGCCGGTGAAGCAGTGTTCACCAGTTTCAGTGGCAATAAAATATTACGGAAAGCGTAAGTAGGCCTAAAGTATGACTAATGTTAACTGAGAGCAATGCAGAGTAATCAAACACACTAAGTAGCTCAAGTAATGTTTCATAGTTTACATAAAAAAAATAATTTCAAGTAATAAAATATGTATTTACTTATTAAGTTTTATTTTAATAAATAACATAATCGTCAAAAATTACAGTTAATATTAAATTTACTAATTTATCAAAATTAAACAAACATATTAAGAAATATTAACTCAAAGTAAACAGCTGTTTTTTTTTATTTCCCTTTAATTAAATTAGTGTTGTCAAACTAGTTCTTTTTTTTTTTTAAATAATTCATATTTTTTTATTAATAGTTATAAAAAATTAAATGGTAAGGTATTTAATTTCTAGAACAAATTTTTTTTACTTTTTCTCCCTTGCTTAGATTTTTGTATATAAAGAAAGCATGACGCCAATGGCTTATAGAACCAGGTAACCAAGAACCATATTCCTGGCTAACTTGGAGTTGTCAAGGACCCGATTCGGATAAGACCACAAACCCAGTTCCAGTTCTTATTGCCAGATCCAACTTTTTTAACAAACTTTTCAACAAATATAACTATATATATATATATTGTGTGTGGACTCCGCTTACCATTGGTTAATTGGATGACACGTGACCTTATTGCCTCATATTATTATACTTCTGCGATCTTGCCTTCTCCTCCCTAGCTGAGTGGTTGGCGTCCTTAACTGCCATGACCTTGGTTCAATTCCCCACTGTTTTTTTTTTAAATTTTTCTACTTTGTATTAATTTAGATTAATACTATTTTTTTTTAAAGATTGTAAAGATTTTCAGGACTTAAAGCTTTCCTAATATGTTTTCAGAAAGTAAAATCTAATAATTATATTTTAGACGCATGCGGGAGACGGGTGTTCGATTCTCAGCCTCTCAGCCAAGGATAGTCCAAACTTTTGTAAAATAAAAAATAATGCCATTTTTAACCCGATTAAAATATTTATTTGAAATTCCTTTCCTTAATGTTTTCAGTAAATAATAAATATATTTATATATTTGTAATTATTAAAGCATTAAAACGTTTATTAATACAATTTTCGCTATGCACTAAAATGAAAAAAAAAGGAAAAATTCATCATCAATATACATATTTACTGTTATATTGTTTATGTATATAGACCTATTGGTAAATTTATTTATTTATATGTTTGTTCGCCATTGGCTCCAGGCCGTTTGACCTATCGGCACAAAAGTTAAATTTATAAATTGGAAACGTCCTCCAATTTTTTTTATTATTATATAGACTAATCAATATTGCATAATTCGTTAATATTTGTTTTTAAATAAACTTAGGCTTATTACTAATCACCGTATGTTAAGGTTTTTAAAAGAGTGCAATTTCAGAATGACCTCCCTTCGAAATGTTTTCTATAAAAAAAAAAAAAGAACAAAAACTAAATACCGAAAGATAGCCCACGTTCCCACTACAGTTTGTATTGTAATAGTGTTTTTTTTTTATCTTTCTCTTTTAACAAAAAACCTTGTAATCATTCGTTTCTCCGTCATTTTGACGGGCATAACCACTAGTAGGCTATTATTATAATTAGATCTAATTATGTGTCGTTCATTATAATAATAATAATTGTTTATATAGCGCTTCTATCCATGCTATTTTATAGCATGCTCAGTGCGCTCTAGAAGATTATTACGTCCCAAAACTCCTTCAGGGCGGCAGGGATCAGTCGGTGGCAGGGATAGAACCCGTGACCTGTCAGCTGGTTTTTGGTTGACAGTCCGGTGAACTAACAGCGGCACCAGCCGGCTTCACGTCATTAAGACGTCACAAGGCTATGTTTGGTTTATTATTATGTCACGAGATTTTGTGTCGATCATTATTACGCCACGAGATCATGTGTGGCTCATTATTACGTCACGCGGTTATGTGTTGTTCATTGTGACGTCACGGCGTTATGTGTTGTTCGGTATGCCGTTATTAGATTATGTGCAGTTCTCTACGATGACATAATATGTGTATGAAAAAGAAAAGAAAAACTCTTTATTTCCTTTCCGTCCAACAGCTACAGTTCGTTCATAAAGATTGCAGCTAAAACGAAAACTATTGGTTTAAAAAATGGAAAAACGAACAACAACTCAATTACCTTGTCCTGGACAGTATTTGAAAGTTATCGTCCTTGTTGCTGATAACAGCACACACAAAAACAAAAGTTAATTATCCCCCGCAGATTGTGTTACCCTGCGCCCTCCCACCCCCTACCCTGCGCCCTGTTTCCCCCATCTCCCTCGCAACAAAACACCCTTCAATCTCCAGGTTTGATAAATGAACTCCCCCCCTTGAGGCCATGCTCAAATTGGAAGTTTTGCAGACGACATTCAGCAATCTACTGCCCTGGAGTCGCCCCCTTTCCTTTTTCTTTATCCCCTACCCACTAGCTTGTCTGCCAGATCGGACTAAAAGCAAAAAGCGGGAACCGAGCCCTCAACTGTATTAAATATAGTCAAACATCGGTTTTCGTACATTTTTTGGCGCACAAAAAAAATATTTTTGTTTTTTTTCTTGGTAGATTGATTCGGATTTCTTCTAGACCAGGGGTCGGCAACGTTTTGATAATAGAGTGCCAAAGTAGGATTTCTAATTCATTCATCGTGCCAACAGAGTAGGCCTACAGTCATCCTGTTCTAGCACTCCATTTTTTGTATAAGAGACATGATTTATTGCTTTCTGTGGAATTCCGCGTGCCATTGAAAATCTCCCTGCGTGCCAAGTCTGGCACGCGTGCCGTAGGTTGCCGATCCCTGTAATCTTGACTACTTCGCAGCTGGTCCTCCAGTCAAAACAATGTAAGCTACTCACTCCAGTTAGTGTTTTAAAACCATAAGGTCCTTGTGGACGGGAGAGAGAGGGGTGACGGAATACCGACAAAAAACGAGGATTGACCCTATACTCATATATTCAAATGTTTTCACGTTATGTTTGATTACAAGTAAACTATTTAATTTACTTTAGATTTCTGCCTTCAGGCGGCCAGTGAAAGGCGGAGTTCACTTTAGTGATACTTGTATCTTTCATCTCACTGCCCATCACTCCCCTTCCCTGCCCAGCCCCGCTACCCAGTTTATCCCAATTAATGAATTCAGGACGTTATAAATTATTCATTCGTTGGCAACAGAAATGAGATCAAGTACACATCTGACTTCATGTTTACAATTGCAAAGTCCATAATCTTTTTTATCTCAAAGCTCGAAGTTATTAAGGGAACATTTTTTTTGTGTGCGAATCTGAACAAATTGAAAATATTCATGAATATTTATGGCCTAAAAGTTCATTGCCTTTTTTTTTTTAAATTGATGGATAACATATAATATTATAGGTAGGCTACAGCCCGGTAGCTATTATTTATAACAATAACAAACTCAGTATGTTTGCGTGTTTAGAAAAAAATAATGTATTGTTATCGAAAGTCGCTTTAATAAAGATAGGATGTTAGAACATTATGAAATAAAAGACAAGTAGAACATTACGAAGTGTAGGATACTAGAGTCTAGAACATTATGAAGTATAAGATGGAAGAACAAAATTATTATAATAATCAAAAGAAGCATTATGGACGCTCTATCGCGTTATATCTAAATATATATATATACATATATATATATATATATATATATATATATATATATATATATATATATATATATAAAGCTCTGTGTTTGTGTTTTACCAATCAAATTGGTTTATTTAAAGACACGTGAACTTATTGCCTCATATTTCACATTTGCAATTTGACTTAGCACATGTGTCCTCGCTAGCTGTGAGGATAACGTATATAAGTACTCTTTCTTCCCGAGCATTCGGGCATGGAATGGGTTGCCTGAACAAACCAGGAAAACCAGTAACCTAACATCATTTAAAACATTAATAAAAATGCAAGACTAGACTCGGACCACGGATGAGCGTAGGACGCAATAATCTTCTCTATAGAAGGAGCGTCTGTAATGTATAAGATAATACTGCTATGTGGTCCTCCAGGGTTCGATTCTCTAGTTAGTCTATTCGTTTTTTTTTTCTACATTTTTTTAATTTTCAATTGATATTAATTTTAAAAAAAGATTGGGCTACGCCGAGGAATTTAGCTTTTTGTTAAATAAAAAAAACTGCCTATTTATTTTTACCCGATTACAATATTTAGTTTAAATAGCTTTTCTAAATGTCTTCAGTAAAAAAAATATATAAATAACTATTAGATCTAGAATCTAGACCTACATCTTTCTGTTCATTCAAGATCATTGTAGGTTATACAATTTTAAATCTGTAGCTTATACAGGCTTGTTTTATTTTCCCCTCGGTCAACGCCGGGGAATTTAGCTTGTAATGAATACGACTACTAAAGTTAGGCAACGTATCTATATATATATATATATATAATATGTATAGTGTTGTTGTTGTTTTTTTTAGCTCTTTAACCCTTTAAGCTCTACCCAATCCCTTCTATCTTCTATCCTTGTAAATGCTGAGCATGAGAGAGTTAAATCTTCTCACAAGCTTCCTTATCTTCTTATCTTATAACTTAAAGACGGGGGCTTCTTGTGAAATTATTACTGCGTCCTTCGCATATCTGTGGTTTAATTCTAATGTGAATTTTAAAAAAATAAAAATCTATATTGATGTTTTCTTTGATTAGTTCAGACAACCCATTCCATTGCTAAAATTTTCAGTTCAGATGTGAGAGAACTTATTTATTCAATGATTTAGTCCTTGGGTGTAAAATATACACGGTAAAGAACAATGTTTTTCAACATGATCACCATTATGGCTGCTATTTACTTAGCTACGTCATCTAGATACCTAAGCCACGCCTATTGCAAATGCTCTATTGTCTCGCGTAAGCAAGTTGCTTAATTGGGATTAATGGTTAAGATAAATCTCCACAGCTAGAGATCGATGCCGGATTATTACAGAAGACTCAACTTCTACATTCAGAGGGCTCTATAAATTAACCCCCCCCCACACACACACACACACGCACACTCCCTATAAAACAATCGTAAACATAGCAAAATTATATTAAAAAAGGGCTTCAGCATAAATTAAGGCATGCTCTATCCGCAACTGTAAGGTAGTTATAAAAACAACTAAAAACATGTTTATTTATAGCGTGAGCACTAGACAGTGTCAAGATGTAAAGCTGAGACCCCCCCCCCCCCCACCTTACCGAACTGACTACATGAAGTGTTTCCGCAATGCAGCACTTGTCACTGACTGCCACCACCGTCATCATAATCAACGACAACAACAATAACACCAAACAAACAAGCCACGCCCTAATGTGTTGGCATGGACATATACAAGGGCAATGATATAGACTTAGAGAAGAAGTAGGCCTACATCCAACTCACTGAACACTGTACACTTGTTGACCCCTGTCCATCCAGCAATCACCACAACCACCCCTTGTTGTCCTTCCTTTGCTGATTATATTAACACATAAAATTTTTGAACACATTACATTTTGAACACATTACATTTTGAACACATTACTTATATTTTCGACACATTACAATTTGATCACATTACATTTTGAGCACATTACATTTTGAACTCATTACTTTTTAACACATTACCTTTTGAACACATTACATTTTAAACACATTGCTTTGTATTCCTTGCACATAGTAAATCATTCTGCAGTCCAAATATTTATGTTGTAAGATAAAAATCTCAACCGATGCCGCGGCGATATCCCATTTCTTCTTGTTTTTTTGTTTTTTTTAAACCAACCAACACAGAAGACAAACGGACGCGGGAGATTTACCCGCGAACGCATCGGATTCTCCCGAAGTAATTATCTCCGGGGATTTACGGCCGAGAGGAGATATCGAAACTTCCCCCCTCCCCAAAGAAAACAAATCCACGAATTTACCGAAAAGAAACGGAGTAAGAAGGTTGACCTAGTTGAAATGTGTGTGTGTGTGTGTGTGTGTGTGTGTGTGTGTGTGTACATTCCAGAGTTTTCATGCGTACACCCCGGGGGCAAAAGATCTCAGACTAAATGTTAACACCGACTAGTACTCACGATCAGCAAAAGAAAAAGGCGTTGATCGCTCGTCCCTTAAATCCCATTTTTTTTCTCCACCGTGGCGCCTCGCACGACCCTCCACCACGAACTTCCTCCACATTATCTCAATTTCTGCTCAATTCTATGCCCAAAAGCCTTCGGGGGCTACAAGACAGAACGTGTGTGTTCTGTTTACACTGGAGGAGACGGCGCTTGTGTGTGGGGGGCATGAACTACGAACGATTTTTCCCCCACTAAAACCCCCTTGCAATAATTGTAAATCTCAAGCCCTAAATCAGAGATCGGCAACCAACGGCACGCGCGATATACATGGCACGCATAGCGATTTTCAATGACACGCAGAAGTTCCCAATGAAGGCGATTCATGTCTCTTCTACAAGAAAAGAGGAAGGTAACTTTAAGGCTGTTAACCCTTATAGTCCCGGGCGCGTATATAGCGGAACTGAAGGCAGCATAGATAGAAGTAGGTCGGTACGGGAAGGGTTAAGAGCCTGTAGAAATCCTACTTTGGCACAACATTATGAAAATGTAACACAGAGTCTTCCTATCATCCACTATGAAACCCCGTTGTTGTTTTAAAGACCATTTGGTATTCTTTCTCAAAATCCACATTTTCTCGTTAAGCCAAAGTAAGATATTTGGTCGTATCTTATCTTATAAATTACAGACGCTCCTTCTATAAAGAAGATTATTGCGTCCTACATGGTTCCTTGGTCTGAGTATAGTCTTGCATTTTTATTAGTGTTTTAAATGATGTTAAATTTCTAGTTTTCCTGTTGTTTTTTCGGGCAACCCATTCCAAGCCCGCATGCCACTCGGGAAGAAAGAGGAGGCTACTTATATACATTTGTTCTCGCATAAGGGATAAGGAAAGTGCTTTTGTCTATATGTTTATCTGACGATAGAGCGCTGGAATTTTATTACGCAAAACTTGGGTTCGAATCCTGGTAATCAAACCAGAAGTTTTCCACGATTCTATGCCCCGGGGAGGAAAAAGTCTTTGACTCTGGTGTGCCCCGGCCAAAGTAACAGGTGAACTCTGCCTTAGTAAGGGTGTCTGGACAAGTCTTTTGTTTGGGATCCGCTGGCGTAAACTGCCCTCAACTGACCCATTCTAATCAATAAAGTCCCCACCACCTCCCACCTCTCCCCTGCCACTTTAATTAGTGCCACCGCTGTTTTGTCTGATGGACTTTTCATTCCAGCCACGGTGTCGGAATGGCAGAGAAAGATGAGGATGGATTCCGATTCTTTTTTTTTACCAACGTGTGTTCATTATGGTAACGCCTAGTAATTGACTAGCTCTAGTGGCAGAGATTAAAAGGGTCACGGGAAGTCACGCCCTTTGACCCCCTCCTCTCTTTTATTCTTTTTGGAACTTTGTATGAAAGTTTTTTTAAAGCTGTTTGTATTATCACGCTTGACCCAAACACCCGAATGCCGTATGCAAGGTCAAGGCTTTTAATTTTTTTTTTCCACTGTATTAATAGATGACCGGGTCACGAGAGGCCCGGTTGGTCCAGTGGTTAGTACCCCGGGGTGTCAACGTGAATGACCTGGGTTCTAATCTTGCTTCTCCGTTCTATCCCTGCCCACCTCGCAGAAGGTTTGGGCAAAAAAGACGTTAACAGTTTTCTTCCCAGAGAGAAAGGTCTTTAAGTTATCAGACAGAAGACATTAACAGCACAAGTCTGCATAGATAGATAGATCGGTGTTTAGATACCGGTACAAATATTAATAGATGTATTGGTTAATGATAATAGATGTAGATAGACTGGTGACTTATTGATAGATTGGTGACTTATTGATAGATTGGTGACTTATTGATAGATTGGTGACTTATTGATAGATTGGTGACTTATTGATAGATTGGTGACTTATTGATAGATTGGTGACTTATTGATAGATTGGTGACTTATTGATAGATTGGTGACTTATTGATAGATTGGTGACTTATTGATAGATTGGTGACTTATTGATAGATTGGTGACTTATTGATAGATTGGTGACTTATTGATAGATTGGTGACTTATTGATAGATTGGTGACTTATTGATAGATTGGTGACTTATTGATAGATTGGTGACTTATTGATAGATTGGTGACTTATTGATAGATTGGTGACTTATTGATAGATTGGTGACTTATTGATAGATTGGTGACTTATTGATAGATTGGTGACTTATTGATAGATTGGTGACTTATTGATAGATTGGTGACTTATTGATAGATTGGTGACTTATTGATAGATAGATAGATAGATAGATAGATACACAAATAGATAGATAGACAGATATTATGTAGATTCATGGATTGATAGACAAGATTATTTTAAGACGTAGGCCTACAAAAGAACACAAATAATCAATGTGGTCCTACAAAACTAAAAACATTTTTATTACATAGCGTTGTATAACCATTCGACACTGTTGCAGGCCCTAACTTCCTTTAAACCTTAAATTCAACCAAACGAACTACAGTCTAAGAGATCCTGAACTGTGGACAGGATATACATACCGTTGGCCAATTACCACACCAATCTCAGACTGGGGGGGAGGGGGTGAAAAGTAAGTAAAATGATTGATTTGGTGGCAGTGTTCCGCACGATTAGCCTACATTAATTAACTGCTTTACTTGTAGTTTGGTGGGCAACCCAGCGGGCATACCACGTCGTATCGACGGGGGGGGGGGGGGGGGAAAACGTGAAAACGACGTAAACACGTGAAATACACGTGGAAATGGCGCTGCTCTTTCGATACAAGTTAAAATTCATAATAAAACAAAAGAAAAGAAACGAAATAGTAAAATATGATTCCCACCTGTGGCAGCTTAACCCTTACAGTCCCGGGCGCGTATATAGCGGAACTGAAGGCAGCATAGATAGAAGTAGGTCGGTACGGGAAGGGTTAAGAACTTCAATAGAGTCATTGAAATAAAAACAAACATTAGACCAGTCAGCAATTATTGCGTTTGAAATTAAACACATAAAAAGAATGGCCTTCGGTTAAGGAATGCCTAAACGGCCTTGTAATCACTTTGAATGTAATGTAGGTCATGGTAGACTTGAAAAATAAATTATAGGAACAGAGAAGAACTGTTACGTAACGTTTTCAAAATCCTTCCCCTTCCCACCACACACGCACACACACACACACACACACACACACACACAGACCTTAACCCAATTAATACATCATTTTTTCTTCAATGTTTAACCCTTACAGTCCCGGGCGCGTATATAGCGGAACTGAAGGCAGCATAGATAGAAGTAGGTCGGTACGGGAAGGGTTAATAATAGATCCCTGCCTTGACTCTTGTTATTGTTCATAATATGTTGTTGTTTTCTACTTTGAACAATATCATTCATATGTCTTTCCAGAGGAATAGTTAGTGAATATTGAAGCAAATTGTTATAACAAATACAATGTTATCCACTATAATCAATGTACGCTATGCATTACATTATTACATTATAGCTGTTTGTTTACATTATCACGTGTTAAAATCTTGAAAAAAATTAACTGGGCTATTTCGGGTTTTTAAACATATGGTTTGGGGGGAAGGGGGGCAATTTGTTCCATCCGTAACGAAAGAGTTAGTAATATCTTTATTATCTCCATATTATTTTTTTATTTATTTTATTAACTACACGTGTTAAATGCATTTTGAATATTATAACCATTTTAATCGTCTGATTGACAGCGAGAGAAAGAGAGAGAGAGTATGGAGTGCGTGTGTGTAAGAGAGAGAGAGAGAGAGGGAGAGAGAGAGAGAGGGAGAGAGAGAGAGACAGGGGTAATAGAGAAAGTGAGTTATTTGATTAATTACAGATGTCACAAATCTAAAAATAAAACTATCTGTAGTATCCCATTATCCATAGTTACGTTATGGAATGACGGAATGACGGATGTAGCTTTACATTTCATGCATTTCTCAATGTTGTAAAAAGATCTCTTCAATACTGTTACACTGTTTACTAGTTTACAATATCCATTTTACTATATTTTAAGTAGGGTTAGATGACCAGATATAATAATAAAGAACTGTTTAGTTTCACGATTTAAGCAGAGCAGAAGTATAGATACACAAAAAATAATTTATAATCCCTTAGGCGAGAACAAATACATATAATTACTCTTTCTACCAGAGTGGCATCCGGGCATGGAATGGGTTACCCGAACAAACCAGGACAACAAGTAACTTAATATATGGAAAGTGTTTTTGTCCTTATGTTTATCTGAGCATTGCAACAGGTTGTAATTGGGTTATATGTCTAAATTAGAGTTTAATTCCTTATGCATTATTACTACTTTACTCTTTGTCTGACTAAGACCAAGAATGTCCAAGAAAGACAATCACAAATCCTGCTTGCTATGTTATGTGATATGTACAGCTAGAGGTTAGCACCCTTGTTATAAACACACAGTATGGAGATCCCGTTGCCATGGAGTGATCTCCCGTGTCTGTTAGCAGCCATTAGCATATTTAACACTGGGGACGCCAGACAATCTTAATTCCCTTGACACAACACAGGCAAGGGTTTATTTATCAGAAAGCCACATAGTCTTTACGCAGATAACTCGTCAAAATATCGTTCCGGAAACGGATGTACGAAAAAATTGGTTTAGAGTAGTCTCCCCCTGTTTTCGCAATGGCGTCTTCAGGCCAATGAAATTGACGGATATAGTATATGAACGAACCAATCGGATAAGCAGGTTCTTGAATCAATATGTTGAGGTCAATGCCTCCATGCAAGGTTCTGTCTGGCATCAGTATAATCACAATGGATGAGTGAAATAAATTGATCTTCTGAGAGATTCTAAAATTCTACTCCCCGCAACCCTCCCACGCTCTTTTACCCCTCTCCCGCCCCCTACGCCACAATATGATCTCTCCCAACCTCCCAAACCCATCAACTCGAGTCGGCCACCAGGGCTATAGGCCCTCGGGGGGCGCGCAAACACATTTCTGGCGCGTGGGGGTCTCGCGAGGAATAATCAAAAGGCAATGAGTCAGCTGTTGAGCGAGGCGTCCTCGAAACTATATTTTGAATGATGAGACTTGTCATGACGCATTAGCGTTTTTTATTTTTAGCATTTGGATTCGATGCTTAAGTTCGTATAATTTTCATCAATATCATGACAAATGCTTTTTTTTTTTTTTTTTTTTTACTTTTGGGGACCTTTAGCCCTGTGACTTATAAATATTCCCACTGACTAGCACCACAGTTAAATATTAAGATTCATGGAAGCAAATTCCTTATATTTTGGGTGTAAAATATACACGGTAAAGAACAATGTTATTCAACATGATCACCATTATGGCTGCTATTTACTTATCTACGTCATCTAGAAATCTAAGCCACGCCTATTGCAAATGCTCTATAGTCTCGCGTAAGCAGGTTGCCTAATTATACATGTATCTATTGTATGCCATTGCCACTATCCTGGTTATAACCGTACATGGGGTGTTTTGGCATAATTACTTATAACAGAACAATACATGATGAATATTAAGCCTACGGTTGTGTCGTCTTTTGCATTTTTTCACCATACAGCTCTACGGCCTTCAATGACATAAGTGGATCTTATGCTACGAACTTGACCTATTAATATAGTGACCTTTGACCTTTCCAGTGGCGTAGCTAGGGGAGGTGGGGGGGGGTCCAAATTCGAAAATCCCCCCGGGCCCCTACTTGAGGGGGGCCCCTAAAGGAGCGTCCGAATTGTTTTTTCCTCATATCATAATGTCGAATGTCAAAATGCAGGGGCCCCTAAAGAGGCCACCCCCCCCCCCCGGGCCCCCAAATCCCTAGCAACTGCACTGGACCTTTCACACCTTTTACACTTCCAATAAGCTCAGAAAACTTTTACACTTTTACACTTTTACACTTTTACACTTTTACACTTTTACACTTTTACACTTTTACACTTCCAATAAGCTCAGAAAACTTTTACACTTTTACACTTTTACACTTTTACACTTTTACACTTTTACACTTTTACACTTTTACACTTTTACACTTTTACACTTTTACACTTTTACACTTTTACACTTTTACACTTTTACACTTTTACACTTTTACACTTTTACACTTTTACACTTTTACACTTTTACACTTTTACACTTTTACACTTTTACACTTTTACACTTTTACACTTTTACACTTTTACACTTTTACACTTTTACACTTTTACACTTTTACACTTTTACACTTTTACACTTCCAATAAGCTCAGAAAACTTTTACACTTTTACACTTTTACACTTTTACACTTTTACACTTTTACACTTTTACACTTTTACACTTTTACACTTCCAATAAGCTCAGAAAACTTTTACACTTTTACACTTTTACACTTTTACACTTTTACACTTTTACACTTTTACACTTCCAATAAGCTCAGAAAACTTTTACACTTTTACACTTTTACACTTTTACACTTTTACACTTTTACACTTTTACACTTTTACACTTTTACACTTTTACACTTTTACACTTTTACACTTTTACACTTTTACACTTTTACACTTTTACACTTTTACACTTTTACACTTTTACACTTTTACACTTTTACACTTTTACACTTTTACACTTTTACACTTTTACACTTTTACACTTTTACACTTTTACACTTTTACACTTTTACACTTTTACACTTTTACACTTTTACACTTTTACACTTCCAATAAGCTCAGAAAACTTTTACACTTTTACACTTTTACACTTTTACACTTTTACACTTTTACACTTTTACACTTTTACACTTTTACACTTCCAATAAGCTCAGAAAACTTTTACACTTTTACACTTTTACACTTTTACACTTTTACACTTTTACACTTTTACACTTCCAATAAGCTCAGAAAACTTTTACACTTTTACACTTTTACACTTTTACACTTTTACACTTTTACACTTTTACACTTTTACACTTTTACACTTCCAATAAGCTCAGAAAACTCAAGTTTCACAACCCACAGTCATATAGTAAAAAGAACAAAAAAACAAAAACAAAGACATATGAGTGAAGCTGCAGGTCAAAGTGCCATAATTATTATACGAGGCAGCGGTTGTAGTTTTTTTTAAAAAGGAGATTTATAATTAGTCATAATTATTAGCACTGCTAATGAGGCAGCTCGTGTTTGTCGACAACATGCTGTTGACACGTCAACGCTATTGACCATTGTATTTCCTCGCAGGAAGCGGTGGACTTTAGCCGGGCAACGGCTATATTCTGAGAAAGGGGAGATGTTATCTTAATATGAAAAGTACTTCATGTAAGATAAAAGGCGGAGGCGATCCCATATTACTATAAGTATCCCGACGGACCAATTTGATCATAGGGCCGGTGAAGCAGCAGCGTTCACCACTTTCTGTGGCCACGAAATACTAGGGGATTGTGTGGCCAGCACAATGCCCAGCCGCCCTTTGCTTTATCCCCAAATAATTTCATGTAGGCCTACTCATTAAGAGCTGGGTAGACTCAGGGATAACCTCCAGTCCCGGGGAACAAATCCTAGCCTTCACCAAGATTCGAACCCAGAACCTTCGGTACGCCAGACGTAGAATTATTAGTATTGTAAAATAACCAAAAAAGAAAACAAACACTTTGCGGAAACGCCTCTGGTTTTATATTTAATACTAGAGAAATAATTATTATCCGAGCAAAAATTCAGTCAGTCACAAGACAGCTACTGCAAACAGGATAAGGGCTTGGCTCTGTTTCGACCGTGAGTGCCCTGAAATCCTGTTAGCTGATCCCGACGGTTAATGCGATTGTCGTTAACCCTTCATGTACGGATCATACAGCATGAATGTGGTGATGGTAGAGTTAATTACTCGATTCTAACATTAGTTTTATATTACGTATTACGGTATCTTATCTTATCTTATTCATTACAGACGCTCCTTCTATAGAGAAGATTATAGCGTCCTACGCTCATCCGTGGTCCAACATGTAAAAAAAACAACATAAAAAGAATGAGATTTTGATCAAAACGCAGTGGCTATTCGTACGTATTACGTAAGCTGTGTAATTAAATCACGCCACGAGGGCTAGAGGCGCCACCAAGGCCACTCGAAGTGGGCGTAAATATAAAAAAAAATACCAACTCACCGATAATGAAAGTAGGTCTTTTTCGATAACCGAAATAATACAAACAAACAAAACGCCTCTACATATCCAATGGGTTGACCAGTCAGTGTTAATGGTCCTCAGATTCTCGACTTTCTCCTGTGTGTGTCAGTGAAGAGTTAAACAGGTATGCCATACACGTAACGCATCTTAACCCTTACAGTCCCGGGCGCGTATATAGCGGAACTGAAGGCAGCATAGATAGAAGTAGGTCGGTACGGGAAGGGTTAATAGATTGAGTGATTTCTAATCTCATCTTATATATTACAGATGCCCTTTCTATGATGAAGATTATTGCGTCCTACGCTCATCCGTGGTTTGAGTCTAGTCCTGCATTTCTATTAGTGTTTTAAATGATGCTAAGTTACTGGTTTTCCTAGTTTGTTCAGGCAACCCATTCCATGCCACTCGGGAACAAAGAGTACTTTAATGCATTTTTTCACGCATAAGGGATAAGGAAAGTGTGTCCTTATGTTTATAAGAGTATTGTAACAAGTTGTTATTGTTTTGTATTACTAAATTAGAATTTAATGCCTTAAATATTATTACTACTTTACTCTTTGCCTTTCTGTCCTCTAGTGCAGGTGTCGGCCACCGAAGGCACGGTGCCAAATATGGCACACTGAGCGATTTTCAATGGCGCGCGAGAGACTTCCAAAGGGTTGGTTTTTTTTTTATTAATTTAAAAAAAACAACACATTTTCCGGTTCGAATGAGGAGAACTGACTGTTGAAGCCGAAATTTCTGAATGACACAGCGACACATTTCACTGAGATGAACATGCATTTACAAAGAGTACTGGAATGGATTTTCATTTAAACTGGACATATCTTGATCCCTATGTTAAGTCATATATTACGATAGTGTTTTTTTTTTTTCAGAAGTACATCGAAGCACTCAAAGCGGAGTTTTCTAATCATAGGCAAGACTTTTAAATTGATGGACTCATTTTTTCATACCACATCTTACTACAACGATCATAGATGTAGATTATATCTTTTTTTTAAAGGAGGGATATTGGCGATTTTAAAATATAGCAAGTTGAATTTTAAAGATAAAAAAAAAATGGGCATTCAAATTTGCCCGTTTGCGGATAAAATCTAGAAGGAATCTACTTAGGAAAGATCTTCCCTTCTCAACTGCTAGGCATTCGCTCTTTTACTTGCAGCTTTTGGTTCAACTTACAATATTGTGAACAGATATTATCGCACATGAAAGCTGTTTTAAGCATACAAATAGGTCTCTTACATTTGACCGCTCATTCATTGATACTGATTAATTACATTTAAAAGAGTTTGTATGCTCATCTTCGTTAATTAAACATAAGATAAGATAAGCATGTGCATTTCTTATAGCGCTTCTATCCATGCTATTAAATAATAAATTAGCATGCTCAGTGCGCTCTTGGTGTGATTTGCAGTGGCAGATGTATTAGCCAAAGAGAAAGATAAAGATAAGTAATTCTAAAACACATTTATTTGCATAATTAATTTAATAAATATAAGATACTTATTTTATAGCCCTATAGTAAGTAATTTCTGTACTTATTAATGTTTAAAAGATAAACTTCTTAAATGTACAAATAATTAATGCATCAAATGTTTATTTAAAACTGTTTAACGTAAATTATTTTAATCCTCTACTCTAATAATTACATCTTCTAATGAATACCATAATGTTTGATTTATATAAAGAAATAATAATTAGTCAGTAGTATTCGTTGTATTACAAAACATAACTTGTTTGGCATCACTATTGAATCAAATGTGGACACTTTTTTTTTAATTAATGGGAGATAATAAACCCGTTTTATTGGCGCTAATATTTCTAATACGTTTCCTTTTTTTGTTATAAAAAAAATACATTGTTTACAATTTATAACTTTGAAATGATCAAATGGGTAAAACATATTTGAAATTTATAGAAATATTTTATGACTAAGTAATTTATATGTATATTTTTAAACATTACATTAACTACCCAGTTTGTATGATTACTTAGTATCTGCTCCACTTAACGAATGCTACGGTATACAGTTATATGATTCTTCCTCCCCCTCCCTTTTAAAAAAAACAAAAAAACAAATGAAAGGACTTCTTAGTTAAACTGAGATCAAAATACTGCTAACATTTTCAGGTGTGACATCCTCATCTTGGCTAACAAAAGATAATGTTAAGACAATAAATTATAATGTTTAGTAATAAAATATTGTATTTGTTATAAATGCAAAAAAAAAAAAAAGGATGATAATCACAAACACGTTAACTTTGTATTAAATATAAAACGCTTGAACGATTTTCTCTCTTTTGCTTTTGTCCTTGGTCTTGCTACGGAGTTAAAATAATTGTCTTATAAAACTAATATTTTAAAAAGTCAATTAGAGCAGGTCGACTTTTAGACTGTTGGCACGCTGAATGATGTAGAAATCCTAGTTAGGCACAATGTGAGCAAAAGGTTGCTCTAGTGTTTCTAAGTTTAGTGATTTAACTATTAGGCTATATTAAGCAATTCGCTTGTGCGTGCAATCCATCATGTATTCCGTAACCTTACAAACTACTGGACATTGGACATATTACTTCAGCAACATAATGGACAAAATCGTCCTTCAAAAGTATAATTTTACTTTAACTCTACTATCCACATCCGTCAGAAAAACTGCATTGGCTACCTATAACACTTAGGATAAAATTCAAAGTTCTGACTATGCTCTATAAAAGCCTTCATGGTCAACAATCTCCACAGTACATCAGATCTATTGTCGAGCTACATACATCAGAGAAAACGGGATTGCGTTCTAACAGAATTCATCAACAGCTCAAGGTATCAAACGTAAAAAGAAAAACACATTTGAAGCTCGCTCCGACAGCGTCGTAACACCTCTGTGGTGGAACAAACTTCCGAACACAATTTTAAACAAGCCGACAATATTGACATTTATAAAAGAAAGCTAAAAACGTACTTATATGATTTATTTTAATAACATAGAGTAAATGTAAAGTACATTCAAAGACTAATTGTTTTGAATAGCGCTTTATACAATATGTAATTTGTAAAGACTTGTTAATGTTAAGATTTCATCTGTAATACATTTATTCCTTTCTTTAAGATTTGTCTGACTACACAAAAAGAAATGCACTTTAAAGGAAACAAACAATGATAGGGAACCAAAGGAAAGAAAGGAATAAACGATCGATAACTCCCAGACTACGGTAAATTATCTCCTCTTATTTTCGGAACACAAGGGCAGCGATTGATTTACTGGTGGCCTGGGCTGATCTCCCTTTACTGTCTCTTTCTTTTCCCAATTTCCATCATTGCTAGCTTGGACATTTTAATGAAATCGTTTATTTTAATGTTTGCTGTCAATCTATTTGTCTATAACTATGCTATCTATCTGTCCGAATATCTGCCTATCCTCTATCATCCACTCTATCTATCTATCCATCTAGTTATCTGTCTCTCTATCTAATCTAAGCAGTCTATCTATCTATCTATCTATCTATCTATCTATCTATCTATCTATCTATCTATCTATCTATCTATCTATCTATCTATCTATCTATCTATCTATCTATCTATCTATCTATCTATCTTATCTATCTATCTATCTTATCTATCTATCTATCTATCTATCTATCTATCTATCTATCTATCTATCTATCTTATCTATCTATCTATCTATCTATCTATCTATCTTATCTATCTATCTATCTATCTATCTATCTTATCTATCTATCTATCTATCTATCTATCTATCTATCTATCTATCTATCTATCTATCTTATCTATCTATCTATCTATCTTATCTATCTATCTATCTATCTATCTATTTTATCTATCTATCTATCTATCTATCTGTCTGTCTATCTATCTATCTATATCTCTCTATCGATCAATCTATCTATCTATGACTGTCTGTCATCATTACATAACTGCTAAGATTTCATCGATTTAGCTAATCTGTTATGTAATTATCAATTTCTATGACATTTTTGTTTTAATTCATTATCCTAGCGCTTAGATTTTTAGTGTGTTGATTTTGCTTTTACAAAACGAATTGCTACAGAAATCTTCAGAAATTGTTTCCCCTTCAAAAGAGTGGTCGTTCTTTGGAAAGGAATTTTCATTATGTAATTTGCTGTTATAAACCTTTATGACCATTCTAGGAATTATTGATTTTTCATTATTATTATATTATTATTTTTTTGCTATTACGGATCCTTATCTCAGTTCTATGTATTTTGGGTTTTTCTTTACGTTTTTTTTTTTTTTTGCTGTTATAGATATTTATGACAGTTCTATGGATTTTGTCCAATTATAATCACAGGAAAACTTGAACAATGTCTGAACTAAATATTATCATCTCTCTTTCTATATATTACCCTCTATGCCTTTTTATATCTATTTCTCCCTCACATATATATAGATACACAGACAGAGGCATGGATACATACAGAAATAGTCAGGAAAAACATATGAAAATAGTAACATTGTTTAGAGTTTAGATAGACGACAATATAATTAGAAACAGTCACACATATTATAGATAATAGAATATATATTTATAGATATGTAGACAGACATTTATTAAAATAGACATATTAGATAAATCAATAGATAGAAATGCTTTAATCCAAGAGGCAGACAGATTAGATAGACCAATAGATTGATAATTGAATGAAAGAGTAGACTGAGTAGACCAAACTTAGATATAGATCTAGTTTGGAAAAGAACAACAACACGAAATACTAATCAAAGATGACCACCTTGACGGCCATTTATTCAAAATAAGGGTTTTCCCGATAGCAGTTTGACAAATCCCCCCACCGCTACAACACAGTCCAGATCCGCAACCTTAACCCTTAACCCTTCAACCCTAGCGTCCTTCACCCCTTGACCTTTCGCGTCCTCCTCCAACCACGATCAATCGCTCACACAGTTAAAAGCTATGGCTACTCAAGACAGACCCACCACCCCCTACCCCGTCCATTCCCACCCTCCCCACCCCTCGCGCATGACGTCCTGTTTATAACACAGTCGCGTACGCACGTAACTTTCCTCCCCCCCCCCCCCCAGCACACACACACACGCGCGCCTCGCAATTCCCAGAATTATGCTCGCTTTCTGGACTCAAAAAATTCTACACGTGGTATAAACTAGCGAATCCAGTATGGAGCTTTCTACAACGTTGGAGAGAAAAAAAACGAAAGGGAAGGGTTGGGGGTTGTAAGACAGGGTTTAGATTTTTTTAAATCTGGGAGACAAGATTAAGTGGATTAGTCTGGGAGACTATTTTGTGTGGTCAAAGTGTGCTTAGATTTATTCCAGTAGTCAAGTGGACGCTTCATTGTATTGTATACGCCTTAATCCAAGATACTTTTGAGTGACTATATAGACACACACACATACCCTCGACTCACGTTTCGCACTATGACTGTAGATGTTTCATAAACGAGAGAGATATAGGGCCTATATATACAGAGAGAGTTGTGTTGAATATTTTTTGTTAATAATTAAATAACTTTTTAGATGTTGCTTGTTGTTAGATAAGAGAAGCGTGATTTTTAATTTTTAATTTGACGGGCTTAGCTACGGAATCTGGTAGTTAGTTCACTACGTTAGATCTGATATATTTCTTTGGGATTATTTAATTTATTATTGATCAGTTTGAATATACGTAGTTATCCATAATATTATTAATAACCATACATAGGCCAACCTATTAGTACTTACTGTTATTTAGCTTTATAGGATTCCTAGTTAATTATCGTTAAATTTGTTACTGCCTATGTTGTATATTGTTGTTGCCTGAACTATCCAGGAAAACCAGTAACATTACATTATTTAAAACACTAATCAGAATACAAGACTAGACTCGGACCACGGATGGGCGAAAAAGCGCAATAATCTTCTTTATAGAAGGAGCGTCTGTCACATATAGGATTAGATAAATTTATTTTCCTTTATTTTGCGAAACTAAACAAAAAGCTGTTTTTGTTAACTTTAAGCGCTACATAGTTACGTATAAGGTTCACGTTATAATAACATTACAAATGCATTTATCATACAGTATAATTGTTTTTTTAATGTCTTTACATCCTTTATATGCAAGTTGTTTTTTAGGTCAATTAAAGTCGAAACAACTAGTACGAAATGAACCGCGTTGGCAGCACTCGGTGGCTAAACCCGGTGGCTAAACTTGACTTCCAATAGACATATACCGAAAACAAAAAGGCTGAGGTTGAGAAATGTATACACTATTTTTCTTTTAGTCTTATAGGCCATTAAAACTATCAACGCAGAAATACTTTTTTCAAAGACGTGCCTCCCTCTGGTTACACCCCTCGTGACGCCTATGCATGTTTCTTGTGTAACACCTCTAACGTGATGTGTACAATTAACGCAAGCACAATTACATTCTAGATTTCAAGACAAGCCGCAAACAGCCCTTATTGGATCAAATGAGATTCTTGAAATACTCACATGGCTGGCTATTAAGTCCAGGAGTCTTTCTTCGCCAATGTTGATTCCGCACGCAGCCGGGTAAAACCCCGGCAACTGAAATGTATCCTGTAGTTAGTGAACCTAATACCGGTATCCCACTGTCCGGTTCCAAAGTGGTGGCCCCATTCTAGCGCTGGACATCCATTGTAATGATTCTCACTATGTCGGGCGACCAAATAAATTGTTTGATTAAACACAACACGAAACGTGAACACAAAAATTAACACTGGTTGCTACCGACAACCTGTTTGCTGAACCGGTTTTCTTTTTATATTATAGAGATGGTGGTTACCACAAAGCAACCAGTTTTGCGTAAGTCGTAGATCTAAACCTTTTTTTGATAACAATAAATGTCTATCAGAATTATAAGTCGTAAATCGGATGCTAAGCAAAGAAACCGGTTTGCTTTTTCTAACTTTTCTAACCACTGGTTGAAGCCCACAATATGGTTAGGAATCAATCATAAGAAAACACACCAAAAAGAAAACACACTGGTTATAACTACTAAACATTGCAACCAGTTTTGACTGGTGTTATTTTGTTTGTTTGCGTAACAAGTCCTAAACAACCGGTTACACCAGTATGACGTGGGCGTCAACTACACGAGTCCAATCATCTGTGGAATCAAAGAGGGAGGCACAGAGCGAGTGAGAGAAGGAGAAGAGAGTGTAGGACGAGTGGGGGAGGGGGGGGGGCGGAAACAGCACTGGGAGAAGTCTGGATGCTCATTCCACTCCTCACTCCTTCTTCCCCTCCCTCTCTCGCTCATATCACATCGATTGGTGTGTGAGCCGGCTCTGCCGGTCGCCCCCCCCCCCCCCCCCAATACAAAACGAAAATACTCAACAACTAGTTTTAAGGAATTCTTAGAGAAAAGAGTTTTGGTGAAGAAAAGAGAAGATGAAGGAGAGAAAGAAAAAAAAAGGAAGAGATGGAGGAAAGAGGGTAAGAGTGAATCATTTTTTCTTGGGGAGGGAAGTTGCGTTCGTAGTTAGGGGGTGGTGGGGGGGGGAGGGGGAAGTGGACAGTGATCATGATAGAGGGTGACATTTGTCGAATGGCGGGAAAACGGGAGGGGGTGAAACAGAGGGAGAGAAAGGCGACACATGGATAAGAATTGTACACAGGGGAGGTGGGGTCGTCCCGTTGGGGGTGGGGGAGTTGGAAGTCGCGCAGACGATGGAGATTAGATGGCATTTTTAGTAGAATACCAGAATAGGATGTATGCTGTAGGGTGTATACTATTCGGTGTATGTTGGGGACGTTTTTGGGGGACAGATATTCTACTAATTTTAGTTTTTAAAAAAAAAGAAAAGATAAACAAAAACTTCAATAATACTAATACAGCTGAACTTTAATATTCGTCCCCCACGTTGGAAGGAATCCTAGCCTTCACCAGGATTCGAACCCAGAACCTTCAGAACGCTAGTCGAACGCGCTGCCACACGGCCACCGTACCCCACTGCCGAGACGTTACGACAGTAATTTTCCATCCGTTCCAGTTGGTCCAAAGGGCCTTGAAGCAGTATTAGAATCCTCTAGATTCTGCTTGCTGGAGTCTGAGCTAGGAGTCACTTGACTGAACAGGTTTACGCAGTGATATTCTGAATAATTCTTTTTAACAACTTGCATTCAACAATAATATATGAAACAACTACAGTTGTTGAATATTTTATTTAAATTGTAGACTCAAGATAAATGTAATCAATAATAATATGAAACAAATAAGCGATAACACACGAGTTCTATACAATTTACAACGAACAAATATAACAAACTGCTCCCTACAAGATCTCAAACTGAACTGATTAAATTAGATAGGGGACTTTACGATGTAAATGAAAATCAAACTTTACACGGGGGTCCATAATTATGCTATTTCAATTCAAAATTGCGACATAGGGATCTAACTCTCAATTTCAACAGGGTAGACGAAGTATTTAGTTCAATCTGCACTAATAAACTTAAGGTCAAACCTCCCCCCTCTATTTTAATATCTAAAACGCACTTATGAAAGGTCAATGTTACTGGACGCTCATTCATTTATAACCTAGATTCGTAGAGGTGGTTTAACGTGGCCAAGTCATATAGGATTGGGGGATTGTGTAGCTAGCACAATACCCAGACGCTTTTCCTCTTTCCCAAACTAGTTGCCAGGAGCACCCTGGGCTGTTCTATAGACATCGACCATCTTTTAACATTGGCCTTGTAAAAAAAGCGTTTTTAACTAGCCCGAGACCCTTAAAATTATAACCTGAAACTCTTCCACCAGACCTCCATGTCTAAAGATTATAGTGAATTAAAAACTGAAGCTGTCCAAACGCAAAAAGTTTATTTTTTTAAATGAAATCGTTTTTTTCGTATTTGAAACCGCATCATGATTTCAATTTTTATTTTTGAATCAATAAAAAATCCTTCTTCGAACTCTGCCCTTTAACCTCAGGGTCATTTTTCTCTGCGCATAATTTCTGCCCAACGATTGCGAAGTATGACGTGAACAAACGTAATGAACAATGACATTTTAACGGCCCCTCCCGGATGAACATGAAATATTTAAAGGAATATTGTCCCAATAAAAGCTACGAAAGTGCACGACCTTGGCATAATGTATGGCCTTGAACATGACCTTGCTCTTGGTACAATGGATTCTTTTAAATAATCTCAGACACACGGGTAATAACCGAGACACAGTATATGGTATTACAATGATGTATGGCCTTGACATAGCATTTGACCTTGACATAATTTATTCATTAAACTCTGTGATAATATATTTAATTTAGTCAATGAACTTTGAATAATGGAAGGCCTTGACATTGTATTGACATTGACAAATTGTATTCTATGACCCCGGGATAACTAACATACTGCTCAAGTGAGTGCAATAAGAATCCCATCTTATATTATACATTACAGACGCCCATTCTATAAAGAAGATTATTGCGTCCTACGCACATCTGTGGCCTTAGTCTAGTCTTGCATTTTTATTAGTGTTTTAAATGATGTTAAGTTGCTGTATTATAGAACTATGGTCAGGCAACCCTTTCCTTGCCCAGATGCCACTAGGGTAGAAAGAGTACTTATAATCATTTGTTCTCGCATAAGGGATAAGAAAAGTGTTTTTTGTCCTCATATTTATCTGAGCATTACAACAGGTTGTATTATATTTCTAAATTAGGCTTAAAAGTGTTTTTTTTTAAAATCTCCCATCGGATCCATAGGGCCAGTGAAACAGCGTTCACAAGTTTCTGTGGCCACGGCATACTAGGTGATTGAGTGGCCAGCACTATGCACAGCCGCCCTGACTTTTACCCCAACTTAGGTCAGGTACCCATCAAGAGCTGGGTAGTCTCAGGGATACCCTCCAGACCCTGGAAAAATAAATCCTAGCCTGCATCAGGATTCGAACCTAGGACCTTCGGCACGCCAACCGAACGCGCTGTCACACTACCACCGCGCCCCCTTGTTCACGCATAAGGGATAAGAAAAGTGTTTTTTTTTTTTGTCTTCATATTTATCTAAACATTGTAACATATCGTTATTGTGTTGTATTTCTAAATTAGATATGAATGCCTTGTGTAATAATGTAAGGACTTAGAGTAATTGGAAACATTCAATTCTCATACAGTCAAATATATTTATTTATTCTGTACTAGATCTATACACTCTTCGCCCTCAAGGTGGTGAGGGCCGACACAAGTCATTGTAAAACACCAACCCTATCTTTACAGGCCAACAAGTCTCTATCAAACAGGTCGTCCAGAAGTAAAAAAAAAATTAAGACCCATCGCCATTTTACTTTCTTTGTTGTTTTTTTTCCTTCACTGTCCATGGCCTCACACCCCCCCTCACCCTTCCCTTCCTCATACACACATAGCACACGCAGCTCTTGCTGATGTCACTATGACCAACAAAGCAACCCCCCCCCCCCCCCCGCCTGGTTCCAGAAACCTCTGTCCTCACCCCCCCCCCCACACACCACATACACTGACAGAATTTTGTTCTTTGTTTGGTTTCTATCCCTTCCCCTTTCTCGCCCCTACCCACTCTCGCCCCCCTCACTCTCGCCCCCCCCCACGTCCAAAATCCGTTCATAACACTTGTACTAGCTCACACGATTTCAAAATTCCTCCATCTCCTCTCGCCTCCTCATCTCTCTATCTCCCTCCTTCCTCCACCCCACATTCCCTCCCTCCCATCCTCAAGAGACACCCCCCTCCCCCCTTCCCCTCTCCCAGTTATAAAGGATTAAAATCCATCAGTCTTGTCTCGGAATTTTCTGGACGTTCAACACTTGAAGCTCTTCAATTCTCAAAGAAAAAAACAGCAACTAAAATAAAACTTAAACAAGGAAATGAATGAAATTATCATTTAAAAAAAAAAAGCAAAAAAAGAAAAGATTTGCTGAAAACAAAAATTTGAGAATTATTCTGTAAATGAATGTATTTATTTGAAGGGCTAATCTAAAGATAAATGAGAAAATTATTTAAAACGTTTCTTTAATAATGTTTTTCTAAATAAGTGGAAGAACGGTTTTGAATTATCACTCTTTAAACATTGGCAGGAAATACATACACGTACACAGACACATACATAGAAGCATATATACATACATAATATACATACTGTTGGGAGAAATGAAAAGTATCCAGTCGGACCAGATTAATCCGCTGGGCCAGTGAAGTAGCGTTCACCAGTTTCTGTGGCAACTGCATACTAGGGGATTGTGTGGCCAGCACAATACCCAGCCGAATGTAGCCTACTTTACCCCAACTAAAATCCGGGTAGAGTCAGGGACACCCTCCAGACCCGGGAACAAATCTTAGCCTTCACCAGCATTCGAACCCAGGACCTTTCGGTATGCCAGCCGATCGCGCTGTTGCTCGGCCCTATATATACATACATATAATGTGGGGGGGGGGGGGAATTCAGATAAATAGATAAATGGAGAGATAGTTAAATGATTGAAATTGATATGGGCATGGTCAAAAAGACAAAAAAGGGGGGGGGGGAACAAAAGAAAAAGATACACCTTCCTATGTTATAGATAGATAGATAGCTAGATAGTTATTTAAATATATATATATATTGCTTAAAATATATTTTATAAATAATATATATATATTTACATATTTATTTAGCCTAGATAATTAAACCCCTGCTGTTGCACAAAAATGCCTCAATGCATGTTTTTGTTGCTCAATCTTAGATGCACTCCGCTTTTTACCTTATGTTTGTTGGTAGCGCTATATAAGTAAACGTATTATTATCGTAGTAGTTATTACGTTAATAAATACATAATTAGACAGAGAGAGAGAGAGAGAGAGAGAGAGAGAGATAGGGAGATAGATGGAATAGAAGATAGATAGATAGAAGACAAACAGGACGAAGCGCACAATTACTAAGAACTAAATGAGCACGATGAAAACTGTATGTATAAATATTAATTTTAAATAGTAGTTATGTAGTTTATCAATATAGATGACAATGTGTGTTCTAGAATATGTGGATAAACCGTATTGGTATTGATCTAGTCATTAAAGACGTTTTAAAGCCAACGGTTGCAGTTATGTAATTATAAATCTGCCAAGACATCGAATCTTAACGGTAGTTCATTTAACACTGTTCTTGAACTGTTCCCATGGGTGACATTAACTTTTCTAGGCGCGAATTTGTGGATCCACATTCATTATTCTATGCATTTCTAAGTGAGGGCTTTGTTTATATTGTTATATCGGTCTATTTTGATTGATATTGCACCTGAGATGAAAGTGTTTATAACTTGAAGAAAAACACCAAGATAACACCAAGAATGACGAAAAAAATCCAATGACATCACGAATGTCACCCTGAATTTCAACCTCGGATGACATTTAATGAGACGATAAGTGGCATACAAAGGCTTCAAACAGAAACAATAGAACATATAATAGAGGACGACATTCCTTCTTAAAAAACGTAAAGCGATTACAAGTTTCTGTGGCATACTAGGAGATTGTGTGGCCAGCTCCGTGCCTTGCCGCCATTACTTTTCCCTAACTTATATGTCAGGTGCCCATCAGGGCTGAGTAGACTTTAGGACACTCTGCAGGCCTAGGAACAAAACCTAGTCTTCGCCAGGGCTCGAACCCAGGACTTCTGGTGCGCCAGTCGAACGCTCTGCCAGCTCAACCACCGTAGGGCACTACACAAAAAAAATTGTATGGCATTCTATGATTCGATCGTAAATGACACCAAGAGTGACATTTATAATGACATCCATAAATGAGGTTCACAATGACACCCCAAATGGCATCTCGAGTAATATACCGAGAGACGTCTGAATGCTACACTGAATGCCATCGAGAATGACACGCCGGATGACATCCTGAACTCGAATAAATGAAGTCAACGAGACTTAATAAACTACGTCAACAAATGCCCAGGCAATGTTTGGACAGAACCCTGCGGGATTTAAAAAAAACAACATGTCGGCTCCGTCAGTTTAAATTGACATGGACGGCAGGGGAAGAAGCCACGTGACAGATCCAGACATGCGCGGGACGTCATAATGTTTGTCAATGCGATCAATCCGAGGCTCTGTGCGCGCGCGGTCAAAAAGCTCTTCTGGGTGGTTATAAATTTAGATTATTGATAAGCATATTATACAAGATGTCTGCCGAGTGATCTGCCCATGTGCCGGTGACTCCATCTGCTTTTAAATGAATCGACCAGTGTGTGTCTCTGTTGGGGGAGGGGGTGGGGTGGAGGGGGAGGGATTTATTGATATAGCATCAAAAGAAATTCAATATAATTTTGTGTGTTGGTTTGTGTGTGTGTGTGTTAGAATCGAGAAGTGAGATTTTCTAAAATTGATACCTTTTCATTTTAATGTTTTAGATTTAATGAATTAGGTTTTTATTAATTTGATGATGTTTATGTCCTTATATGTGTGTGTGTCATACTATGTCTGTGTGTTTTTGGACTATGAACGATAGTCAACGGAATAATCTGAAATTCCAGAGTGAGCGCCTGAAGAGATGGAACACTTTACAGCGGAAGATGCGAGGGCTGAAGGGCCGTGATTGGGGGCAGGCCGTGGTGGGGCGGGCCATGACTGACGGGGCCAGACAATGGTCGTCAACTCCGCTGGGACAAATCTTTAGTAATCCTACTAATGAGGTCACCACTGGGTCTCTGAACAATTTCGGGCACTTGAAGATTTACGCGGTGATAAAAAAAAAAGCTGATGGAGGAAAAGCAACAACAATAACAACAAGGAGACTTTCGTTTGATTGGTGGAGTGTTGCCATAGCGACAGGCGTTACCATGGAAACACGCGCTCTCGTAGCAACACGTGCGACCATAGCAACAAGTCATGACACTGGAATATTTAAGCCTGCACCTCTACTCTCGGAAAACGGTCTTACTAGAAAGGTTCTTGGTAGAAAAGGTCTTTCAATTTGTAGTTTGGCCCTTCCAGTATTTGGTATTGCTGCGACAGCTTTTATATAGCCTATATGTATATTTTTTTTTAATATTGTTTCTTGTTGGTTTTTTCTCCTTTGATATTGTTATTATTCTTTTAACAAAAAATTCTGTAGTTTCGTTTCTCCGTCCTTTTGACGGGCACAAATACTAGTGAATCTATAAAAATATATATATATAACGTCGTCTAAATTTCCTAAACAGCGCCAATTCTACATGGACGAATAAAAACATTGTTGTTTTTTCTTTATTGCTTTACTAACTCGACCAACGGATTCATGTAAAAATGTTATCGCTGTAACGCATCGCGGAAAGTCGGTAAAACCGTTTCCGGAAACAGGCTCTGGAGCTAAACAAACACAACGCACACAAATGCACATGGCGCTGGAGGCCATTTTACATCAAAGAAATTTTGGGGCGGATTAACATTGTTTACCTTATGTTTTATAGGTTGACTTTATGTCTTTGCTTGAGTGTTTGTATGTGTGTGTGTGTCAGAGTGTGTGTGTCAGTGTGTTTGTGTGTGTGTACGAGTGTGGAGGGAGAAGTTACTCTGAAAAATATACTAGCGAATATTCACAACTGTCAAAAGTAACACCAATAGTTAAATTATCACTAAACCTAGAAACACTAGATGAGTAAAGGGCAAAGAGTAATAATACATAAAGTATTTTCTAATAATAAAGCATAATAATAAAGCATCTCTAAATTAGAAATAGAACACAAAAATAACAACCTGTTGCAAACCTCAGATAAACATAAAGATAAAAACACTTTCCTTATACCTTATGCGAGAACAAATGCATATAAGTCCTCTTTCTTCCCGAATGGCATTCGGGCATGGAATGGGTTGCCTGAACAAACCAGGAAAACCAGTAATTTAACATCATTTAAAACATCAATAAAAATGCAAGACTAGACTCGGACCACGGATGAGCGTAGGACGCAATAATCTTCTTTAAGGAAGGAGCGTCTGTAATGCATAAGATATGAACTTTGATAACGAACTTTGAACTTTCAACTTCACAAAGAGACTTTTGGTTTACATGATGTATCTCAAAAGATCGCTTCCATCTCACTTTAGCCTTTATTGTCTTCCTTGAGTCTTACACGGTTGTTTCCCTTTGTAAAACCATTATCCATGAGTTACTTTCCCTTCTCTTCGCAGTTATCCCCAACCGCCGCAATCCCTTTATCCTAAATAGCACTTTGAAGAACTGGTAGAACGAGAGTTCAGAATTTTGAGACGAGTCTGGGAGTTTGTTGGCCTCAATGGGATAATCGTCTGGCCTTTCTATTTGCGGTCCGTGATTGGCCATTGATTCTGTGTATAGCTTGGCTGTCCACTGGTTACCGGATTAACCCCTTCTCAGTCTCCGTGTCAGGCTAAGTTTATCACATCGTCTTGACCAGAGAGAGAGAGAGAGAGAGAGAGACTAAAAGAATAAAATACTGAAGAAAATTTTTTTAGAAGAGATAGATAGGAGTGAGGAGGAAGTTTTGGCGATGAGATAGGAGGAGAGAGCGAGGGGGGGAGAAAGAGTAAAAGACAGAGAAGGAGAACCGGCGACAAAAAGCAGAAAAATTGACAATAAATTAGAAATTTTAATGAAAAGAGAGAGAGAGAAATAGATGGCCGGTGGAGCAGCGTTCACCAGTTTCTGTGGCCACGGAATACTAGGTGATTGTGTGGTAGCACTATGCACAGCCGCCTTTACTTTACCCCAACTAAGGTCAGGTATCCATCAGAGCTGGGTAGACTCAGGGACACTCTCCTCCAGAATGGAACAAAAATTCCTAGAAATACACCATGACTCGAACCAAGGACCTTCGTTACTCCAGCCAAACGCGCTGCCTCTACCTTTTGTATACATCTCAGTATTGTTGGACAGGAAAATAAAATATGTTATACATTTACAGACATTCCTTCTAGATAGCAGATTATTACGTCTACTAGTCCCTGCAGGGTGGCAGGGATCGGTCGGCGGCAGGGATAGAACCCGCGACGTGTCGGTTGACAGTTCGGTGAACTAACCGCAGGACCAGCCGGTCCTTTTGCATTGCATACTTTTGCTCCTAAATTATAAAAACAAATCAGTTATTAATGGGTTAATGAGTGACTAGACCGTTTCGTTATAGTTGTGCGATGAGTGACTAGACCGTTTCGTTATAGTTGTGCGATGAGTGACTAGACCGTTTCGTTATAGTTGTGCGATGAGTGATTAGACCGTTTCGTTATAGTTGTGCGATGAGTGACGCATGCGCGAGACATGAAACGCGTCCTCAATTCTGTATTGGCACTTGACATTTTGGCATCGCACACGTTAATTAAACTATTTCGATTAAACCAGTTGTTTATTTTTTTCAAATTAAAAGCTTCAACACGCTTTAGGCAGAGAGGGATATGGAAAAGTGTATGTGTGTGTGTGGGGGGGGGGAGGGATTTGTATATCTTTGAATACAAGTTTTGTTGAAATGCATCATAGAAATAAAAAAAGTGAATTCTTTGAAGGCAAGTTACGATAACTCCAGATCTAATTTACTGGCCAGACCAGAGTTATCTCCCTGGCCCTTCTCCTCTTTTCCTGACGCGATACCGTTATCAACTGGTCACGTTTTGTCGCGTCGGCGGTCTGAAGACAGGAAAGGGCAAATGGAGGGAGGGGATATTGGCCGAGGGATAATTGACCACAGCGTGACATCCGGCCATCGCCGCTTTGCCATTCCCCGTCTCACTCCCACACCGTGGTTGTCATGCGGTCATATAGCGGTCAGTGAGCGTGGCAGGTCAATTTCTGAATGTTCCGTTTGGATAGCTGCGCTGAAGTTCATTACATCACCACCACTGGTCAACACTTCCTCATGGGTTCAGTCATGTCCTGTGGGGAATGGAGAGGGGGAGGGGAGAGACATACGAATGTGGGAGGGGAGGCAGAGGCTTCGTTTTTTTTTGGTAATGCTCTCCCCAAATTGTTCCCTTATTTTGGATTCCCGTGAAATATGAAAGGAAATACTTTGCAATGGTGACACACCCTGACAAAAAGCCATTCTCTACAACAGACTTTTTAATATGCTTATTCATTGCTTATACACAGAATCGCCCATAGACATTGTTTTGGAGAGCGGCAACATCCATGTAGAGTTGACTTTAAACAAACGAAAACTTCGTTGGTAGGAAGGAGAGAGAAACAAGTGTGTATTGGGCAATAACACCTCCCTTCTCTGGGACGCCCATTAAAATGTTGGCTAGCCGTATGAGCCTTAAAACACAGAGAGTGAGAGAACAGGGAGAGAAAGAGAGAGAAGAGGGAGAACACCCTTGAGTTCGAATAAAAAAACAATTATGTACCTGTATATGCCTTACATGGGCACAGTGGCCGCAGCGCGTTCGACTGGCGTACCGAAGGTCCCGGGTTCGAATCCTTGTGAAGACTAGTTTTTTTTTTCCCGGGTCTGGAGGGTGTCCCTGACGGGTACCTGACATTAGTTGGGGTAAAGCAAATGCGGTTGTGCATTGTGCTGGCCACACAATCACCTAATATGCCGTGGCCAGATAAACTGGTGAAAGCTGCTTCACCAGACCTATGACGAGCCTTAAAAAAGACTGAACACAACTCCTTGTTGAAATCAATTGCACTGGATACCTAGTGCGCCGTTCCCCCGAGTGACGTCAAATGTATGCTCAAAAAGTGAAACCTTAAAGGCGAGTGAAGAAAAAGGGAAGAACTCGTCAAAGCTGAATTTATAAGGCTGCAGACTTAACGAACCAACATCATTTCCAAACTCAATTGTCTTGTCAGCGATTCGCTTCGCCGTAGGTGAAATCGTACGATAAAGTTCTAAATATTAAAAAAAAAAAAAAAGCACGCATCAAACTAAGTTTAATAAGTAAGCTAGGAAAATCCAAAATGACGCGGAATTTAAGCTAATTAAGTAAATCTAATTCAATGTAAATAAAAGTAAGCCAAAATTAGTCAATGATTTAAAAAAACAAACAAGTTGTAATAACTTCTAGCGCATCAAAAATTAGTGGAATAAGAGACATTAGGCTTAAATCGGTCAAATTAGAAAGACAAAAACACTTTCCTTATTCTTACGCGAGAACAATTGCATATTATGTATAAGTACTCTTTCTTCCCGAGTGGCATTCGGGTATGGACTGGGTTGCCTGAACAAACCAGGAAAACCAGTAACTTAAACATCATTTAAAATATTAATAAAATTTCAAGACTAGACTCAGACCACGGATGAGCGTAAGACGCACAAATCTTCTTTATAGAAGGAGCGTCTGTAATATATAAGATAAGGTGTAAAGTAAATTAAAGTAACTTTAGGCCTATTTTATGCTTTCTTTAAGAGAAACCCGCCAATGCACTGCACAGTTTGAAAGAGATGATAAAATGGAAAGTCTGCGTCTGCGCAATCGATATTGAATGATTTAGCTTTATTCAGTCTTCACCCTCCCCCCACCCCTCCCTCTCGGTAGACATAATCTGATGGGCCTGGACGCTTCTGGAAATTCAGAAAGTAAAATACGACTGCATTAGCGTGATAGAGGGTCAACGGTTTATTAAAGCATTTTTTTGTTTTTAAAACAAAGAACAACAAAGATATAATACATAGCAGTGATTATAGCGAAATAATGCTGCAGACGATGATGGCGGGAAATTAGCTCCCTTTGATTGAGCCCTACTGGCGTTCTGAACATTTCACAGACAGTGTGGAAGTAATATCTCGTATTAGAGTGAATCCGGACAATGCCCTTGTTTACATATTATACAACACAATGTCGGCCGCATATTAAAAACAAATTAGTTCTAGATTGGTCAGAAAGGTTTTACTTGTGTTTTCTTATAGTCTAGCTTGAAGACTATTTAAAATCCTAATTCGGTTATGTTATTATGAATTATTATGAATGCAACCAAGTGGAGGGGGGGAGGGTTGCCAGATATTGGAAGAATAACAATATAAAATGGAGGCACGGTGGTAGAGCGGCAGCGCGTTCGGATGGCATACTGAAGGTTTCTGGGTTCGAATCCCGGTGAAGGCTATGATATGAGCCCGGACTGGAGGGCGTCACCACCGAGTCTACCCAGCTCTTATGGGTACCTGACCTTAGTTGGAGTAAAGTAAAGGCGGCCGGGCATTGTGCTGGCCTCACAATCACCTTGTATGCAGTGGCCACAGAAACCGATGAAAGCTGCTTCACCGGCCTTACGATCAATTAGGTCCCACGGGTACTTTACTTTGACTTTACCGGTCCTGTATACGCGATACAAACACTATTGGTTCAGGAAACAAAACAAGAAAAAAGTTAAAGAATAACTGTGTAACAAAAACACCAAAAACAAAACATTTGGGAAATGTTTGGGCATATAGTTGAATGATACGATGTGCCCTTGACCTTGTTACCCGCCCAAGCCTTTTTTTAAAGAAGAGATAGAATGTAAAACTGGTTGTTATGGATTTACAGGTGATTAAAAAAAACAACAACTGCACAACTGCGGCGTTGTTTCAGGTCATTCTAGAGCGAAGTCTAACTGTGACAAGTTTATTCCAACCCCATTCAAATGGTTGAGCCCCAATTTACAGTTCATGTCACAATGCTTAAATTGCAATACATTATTGACAAGCAATTGGACTCTTTGTATTTTTGGACCAAACATCTCTCTCTACCTCCCTCTCTCTCTCTCTCTCCATCGCTCTGTGTCCCCATTCGTCCCTTTCCCTAAAGCTTCATCTCTCTCTCTTTCTCTCTTTATCACCGTCTTTCTCTCTCTACTCCCTCTATCTCTCTCTCTCCATCTCTCTGTGTCCCCATTCGTCCCTTTCCCTAAAGCTTCATCTCTCTCTCTTTCTCTCTTTATCACCGTCTTTCTCTCTCTACTCCCTCTATCTCTCTCTCTCCATCCCCTCCCTCTCACTCTAGCTTCATCTCTCTCGGCTTTTCTCTATACCACTGTCTCTCTTCTCTCTCTCCCTCTCTTTCTTTCACCCTCTATTTATCTCTTCTCGGCCCCTTTCTCCGTTCCCTTCTCTCCCTCTTTCTCTACATTCTCTTTCCTTTTCTCTATATATCTCTCTCATCTGACTATCTCTCTCTCTGTTTTCTCTCTCTCTTCCTCTCTCTATCTTCTCCCTTTCTCATTCTCTATCGCTCTGGTGCCTGGTGTGCATAAAGGCCAATCAATCAATGAAAAAAAAAATATAAAAAATCGAAAAACAAAAAAATGAGAGAAAGAGAAATAATGTTATATTTTCGAGGCAGCGATAAAGGTATGATTATGTGGCCCGCCACAATGCACAGAATACATTTATTTGACCATATTTTTAATTTTTGTTGTTAGTTCCTTTGTGTTGTAGCTTACTAGAAGCGCACACACACACACAACGACTCTCTTAAAAAATGCATTCTAAATTATAATCCAATTACCTCACATTACATGGTTATTCTTAAAGTCTTCACAAACAACAAATGAACAAACATATTATCTGTTCATAGAATGAACAACAACAACAACACGAAATTCAAGATTTGCAAAAAAAACATTCAAATCGATATCCATTATATATAAGGTCAGTGAGTTCTCTAGTCTAACTGTCTGAGACAATTTATTGCATAAAAATGATATTATTTGTCTAGTACTAGGGGGTGGGGGGTGGGGGGTGTCTTTTTTGCGTGTGTTAAAACAAAACTTAAAGCCCCCCCCCCTCTCCCTTTCTCTCCACCAGACGAGCAACTGTTTATTGTTAAAAGTACAAAACTTTCAGTTGAGTGAGGAATAGGTTTTGATTTGGTGGAAATCTCGTCTCCCTGCACTGTTTTGATTTCATTAAAGGAGAAAACATCTGCACTATTATTTGGTAGACAATGCACTTAAAGGCCGGCTGCTTTTAACAAAGCATTAGAGACTTTAATAGAAAAATAATAAATAATGATAATGATGGTCATTTATACAGCGCCTCACATCATTCACTCACATTTAAATTCAAAGTAAAAGTATCCAGCAAGACCAGATTGATCCATATGGTCCATTTCTATGGCCTCGGCATACTAATGTATTGTGTGGCCAGCCCAATGCTCCCCCCATACCCACATTCGCCTTTACTTTATCTCAACTAATGTCAGGTACCCTTCAGAGCTGGGTAGCCACAGGGACACCCTCCGGAACCTAAGACAATTCTTAGCCTCCACCAGGATTCGAACCCAGGACCTTCGGTGCGTAAGTCGAAGGCGCTGCCACTCGACCACCGCCCCCCTCCCACACACATTTATCGAATTTCTTACATTAAGCTGCAGATAATGGGGGGGGGGGGGGGAGGCACATGGACATTATTTTGACGAGATGGTATTTAAACTCTGCTTAAAGGAATCATTTTGTCTCAGAATATCTAAAATGTTCCATGGTGTGTCAAATCAGGATTTCTAATTCATTCTGCGTACCAACAACCTAAAATTCATCCTGCTCTGTCACTCAATTTTTTGGGAGAAGAGACTTAAATAGCTTTTTTTTTTAAAATTATTTTTTGGTTGGTGGTGGGGGGGGGGGGGGTTCTGCGTGCCATTGGAAATTGCTCTGTATGCCGCATGCCATAGGTTGCCGATCCTTGGTTTAGGCGTCAAAGATTGAAAGAAGCTGCACTCCAAAGGGGGCTCATTCTATGTCCAACCACACTGGAAATTCCGAGCAGAGATATACAATCTTTGCCTATATCACCACTACCTGCTTTATAGTTTCAAATTTTCGTGATTACTCTTAAAGTGTTCAGAAAGTCAAAACTGTTCCATTCCATTGGCTGATCGACACTTGGCCAGGCTGGAATAATTACACAAACAATGACTCGCACAGTATCTAAACCAAGAATAACAAAATCCAACAAGAAACAAACAGGAAACACCTCTGACATTTGGCATGTGTCAATGACACTGACAAGTAAGATAAATACGCATTCTATCATGAATTCAGACCAACAAATAGATACTAGTTAATTCTATTTCTTTAAAAACTGGAGAGATTGTGTATCAAACACAAAGCTCAACAGTCAGTACGGGAGCATATTCAATATTCAAGAAGCAAGCTTTAAACTTTTTTTTTAAACACTATGCGAAACCCCAATACCTTCAAACGCCTACTTCCCGACCACCCAGAATCTGTGGTTATTATATATTTTTTGTTACAAAGGAAACCTAAAGATAATGGCCAAATATCACATAAACAACAACCAAATATCTCACATAAACAACAAAAACATTAATGTTTGTAGATAAGAAAAGATTCTATGTAATTTCACATTTATTGTGGAGTCTGACAGCATGGGGCAAATTATGCAAGACGTGTCTTTGGAGTTTTTACCATCAAGATTACTCTCTGTGGAATTAGCTTGTAGTCTGATGGCTAGAGTTATACTGACCCCAACAACTGGACGTTATATAATAGGTCGCCATCTGATTGTACTGGTCAACATTGTGTACGTTTGTGTGTGTATGTGTATGTATGTGTGTGTGTTTCTGAGTGTCTGTGGAGGTTGTTCGTCCATTGGGGTCAAAGATAACTTGGTAAGTCATTTCTTTTGGTGGAAATAAGTTGAGTATGTGTGTGTGTGTGTGTAAAGGGCGAGGGGCTAACGTATAAGTATTGCGTATTATATTTGCACAGTGCTAAGGAGATATGGAGTGCAGCTCATACATTGCTCCGGAGCGTATAAAGTTTACAAGTAAACTAACCGTCGGACCAAACTGAAGCAGCGTTTACCAGTTTCTGTGGCCACGGCATACGAGGGAATGTGTGGCCAGCACACTGCCCAGCCGCCTTTACTTTTCCCCAACAAGTGTCAGGTACCCATCATCTAGAGTCTAGAGCATGGGTAGACTCAGGGGCACCCTCAAGCCCTCAAGTCCTGGGGAAAAAATCCTAGCCTCCACCAGCATTCGACCTTCGGATCGCCAGTCGAACGCGCTGCTTCTCGGCCACGGTGCGACATGGTCCAAAGGGCACTTTACATTTTAATAGATAGATAACGATGTAGAGAAGGAGATAGAAACAGATAGATACAGATATTATGATAATAAAGCTAAAATATCTATATTAAAAGCCTGAATTTCAGTGTATTGATATACGTCAAGCTAACGATCCTTTGAAGTTTTAATACCAAGGTCCAACTCGACAGACTTTAAATATACAGACTAAAGTTTGTCTCATTAAGTCTGGATTATTGGGGACTGGTGGTGACACAGAGAAAGAAAACAAACAAGCACACTCAATCACACACACACAAGAAAGCAAGAAAAGAACAAGGTTAAAAAGAAAGAAATTAATTAAGAACGAAAAAGAAACTTTATACTGAAAAAAGAAATGACTGTAAAAAAAAAAAATGAAATTGAAATAACACCCACAGAGATGTTCTGACATATAATAAGGGTCATTGAGTTTAGATTTGATAACTTTTTTTTAATCAATGATTAATCTAGAAACTAAATCTGGACTTTAAAGCTAAACTTTTAGACTAGATTGTTTCAATAAACTTTAGACACTAGATTACTAACTTAAATTTGAACTAAACTTAAAGTTTAACGCTTTAAACTTAATTTTGTATTAGTATGCCATCTTTGGTCTGAGGATCTAATTTTCGAACTCCACAGTCTATTTCAGATAAACATAAGAACAAAAACACTTTCATTATCCCTTATGCAAGAACAATGCATATAAGTACTCATTCTTCCCGAGTGGCACCCGGGCATGGAATGGGTTGCCTGAACAAACCAGGAAAACCAGTAACTTAACATAATTTACAACACTAACAGAAATGCAGGACTAGACTCGGACCACGGATGATCGTCGGACGCAATAATCTTCTATACAGAAGGAGCGTCTGTAATGTATAAGATAAGATACTAACGTGTTTTTGTCTCCAAGGTTTAATCTAAGCATTGTAAATAGATTGTTATTGTATTCTTTTTCTAAGTTAGAACTCAATGCTTCATACACTACCTTCAACTTTACCCTTTGCCCTTCTCGTCTCTAAGTGTTTCTAAGAAAGCTGCCGCTAGAGGGCTTGTTGTTTGTCTGTCCTCTTAGCTATAATTACGAGGACCTTCTGAAGACAATCTATCTTAACTCTTAACAGGTAGTTCACACAGGTCGGTAAATCTCCTTTCTGACCTATATTTTGATACACTTCATGGGATTAGTTGATGAGCGGTAATCCTTTTCAATTGACCAGCTCATTAATCACTCTATCTCTCTCTCGCTTTACTTTCTCTCTCTCTCTCTCTCTCTCTCTCTCTCTCTCTCTCTCTCTCTCTCTCTCTGTGTGTGTCTCCGTGTTAGTCTGTGTGTGAATGTGTCTTAATGACAAGTTTGTAAATAATTAGTTTTTTTCGTGTTTATTTTTTTTAAAGGCGAATAATATAGCGAGCGTTAAGCTATCTTTGTTTTCACCTCCTTCACATATCAGCAACTAGTGACAATGCCCAAGTACACAGTGGCCGCCAAATATAATCTATCTACCTGGAAATAGGCCTACATACAATTTTTTAAAAATCCGGAAATGCGTCAATAAAATTTGATGACAATGAACTTTACACTGAACATATATTTCATGAATATACTCTCTTATGTGAGTAAATTATGTTAATGTAAAGGACTGCCGGACTCTTTAATGGTAAAGTCACTAGACAAAATGGTTGATGATCGTTCTGTATAATGCGTTGAATACCAAAAAATATAATTATTATCTGAGTAAGAAATTTTAGTAAATGTTTATCATTTAGACATGGATTAGGCTACATATTTAATGTGTTGTATTTCCGGGTCAAATCGGCCATCTTACTACGGTTCACTTATCTATATATTATAATAGTCCCCCTTTTCTCCGACAATTTGAGTGAGCACTCCATGCATATATAGCTCAGTGGTTCAGCTAGTGACAAGGGCAGGTAATTCTGCCCAATTCTTCAAAAAGGACTTATTTTCCCCCCAAATTGTAACTCAATTCTGTCATCTGTGGATAAAACAGTTCTCTGGAACAGACATATTGACCCATGTCAACAGAATGCATGTTTCGGACATTAAGCACCAGGCTCAGTCTGGCCAGTGACCTTGTCAGAGTTCAAATTGACCGGAAGACCACGTGTCTGCGCATTTCCGGTCCAGGATTTTTTATTTTATATCTATAAAAAAACAAAAAAAAACAACACTTGCCAAGAATTTCCATTTCGAAAAGAAGAAAATAAAAACAAATGGCTCAGCGTCTTTATAGTTCTGTTTTACGTTAAATTTAGAACAAAAAATAAATGGAACAGACAGTTTAATTAAAACAAAATGTAAACATAATCTAAACATCATTGATAAATCGAAATCAATTAAATCTGTCAATTTTTTATATTTTTTTTTAGTAAATTAGTTTTTGATCGAATTTATAGTTTTGCCAATGGAAAATTAAAATATTGTGAGCGTTATAATGCAATCTAAAAACAGGCTAATTGTGTTCGTCGTGAAGTAAAACGCATAAATAAATAACGGCTCATAATAAAGGGGGGCCCGGTGGTCGAGCAATCAGAAGGTCCTGGGTTCGAATCCTGGTTAAGAATAGGGTTTTTCCCGGGACTTGAAGGTGTCTCTGAGTCTACCCAGCTCTGATAGGTACCTGACATTAGTTTGGGTAAAGTGAAGGCGGCTGGGCATTGTGCTGGCCACACATCCCATAGTATGCCGCTGCCGCAGACACTGGCGAACGCTGCTTCACCAACCCTATGATCAGTTTGGTCCGAAGTGTACTTTACTTACATAATAGAGTTGCGAATTCAAACACGAATGTTTTTTTAATAACACCTTTGTTAATATTGGGTCCGCCCTATGGGTACACAGCTATCAGATTGAGACGCCAATGAGGGTAGTTTTATCTCTAGAGTAAGACTCCTTTGATCTCCAATGTGGGTAGTTTTTAAAGCTCTAGTTTAAGACCCGTCGATCTCCAATGTGGGTAGTTTTTAAAGCTCTAGTTTAAGACCCGTCGATCTCCAATGTGGGTAGTTTTTAAAGCTCTAGTTTAAGACCCGTCGATCTCCAATGATTGCGTCTAGTTGAACTACACTAGCGTAGCTACGGACGTTTTTGCATATTCTTTCCCCCCCTCTTTCTTCCCACTATTTCCTCTCTAAATATGTCACATATCTAGACGCACTAACACACACACTCACGCACAAACAGACACACACACATACTGGTTCCTTCATTAAGGCAGTCTCAAAGGCCTAGAACGAAATCACCCTTCCTCCCACCTCACCCTCCTGTCTCTTCCGGATAAAATGACGTTATAAATATCGACCGCCGGAGAGACTTCCAAGAGATGAGGAGCAGGTTGGGTGTGGGTGTCGGGGCGTTTTTTAGGTTATTTCTCCACTCCCCCTTCCCTCTAATGGACACATTTCTCTCGACGCGCCTTTGGTCGTTATTTCAATCGGAGACAAAATTTAAACATAAAATAAAAATGGCGTGTTTCTCATTATTTAAAATTAATGTGGAGTGTGTTTTTTAATGCAATACCGTTCACTGTGACGCCTCACCAATTTGATGGGGACATGGTAAACATATCAAGAAAGCTTAAGTTTAAACGCTAACTTTAGAGTAGCTAGTTGTAGTGTGTTGAAACGGTAAACGTCAAATAATATTGGAATATTGAAAATATATATCTATATCTCTGTTTGGATTACGGTATCTCTGTTATATATCCCTTATGCGAGAACAAATGCATATAAGTACTTTTTCTTCACGAGTGACATTCGGGCATGAAATGGGTTACCTGATTAAGAAGGAGTAGGAGTACTTTATATGCATTTGTTCTCGCAGAAGGGATAATGAACATGTTTTTGTCTTTAAGTTTATCTGAGCATTGCAACAGGTTTTTGTTGCGTTGTATTTCTCAATTAGAATTTAATGCCTTATGTATTATTACTACTTTACTCTTTGCTCTTCTGTCCTCTAGTGTTTCTAGGTTTAGTGATTTAACTATTGGTGTCACTCTTGTCAGCTGTGAATATTCTCTAGCAATGAACCTTGCTAGAATGGTAAGCTAACGTTCTGAAGAAAGCAAACCGGGTCTTTCTCACACATTTCTTGTACAAGCACTTCAGATTATCCATTCTTTTAAGAAAATCTTGTTGAGGATTTATTTTGTTTTGAAAAGTTTGAGAACCACCAAAACATGTGCAGGCACTTTGTACAAAAAACAAGAATCATGAAAACAAAATGGCGACGCCCTGAGACTGACGTTTCTAATTGGTTGCTGGCAAAGTGCATTAGCAGAAAGTAATATTAATCCGCCGTGTGGGCGGCAAGCACCTTTCAGAAACATTGCGCTTACAGCCGCAGACTCAAGTGGACTTTTTTTTTCTTTTATCTCTCCTTAATGACGTAACAGTTGATTAGAAACAGAGATGAAGGCGGAGATAATTGGTTCGCTAATGAGTGACACTGACCAAGGTCAAGGTTAAATTGTCTTGACTTATTTTGTAGCTCTTTTCAATTGAAATGAAACTCGTTTTTAACATTTTGTGATCCACGCTAGCTTGAGATTTCTTAATTTGAGATTAGATTATAATTTTTAGAAAATCGTAAAATTGAACTTATAGAAATGAGCAGATCTGTTAAACTGGAGAAGTTGAAAGAGAAATGGAAAAAGAGATAGTAATATAGAGAGATTACATAATATATATATATTCTATATATATATGTAGAGAGAGAGAGAGATAGAAAAAAAGAGTAGAGAGAGAGAGAGAGAGAGAAGGAAATATAGACTAACAAAAAGACAGTCTACCTAGACGACAAGGAGGTTATATAATAAACATAACTGTAAACATAAAGAGAACAAGAGAGAGAGAGAGAGAGAATATATAAAAGGACAGATAGAAGTAAAAGAAAAACTGCAATTGCCACCAAGAGCGCACTGAGCTTGCTAAATTTAATAGTATAGATCATAGGTTCTCAACGGGTGCGATATTGCCCCCCTCCTGGGGGGCGGTGAGAAGCTTTAGGGGGGCGATGACATTCCCGGGGGCGATTGGGGGGCGGTGAAGGGCAAGTGGGCGGTACAAACGTACCTGATATAATTTGAACACCTCAGCTTTTTGAATCGATTAGTTTTTGGATGAAATGTGATATAAACGCAGTTGCTGCTAAATATCTGAAATCCACATCTATACCCCCCAACATATGTAATGCCTACATATTATTATATTAATAAGAAATAGGAATCGCAATGACTTGTCGATGAAGTAGGAGTCTGTATTTGGCAAATATGGTGTGCGGCCGGTTGGTCCTGTGGTTGGTTCACCGGACTGTCAACCCTGCTGACCGATCACTGTCGCTCTAACATCTACTAATATTAATGATATTATGATCGGTTTTACCGAGATGTCCTTATTAGTCCTTAATGAGTTTGAAACCCGCGGAAACAAAAAACTAACTAACTTTAAGTGGTATAGAATAAGTTGTAATCATACAAACTGAGTAGTTATTGTAATGCTTAAAAATATACATAAAAAATTCTTTAGTCCTATAATATGTATATAATTTTCAAATATTTTTTACAGTTTGATCATTTTAAAGTTATAAATTGTAAGCCATTTATTTTTTTATAAACGAAAATAACAGAAATATTAGCTCAAATAAAACGGGCTAATTATCTCCCTGTAATTAAAAAATGTTTCCACATTTGATTCAATAGTGATGCCGAACAAGTTCTGTTTTGTAATATAACAAATATTACTGATTATTAGACCTAAGGCTTTTGCAACCAATATTGAAACAAAAATAGACAAATTGCTAGCAATCAGTGCCAACAACACACAAGGCAAACGATTCACATTAATATTGATTTATTTAAACCTTAAACCTTTTGATCAGGCAATTTTTTAATCTATTACTTCTTACAATATGTTTCCATTTCATTTTTTTTAAAGATAATTAAACACACAAAGTCTAGTCCGCCTAAACAAATTGCGGAAACTATAGTCCAGACGGGCGGAAAGAGGGGGGGGGGGAGTGGGCGCTAAAATAATTGGACGGGGGGGGGGGGCCGGTGAGCGGAAAAACAAATTAAAAGAATGGGTGAGCCGAAAAAGGTTGAGAACCTATGGTATAGAATAGTATAGATAGAAGCGCTATAAAAATTACCATTTTTATTATTATGTATACACTAGTGGTTATGCCCGTCAAAATGACGGAGAAACGAACGACTACAATATTACAATATTAGTTAAGTTAAGTTAATATTAATGTTAAGAGAGAAAGAAAAGAGACTATTAAAATGAACGTTTCTTTTCGGCATTTAGTTTTTGTTCTTTTTAATTGTTTCTGACCCTGGCATATGCATAATAATTGTTACTGTCAAGCGTCTGATATTATAACGTAGCAAACAGTTGTGTTGACTTGACTTGTTATTAAAAATAGCCTATTAAATTAACAATAATATACTATCTAAAAGAAAAAAAAACCACAATACCAAACAATAAAAGGTAAATAATAAAAAATGCGTAGAAAATAATATTTCAATACAATACAAACTAAAGTGATAACGATTTTTTCGGTATTTAATTTTTGTTCTTGCTTATTGTATTAATAAAACAGTGTTGAGAATGTTTCTTTCGGTATTTAGTTTTTGTTATTTTTTTTTTTTTTTCTGGTCGACCTGAACCTGACATATGCATAAGAATTGTGGCCTCAAGGACTGGCGTAGTGTGTAAACCGCCGATACATTCCCATTAAGAATACACTGGCGGGCGAACGCATGGGGCACAGGGGGAGGAAGCAATGGACGCTGCAATCCCGTCTCGAGAACCACCCGGTGCCTGGATGCATGTACCTATAGTATAGGATTTGTGCTACCGGGTGACAGTGCAGGTATACGGGCGAGCCACTACGATAATGATCCTTAGGGGAACCGTAGTGAACGATCGCTGGGCTGCGGAAACCTTCCCCGTTACACGGCACGCCACGCCTTGGGCGTGTCGTTGGGTGGCTGGGGCCTGGACAGAGATTGCTCAATCCTAAGCGTTACGCCCTTGACACAAGAGCCGAAAGGCTAGTCCGGGTTTTTTAAAGAGACTTTTAAATTCGATATTAAAATGTAGCGAACAGTTGTGTTGACTTGACTTGTTATTAATTATATTAAATTTAAAAATAATATACAATCTGAAAGAAAAAAAACATAAATACAAAACAATAAAAAAGGTAAAAAATATTTAAAAAAAATAGAAAATAATATTTCAATGAAATAAAAACTGAAGTGAGAAAGATTTTTTCGGTATTTAATTTTTGTTCTTGCTTATTGTATCAATAAAACAGTATTGATAATGTTTCTTTCGGTATTTAGTTTTTATTTTATATTGTTGCTGTCAATCTTATGGTACCCGGTATTTGAAAGTAATCATTTATAAGCCTAACTTGTTTTTTTATAATTCGTATCATTTAATTTATAGGGTGTATAAAGTCGCCTTTTAAAGGATATTTTCCAATAACAACGTAAATCCATTAAATAATTAAAACATTTGGTTACTTTTACTTAAAAGGATAATGCAAACATCAATAATGAAAAAATAATTTCATAGACATTACGTCATACGCTAGTATTTTGTTTAAAGTAAACCATTGAAACTCTCTAAGCCAAATTGCAGTGCGTAGCTTTTAAAAAAGGTCTCGCCACATTAAAAAAACAACAGTAGAATTGGGAAAACCCGGAAAGACCCTCGCGTTCAACATAGTGAATGTCGCGTTCAATATAGTAAATGAACGGAAATGGCCATTTGCTATGTACCGTTATATTTATTTGCATAGATGGATATGACATTTTGGATTTTTTAAATCAACACATTTATGATTATAAGTGATAAAATAAAATTATCTTTTGGAGGACGTTTCCAATTTATACATTTAATTTTTGGCCCGAATAGTCAAACGGCTTAGGAGCCTATAGCGAACAAACATATATATAAATATATATATATATATATATATAAACAAACATATAAACAAACTCACGGTAATTATATATGTTGATATATATTTATTTATATTGGTAGAGAGTGGTAGAGAAATAAATGTAAAAAAAAAAAAAAAGTAAAGTACCCGACGGACCGAATTGATCCATAAGTCCTATGAAGCAGCGTTCACCAGTTTCTGTGGCCACGGCATACTAAGTGATTGTGTGGCCAGCACTATGCACAGCCGCCTTTACTTTACCCCAACTAAGGTCAGGTACCCGTCAGAGCTGGGTAGACTAAGGGACACCCTCCAGACCCAATAAAAAATCCTAGCCTGCACCAGGATTCGAACCCGGGACCTTCGGCTCGCCGGTCGAACGCGCTGCCGTTCGGCTACCGCAAATAAATAAAAAGAGAGAAATGTGTGTGTGTGTGAGAGAGCGACAGAAGAGAACAGCCAGGAAAACAGTTGTACACGTTGATAGAGATAAAAGGTATTGAGGAGATAGGAAAGGGTTAATGATAATAACAAAGGGAGAAAATCACATTTATACAGTAAGGCACAATCTAAGACAGGGGTCGGAAACCTAAGGCACGCGTGCCACACCTGGCACGCAGAGCGATTTTCAATGGCACGCGAGATATCTCCCAAAGAAAGATATTTTTAATGCAAGTCAACAACGTACCAGTAGGTCAGCATACTTAATGGCTGCTGGGTGATAAACTTCATGAATATCACACTGAATGTAGACTATAGACTGTTCAAGTTCAGGAAAGTTTTTGTGTAAATAGTTTATCATTGGACTTGCGATCTGTGATTGAATCTTTTGTAAAGAAAGTCAATTGTATAGTATCTCACCCGTTCTTGATTTACAGACAATTTAAGTCTCTTTTACACGAACGTGATATTGAGAATAGAGATCTCATGTTGCACACAGTTTTCATTGCCTTAGACGAGGTTAAGTCTTGGATAGATTCATTTCTGATCTGGAAGCAATTAAGGTGTTGGATTGGATGAGGAGAACTGACTGTTGAAAACGATGTTTCTGAATGACAAAGCGACACATTTCAGTGAGTTGTACTTACATTCACAAGGAAGGGGTTAGACCACTGGAATGGATTTGTTTTGAAACTGAATATATCTTGCCGTGAAATCAATTAGAAAACGATTTATTATTTCCCTAATTTAAGGCGTATTAAGATAGATAAATAGTTAGATAGATAGATAGATAGATAGATAGTTAGATAGATAAACTGATAGATAGACAGATAGATAGATAGATAGATAGATAGATAGATAGATAGATAGATAGATAGATAGATGGGCTTTTGCAGATGTACTTTGAAATGCTCAAAGCAAAGCTTTCTAAACAAAGGCAATGCTTTAATTTAATGGACTCGAGTTTCATCTTTTCATACCCCATTAAGCCTGGCTTGATGTCAATACAACCTACTTAGATCTGGATCGCCTTTTAATGGATGGATATTTGTAATTTTAAAATGAAGCAATTTGAATTTTAAACATTAAAAAAGGGTATCAAAATAGCCCAATTTGCGGGAAAGTCTGGAAGGAAGCTGCTTAGGAAATCTGCTATTCTCAACTGCTAGGCATTCACATTGCTTTCAGCTTTTGCTTCAACTTACATTTGTGAACAGATTTTATCGCACATGAAAGCTGTTTCAAGCATACAAAGAGGTCACATACACTTGACCACTCAGAAGTAACTATATATATTTACCTGACATTGAACAATTATATAAGAGCATTCAAGACAAGACGCTCATAAATTGGTACACACTAATTACATGCAAAAAGAGTTTCTATGTTCATCTTCTTTAATTAAACATAAAATAATTTATTCTTAAACAAATTTATTTCTTTAATTATTTCATTAAATTTAAGTCACACTTTTAAATTAGAATTATGGAGCAAGGTGGCCGGGCGGCAGTTCATTAGCCTGGCATACCGAAGGTCCTGGGTTGCAATCCTGGTGGAGGCTAGGATTTGTTCCCAAATTTAGAGGTGTCCCTAAGTGTACCCAGCTCTGATTGGTACCTTTAGTTTAGGTAGTTTTTCTGGGCTTTGTACTGTCCACACAATCCTCCTAGTATGCCGTGGCCACACAAAACTGATGAACGCTGCTTTACCGGCCCTATGGATCAATTCGGTCCGACGGAATACTTTACTTTACTATACTAGCATTATATTATGCAATTGTTGTAAATATTAATGTTTAAAAAAATAAACTTCTGAAATGGACAAACAATCTAGGCAGGAAATGTTTATTTACCGCTATACAAATATTATTATTATTATTATTTAACGTAAATTAATTTTATACCTCTAGTTACATGTTAAAAGTAATACCATGATGCTGGATTTGTATTAAAAAATATAACTAAAACGTTTGTCATCACTAAAACCAAAATGAATTTGGGAAATTTAATTTAAAGGGAGATAATTAATCTGTTTTCATTGCGTTAAAATGTTCAAATTTTTCTGATTTTTTCTTTATAAAAATATAATTTCTTACAATATATAACTTAAAATTCTCAAATTATAAAAGGTAGTTAAAAACTATATAAGTATTATATGACCAAACAACTTATATTTACATTTTTCAACCGTACATTAACTACCCAGCTTGTATGATCACTACGTATCAATTCGGTTTTAACTATGATTCCAGGCTTTACATGTCAGGTCTTTGTACTATTAAAGGAAATCTCAGTAAGGATGATATCTAAAATCTAAATATAATGAGCAAATAGGAGGTGTACATTTTTTATAGTAATAACTATATTAAAAATATCACGTTAATTTTTAATTTTATATTAAAACACTTTCAGCATTGCTTTTGGCATTGTTCTTGCTAAGGTGCTAACAAAATTGTCCTATAAAAATAACAACAGGTTAACTTTCAGGCGGTTGGCACACTAAATGAGTTAGAAATCCTAGTTTGGCACAATATTAGATAAAGGTTGCCGACCCCTGATGTAAGACGCAATCAGGAAACAAGAAGCAAACACGCGAATACAAACACACATAAACACACACAAACACACATAAGCACACATAAACACACATAAACACACACAAACACACATAAACACACACAAACACACACATCAAGATAGTGAACTCTTACAAAAAGACCTAGATGAATTTTAAAACTAGAAACTAATGGGCCGTATTGCTGCTGAGAGTTAACACCCTTGCCCCTTATACAAGTCAATATTTTATGACTGACTTGTAAATACAAGTCAGTCATAAAATATTCGAGTACGCATTTGAGTAGGCCTACTCTTTCTTCCCGAGTCGCGTTCGGGCATGGAATGGATTGCCCGAACAAATCAGGAAAACCAGTAACTCAAGATCATTTAAAACATTAATAAAGATGCAAGACTAGACTCGGACCACGGATGAGCGTAAGACGCAATAATATAAATCTATAGAATAGTCTGTAATATATAAGATAAGAAGGGAAGTGCCAACCCTAAGATTATCAAAGAAAAAAAATATAACTATTGGCTTAATACTTAATAGTTAAAATAATAAAACTTAATAATTTACAAAAAAATGAAATCCAGTAACATAACATCGTTTAAAACACTAATAATATACAAGACTAGACTTAGACCACGGATGTGCGTAGGACGCAATAATCTTTTTTTATAGAAAGCGTGTCTGTGATGTATAAGATAAAATATTAATACGAACACGAAGAAATAAACCCCTCACAGCTGAAACATATAAGCCGATCATTCAACCAACCTCAGAGCCAATCAATAAAACCCTGCTGGCAATTTAACACAACAGGTAGATTTGGTATAAAGAAACTTAACTTGGTTATCTCATTAGTCGAGTACAGGTAGCGTGGCCGAGCGGTCTAAGGCGCTGGTTTAAGGCACCAGTCTCTTCGGAGGCGTGGGTTCAAATCCCACCGCTGCCAATATTTTGTTATAGGATTTGCTCTTCTTAACCGATAAAAATTCAAAAATTCATTATACATATTATAATTTACCCAGGTCAACGAATAAACTGGAATAGATAATTATTACCGAAAGGTTCGCTTCTTATCATTGTGTTTTTTTTAAATCTATTAATGGAACCAATTGTGCCACGTTCTGGCAAATCATTTTAACAGGCTGGTTGTTTGTACGAAAAAGTGTAAGAGACCTTTTAATAATAGTTTGCCAACGTTGTACTTTTTTTATTCATTCAGTGTGCCGACAGCCTAAAAAAAAAAAAGCACCCTGCTCTCATTTTTAAAAAGGCACTCAAATTTCTTCTAGAAGTTGACTTTTGAAATGCCTGTTTTTGGAATGCCCATTGAAAATCGCCCTGCGTGCCACGTTTGGCATGCGCGTCGTTGGTTGTATATTGAATGTATGTATCTCTGGCTTAGAGAATGAGAGAGAGAGAGAACATTGAGAGAGAAAAGTGAGGGAGAAAAGTGAGAGAGGGAAAGAGAGTGTGTCGGCTTACAAATAATCGCTGTAGTAGGCCTACTGCACTAAATACCGCCAATCACTGTAGTAGGCCTACTGGACTAAATACCGCCAATCGCTGTAGTAGGCCTACTGGACTAAATACCGCCAATCACTGTAGTAGGCCTACTGGACTAAATACCGCCAATCACTGTAGTAGGCCTACTGGACTAAATACCGCCAATGAAACTCTTGTTTGAATGTTATAAAACATTTATAAGTATTTATAACACACTTTTAATCACAGAGCATTAGCAATCAAATTGCCATTAAATTCTGGAATTTGGACTTCTTACCTCCGGTCTAACGGGGTCTACACAGTACAATGAAGAAGAAGAAGAAAGAGTGAGAGAGAATAGTGAGATTGGGAAAGAGAGAGAGAGAGAGTGAAAGAGAGAGAAAAAGAGTCCCACTCAGTGAGCTATTGAAAGAGAGGCGATGCAGGGATTGAGAGAATGTTTAGGTAGTAATATAATATACAGACAGGAATGTAGGAAGGGGGAATAAATAGACCGGTATACGAAAAGTTATCGAGAAGAAAGATGAACATACAAATGAGAGAGTTCTTTCCATATGAAACAAAATTAATTAACTCTTAAACCGTTACAAAATATCTTTGACCTAGCCGAAATAAAATACTATAGTTACAATTTGTTACAATACTCAGATAAGCATGTAGGACTATAACAGTTTTCTTATCCTTTATGCGAGAACAAAAGCATATGAGTACTCTCTCTTCCTGAGTGGCATCCGGGGCATGGAATGGGTTGCCTGAAGGAAGCTGGAACACCAGTAACTTAACATCCTTTAAAACACTAATAGAAAAGAAATGCAGGACTAGACTCTAACCACCAATGTGCGTAGGACGCAATAATCTTCTATATAGAAGGAGCGTCTGTAATGTATACGATAAGATAGCAAAAACTTTTGTTTCGTGTAAAAAGATATCTATATCTTCTTGTATTTGTGTCTGCGTGTTATTTCTGTTTGAGTTTCAGTTAAGTTAGTGCGTTCATGTATGTGTTTGTTTGTGTTTGTGTTATTGTTTTGAATGATTATTTTTGTTTATTGTATTTGCTCCATTTTCTTTGCTGTGCCAATACCAGCATGTGTGTGTTATGTTTCTTTATGTTCATCATCCAGAAAAGCCATTTATACCCAAAATACACAAGAGAATCCGTCGTGCAGGCTGCTATCTTCTTAAATCTCATCATTTATATTATTTGTTCAATCATTCAGCCAACCAACCTCTACACCAATCAATAACACCCTACAGGTAGCAACAGATAAATCCGTTTGCTCCTAAGCAAAAAGAGACAAACTTTCTCTTTACTCTCTTTACTAGAATGTATAGGTAGCGTGGCCGAGCGGTCTAAGGCGCTGGTTTAAGGCACCAGTCTCTTCGGAGGCGTGGGTTCAAATCCCACCGCTGCCAATATTTTTAAAATTAGAATTGTTATTTGTATTCTGATATAAAGTCATTGTAGCATGAAGTATACATAAAATGATCTGGATCAATCACTGAACACGGTTAGTCCCAAGAACAAATCCTAGCTTTCGCCAGGATTCGAACCCAGGACCTTTAGTACGCCAACCGAACGCGCAGCCTTATTACCTTGTCTACAGCCAGGAAAAAAATAGTATTTTCAGAGCAAAAGTTCGATCAATTATTTAGAATTCTCGCAAACGTGGAAGCCATAACATAAAAAAATATAGAAATGAATGTTTTGTGTAGGATTTGTTTGTTTGTGTCTGCGTGTTTTACGTATTTCTGTGCGTTGTTTTCAGTAAAGTTTGTGCAATTATGTATGTGTGTAAGTGTTCCGCTGCGTGTGTTGTTTTTGTAATTGTGTAGGATTATTTGTGTTTAATTGCGTTTATTTGTGTGCTTGTTTTTCAATTGTGTGCTTACGGCGAGTGTGTTTGTTTCTTATCTTATATATATATATAACAGCAAGCCTTCTATATAACAGATTATTGTGTCCGGTTTCGGTTCACCGTGTATGTCTATGCCATTTATAACCCAACACACACACACGAGTATCCCTCGTGCAGTCTCCTGTCTTCTTGCACCTCATCTATATAAGGCGATATAAAGTAGACTGTGTGTGTGTCGGTTCCGATCCTCAGTGGTTAATTTAAAAACACGTGACCATACTGTCTCATATTTTCTTTTGCGATCTCGTTTCTGGCATGTGTCCTCCCTAGCTTGGTGGTGTAATATTATATATATACATATTACTTTCCTAAATGTTTTTAGTAAATAACTATATTTAATGTAATTTTTTCCTCGGGCACCGCCGGGGAATTTATCTTGTCATTTATAAATTTTTCCCAATCATTCAACCAACCTCTGAACCAATCAATAACACCCGGCAGGTAACATAACAGGTAGTTTCGTTTGCTCCTCGGCAAAAAGAAACTTATCTGCCTATCTCATTAGGTTTGTGTATAGGTAGCGTGGCCGAGCGGTCTAAGGCGCTGGTTTAAGGCACCAGTCTCTTCGGAGGCGTGGGTTCAAATCCCACCGCTGCCAATAATTCGTTTTTGATCTAATAAAGTGATAATTTAATTTCAACCCAGCTTTCTTAAATTTATGATAACTGCGTCCTAACGCTTATCCGCGTTTTGATGGAAACTTGATTTTATTCCCTCTTATTATTTTTTGTTTTTTATTTTGATTAGTTTATTAATTGAGATTTAGTTACTGGTTTTCCTGGTTTGTTCAGAGAACCCATTCCATGCCCGGAAGCCACTCGGGAAGAAATATTATTTTCGTCTTATATTTATCTGAGCAGTGTTGACTTATTTCCTTGAATTCCTTGTGGAACAAATGGCCTTATGAGCACTGTAATAGATTGTTATTGTGTTTCTAAATTAGAATTTTATACCTTCTGTATTATTACAACTTTCTGTCCTCTGGTGCAGGGATCGGCAACCTACGGAAGGGTTCGGCAACCTAAGACACGCGTGCCAGACTTGGCACACAGAACGATTTTCAATAACACGCAAGAGACCTTTAAGAAGTTTTATTTTAATGCAAGTCAAAATTTAAACAACGTACCTCATAATTAATAGGTACTGCGTGACGAAATACATGGGAATCACATTGGACATCGACTGTTTAAGTTCAGGAATGTTTGTATGCAAAGCTCCCATCATTGGACTGTGATTGAATCTATTGTTAAGATAGTCAATGTTATAGTTCCTTAAGTCTCTTCTAGAAGAAAGTGATACGGAGTATAGGTAAAGTCGTTTCTGGTCTGGAAGCAATTAAGGTGTATCTTGATGAAAAAAATAACATTGCCGGTATTGTATGAGGGGGAGATACTGTTGAAGCCAATGTTTCTGAATGACATGTCGACACGTTTCAGTGAGTTGAACTTGCATTTACAAGGACGGGATCGAAGTGTTGGGCGACTGGAATGGATTTGCATTGAAACTGAACATATCTTGGACATATCTTGGACATATCTTGGTGTAAAATCAATTTCAAAACATTTAACTCTTTTCCCTAATTTATGGCAAATTAAGATAGATGATCGTTTTCAGAAGTACGTTGAAGCACACAATGCGGAGTTTTCTAAACAAAGGCAAGACTTTCAAATTCATGGACACGTGTTCCCATACCACACCAAGCCTGACTGGCTTGATCTTTCTACAAATTTGGATCTTTTTTATAAGTGAGGGATATTGACTTTTTTTTTCATTTAAACATCCCACAAAATGGGCCTAGAAATGTGACGATTTGCGGGAAAATCTGAAAGGAATAGCTGCTTAGGAAAGTCATCTGTTGTCAACTGCAAGGCATTCGCTCTATTTTCAGCTTTTGGCACATGAAGGCTGTTTTAAGCTTACCAAGAGGTCATTTAACTTGACTACTCAGAATTGACTAAATGTGTACCAGACATTGAACAATTAGCGACCAGCATTTAAGGACAAGGCGCTCATAAAGTGATAGATGCTAATTAGGCCTGCATTCAAAAGAGTTTTTATGCTCATCTCTCTTAATCATAAATATAATTATTTCTAAAACAAATTTGTTTGTTTTAATATTGTAATAAATATAACAGGCTTTTATTCTAGCATTATATTATGTAATTTTGTCATTATTAACGTTGAAAAGAAAATAAAAACCTAGAATTGACTTTATGAATGCAGATAATGTTTATTTACAAATTAAATTAATTTTATACATCTAATTGCATGTTGAAAAAAGAGCATAATGCCGAATTTGTATAAAGAAATAATAATCTATTATTGCCTAACACTAGTTATATTAAAACAATTAACTCGTTTGGCATCACTAACAAAAAATTTGGAGAATTTAATTGAGGGGCGATAATTAACCAGTTTTCTTTGCGTTAATATTTCTAATATGTTTCTTTTTTGTTTCATTTTAAAAAAAATGGCAGTTTATATATAACTTTAAAATGATGAAACCACAAAAGATAGTCGAAAATTATTTAAATATATATGACTGAAGAATTTATGTGTACATTTTTAAACATTACATTAACTACCCAGTTTATATGATTACTTCTAATCTCTTTCACTTAACTATAATGTAGTAGTTCCAATATATAGGGTTAAACAATATCATATTAACAAAAATCTCAGTTATTCTGAGATCAAACTATAAAGACTTTATAGCAGTTACTAAAATTATATCTTGACAACTAAATTCAATAACCGTTAATGTATAATTTGAGAAATAAAAATTGTGTAGATTCTATTGATTTGAAAACGATGACAGTAACAAACACGTTAATTTGTCATTAAATAGTAAACGCTTTAATGATTTTCTCTATAACGCTCCCCTTCTTTTGGTCTTGGTCTTGCTACGGCACTAAAAAAAGGTTTTATACAAATAATATTAAAGTCTAGTTGAGTAGTTTGACTTTCACGCTGTTGGCACGCTGAATGATTTAGAAATCCTAGATTGGCACACTATAAGCATAAGGTTGACGACACCTGACCTACGGAACGCTTGCCACTCTTGGCACTCGGGGCTATTTTCGATGGCACGCGTAATAGCCACAAAAAAAGCCAATCCAAGACTCCTCTACAAGAAATTGATTTCTAGAGCAGGATGAATCTGGCTCTTGGCACGCTGACTGAATTAGAAATCCCACTTTGGCACACTGTTATCAAAAGGTTGAAGACCACTGCTAGTGTTTCTAGTTTTTTTGTTTTTTTTGGGGGGCTAATCGTATTATAACAATAGTAGGAGTTGTGTATTTAAAACTATGACAATTAGGTAATGCGTTTTCGTTTTTGGTGACACAGAGCGTGTCTATAACAGAAACAACTAAAACATTTAGTTTTGCCGTGAGAAGTGTAGTCAAAGATAAGACAACTAAATTAATCTTTGTGTCTAGCATGTATTGTCTCCCTTTGATATCTTTCTTGAAAAAATCGTATTCTCTAACGTTTCCAAGTCTGAATTTTAATGTCTACCTAAAATAGCGTTGGGTATAGTTTAGCTTTGTACTGACCACATTATGTACATGTACACCGTGCCATTGTCAAACAAAAAGAATTTCGTAAACAAATTTAACGTTTGCATATTAAATTATCTAAATGATGCCAGACACTTAAATGGCCGAGCGGTCTAAGGCGCCGGTTTAAGGCACCAGTCTCTTCACGTTTTTTTTTAACAAATGGTGATTTTTTTTCACGTTTTAAAGTCATTTTTTTAATTATCATATTCACGGACTCCCTATACAGAAAAGTTGTGCGTCCAACGCTTATCCTTGGTTAGAGTCCAGTCTTGCATCAGCGTTTTCAATGATGTTGAGTAACTGGATGCCTTTTTCTTTTAGGCAAACCATTCTATATTGGGATTCCTATCGGGATGATAGAGGCAATAGTTCTTGGGGTAATGAAAGTGTTTTGTCTTATGTTTATCTTAGCATTGCAGCAGGTTGTTATTGTGTTGTTATTGTTGTTATTGTTGTTATTGTGTTGTATTTCTAAATTAGAATCTAATGCCTAGCGTATTATTACTACTAAGTTCTCTGCCCTTCTCTCCTCTAGTGCCCTTCTCTCCTCTAGTGTTTCTAGTTTGTTTTTGGCTAATCGTCTGCTGTTCAAAGTCGTCTGCTAAATAATTGGGACACGAACCAAACACATATCAACCATAAGTAATGGGAGTATCGCACTGAGCACCGCGTTGGACGCAAGAGGGCACTTACAAAGTTGAGGTCATCCTTGCAGCAAAGATCACAGAGAGAAGAGACAGGAGATATTTAAATGGCTTTAACAACAATCAACCTGATTTTTTTAATAGAGAAAACTGGTACTTAGAAATATGTCTTAATAGACAATAAATCTCTGCTAAGTTTATTGCTAGCCTTCCAGAGAATGTCGTTTATCTTAGTCATCTGGTTGAGAGAAGTCAAAGTGTGGTCAAAGATAGACAACTCAATTATCTTTGTCAAAATCAGTCTTAGCATGAATTCTTTCCCTTTGAATTCTTTTTTTTTTTTAATGTGTGTCCACTACTGTTTCCAAGTCTGAATTTTATTTTAATGTATATCTAAAAAAGCATTGTGGGTAGTTTAGCTTTTTACTGATCAGATTTTCTGCCTGTACACAATGACATTGTTAAACAAATCAATTTTGCAAACAATTTAACGTGGGCATATTAAATTATCTGAACTATGCCAACTCATGGTACGTAGGTAGCGTGGCCGAGCGGTCTAAGGCGCTGGTTTAAGGCACCAGTCTCTTCGGAGGCGTGGGTTCAAATCCCACCGCTGCCAATACTATTTTTGTTTTTTTCCTCCATTTTGGTTTGAGGAAATAAAAAGTTATATCACCGTAAGACTTGTTATACTAATACACACGGCACCAGACACATTAATTCCTAATACATATTAAACACCTGTGTGTGTGGAACCCTACGGGCCAAAGCTAACACACTTTGCCGTACTTTGAATAAGCAATTTCTGTAAAAAAAAAAAAAATTATAATTTAATGTAAATTTAATGTAAAAAATTTTCCATTTTTTTTAAATTTCGCTACTTTTTGTATGAAATTAAACATAAAATCTATATATTTAAATTTTAAATTAATTCTCTTTATGCATCCTTTGCTATATCAATCTACCTGTGCATCGCTTTAAAAATCTATCCATCTTTCAATCAAATCATCTATCCACCCATTAATCTATTAATTCGAATAATGTTTACAGTCAGTAGCTAAAATTTAAAAAAAAAAAAAAAAAGATACTTAAGGGAAGCAACACATGTTAAACTAAAACAATAAGACAATAAATTGATTAGTTCCCTTTGACTTTTGATTGAAACCGTGGCAGTCACAAGCTCAATAATAATTAGGTATTAAACTTAATGCCCGTTACCAGTTAATATTGAATTCTGTATCGTTGATATTTTTTGTAATTGAATTGTCATTAAAGAATAGAGTATTATCTTCAATGAAGTAAATAATAATATGCAGGTGTTATCAAAATGAAATAAAATAAATAAAGGATAGTCCTACTATTATAAATAGTACACGGAACTACAAAAATCGAACACAAAATACCCTAGTAGCTACTATTGATGTATGGGTCATGCATTTACATACATTATACAATAATGGCTAAACTGTCCGGCGTTACACGATGTGACAATTTGTATAAATTGTTATTACGAAATAAAAAACTACATCAAGGAGAAATGAATCCAGGTCAACCGTATGTTAGACGGGAATGTCAACCACTACACTATAGATTTTGGAAACAAAACAAAATTAGAGCGAATTTAATATAAGACAATAAGATCACGTGATTTTATATTGACCAATCGGCATAAAAATTGATAACACATCCTACTCTCTCTCTATATATAGACAGTAGAGTTTCCCAAATATCTAGTCGAGACATCAACATCGTACTACGTCACGAAAGTAAAAGTAAACAGGTTGCAAAAGGCAAAAAACACAATTATATAGAGAAGATAAGTACGAACTCTCAGTCAGCTAGCGGGATGTGCTAGTCATATACCCATCGTTATGTTATCTTTAGGTAGCATTTTGGGATATTAGATGATGATGTGTGTCCGTCGTTTTCGATGACGACTATCCTCTATCAGAGTCATGATTTCTTATGAATTCGGAGATGGCTAAGAAGGCCAATTTTTGCCCACTGTATAAGACAACACTATATATCCTAACCAGTCTCGAATAATAATGTGGACATTCGTGATATTCATGTCACTCATGTGTGAATGAATCAAGAAGTAAAGGAATAACAAAGAACAAGGAAAGTTTTAGAGGACACTGTACTATAGCATTTTTAAATGACCAGGACGTTAAGGAGTTAATATATGTTTGATGAGGTAAGAACAACAACTCTGGGAAGAGTTAGGAAAGAAGGAAAAGGCCGCGGACAAAGTAATATGAAACGGCTTACCTGTCTTGACAAAAGCGGAAGTGCCTTCAGATCGCAGAGACGCCCCGGAATCAACCGCCATGCCGATGCCGCTGTCCGGGTAGTTTGCCGCGATGTTCTTGTTCCGCATCTTCAGCTCCTTCTCCAGGGCGATCTTGTTGAACATTCTCGGCTTGTGGCCCTCCGATCTCTGGTGGGACGCCTGGTTCCCGGGGGTGTCCATGCTCTGCTGGCGACGCGGGTTGCTGCTGGCTTTGATGTTCCTGTCGTGGACGTTCAGGCTCTTCGTCCTGGACAGCCTGCTGCCGCGCCTCCCGTTGGCGTCACTGGCCTGCAGGTGACCGTCCTCGGAGATGTTCAGCTCCTCGTGGAAGCCCAAGTCAAGGTCATTGTTGTAGTCTTTGTCTATGGGCGAGGAAGGGAGAGACCTCAGCATCTTCTGGATGGTATCGCTATCAAACGACATTTGACCACCCGGAGCGTTGGGGGTCTGTGGGGTTTGTGGGGTCAAAGGTTCCGGGGGTGAAGGCCATTCCGGAGACTCCGAGGAGGAAGTGTTCCGGGACTGGGGCGCAGCGAGAGACGTATCCACCCTTAGTGAGGCTTTGGGAGCTTTAACGTCTGGGATGTCTGCAGACAGAGCGGGAGGTGGTACAGAGGAAGCTCGCCGCAAAGGAAGTGTCGCGTCTTCGGTGCCCTCGTAAGCGCCCAGAAGCTTCTGCTGAACCATCTCGCTCCTAACGCTGTTGTCTCTCTTCAGGATCCCGTTGGGCTTGTCCGCGCAGGGGTGTATCACAGTGGGGGTGTTGAGGATGGAGGTCCCCGTGATGTTTACGCTTACGATGTCGCTGATCTGCACGTGCTTGGGGCTGTTGCTCTTCTGATTGGCCAGGTCCGACACTGCCGAGGAAGGGCGTATCTGGGGGTCCGCCAGCTTTAAGCTCGAGGTGGTGGATTTAGTGGGCGTCGCAGTGACGCTGGAAGGCCCGCTGGCCGTTTTCAAAGAGGCGTCCGAGCTGGACGATGCGGCCCCGCTCTTGTCCTGTGTCATCGAAGCGACAGGCAGGTTGGTGGCGAGACCCTGTCCCCCTTTGACAGAAGTCATCATGCTGGAGACGACGCTGGCCATGGAAGGGGCGCCAACGTGTCCACTTGGGAACGACCGCCTGAAGGCCGGATTGTTCGAGTTGCTGGCGGAAACCACGGTGACGCAAGAGTCGTCTGCGGCGTGGGGTCGGCGCCTCTGGATGACTGCGTAGTTGTAGGGCGGGGACTGCGAGCGGCGAGTGGCCCCTCCGCCGTTTTGCGCGCCAGGGGCGCTGGCGCTTGCTGTTGTTTTTTTGTTTGGGTTTGTCTTGGACGTTGATATAACTGTCAGACCTGAATAGAATAGTGTCATCAGTAACAACACAGTTACAGGATACATACATATATTTCGTTTCTAAAAGAGTGAATAAAGCTTTAAATCATTTTTAGCCTAGAGAATTATATCTGTGTTCTTGCTTGTTTATTGTTTAATGTTAAAAACGCTATGACCTTACATATTATTTTTCGGCAGCGCTATACAAGTAGAATTATTACCTACAGGGCTTGTAAATGGGGGACGGCGTCCGAGCGGTCGCGCCTTTCCCATAGCGTACCAAAAGTTCGAATCCTGGTGAAGACTAGGATTTTTTTCCCGGGACTCGCGGGTGTCCCTGAGTCTACACAGCTCTGGTGGGTACCTCACTTCAGTTGGGAGGGGTGTAAAATAAAGGCGGCTGGGCATAGTGCTGGCCACACATCCCTTAGTATCCTGTGGCCACAGAAACTGGTGAATCAGCTGCTGCACCGGCCTTATACTCAATTTGGTCCGAAGGGATACTTTACAACTGTAGGCCCTATAATAGTGCATAAAGCATCCCCGTATGGGCAATTTGTTCCCTTGGGCATCCGAAGGTGTATAAAGTATCCCAAGTAGTTTAATTTGATATAATATAATATATGTCAAGGTATAATAATATAGCGGAGACTATTGTGCCCTCGCTCAGAGTGAAATGGAGAGCCCGTCTGTGTATATATTTAGTTAGATAGTTCGACTGACACAGCACAGCTAAGGCCCAAAATAAACTGTATAAAACAATAACGACCAACAAACAAATGAATAATATTATGATATTGTCTTGAATAACAACAAACCAATCGATCATGCTATAATGTGTCTGGAATAACAACAAACAAATCGATCATGCTATGATATTATAAATCATGTTATGATATTATAAATCATGGTATGATATTATAAATCATGGTATGATATTATAAATCATGGCATGATATTATAAATCATGGTATGAAATTATAAATCATGGTATGATATTATAAATCATGGTATGATATTATAAATCATGGTATGATATTATAAATCATGGCATGATATTATAAATCATGGCATGATATTATAAATCATGGCATGATATTATAAACCATGTCATGATATTATAAATCATGTTATGATATCGTCTGCTTGCCTTGGGAATGTTCACAGCCGTCCTCTGACTTGAAGTCTGACAGGGTGGAATGGGAATGACGAACGGGTGAGCTGGGTGACGAGGCGCTGGCGGCCTTATTACGTTGTCTCTGTCAAATGAGAGATGGAGAGATTGATAGAAAAAAGAAAGAGAGAGGGAAAAGAGGGAGGGAGAGAGAGAGAAAGAACGAGAGTAAAAGAGAAAGAGTGAGAGAGTAAGAGAGAGTGAGAAAGAGAATGAGAGGGAGAGAGAGAATGAGATTGAGTGAGAGAGATAGAGAGATTGAGATAAAGATAAAAACATTAGTTATACTTAAATCTTCTCATTATATAGTAAACAATCATTAAAAAAAATATAAACACACAATAAAATCATTAAATCATGTTATAAAAACTATGTTTGTTATTGAAATATTTTCAACGGAAATCACTACTTAGGAAAAAATTACTTAGTCGACAGCGTCGACTAAATTGTAGACAATACAAATACAAATTCCGACAACGTTAACCAAAGGCTAGACACCATAAACAAAATATTTCACAATTTAGCAAAAGGGAATTAAAAAATGTTTTCAAATGAACACTTTTTTTTCTACGGGGAGTATGATGACCCTAACCCATATAATTTTTTTAATGAAACAGAAATGCCCGGACCAAGACCTACTCACCCTGGGTGGACTTAATCTGAGCGAGCTGGCAGAGGAGGCCTTCCTGGCAAATCTCTGGGTGGGAAACTGAAAGCAGAGAATGACGCAATATTCATTGTTTAAAAATACATACACACAATGAATTCAAGCTATCCGTTCACGTCACGTGAATGGACATCATTCGTGTTGGTTTCTTTACAACATATGACAGATGTACGGTGTCCACTTATTGATTCTCGGTTAAGTCGCCATTGTTTTTTTTTTTTAAATAATAGCATTTGGATATATATCGAAAATTTATTTAGTCGTCATCTGTTTTAAATCATGGCTGATGTAATTAAATTCTAAAACCTTCAAGTCGCCATAATATTTTAATTATGCCAAATGTATATACATTGAAAACTCATTAAGGCGCCATCGGTTTAAAATCACGACATATGTAAATATAATCTTAACTCGTTAAATCCCCTTCAAATTTATATCATGGCAAGTGCAAATAAATTCTAAACTCGTTAAGTTGCCATCTGTTTTAAATCTTGGCAGATGTAAATAAATTCTAAACTCATTAAGTCACCAACGTCAAACATTTGAATTAGAGACGCGGCTATCTTAAGAGAATGTGCACAAAATAAGTTTACCATGTCACAAACGTTAGTTAAACTCCATCAAACACATAGACACAACACATTCAATAAACACCGAGGTTTAGTTTTAAACACTTCGAATGAACAATCATCATTTTTTTATTCTATAAACGCTGGACGATCTACTCAGACCATCTTCGCTGACCAAAGAATTGCCTGAACATGCTCTTGTACCCTGACGTAAGCTGGAACTTGTTAGCCAAAGATTTACTTGTCTCCGGTCACCACTCAAGCGGTCAAATTAATAGTTCCGGCCAATAACGACACAACGTACCGTCGTTCAACTCCTTTCCGGTTTCCGTCTTACAAATGACCGGAGTCTTAGCCGCAAGAAAGTGTCCGTCATGTCCGTTTTATTAATTGCAACGCTGGGGTTTTAAACAAGGAATAGAACATTTAGTCAGTGCTTTTATCTCCCCTTTTTTGCCCTCGAAACAAACTCGTTAATTCTCGTAGCGTGTCCACGAAGTACAAGATCGTGTTCTACAGTGTTCGCTTATGTAAGAAAAAAAAAAAACACACGTTTTATTGGTTTTGGTATCGAAATAGTTTTGGAGTCACTAAATAAAAACACAATACTAGAATTCGATTTCTTTGTGTAAAGGCTTTATGCGTAGTTTAGAATCGACTACAACAACTCTGAATCGCATTAGAAAAGTCGATTACGAGAATAAACAAATAGCTGGATTGTGATTTTCATAAATATTTTTGATGTGTGTGTGTGGGAAGGTGGGAAATGTGGGGGGGGGGGGGGGAGGTCATTTCGCTACGGACAATGCAACCGCTGAAAAAGTGAGATTGTTTACTGTGGCGATTCAATTGGACATGTTCATATTGATACAGTCTAGGCCTTCAAGAGGATTGATTTCTTGACTCAACCAAAACAAATAAAAAAGTAAAAAAATGTAACGGCCAAATTTTGATATTCACTTGAGACATTTCCTCCACATCGATTTACGGCTGACGCAGATAAGCTACGGTGGGTTATGTATCCAGTGATGAAGCTTAAAATTTGTCCGTACAAAATGGCGCAGTTAAGCTAATTGCTTTAAGGAATAGTACTTAGCGTAGTGTTCAGCGACCTTTTAATAAGACGTAGGATTTCTAATTCATTCAGTGTGCCAAAAACATCCTGCTTTAGCACTCAGTTTCTTGCAAAAAAATACTTCAATCTTATCTTCTTATCTTCTTATCTTATGCAACAAGGGTCGGCAACCTTTTGCTAATGATGTGCTAAACAAGGATTTCTAAATCATTCAGCGTGCCAACAGCTTAAATGTCAACCTGCTCTATTATACTTGTTTTATTAATTTTTATAAGACAACTAATTTAACTCTGTCACAAGACCAAGGCCAAAAGCAAAGGAAATGTATAGAGAAAATCGCCAAAAGAGTTTTAATTTAAACAAAATTAACGTGTTAGTGATTATCATCCTTTTTACTCCCTTTATTTTAAGTTGCATTTTCTGTCTGTCTGTCTGCAATCGTCGTGGGAGCAAGAATTGGCTTCGATTTTTCGACCACTTCCCGTGGTCCGATCGAGCTGAAATTTAGACAGCAGACTTGTGGCGCCTAACAATACATCCTATCAAATTTTCAGTTAAAACAACGTAATAATACTACACTTATGACAATATTCATTTCTTAAAAGGAAAGTATAAGAAAAATTTTGGTTTCACTTAAAAAATGCCTGTGCAACTTTTTATATTATTTCGGCGCAAAGCTAGAAAAAAAAATTATGCGCTAAGATTATTTTTAGAACAATCCATACGGAGTAAGGAGATATTTTTGAGATTTGCGACACAGATATTTTTCTGTACGTTTCATTTGCAGTAGTCAATCAATTATTTAATTACATGATGGTAAACTTAGTTTGCAAATAAAGGGCGTATAATATAATAAAAACTTCGTTTTTATGGTTTTCCTGTTGTTTGCATTTAAACCAAATACAATACTTTATTTCTAAACTTTCACATTTATGGTAATTATACTTTAAACATAATCATTTGGCTGTAAAGATAAGGATCTAGCAACTGCTTGTATTAATTATATTTTGTTATCAGTCATAACTGAGATTTTCTTTAATTTGTTAAACCCCAAAAAGAAGCATGTTCAAACTTACATTGAGCGGAATTGAGACGTAGTAATCATACAAACTGGGTAGTTAATGTAATGTTTAATAAATGTGCATATAATTCTTTAGTTACATAATAATTAGATATTTTTCAAATACTTTTTACAGTTTGGTAATTATAAAGTTATAAGTTGTAGATCTAGGCCCATTAGTCTTTTATTAAAGCAAAAAAAAAGAAACATAATATTAGAAATATTAGCGCGAATAAAACGGGCGAATTATTTCCCTTTAATTAAAGTAAAGTTTCTAAATTTTATTCAATAGTGATGCCAAAAAAGTTATGTTTTGTAATATAACAAATATTACTGACTATTACTGACTAATTATTATTTCTTTATATAATTCCACCATTATGGTTTTCATTACAAGATTTAGAAAGATTCAATTAATTTACGTTAAACAGTTGTAAATAAACATGTCCTGCATTAATTATTTGTCCATTTAACATAAGGAGTTTATCTTTTTAACATTGGCCTAATAATGAGAACAACTGCATAATATAATGCTATTAAAAATCTCTTATATTTATTAAATTAATAAAAACAAATTTTGTTTTAGAATAACATATGTTTAATTATAGAAGATGAGCATAAAAAATCTTTTAAATGTAATTAGTCTGTATTAATTAATGAGCGCCTTGTCCTAAATGCTCTTCGCTAGTTTATAATGGCAGATATATATTTAATTATTTCTGAGTAGCGAAGTTAAATGACCTCTTTGAGTGCTTAACACAGCTTTCATGTGCAATAAATAATGTTCACAGGTGTAAGTTTAACCAAAAGCTGAAAGTAGAGCGAATGCCTGGCAGTTGAGAATAGCAGACGATTTTCCTATGCAGCTTCCATCCAGATTTTCCGCAAATCAGCACATTTTGATGCTCATATTTTGGATGTTTAAAACTCATCTGTCTACGTTTTAAAATCGCTAATATCTACCGTACATCTAATAGGGTTGTAATAAGATCAAGCCAGTTAAACTTGATGAGGTATTAAAAAATGAGTCCATGAATATAAAAATCTTGCCTTTTTTAAAAAAACTTCGCTTTGAGTGCTTCGATATGTTTCTGAAAAAGCCCAACTATCTATCTTAATATAATCCTTTATAAAGGAAAGTACATATAGTTAAATGTTTTGAAATTGATTTCACTGAAAATATATACAAATCCATTCCAGTGTTCAAACAGTTCAAGTGCTGTTTGACCCCGTGTATGTATAAGCGTTCAACTCACTGAAATGTGTCGCTCTGTCATTCAGAAACATCGGCGTCAACAGTCAGTTTTCCTCATTCTGAACCCCAAAAATGTGTTTTTGTTTTTTCATCAATAAAAAAACAACTCCTCTTGGAGGTCTCTCGCATACCAGTGAAAATCGCTCTGCGTGCCAAGTTTGGCACGCTTGCCTTAGGTTGCCGACCCCTAGTCTCGGATATGTGCTACCGGGCGACAGTGCAGGTATACGAGCCACCATGTTTATGATCCGAGGACATTTTCCGGAGGTCGGGGAGAGAGAAGTGCAGTGCATGTGACTGCGGAGACCGTACCATATGTTACACCAGGCCCCACGAGAGGGGGGTACAGCCGGTACGCCGTACCGGGGCCCATGAGAGTTTTGGGGGGCCCATGAAGCCCATGAATATTAACATCTAAAATTAAATTGGCAATTACGCAAGTATTTTTAAATTGTTGCTATTAAGCTAAGAGGAGATGCCCCCAAATCTCGTACAGTCTCACGTGGCGCTGGGGGCCCTTAATTTTGATATTCTTTAAATGTGTAGCTTATTTGAACATTTTTCTAAATTTGCAATGAAGCTTTTAGTTGTAATATGGGGCCTAATTATTTTCGATAGCATTTAGGATCTCTTTTTCATTATTTTTCTCCAGAGACACTTACAAATATAGACCTAAGAGCCTTACAGGCTTACAGTTCTCTCTGTTAGCTTAGTAGCGTAGGCCTACACACTCTATATCGTTGCATACTATTGCGGCAGCCAAAGCTAGTTAGTCGATCCTTTTACACTTTAATAATCTCCTGTGCGATAGCCAAGAGGGGAGATTTAATGTATGATAATTTTAAACAAATGTAAATACAAATTTTTCAGTTGCAGCCTCAAGAGGTGGAAAATACTGTCAAAGCTTCGTGACATTTCTAGCACCATATGGTCAGATCGAATTGAAAATGTAAAACATTTCTGGCTCATCTACCAAGGATTGAGTTGGCTTTAAAAGACCTGTTAAAACTGAATCTTACTCCGAAAACCAGAAATAAAATCCGTGAAATCTATTTGTTATGTCGGTTCTTTCACTTGCATCATAATGTCAGTCATGTGGCACAGTATACTAGTCGCTATTGACTTCTGCAACAAAGTCATTCAAGCTTGTGATGCGACTATAGATATGGAAGTTGCAAAGATAGAAAGCTTATACTATGCACAACTTTGCGAAAGGGCTTTGCGAAAGCAATGTGGAATGAAGCTAAGCTTGTTGCAGCCAACCTGCACATAGAAGTACTATTGTTTAGGAACAGTAATACAACTGCCAGAAAAAGAACACGATTTCATGATGAGAATACACCTGATGAAAATGTGAATAAGAAGAATGCCCTGAGGACGCTCACTTTCGAAAACACATATTTTATATTGTATTGGACAGTTTTATTTGAGGGCTACCAGTTTACAGTTCGGTTCAATTCAGTCAAAGATATTTCTGACACATTCAGCTTGCTTCGGAACTACCAAAAGATGTCAAAAAAAGACTTGAAGTATAAAGCTGCTAAGTTAGCAGAAAAGTATTATAATGATATAAGTTGTGAAGACTTTCTTCAGGAAATAATTCACCTAACAACGGTTCACTATGCAAATTTTGGTAAAGAACAGTTAGGTGTATTGGAACTGTTAAATGCAAATTCCAAATTAGAAAATATTTTTTTCCTAACATAAGTGATATTTCGATGTTGTCCCTTACAGCACCAGCAACAATAGCATTAGCAGAGATAAGCGTCAGTAAACTTAATCTCATCAAAAATTACCTTAGGTCCACCATGAGTCGGGATCGCCTGAACAACTTAGCTAGGCTCAGTATTGAGTCTGGCATTGCAACAGTAATAAACTTTGAAACTGTAATTCGTAGTTTTGCCAAGAAAAAGGCACACAATTTAAGGCAGCCCTATTGTAATAAAACTAGTCTTTTTCTTCTCTGTTTTTTTTTTTTATCATTCATGTAGGCTTATTGATGTATTTTCTGTTGACACTATTTCTTTTCACGAAACAGTAAGCATTCAAAAGATGACTGATTTGAACTAAGGATTCGACAGACATGCATAAAATGCGATTAAGATGCATATTTATGTACTTTTTTGTTATAGTACAGTATTTAAAAGTTGTGAAGTTGTTAATCGTGTATGTTTTATGTAAATAAATACAATTTAAAACGCATTGTACTTGAAGTCTTTTTAATTGACTTGATATAATATTGTTATTTATTTATTACAGAGTTTCACCTGTCATAGATATGTCCCAATTAATTAAATCAAGTAAGCCTAGCTGTGACAACTACAAGTAGCTTACCTTAACATATGTCTCTTATTCTTCATTTACTCTCTCAATTTTTACATTCAATTAATCCATATTAAAATTAATTATGACAAGTTAATTTACAATTTAATTGTCCAACTTTAAAACCTCCAATACTTCTCTAGTTCTTTTCAACCAAATTACTCATCAATCATCAGTGAGAGTCACTTTCCCCATTTTATACATCTTTGTAATAGTATTTGCAAGATCAATTCTGATTAATACTGAAGCGGAGGAACAATTAGATCTACAACAATTTAAACTAAGAACTATGTACTTGATTAAAGTATTTTTGTAAAAGACATGTAAGGCTGTGATTGAAATGATTACACTATAATGGTAAATGTTAACATTTATGACAGTTTCACAAAATGATCCACAGACCTTTTAAAAAGGTTACTGATTTTTCAAAAGTATGTAATACAAATAAATGCATTCAGATTTGACTAGTGTTAGAAAAAAAAAGTGTGTTGGGGGGGGGGGGGAGGGGGGGGGGGCCCAGAAAAGATCTCGTACCGGCATCTTTTTCTTCTCTCGAGGGCCCTGTGTTACACGCCACGCCCTTATCGCGTGCCGCGGGATGGATAGTCTCGGACAGGATCTTGGTGATCCACCCCGTAACATCATTACGCCATGGATGTAAGTGCCGGATGGTTCGTCCGGTATTACTTTTGAGACACTTCTAGATTGGTAAGTGTCTTGGTTGTGTCAACGCACTCGTTATATTCCGTTAAATTATGCCCTCGTGCGCATCCTTGACTTTTTTTCCTATTAACCCTTACAGTCCCGGGCGCGTATACAGCGGAACTGAAGGCAGCATAGATATAAGTAGGTCGGTACGGGAAGGGTTAAGATTTTCTCAACACCACAGCTCGTGTCCCAAACATTGATAGAAAAAATTGATGGCGCGTACTGCCTGGTTCCAGACTTTAGCTCTAGGGGACCACGACCTTCGTGCTTGTTCTCTCCAGTTCAAAGACACACACACACACAGACACACAAGGAGCGTCGTGCATCTGACGATACCGGGAATGAATTCGTCTGCAGGGCAAAGTGTGCCGTCTGCAGCCAGACTTCTAGCGGGGTCTGTCTGCTTTCTGCCAGGGTTCAATCCTCACACTAACTTAGGTCAGAGATGATACAGTGATAACCGTGTGCTAATAAATCTTTTTTGTCCGGTTCTAAATCTACCCAGATTCGTATATTTCTCTTACTCTCTCTCTCTCTCTCTCTCTCCCTCTCTCTCTCTCTCTCTCCCTCTCTCTCTCTCTCTCTCTCTATCTGTCACTCAGTAAGTCCTCACTCGTAGTTTTGATGACAAGAAAACTGAAGCGAGGGGAAACGATGCAGTTGAACTTGAGAACGTGAAGTGGTCAGCTGTCTAAATGTTTGTGACCAGGTGAAACTATTGAAAAAAGTTTCAAGAAGTATAGTTGAAGAGATAAAGTAAGGTACCCTTTCCGACCAAACTGATCATACGACGGGCTGTGTGGCCAACACAATGCACAGACGCCTTTACTTTACCCCAACTAGAGTCAGAGCTGGGCAGACTCAGGGGCATCCTCAAGTCCCTATTACGAATCCTAGCATACACCAGGATTCGAACCAAAAATATGGTCACAACCAGGTATAAAACAGGTCAACGAAATGTGACCAAATATAAAACAGATAAACAAATATTGAGAGTAAGGGATAATTGAACAGATATGAAAGAGATTGGTAAAAATAAAAAAATAAAACTATAAAGATAATCCTTTAAACTTATGATTAAATGTGTTATGTATTAGTTTTCCCATGTGAAGCACATTCAATGGCTAAGATTGTGTTTGTTTGGAATTTGATTCCTCGATCACATTCAACTATTGAAGAAATCTATATATCTTTTATCCATTGACCAGCCTTCTTAGATAGATAAATAGAGAGATAGATAAATAGATAGATATGGAGATAGATAGAGAAATATATAGATATAGAGATAAATAGAAAGATGGAGAGATATATAGATACATTGATAGATAGATAAATATATAGATAGATAGAGAGATTGTTTGTTTAGAATGGAATCAATAGGCCACATTCAACTATTGAAGAAATCAATATATCTTGCATGCACTGACCACCCTCCTGTCCAATATTCTAGAAGCACAAACCAAACATTTCAAATGTGCATCCGTTCCTATTAAACTTTTCAAAGACATCTTCAGGCTCAACCCACTTTCACACCCCAATCAAACTCCCAGACACCCACCCGTCGCCCCCCTGCACTCATCAACTTTTGCCGAGGGCTTGCATCCGGGAACTTTCCATTGTATTTGTGTGTGTGTGTGTGAGTGTAGTCCTAAACGCCATTAAACACTACCCCACGTCAATAGAGAGAAAGAGAGTGAGAGAGAGTGAGAGAGAAAAAGAGACAGATGGAGTGAGAGCGAGAGAAAGAGAGAGCAATAAAGACAGAAAAAGTGAGATTTAGAGAGAGAGAGAGAGTTTGTGAGAGAGTGAGAAAAAAAGGAAAGACAGACATACTAAAGGTTTCGTAGCTTCGCGTAACCAAACGGCATCCATCTCTTTGTACGTATTTGTGTGTGAGTGTGTTTGTGTGTGAGTGTGTTTGTGTTTGAATGTGTTTGTGTGTGAGTGTGTTTGTGTGAGAGTGTGTTTGTGTGTGAGTGTGTTTGTGTGAGTGTGTTTGTGTGAGTGTGTTTGTGTGTGAGTGTGTTTGTGTGTGAGTCTGTTTGTGTGAGTGTGTTTGTGTGTGAGTGTGTTTATGTGAGTGTGTTTGTGTGTAAGTGTGTTTGTGTGTGAGTGTGTTTGTGAGTAAGTGTGTATGTATGTAAGTGTGTTTGTGTGTAAGTGTGTATATGTGTAAGTGTGTTTGTGTGTAAGTGTGTTTGTGTGTAAGTGTGTTTGTGTGTAAGTGTTTTGTGTGTAAGTGTGTATGTGTGTAAGTGTGTTTGTGTGTGAGTGTGTTTGTGTGTAAGTGTGTTTGTGTGTGAGTGTGTTTGTGTGTGAGTGTGTTTGTGTGTAAGTGTGTTTGTGTGTAAGTGTGTTTGTGTGTAAGTTTGTTTGTGTGTGAGTGTGTTTGTGTGTGAGTGTGTTTGTGTGTAAATGTGTTTGTGTAAGTCTGTTTGTGTGTAAGTGTGTTTGTGTGTAAGTGTGTTTGTGTGTAAGTGTATATGTGTGTAAGTGTGTTTGTGTGTAAGTGTGTTTGTGTGTAAGTGTGTATGTGTGTAAGTGTGTTTGTGTGTGAGTGTGTTTGTGTGTAAGTGTGTTTGTGTGTAAGTGTGTTTGTGTGTGAGTGTGTTTGTGTGTGAGTGTGTTTGTGTGAGAGTGTGTTTGTGTGTGAGTGTGTTTGTGTGAGTGTGTTTGTGTGAGTGTGTTTGTGTGTGAGTGTGTTTGTGTGTGAGTGTGTTTGTGTGAGTGTGTTTGTGTGTGAGTGTGTTTGTGTGAGTGTGTTTGTGTGTAAGTGTGTTTGTGTGTGAGTGTGTTTGTGAGTAAGTGTGTATGTATGTAAGTGTGTTTGTGTGTAAGTGTGTATGTGTGTAAGTGTGTTTGTGTGTAAGTGTGTTTGTGTGTAAGTGTGTTTGTGTGTAAGTGTTTTGTGTGTAAGTGTGTATGTGTGTAAGTGTGTTTGTGTGTGAGTGTGTTTGTGTGTAAGTGTGTTTGTGTGTGAGTGTGTTTGTGTGTGAGTGTGTTTGTGTGTAAGTGTGTTTGTGTGTAAGTGTGTTTGTGTGTAAGTTTGTTTGTGTGTGAGTGTGTTTGTGTGTGAGTGTGTTTGTGTGCGAGTGTGTTTGTGTGTAAGTGTGTTTGTGTGTGAGTGTGTTTGTGTGTAAATGTGTTTGTGTAAGTGTGTTTGTGTGTAAGTGTGTTTGTGTGTGAGTGTGTTTGTGTGTAAGTGTGTTTGTGTGTAAGTGTGTTTGTGTGTAAGTGTGTTTGTGTGTAAGTGTGTATGTGTGTAAGTGTGATTGTGTGTGAGTGTGTTTGTGTGTAAGTGTGTTTGTGTGTAAGTGTGTTTGTGTGTGAGTGTGTTTGTGTGTAAGTGTGTATGTGTGTGAGTGTGTTTGTGTGTGAGTGTGTTTGTGTGTGAGTGTGTTTGTGTGTGAGTGTTTTTGTGTGTAAGTGTGTTTGTGTGTAAGTGTGTTTGTGTGTAAGTGTGTTTGTGTGTAAGTGTCTTTGTGTGTCAGACCCAACCTGAATTATGCATGTTTCCACGTCTCCTGAGAGCCCCAATACGAAATTATTCTTTAGCTTTTTCTATTCGACCAATTCCCTTGCCTCTGTTTTTATCTCCATCTCTTTCTCTCACTGTGACTTACTCTCTTCGTCTCTCTATCTGCTCTCTCTCTCTCTCTCTCTCTCTCTTTCTCACTCTCTTCATCTCTCTTTCTATCTCTCTTCGAATTGCACCTCTGGCATGTGAGAGTATTTTCAAGAATTCCTACATGTAAAATAAAAATATATGAACGCTGTGGCGAAGGAAAAGAGAGAGAGGGGGGGGGGGGCGGTTATAAGTGACGGGGAGGGACGCCCTTCTTTTACGAGAAAATTTGGGGAACAAATACGTGCTGGTTGACGCCTCCCCCCAACCTTCTCACGCGCCCTGCCCTCCCCCCTTATTTCATCTTCTCACACTCAATTTCTCTCAAAATCTAGATTCTTGGAAGAAATAGCCCAGTGGGGAGCAATATCATGACATTGCGGTTTGATGTTTGTCGCCCTTCCCCCCACTAGCTCCCCCCTGCTTCCTTTTCTCTCTGCGCCCTTTTGCACGACCACGTAGTAATACCGAGGGGCTGTAATCCGAGTGTAACCTGACGATTCCAGAACATCACAGAAAAACATGGCGTAGAGAGCGTGAGTACATTTTACACTTTTTCTTTATTTTATAACGGAAGTGTTTAGTACGCGTAAACCATTATTCAATCGCCATAATTGATGACGTCATTGGCGTATACCGAAAACCCGGAAGAGCACCCTGTCGCCATTACTGACGAGGATTTGTTTGCTGCGGGCCACGCCATCCCTTTTGTAGGCCTATATTTGTTTACAGGTCATTTGATGGAACTACCAAATGTCTCTTACCTAGCCTGTTGTCAAATTTTTCTCTCCAAAAAAAAAAGGGTGAGGCCGGGCTGGTCCTGCGGTTAGTTCACCGGACTGAACCGACACGTCACGGGTTCTATCCCTGCAGCCGACTGATCCCTGCCGCCCTGCAGGAGTTTTGGGCTTATTGGACGTAATAATTTATTATCTGGAATATTCTAGAAGGAACCTCTGTAAACTTATAAGAACAAGGGTATTAATAAATCTCTTCGTCTCGCTTTCTCCCACACCTCCTATCTCTATAGTTTTCTTAATTATTCTCTCTCTCTCTCTCTCTCTCTCTCTGTCTCTCTCTCTCTGTCTCTCTCTCTCTCTCTATCTGTCTCTCTCTCTATCTCTCTCTCTCTGTCTCTCTTTCTCTCTGTCTCTCTATCTCTCTCTGTCTCTCTCTCTCTCTGTCTTTCTCTCTCTCTCTCTCTCTCTCTCCTTTGTTTCTGTTTCCATCTATTTCTCTTCTCTTCTTCTTCGTCAGCGTTCCATTTTGCTTTCCTTTGCTCTGTCCGGCTGGTCCAGCGGTTAGTTCACCAAAAAACCCACGGACAGGTTGCGGGTTCTATCCCTGCCACCGACGGATCCCTGCCGCCCTGCAGGAGTTTTTGGGCCTAGTGGACGTAATAATCTTCTATCTAGAAGGAACGTCTGTAAACTTATAAGTTAAGTCCAGACTGGTAGTCCTGTTTCTCTGAGGAACCTGAACTGTTGTTTGTGAGAATGGCTCTTCTCAATCTCTCTATTTCACTTAAAATCCTATCTTTCTCTCTTTCACTGTCCATCACGTAAGTCATAACTAATTTCTCTCTCTCTCTCTGTCTCTGTCTTTCTCTCTGCCGTCCCATCCACAAATATTCCTTCCCACACCCCCCCCCCAACCACATCCCGTCTCTCTTACCACTTTCTGTCTATCTCTCGACACACACACACACACACACACACACACACACACACACACACACACACACACACACACACACACATACACACACACACCAAACAACTGATCGCCCACCACGTGACACCTCGCCTCGATCTAAGTTTCCTCTCTAATTTGATTGTCAGACAGACCGCCACGAGGGAGACAAGTCGCGCGGCCATATTGGCGGCCATGTTGTTTGTTTGGCTTCGCGTTAGGGAAACGTTCGACCTGAAGAGTTTGCTTCTGTAGTTAATGAGTGAATTGGTGACTCTAGGAGGACAGGCAGACAGACATATAGACTGGAGAAGGGTAGAAATATACAAGCAAATTGATCAAAAGTTTAAAAATAATGTAATGAGAAAAGAAAGAAAACGGAAAGAAACATGTAGACAGAAAAACAGACATGAGGAGATGCACGCAGAAATACATATAGAAATCTATTAATATATGGATGCTCACACCTACACATATACATAGATAGATAAAGATACTAATATAAAGAAAGAAAGAGACGGATATATATATACATATATATATATATATATATATATATATATATATATATATATATATATATATATATATATATATATATATATATATATATATATATATATCATTGGCTCCATAGTCTCGAAAGACGATAAGATTTGCGCTCCTTTGATTTGGCCAGCCCTGCAAAATTGACTGTGTCTGTGGAGACCTATCCTTGAGAGACAGGCTCTATCGCATCTCTGGCACTTGAAAGCTGGACCGTTGGAGATTGTTAGGGGCAGCCTACTATATATATATATATATATACTACTATATATATACTACTACTATAAATACTACTCTATATATATATATATATATATATATATATATATATATATATATATATATATATATATATAGTAAGTTAATAAGATATAAGATATAAATTAATAAGATCAGCAGATAAATAGTCCGATAGACCCAGTGGGCTATCAGGCAGACAGAAAGATGTATAGATAGTTGGACAGAAGGATATAATAATAATTTTTATAGCGCTTCTATCTACGCTATTAAATTTAGCATGCTCAGTGCACTCTCGGTGTGAATTGTAGTAGCAGATGTATTAGTATGTAAGGCACACTGCCACTAGTCAAAGAGTAAGGTCTTTAAAGCCTCTTTTTAAAAGACTTTTTTGTCTCAGATTCTCTGAGTGTCTGAGATAAACTGTTACATAGAGAAGGCGCCACAGGTTCAAATGAGCGCACTCCAGCCATACTGGACATATAGATAGATATACAGATTGTCTGATAGTAGATCAAATAGGAGGAGAAATAAATAGAAAAAATAGATAGATGGATAGAGAGAGAGAGATAGATATCATAGTGTCTTTGACATTCTTGCATAATTTTGAGCCAAAACATTTTCAGTGATTTATATTGAATTAACTATAGACAGAAAGCTTTTATATTGCATATAGCGGCAGCGCGTTCTACTGGCGATCCGAGGGTCCTGGGTTCGAATCCTGGTGGAGCCGGGATACTTTCCCAGGACTTGAGGGTGTCCTTAAGTCTACCCAGCTCTGATGGGTACCTGACCTTAGTTGGGGTAGAGTAAAGGCGGCTGTGGATATTGCTGGCCACACAATCACCTAGTATGCCGTGGCCACAGAAACTGGTGAACGCTGCTTCACCGAACCTATGTATCAATTCGGTCCGACGGGTACTTTACTTATAGCAACAGATAAAATGTCGTGAGCAGTAAGACGGAGAGAAAGAAAGAAAGATGGAAAGAGAATACAAGAGAAGGGTCAAGAGGTACTATGAGAGTGAGAGAAAGTGTAGAGATACAGGGAGATCAAAGAACAGAGAAAGAGAGAAGTTAAGAGAGAAAGAGTGAACGAGACAAGAGAAAGACAGACGGAAAGAAAGATAGATAGGAATATGCGAGAAATAAAGAAAAGACAAGATAGTGAGAGAATATAAGAGACAGGAACGTTATAAAGTGGAGATAGAGAAAGAAAAGAGAAAAGGGAGACAGTTAAACGGAGAAAATAGACATGAGGAGAAAAGAGCCAGAGAGAGAGAGAGAGAGAGAGAAATAGAAAAAAAGAGCCAGACAGAGTATGAGGAAATGGATTCCTGTATGTCATGAGATGTCATTAGGTAAGAGAGAAAGTAAGGAGAGAAAGAGAGAGAATTAGAAAAAAAGAGCCAGAGAGAGTATGATGAAATGGAGTCCTGTATGTCATGAGATGTCATTAGGAAAGAGAGAAAGAAAGGAGAGAGAGAGAGCGAGAGAACAAGAAAAAAAGAGCCAGAGAGAGTATGAGGAAATGGAGTTCTGTATGTCATGAGATGTCATTAGGAAAGAGAGAAAGAAAGGAGAGAGAGAGAGAGAGAACAAGAAAAAAAGAGCCAGAGAGAGTATGAGGAAATGGAGTCCTGTATGTCATGAGATGTCATTAGGAAAGAGAGAAAGAAAGGAGAGAGAGAACTAAAACATGAACAAAGAGCTAGAAAAGTATGAAGAAATAGTGTTCTATCTCTCATGAGGTTTCATTTGGAAAACGAAAAGTTAGGAGAGAGTGAGAGAGAGAGAGAGAGAGAGAGTTAGAGAGAGAGAGAGAGAGAGATGTGTGTGTTATGTGTATGGGGGAAGTGGGAATGGGAGGGGGGAGGCAGTGTCATGAATTAAACATTTGCTCGGTGCTGTAGGGACTTCAATTCCAGAAATGTATTTTAAAACACACACACACAAACACACACACACACACACATGCCCGTGCTGCAGGGGAGACAACACCATTACACGGGGAGGTAACTGATAACTACACATATCCAAATTATCGGCCTTTTCTACAATACATGTGTTTGGGCTCGGTTTATTTTTAAACATATTTGTTGGCGTGCTGCAGATAGGGCTAGTAAAGGGGCCACCCATTTCTGTACCCAAGGGCTTCATTGCTGGCAAAGTGTGGAAACCACCTGTACGCTTGCATCAAGAGCACACCGGTGGGCTAACGCATAAGGGACAGCCCCTGCTACGCGTCCGATGTCCCATAGTCTCCGAAGTACACGCACTACACTTCTCTACCCACCCCAAAAATTCCCCTCAGAATATCGCTGGTATATCTGCACTGTCGACCGGCAGCTCAAAGTCCAGACTATATAGGCCTGAGCATCCAGGCACCAGGGCGGGGTTGATACAGGCTCATTGACTCATTGGTTCCTCCCCACTGAATCCAAGAGCCTCTCGGTAGCGCAATGATTCTATGTCGCGCAGCAGGGGCAGGTCACCGGTGTGCTCTTAATGGGAGCGTATCGGGGGTTTACCAGCTTTGAGGTCCCTGGCTAGAGAAGTGCCAGGCCCTGTGAACAAGTCTCTACCAGTACTCGAACCCTGCACCTTTGGTAACACGGTAACGTGACAGTGCTGCGTTTAGACCAACTTGCTATATATGAAGAAAGATGGGAGGGGGAAAGAGAAAAGGGAGTGGGAGGTAGCAAGAGAGAAAGAGAGAAAGAGAGAGAAAGAGAGAAAGAGAATAACAAATGCATATGCACCTGCTTTCTTCTTCATCGTTTTTCGCCACCTTTCAATATTCGATAGGTGTCACAAATGTTCTTCAATAATTCAAGGGTGACCAGACAGGCAATAATACAAGAAACCCTTTTTTGTTCATTCTTATTCATTTTTAAAAAGCCATTAACAAGCATCTGAACTTTTTTGTTAAAATCAACAACATTTTTGAATGGATGTCTCTGTTAATGATAACGTTAAAACCTTCAACTGAAGAGCATTTTGATGTGAATTTATATAAAACGTTTTCATGTTGTTGTTTTCGGGTGTGACAGGTTTAGATATTCCATGGAGGAGACAAGCTGTTCAAATTCTTCATGCTCCCAAATTGGTGAAAGGGCGCCATTGGCACTTTTGTAGTGGTGGCACCTGCACCCACTTTATATCCGCCATATCGATATGGCTGTTTCGTTGTGCCCTTGTGTGAGGCAGTTTATTTCAATTTGGAGGATTGTTGTTTTGTTGTTAGTACATAGTACACATTACATTATATATGTAGCACTATTCATAACAATTAGTCTTCGAATGCGATTTACATTTACCCGATGTTATTAAAATAAATGGAATAAGTGAGTTTTTAATTTTGTTTTTAAAATGTCAACATTATCTGCTTGTTTAATTGTGTTCCGTAGTTCATTCCACCACAATAGAAGATACGACGCTGTAGTAAAAGTACCCTTCGGACCAAACTGATCATAGCGCTGGTGAAGCAGCCATGGGCGAAGCCAGAAATTTTTTCCAGGGGGGGCTGAACTTTTGCGTGACAAATATTTACCAAATACCAGGGGCGGCTAAACTTTTGCGTGACAAAGATTTACCAAATTTTTAACAAATTTAGTGCATATTTTAAAAAAATCAGTTGAAAAAAAAAAAAATTAATTACAGGGGGGGGGGCTTAGCCTCCCTCAGCCCCCCCCCCCCCCCCCTGTGGCTTCGCCCCTGGAAGCAGCACGAGGTAATGTCTGGGTAAAGTAGAGGCGGATGGGCATTGTGCTGGCCACACATCCCCTAGTATGCCGTGGCCACAGAACTATGATCCATTTGGTCCGACGGGTACTTCACTAGTGTAACTGTGGATATTTATTGCTGAGTCTGCTTGCATTATTTACTCTTTCTTACCAAGAGGCACCCGGGGCATAGAATGTGATGCCCGAACGAACCCACCAGTAACTTAACATCATTTTAAAGACTGAATTAAAATGCTAGAATAGACTCAGACCACAGCTGGGCGTGGGACGCAATAATCTTCTTTATAGAAGGAGCGTCTGTAACAAATAAGATAAGCAACACGGGTGTTGTATTATTATTAGTGAGGTTTATTTAGTATCATTAGTTATATTCTTATTGCTATTTTTAACGATACAGTTGGTTTCCATTTATAAAATTGTTGTGTAATGTTATTATCACAATTCAGTAGATGTTATAGCTTTTTTTTTGTAAATTAGGTTTTCACTTAATCTGATCACTTACCGCACTTTAGAATCAAACCTGGCGAAGTGTCTACGCTCCTATTAAGGGTTTACCGGGGAGGGGGGGAGTGGCTAACAATTCCCGTCTTGCCAAGCCCGGAGCTTGAATGTAAGAAGTAAAGTAAAGTATCCCGTCGGACCAAATTGATCCGTGAGCCCCAAACTTCTGTGACCACGACATGCTAGGGGATTGTGTGGTCAGCACCATGCCCAGCCGCCTTTATTTTGGGGCGCGGTGGCTGACCGGCAGCGCGTTCGGATGGCCTACAGAAGGGCCTTGGTTCGAATCCTGTTGAAGGCTAGGATTTTTTTCTCGGGTCTGGAGGGTGTCCCTGAGTCTACCCAGCTCTGATAAGTACTTTAGTTGGGGTAAAGTAAAGGCGGTGCCCAAATGACCAGACATAATAATATATTCTTGTATTTGCGCTTCCGTTCAAAAAGTGGCTCATCCCTTTCACGTTACGACCTAGACTGAAACGCCGGAAGATTCGTCCTGACGGAAAAGCGTAGGAAGCAATAATATTCTTTATAGAAGGAGCGTCTGTAATCTATAAGATAAGATAATTAAAAATGAGACATTATAAAATCACTTACAGAACAGCATTCCCTGAATCTCTGTGCGTCGGTGGCTGTTGAGAAGTTCAGTCCCCACTCACAGTGGCTTGCCGTGTCCCGCCAGTGGACAAAACATTCCGTAGCCGGACATATGATGGTCCCTGAAAAGACAGATACACACATATACCCCAAAACAGGTTGGATATTTTTTTTTGACTGCGTTTACTTGATTAAACAGTTTAACAAAATGTTTAAGTAGAATGTTTAACAATGCAAAACACAGTGGACCCTGAACATTTTACAAATCAACCAGTCAGATTTGAAAGCAAACGAAACATACCATGTATGGCACTCGATGGAGTAATAAAAATAATAATGGTCATTTTTATAACGCTTCTAGCCATACTATTAAATTTAGCATGCTGAGTGCGCTCTCGGTGTGGATTGCAGTGGTAGTTGTATTAGTATGTAAGACACACAGGCCACTAGCCAAAGAGAAAGGTCTTTAAAGCTCTTTTTAAAAGACTCTTTTGTCTCAGATTCTCTCAGTGTTTGAGGTAAGTTGTTCCATATAGAAGGTGCCACAGAACTATTTACTTAAATTTGAATTAAAATAATACATAAGTCGTCTGGATATAGCGCTGGGGTCATGATCCCTTTGTAGCTGTTTATTTTGATTGCAGGTTAAATAAATTCATTATTACTGAACAGTGCTTTTTTTAAATACTAAAAAAGACTTTCTTTTGTCTTTCTGAATTATGCTGTAGGCCTTATGTTGCATTTCTAGGTTATAAACGAATGGCTTCATACAATAATTACTTTGGCTTTAAAAATATTTTTGTTTCGCAACGGTCCAACAGACAACAGGGTATATGTTGGTAGGTAGGTAGGATGACTGTTTCCCGAAATAGAAGGAAGAACAAGGCCAATAAATAGATTATGAAAGGGATGGACAAAAAACAAAAATCGTCTTTCAGATATATAATCTCTAGTGCCGAGCGAGATAAAAAGTTCAGAGATAGACACCGGAAAGTGAAGAAAGACATGGACAAATGACCAGTGGGCAGCTCGTACTGCCAAGAGACACCTCCCCAATAGCTTGTGGTTGTTTTAGCTTCTCAAGGCCAACGATTTTCTACAAGCCACGTATCGATCTATCGACCTGTTCTAGCTGCTCGAGATTTTTCTTCTTTGCTTGTGTCTGGAACTTTTTGTTTTATATCGCTGGGGACTTTTTTTTATTTATTCTGGTGAACTGTGGTGATCACTGACTAGCTCACTGTTACACATAATGCCATTCTGTCATTGACTGACACATGACGACTTACTGTCACTGACTGACACATTATGACAACTTTATGTTATTTATTGACACATGACAAATTTATTTCGTTTACAGGCACCATGCAACTTACTGCCATTTACTGACACATGACTACTTTATGTCATTTACTGACATATGCAAGCTTTATATCATTTGCTGACACATGACAACTCTCTGTCATTTATTAACACATGACAGTAATATGTCATTTACTCACACGTGTTGTAATCGCATACTAGCTCTAATTTTCTGAAACATCGGTCTGTCATCTAAGTAATGGTTGACTGAGCAATGTTTTATAAACACTCGTCTTAGACAGCTGTCTTTAGCTGCGTTTCTGTTTCATTTGATATCATTCATGTCAATCATATGCACACACACACACACACTCAAACATACACACACTCTCTCTCTCACACATACACATACATACACACACTCACACAAATATTGGCATTACATATTTAATATCCCTTCATTGGGTGAATTGTTACATTCTTCATGCATGCCGTTAAATGCATTCACACTCAAATACAATCCAGAATGGTTTATTTAAAATGATATGCATATTTGCCCTATACGAGCAAAACGTCCCGGCGTTGCTCAAGGGAATGATTACATAAACCTATATATACTGATATTAAAAAAAAAAAAGTCAAAAATAGGTAGCTTGTATAATATAATCCAGGCCTATAAAAACAAATGTCCGTTTTACAGTTGCAAGTACCTGGCTGCGTAATCTTCACGTCGAATATCTTCTCAACTTGCCGGTTGTACGCCGTGATGTGGAAGACGGTGCTGGGCGTGTCCTCGACGCACGAGATGTTCACCGGAACTACGTCATCAGATACGCGCTCCCAGCGCATGTAGTCGCCATCTCCGTGGACCCGGAAGACGTCTGCCCACAACCTATGGAGAGAGAGAGAGAGAGAAAGTGCCAACTGGTAAGAGACAGAAAAAGAAATAAATAATTACAAACTACTTCATTCATGGTAAATAAAGTACCATTCGGACCAAACTGACCATAGGGCTGGTGAAGCAGCATTCACCTGACTCTATGGCCACGGCATACGAGGAGATGTGTGACCCGCATAATGCACAGACGCCTTTACTTTATCCCAACTAGTGCATTGGTAGACTCAGGGACACGCTCAAGTCCCAGGAAAAAAATCCTAGCCTGCACCAGGATTCGAACCCAGAGAGAGAGAGAGAGAGAGAGAGAGAGAGAGAGAGAGAGAGAGAGAGAGAGAGAGAGAGAGAGAGAGAGAGAGAGAGAGAGAGAGAGAGATAGAGAGAGAGAGAGAGAGAGAGAGAGAGAAGTAATGTGAAATAAATTGATGACGATGTAGCAATGTAATAAAATATTTGATAGTGGAGATGAAATGATTGTGTGTGCCTTCTAGTAAATATATAAACAAATCTAATTTCCGTAACTAGATAACACTGGGGTATTTATTTTCACGATTAAATATAGACTCGTAGGAATGGAAGGAAAAATGAAAACAGAATTCTGACTTGAATTATTTTTTTAATGGTGAAATCATTTTGATAAAATAAAATACTTCTCGACAATCGCAAACTAAATGTGAGTATGTCTATTTATAAATCTATCTATCTATCTATCTATCTATCTATCTATCTATCTATCTATCTATCTATCTATCTTTCTATCTATCTATCTATCTACTATCTATCTATCTATCCGTCTAACTATTTATCTAACTATCTATTTATCTATTTATACTATCTATTTATCTATTTATATTATCTATTTATCTATTTAATATTATCTATTTATATTATCTATTTATCTATTTAATATTATCTATTTATATTATCTATTTATATTATCTATTTATCTATCTATCTATCTATCTATCTAACTAACAATATATATTTCTATCTATCTATCTGTCTATAAATCTATAAATAATCTATATATCTATCATTATATCAATCTCTCAATCTTTTTATCTGTATCTATCTATCCACCAGTCCATCCATACAACCATCCATTCATTCATCCATCTATATATCCATTAATACATTATCTATATCTACCTATTTATCTGTGACTAACTATCTATCCCATATGTCTAAATATCTTAAGATATAAATACTTCCGCAGACCATAGGCCGGGAACCTCTGCCTTTCTGTTAGCCAATCAAACGTAAGCAAACAGAAAGAAGCTGAAAAGATCTCCTCTGATTGGTTCACCGACCACCTAGCGCGAGTACATAAAGTATGAATAGACTTTCTGGTCTGGTGTTTACTGAGGGCAAAGACTATGCAGCCGGCACAGCAATGTACTCATAGAAACTTGTACTAATAGACACAAACTTACTGTTAGAAAATTGTTACTAAATTAAAGAAAAAAGTATATACTGGAAAAGTTTCCTTATCTTATAAAAGATAAATTGCCCGCTGTTGCCCGGGTGAAAATAAGACAGGCCTGTATAAGCTACAGATAAAAATTGTATCAACTACAATGAACAAGAAGCTATAAATCTAATAATTTACAAAATTATTATTTTTTTACTGACGACTTTTAGGAAAGTAATTTAATTACAAAAATTGTGGAAAAAAGAGGTAGGCTCTACATAGCCTACTTGCTAGAGAATCGAACCCAGGTCGCCCCGCATGGCAGTCCGATACGTTATCCACTAGCGAAGACACATGTCCGAAGTGAAATCGCAAAAGTATAATATGAGACAATAAGGTCACGTGTCTTTAAATTAACTAATATGATTGGTTGAACACACACATCCTTTTATATATATATATATATATATATATATATATATATATATATATATCGGAGTCTAGTCTTGCATTATTATTTGTGTTTTAAATGTAAAAATGTAACAAATAATGTACTATAGAAAACCTTGAACAAATAGAAACAATTTGTACAAATAGAAAAATTGCACACAAACAAATGTTTGAAATGAAAACAGTGGACTAAGAAGAAGTGTAGCAATAGACAATTTTATTATAAAACCATATTGTTCTGATAATGAAATTTTAATCAATAGAAAAAAATATTGTATTAGTAGAAACAACTTAAAAAAATACAAACAAATGTACTTTAGTAAAAGATTGTGCTTGTGTCCTGGACATTTCCCCCCCCCCCCAGCTAGGGTCAAGGTCTCATGCCAGATGACCACAGGCTAACGAAAAGATGATCTGATAGTGGACAGACTAAACAAGCCGAGTGTGTGAGCGTTACGTCAATATTGTCTTGTATCGGCCGCAGCGATCTTCGAATGAATGGTGAGCCACCGCAGACCGATACAAAGATACTGTACAATAGATAAGTAGATACAAAGATACTGTACAATAGATAAGTAGATACAAAGATACTGTACAATAGATAAGTAGATACAAAGATACTGTACAATAGATAAGTAGATACAAAGATACTGTACAATAGATAAGTAGATACAAAGATACTGTACAATAGATAAGTAGATACAAAGATACTGTACAATAGATAAGTAGATACAAAGATACTGTACAATAGATAAGTAGATACAAAGATACTGTACAATAGATAAGTAGATACAAAGATACTGTACAATAGATAAGTAGATACAAAGATACTGTACAATAGATAAGTAGATACAAAGATACTGTACAATAGATAAGTAGATACAAAGATACTGTACAATAGATAAGTAGATACAAAGATACTGTACAATAGATAAGTAGATACAAAGATACTGTACAATAGATAAGTAGATACAAAGATACTGTACAATAGATAAGTAGATACAAAGATACTGTACAATAGATAAGTAGATACAAAGATACTGTACAATAGATAAGTAGTTTTCGTAATTATTTTTCTTTTACATAGGAAAAGTTGCCGTTGTTTGATATCATTACATGCTACTGATGAAAAGTCGCTATAATGATAAGTTGCAGAGATAAAAAGAGATACCTCCGTTTGTTATCATGCTAGGTTGCACATTATCGAATAATTCGGCTAGGTATCATGATAAAGTTGTAGATAATAAGCAGATATCAGGATAATTTGCACATTTTATATAGATAGCATGATAAAGTTGCAGATGATAAGCAGATTTCAGGATAAGTTGCACATCTTAGATAGCTATCATGATAAAGTTGCAGATGATAAGCATATATCAGGATAATTTGCACATTTTATATGGATATCATGATAAAGTTGTAGATGATTAGCAGATATCAGAAGTAAGCACATTTCCTAATTTAGTATTGTCAACCAAAACACACATTGCCTTATTTGGTACTGTCAACCAAAACACACATTGCATTATTTGGTATTGTCAACCAAAACACACATTGCATTATTTGGTATTGTCAACCAAAACACACATTGCCTTATTTGGTATTGTCAACCAAAATACACATTGCCTTATTTGGTATTGTCAACCAAAACACACATTGCCTTATTTGGTACTGTCAACCAAAACACACATTGCCTTATTTGGTACTGTCAACCAAAACACACATTGCCTTATTTGGTATTGTCAACCAAAATACACATTGCCTTATTTGGTATTGTCAACCAAAACACACATTGCCTTATTTGGTATTGTCAACCAAAATACACATTGCCTTATTTGGTACTGTCAACCAAAACACACATTGCCTTATTTGGTACTGTCAACCAAAACACACATTGCCTTATTTGGTATTGTCAACCAAAATACACATTGCCTTATTTGGTATTGTCAACCAAAACACACATTGCCTTATTTGGTATTGTCAACCAAAACACACATTGCCTTATTTGGTATTGTCAACCAAAACACACATTGCCTTATTTGGTATTGTCAACCAAAACACACATTGCCTTATTTGGTATTGTTAAACCAAAACACACATTGCCTTATTTGGTATTGTCAACCAAAATACACATTGCCTTTTTTGGTACTGTCAACCGACTTGACATAATCGTGCTGACGGCCTGCCAATGCTTTGCTTTCATTTCTGACATCTTTTGAACTTATCTTTCACCCAAAATAACTTTCCATAAATGTAACTCTATGTCTATTTATATACTGCTTCATGACTCGGCTTCATACATAAAATATTTCTTTTTTTCCTCCATTTATTTTATATTTTATTTCTTTATATATTTTTGAAACATTTGTATCGAATTTCTAATAGAAATCTAAAACACCAAAGGGCAACCACTAGCGATGGAAGCAGTTTGCAGACGTAACGATTTTGTCTTTCTTACAGTTGTAAATAATTGACAGGAAACAGGACGCCAGGCATTATTGCCCCAGCGTGCAGGATGGTGTTTTCGCGCTCTGGCTTATGGTTCCGGTCTCATAATTCTTCAACGCTTATTGGCCAGCCGTGATCATGTGATGTGGACCCCTCAAGCAGCCTGCTATCTTTACATTTTCAAATTATGAGCATTACATATCATTCTCAATTTATTGTTGGGTTCATACTAAAGTACCCGTCGGACCAAATAGATCCCTAGGGCAGGTGAAACAGCGTTCACCAATTTCTGTGGCCACGGCTTACTAGGGGATTGTGTGGCCAAAACAATGCCCAGCCGCCTTTACTTTACCACAACTAATCCATTCCTTTTAAAAACTAAGAACCATTCCTTTATACAAAAAAACTTTCCTTTTAGAAAAAAAGAGCCATTCCATTTAGAAAAAAAAGGACCATTCCATTTAGAAAAAAAACACCATTCCATTTAGACAACAAAGAACCATTCCATTTAGAAAAAAAAATTACAATTCCATTTAGAAAAAAAAATAACCATTCCATTTAGAAAAAAGAACTATTCCACTTAGAAATAAAAATCATTCCTTTTTAGAAAAACGAACTATTCCTTTTAGAGAAAACAAGCTTGGAACCATTCTACAGTAGCGTAGCTAGGAGAGGGGGAGGGGTTCCAAATTCGAAAATCCCCCCGGGCCCCTACTTGAGGAGGGCCCCCAAAGGAGTGTCCGAATTGTTTTTTTTATCATGTCATAATGTCGAATTTCAAAGTGCAGGGGCCCCTAAAGAGGCCAAGCCCCCCGGGCCCCCCAAATTCCTAGCAACGGCACTGCCATTCTATTTAGAGGAAAAGAACTGTAAACCCAGACTTTAAATTTTAGTTGATGAATATAGAATTGTTTAAAAAAAATAGAAAGTCATGTTTTTATAGTAAATAATGAGTTTTTTTTGTTAATTGTGATAAATGGCCATGGTGTTCGCTTGAAGTATTACCCAAAGCAATAAAACGTCACCCTTAATGAATGAAGCTGTTTACACCATGAGAGGACAAAAATACAATGTTTGTGCAAGCGAGAATGTGTCTAGACAGGATTACATCCATTCCTTTTAGGTTTTTTGAAATTTTTTTTGGACCATCGGACTAGTTTTAATTTTAAAGTAATTTACTGGGGGGATGGTGTGGCCAACACAACGGTCAAACTTCCTTGAACTTTTTTTTTCCAATGGTGCTGTCCTAGACTGCTTCCCCCTCCCCCACACATAATCTTCTTTGTTTGTTATTTTAGTGACCCCCGGTCATGTGCATACATTAACTTCGTGATTCTATAACATTTGTATCGACTTTTGATTTCACCATAAAGGCTTTTTTTTATATATATTAAAACAGTCATCACTTGTTTAGATGCGTATTTAAAATATAACAGCTTATGGAAATTGAATGAATAACAATTTGTCTTTAAGTATTAATTGTATTCTTAATTACTGGTAGTTCAACAGATTTTATTTATTTTATTTTATTTTATTTAATTTAATGAAAAAATAATTCAGGAGAGCAGAAAGAAGGGTCATGACCTTAGTGCGGAATTCTGGGAGCTAAATTCGTCTGTTTCGGAGACTTTTTTAAATTTAATTATTTTTCCAAAGATAATAAAAATTTTCATTGGCTCTGTATCAGAAATCATTAAAAATATTTTTGATAAGTAAATCTGCGAATTTTCATGCTTGTTGCATGCGTTTGAACAATTGAGCCGATTTGTGCAACAAACAACCTGCACTTTTTAGCTGACATTTGGTTCAATCTTCTCGGCGTGTATCATTTGTGGGGGGGGGGGGGGGAATATGATGTCATTATACCATATATTCGTGATTTATACATGAGTTTTCTTTTGAAAAAAATATAATGCAGTCTTCATTGCAAAGCTACTAAAATAAGATAATGGGCCGTATTGCTGATGAGAGTTAACACCCTTGCCCCTTTTACAATTCAATCTTTTATGACTGACTTGTAATTTACAAGTCAGTCATAAAATATTGACTTGTATAAGGGGCAAGGGTGTTAACTCTCATCAGCAATACGACCCATTGAAAAGACAAGAGTTTCTGTTGAATCACAGCTTCTTGGACTTATGATTTGGAGGCCTTGAGATGAACTCTTTGGATATTACTAGGATTGTGGGGGCACAGTTGCCGAGCTGGCAGCGCGTAGGTTGTGGGCTAGAGTCCTGGTGAAGGCTTAGGATTTATTCCGGGAGTGGAGGGTGTTCCTGAATCTAAGCCAAATCTGATGTGTGCATGGCTTTAGTAAAGGCGGCAGGGCATTGTGCTGGCCACACAATCCCCTAGTAAGCCGTGGCCACAGAAACTGTGGTGAACGCTGCTTCACCGATGATCAATTAGGTCCGAAGGGTACTTTACTTTACTATTACCGGTAATAAAGTGTCTGACAGTGAGTGTGTGCGTGTGTGCGGGTAATTATATGCTTTGTATAAGGCTAAGTGTGTATAAATTGTATAAGTACAATTACAATTTGAGCAGATTTTGGCGTCGTTACATTACCAATTAAAAACAAAATCAGTTCCGAGAAGTCATAAAGTTACTCTAGACCAGGGGTCGGGAACCCATGGCTCGCGAGCCAGATGTGGCTCTTTTGATGGCTGCATCTGGCTCGCAGACAAATGTTCGATTATTAAAATAATGCTTTTTTTTACATTTTGATCTACATATTAATTGCATATCAATATTTCATTCTACAAATGAGCTAAAGTCTACTGCAGCTCAGCATCAGAAGAATTCAGAGACATAATTATTGTACTTTTAGTGTTGAAATTACACAAAATACACACATTTACTTGAATTTTTTGTTTTAAAGATAATGTATGGCTCTCACAGAATTACTTTTCAAAATATGTGGTGTCCATGGCTCTCTAAGACAAAACGGTTCCCGACCCCTGCTCTAGACATTATCGAATACCCACAAACCCCCACCTTCCTCTTCCCACAAATTTTGTTGAATCCTTGCTTTAAAAAAAAATCAATGATTGCCTCCCCTGAGTGCGTGTATCTAAAAAGGGGAGGTAAAAACCTTTTTTTAAAAACTCTTTCTTGACAAGAGTGACCAAACCTGTAAACATTTTTTTTTATTACAATTCTGTTTTTATGACATTCTCTACTGGGGTCCGCAGTATAATGGACAAACTTGGACCGCAAGCACGCATGCGCGTGACCTCACTGTTCTCTTTACAAAACACGTTAGGCGTTTAAAGAGAGAAAATAAGGGGGGAAGCAATCCAAAAGGGGAGAGAAGTCTGACTATTTCGTGAGTTGTAGACCCTTTTTATTTTTATTTATTCTTCTTTATGTCTCCTAAGCTATTGACTTAGCTGATATTTTTTTTTTGGTCAGAGTTGTCCGACTAACTACACACGAGCATCCGCACACGTGAACACACACACAGACAACAAACATGGAGGCGAAAAGGTTCTAAATACATTAGCGCGTTCCCATGGTTACGTCTGAGTGAGACGCCTGATTATTAACTTATATGTTACATTAAGAAAGTACCAGCCCTATAAAGGGTTTAACTAAATGTCTTTTTTATTAATATTGTTTATTCTTTCGTGGATACTAATAGGAACATCGTTTGGTCACGTGGTTTATCAAACAAGACAAAGAGACAAAGACGAAACAAACGGAGAAACAAATTGTCAAAAGACTACGTAAGCAAAAAGAAAATGACTCGCTGTTTCAATTTATATAGATCAGTTACACATTCATATTTAATAATATATAGAATGATTGTAGGCGTCAGACATAAGCGGATTTCCGGTGTCAGTTTCGTGACAGCCAATCAGTGCGTATTATACAGCGACCGATGAATCTGTTATAATTGATTGACGGCGATGACAACCGTCAATAAAGATGACGCAGTCAAGATGATATCTGTGCCTCTATTACAACTCCTTCATTTCAATGTTTCTTTGTGTGTGAGTCAATAGTTTTTTTTTTATATACCTGGGAATAAGCTTATTGTTATTGTTATGGAAAGTACACAACTTTATGTTCGAAACATTTCAAAATTCCAAATTCTTTGATAAGTATATTTATTTTTTGAAATTAAGTTCGGGTCCTGGATCAGCTGTGCCATTTTCAATAGTATACCCTACGGTCCACGGATAATTCTTGCTATAAAAAATGTCCGTTTTGTCACCTTATCTTATCTTATATATTGCAGACGCTCCTTCTATTAAGAAGATTATTGCGTCCTACGCTCTTCCGTGGTCCGAGTCTAGTCGTGCCTTTTTATTAATGTCTTAAATGATGTTAAGTCACTGGTTTTCCTGGTTTGTTCAGGCAACCCATTCCATGCCCGAATGCCACTCGGGAAGAAATAGTTACTTATATGCTCCTTCTCTTTGATGTCTATACATTTAGATCTAAGTACTTTTTTTTTTAAACACATTTATAATTATATCATTAGTTTTCTTCTGTATTCTTTCGTATTTAAAATTCTAACTCTATAGTTCCATCCTTATTTTGCTTTTTATTATATCCACTTTTTTGTTCTATCTTTAAGTTTCTATTTTGCAATGTTTTTTTTCTATTTTTTTTACTCATATATCTTTTTTTCTCTATCTTTATTATGCTAGTTATTCTTAGCCCATCTTCATTGTTCTATCTTTATTCTGCATAGATTCATTTGTTCTTATTTACGATAGATTATATCTTTTTTTTTCTTTAGTGTGTCGGTAGTTATGATTTCGATCGATCAAGAAGATTAGATGGCCTGCCACAAAGCCCAGCACAGACCAGCTCACACCACTATGGGCATACAGTTATGTACAAGTGCTCACCCGTACAAATACACTCGCACACACATGGACATAATATATACACACATACTTACACATATACGTAATATATGCACACAGACACACAACACACATACATACATACATACACACACATATACACACACATATAACATATGTATCTAAGTAAGTGGAGCAAAAACACAGACGTACTCGTCTTTACCATAATGGCATACTTACACACATATATAAACAAATACACACAGTTAGCACATATAATTTATTGAGCAGATATAATTGAGTGTGAATGTCTAGGCCAGCGCTCCACAAACTGTCTAGTTCTATAGACAGGCAAAACGTTTCTGTACGAAGCTTGGAGCAGTGTGACGGTATGTTTATTTTTTGGGGAATGTCTTTTTGAGTAGCAGTTATACGAGTAATTTGTTACAACGGTTTAAAAGTACATAGTTGGTTTTCAGGTTGTTGCACATTACATAATATTATAACAGGATAATGCATCAGGGACACCCTCAAGTCCCTGGGGAAAAAATCCTAGCCTTCACCAGGATTCGAACCCAGGACCTTCGGTACGACAGCCGAATGCGCTTCCGCTCGGCCACCGATGAATGAAAAGCACGATGAATATAAAATTAACCCTTACAGTCCCGGGCGCGTATATAGCGGAACTGAAGGAAGCATAGATAGAAGTAGGTCGGTACGGGAAGGGTTAAATAAATAATCAGTAAGCTACTACAACTATCAAAACAAAGAACTAACATAAATGGTGGCAGCGGTGTGATTTGAAAATTCAAACCGATAAATATAACTCATGGTAAGTATCCAAAATGATCCTCTCATGAACTCATGAACGCGAACGCTTGCTTAACACCGCGCCAACCACATTGATCTATTCATCTTTGAACCAACTATACAGCAACAAATAAGTCTGTCAAAATTTCAATGCCAAAAAAAAAAAAAAGGAATGAGAATTCTATACAGCTTCATATTTCAAGACCAGGGTATCTCGCATCTACATTGTCAGACCCTTCAGAATGAATCTCCAAATCAGTGCGCTTGCTGAATGAGTCAAACTCGATGCCTTTTCTAGAGAATGGAGCGGAAGTGGCATTGTATCGTTTTTGTAAGGAGATATGGGAGACGGCACATATCATGATGGCCGATGCACTGGATGGATGTAGTTTGAACAGGATGGTTTGCTAATGATGTTGTTTTCTTTATAAAACCTCGTTCTGTCATTCTAACATTATGTCTATCTATCTAACTACCTAACTACTTATCTATCTATCTATCTTTACATATCTATCTATAAATCTATCTTTCTATTTATCTTTCTATCTACCTAACTACCTACCCACTTATCTATCTATCTATCTTTACATATCTATCTATCAATCTAACGTTTTATTTATATTTCTATTTATGTACCTAATTACCTACCTATTTATATTTTGTTATATATTTACACTTATCTTTCAATCTATCTATCTTTCTATTTATCTTTATATCTACATATCTACTTACCTACTTATATCTCTACTTATCTATCTATCGATCTATATATATATCATCAATCTATCAATATATTTATCTATCTATATATCTATCTAACCTAACCTATCTAACTTACCTGCCTCCTTATCTATTCATGTATTAATCTATCTATATATCCATCCGCCCCGCCCTCTCTTTTTATAAAATATTGATCATATCCTGTATCATATACACAGAGACAATTTTCAAAAGATTGGCAGACAGACAAGCCAAACTGAAAGACGTATACACAGCTTGTGAGGCATACAGAAAAATAGACAAGTCAAATACATAGATACCAGATGAACAGAGTTATATATAGAGTTTCTCACACGTCCACGTAAAGGTCATCAACGAATTCTAAGCAACTCAATTTTAATATGGGGCACGGTAGCCGAGCGGCAGCGCGTTCAACTGGCGATCCGAAGGTCCTGGGTTCGAGCGGCAGCGCGTTCGAATGGCGATCCGAAGGTCCAAGGTTCGAATCCTGGTGGAGGCTAGGATTTTTCCCAGTACTTGAGGGTGTCCCTGATGCATTATCCTGTTATAATATTATGTAATGTGCAACAACCTGAAAACCCTTAGCCCTATGCGCACTTTACTTTACTTGTTCAATCTTTAAGATACACATATTTTCATTAGATCTATAGCTTCTCCGAGAAACTCATCCATTAAAGAAAATCATCCTTCCAAGAAATAACAACAAAGATCTATTTCTATTGTGGGATTTTTACTGACAGAATACATAACTAATGTCCAAGTGTATTGGGACAATACATAATTGAAGACTGCGTAGAGAGACTCTGTGTTGACCTAATTACCGTATTTACCCGTGCATGCACTAATTCGTTCTTTAACGCCATCTCAATTATTGTCCCAGGGTTCCGTTTCACGCCAACATGGTCTCATCGCTTCATCGATTCTGGACAAATTATTGTCTTTGGACAGTAATTACAAGTTGTTGTGTTTTTTTTTCATTTTTTTTTTAAAATACATTTTCAATAATTAATGTATTATTAAACTGTCAGAGTGGCCGAGCGGCAGCGCAGTCGACTGGCGTACTGAAGAGCCTGTGTTTGAATCCTGGTGAAGGCTAACAAAATTTTCCCGGGTCTGGAGGGTGTCCAAATTGATCACAGGGCCAGTAAAGCAAGCGTTCACCAGTTTCTGTGGACACGGTATACTAGGGGATGTGTGCCCAGCACAATGCCCAGCCGCCTTTTTTTTTTCCCCAACTAATGTCAGGAAGCCATCAGAGCTGGGTAGACTCAGGGATTCGAACCCAGGACCTTCGGTACGTCAGCCAAACACGCTGCTTCGGGCACCGTGCCCCACAATAACGAACAGACTACATATTAATTACAACACATTGCGCAGGTCTTGGCTAGACGCCACACTTTTCTTAGCTGTTGTTGCAGAAACTTAACAACTATGCTGTTCAGGCCCCACGAGAGGGGTGTACAGCCGGTACGCCGTACCGGGGCCCATAAGAGTTTAGGGGGCCCATGAATATTACAATTTAAAATTAAATTGGCAATTACGCAAGTATTTTTTAATTGTTGCAATAAAGCTAAGAGGAGATGCCCCAAAACCTCCTACAATCTCACGTGGCGTTGGGGGCCCTTCATTTTGGTATTCTTTTTATTGTGTACTTGAACATTTTGTTAAATTTGCAAAGAAGCCTCTAGTTGTAATATAGGGCCTATTGTTTTTCGATAGCATTTAGGATATCTTTTTTATTTTGCTTTCTCCAGAGACACTTACAAATATAGACATATGAGCCCTACAGGCTTACAGTTCTCCCTGTTAGCTTAGTAGCCTAGGCCAGGGGACGACAACCTAAAGCACGCGTGCCACACATGGCACGCAGAGCGATTTTAGATGGCACGCGAGAGACCTCCAAAAGTTGTTTCCTGTTGATTTTTTTCAATAATTGAATGAGGAGGCACTAACTGTTGAAGCCGATGTTTCTGAATGGCGAGCGATACATTTCAGTGAGTTGAACTTGCTTTTACAAGGACGTGGCCAAACAGCACTCGACTGTTCGACCACCGGAATGGATTTGCATTGAAACTGGACAAATCTTGCACGTTAAGTCAATTTCAAAACACTTAACTACTTGTAATTCCATAATTTATGCCATATATTAAATAGATAGAGAGGAGTTTTATAAACAAAGACTAGCCTTTCAAATTTATGGACTCTTGTTATTTACTCCACATAAAGTCTGACTGGATTTATCCATATACAACCATCTTAGATGTGGATCTGTTTTTTTAAGTCGAGGGATATTGACCATTTAAAATGCAGCAAGTTGAATTTTAAACACAAAAATGCTAGATTTTTATAAAGAAATAATAATTAAAAAGTAATATTAGTTTTTATTTTAAAAGAAGGGAGATAATTAAGCCGTTTTGTATGTTTTTTTGCTCTAATATGTCCAATATGTTTCATATTTTTCTTTATAAAAACATTAATGGCTCTTACAATTATAGTTTTAAAATTTATAAAATTGTGTAAGTTATTTGAAAAGTATATAAATATTATATGACTAAAGAATTTATAATAAAATGTGTACATTTTTAAACATTACATTAACTACCAAGTTTGTATGATTACAATGTCTCTACACCGCTCAACGATAGCACGAAAATATTTACTGCTGTGTAATAATAATTTAAGAGAATATCTCAGTAAAACTGAGATCGAAATACGATTAATGTATAGCAGGTACCAGATCCATATCTCGAATCACGATAACTAAATGATAATTTTAGGCGTTAATTAACTATCAAAATGTGAAAGTTTAGTAATAAAATTCTGTATTCTGGATGATAACCAGGAACTCGTTTTTTTTTTAAAGTTAAATATTAAACGCTCTAAAGAGATCTCGTACCGGCATCTTTTTTTTCTCTCGAGGGCCCTGATGCTGTTATAATCCTTAAAAAAATTTGATTTCAATACCGAAATGATCGCTTTAAATAGGTTAAAAATTCTTTGGCTTATTTTTTAAGTTTCAAACGATAGAGAGCATGTTAACATTGTTTGCACGGCAAACGATTTACTGTAGTTTTCAATCCATCATTTGAACCAATTACAACCTTAATGGCTGTAATTAAAATTAAGAGTGTTGATAAAATAAAAATAGAACAGATCGAACGGAATGAGCGATTCATATAAATGCTTATGAGTTTACACGCTTGGAGCATTTAAAAAAACGAACAAAAAAAAACGCACTAAAAACATGGGACAGAGGGAGAGAGAGAATATGCCCCAATTAAAGTCAGATACCCTTTAGGGGAAATCGTACCCACAAACTTGGGTGTGCCTTAAATTCTGGCTGTTCTGGCAGCTGTTGAACGATATCGACAACAGCATCAGCTCTACGTTTAAAAAAGAAAACAGGGGGCTAGAATGTTATCGCTCTATTTATTTATTTTTGGGGTTAAGAAATGAGTGAATCAAAGAATCAATCTCTTGTAGGATCCCATAGGCTGGTCCTGTGATCTACTTCTTAACTTGTTTTCTGCTAAGTGGTTTCTGGTGTAAATGTAGCGGGTAATTAAATAACATTTTCTGTTCATACACTGAATTATAGACTTGTACAGTTCGTTATATTTGTATCTATTTATCTATCAGCCTATTAATCTATTAATCTATCAATCTATAAATCTATAAATCTATCAATCTATCAATCTATCAATCTATCAATATATCAATCTATAAATCTATAAATCTATCAATCTTTCAATCTATCAATTTATCAATCTATCAGCCTAGCAGCCTAGCAGCCTAGCAGCCTAGCAGCCTATCAATCTATCAATCTATCAATCTATCTATCAATCTATCTAGAAATATATAAGCCTACATAGTATATTATTCACCTAGTAGACTCCCACTACTTGGATATAACAAACATGTTTGTGCCTACAGTTGCAGGACTTAGAAAGGGAAGGGGAGAGACAGGAAGTCTGGAAGCGGCCTTAAGTTTATTGATTATCTTCATTATGCTTGGGAATTGGCGTGGGTGTCTGGAGGGGGATAGTGTGTCTGCGGGGGGACGGGGCGCCGATGGGAAGAGAGGTTTTTGCAAATCAAAAATTGGTAATTTCTGCCCACTTCCTTTTGCTTGAGTTCGAATTGAACAGAGCTGGGTTTAAGCAAACACTTGTCTTTGTATCTGTCACTATTTTTTGTTAGGTTATCCAATCTGTGCCAATCTCTCTCTCTTTCTTTCTTTCTTTCTCTCTTTCTCTCTTCTCTCTGTCTAGTGACATATCTTTGTATCAGTCTCTATCTCTCTTTTTCTCTGTAGCTCTTCTTTAATGACAAAATTGGCACCCATCAAGTCTTTGCTATTGTGTCCAATTAAACAGTTTTTTTTATTGATTTCTCTTTCCATGGAGTGCGAAGATGGAGATGGTAAGGTCTATGCTGGATTTTTTTCCGGGTCCGGAGGGTGTCCCTGAGTTTACTCATATCTGATGATTACCTGACCTTAGTTGGGGGTAAAGTAAAGGCGGGAGTGCATTGTGCTGGCCAAACAATCACCTAATATGCCATGGACACAAAAACTCTAAAGCTGCTTCACCGGCCCTATGCATCAATTTGATCCGAAGGGTACATTACTTACTTAGTTCAAGTAAAAACAACTAACATAATTTAATTTCTATAATCCATAGACCCATTTCTGTGTGTTTTTTCTATCCAGTGCTTTGGCCTTCTATATAAAGTAGGTCACACTGGAGGCCAAAACAACCCATTCACTATAGCACTTACATAAGCAATCTCTGTATTTCTAAACTTGAAAACTTTTTTTTTCTTCAAATAAACATAGATCCCTCCCCGAACTGAGCATAAGTTAAAAAAAAAAAAAACAGACACACAACACAAAGTTACTGAATTTATGACGCAAAATTGTTTTCGGTCGAAATTTGAACAGAAGTGAATCGCAAAAGGGGGGCTAATTTCTTCAGATGATCGATGCCGTCATAATAAACATGCAACTATAACAACACAAGATGGCCAAAGATGAGATGTACGAGTACCTAAAATAAGTAAGTATCAGTGCCCTCACATAGGGAGGGGCAGAGGGTGGCATATGCCCGGGAGCGACACTTACAGGGGGGGGGGGGCGTCAAATGTAGTCTAAATATAGCAAATGTAGCACTAAACAAGCAGTTACAGTATGCAAGGGGGTGGCGCTAAAAATTTTGTCCTGGGGCGCTCCATAGGCTTGTAAAGGCTCTGGTAAGTATTAATTATCGTATTCCATTCGGACCAAATGGATCCGAAAAACCGGTGAAGCAGGGTTCACCAGTTTTCGTGGCCACGGCATACTAAGTGGATTGCAAGGCCAGCACACTGCCCAGCTGCTTTTACTTTGTCCCAACTAATGTCAGGTACCCATCAAAGCTGGGACACCCTCCGATTCCGGGAACGAATCCTAGCCTTCACCAGGATTCGAACCCACGACATTCGGTACGCCAGCCGAACGCGCTGCCGTTCGGCCAACGAGCCCCCTCCAAGAAATGTCAGGTACCCATCAAAGCTCTGAACACTCAGGGACACCCTCGAGTCGTCCCGAGAATGAATCCTGGCCTTCACCATGATTCGAACCCAGGATTTTTGGTACACCAGCCAGACGCGCTATCCGGTCGGCCACCGTCTGCCATTAAAACCATATAAAACGCATTAATTATTTTTTACCTTAGCAAGTGCGAGTCCTTCCTGGAGTGCCACGGGTTTGTCTCCTGACCTCTGTAATTCTTCTTCAGAAGCGGGGCGCAAAGTTTATTCCCCATGGCAGTCAACTTTCGGGGGGCGCCGCCCACGCAGTTCACATCCTCAAGCGAGCCCCGTTTCCCCGCGTGGCGTCGCTCATGACGTCAGAATCACACGTCACAACACACTTGAAGTAATCCGGCCAAGCTAATCGCCCGTTAATCCAGTTACGTGACGTGGGATGGGAGATTATCGGATGAAGTCACACACGAACCAGAAATCCACACGGAGAAATAGTATCCACTATCCAATTTACTGGACAACGCCCAGGAGCATATCCTTTGCGTCCAGTTATCAGTGCACGTCTCATGGACAACAAAAAGCAAGTTCAAACAGAAACACTATTGATACCTTTTCTGAAAAAAACACAGAAAAACATAGTGTCAATGACAAAAAGGTAGAAAGAAAACATCAATTTTCAAAGCATAATAATGAAATAAACAAAAAGAGAGATGTTTTAATTAATTAACGATGATCAGTAAATGCATTTTCATATTAATTAAACCAATGTTTTGTTTTTAAACTTCATTAATGAAAGAGCTCTTTTCTCTAAATGGTTTTTCCATTAAAAAAAAATATGTTCTAGAAACTTAATTTAATTGTCCTAAAAATGGTTTTGGTCGTGACAAAATCAACAGAAAAACTTAATGCACGCGTCCAGGGCAGAATGATGTCTATCACGAAACAGCTAAACATTTGGCATTTAACATCATTAGATATATGTGGCGTTTTGGGGAGAAGATTAACGTCACACTCAACTAAGAAAGGTCTTAGATGTAATCCGCTCTTATAAGATACTTTAATCATCTCATATGTACGTACAAACCACTGACACTATGTGCCACTATTGAATGTCTGATTGGAGTAAGAATGTGTCTTTCCTTTCTATCTCCTATAATATTTAAGATTAAAGTATTTAGCTTGCATTGAATTTTATTTACATATATGTATACGTTCTGCATGCTTATCAGTATATTACTTATTGTTATACGATTAGTCATTGATATTAGTTCCCATTCATGTACATTATAAATGTTGTAGCACGTGTGTGTTCCTCCCCCTCCCCGCCCCATGCCCTCGGATCAAGGCCAGGGTCATACCTGACGCAACCAAGCTAATCCCCCCCCCACCCCACAGTCTCTTTGACCAGATCACAGGAAATTCACATCTCAATGACGGTTCTTCCCCTGGTCAGAGAATAGGGAACTTGGAATCTTTGATGCAGGACCCCGACGGACAAGAGAGAAAACTCTGACCAACAACACAGGGCCTTCGAAGTTTCCCTACCGCCGCGTCTTCTCCCCCCCCCCCCCCCCGCACCCCCTCCCCATCACCGTTTGGTACTTATTTTCACATGCCAATCAATCAAATGTTGAATTGAAGAGACATGTTGACCAATCGGATACGCTATCTACTGGTCAATCTTACCCTTGCCCCTCCCCCCTCATTACAATCACGTGGGGAGTTGCAACCTAACTTGTTGTTTAACATGTAATGTAAATGTAAGTTAGTTTTAGGGCAGTCTGGCTTAAGGAGTCTCGAGGATTGGATGCCCCGAGCTCCAACAGCACCACGCGGTGCTATAGTCTGTTGTAGAGTCCTTGTTAGGACTATCTGCTACATATAGTTTACGCCTATGATTAAATGTACACTCTTTATCACTTGTATTTGGATTGTATGAATTATGTGCTCATGTCATTAATGATTAAATACGGACTTTCACGTGAATAAAATATTCGTTGTTACAATACGCCTTGCTTATCGATTGATAGAATACCTGTTTGTGTGACGTCCAGTGACAGTGTCAATTAGTCAACAGTTTAACTCAACCTACGTATTAACGAGCCAAAACGAAACCTGGATATAAATTTGTCTTAGAATCACCTAGGAATCATCTGCACTTCGGGACCACATACCACCTAGAAAACCTGCCTAAATCACCCCTCCCCATCACCCTGTGTACCTGCTGAGTTATCCACTAAGTCTGCACTGATAGCCTAGGCTAATTGCAGGCTCGGTGACAGAATCCTAGACCAGCAACGCCACACCTGTGGGCTCGTGCCGGAATTAGTTTCGCTTGACGTACATGGATAAGTACTCACGCTCAACATTGAACTCTGTGCTATGATATTCTTCACGTGATGAAAGACTGGGGGCTTAAGGTTTCATCAGGTGAGCGAACTGTGTTATTTGACTCCACTGCAAACACTCATCTATCATCGTAGAATTATACGTCAACTCATGTTTCTGCCAATGCTATACGCTTGAAATATATCGCCTTGCCTGTTCGGATTATTTGCTGTATTACGTTTATTTGTCGGCTTCACGCCACAATAACAAAATCGCCACTCGTGTTTGGATAACTTGCTCTATTATGTTAGATGTCGGCCAGAGCGCCACCAATAACAAAGTCGTTTCCTGCTCGGATTAGCTCCTGTACAACTCTGTACACTTTATATGCTTGCCGAATGCCGATAGTCAATATGCATATCGCCATTTCTGCATTGGATTAGCTCAGGCGTAACGAAATTATTTGCCAGATCGCATAACTATGTCCGCCAAATACTGTGAACCAGTACCCGCCCTGAGGAACACTGAGAATATTCGCACCCACCGGGCCTCAATCCAGCCTGCAATCTTCAACATTGCATATGTTCGGCCATTCAGCTATAATTCTTGGATACTTACAGCCACGTTCGCACTGGATTAAACTGTCATCAGCAGTACGTTTCCTGAAAGCTGACATTATTGCCTTTAGATTGGAGTATATTAACTGTTATCGGATTACCATGTGTATATATTAACTTTTGATGAACCGCGTTCCTTACACAACGCGTTGGATAATAAATGTGTTAGATTTAAAGACTGCCTACGGGCCAATTGACTGTTCTTAAAGCGCTACACGGCCGATGTCATCTGATATGCCAGACCACTCTGACGTCAAGATTCAAGACCCCGCGGTCTAGCGTGAAAGAAAATGAATGTGTTTAAATAAAACGGTGAGTGGCATATATGTAGTGGTAAAATGTACGTACAGAGATATTATTGGTAGCGAATTAAATAATTGCTTCTTTACCGATTTTACAAATTTATAAAACGGGAATTGAGAAAGTAGAACGATTTAATCTTTACTATAGCCAAAGTAATGTACTCCCACTGCCAGCCCCCCCCCCCCTTCCGCCGCTGCTTAAACACTGTTAAACAAGGAGAAATGTGTTGCTTGAGAAAAGAAGAGAAGCGAATAGTGTAACAATTAAAGTGAAGCTATGTCCGTGTTTTAGCTCTAGGGCCCAATAATTGCAAACAAACGACAGCATTGAAACAAATTTCCTGGCCTATCGCGCCAGAGGTGACTTGACTACCGCCTTACTCCGCCCCCCCCCCCCACTAGAAGTCACTCGCGCGTGAGAAATCAGAATCCACGTGATCAGAAACACTAGTGTTTAGGATTGTGTTGGGGTCAGCTGCACGCGCCCACACAACGCCCGCCGCCCCCCCCCCTGAAGAATGTTCACTAGGCCAATAATGCATGTACCAATACGTTAAGCAAAGGACTCCGCTGCCCCACCCTCTATGACTCCGTCATAGATTCCACTGATATTTACGTGTGAGCCAGATCCCCTCACCTGTCCGCTTTAGCGCGAGGCAGGGAGTGAACTGGTGGACCTGATAGTTCGATCAGCAATTCGATCCCTATCACCCAGTTTTGGCATCCCGTCTCGGACTTCCTCCAATTTCGTGGACCCTACTGCCGAGGTCGAATTATTATTATTATTATGCTTATAATTATTATAATAAAGTGAATCTCGCATTTATAGCACATAGAAAGCATGAAATAAATAGATTTCCTAGCTAGTGCCTATCAATATATGAAAAAGTAAGGACCTAAGACAGTCACAGACAAACGATAAAATGAATAAACCGTGTCAATAGCTCGCAAATAAATGGGACGAACCTAGACTAAGCATTATGCCGGAATAGATTTAAAGTACTGTAAGAAACGCTAAAGCATGCTTCTCTCCTCCGCCCTCAAGAGAAAAACGTAAAAATTCGCCCGTCACCCCTTACCGCCTTGTCTCGACCCCCCCCCCTCTTCCCCATAGCGATGACCACCCGTTTCGCTTCGATGGTCCAGAACTCTCATAGTGTAAATAGTAAGTGCAGTAGGCCTACCTCTAATGGGTCAAATCTTTCATTATATGAAAGCTTTAAAACATGGCGGGGCAGGTGTGGCGTTTTGGGGAGAAGATTAACGTCACACTCAACTAAGAAAGGTCTTAGATGTAATCCGCTCTTATAAGATACTTTAATCATCTCATATGTACGTACAAACCACTGACACTATGTGCCACTATTGAATGTCTGATTGGAGTAAGAATGTGTCTTTCCTTTCTATCTCCTATAATATTTAAGATTAAAGTATTTAGCTTGCATTGAATTTTATTTACATATATGTATACGTTCTGCATGCTTATCAGTATATTACTTATTGTTATACGATTAGTCATTGATATTAGTTCCCATTCATGTACATTATAAATGTTGTAGCACGTGTGTGTTCCTCCCCCTCCCCGCCCCATGCCCTCGGATCAAGGCCAGGGTCATACCTGACGCAACCAAGCTAATCCCCCCCCCACCCCACAGTCTCTTTGACCAGATCACAGGAAATTCACATCTCAATGACGGTTCTTCCCCTGGTCAGAGAATAGGGAACTTGGAATCTTTGATGCAGGACCCCGACGGACAAGAGAGAAAACTCTGACCAACAACACAGGGCCTTCGAAGTTTCCCTACCGCCGCGTCTTCTCCCCCCCCCCCCCCCCGCACCCCCTCCCCACTACCGTTTGGTACTTATTTTCACATGCCAATCAATCAAATGTTGAATTGAAGAGACATGTTGACCAATCGGATACGCTATCTACTGGTCAATCTTACCCTTGCCCCTCCCCCCTCATTACAATCACGTGGGGAGTTGCAACCTAACTTGTTGTTTAACATGTAATGTAAATGTAAGTTAGTTTTAGGGCAGTCTGGCTTAAGGAGTCTCGAGGATTGGATGCCCCGAGCTCCAACAGCACCACGCGGTGCTATAGTCTGTTGTAGAGTCCTTGTTAGGACTATCTGCTACATATAGTTTACGCCTATGATTAAATGTACACTCTTTATCACTTGTATTTGGATTGTATGAATTATGTGCTCATGTCATTAATGATTAAATACGGACTTTCACGTGAATAAAATATTCGTTGTTACAATACGCCTTGCTTATCGATTGATAGAATACCTGTTTGTGTGACGTCCAGTGACAGTGTCAATTAGTCAACAGTTTAACTCAACCTACGTATTAACGAGCCAAAACGAAACCTGGATATAAATTTGTCTTAGAATCACCTAGGAATCATCTGCACTTCGGGACCACATACCACCTAGAAAACCTGCCTAAATCACCCCTCCCCATCACCCTGTGTACCTGCTGAGTTATCCACTAAGTCTGCACTGATAGCCTAGGCTAATTGCAGGCTCGGTGACAGAATCCTAGACCAGCACGCCACAATATATAATACAATTACATTAAACTTCTTTAATTAAGCACATCAGATACACACAACAAATTTTTTTTTCTCGGCTTAAAAAACAACAATTCATTTAACACGGTAATATTATATGTATTCTAGATGACACAAAATGTCCATTAAACTCAAACACAGATGCCAGATACGAAATATCCACCAAACTTTAGAGCAGACACTAGATACAAAATATCCACCAAACTTTAGAGCAGATACTAGATACAAAATATCCACCAAACTTTAGAGCAGACACTAGATGCTAAATATCCACAAAATTGTTCATAATAGATCATTCAACACTTGACCATTCCACAACATTTCATTGAACCAAAGATAATTAGACTATCTCTAATTCAACACTAGATAGTTCCACAATATATATAAGCAAACGCCTGACATTTCCAATTTAGATAACTCAATGCTTGACTTTTCCACAATAGATAATTCAAATTTAGACTAATCCATCTTAGACAGCCCCCCCCTTCCTCATGTAAACTTCGGTTGTATTTATTTTTGTATCTCGAAGTAAATAGACATTGTAGAAAAAGTTCTCTTAATGAATTTCTGACATCGCTGGCCAGTCTTCACTGAATCAAAACTAAAGTAGCTGGTCAGATTCCCAGCCTGCACTTCTGATTTTTTTTTCGATGGTTAGTATATCCTAGATTATGTACTTCAAAATCTTTAATCTATCGTCTATCATTCAATCACTATCAATTTATTTTCTCTCTTTCTCTCTTTCTCTCTCTCTCTCTCTCTCTCTCTATATATATATATATATATATATATATTATATATTCATCTATCTATCTCTCAATATATCTATCTATGTGTGTATCATAATAATTAATTGGTCATTTATATAGCGCCTCACTCCATGCTAATGCAAGCACGCTCATAAAAACGAAACGACAATAACATTCTAAAATAGTTTTAAACAAGTTTTTTGCCGATGGAGGTGTACTTTGATCAACTTAGTTGAAAAGAAATGTCTTTAAATTCTTCTTGAAGGCTTTTTTGTCACAGAGTTTTTCAGTGTCTCAGGTAAGCCGCTTTACGGTGAAGGCGCCACAGATTCAAACGAGCGCACACCTAATCATCATGTATCTGCTTATCTGTCTATCTAACATTTTTATCTTTTATTTACCTAAATATCAACCATTCTATCTTTCTTCTTATCTATCCATCTCTCTCTCTCTCTCTATTTTAATAAATAAACATATCTAATCTCACTATCTATCTATCCGTGTATTAATCTATCTATTGATCTATCTATCAATCTATCAATCTATCTATCAATCTATTGATATATCTATCTATCTATCCTTGGTCGTTAACGTTTTCATCTGATACATCCTCCTCATCATTCTTTATCTGTATATCACAGTGTGTCTGTGAGCGTGTCTGTGTGTCTGTGAGTGTGTCTGTCTGTCTGTGTGTCTATTAGACACTCGCACTGCCCCAAGTCTCCGACCACCGCCTGTTTTTATCGCCAGAGTTATCTGCTAATGGCCTTGTCTGCCTCGGCTTTTACCGAAATCAGGACTTTTTTTTTAAATTTACGCCCGTCTGTGATGTCAACTGTCATTTACGATCCAGTCATTTTACGGATGATGCCATGTGACGTCTTGTTGTTGTTTTTATTCAATACAGAGACACCAAATCTATAAAAGAATGTCTTTCTAGATTTTTTTTAACCCTATCTCTACTTCGTGTTTTCACTGTATTCGACAACAAGGTGGGTCAAATTGACCCACCTAGTAGGGATAGGGTTATTACTTCAGAACAACACATCATGTCTAAGTGAAAAGTTATTAGCGAGATTGTTATAGATTTAATATCTAGTGATTATGCAATTTCGAATAAGTTTGTTTTTTTGTTTATGGTGCGCCGTGGCCGAGCGGCAGCGCATTTGGTTAGCGTAGCCAAGGTCCTGGGTTTGAATCCTGGTGAAATTTAGGATTTGTTCCCGCGTCCGGATGGGTGTCCCTTACTCTACCCCATTTCTGATGGGTATGTGGGATTAGTTGGAGTGAAGTAATAGCTGCTGGGGATGCCTGGGCTAGGGATTTTGTTTCCGGGGATCTGCATGTAGTCATAAAAATCTACCCAGCACCTGGTGAGCACCTGACAGTTTGTGGGAACAAGTAAGGCGACTGCGGGCATTGTGCTGGCCACACACATCCCTCCCCCTAGTATGTCGTGGCCACATAAACTTTTGAACACCGCTTCACTTGCCCTATGGATAAAATTGGTCTGAAAGGTATACTCACTAACATATAGGCCCTACCCCACAGTAACGTTTGAACCACCACTACAAATGTTTTTCTTGAACTTACAGAAAGTTTTAAAAATCTATTAAAACGCCAGCACTAATAGTGAACACAATATTTTTTTTTACCGTATTCTTTCTTTTAGTCCGTACAGTTCTTGGTTTTAAAATTAAAATTCCCCTTTTAATTGACATATGACATGTAAATGACATATGGGATGGTCAAGGAAGAATGTAGCGGAAGTGGTGAAAAGAAAGGGGCGGGGTGGGGAAGTAGGTCGCAGACGTGACAGGGAGATGGCGCTGGATGCCAGCAGAGTTCTACTAATGTATCTCTCCTCCTTGGGAATGTTTTCTCGGGCATTCACTGGGAAATATTGGATAAGTGGATATTGAATAAGTAGATGCTGGATGAGTGGATGTTGGATGAGTGGATGTTGGGGACGGGAGGCTTTTATTCTTTTTTTGTCATTTTTCTTTTGGTTCTGGGTTTTTTCGAACTCACGAGTAGCTAGCACGCACATACACACTCATGTGCGTTGTTGTGGGCATAAATGTAGAATAAGATAACATAAGGTAGACTCAATGTTAAATGCGCTTTGAAATTACTTGATATACATTTTTATTAAAGTAAAGTATCCCAACGTACCAATTTGATCCATGGGCTGATAAAGCAGCGTTCACTAGTTTCTGTGGCCACGGCATACTAGGTGATTGTGTGGCCAGCATTGTGCACCCGGCTCTGGTGGGTACCCTGACTTTAGTTAGGTCGTTTAAATAGTACAGGCGGCCGGGCATTCTGCTGGCCACACACATCCCCTCGTATGCCGTGGCCACAGAAACTGGTGAACGCTGCTCCACAAGCCCTATGATCAGTTTGGTCCGAGTGGTACTTTACTTAAACATGGCATTCACCTACTAAAGCATTCACTTTACAATTGTCTAAATACAATACATGAACTTGTCTAGTGAACAAAAGAACTGGGAACTAACCCAGAGGTCGGCAACTTCGGGAGCGCGTGCCACGTTTGGCACGCAGAGCGATTTTCAATTGCACGCGGAAGACTCCCAAAAAAATATAAATCAATTCTCTTCAACGAGAAAATAATACGATGACTTTAAGGCTGTCGGCACGCTGAATGAATTAGAAATCCTACTTTGTACTAACCCTCTAAAAAAAATGGATACTCTATTGAAAAAAAAAAAAAAAAAAAAGATACTTCACCTTTACCCACAATTTATGAAACCGTCAACCAAGCAGAAAAACAAATCCATTTTTTATCCCATCACATCACGTGATTTAGTGTCTCTCTTTCCCACCTCTTCCTCCCTCCCCCAGAACCCCCCCCCCCCCCCCGGACCCTTCCAATGTGAGAATCACACAAGTGTGTAACAAGGCGTAGATTATTTTCCATGGTCTCTTCAGAAAACTCTGGAATTCAATCTCTGGGACATGAAACTGGTTCTGAAAATTTGAAGAAAAACAAACAAACAAACAAACAACAACATCAACAAGGGGGATAAATAGGACTGGAGTTAGCAGCCTACGAAATGCGTGCATTATTCGGCACGCAGAGCGATATAAAATGGCACGCGGAAAAACCCAAGAAAAACGGCTATACAAGTCCCTTCTGCAAGAAATGGATTGCTAGAACAGAAAGGACCTGTAGGTTGTCGGTAAACTAAATAAATTACAAACTCTACTTTTGGCAAACTATTAACAATAGCTCTAGGTTGCTGTCCCTGAAAAATGATACAGGTAACAAATTAATATTTTAAACAAGAAAACTTTAAAATCCAATGACGTTAAATCAAAGACTGTAATCAGATGGACCGCTTGCTCTATTTTTAGAGCTTATATGTTCTTTTTTTACTCCCTTTCTTTTAACTCGTACCGTCTGTCTGTCTGTCTGTTTGATAGCAAAACTTTGCATCGATTTTTTTCGTTCAATAGAGCTGAAACTTGGACAGCAGACTTGTCCAGACTAACAATACATTCTATCAAATTTTCAGCATCATAGCGTTTGGAAAAGTCACGAATTCATTCGACCAATTTGCGAATCGAGGAATATATTCCACGTCCATCATGGCTGCCTCTCCCGGAAGAGACGGAAGTAAGTAAACTTTTCGGATATGTTCGTTTTTACGAAATAAATAGAATGAAAACAACACAATATGGCCGAAACAAAGCGATTTATCTTTTTATGGTTTTTGCGGGCCAAAGCTGGAAAAAAAAAAGGATGCGCAAAAGCGAAGCCACGAACGTGGCTTCATGCATTTAAAAAAAATGCGCAATCGTTATAATTAGATATGTATTTGCCGACATTACCGATTCGAAATTGTAGTTTTGTAGTGAAGTGGAAATGGTAAACTTAGTTTACAAAGAAAGGGAGTATAGTAAAAAAAACTTTGTTTATGGTTTTCTTGTTTCCAATAATGCTGTCTTATATTACTTCTACGCTCATAAGTCTGCTTAAGGGTTTCCGCTGTATACAACTTTCGATTTTAATTTTTTTTTTTTTATTGAAAAAATCATAGCGATTAAATAAGCCGGAAGTGTACAATACAAAAGGGAATCGGGAATTCCGAAAATAAGTAATTCAAGTCATCAAATAGCAGAAATATTAAAGCAAGATGTCCATCTCATTATAGCATTTGGTTAAACCCTGAGCTACACAAGTCCACCATCAAATTATCGTACGCATTGCAAATAAACGAATCCCAAAAGACCTGCGCTATGCAAAGTTAGTTTTAAGGAAAAAGGAGCTACTGGCCGTCCCCAAGTGGGGTTGAAAGATGCCTACAAGAGCGACCTAAAGAATTAAGGCCATAATATATGTAAAAGTCGGAAAATAAATCTATAATCTTATTTTAACATTTTAGGCATGAAAGAAGTCAAAACACATTTATTATTAATAAGTAAAGCGAATCGCCATTTTATCTCCGTTTGAAACGTATAACAACAACTTACTAAACAGTTTAATATAAACGTTGCAACAAACTAATTGTTCTTAATTAAATTTGATGTGATTGATTCGATTCACTTTTTTTAAACAAAAATATATAATTACATTATAAGACGAATAGAGTAAGAAAAATATTCCATTAGCGACGATATCTGATTAGCTCATTATACCCTCCCCCCCCCCTTTCTTCCCACTAAACGACAACCCGGTTACTAACAATTGTCATTATATGAGTTAAAAGAGAATTATGATTTTTTTTTCCTTGAATTTTTCATTTTGTGACGCTTGTGTGCTTGAAGGGATGAGCGAACCGAGTGCTTAAGTACTAACTAGTTAGTGATAAGGCACTTGCGCATGAATAGCGGTGGCCGAGCGGCAGAGCGTACCGAAGGTTCTGGGTTCGAATCCTGGTGATGGGTAGAATTTTTATTCTCTGGATTCGAAGGTTTCCCTGAGTCTTCCCAGTTCTGATGGGTACCTTGACATTGGTTAAGGTTAAGTAAAGTCGGCTGGGCGTAGTGCTGGCAGCACAATCCCATTCCCTAGTATGCCTTTCCCACAAAAACTGGTGAACACTGCTTCATTGGCCCTAATGGAGAGGCAGATTATTGTCAACAGTTTTTTGAATTGCTGAGGAAAGCTACAAAATTTCTCTCTTGAAGAAATAAAACAACAACTGTAACAGGTGTATATTTCGTAATGTCTTCATTTAACCCTTCCCGTACCGACCTACTTTCCCATGCATACCTTCAGTCCCGCTATATACGCGCCCGGGACTGTAAGGGTTAATAGCCAGAGTTGGCATTAATTGGCCATGTCCTGTGATATCTAAACCAAGAAAGCTTTAATATCTGCATGCAAAGAATGATGGCTTCGTTCCTGCCAATGACCTGACGACAAGATTTGATAGATAGAAAAGAAAGCTAGAAGTATTGGATGAGTAGAGCGTCGGAAGGTTTGTTTCCAAAATTTTAAAAACATTGTCAGCAACTATAGCACGATTTCTGTTCCTACGAAACTTAATTACTGAACCTATCTTGTTTTTTTTTATACACTGGTGTCCCTTACTTTTTTTTTCTCAACATTGTCGTCCCTTTCAGTATTTAGAAACACAGTGATGTCCCTTGCTGTATTTAGAAACACAGTGATGTCCCTTGCTGTATTTAGAAACACAGTTATGTCCCTTGCTTTATTTTGAAACACAGTGATGTTTTTTGCAGTATTTAGAAACACAGTGATGTCCCTTTATTGTGTTTAGAAACACAGTGATGTCTCTTTTGTGTATTTTAACAAACAGTGATGTCCCTTGGTGTAGTTTACAACACTGTAATGTCCCTTGATGTATTTTGAAACACAGTGATGTGCCTTGCGGTATTTATAAACACAGTGATGTCCCTTGCTGTATTTTAAAGCAAAGTAATCTCCCTTGGTATATTTTAAAACAAAGTAATCTTCCTTGGGATAGTTTAAAACACAGTAATGTCCCTTGCTGTAAGATACACAGTGGTGCCCCTTGCTGTATTTTAAAACACAGTAATGTCCCTTATAGCTTTTTTTTTCTAAAAGTTGAAAAACGGTAATGGTCTCCTCACTTCCTGCTGCCTCAGCCGACCCGCCATTTGTCACGGATCAATGCGCGCCTTACAATTTACGTCTGACCTTGTTTAGGGCTACATTGTTAGTTTTGTTTTTATTATAGCTTTTTGAAAAGCCTGACCCGAGATATTCCTAGTGTTATGGAAATGTGCGTTGTTTTTTTACTCAGTGCATAGCTTACAGTGTTAATCGTAGAATAACCACAGAAATATAACACAATAGTTAAATAATGAACATGGGGTTAAGTACACTTTTAATGTTTCCATACACAAAGACATACCAAGACATTCACACATGGAATCGATTACATTCACATAATTAGGAAAAAAACGCTTATAAAAGTGTATAGTACTGAAAAACATATTATAGATAAGATAATAAAGATCAGACAATATAGATGGATCGGATGGGTAAGATAGATAACGTAATACAAAAAGTAAATAGGGTAGATAAGATAGATAAAATAGATAAGATAGATAAGATAGATGAGATAGATAAGATAGATAAGATAGATAAGATAGATAAGATAGATAAGATAGATAAGATAGATAAGATAGATAAGATAGATAAGATAGATAAGATAGATAAGATAGATAAGATAGATAAGATAGATAAGATAGATAGATAGATAAGATAGATAAGATAGATAAGATAGATAAGATAGATAAGATAGATAAGATAGATAAGATAGATAAGATAGATAAGATAGATAAGATAGATAAGATAGATAAGATAGATAAGATAGATAAGATAGATAAGATAGATAAGATAGGTAAGATAGATAAGATAGATAAGATAGATAAGATAGATAAGATAGATAAGATAGATAAGATAGATAAGATAGATAAGATAGATAAGATAGATAAGATAGATAAGATAGATAAGATAGATAAGATAGATAAGATAGATAAGATAGATAAGATAGATAAGATAGAAAAGATAGAAAAGATAGATAAGATAGATAAGATAGATAAGATAGATAATATAGATAAGATAGATAAGATAGATAAGATAGATAAGATAGATAAGATAGATAAGATAGATAAGATAGATAAGATAGATAAGATAGATAAGATTGATAAAATAGATAAGATAGAAAAGATAGATAAGATAGATAGATAGATAAGATACACAAAATAGATAAGATAGATAAGATATATAAGATAGATAAGATAGATAAGATATAAAAGATAGATAAGATAGATAAGATAGATAAGATAGATAAGATAGAAAAGATAGATAAGATAGATAAGATAGATAAGATAGATAAGATAGATAAGATAGATAAGATAGATAAGATAGAAAGGATAGATAAGATAGATAATATAGATAAGATAGATAAGATAGATAAGATAGAAAGAATAGATAAGATAGATAAGATAGATAAGATAGATAAGATAGATAAGATAGATAAGATAGATAAGATAGATAAGATAGATAAGATAGATAAGATAGATAAGATAGATAAGATAGATAAGATAGATAAGATAGATAAGATAGATATATAGATTAGATAGATAAGAAAGATAACATAGATAAGATAGATAAGATAGATAAGATAGATAAGATAGATAAGATACATAAAAAGATAAGATAGATATATAGATTAGATAGATAAGAAAGATAAGATATATATATATATATAATAGGATAGATAAGATACTGATAGATAGGTAAACTCTAAAGCCTTTAAAAATCACTATTTTAAAGAGTTTCTATACCGCCAACCCCTTTCCTTCCATCCCAACCTCTTCACTACACACTCAAAGCTCTCATCATCACAGACGGTGCTGACTTTTAAAAACATCCCTCAGACTTCAGACCTAAGGAGAAAATAAGGGTAGGAATAAAGGGGAAGGAACCCGGCACTGTGTGAATGAGACGCAGGAAGGAATAATCTCTAGGTGACACCGCCACAATGACTATCTAATTTTTAAAAGTGCTAGACTTCAGGGCTTGGGGGAAAGGATATATTTTTAAGGGTACGAAAATTGTCCTCCTTCACCGGACGAGAAATTTCTCTCGTGGGTTAAATTGGTCAACTTTTTAAAAGTTCACAGGAGACCAATGGGTGAAAGGAACGTGGAGTCGAGGTGACCAAAAGTTTTGTTTTTTACTTAATTATTTCAAAGGTTATCATTGCTCAAAACTAATAACGCACTTTTTCTAGTCTTCGCATATTCGCCTACTAAATACATATATATATATATATATATATATTTACACATATATATTTATAAGTAGCCTACAAAGATATATAGACACATATATCATATATAACTGTTCAGTTCACTACTAGTGAATATTCACAACTGATAAGAGTAATACCAATAGTCAAATCACTAAACCTAGAAACACTAATAAAACATTAATAAAAATGCAAGACTAGACTCGGACCACGGATGAGCGTAGGACGCAATAATCTTCTTTATAGAAGGAGCGTCTGTAATGTATAAGATAAGATATAAGAAGGGCAACGAGTAAAGTAGTAATAACACATAAGGCATTAAATTATAATTTTAGAAATACAGAACAAAAACAAACAAAAAACAACTGTTGCATTGCTCAGATAGAGATAAGTACAACAAAAACTTTCCTTATCCCTTATACGAGAACAAATGCATATAAGTAGTGTCATGTATATTGTTTTTCCAAGAATTGGAACACGCAATGTTTATTCTCCTCTCTCTCTCTTTTCTTACTACACACAATATTAGGACGTTTAGTGGGAAAACGAAAGGTTCTAGGTAATGCTGGGATTCTGTGTTGATCTCAAATTCTCAGAGTCTGGGAACGACTCATTATTTAATAGGGGAAGTTCCTATCGTTTTTGTTATGAGTTTTGTAATGATATTATGATTTTCACCCCTACTGGTAATGGGTCTATCCCTTGCACCACCCGGATAGTATTTAATGATTTGTTTTGTCTGAAAGACAGGGAGTTTAAAAATATGTTCCTTTGAGGACGTTTGTGTTTGCACTATTTTATTCTAACTGTACATAATAGATATATTGTATATATTGAACATACCACCTGAAATAAACTATCAACAACAGTTACACTGAAGCTTCATTGTCAAGTTACTATCCTATTGTGTTGTATACATTACAATAAGATTGATCTACTACTCTAATGTACAAGAAAGGAAATGTTGGAATACAAATACTGAATTTGTGCCCAGGACTATAAGAAGAGTTCGTGTAATACTGAAACATAAATACTAATAATTAAAGTCTCCCCTATGACTAACGAGAATTATCAGCAAGATCTACACAGCTCTGGCCACAAGGGGATTGTGGACGTAACAAAATTTGGTGGTCTCGCTCGGTATATTTGAGTTCTACTTTTCCTGACCTAGGATTAACAAAATTTAGTGGTCTCGATTGGTATATTGGAGTTCTACTTTTCCTGATCTAGGATTGGAAAAAATTTGTTGATCTCGTCTGGAAAATTTGAGTTATATTTTTCCTGACCTATAAATATTTTGTGACATTAGTAGTACTGAGAGCGGCATATTTGTGTTTCGTTTTCTAGGACTGTGAAACTATTCTTTTTAAAAAAGAGGAGAGAACTGGTTTGCGTATTTATGCCTGGGGAAGTGTGAAGATTCCACGAAGTGTGTAATATTATATTGTGCAAATTTCTGGACAAATCGTAAGTTGGAACTTTATATTTTATTATACAATATATACTACTCTACTATCACAAATATTTCGAACGCTATACTATGGCTTCGAATATATCAAGTGAGGAACTTAATGCCATGTCATTTGCTGAACTAAAAGAATTAGCTGAGTCCTTTGGGATTGAGGCAGGACAGGCAAGACCTAATCGTAATCGTTTGACCAAAGAAATTATGACATGTTTGAACGGGCAGAATGCCATGAACACTGGTAGTGTAGTTGAAGTGGGACAGAACGATATCAATGAAGGTTATGTAGCTCCCAGTGGGGGCGAGGTAATTGCCCACGGAGACGAGGTAAGAAATATGTCATCTAGATCATCAAACAATGATGAAGATGAAGGTTTGAGTGAAAACCTAAAATTCCAATTAGCTATGAAGAGAATGGAATTGGAAAGAATTAGGATAGAAACTGAAAGGGAAAATGAAAGAATTAGGATAGAAACTGAAAGGGAAAATGAAAGAATTAGGATTGAAAGCAGAGAAAGGATAGAGATGGCACGCATGAACAGACCTGACCATCGTAGGGACAGCAAGGGTATGGATATTAGCGCAATGAAGCAACACTTGCCTATATTCAGAGAAGAAGATGTTCAAGATTTCTTTTTGCTTTTTGAGAGGATAGCTGTAGATTATCAGTTCCCTGATGATAAGATGGCTTTATTGTTAAGGTCAACTCTCAACAAAGGAAAAGCATTGGACGTAGTGTTGAGTTTAACACCCGAGGAAATAAATGACTATGAAGTAATCAAAGATAGGGTGCTAAAAAGTTATTCCCTGACACCAGAAAAATATAGAAAGCTATTTAGAGACAGAAAGAAGGCATATGATCAAACTCATGTAGACTTTTTGAGACAAAAGGAGAAAATGTTAGAACAGTGGCTAAGGTCACAGAATGTAAGTGAGTTTGATAAACTCAAGAACCTAATATTGTTTGAGGAATTCAATGATTGTATTCGAGTGGATATTAAAACCCACATCTCAGACCGAGGGGTTGAAGATGTGCATGAAGCTGCTAGATTGGCAGATAACTATGCCATAATTCACGCCAGCATAAAGCCATATTATGCTGACAAACCCAAAGTGCACAAACCAGAGTCCAAGGAGGCTAGTAAACCAAAAGAGACAAGTGAAAACAATAATAAGAACAGTGGTGTAAATAATAATAGTAACTTAGTTCATTTCAGGAAGCAGACAGATGTAAATAAAGCAAAGGTGGTATGTTTCAATTGCAAGAAAGAGGGCCACATGAAGAAAGATTGTTGGATCCTTACCAAGAAGCAAGGTGATATTCTACACTGTGCCAGAGTGCAGAAAGATAGCAAGCAGACAGAAGAAGTGTGCAACACAGGGTCAAGAAACTCAAAAGAAATGCGGCCGGCATCGCCCATAGTTGTGGAGTCGATGGTTTTTGAGAACAGTCTATCTAAGGTAAAAGAGAATAGCTGTACTCAATCTATTATGCTTTCAGAAGGCCGTGAGGAACAGATGGTTCCTGAAGTCCCGGAAGAGGACGACCTATCCGATTTTCGACCCTTTGTCTACGAGGGGACAGTGTCGACAGAAGTCGATGTACTCAGCAAGAAGAAAATACAGATATTACGTGACACGGGTTCTGCTGTCAGCGTGATCCTGGAGGGCAGTGTGCCGTTAACAGATGCCACCAGTACCGGTGAGTCTGTTGTGCTGAGAGGTGCTAGTATGGAGGCTGTGGAAGCTCCACTGCACAGAATAAAACTCGAGTCGGATATTTTTACAGGTAACATCGTAGTGGGAGTGTGGCGCGCACTACCCGTCAAAGGCGTTTCCATGATATTAGGAAATGACATTATGGGCGGCAGAGTCACTGTCGAGCCCATGGTTAAAGTGTTGGAGACAAAGATGGCGGAGGACAAAAACCTACGTCCTGCCAATGAACGCCCAACATGTGCACTGACAAGAGCAATGCAGAAAAAGAAGTCGGTAAAGACTCCTGCTACGCCGTGTAGTGCAACGAAAGATGTGTTTGTCTGTTCTGAAGACACACATGCGAATGAAACAGGGATAACAGAAACACATGACATCGATTTAAGTGCTACGTTCTTTGCTGAACTAACAACTGGTGATGCAACAGAGAACGATAACATTTTGTCACCAAAGCAGAAATTGGTGAAAGAACAATTTAATGACGAAGTAATAATGCAACTCAGAATGAAAGCTGTTGATGAAAAGACTGCAGATGCAATGGCGGAATGTTTCTACATGAAAGATGAAGTGTTGATGAGAAAGTCGAAACCGCTCAACTCAGGTACAAACGAGTGGGACAGTATTCACCAGATTGTAATACCTAAGTGCTATCGTCAAGATATACTGCGTATGGCGCATGATCTTCCTTTCGCTGGTCACATGGGAGTCCGAAAAACGCACCACCGTATCCTCCCTTACTTCTACTGGCCAGGACTGAGAAGAGATGTCGAACAATACTGCAAGACTTGCCACGTATGCCAAATGGTAGGACGTCCTAACCAACGAATTCCTGTCGCTCCACTCCAGCCGATACCAGCGTTCGACGAACCATTCAGTCATATACTCATTGATTGCGTGGGCCCGTTGTCGAAAACAAAAGCCGGTTTTCAATACCTGCTCACAGTCATGTGTTCATCCACTCGCTTCCCGGAAGCCATTCCGTTGCGGAACATAACAACAGTGAAGGTGGTAGACGCCCTGACAAATTTCTTCACACGTTGTGGCCTACCGAAGACGGTACAGTCCGACCAGGGGACTAACTTTACTTCGAACATTTTCAAACAAGTCATGGAACAATTAGGGATAAGCCATAGGCTATCAAGTGCCTATCATCCTGAGAGCCAGGGAGCTCTGGAAAGGTTTCATCAGACATTAAAATCGATGCTTAAAAAGTACTGTTATGAAAACGAGAAAGACTGGGATAAGGGTGTGCCTTATGTACTGTTTGCTGCAAGGGAGGCCACTCAGGAATCCCTGGGGTTTAGCCCATTCGAACTTGTGTATGGACACTCAGTCAGAGGTCCGTTGAAACTTCTACATGAAACTTGGCTAACGGACAGTGAACCGATTGGACTTTTGTCATATGTAGATAAATTTAAAAATAGGCTTTATCATGCTTTTAACCATGTGAAGATTCATTTTCCACAGATGTTGGAGCGTATGAGACAGAACTATGACCGTAAAGCTACAGCTAGAACTTTTGCACCAGGTGACAAAGTTCTTGTGTTTCTACCTTTGCAAAATCAGCCTTTAAGTGCAAAGTTTAGTGGACCCTATGAGATAGAGTCAAAGCTTGGCGAGGTCAATTATTTGATAAAGACTCCTGACCGGAGACAAAATGCCATATGCCATATTAATTTACTTAAGCCCTATGTTTCCAGGGAAAAGAGTAAACCACGGGAGGTCCCCATGATTTCATTAGCTAGGGTCCCGACGGATTTATCTAGGATAGAGTATAAGTTTGCAGAAAGTAAACTTAATAATACAGATGCCCTTAAGAGTTTAGATACAAGGCTAGAACATCTTCCGGTAGAAGATAAGGAGAAGATTATTGAGCTGGTACATGAAAATAAGTCAATGTTTACAAATGTTCCCAGTAGGACACATGTAATAGAGCACGATGTAGTGTTAACCAATAGTGCCAGGTCTATTAAACAGCATCCATTTGACCCCATCAGACCTGAGCATATTAAATTAGATGTAAAGTATATGTTAGAAGATGACATAGGAGGAGAATGTGATAGCAAATGGTCTACACCCTGTGTGATGGTACCAAAAGCCGACCACACACTGCAGTTTTATAGAGACTTTGGGAAATTAAGTAATTTGACAAAGACCGACTGGTATCCCCTTCCCCGTATCATCGACAAGATAGAGACAAGGTCATAGCTGATACTCTATCTCGGGTGCTACATGATTGACTGAATAACCCCATCAGATCATCTCATTTATTCATTAAGAATGTGTCATGATAACCTATCATTCGTTTGAATTTTGATTATGGAATACCTATAGAATACTTGTATCATACAGAAGTCAAGTCTTTTGAAAGTATTAATAATTCTTATAATCATGTATAATATTGATGTTCTGATATATTTTAAATTCATTTGATTATGGAAAAGAAATTCCATTTAAATGTTGATGCATGATGCAATAAATATATAATATGCACGTATTTACTTGATATGGATGGATAAAAGTAATTGTCATCACATGCAATTAAGTGGGAAAACTTTGAGCTAGTTGATTTATTATCTTGTTTTATTTTAGTTAATGAATGGAACTAACTAATAATATGTACAATTTTCATCTTAGAAAGAGATGTAATATCAATTGGTATAAATTAATAGATAATATTGGAAATCTATTGCTAAATTGTTATATCATGGTAATAGAATGGGAAAAACTAGTGGATATTCACTATGTTGTATAGGTGTCATATATTCCATATATCCGGGAATGGAGGGAAACAAAGGTACCTAAAGGTGGGCACTCATTCAACCCTGAACAATCTTTTATATTAAACTTTCAAATTTGCCAAAAACGCATAATAGTGGATTACATTTTAATATTGAGATTACTGTAGTAATCGTAACTAGAGCGTATTTTCTCCTCATATTTGAGAAAAGGGGAAGTATCATCATCTTAGGTATGAACCCTGTTAATGTCAAGTTGACACTGTAATTTAAAGGGGAAGTAACCTATAGTTTGATTCGAGTTACGTATTACTTATATTTTGGTTTGTATATTAGAAGTAAACTGTTGAAAATTGACAGAGTTTGAGCAATGTTATATTTGTTTAAATAGAATAAGACTTTTTGCAAATTTTTGGTGGAAATCCACACAACTGTACATAGTTAAAATAAGAATGACTAGAATATTTTTGAATTATTTGTACTTGTTGAGACATTAGTTAATATTAATATTAACGGGGAAATATTTGTCCATCACGTTTTAATCACAATTACCATTGGGTAGTGACACTTTTTATAATTTAGTTGTGCCAGTGAGCCATGTTTGCTTAAATTGTCTTATAATCTTCCATTGATTGATGGTTGTTAAAACGATAGTGTTAAGTACGAAAAATGTACCATGTTGAGTATTACTTGGGTAATTATGGTACATTATTTCTTTCATTGGGTGGGGGCGTGTCATGTATATTGTTTTTCCAAGAATTGGAACACGCAATGTTTATTCTCCTCTCTCTCTCTTTTCTTACTACACACAATATTAGGACGTTTAGTGGGAAAACGAAAGGTTCTAGGTAATGCTGGGATTCTGTGTTGATCTCAAATTCTCAGAGTCTGGGAACGACTCATTATTTAATAGGGGAAGTTCCTATCGTTTTTGTTATGAGTTTTGTAATGATACCATGATTTTCACCCCTACTGGTAATGGGTCTATCCCTTGCACCACCCGGATAGTATTTAATGATTTGTTTTGTCTGAAAGACAGGGAGTTTAAAAATATGTTCCTTTGAGGACGTTTGTGTTTGCACTATTTTATTCTAACTGTACATAATAGATATATTGTATATATTGAACATACCACCTGAAATAAACTATCAACAACAGTTACACTGAAGCTTCTTTGTCAAGTTACTATCCTATTGTGTTGTATACATTACAATAAGATTGATCTACTACTCTAATGTACAAGAAAGGAAATGTTGGAATACAAATACTGAATTTGTGCCCAGGACTATAAGAAGAGTTCGTGTAATACTGAAACATAAATACTAATAATTAAAGTCTCCCCTAGGACTAACGAGAATTATCAGCAAGATCTACACAGCTCTGGCCACAAGGGGATTGTGGACGTAACAGTAGGCTACTCCTTCTTACAAAGATAGGCCTTAGATATACTATATCAAGAGATACAGAGATATTATAATCATAGAAATATACATAGAAAAGATATTATCATTCGCGGTAAATAAAAGAACTGATCGCAACTAGCAGGTCTTAAAACTACCCACATTTCTGTCGTTATGTTTATCGCGGCACCGTTAAACCTGTCTTTTTTTATTACTACGCGATTTCATTCTCGTTGTCTGCGCTCGCAGGTAAAACCGGATGTGACCTTCAGGGATGTACACGAGATAATTGACCTCTACTCGTCGCCTGGCAACCGAAGAGTCCAAAAGTTGAAAAGAGGCGTCAGGGGAAATCACCCAGATCAAGGAAGGGAGACCAATGGAGGAGAAAAGGGAAAAAAAAAGATTATCGACTTCGTGGGCGAATGGTCCATGAAATTAAAAGTTCTAATAGTCCAGCGTATTTCACTAAACAAATTTAACCACCACGCAAGACAGTTGTTGCTGCGTTTTTTTTTTCTTTGTGTTTTATACGTATGAAGTGAATACGTTTTAAACGTTACGTTTATCAGTTGTGGTTTTTTTAAATCGTATGTTAACTTACTTAGCTCAGATAACTTTAAACCTAAATGAATATGGCCGCACGGAATGTACAACTAAAGTATCCCGTGTGACCGAATTGATCCATGGTGCCGAAGAAGCAGCGTTCGCCAGTTGTTTTTTGTTGTTGTTGTTTTTTTTGCCACGGCATACTAAGGGGTTGCGTGGTCTGCACAACGCCCAGCCGCCTTTACTCTACTTCAACTAAAGTCAGATATCCATCAGAGTTGGTTGGATTCAGGGACACCCTCCAGACCAGGGAACAAATACTGGCATTCAGCAGGATTCGAACCCAGGACCTTCGGTACGCCAGCCGAACGCGCTACCGCACTATGCCCCCTTTCTTTCAAAGTTAAAGTTGACTGTGTAGGATGCGGTGGTCTAACGTTAGATTGTTATTTCACTTGTCTCCCTCCCTCCCCCACCACTCCCCCCACCAACCAATTCAAATGAGCTGTTCCCAAATCTTACAGCGTTTCCCATCACGGTGAAGATAGTGAACTCGATTTGACTTTGTGCACAATCTCATTGTAGATTAATAAGCCTATATTCACCGATTCACTAACCATAATGGTTTAATATTTTAACGTTTAAAGACAAAAGTCACAGATAAATGTTGACTAGAAAGGTTTAAAAGCCATTTTTTTTTATCATTTTCGACTTTTCGATTCTTGTGATTTTTTATCCAATGTAAAAAGTCGAAAAAAAAAGGCAATGTAGCCAAGACTTGGTCAATAGTGTTCTGTAAGGGGTGGGGGGGGGGGGGGAGGTGTAAGACTATCCATCAATGCGGTCACACAGCCCGAGCCAGTGAGGAGAGGACTTAGAAGAAATGTGACACTCTCTATGGGACTTAGACTGGGGGTGGTGGGTGGAGGGGGTGGAGAGAGCTCTGGCAGAAGTAAGGAAGACACATGCGTTGGGTGTGTGGTGTACTTTTTTTTGTGGAAGGGGGCAATATGTGCAATCTGATTGTGTAGTCTGAAGTTGTAGTCTGAAGTTGTAGTCTGAAGCTGTAGTCTGAAGCTGTAGTCTGAAGCTGTAGTCTGAAGCTGTAGTCTGAAGCTGTAGTCTGAAGTTGTAGTCTGAAGATGTAGTCTGAAGTTGTAGTCTGAAGTTGTAGTCTGAAGTTGTAGTCTGAAGTTGTAGTCTGAAGTTGTAGTCTGAAGTTGTAGTCTGAAGTTGTAGTCTGAAGTTGTAGTCTGAAGTTGTAGTCTTACAAAAACAATCATTCATTTATTGTTCAATAAGGGGACTTAAGTAGACTACAACTAAAGTTCATGAATAAATTACCACTGGAATCGTAGTGGACATTGTGAATTTCATAAACTGCAGGATATATATATATATATATATATATACAGACAGAGAGAGAGCGAAAGACAGGCAGACAGAGATAGAATGTTAGTTTGACAGTTAGATGATGTTAAGTACACGCAAGAAGATTGATAGAACATTTACTTCAATGTGAACCGTAAACTCCCGAAATTCCCAGGGTTATTAGAAAATGTTGGACATCGCTCACCAGCACAAGAAAGAATCCAAGAACAGTTTAAGGAAGATGCCGAAAAGAGATTGATAGACTGATAAATAAATAAATAGATATATATTTATATAGAAAAAAATAAAGAGAGATAGATTGATTTTTAATTGATAGTTAGATAGATAGATAGATAGATAGATTGATAGACTGATAGAGGGATAGATAGATAAACACACAGATAGTAAAATAGAATCATGTAGATAATATACTTTTGGATATTATGTATAAAAATAACTTTGCCCTTCGTCCAAGTGAAATTAAATCTCCCTTAGCTCCGCTGGTCATTATAATATTTGGTCATCGCTCATCCAGAGAAGACTGCAGACACATCACACACACTAACACACACAGTCACACACACACACACACACAAGAGAGAGAACAGACGAACAGAAGGCAACAAAGGAATACATTTCATTTTCGCCAGACTAAAAAACCAGACAAATAGAAAAAAAAAAGTGGTCCAATGCTTGGCATTGGGCAATGCAGCAATCAATACGCTGAGAATTAAAAGTCTGGACACTGTACACACATATATATGTTGTATACAATGTATACGATTTAAAAAAACGAGATGAGAAGATTTAGCAATTAAATAACAAAACGCTAAGCTTAGAACTATAATAGAATACATGCACTGTATTTTTTTTTTGACAAAGCGGATATAGATGAAATGAATTTGTGCAATGTTAATAGTTCAAACCGCTTCCCTGTAATAAAGGGTACGGCGGCCGAGCTGCAGCTGGTGTACCGAAGGTCCTGGGTTCGAATCCTATGATCGACTAGTTATTCCCTGGTCTTGACTCATAGACAAACAGATTATTGCTTGATTGGCAGATAGATGGATGGGTATAATTCTAACCCTGTCCCTGAGTCTACCTAGCTCCGAAGGGTGTCTGACTTTAGTTGGTGTATACTAAAGGCGGCTGGGCATTGTGCTGGCCATACAATCTCATAGTAGGCCACAGAAACTAGTGAACGCTGCCTCACCGGCCCTATAGGTCAATTTTGTTTAACTAACTGTGTTAATATGACTGCGTGTATTATAATGAAATACAAGTGTGTTTAAATACAGTGTGCTGGGAGATATATTAAAAGTGAAAGGAATGGGATAAAGAGAAAATTAAAAGGTGAGAGAGAGAGAGAGAGAGAGACAGTGGGATGCAGAGAGAAGGATAGAGAATGGAATAATATAAGGAGATAGATAGGAAATAAAAGACAACAAAAGAAAACAGGTTGTGGTAAAGGGAAAGATAATGAGATGGAAAAAATATATTCGTATGGAAAGACAGATAGAGGTAGATTGATTGAAAAACGAGAGACACGGGGAGAGAGAGAGAAAGCGTGTGTGTGTGTGTGAGAGAGAGTGATGGGCGAGGAGGGAGGAATGAAAAAGATTATGTAGGAGATAAAGTGATAGAATTAAAGAGAAAGAGAAAAAAAAGAAGAAAGATAAAAAGAATAAGAGAAAAAGATACAGATAGAAACAGACATTGAGAACAAGAAGGAGAGATTGAAACAGAGAGAGACACAGAGAGAGAGAAAGAGAAAGTCAATGTTGTCTCGGTTTAGGTCAGATGAACGGTTGTTGTCACAGTGTAGCCTTAAATCAGAACCCGGGACAATTCTGTAATCTATTGTAACGACGGCGCCCATTGTGTGCTGGCACACTCGACCACCCCTTCCCTCCCACACAGCCCTGCCCCACCCCTCCCTCCCTCCCCCACCCCTAACGTCCCACACGTTTTCCAGCGGGAGAACTCATTTCTCCATCATACCAGCGACTCCCAGCGAGTCTGGGCAGTAGGAGGCGGTGGTGGCGTGAGGTGGCTTGTGACGCTGTGGATGGCGGACGTGTCCTGGACCAGTGGTGTTTGGTCGCTGTTTCATCTTTTAACCTAGGGCCGCGTTCGGCTGGCGCACCGAAGGGTCCTGAGTTCGAATCCTGAGGTGAAGGGCTAATATATTTTTTTCTCTCGGGTCTAGAAGGAGTCTACCCAGCTCTGATGGTTTAACAATCATTTTAACTATCACTTTCCGCTGTACCAGACGACCAGATGACATTGGTCGCGGTAAACGAAATAAAAACATGAATAAGTCATAAATTACGTCACAAAAGGGAAAGATAAGCAAACAGGACCCCAATACATTGACAACATCGTAGAACAACTTGACTAGAAAGAGTAGTTTACGTCATAGTTATAGGAAGCTACAAGTTGTCTTTTGTGGAGACCAAGATAGAATTAAAGCTAACTTTGCCAGATTTCAGTCTATCTACTATCTATCTATCTATATATCTATCTATCTCTCAATATATATATATATATATATATATATATATATATATATATATATATATATATATATATATATATATATATATATATATATATATATATATATATATTGGTATTTATATATATATGTATTTATATATATAACCAAGTAAACACCAAGGTCGCTTTACAAATATCCTCAGCGCCAACAAGTGTACCATCATATCTTTTAAAGTCTCTTTCTACCTCTATCTCTCTCTCTCTCTCTTACTCTCTCTCTTTCTCTCTTTCTCTCTCTTTCAGTATCTCTCTTTCTCTCTCTTTCTTTCTCTCTCTATTTCTCTTTCTCTTCTTTCTTTTTTTCTCTCTCTTTCTCTATTTGTTAGTCAATGTCTCTATCTGTGACTCTTTGTTCATAACTCAATCTTTCTCTCTCTTTCCCTCTATTTCTTTCGCTTTTTACTATCTCTTTTTTTTCTCTCTATCTCTCCCTGTGACCCTCTCTCTCTCTCTGTCATCTTTTTTCTCCAATCCTCAAGTGAATCTTATGTTCTTTTAGGGCACCCGCCTCTTATATTTTCCGCTGCTGGTAAAACCTAATAAAGACGTCGGCTCGAAATCTATTTTTGGACCGCCGGGTGCCAACGACCTCGCTTCTGCATTGATGACGTAACTGTCTCGCGGATGCCACCTGATCGAATATCGCCCCATCCCCCCTTCCTATCAACCACTTAGTGTTCATTCTACGTAAGTCAGGGCTTTATTATTAGTTTTTTATTTTACTATATTAAGGAACTAATGGTGTATGGCATGTGATTTTTTTTTTGTCTTTGGTTTAATGTTGTTGTTTTTTTCTGGCGGGGCATATTCGTGTCAGATGGGGCCGCCTTTCCTTTCCTTTAATTTGCTTTTTTTTTTTTATCGAATAAATCTTTAGTTCCATACCGACTATTATTATAAGATTACTAGTGGTTATGCCCGTCAAAATGAAGGAGAAACGAATGACTACAATGTGTTTGGTTAATAGAGCAAAAAAAAAAAAAAGACAATATTACAATAAAAACTGGGGTTATTATAACCTTATATCTGTCCAGCTATTCTTCTAGATCAGTGGTTCCCAACCTTCCTAATGCCGCGACCCCTTAATAAGCTTCTGACGCTGTAGAAGCAACCCCCGCCCCAACCATACAATTATCATCGTCGATACCTTATAACTGTAATTTGCTACTGTCATAAATTGAGTGTAAAATGTATGAAATATATTTTTCATTGTTACAAAATAAACCTTTGTGATCACTCACACGTGTTAATGTTATTCAAAATAAAGCCTTTTGTTAAATATTTAAGATGTGAAATTCATTCCTTTTTATGTACCAATATACTACATTCTTATTTCCTAAGACAGGCCTTTGTGTTTTCCGATGGTCTTAGCCAGTCTTAGGCGACCCTCTCGAAATGGTCGTTCGACCCTCAAAGGGTTCGCGACCCACAGGTTGGGAACCGCTGTTCTAGATCTAGGCGAGCCCTTCTTTCTCCCTTCAACATAAATCTCATTAACAAAAGTTCATTATTTCTTTTGTTCATTTTTTTTATTACTTTTTTAATTGGTTGTTGTTGTCTTTTTTTTTTTTTTGCAGAATATAATTACACCCCCGCATACTCCACCCCCCCCCATCCCAAACTCCATTCAACCCTAACCCATCCCCCCCCCATGCATCCCAAGATGGTGGGCCTGCTAATACAAATCGATTTCATTAACCCATTAACGCGGCTCGTGTTACTTAATCTCTTGCTCGTGCACAGGAACGCTGCAGTGTGGCTAATACAATGTTCTGGGATGCGACGCCCTGTGTGGAGACAAGGGGGCCTTTCAGGAACCGAGAGAACTGGCGAGGGTGAAAAGGGGATTTGAGGGGTGGGAGCGGCGAGAAGAAGCCTCAACATTCTAGGACAGAAGTCCTCAAACTGTGTTGAACTCAGGAGTACAAAGAAAGCCTGGTTAGTCACCCTTGTGCAACTAGCGTTCACCAGTTTCCGTGGCCACGGCATACTAGGGGAATGTGTGGTCAGTACAATGCCCGGCCGCCTTGACTTTACTCCAACTTAAGTAAGAGCTGGGTAGACTCAGTGTCACCCTCCAGACCCGGGAACAAATTCTAGCCTTCACAAGGATTCGAACCCAGATCTTCGGTACGCCAGCCAAACGCTCTTAACAGCTTTGTTATTATTTCTAACTTTTTGTCTGGTAAAAAACAGAGCTGTGGAGTCGGAGTCGGAGTCGAAGAGTCGGAGGAATTTCGGGTACCTGGAGTCGGAGTCGGAATAACAAAAAAAATGAGGAGTCGGAGTTGGAGTTGGAGGAAATTTTGGTACATGGAGTCGGAGTTGGAGTCGGAACATTCATCTACCGACTCCATAGCCATGGTAAAAACAACAACACAGCAACCTAAAAACCTACCACACACTGGCTTAACTCTAATTAAGGCAACTCAGTAATGGTGGAGAAACAATAGACAGAGGGAAAAAAAACAAAGCGACTAAACCTTCTTTTCGAGACATTACCTTTCAACCGCCCAAATAAATGCATGTTATAACTAGTGTAATTTCGGTGTATTTGATGACTCGAAATCATCTTTTTTGGAATTTACGATCACACTTGAAGTTATATACTTCCGGTTTAGTTATTTGCTACGATTTTATCAATGGAAAATTATAAGCTATAAATTATGGCTATTCCAGTGGTCCTTTTGTTGTCGGGGAATTTAAAGGAATATATTAGATGTAAATTAAAACGTGTATATAATGTATTTGTAAAAGTAAATGCTTTTCTTTTTAAATTTCGTCGTTTCATTACTTTTCATGTAGAATTTTAAAAGTATGCCTTTATTGAAAGAGCGTCTGTAATAATAATAATATAGGGGAGAGGTGGGTAATTCGTACCGCTGGGTAATTCGTACCAATGCCGTTTTACCTAGTTTGACTGGTTGTAATTAACATTTAAACCCGTTAACACGTGCCAGCACATTAGTTTTGATTGCTATAGAACAATGGTAGACATGGACAAGAAAATAAAACGGTAGGATGACGTTATATGTTTTTACACAACTTGATGTTATTTTTGAATAGTGCCTCTAGTCGTACTACGTAGGTCTGGTTAAACATAGCGTATTTATATTTGTTTAGTGCGCTGACTATCCAGTCTGCTTCATGAATAAATATATTTAGGTCTGTTTTCTATTGCCTATAAAAACATAGAAGCAATAAACAATGTTAGATCTACGTCTGAGTCGGCTAAATCGTACCTCGCTGTGGAGGGTATTACGTACCGGTGCTAATTACGTTACAATTAGTGCAGAAGTACCGAGACTGCACCAAAAGGTCTGGAGGCAAAAAAAAAAAGATCTGCAATTGTACCGGGTACTGTACGGTGAGAACATCTAGGAATACATGATATAATGTTTTATATGTAGAGCATAGGTACATCCTGCATGCTCTGAATCAGCCTTCCAAAGTGGGTCACTGAAAAATTATACTTGTGAATTAACTATTAAATACAAATGAGATATATATAGAGAGACCTCAACTTATAAATGTCAACTTTAAAAACAATATTTTTTCTTCATTTCTTTTGGTACTTATTACCCTTCCTAGTGGTACGAATTGAACGCTGGTGATGGCAATTCGTACCACCTTGTCTTTTTTTAATTTTATTAATTGTGCTCTTTGTTTTCATAATAAAACGTTCAGACCATGTATTTTCATTCTTTTGTCACCAATAATTGTTTTAACGTAAAAATAAACCTTTTCTACTGTTAGTTTTATTATTGTTATTTTTTTCCCTTCCTTATACGATTAGGACTCAAAATTAGGATTAAAATCGAAAGTTGTATACAGCGGAAGTCTTAAAGGCAAGTTTAGGACAGCGTTATTGGCTGCGCACGGAGAATACAACACATAAAGCTCTAAAAATAGAGAAAGCGGACCAACTTATTATAAGTCTTTCATTAGATTAAAAACATCACATTAGATTAAAAACATCACATTATATTAAAAACATCACATTAGATTAAAAACATCACATTAGATTAAAAACATCACATTATATTTTAAAAAATCACATTAGATAAAAAATATCACATTAGATTAGAATATCATATTATATCGGAACATACTTGAATTCACGTACATCCAACATAATTTTCAGACAAATGTATCACATTATGAGCAGCTTACACTTTCCAATTCAGTACATCACATACTAGAAAAAAACACAAAAACATCCCCCACCCCTCTCCCACGAAAGAAAGAGACGATGTCTTCCATTGAATGTCCAGCGCCTTATCCGATGTTCCGCATGGCCGCGTGGGCCTTAAAAACACGGTTTGTGATCATCGATAATTTGGTAATATCTTTTATCTCCTCCCGTTTGGCCACTAAACAAAATAAACCCACACTTGAACAGACCTCGTGATGCGAGATACAATTTCTACGAGAGAGAGAGAAAGCTTCTCTTAAACAAAGGGAGAACTAAAATGCAACAACAACAAATAACCCCAAAAATAATGACGGGGAAAAGAGGGAGGCGTGGGCACCTGGCACAACCCCACTCAACACGTCCAGTGTCGCATCGTCTATAAAACGTACATTTCAACCACTACCGGCCATTAAACTAAAAGAAAAATTATTTTGTGTGTATGTTTCTTTTTTTTTTTTTTTTTTTATAGGTTGTTGTTGCTTTAGCTTTCGAAACCATAAAGTGCTCGCGTTTTAGAGTTGGCAGATTAACCTCGGCGTCCATGGCAACCAAATGGCCGGGCGTTGAATATTTCATGTCCTAGAGAGCCAGAGGTAATCACAGATACAGTTATTGTTGAGACAGAGATAGCCAGGGCGAAACAAAAAGTATGTGTTCGTCTCTCTTTTTATTTTTAAAACATTTATTTATTGACGTCCTACGCCTTTGTGAAACAAAACCCTGAGTTTGAAGAATTGTTTTTGTAGCTTTGTTATTGATTTCTGTTACGTTTTTATTTTATTATTATTATTTCTTGCGCAATGGTTTCCTGTCAGGATTTGATATTTTTTTTAAATATATCTTTCTGTTTTGTGTGTTTTCATTTTTATTCAGTCAGTTTTCTTGTCAATAACTTTTTTTTAACTTCATCTGCAAATGTATCTATCTGAAGTATCTGTCTATCTTTTTCTCTCTTCTTATCTCTATCTGTGATAAATTCACTAGAGGCGCAACCGCTCAGTCTAGTGCCATGGCACTTACTCACAATGGCTCCAACCTATAAACTACAATTAATCCTGGCTCATTGCGGTGCTCTCAAATGAATGAAGGATGAATGATTGTATTTGTACCTTGCAGTAATGTTTATATATGAATGTATTTACTTTCTCTTTTATAACTGATTCTACGTGTATAGATATATACATCATACATTATTACACAAAACATAGTTATCTGTCTTGTATAATTCAAAATGCTTCCATTTACCCCTCCCCCATGTCTCTACTTCCCGACCCCTCCCCTCGTCAAAGAGTAACCCCTCCTTTGATCCCCCCCCCACCTCCACCCGCCACCGGCCACCGGCCAGGTCTTGTAGATAAAATTTACCTGTTAGACCACGGCCAGAGCAGGTGGCTAAACTGACACATATTATGTATTCCGGAGCTCGGTAAATTTGGCAATGGTAAATTCGGAACCGGTATTTTAGGCAAGGGGATTTTGGCAAAGGTTATTTTGGAAAAGGTAAATTCGGCAAAACTCGCAAAGCGGTCAAATTGGCAACGGTAAAATTGGCAAACTTATAATATCAACTGTTTTTATTGAAACTGAAGATATGATTACACTCTTGTCTACTAAATGAAGTTCATGGCTTGAAACTAGGTTGTCTCCGTGGAAGATTAAGTTAATATGGGGTCCCTTAAGTACAGTAGGCCTATTGTAAGGGACACTTGCAAAGAACCGTTTTGTATTAACTTGTGTAAAAGGCTCATTCTAAACTACTGAAATGTTATGCATTGGTGAAGTTTAGGGCCCACGCTTCTCACTCGCTTTTTAAGTCTTTGGAAACTAAAGTTTCCATTGTATGTACATTGTATTGTACGTTTTATTGTAGGCCTAGCTCTCTGCAGGCGCTTACTCCGTTCTGACACGACCATAGTAAGTCCTTACGTAATAAACTCTGGCTGGTGTGTTTAGATAATACGGGAAACATAGCCAACGTACAATTACACAACTTACATTACCCCCCCCCACCACCACCACCTAGCGAAAACGAACACAGCCAAGACCATTGTAAGTCCGTATTTACGAATGTCTTGACACAGCCCCCACCCCCGTTTACCGATGTACGCGTGTTTTCTTGACCGAGAGTCGGGGGGGGGGGGCGGGAGGGGGGCTTTTTCCTATTGCCCAGCAGCTAGCCACGTGGCGTAAGTGTGAAACCGTTTTATGGTGGGTGTTTGTTGTATGGTACTTACAAAGGCAGACTTGGGCCGTGGATCTGAAAAACACAGTAAAAATGCCAACACGCATCAAACACGCATCTACTTGTTTTAATTAAAAGTGATTGTAGGATTAGTTAGGCCTACAGTCTTGTCTACTATGAAGTAAACGGCATCAAACAGACAACGTAATCTCAGTAGTTCATCAAGCTTACAATGGACCCCTGTGTAAATTAATTACTTGTAGAAACAGCCTTAGTACTTAATTTCAATGAATAATAATAGGCAAATCATCTATGTAAATTTGAACTAGTTAATGAACGTAAGATAATTCCTTGTGAAACTCCTCATTTTAAAGTAAATTGAGTTGATTTATAGTTATTATAAACTATAGTGATAACATTTTTTTTGTCTTCATCTTCTTCTTCATTATGCTGTGGAGACTCCGTTCTACCCGAGGAAAAAATCCACAATGTAAGGATAAGTTGATTGTGAATGCTCTGGGATAAAAAGTGTGTATTATCAGATAGATCTATTTATTTCAATGGTTTAAGGGTCTAAAAAAGATAATAATACTCATAAACTGGTGAGATTTAGCTTACATTTTTCTTTCTTTTATTCTTGTCTTTAAAATCTTTTTTTCTCTCTAGGTATTGGTGAACTACGTATATATATTATATAGGTAAAGTCTCTTCATTGTTTCAAAGAAGTCAACAGGTTTACTTTGATATTGCTGACAAAAGTTTCCCTTCATCGGCATGATCAATTCGCATTGAACTATGAAATTTCGCTAAATTGCGTACTGTCGGGCCGCTTCTTGACCACATGGCTTAGCATTCTCAAATTTGCGTCACATAGTTAGACCTATTACTTTTTACATAGAAAAAAAAACAATTCCTTGCCTTGGATGCCGATAGACAAACTAGTTAGTGGCCTTGGATGATGTAGTGTTAGGAGCTAATTCCACGATTTTCTCATGAAGATTCCCCCCTCCCCCGCCCCTAAAAGTGTTATAGCTAGGAATAGTCTATGTTTTATTTTAATATAAAATATAGCCCATCTATATATTTTTAAATATGATTTCTTTCACATTTTTTATCGCCTAAACATGGCAATATTTTAAAAATGTAAGTTTCCAATGTCAAATCTGCATCATATAAACACATTATCAATTATTTTTATGGATTTGTCATTGATCTCTTACCAATACACTCGATTAGGGGCCCTGGATTGTGGTTCCACTGGTTACTAATACTAGACACCATTTTCTGCTTTCAGGTCATTAACTAAATAATCTTGAAATGATTTGATCCCGTTGTTTGAGAGGTTACATTTAGTTTATACTCAAAGTTTCAGTTCCTACCCCCCCCTCACTTCCCACATTGTACTTCTTTGCTCCAACCCACTTTATACTATCTGATCTCCCCCCCTCCCTCTCCCGACTTGCACTAATGACTCTTACATTAAAATCCCGGCTACGCCATTAAATTGGCAAAGTTACATCACGTTACAAATCCTAAATCCTGCACTAATAAATATACTGCATTACCGATCGCTACTTTTTCTCTTTCTGTGAGTAAGTCTACTTTCCCGCCATTCTATTTCCACATTTCCGACTTGAAACTATATCAATGTCTTGTTCATCAAATTGATAATAAACATGTTGACTATATACGAATATAAATTATAAAAAGATACTACTAGGCATACATTTTATATTATTTAAATACAAGTCTCGTGAGCAAAATAATGTAAATATGCAAGATAATGTTTTTAAAATACTGTGTAAAAATGTTTATAATAAAATCAAATACAAATATATTTATAGAAATAATAAGTTTTAACTAGCAACAACAGTGTTATGAAAGAAAAAAAAAACGGATTAAAAGTATCAGTGGGAGCCGCTTTCAACCCATACCCCCCCCCCCCCCCCCCCACACACACTTTTTTTTACTGCTGTAGCCTGAGGTCACTAATACTTGAATTGGCATAACTTTGATGGGGAGTCCGCGGCGGGAGGGAAGGGAGGCATTTTACGTCTGCTCTTGCAAACACTACCAGTATCATGGTGTAGGTCAAGTAGTCAGAGTTACGTAATCTCGCCAATGTGCTATAAAAGGAGGAAGTTTGTAGGGACGTATTGGAGATAAGGGAAAGCATTGATGCGTAAAGATCTAAACAGAACTCCAAGTGATCGCCAGTTGGCCTACCTTACAAACATTCGTAACTTTGGGGGTGGGGCGGGCAGGGGTTGGGGGGGGGAGAGAAACGCCTGGGGCGGGGAAGGGGGTACATTTGGCTCCTATTTAAAATGTTCGTTTTTGATCATTAGAGGACGTTAAATTAAATTACGTGCCAAAGTGTACCTTAATGTTTTCCTGCTCTTTTCACCATTTTGGTGGTCTATCATGTGCCATTTAAAACCGTTTTGCGTGCCAAGGATGGCACGCATTCCATAGGTTGCCGATACATGGAATAGAGTGTAGTCCTACCAATACTTTTAATAAAAACAGTAGATATTATATGATTGCCAATTTTACCGTTGCCAATTTTACCGCTTTGCTAGTTTTGCCGAATTTACCTACTCCAAATTTACCTTTGCCAAAATTACCTTGCCGAAAATACAGTTGACGAAAATACCGTTGCCAAATTTACAGGTACGCCGACCGGAGGGTATCTAGACCCCCTCCCATTTACACCCCCCATTCCCCCTACCAGTGTCTCATCATTTAAGACACGCGGTTTATCGCCCCCTCCCCCTCCTCTACCCCCCCCCCCCTCTTTTATACAGAGGGCACTTTAGCTAAGATAGCATGAAAAACGGGGTCGTTAGACACAGAACACGTCACGTCGTATCTGTCGGCCGGTCAAATTATATACTGATACACTGTAAATTTGTATTGTGGATTACTTCTGCTCTCTATCGCTTATGCCTCAATAAACAGTATTTGAAATTCATCCCGACATCGAATCAATATTTGTTCTTGTACCTGCTTATGTGTAGTACTCGTGTCTTGTAGTACAATTACTCTAACCAATAGGCTTACAGCACCCGCGCCAGCCAAGCGGGATAACGGACTAAAATATAAATAATTCTAAGGCCCAAACTTCACTGTGACATCGCAATAATCAGCCTCTACACGAGCCAAATAACCACGTCGAGTGCCCGCCACGCTACACTATCTAACTATAACTATATGTCTGTTTATTTTAATTTAACTTTCTTCTGACTATTTATCAAGGTAACTAATTAAATCTAATCTAATCTATCTATCATTTTTCTCTCTCTCTCTAATCATATATTCATCCATATAATTATTTAATATATTTATTACGTCTGTATATTTAATATAGTCTCTCTATCTATTATCTATCTATCTATATCTATCTAAGATAAGATAAGATAAGATAAGATTGCTTTATTGATCCAAATAAATGGAAATCTGAATTGATTACATACATAGCCTGTTTATGTCTATCTATCTATCATCAATCTATCAATCAATCAATCTATCTATCTATCTATCTATCTATCTATCTATCTATCTATCTATCTATCTATCTATCTATCTATCTATCATCTATCAATCTATCTATCTATCTATCTATATATCTATATATCTATCATCTATCAATCTATCTATATATCTATCATCTATCAATCTATCTATATATCTATCTATATATCTATCTATCTATCATCTATCAATCTATCTATCTATCTATCTATCTATCTATCTATCTATCATCTATCTATCTATCTATCTATCTATCTATCTATCTATCATCTATCAATCTATCTATCTATCTATCTATCTATCTATCTATCTATCTATCTATATATATATATAATATATATCTATCTATCATCTATCTATCTATCTATCTATCTATCTATCTATCATCTATCTATCTATCTATCTATCATCAATCAATCAATCAATCAATCAATCTATCTATCTATCTATCTATCACCAATCAACTTATCTAGCATCTACCGATCTTTCTATATATCATCAATAAATCTATACATCTATTACCAATCTATCTATCATCAATCTATCTTATCTATGATTAATCTATCGATCATCAATTGATCTATCTATAATCAATAGATCTATATATCATATATATCAACTATCATCAATCAATCTATATATCATCTATCTATCTCTCTATCTACCGATGAACACGTTTTTTAAAAATTCCATCCTAGTTATTACATCTTCAGTCTCTTTCATTCTTTATCTTCTTTTATTCTTTCAATTTTATTTTGTTAATCTGCCCTATGCCCTATGCCCTGTGCCCTATGCCCTATGCCCCTTACCAACCTAAAGTCTATATAAACAAAAAAATTCGTTAAATCGACATCCGTTAATTTACTCAATTTATCAAACGAAATTTATATTAAGGAAAAAATAACTCCAATCAAAATATCTTTTTATCCCAACTTATAAACACACACTAACATCTAACAGACACACTACACACACACATACACACACACACATACACACACCCACAAACATACACACACATACAAACATAAAAACATACACACATACAGAGCACAACATCCGATTTTACGAACATGTCAAATTAATGAGCTATAGAACGTCGACCCATTTTTTCAGTCTCTTTCTTTTTTTGTTCAAAGTCTGCATATAAGGAGAAGAAAAAAATAGAGCATATGATGTGAATGAAGAAAATTACTGCCCGAGTCTAGAACGAACTAAAACCAGACATTGATCAATAAGGAATATTAACCGTAAAATGAATAAACACCCGGAGAAGAAGAAGAAAAAACTCAGGTGAAGAAACGATTTCCTGCGTCAGACTTTAATTGGCTGTGTATGTCAAGATGACATTGTCCTCGTTCTCTCTCTCTCTCCCTCTCTCTCTCTCTCTCTCTCTCTCTCTCTCTCTCTCTCTCTCTCTCTCTCTCTCTCTCAAATCATACTTAAAATTGCCCTGCTACTAATCAGTGCAGTCTAAAGAAGGTCTAATTAATCTGAGCGTTGTTAGAGTTTAGAAATAATCCATACAGACTATTTTAGGCTTCTAAATTATATTATGTCATTTTAAGTTGTTATAGTTTAGAAATAATTCAAATAGACTATAGACTGTTAGAGGCTTCTAAATTATATTATGTCATTTTAAGTAGCTGTGCGTTGTTATAGTTTAGAAATAATCCATACAGACTATTATAGGCTTCTAAATTATATTATGTCATTTTAAGTAGCTGTGCGTTGTTATAGTTTAGAAATAATCCATATACACTAGGCCTATTACAGGCTTCTAAATTATATTATGTCATTTTAAGTTGTGGTTTTTTCTTTAACTATCTCAATCTGATCGATCTTTAGGCTAGACGGCTAGACCTTTTGTTATTGCTGTGTGGTCGAGCTTGAAGGAAGCTGTATGTACAGTGCTGTCTTCACTCAATGACAGTCATTGTAGATGCCAACAAAAACCATACCGAAAGTTATACAATAGACTTTCGGCCGAAAACAAATCCTACCCTTCACCAGGGTTCGAAACCAAGACCTTCGGTACGCCCAGCCGAACGCGCTGCCGCATTAAATTAAAACAATCAAACAATCTCTTAATAGTCAACAGCCCCCACCCCGCGCCCCGTCTTCCACCTAAACCTCTTTCGCTTTCTTTACTCTTAAATGATCCCTCAACGGAACAAAATCAGGCCGCCCCCTATTGTAAGCAGCTCGATTCAGAGGAGTGGAATCGATTTCATTGAATACATGGACGATAATGAGTATATTGATGATCAGGCGTTCCTGGAGAAACTGGTAGTCGATATCGCCCGGGTCCTATTTGAACTGGAGGATCTTCAGCCTTGGAGTGTTGACAAAAGCTGAGATTTTGTATGGCGCATGCTCGCTTGTGTGTACGTGTGTGTGTGTGTGTATGCATGTGAGTGTGTCTGTGTGTAAGTGTCCGTCAGATTCGTCCCCGTGTGTCTCTCTGTTGGTGTGTTCGGTTGTGTTAACTGTCTATATACACGTGTGTGAGTGTGTCTGTTTGTGTCCGGGCATGTATTTGTGTATTTCTATATACAAGTGTGTCTGTTTGTGTCCGGGCATGTATTTGTGTATTTCTATATTCAAGTGTGTCTGTTTGTGTCTGATTGTGTCCGGGCATGTATTTGTGTATTTCTATATACAAGTGTGTCTGTTTGTGTCCGGGCATGTATTTGTGTATTTCTATATACAAGTGTGTCTGTTTGTGTCCGGGCATGTATTTGTGTATTTCTATATACAAGTGTGTCTGTTTGTGTCCGGCATGTATTTGTGTATTTCTATATACAAGTGTGTCTGTTTGTGTCCGGGCATGTATTCGTGTATTTCTATATACAAGTGTGTCTGTTTGTGTCCGGGCATGTATTCGTGTATTTCTATATACAAGTGTGTCTGTTTGTGTCCGGGCATGTATTTGTGTATTTCTATATAATGTTTGGTTGTACCACTGTGTTTGTCTAATATTTCAACGGACAGTCAACCAAAAAAACAACTGATGCGTCGCGGGTTCTATCCCTGCCACCGACCAATCTCTGCCGCTCTGCAGGAGTTTTGGGTTTTTGGGACGTAATAACAGAGCCTTTACAAGCTTATGTATCGCCCCAGGGCAAAAGTTTCAGCGACGCCCCCTTGCATACTGTAACTGCTTGTTTTGTGCTATATTTGCTATATTTAGACTAAATGTGCCGTCCCCCACTGGAAGTGTCGCCACCGGGAATATGCCCCCTTCTGCCCCCTCCCCTGTATGTGAGGGCACTGCGTAATAATCTTCTAGAGCGCACTGAGCGTGCTAACAATGGCTAACATAGCATGGATAGAAGCGCTATATAAATAACCCTTATTATTATTATATATTCACAAATAGCTATAAACCTATTATTTTTTTTAAATAATAAATAATGTATTTATATTTATTATTTTTAGTAAAAAAAAGATATTCATTTACTATAAACTCACAATTAGATGTTTTCTAATAATATGTAATCAAATACATTGCTGAAAACCTTTTATCTTATCATATACATTACAGACGCTCCTTTTGTACAGAAAAATATTGCGTCCTACGCTGTTCCGTGGTCTGTGTCTGGTCTTCCATTTTTATCAGTGTTTTAAATTATGTTAAAGTTACTGGTTATCCTGGTATGTTCAGGTAACCCATGTCCATGCCCGGATGCCAGTCGGGTCGAAAGAGTACTTATATATGTATATGTTTTCGCATAACGAGTAACTAAAAAGTACCAACAGTCCATGAAGGGTTAATGAGGGGAAAAAATCAGCTCTATATAATTTTGTATTTCTTGGAGATGGCTGTTGTTTGACAATGTTGAACTGAGCTAAAGTCAATCAAATATAATAAGGGGGATGAGTCACTTGCGGTTCAAAAGTACCGGAGACACGCGTCACTGGGGGCAATTATAGTCATTTCATTGTGGGATTCAACTTCTAGAATTTTAAAGTTGGGATGTGGTTGTTGTTGTTTTGTTATTTGGTACAGACTGTTCTATGTGGCTGCCACATGTGGATGTGGCCGGGGTTTCATTTGTCCACGTGGCGGGCGGCATCAACCAGGCGGTGGCAAGTAACAATTAGTGCATTAATGAGGGGGGCGTAGCTATACGCGGGTGTGGTTTGGGAGCTGAATATTGGAAAGTGAAGGGGTTCGGGAGGGGAGGGACTGAAGCAGTGGATTTGGTATAATAATAAAGTCATTATGAGTGCAAGGACGAGAAAGAGATAGAAAGACAGACTGTCAGATAGGATAGCAGTAGATAGACAGACAGAAAGATATTCAGGGCCGGATTTACCTATAAGCTATACAAGCTATAGCTTAGGGCCCCCACTTTCTTAGGGGCCCCCAAACAAATTTGTTCTAGTGAACAATTAATTGTCATATATACTTAAATATACTGCAGCATTATTATTATTATTATTATTATATATATATATATATATATATATATATATATATATATATATATATATATATATATATATATATATATATAGTAAACGGCAGTTCTGGAAAAATGTTCTTGAAAGAGTTGTGGCAGCCATAATTAAGCTATTACTATGGCAGAGCGTAGTTTACATTTGAGAGGAGATAAGGTAACATTGGGTTCTCCTCACAGTGGAAATTTCCTTGGATTACTGGAACTTATCGCAAAATTTGATTTTTTTTCTAGCAAGCCATATACAAAAAAATGGGAATTAAGGATCAGGTGTCACCAGATGATGGGCTCCCAATTAGATGTTTTCTAACTTTCCTAGAGATGGGTAGCCACACAAGGGAAATTATGGCTAATATGGTGCATAAGTACCTTACAAATGAGTGCAAAATAGATTTTAGTAAGTGTCGAGTCCAGTCATATGATGTTGTTGCCAATACGTCTGGCAAATACAAGGGCATGCAAGAAATAATATTGAAGATTAACAAGTATGCTATGTATATTCCATATGCTTGTCATTCTCTTAATCTACACATAGATGGACAGTATGGTTGCCATTCTTCAAAGATGATTCAAAAGTTCCAAAGTCTTTGTCAAAACTAGATGGTAAGCACATTCAACGGCCACAAGTGGAATACTTAATAGTTATGATGGAATAATGTCTGCATTGCATCAGCTGCATATTCATATTACAGAGAAAGGCGAAACAAGAATTCAAGCCATAAACATTTTGAATAAAATGGAGGAGTTTAAATTTATGGTAATGTTATATTTGTGGAGTTACTTGCTGGACGAATTTCACAAGACTGCAAGACTCCCAAATTAGTCTAGATGTATGTAGGATATTGTATGCTTCACTTTCGGATTTTGATATAGGTTCCAGTGATATGTTCGATCATTTTTAAGAAAAAGCAAAGGAAAAAATGCCTGATGTTGATTACAAGAAAAGAAGATATAGAAGAAGGCATATCAACGATGATTAAGATGATGCTTTAGAGAACCTTGAGTCATGAGACAAGTTTGAGAATCTAAACATTTATACCTGTGATCGATGTATTAGACTCAAGTCTGACAAAGAGTGCCTCAGATTATAATGATGATGCAAAAAAGTTTTCATTCTTATAAAAATTAGAAGCTACAGAAGAAGAAATTCGTGAAGGAGTTAGTGCACATGAATCTTGTAGGAGAAATCAAGCATTTTCATCAATATGTTAGACATAGTCAAGTGGAACATGATAGTCTGACACATCAGGATCAGCATAGGGTAATTTTTAACGATCGTGTCCAATCAGCATTTCCTTATGTAGAAGCAATTTTGAGATTATTTTCTTAGTATGATGGTTGCAAATTGCTCTGGAGTAAGATCTTTTTCTCAGCTCAACGGGATAAAAAATTAATTTAGAACAACAAAGACTCAAGTTAATTTATGTTCCCACAGTCTCATGTACATAGAAAGTATGCAGTTTATCATTTGATGATGTCATCAGTGACTTTGCTCTGAAGAAAGACAATAGTTTAATATAATTCCTGAATCCTTATAACATGTGTCAAGAGATAAGATAATAAGCCTTTGTAAATTGTGCCTTTTAAAAGAACTTTTGTTTCTTTTTACCAGAGTTTGCATTTTTAAGTTTGTTATGAATAAAAATGATTTTAAGTTAAAGATTTATTCAAATACTATAATAAGATGGGCCGCTTGCTCTATTTTTAGAGATCATGTGTTCTTTTTTTCCGTACGCGACCAATAAGGCTGTCATTAATGACTTCTACGCTCCTACGATTGCATTAAAGGTTTCCGCTGTATACAACTTTCGATTTAAATCTTAATTTTCCATTAGAGGACTTAGTGCGATCGAAAATTCCGAAACTAAGTGTTTCAAGTTATCAAATAGCAAATATCGAAATATCAAAGCAAGCGGTCCATGTTATTATAGTCTTTGATTTATTATGTCACTATCTATATGTCTATAGCCTACTTCTTAATTGTATTTCAGTTTAACCCTCTAGGTATCCGAAAATCATATTTGACACTGACATATACGCTTATAAAGGGCCCCAAATCTCAAATAGCTTAGGGCCCCGTCAAGTCTAAATCCGGCCCTGAAGATATTGATTCAGATAGATAGAAAGACATACTGGCAGGCTCAGATAAAGACAAAGTTACAGTTTACGGGTGGATTGACAGACAGGCTAGCAGATAGACAGACTAACAGGCAGAATAGATACAAAGAAGATAGATTTATAGATAGATAAATAGCTAGATAGTGAAGATAGATAAATAGCTAGATAGTGAAGTTATTCATGTTTTTTCCTATACGTACATTTAACAATCAGGTTCCCAGTAAGCACACCACGTCGTATCAACAGCAACAAGTCTACAACACACTCAGTTCTGTGAGGATTTCTTTAGTTCAACCCATGTCATGCCACACTGCTTCATTTCTTCCTCACACGATCTTCTCCGCGCCGACCTGGGCATGCCAGCTTTTCTTTGACCCCGTCGGTTCCATTGGAGAGCTTGTCTCGTGATGTCTTCAGCAGGCTTTCTGAGAGAGTGGCCAATCCATCTCCATCTCTGTCTAGCTCTCTGTTGGCTGATGGGATCCTGTTTTGTCATCTGCCACAAGTCTTCGTTTCTTATCCTGTGTATGCGGTTTATCTTCAATATCTTCCCAAGACAGCTGTTTACAAAGGTCTGGAGTCTGTAGGTCAAAGTGTTTGAGTTTCGCCAGGTTTCTGAGCCATATAGCAAGACTGACTTGACATTGCATTGATTAACTTTGATGTAATTATCGCCCCTAGAATCCCGAAAGGTGTTTTAAAAATCTGCCAATGAAGTCATTAGTAGAGGTAGTCGAGAGTAAGAAAATGGAGTAGAATTAGAGTTCCGCTAAGTGCGTTTAATCCTCATAATCTTCTTATAGCGCCGGCTAAACCCTAGTTGTCCTACAATAACCCATATCAAGGCGCTAAGTCTAATCCGATTATTACAGCGGAGCGTCTGAAGATAAATCCCCCCCCTCCAGCAAAGACCAACTTCTGTATAAGACCTTAACTAAAAGTCCCTGCTTATGACCGATAAGTACCAGAGGAGGCAGAAAGAGAGGAAGACAAAAGAAACGTTGGGAAGTTAATATCCGGGAATGGACAGGTACACAACTGTGCGACGCATTGAGAGCGACTGAGAGACGGGAGGAATGGAGGAGGCTGGTGTACATGTCATCTGTGGAACCCCAACGGTCCAACAGACTAAGGGATATGTAGATGTAGATGTAGATAATAAGATGGACCGCGTACTTAAATATTTCTGCCATTTGATGACTCGAATGACTTCTTTCCCGATTCCGTTTTGCACTGTACATTTCCGTTTTATATAATCGCTATGAGTTTCTCAATGAAAAATTAAAATCAAAATCGAAAATTGTATACAGCGGAAACATTTATTCAAACGTAAGAGCGTATAAGTCATTTAAGACAGCGTTATTGGATGCACACTGACAAAAAGAACATATGCTCTAAAAATAGAGCAAGCGGCCCATATTATAGATAGTGGCAAATACAACACAATAACAATCTGTTACAATACTCAGATATAGTCATACGAGTACAAATATTTCTCATTTTATATGCAAGAGCAATTACGTACAGGATATCTTTCATGAATTGGCAAACGGGCATGTAATCGGTTACACCAACAAACCAGAAATAGCAACAACTTGATATTATTTTAAAACCCTAATACCCCGGTACTAATGCAAGACTCGACTCGACTGGATCGGTGAGGCCGGGTGGTTGTGCGGTTAGCATTTTTTCTTTAAAGTTGTTGTATATGTTGTATTTGAAACCGTTGGAGATGGTCGAACGTGATGGACAATGTTGAAGATACTGAGGATTTTGATGACGTTGAAGATAATACAGTTGTCAAAGTGGACTTTGTCTCTGATACAGTGGAAACTTTTAATTTCACAACTGTCAGGAAATATTTTTTTTTACAAATCAAATGAAGTTTTAAAAATTCTTAAGAGGCCAGCTGGTCCTGCGGTTAGTTCACCGGTCTGTCAACGAAACGTCCCGGGTTCTAGCCCTGCCGCCGACCAATCCCTGCCGCCCTGCAGGAGTTTTGGGCCTAGTGGACGTAATAATCTAGAAGGAACGTCTGTAAAACTTACAAGATAAGACTCAAACCACGGATAAGCGTAGGACGCAAAAATCATCAGCCTAGAACGAGAGTTTGTAACATACCAGACAATGTTGTCGTTTGTTTGTTCTTTGGTCTGTTTAATAATTTTTTTTTCGCTTTTAGTCCGTTTTTTTAAATGTTGCCACCGATGACAAGATTTAATAGTTCTTTATCTCTCTCTCTCTCTCTCCTCAACTCCCAGCCTTGTTTTCCCTATTAAGTCTGCTCTCTCTCTCTCTTTCTTTTCTACTTTCTTTCTCCCTATTAATTACCCGAATCGCTGACAAGTCCATTCTAAATAATTGATGTGTAGCCAGATATAGCCGCCTTGTTCCAGATTTGTTTTTGTTTTTAAAGATTTTTTTAGATACTCGAGGAATACCAAGTTCCTTATCGCCGTGGACATAAGAGTTGATGGCCATGGAGTATAACGAAATAGCTATGTTTATAAAGTCTGGTCAAATGTTTTTTTTTTATGGGAGCGTTATAGAAGTGAAATCCTACTGTGAAAGTCGTGAGGTCAAACCCTTGTGTATACCTGACATAAAAATCAGCCATAGAATCACACAAAAGCAAATATAATCATCTATAGACTCACACTCACAAGAGCAAAAATCAGCCATATTTATTATATTTACACAAGCGCAATAAATCAGCCATAGATTCACAAAAGCGCAATAAATCAGTCATAGACTCACACTAGCGCAATAAATCAGCCATAAACTCACACTAGCGCAATAAATCAGCCATAGACTCACACTAGCACAATAAATCAGCCATAGACACACAAGCGCAATAAATCAGCCACAAACTCACACAAGAGCATAAAATTAACCATAGACCGTCACACTCAGATCCTTAAGTGAACTCACACATAATCTTCAATCACACACAAGATTTCATTCTACACACAACCCAAGGGACAAATTGGTCCAATCAATAAAATCACTGGCCCTTAGATTCACAAGTAAGACTTGCTCTGAACTCGGTCATTTTTTTTCGTTTCAAATATAGACCAAGACTATATACAAATCAATATATTTCAATTCTATCCAGCATATTAGGTTTTTAAGAGTTAAACAAACTTTCATCTATTCAACTGTACAGACCTTTTGTTTTTCTTATTTCTAACAAAAAATATTTATAGGTTTATTTGACGTTCTAACAATCAATATATTTTAAATAAAAACCATTTTAGTGAATGATTTTTAGTAATAAAAAAAGAATTATAGCATTAACTTTTTTTTAAAGTACACTTTAAAAGTCGACAGATCAACTTTTTTGCATTAGTATAAACTAATGGAGTTTTGAGGGACGTCAAAACTCGTTTAGTTCTCGAGAAAGACGGTCTGGATTTTTTTTTCATTAAGGGCTCTCATTTCATTTAGTAATTTCTCAAATAAGCGTTAGGGAAGAAAAATGGCTGGTGGGTGTTACGTCTCCACCACGGGGGCTTCTAGTGTCTTTCTATGATCTTGGGCACTATAATAATAATTACAATAACAACTCAAGCCACTCGATGCATGTTCGAAGAAGAATGTAATGCTTGAACGTATAAACCAGTGGTCTCCAAACTACGGCCCGCGGGCCAGATGCGGCCCGCGAAGCTCTCTCATCTGGCCCGTGGAGACCTTTTTATCTACGAAAAAAATTACGGAAATTTACCTATATCCTGCCAAGATCAGCTGCCGCTTACAAGGATGTTTTGTTTTTACCATTCAAATAATAATTGAATACAGTAATATTAAATAAATAATTAAAAACAATATCCACATTTAGATTCTTTTTTTAAAATTTGGACCTCGAGTGTCTCGTCGGCCCCCACTGCTGTTTGATACTTAATGCGGCCCTCGGGGCTGAAAAGTTTGGAGACCCCTGGTATAAGCAATAATAACAAATTCACTGGTTACTAAATAAGTAGCATCCTTGTAGCTAAGTACAAAAATCAACAACAGCCACCAACCGCGCTACCAAGCACTTATATAGATTTTGGTGCAGAAAGTACTAGAAATGGATTTTCCCGAAGCTTTCCGAATTCAAAAGAAAAGACGTACAAGAAAGTCTAAAAGCGCTCTAGAAAGCATAATTGTGTATTACGTCACAACAAATAAATACATTCACAAATACTCTCTGCGCCTAAACCAAATACAAATAAATAACTCTACATGATGAACTAGCAATGCAATTTCAAAGACAATATAGAAATTATACTTTAAATAATTACGGTCGCTATTGACAAGTCTTAACGTGTATGCATGCATAAAAGTTCACAAGAAAAAACATTTCCGGTCGAATTCGATCATTTTATTCGAAACATGTCTGTGTGCTGGGTTACTGGTTGTACGAACATTGTTGGGGATTAAAATTTCTTTCATTTCCAAAACATGTTTACAAAAGAAAACAATGTATTGTTAAAGTCAGAAGTGAATAATCACCTTTTTATAATATCAAACTTATTGCTTAATGCAAAAGAATTTTTGTTATTTGTTTTTATGAATTTACGCATTTTGTTTTTCAATAACCAAGAAAACTAATTTTTTTTTTTAAACAAGCTACATGCGACTAACACTTGAGTATGAATTATCGCCTACTCGCTTTTGATGTTAAAAACGGATTCCTCATAACAAATATTGTATCCTTTGTATAATTCTAAAAGACTAGAACTAGCCGTCGAGGTTGAAATCAACTGTCAATAACCAACAAAAGCATGCTTTTTTGTTTACGGAAATGCCTTAAATAATTAAACATTTAAAAATAGAACCGGAAGTTCACGATCACCCCAGTTCAAAATTGTCATGCCTAATTAAGACTTGTCGATAAACATAGGTAAATACGCATAGTTGATTAACACGCACAAAATCGTCCTTAATATTTATCAACAGGCTTATTTCGTAGAACGGCCATCGTAAAGGACTTCGAGATAAAGATAAAGACTAATCCCCCCCCCCACAACTCCATCCAACTACATGTACCCCCTTAAGGCACTAAAAATTGAGAGCAGATGCCAGTTTGGCTTGGAGCCAATTTTCAAGTCATCACCAGGCGAATAATTGGCCAGGACCCGAGTGGCCAGAGAAAGCTTAAACTTTTCAGCCCAAGCCTCCGACATCTGGCTTAACAGGCAATTTATGGGCCAGCAAAATTAAACAACGTTATACATGAGAAAAAAATGTGTAAAAAAAAAAATCATAAAATGTCAATAAAATGTATTATTTTATAAAATAATTTATTATAAAATTTATTTATTTAAAGTACAAAATGTTATAATTTTTTAAAATCCAATCTACAGCTAGTAGATTTATCTATAGTTACTTTTTAGGGTTTCAAAAATATTGTCGATAAAAAACTTTTAGGATAATATAAAAGTAATGAAATCTAAATTTGACTGTTTCAGTTGCATCTATTTGATTCTAGAATGGCAAAATTTCGTTGCTGTAAAGAAGTTTCTAGACACATTGACCCTGCAATACACGGAAAAGTCAATTATTGTCATGAAACACATTTATGTATTTGAACACTTTATGTTTGGTGGCAGGGAGATATTTAATATAGCTATATAGCTTGTTCTATTTTTAAAGCTTAAGTGTTGTTTTCTTCCGTGCGCAACCAATAACGCTGTCCTAAAATTATTCCCAAACGTACCTAAAGTTTTCCGCTGCAGGCCTATACAACCTTTTTCTTTTTAATCTTAATTTTCCATTTAGAAAATCATAGCGAATTACTAAACCGGAAGTCTAGAGAACCGGGTGCGATTGGAAAATACCAAAACAGAGTATTTCAAGTTATCAAATAGCAGAAGTATCGAAGCAAGCGGTCCATTTTATTATATTCTTTGATTAAATAGGTAGATATAAATGAATAAGATTGATAGCGAGAAAGGAGGGTAGATTATATAAATAAATATACAGTAGTTAAACGAGGGAGCTGCCGCCCAGGTGCCAAAGTTTTGATAGATCCCAAATTTATAACTCACTGATAAATGAAAACATTCTTAACAGGCGCCCATTTATTTCGACTCCCGCCACCAGGCAACCATTTTACCCTACTTACGACACTAGGTTGATACACTTGACAGACTGAAAGAGATATAGACAAACAGAAAGATATATAGATAAACAGAATGATAGAGAGATAGATAGACAGGGTATAACATAGTTAGACTTCCACTTCCATTCATTCCATTCTTTGCTTACTCCAGACTTTATTACAGGGGGACACAAGTAGGAGAGATAACTCCACTCACGATGAATACTGTTCCACAAAATAATTACCTCCCCCTTGTGCAGCCAACAACTTTCATTTCAAGCACTTACTCTACGACCCTCCCCCCCCCCCGTCCCCCTTTCTGTCTTTTGCAATTTTTTCCCCCCTTTTCTTCATTTCTTTCTTTTGTTTCTCGCTCGAAATCCGATCAATACTGTTATAGACAAAAGTAAAAACCGAGGCTGCAAGCGAGGGCTAGTAAGCACGGACAAATTGTGGGAGAGAATATTTTGTTTTCCAGTTAGTACAATGAAGCAGTTTTAATAATATATGACGTTTTCGTGGTATCGTATATTATATAGCACAGACGCTCCTTCTGTGAAGAAGATTATTGCGTCCTACGCTCATCCGTGATCTGAGTCTAGTCTTGCGATTTTGATTAGTGTTTTAAATGATGTTAATTTACTGGTCTGTTCAGGCAACGCATTCCATGTCCGGATGCCACTCAGTCATTTTTAGCTGCAGTGTTACTAATGTAGGATACGGGTTAGAAGACTTGGTGATTAAGGGTTATTTTACGTTATGTAGAACATCTTATATTATACAGACGCTCCTTCTATAGAGAAGATTATTGCGTCCTACGCTCATCCGTTGCCCGAGTCAAGTCCTGCATTTCTTTATTAGTGTTTTAAATGATGTTAAGATTATTGCATCTTACGCTCAACAGTGGACCGAGTTAGTCTTGCATTTTGATCAGTGTTTTAAATGAGGTTAGGTTACTGCTTTTCCTTGTTTGTTCAGGCAAACCATTCCATGCCCGAATGCCACTCTGGAAGAAAGAGTACTTATACGCATTTTTTACGCATTTCCAGGGATAAGGAAAGTGTTTTTGTCCTTATGTTTATCTGAGCATTGATAAACTGACCTATAAATAGAATGCGTTGGGCACGAAAACAATATTCTTGGTGCAAAAAGCTCCCGCCATTGTTATATGCTTTCACTTACCTATAAACTTAAATTTCCTAAACACTGACCTGTAAATATATTTCAAGTCACTAAGACTTCCCTTCTATTGTGTAGGCTTGTTCTAATTAAATTTAGTTGTTTTTTTTGTTTGTTTTTTTGCCTATAATTTGCTTATATGGATAAAGACATGCCTTTTTAAACTCTACTACAATATTTATTTTAAATTACCTCCTAAATGTTTTCATTAAATAATTAAAAATAATATTTGTAAAATTAATATAGCTTGTTGTTCATTGTTGTTTATAAATTTCTTATCTGTAGCTGTAGGCCTATGTATTTTCTTCCCCAAGGCTACGCCGGGCAATTTAGCTTGTATATTATATCGCATTCAATGTTATTTATATCTTCTGCTGTAGTATCGAGTGTGGGACTGCAAGTGTGGCCTTGGGGGCATCGTTTATACAACAGGAGTATCATATATCAACCCAGTCGTTGATCATAATAACACAAAATATTTCATTAATGATAAAATGTATATAATATCATTTTTTTAATATAGGAAAAAAAAGTATAATTAGATATAAATCTATGTATAACTGAATTACTTTCGTAAGGCTGATTGATGGCCATATCGAATTGCCGAAATAAATCTAATATCTAAGTTTACAACAATACATTAGAGTTTGAAACAATCGAAAATACTGAAACGTTCATATTTATATAATTTATGAATGTGCGAGCTAGTTATTTTGTGTATGTATGTAGGATCAATGGTTTAAGGAGTAACGTGTGACGGTTTAATCCGAACTGGCTTATGTTTAAACGACTTAGGGTGTGGGTAAAGATATTTTTGTTGTGTAATACATAGGTAAGAGTGTGTGGACTATATATAGTAACACGATAAACAATAACAATCTGTTACAATGATCAGATAAACATAACAACAAAAACACATTTCTTATCCCTTATGCGAGAACAAATGCACATAAGTACTCTTTCTTCCCGAGTGGCATCCGGGCATGTAATGGGTTGCCTGAACAGACCAGGAAAACCAGTAAATTAACAACATTTAAAACACTAATGAAAAATGCAAGACTAGACTCAAACCAAGGATGAACGTAGGACGCAATAATCTTCTCTATATACGGAGCGTGTGTAATATATAATACAAGATATATAATGTACATAAAATATTACAAGCCTTACTACCCTCCCCCACCCCACCCAAAGTTCTAGTATTAACATAAAACTATGATGCCAAAGTAAGATCATTAGAACCTCCAAGCCAACACGTTGCGGTCACTTACTAAGGCTCGCAGAGTCCTGGCACCGGAGAACTGTGAGACACGCAGCCACACACACACACACACACACACACACACACACACACACACACACACACACACACAGTGTCCACTTCACCAATTGCTAAGTGCCGGCCACTTAGCCTCGGACGTTGACCAGCCACTGTGTGTAATTCGTCCAATTTTCCAGGTAGCACAAGAGACAGTTGTAGAAATAAGGACGAAGAAGAGGGCGGGGTGGATAATTCTACTTCATAAAAACATTCCTACATCTTACCTACATCCTAAATATCCCGTAGTCACAGATACACCGGCCTCTTCCAATCCTCCCGTCTCTCAGCTCTTCTCATTAAGCCTACGTCGAACAGCTTAACTCGCCGTCCACTCCCTGATGTTGTCCTCCCATCGTTTTCTTTTGTCTTTCTCTTTTTCTCCATCTCTCTGGTGGGGCAGAATAGTTTTGGCAAGCTCGTTGGCTCTTGTTATGTGACCATACTGTACCAGCTTTCTTTTCTTTGACTGTGGCCAGCAGGTCGTTGTATTGTCCGATTCCCTGGAGTATCCCTTTTTTTTGTATTGCTCATTGGACATGTGGTCTTTATAGCAGAGGCCGAGAAGGTTTCGCTATTCATAAAAAAAAAAGAAAATTCCCTTCGGACCAAACTGATCATAGGGCTGGTGAACCAGTTTCTGTGGTCACGGCATACGAGGGGATGTGTGTCCAGCACAATGCCCAGTCACATTTACTTTACCCCAACTCGTGTCAGGAACCCATCAGAGCTGGGTCGACTCAGGGGGCACCCTCTAATCCTTATTCTGCAACAGGATTCGAACCCAGAACCTTCGGATTGCCAGACCAAAGCGCTGCCGCTCGGCCACTGTGCCCGCTATTCATTATTGGTCAATGTCATGAGTCGATGAATACCGATGCCTTTATTTTTGTGAAGAAAAAGATGGACGAGAACCGAAACCGTCGAAAACAGACGTCAATGAACACCGGAGTTTTGACTATATGTCCAATCGTTTCAAATATTAAGTCGATCACATTTGCATAGACCAGGGGTCGGCAAACTTATTATAGTGTGCCAAAGCAGGATTTCTAATTCATTCAGCGTGCCAACAGCTTAAAAGTCATTATGTTCTAGCACTCATTTCTTGTAGTCTTATTTGGGTTGCCTTTTGGGAGGGGGGAGGGTCTTCCGCGTGCCATTGAATATTGCTCTGCGTGCCAAGTTTGGCACGCGTAGTCGTAGGTTGCCGACCACTTGGCATAGATCAATTGGTCCAGTCCGATCCTGCTGGCATAGCAGTAGCCTACTCTTCAACTGTTTATGTTCCATTCCCCCTGCCCCCCCCCCCACCCCCGCCAGTTTGTTTATTAAAAAAAAAAGACAACTTGTGTTTCGTGTATGATCGTAAAAAGGATTAGACGGAAAGGCGATTAAAAAACACACGAGTGATTCATCGTTCAATGTTACGCAATAATATTCGTTTACCATTTGTGCAAGAATCTTCCATTGATCCAAAGACTATAATAAAGATGGACCGCTTGCTCTATTTTTAGTGCTTATATGTTCTCTTTTTTCCGTGCGCATCCAATAACGCTGTCTTTAATGACGTCTACGCTCCTACGCTTGCATAAATGTTTCCGCTGTATACAACTTTCGATTTTAATTTTTCATTGAGAAAATCATAGAGATTAAATATAACGGAAGTGTACAGTATAAAAGGGAATCGGGAATTCTTAAAAGAAGTCATTCGAGTAATCAAATAGCAGAAATATTAAAGCAAGCGGTCCATCTTAATTATAGTCTTTGATTGTTCTAAGTATTTCGACAATTATTTTATATTTGTTATTTAATACGAAACATGGACAATATTGCTCTGTATGGGTTTTTATTTTAAATCTAGTTGCCAACAGTCCCCCAGGGCCTGGTCAGAAATTTAATATCTCCAATGCACGTCCCTAGTTCTCTCTTTCACCCACCACTCCCCCTCTCCATATCCCAAAAAACCGCCCGAAGGATACGAGTCCGTTTTCCCCTTTGCGAGGCGGCCTAATAAAATTATTTCCCATCAGACCATCGTTAATGAATGCCCCGTGTAATAGACACCCATACATCACAATTTACTGCGGGCGTATGGAAGGGGCGCAGGGATGGGAGGCAAGACGCACGGGGGCGGAGGAAAGGCAATGGGGAGAAGGGGGTATGGGCAATGGGTTAGGGTGGATGGGGGTTATCTCCGCCCCACCAAAAGCATCTGTCTCGCTTCTACTACATTAACCCTTACAGTCCCGGGCGCTTATATAGCGGAACTGAAGGCAGCATAGATAGAAGTAGGTCGGTACGAGAAGGGTTAATCACGGTGGCGGTCAAAAGAACACACACACACACAAAACAGACCACAGAACACACAGAGAGCAATATGTTATGGTATCTAGTGAGTGCGTGAGTGATTTCTGCCTTTGTGTTTTGTATACGCGTTCGTGTGTGTGCGTTTGTATGATCTCATCTCCAATTCAGGTCTTGACCTTACGAGGAGGGAACAGCAGTGGCGGGAGGGACAACTTGCAACAATGAGTTTATGACATGATTGATCAAAAGTTAACCGGCATCAATGGCGGGGATATGGAGGAGAATAAAATAATTACAGTCCGGCCCCCCTCTTGACCTCTTTTCCAATTTGACGCACGAGTACTGGTAGCTCATTGAAATGTTCTGTCGTTTCTTTTTTTTTTGTCTTAACTACATGTTTTTTCTGAAGGCTTCCAAAGGCAGGCTTTACAGTGGAATCAAAGCTGGCGAAGTGTGTTAACCACCGAAACGCTCCCATTAAGAGTACACCGGTGGGCTAACGCATGGACGCAGCAACTGTTGCGCGTCCGAGGATCATCGCACTGCCAATAGGCTCCGACACTCGGTGGGGAGGAAGCAATGTGGGCAATCGCGCCCCGGTGCCTGGATGCCCAGGCCTATAGTCTGGAACTTGTGCTGCCTGGCGACAGTGCAGGTATACGTTAATGATTTAATGATTCCCCCAGGCGGGGAGAGAAGTAGAACGCATGAGCTGTACCCTTTGTTACGCGACACACCTTATCGGCGTGCCTCAGAATGGCGGTTCTTAGACAGGATCTTAGTGTGACCCTCTCCCCCCCCCCAATCCACTCCTAAACATCAAAATGTGCCCTTAACGTAAGAGGTCCAGTTTTTTTTTAAAGACAATTATACCCCACCCCGCTTTCTAAAGAAATAGGAAAAGTAGCATGCAACGGTAACGTAACTTAATGACTGAAGTTACAATGATAGGTTACAGCCGGAAATAGCTCCGAAAATTTGCCCAAGATAGAGGACTGGAGATCTATACTTGGTGGGCCAGACTCCACAATTGGTGGCAGGCAGTAAATAACTTCAGCAAGTTTGTGAAACACCGAAATCTCAATTTTCTCACTGTGTTTTAGTTGTTTTGTTGAAACAGCAGCAGAAAATTTCAGAGACAATAATACGTGTACTGCTGTTGTTACTTCGGGGTCTAGCAACTGGCAGACTTTAGTGGAACATTTGACAGACTTTAGTGGAACATTTGACATACTTTAGTGGACCATTTGACAGACTTTAGTGAAACATTTGACAGACTTTAGTGGAACATTTGACAGACTTTAGTGGAACATTTGACAGACTTTAGTGAAACATTTGGCAGACCTTTGTTTAATATTGATAACTTTATTAATACGCTGACAGACCTTATCGAAACTGAAAACTGAAAACAATAAAAGATCTAGTGATTAAAAAACAAATTTTAACCGACAACATATTTTATTTCTACAACTAACGGTAGATCAATGAGAGAATAGAAGAAACAAAGAGAAAATTAGAGAGAGAGAAAGAGAGAGAGTGAGTGAGATAGAGAGAAAGTGAGTGAGATAGAGAGAGAGTGAGTGAGATAGAGAGAGAGTGAGTGAGATAGAGAGAGAGTGAGAGAAATAGAGAGAGAGTGAGTGAGATAGAGAGAGAGTGAGAGAAATAGAGAGAGAGTGAGTGAGATAGAGAGAAAGTGAGAGAAATAGAGAGAGAGTGAGTGAGATAGAGAGAGAGTGAGAGAAAGAGAGAGAGAGTGAGTGGGAGTGAGAGAGAGAGATAGAGAGAGTGAGAGAGAGAGTATGATCGAAACGAGTCTAAGGCTTTCTGTATTATGTATTGATTTTGTTTGACGTTATATCAAAAAACTGTCCAACTTTTCCCACACTCATATTCAAGTGGTGTGTTTATATAATAATATTGTATTTAAATATTAATAGATTTCTTTACACTGTAGTCTTCTTTGTTGGTGCTTCTTTTTCTTCTATTGTTCTCAAAACGTCCTAGATTTTTATTCATTATATATAAAAATATATACTAGTGATTATGCCCGTCAACATGACAGAGAAACGAATAATTACAGTGTGTTTTGTTAAAAGAGAAAGAAAAAATAACTAGCAGTATTTCAATAAAAACTGTAGTAAAAACGTCTCTTACGGTATTTAGTTTTTGTTCTTTTTTTTATAGAAAGCATTTAAAAGGAAGATCATTCTGAAATGGCGCTCAGTTTAGAACCTTTATTTACGGTGGTTAGTAATAGGTCTAAGTTTATTTTAAAAAATAAATTAACGAACTAAGCAATATTGTTTATAATATATTACAAATTTCTTTTGGAGGACGTTTCCAATTGATAGATTTAGCTTTTGTGCCGATCGGTCAAACAGCCTAAGAGCCTATAGCTAACAAACATATATATATATATATAAACAAATATATAAACAAACTCACGGTAATTATATATATTGATTAATGATATATGCTGTTAAAGTTAATGGTTTTCCTGGTTTGCTCAGGCAACCCGTTCCATGCCTGGATAAAACACGGAAAGAGAGAGTACGTACATGCATTTGTTCACACAGATGGGCAAAGAAAAGTGTTTTTTTTTTCTTTTCCCTCTTTGTTTATCTGAGAGTTGTAATAGTTTGTTATTGTGATTTATTTCTAAATTAGGATTTAGGGCAATAGTAGATTTTATTTTTTTTCGTCAAAGGACGGTCTTTATCGAAACCGATGATCAAGCATAATCATCATCATCATCATCATCATCATCATCATCATCATCATCATCATCATCATCATCATCATCATCATCATCATCATCGTCATCTCCATCATCATCATCATCATCATCATCATTATCATTATCATCATCATCACCATCATCATCATCATCATCATCACCATCATCATCATCACCATCATCATCATCGTCATTACCATCATCATCATCGTCATTACCATCATCATCATCATCATCATCATCATCATCGTCATCTCCATCATCATCATCATCATCATCATCATTATCATTATCATTATCATCATCATCACCATCATCATCATCATCACCATCATCATCATCACCATCATCATCATCGTCATTACCATCATCATCATCATCATCACCATCATCATCATCACCATCACCATCATCGTCATTACCATCATCATCATCATCACCATCATCATCATCATCACCATCATCATCACCACCATCACCATCATCATCATCATCATCACCACCATCACCATCATCACCATCATCATCACCACCATCATCATCATCACCATCATCATCATCACCATCATCATCATCATCATCATCAGATTTAGTTCTGTTGTAAGTGGGTATTTCTATCTCTTTCTTACCTTCTCTCTCTCTCTCTCTGTCTCTCTCTCTCTCTCTCCCTCTCTCTCTCTACATGTTTCAAATCTTGTCCGTATTTTATTAAATGTTTTCTCCCTCCATTTCTCTCCGCTTTCAATTGTATCATATTTCTTTTTACGTCTCCTATCTTTCTTTCTTTCACTCTCTCATTATTTGAACTTAGCCGAACGAAAGAAGAAAAGATTTAACAAAATAACTTGAGCGAAAGAAGATAGATTAAGCAAATGACTTGAACGAAAGAATATAAGATTAAGCAAATGACAAGAACGAAAGAAGATAAGATTAAGCAAATGACTTGAGCAGTTCCATGGAATATTTGTTTAGTACTTAGGGAATTCCCGCTTTTATTTACCCATTCACTCACAGGTCGATAACGTTTATTTATATTTATTTACTAGTGTTTATGCCCGTCAAAAAAAGGGGCAAACGAAAGACCACACACTATGTGTGTGAAAAAAAAAAGAACAATAGAAAATAATAGCTTTTGCGTCAGTAAAAAAACCTGGAAGGCCCAAACAAAGCATAATTTAAAAGCATTTTTTAAGAGACATAACTCTGTAAATATTTTTTTAATGGCACTCCAGTTTTTATATGGCATTCTAGTTTGTAACCTTAACGTAATTAATAGTACGTTTACTTAAAAAATAAATTTACGAATTAAGGAATGGTGTTGATAAATATATACATTTCTTTTAGAGGACGTTTTCAGTTTATGTAGGTATTTACCTTTTGTAATAATACGTTAAACGGCCTAGAAGTCTATAGAGGACAACTATAATATATATTTTATGTATATATAAGCAACAGAATAGCTAGGACTTTTACCCGGTTTTTAGGGTGTCCTTGAGTCTACCCAGCTTTGATGGGTACATGACTTTAGATGGGGTAAAGTAAAGGCGTCTGGGCATTGTTCTGGCCACACAATCTCCTAGTATGCCGAGGCAATAGAAACTGGTGAACGCTGCTCCACTTTGGATAAATTTGGTCAGACGTGATACTTTACTTTTTCTTTACTTGTATAGGCCCTATTGCTCTTTAGTTCACTTTTTGAATAAATTAAATATATATTATATAGAATGATGTATTATATGCTAATTCCCACTCAGTCTTTTTTTGTGTACAACTATTTCCTCCAGACGACTTTTGGACAAGGGAACTCGACACACGCACTGTGTGGCCGCCGCAGAACGTTAGACTCTATAATCTTCCCGTGTACATGAAACAAGAAACCCAATGAGATAGATGCAATCGATATTGTAACTGGGCAGACGATTGGCTGGCTGAAGTGTAACTGGGCTAGTGACTGGCTGGAAGAAAAAACCACGTGACTCTGCTGGGGGCAAAACAAAAGCAATCGTTTGACGTTCATGTGTGTGTGTGTGTGTGTGTGTGTGTGTGTTGTGGGGAATGGGGGTGAAATTGAGACTTTATGAAGCTCGATGTGATTGAAATGTCTAAAAAGACGTACAACAAATAATTCGACAAAACGTCTTTCTTTAAACTTTTAGTCAGGTGTAGTCTAATAATAGAGTGCCATGCCGACCAACTTTTATAAGTCAGTTTAAATGACCTCTTCTTCGATGACCTAAAAAAGTAAAGTATCCCTTCGAACCAAGTTGATTCATAGGGCCGGGTGAAGCAGCCTTCACCAGTTTCTGTGGCTGCGTCATTCAAGGAGATTGTGTGGCCAGTGCAATGCCCAGCCGCCTTTACTTTACCCCAACTAAAGTCAGGTACCCATCAGAGCTGGGTAGACTCAGGGACACTCAGGGTAACCCTTCAAACCTGGGAACAAATCCTAGCCTTCACCAGGACCTACGGTACACCATCAGCCGAATATCTATTTTAACTTTCGAAATTCAGGCTGCAACGCTAGATCTAGTGCTTGCATCTATTACTCTGCTTATTATTGATACTTTCATTTAGTTAGACTGTTGCAAATTAATCTGTGTGAAGTAGAAAATTGAAGTTAATAATAAACGAATCATGTTTTATAGTAGGCCCAACCCATAAACTAGTTTAAATCTTTTGTTTGGCCATTGCGGTTTATCTTTCGGTTTTGGTCGAAGGTGTAACTAAACTTTCGGCTTTGGTTTCAACCAAAAGTCAATTTATAACTTTCGGCATGCGTTTCAATCGGCCTCTACAGTAGACTTTTATTAAAAGAGACACTATAACCATACGGAATTAAACATAAAATAATGAAAGATTCCACAACTTACAGAATTTAATGTCTTGAATTATTAAAGAATTGTCTCAGAAAACAGTCCCTATGAATATAATGCACATGAATATAAACTTATAAACATAGCCTACGAATATCAGACAGAGCACAAGTGTTAAATGCAGAAATAGTGTTTATTTCCCTATCAGAAAGAGAGAGAGAGAGAGAGGCATACAGAGAGAAAGAGAGCGGGAAGGGAGATTTGGGGAGGGAGCAAGACGGAGTGTATGTGAAAAGTTAAATCCAAAAAATAAATTATATTGACTTAAACTTTAACACATTTTCAACATTTTATTGGTTGCGTGCTGATAAAGCAGTTTTTGTCTTGGTCTAAAATACTTTTTTTTAAAAATGATATTCGTGCTGAAAATCAATGTTCATATTGGTCTAAAAGACTTTGTTTTTATGAAGTGCGTGCTAAAAGCCTAATACATTTTTTTTGTATTGGTCTAAAAGACTTTGTTTTTATGAATGCGTGCTGACAAGCAATTTTCGTATGGGTATAAAAATAAAGTCCTGTATTTTTATAATTGAGTGTTAAAATAAAGTTTGAGTTTTTGGTTTCAAAGACTTTGCTTTTATGATATGCGTGCTGAAAAAAGCAGTTTTTTCTATTGGTCTAAGTATGTAAGTAAGTACCAGTATGTAAAAAAAAAGGTTAATTCAAACTTATTAATGTTACAAAATACTCACCTAGCGAAATACTCCTCACAGGCAACTATTCCATATTCCATGAGCCATGTAGTCCATATGACCTTAACAAAAGCCAGGAGCTATGCTTGAGGGGCGATCGTGCAAGCCTTAAAATAAAGAAAACGTAAATGTAATGCATTAATAGTGAATTTCTTTTTCTCTTAGCTCGTCAACAGACTACACATTTCCTCTTATCTTATATGCTACAGACGCTCTTACTATACAATGACCATTTTGCCGTACGCTAGTTATCTTTGGTTCGGGTATGGTCTTGCATTTTGATTAGGGCTTCAATTGATTGTAGGATGTTGCTTGGGAGAGGAGGGATGGGGTGTAAGGCTAGGATTTGTATCCGGGTCTGGTTAGTGCCGACGAGTCGACCTGGCTCTTATCGGTAATTAAAAGTTAAAGGAAAGGCGGCTGGGCATTGTGCTGGCCTAACAATACTTCATACTCCGTTGCCATAGAAACGGGTTTTCAAGTGTCTTAAAGAAATACCGGACAACCATTCAGGCTCTTACGTCCAGGGGGCAACGATGTGGAGGGATGGAGCCAGGGGATACGGGGCACACCAGGAGGATCATGTTCGAGACAGCCCACCCCACGGCACGCTTATAATTGGTCACGGGCTCCGCAGTACATGCACTACGCTTCTCTCGCTACCTGCGGAATTCCTCTCGAATCATTATCGGGGTGGTTGGCTCGTATACCTGCACCTTCGCCCGAAAGCACAAATCGCAGAAATTAGGTCTGGAATTCCAGGCACAAGGGTGGGGCTGAGACGGGCTGTTGCGCTCATTGCTTCCTCCCGACCGAGTCTCGGCAGCTCAATGATCTTCGGACGCGCAACAGGGGCTGTACCCCATGCTTTAACCCACCGGTGTGCCCTTGATTTAAGCGTATCGGTGGCTTTCACTCTTCGCCAGCGAAGAGGCCCGCGGGTATAGAAGTGGCCGCATAAATCAGTGAACGTTGCTTCACTTAACCATCGTTGACCACCGTAGACCACCGCAGACCACCGTAGACCACCGCAGACTAACGTAGACCACCGCAGACCAACGTAGACCACCGCAGACCAACGTAGACCACCGCAGACCACCGCAGACCAACGCAGACCAACGCAGCGAGAAATAGAATATTCTACATTTTACAATTTTAAAACTAATGTTAATCTGTTGGATTTCTAGCTGTGTTCAAGTGTTTGCACAAAATCACGTCCATTTCTTTTTTTTTCTTTTTTTTTAAAAATAAAACACTTGTCTGGAATAGAAGGATAGCCTGGGGACATTAATGTGTAAACTGACCTCCCTCTGTTATTGCGCAATGCGTCAGCAAAGTCCAGTTTATTTCAATACAAACATAGAGAGAATATAACCCACAAAAATAAAGTTTAACCGTCTTTACGCCATTGGGCCTGAAACAGAAGCAGAAAATTATTCAGAAGACTTTTCCCCTTCACAGTTATCGATCGAATGTTGCCAACTACTAGAATTAGAAGTGGAGAAATTCTAGAGCAGAAATTTTCATTTTAAAAGATGTTAATGTTTTGTATTGTTTACTCGGTTTAGGTTGGGCTAGAAATGAGATTTTTTTACAGATAGAATCATTCTTAACAGATATTTGAAAAAGAGAAAAAAAAATGAGTTAGGATTCGAACCCAGGACCTTCGGTACGTCATCCGAACACGCTGACGGCCACCGTGCCCCTTTATACCTTACGCAAGAACAAATGCGATTAAGGTCTCTTTCTTCCCGGGTGGCATCCGGGCATAGAATGGGTTACATGAATAAACAAGGAAAACAAGTAACTTAGCATCATTTCAAACACTAATCAAAATGCTTGTTTGTCTGAGTTAAATGGGAAGTAGATTCCACACCTTCGGACCGGATATTGAGAAGGCTCTAAGGCCAACGGTCGTCAGAGAGAAACGGGACACTTCCAGAAGCGATGAGTCGGCAGAACGAAATGTTCTTTGTGGAACATATGGATTAATTAGTTCCTTGAGATAGATTGCAACACGTAAAACTAAGCTTATATTGTGTTAAAAAAAAGATTTAGCCAATTTAAATCAGATATAAATTTGAACCAAAAAGTCATGTTTGTGAGAATCTATTATTAGACTATATTTTTCCATCTTCGTCTCTGCAAAGACTATAATAAGATGGACCGCTTGTTTTAATATTTCTGCTATTTGATGACTCGAATGACTTCTTTTCGGAATTTCCGATTCGCTTTTGTATGGTACACTTCCGTTTTATTTAATCTCTATGATTTTCTCAATGAAAAATTAAAATTAATTGTATACAGCGTAAACCTTTAGGCTGACGTTGGAGCGTAGAAGTCATTTTTAAGACAGCGTTATTGGATGCGCACGGAAAAAAGAACATATTATTTATATGCTCTAAAAATAGAGCAAGCGGTCCATCTTATTATAGTCTATAGTCTATAGGGCATATATATCGATTTAATATAAAAAAAAAATCTATTAATTGATCTATGTGGCATTACTTCTGTCTGTTTGTATGTATGTGTCTATAATATATATTATGTCTAAAAGTAGTACATTTCTAATATCTTTCAATGTATCTTTTTCATGATATTATATATCTAGCTATTTATCTTTTTTATCTATATGTGTGTAGATCTTTCTAATACAATTTATCATCCTACAGACCTAATAAGATGATTATTTCTAGAACTATCTTGATTTTTCTTTCTATTTATTTAAATGAATACATAGTTACCGTCTCGTGTGCTCCCTAATTTTCCCAATGCTCTCTATCCTCCTTTTTTTCTCTTTATTTCATTTTCTCCCTTACTCTTTCCGTTTAACTCTTTCTCTCTCTCTCTCTCTGTCTCTCTTTCTCCCTCTCTCTTTCTCTCTCTCTCTCTCCTCTCTCTCTCTCTCTCTCCTCTCTCTCTCTTTCTGTCTCTCTCTCCTCTCTCTCTCCATCTCTCTCTCTGTCTCTCTCTGTCTCTCTCTCTCTCTGTCTCTCTCTCTCTCTTTCTCTCTCTCCCCCTCTCTCTCTCTCTCTATCCCACACAATCCTACCCTCTTCCGCTCTCATTTTTTATCCCGTCTCTGCTTCTTTCTCACACTCACTACATTTCTCTCTCTCACTCTCTTTCTCTCTCCCAGACTCTTCCCGTCTCTCTCTCCGTCTCAATAATACTCAATATAAATAAATAAATATATATATCAATATATACTTTTCTAACCCTCTCACACTATCGTCCTCTCTCTCTACCCCCCCCCCCCCTCTGTCCACCTCTCTTTATCCCTAGCTCTTTCCCATCTCATTCCTTATATATTATTATCATCATACATCCACACCGATCTCCCTAACTTATATTTTCTGTACCTACTATCCAAACGAAAGCCTAACTGTCCAGTTTTTCCACTTTTCTCTTCATCTTTCCCCCATCTCCTGTGTGTACTCAGCACGCGCGAGCCTCAACCATCTGTGCATAACCAACGTGCACGCAGCTCACGTCGAACAAGAAGAAGAAACAAAAAAACAATCTTAACCCTCCCCCCCCCCCCCCGCTCGTTACCTCTCTTGTCACAGCTGTTTTTTTTTTTAGAGGGATCATTATTATAGATAGCATATTAGGCAACCGGTTGCGAGGGTGGGGCGAGAAAGATGGGGGGATAGGGGGGGGGAGTCTGAAGAGGGGCGAGAGAGGCGCCTTAATCTTTAGCAATTGATCTCTCACTTAACCGTTTAACCCCACATTTTTCTTCCGCTGTTTACACGTGACCACCCTTCTCCCCCCCCCCCCTTTCGTTGTTTAAAGCTAGATTAACGGATTACGTTTAGTATTTGGAAGATGGTTCAGAGGCAGGGCGTTGGAATTGAACCCCAAGAGTATGTGGCGGGAATCGTGGTAAACATCTTTTCTTTTTTGCGGGGTGGGGGGGAGGAGAGGTGGAATGGGAGGTGTCTTCTTTGGCGTCAATAAAGCACAGACATCGGTAGTGCCAGATTTAGACTTTAGACAGTAACATGCCAGATTGGATAATCCTGTCAATGTTAAAACGTAAATTTTACACTATCTGAAATCATGGTTGAAGAAGTAAATGAAGACGATCAAAGAAGGATGGACCTGAAAACAGGTCATTGAGGTCATTGAGGTCATTTAGAAAATTTTCATACAAATCAATTCAACTAAACTATATCCTAATTGAGTGCGAAATAATAAAACTAGCCTTAAAACAATTTTGAAGGTATATTACCAATTCTTAAACGTGAAGTAGACTCAATATTTCCGTTTCACTGCCCTATTTACAGCCCCGTTTATTTGTAGCAAAATACATAATATTTCACACTTCTGATTCATGTAACTGTGTCTATATCCTGATGCATATTACACTCCGTTGTGTCATGAAACTGTGCATATATCCTAATACATATTACACTCCGTTGTGTCATGAAACTGTGACTTTATCCTAATACATATTCCACTCCGCTATGTCATGTAACTGTGCATATATCCTAATACATATTCCACGCTACTGTTATGTGCAATTGTGCCTTTACCCACCCAACTTCACAAAAATGGGATACAATTATCAAACGTGAAATAACTTAGTTGTTTTTTTTTTTTCGGTTTTCCCTTTTTTTTATGCTTTCGTGTTGTTAACGACATATTCCCAGGATAGGATCAACAGATGGTGTATTAAAAAAAAGGCGCTTGGGGTGGGAGGGGGGCGTTCGCCGTACTGTGGGTGGATGAGCCAGTCTCTGGTAAATATAACGTGCAATAGGTTCATAGGGCGTAACACGGTTGCCTTGACGTTGAGAGATTCTATAGTGAAGATATCATACTGAAAACGTTCTTAATTTATCTTTTCTTATACATTCAAGACGCTCCTTCTATAAAGAAGATTATTGCGTTCTACGCACGTGCTTAGAGTATAGTCCCGCATTTCTATTAGTGTTTTTAAATGATGTTATATTACTGGTTTGTCCTGGTTTGTTCAGGCAACCCATTTCATGCTCCGGATGCCATTCGGGAAGAAACAGTACTTATGTGCATTTGGTCTCGCATAAGGGATAAGGAATGTGTTTTTGTTGTTATGTTTATCTGATCATTGTAACAGATTGTTATTGTTTACCGTGTTACTATATATAGTCCACACACTCTTACCTATGTATTACACAACAAAAATATCTTTACCCACACTATAACCCGTTTAAACATAAGCCAGTTCGGATTAAACCGTCACACATAACTCCTTAAACCATTGATCCTACATACATACACAAAAAAACTAACTCGCATTATGCAAGAAAGTAGTGCAAAGGGCGAAATAGTGATTATACGTACATTTAAACTTAGAAAAAAACCCACTAAAAAGCAACTATCTATTAAAAAAACACAGATAAACATAAAGACAAAAACATTTTTCTTCTTCCATGTGCAAGAAATAACGCATATTAATTATCTTACTTTCCGAGTGGCATCCGTGCGTGGAATGGGTTGCCTGAACATATCAGGAAGACCAATAACCCAGCATCATTCTAATCAAAATGCAAGACTGGACTCAAAACTCGAGCTGAGAACGCAGTAATCTTCTGTATAGAAAGAGCGTCTGTAACATATAAAATATAATAAATTATGTGTTGTTTTAAGGTCAATGCCAGAAAAAGCACTTGTTGCTACAATTATTGGATTTCCTATGGTCAGGCAGTCAAGTGGTTTGTTACGTACTCGTGCAATATTATGTATTTGGCTGTTGTCTAGGTGTAGGCTCAATATTCCAAGAGTTGTTTGTTTTTATATGGGCTTGATTACTTCAGTAATTATGATTCTATTTCAATGTTAATTCCATGTAATACCTTGAATTTTAATTGAAATCAACACCAGTTGCACGATAATTGTGATTTTATTTAGTATAACACTTGAATACAAAACGAAGACACATAAGACAAATACAAGTCCAAAACTAATTCTGATAAACACTATGTACAAGTAATGTTCCTACTACGGAGATAAACTCTCAACTCGGAACTCAACTGAAACTAAACTCAACTGAAGTCTGAAGGGAGAAACACAGCTTTTTAAAGTCTATCTTCTCATTACCTAGAATTACTCATTGGTTAGGGTACAGCCAATCGTAACTAGGGGAAAAACTTCCACTCCCAAAAACACAGACACAAGTCTGGTTAGAATGTCGTTTAATTAATAGAACAACAGAGTCAATTCCTCTTGGTTCGAAACTAGGTGGGCATGGCGAGGTCAGGGTTTACCTTGAAAATACAAACATTAATATTACTTAATTACAGTACATTGTTTTAACTTCCCACAATATAACAATCATGCCAGACCTCAGGGTGTCCTTAAACCTTAGCAAAATAGACATTAAGGCGCTATTGGAGACGCTTCCAATTAAAGTATCTACGCAAGTGTGGGAACTTATATGGGTTTTTTTTCTTCAAGGAAAGATGCGAGATAGGCGGAGAGAGGTAATTGAAAAAGGGGTGTAGGTGGGGGCAATTGTAGTTACGATTACAATTCAGTGTCACGACTTGTAGATGCCAGTGTAGTTTTATTACAATGGCTAAACAATTTGTAATTGATAGCAGGAAAGGAGGGTGGGAAATCTAATTAGGTTATAAAAACACAACGGGCTCAAACTTTCCCTTGGGATCTAGGTTAGTTTAAAAGGTCAGGGGGGGAATTGGTGCAACTTTATAACAGGTTATTGTTTAAAATATTATAGCGAAAAATAATTATTTTTTGAATATGATTCTTTGGCGTTAAGCAGTTAAGGGTTTAACATTTTTTAAGATATACGATTTTTTTTTACACTATTTTCGGAGAGATTTTGTGTGTGTGTGAATGCCAATTTGAAATATTTAATGCTAGATAGAACTGGTAGGATTTTTTTGTGTTAATATCTATTGAGCTTGTAGGCTTGTATGCAAACTAAACGAAACGTTTTTAAGTTTTAGCACATATTTCGGCATAGGATCTCTTGCAACATTTTGCATGTGAGTGAGAATTTCAATTTGAGGCAACACTGCACGTGACCAGAACCGGCCAGCGAGCTCTACTGCTATGTGTGTTTGTGTGTGTTTGTGTGTGCACGCGTGTGTGTGTAAGTGTGCGGTGATGACCTTAAGGGATTTCGGAAAAGTTTAACTTTTTTTTTTTAAAAAAAGGAGGAAAGTCTGAAATTTGGTGACAAATATAAAAAGAGAGAGAGTTGAGGGGGGGGGGGTGAGAAAGACAGAGATGGAGTGAGAAAGAGAGAGAGAGAGAGAGAGAGAGTGAGAGAGAGGTGGTTGGGAGTTAGGCGGAGTGGGTGGAGAGAGGATAGAGGGGTATAGTGTATTAGTGTATTCCTATCTATACAGGAACACTTTAAAAAAAGCTAAACAAAGTGTTTTACTGTGGATGTACAGATCAATGATTTTACTGCATTGTTCAAGGTGTTTCTCCGAATTCAATGCTTTGTCTTTGTTTCAGATAGAAAGAATATATAAATCGATGGATAAATGAATGGTTGGATGGATGGTTAGATAGATAGACAGATAGAGAGATAGAGAGATAGATAGATAGATAGATAGATAGATAGATAGATAGACAGATAGATAGACAGATAGATAGACAGATAGATAGACAGATAAATAGACAGATAGATAGACATATAGATAGATAGACAGATAGATAGACAGATAGACAGACATATAGATAGACAGATAGATAGACAGATAGATAGACAGATAGATAGATAGACAGATTGATAGACAGATCGATAGACAGAAAGATAGATAGACAGATAGATAGACAGATAGATAGACAGATAGATAGACAGATAGATAGACAGATAGATAGACAGATAGATAGACAGATAGATAGATAGGTAGATAGATAGGTAGATAGATAGATAGATAGATAGATAGATAAAGAGAGAGAGAGAGAGAGAGAGAAAGAGAGGGGTACACGGATGGACGGACTGACTGGCAGACGGATATATGGATAATCAAACAGACAGACAGATAAAAAGACAAGACAGATAGACATACAGACGGACAGAAAGATCGATATGTGGACAGATAGACATACAGACATATAGATGGATAGATAGACAGAGAGATAGATAGATTGATAGATAGATAGATAGACGAAATAGTTAATTTCAGAGATGCTCAATTTTAAATATAAAAAAAACGCACTTATTATCAAAGTCATTCATATGAAAATAACGTTTTTAATCTTGTTTACATTTCACCCCATCCCCTCCTCCCATCCAACATAATTAGGTTTTTCAAACATCCCCCCCCCCCGAACCAAGGTGGCGTTCACGTTTTCCAAAGTTTTCCTCTGAGATATCGTTTGTTCCGGAATATTCCGATGTGGCCGTAATCAATAATAATCAAAAGGGAGAGAGGAAGGATGGGGGTGCAGGTTCATATGAGGGAGCGGAAAGGGAGGGAGGGAGTAACCTCTTTATTTTGGGCAGTCGGCCACTGAGGCAGGAGGGAGGGGCGGGGTCATGTGAAACGGAGGCTACGGGTGTTGTGTGCGTGTGTTGACGTAAGTATTGCGTTAGTAGTTGAGAGTTACGTCCCTTAGTATTTACAGAACATAAATATTAGAAAAAGAAAGTAAAAGTATTTATCGACCAGAAAAAAAAAATGAGTTAGTAGACCTGGGTTAGTAGGCATACAGATAAACATTTAGATCTATGCTGTTGTTTTTTTAGGGATTATGCTTTTAGTGATTTGATATATACAATAATAGGACGCAATAATCTTCTTTATAGAAAGAGCGTCTGTAATGTATAAGATAAGAAAATAAATGCGTAATAAATAATGTGGTTCTTTTAACACTGTCATTATACACAATTAGTTTATTCAAAGACTATAATGAGATGGAAGGCTGCTCTAATTTTAGAGGTTAACACATGTTTTTTCCGTGCGCAACCAATAACACTGTCTTAATGACTACCCAAACTTCCCAAAAAACTTCCGCCGTTTACAACTTCCGATTTTAATCTTAATTTACCATTGAGAAAATCAGAGAGAATTACTAAATCGGAAGTCTAGAGGACCTAGTGCGATCGGTAAATCCGAAAATAAGTTTTCATGTGATCAAAAAACAGAAATATCAAAGCAAGTGGTCCATCTTATTATAGTCTTTGCTTTATTTCATCTTAACCTACATGCTGCAAATAGTCTCTTATAATCTATTTATATATGGACCTATAAACAAGAATTTTGTACTACGCTTATCCGTAGTCTTAATAATAATTTAATTTTTATTTTATTTTTTATATAGCACTTCTTTCATGCTATTAGCATGCTCAGTGCGCTCTAGTAGATTATTACGTCCATTAGACCCATAACTCACGCAGGGCGACAGGGATCGGTCGGCGGCAAGGATAGAACCCGGGACGTGTCGGTTGACAGTCCGGTGAACAAACCGCACATAATTAAAACGGTGTTTAAAAAAAAAAGTACTTTTCCTGTCTATTTCAGGCAACCCATTCCCTGCCCAAATACCACCGAACAATTTGGGACAAGAAAGGCATTTCAAAAAATAATTTTCAATATGGTGTATTTCTAAGTTATCTTATTTCTAAGTTATCTTATATATTTACAGACGCTCCCTCTATAAAGAAGATTATTGCGTCCTACGCTCATCCGTGGTCTGAGTCTAGTAGGCCCTATTGCATTTTTTTGTGTGTTTTAAATGATATTAAGTTACTGGTTTTCCTGTTTTGTTCAGGTAACCCATTCTGTGCCCAGAGGCCAATCGGGAAGAAAGAGTACTTATATGCATTTGTTCTCGTATAAGGGATAGGGAATGTGTTTTTTGTCCTTATGGTTATCTGAGCATTGCAACAGATTGTTATTTCGGTCGGATTCTTCTATGAAGATAGTTGGTCGTTAAGTCGTTAAATCGTTATGTAATCATTAACTGCTTGAGTGATTGGACATGGGAAAGCTTTAAAATTCGATCGTCTTGAAATGTTTACCGAAGAATTGTTTTGGAAATCGTTAAAGAAAATATATCTCGATGTGGCTTTCATTGGGCATTATTAGTTTGTACATATTTGTTCAGATTTTAGAAGCACTGATTCAATATTGAATTTAATACTTAACCGTTCTGAAGTTTCATTGTTTGTAGGTCAATATTTATGCCCTGTACCAAGAATTACATTCATTTTAATTTTTAAAACAAAACCATAAGCATTCTATTTTGCGTAAATTTCCATGAACTACGTTCATATTTATCTTTTAAATAAAGACATTAGCGTTCTGTTTTGCGGGGATTTCCGATTGCCGGAGGCCAACTCTTCTCATTGTTATGCTTAAATAAACAATAGCGCTTCGGCCCTTCGATTTAAGTAGGTCTGGAGTCTAGAAAAAAAAAACGATGCTGAAAACATAGGTCAACCTTAGTGCAAGGCCTCACTACTGACGTCAGATGTTGAAGGCCAATGTAGTGTATTACCATTTACTTTTTATACAAGAGACACAAATTTAAGTATAATTACTTACTTTAAGCTGTTTTACTACATAGAACCAGGTCTCTCCATCCATTTATGTAATTACTGCTACGATATTCACAAATACAATTTAGATATTTATCTATATAAATCTATATATACGTGGAAGGGCTGTCGTTTGACTCAAAAAAGGAAGTAAATAGTAAAGTAAAGTGTCCCGTCGAAACAAATTGATCCTAGGTCCGGTGAAGCAGCGTTCACCAGTTTCTGTGGCCACGGCATACTAGGGTATTATGTGGCCATCACAATGCCTAGCCGCCTTTACTTTTACCTCAATTAATGTCAGGTATCCATCAGAGCTTGGTAGACTCAGGGACACACTCTAGTCCCGGTAAAAAATGTTAGTCTTCACCCAGAATTCGAGCCCAGAATGGGTTCTAAGGATTTTCTTTCTCATTTTTTTTGTGTGACAGCGATTTGCGTTTTCTAAAGTGGGAAGTTTTATACGTTTGCGGTCGAAGTTGGAGTTAAAAAACTGAACAAAAAAACAAATCGCTTAACGTAATTTATGAACAGCCCCTCGCTTTCAACTACACTCACATAATTATAAACTTAAAGCCCAGTGGGGTGCTAGACATATTATAGAGTTGTGCGTTGGGACTTCAGACTTTCAGTGCGTCAGGTCCAGTCGGCTAGGGCTGTTGGAAACGGGGAGAGAAAGGGGGGCGGTAGGTTGGGTGGGGATGAAAGCCCCCTATCATTCGGCGGCGAAAGAGACGCGAAATTAAATCTAGAATGTAGAAATTATTGATGTCTGTCAATGGGCTTAGCCAGAGAATAAAGAACAAACGAAAAAACAAGTATTTTACAACAAACCATCAGAGATGAATGGATCAATATTGCTGGGCTGTTGAATGTTTCATTTTGTCTGTGTAACACTAGAAAAGTGGGTGAAGATTCGGGTTACGTTGGGAAGCGTCCCTTCCCACTTGCCACTGTTGGGTTGTCTGATAGTTTTCCCCACCAACTTCACATATCCCATAACCCATGGGTTGGTCCTTGGGGGGGGGGGGGGGTCACCGTTGCTGACCGTTGCGTTTTCGCTTGCCACTTGTCACGGACTTGGATGGCCTTTTGGGAACTACGCGTCGCTTGCATATAAGTACTCTTCCTTCCCGAGTTTTTACTATGAGGTGCAGTTGGTAGGCTACATTTGAAACAAAAATAATCTTTAAAAGGAGAATGATGCATACAATGAACTCATAAAATAAATCCTTCATATCTATTCCCCTTTGAAGAAAACAAACAACAGGTTTGATGTCAAATAAATATACAAACAATTCTAACGTGTGTCCAGTATCCGAATGCTAATAAAATCATTTACGCCGAATATTGTAAGCTTAGAGCAACAGACAGGCAACCAGGCCCCACGAGAGGGGGGTACAGCCGGTACGCCATACCGGGGCCTACAAGAGTTTAGGCGGCCCGTGAATATTACAATTTAAAATTAAATTGGCAATTACGCCATTATTTTAAATTATTGCTATTAACTTACTATTAAGCTAAGAGGAGATGCCCAAAAACTCCTACAATCTCACGTGGCGCGGGCGCCCTTAATTTTGGTATTCTTTGAATGTGTACTTGAACATTTTGTTAAATATGCAATGAACCCTTTAGTTGTAATAAAGGGCCTAATTATTTTTGACATTATTTAGGATCTCTTTTTTATTATTTTTCTCCAGAGACTTTTACAAATTTTAATATAGACCTATGAGCATTACAGGCTTACAGTTCTCCCTGTTAGCTTAGTAGCCTAGGCCTACATACTCTAGTACATAGGTTCTCAATCTTTTTCGGCTTATTGCCCCCTTTTACAATTATTTTCCGCTCACCGCCCCGCAACTTAATTTTAAAAAAACATAAATAGGCCTATAATTAATTCTAAAACAAATTTATTTGTATTATTAATTTTATAAATATAGGAGACTTATTTAATAACACTAGATCTATATCATGTAGGCCTTATTTCTGTAATTATTAATGTTTAAAATATAAACTCCTTAAATGGACAAAACATTTAATGCAGGAAATGTTTATTTACAACTGTTTAACGTAAATTAATTTAATCCTCTAATAATTAAATCTTGTTTTGAATACCATAATGTTGAATGTATATAAAGAAAAAAAAATAATAAGTAATATTTGTTATATTACAAAACATAACTTTTTTGGCATCAATTTTGAATCAAATGTGGAAACATTTGTTAATAAAAGGGAGATAATTAACCCGTTACATTTTAGCTAATATTTCTGTAATATTTTTTTCTTTTATAAAAAAAAATTTTGGCTTACATTTATAAATCTGAAAAGATCAAACTGTAAAAAGTATTTAATTTGAAAATTATATAAATATTATATGACTAAAGAATTTATATGTATATTTCCAAGCATTACAATAACTACCCAGTTCGTATGATTACTCCAAATGTATATCGCTTAACGACAATCGGCATAATTCGTATATGAATGAAATAAAGGACATCTCGGTAAAACTGAGATCAAAATATCTTTAATATTAGCAGATGTTAGGACGACAGTGATCGGTCAGCAGGGCTGACAGGCCGGTGAACCAACAATAGGACCAGACGGCTGCATACCATATTTGCCAAATACTGACCCCTAATTCATCGAAAAGTCATTGCGATTCCTATTAATTTCTTATTAGTCTAATAATGTGTATGCCTAATGTTGGGGGATATCAGATATTTAGTAGCACTTGCGTTTACATCATATTTCATCCAAAAACTAATCGAATAGCTGAGGTGTTCAAATTATATCAGGTAAGTTTGTATCGCCCCCTTGCCCTTCACCGCCCATCAATCGCCCCCCGGGAATGTCAGTGCCCCCCTAAAGCCTCTCACCGCCCTCCCTCCGGGGGGCGATAACGCCCCGTTGAGAACCTATGCTGTAGTAAGAGTCTAGTATGTCGCTGCATATAGCATACTAGTACGGCAGTCAAAGCAAATGTACGGCAAGTACGGCAGTCGATCCTTTTACACTTTAATGATTTCCTGTGCGGTAGCCAAGAGGGGAGGTTGAAGGTATCATACTTTTCGACATAATATTGAAAATTTAAAACACATTTTTTGTCATTTAATAAAATGTATTTTGGGAAGATTCTGTACAAAATATATGTGTCAACTGTATTGCCACAGCAGATCTAATCTTACATTTGACTACACAACATACATTACTGGCGAATATTTACAACTGACAAGAGTATAGGGCCTACACCAATAGTGAAGCCGGCTGGCCTAGCGGTTAGCTCACCAGACTGTCAACCAAAAAACCACCGGACACGTCGCGGGTTCCCGCCACCGGCAGATCCCTGTCGCCCTACAGGAGTTTTGGGACTAGATGACGTTAATATTGAGTTGTTATCACATGCACTCAACCGGCAGCAGTGAAACCTCTCACAGATTAATAGCCTTCTAGAGCGCACTGAGTATGCTAAAATAGCATGGATAGAAGCGCTATATAAATTACCATTACCATTACCATTAGATCAATAAACATAGAAACACTCGAGGACAGAAGGACAAAGAGTAAAGTTGTATCCTAATAATACAAAATGTATTAAATTCTAACTTAGAAATGCAACACAATAACAACCTGTTACAATGCTCAGACAAACATACTGACAAAAACATTTTCCTTATCCCTTACGGGAGAACTAATGCATATAAGTAACTTTCTTCCCGAGTGGCACCCGGCATGGAATGGGTTACCTGAGCAAACCAGGAAAACCAGTAACTTATCATTGTTTGAAACACTAATAAAAATGCAAGGCTAGACTCAGACGACGGATGAGCGTAGGACGCAATAATCATATTTACAGAAGGCGTCTGTAATATATAAGATAAGATCGATAGGTTACATATACATTTATTGTGATCACATCGAACAAAATTGATCTAAGCTTATAACGTCGTTGAAGCAGCGGACACGGCATACTAACATTGTGTCGCCCGCACAATGTCCAGACGAATATTGTTTTACGTCAATTAATGTAAGGTATCCATCAAAGTTATGTAGACCCAGGGAAAAAAATAATTATATGATTCTAACACAGAACCATCGGTACGCCATTCCAACGCGCTGTCGCTTGCCCACCGTTCCCATATTGGGGAAGGGACGATAAATCACACTTATGTGTAATTGTAAAAATATACTGAGATGTTAAAACAAAAAGTTACTAACTTTCCTGTGCCGATATCATTGGCAAGAAGCTCGGGCTTAGTAAATTTTACATTGGTTAATGTAGGGATTTAGGGTTTTTGAGACCATTCGTCTTTTTTAGTTGAAGCCCACTGATAAATACATATATCCTATGAAGATAGATTTGGTACTTGGTAGAAATCGTCTACTCTGTTAGAATCTAAAGTTAAAGTTCCAGAAAATGCTCATTTAAGTATCATCATCAAGCCCTGGTGTTGGTCGTTGGTTAGAGCTAATGGACAAATGTAAGTATATTTTAATTTTATAAGAAAAAAACAACAACAAACGAAACCCCATCAGATGTTATCATGATTAACAGAATGTTCATTAAAAAAAAGTGTGGGGGGGGGGGGGGGGGCCAGAAAAGATCTCGTACCGGCATCTTTTTTTTCTCTCGAGGGCCCTGCAGGCAACAACAGGGATTTAATCTTATCTTATCTCTAGGCTACAAAGGATAAATTATATCTAATAAATAGTCTCAAAACTTTACACGCATGGGGCAAAGCAATCAAACGTAGTATTAACCGCATAAATATAAAAGTAAAAAAATAAATAGGAATATTAAGGATTAACAAATGCTCAACATAAAGATTTCTCTTGTTGAAACTCTGGTGAACGCTGCTTCACCGACCCGGGGGATCAAATTGGACCGACGGGATTGCTTTTTCCCTACCAAAACGTGTAATGAAAGTATCAACTACGGGGAAAATAATTTTTTTGGATTTGTGGTGGGTAGAAAAATGTCATGCAATGTCATGTCGTGGGTAACGAGTCTATGCGCACCGTTTCAGATCGATGGGACGGACGGTGAGCTGGTCAATTGGGCGTTCCGAGCAAGCCTGTTTTGCAGTTTAAAGAGGATTACACAAGAAATATTTAGAACATTATATAAATGATTTACTAAGTAAGCTCTTGCCAAAAGATGAGAGGCTATGTGCACGTTTTAACACCGGCGTAATAGAACGAACAGCATGGACATATGCTTTTTACCCGCGGCTTCGTTGTGGTTAATATGTGATTAAATACCGTGATAAGCTTGGCTGGCAAACACAGAAGATCGCGTTGTATGCTTTACACCCCCGCCCCACCCCCGGTACATTCCCACTCCCCATCTTTAAAGATTGGTAAATGGGCACCCATTTAAAAAAATGTTAAGCCTATTACTGAACATCCGAGTAAGTGTGAGTAGCATCTTGGTGATGTTTAGTCTATTCCCACCAGAACAGGTATGATTACGCAGGAAGGCGCAGCGCTAGCAACAGATGCCCGTGTTGCGATAGGGTGGTTGCTATGGTGAACACAAACAGTGGGGCAGACAAGACTGTTTTTATCGTCGATGAATGGGAAGGTTTGCAAAAGTGTCTATGACTTATGACGTATAAGTTTACAGATAGAAGATTAGTATATCCACTAGGCTTCTGCTGGGATTGGTCGGCGGCAGGGCTAGAACCCGGGCCGTTTTATTGCCAGTCCGGTCAACTAACCACAGGACCTGGTTGAGACACAGGTGAGGTCAATAAGAACAGAAGGGTTAAACCACTGGTGCGTAAAATTTCTATTCTGCGTGACGTATATCCGGGGCACGGTTGTCAAGTGGCAGCGCGTTCGGCTGAGGCACGGAAGGTCCTGGGTTCGAATCCTGGTGAAGGCTAGGATTTGTTCTCGGTACTGGAGGGTATTCCTGAGTCTTACAAGCTCTGATGGATACCTGACAGTTGCTGGGGTAAAGTAAAGGCGGACTGGCATTGTGCTGACTGCACAATCCCTTAGTATGCCGTGGCCAGAGAAACAAATAAACGCTGCTTCACCAGATCCTATGGATCAATTTGACATACTTTACTTTATATTATTTTCTTATTGTATTATAATGTATTATGTGTATGTGTTTAGTTTATTGTTATTCTATTCTGTATGATTAGACTCTATAAGATCTATATTCTGTATGTTCTACATTGAGTTATGATCGATATTCTGTATGTTCTACATTGAGTTATGATCGATATTCTGCATGTTCTATATTGAGTTATGATCGATATTCTGTATGTTCTATATTGAGTTATGATCGATATTCTGTATGTTCGATATTGAGTTATGATCGAAATTCTGTATGTTCTATATTGAGTTATGATCGATATTCTGTATGTTCTATATTGAGTTATGATCGATTATCTGTATGTTCTCTATTCGGTACAATCTACATCAGTGGTCGGAAACCTTCAGATAATAGTGTGCCCAAACAGCGTGCCAACAGCCAAAAAAAAAAGTCAGCCTTATTCGAGCACACAATTTCTTGTAGAAGAGACTTGATTTGCCTTTTGGGCAGTCTTCAGCGTTCCATTAAAAATGTATCTGCGTGCCAAGTCTGGAACGCGTTCCGTAGATTGCCGACGGCCCTGATCTACACATTGTTACAGAGAGCCATACCTTTACATACACACAATACAGCTCAAGAACATCACAAGACGGGCACTCCAATGGGGACTCACAGGACCAAAGAAAGACCAGCAGACTCTAGGACAAGTTGGAAGAAGGACTTGTGAAGAAGAGATGACATGTGGAGAAATAAAGATGTTCGCTTAAGACCGGGTGCGCTGGTAAGACTTTGCTAATGCCCTTTGTTCAATATGGAATACATACAAATAAAGAAATAAGTCTATATTACTAAATGCCCAAAGTCAAATTTCATTTTAATTGGTTACATATTCTGCAAAAGTATTAAGTATTCATCATCATCATCAGCAGCAGCAGCAGCATTATCATCATCATCATTATCATCAACTTTATTATCATCATCATCATTATAATCATCATTATTATCATCATTATCATCACCATTATCATCAGACCCTTGACCGTTGTGGTCGGTGGGGTAGCGAATGAACACCTCAGCACAGTGCCGTTGCAAGGGATTTGAGGCCCTCGGAGCTTGGCCTCTTTAGGGGCCCCTTCATTTTGACATTCGACATTATGACATGAGAAAAAAACAATTCCGACACTCCTTTGGGAGCCCCCCTCAAGTAGGGGCCCGGGGGGACTTTCGAATTTGGACCCCTCCCCTAGCTAGGTCACTGCCTCAGCAGTCATCTTTCTCCATTTTTTTGCATATGTTGAGCTGCTGTCAATGGTTCAGTCATCTGCATCCCTGACCAATCTTTTATATTTTCAAACCAGCATTTCCGCTGACAGCGTTCTGTTAGAACCATGTCAGCTTTGCGCCGCTTGAGTGTTAAGTATTACGGAACGCATAAAAAAAGAAAAAGAGAAAAAAAATTAACATTTTATTTCCAAAGATTTTCAAAGACAAAGTTCACCATTTCCCTTTAATGACGTCACGAACAACCAACTGACGAGGTCGAAGAATCGTCAATTTGTTTGCGGCTGCGCCTGTGCGCGGGGCGGCCGATTGCATGATGGGATTTTTTTTTAACGTTACCCGAACCGGAAATGAGCTGGCGAGAAGAGGATGATCACGTGACCATTCTGAACAATCAGGCGTTCTGGTTGCACTTGGGGGTTACTAAAGTTTCGTAACAATGTACGGCTGCGGCAGCCGATGTGAGAGGGGCGTAGGGAGGAGGGTGGTTGTGTGTCAGTTTGTAATACTTTCAAGATGAAAACAATTTATTGTGTGATAATTGAACAACAAAAAAAATACAAATAAAAAAAGAAACTTAATTGACAAAGAAACGTGTGTGGAGATACTAGTCGATAAATGATGGTATGCTTTGTGAGATGTCTGCAGAATAAAGTGCCTATGGGTCATGCCTAGAAGACGAAATATAGCCGTGGGTTATCATTAGCATGCGTAGCCACAAAAGTTAAACTATTGTATATGATATATAACTATAATGATATTTTCTATTATCTATATTCGTGTCATGTATGATTAAAATTATATATGTTCTGTATGATCTATATTGTGTATAAACTGTATATTATATTATCTATAGTATGTATGATCTATATTCTGAATAATTTATAATATTTATATTCTATAGGCCTATTCTAAACTATTGTGTATGATCTATATTGTGTCTAATATATACACAGTATGATTTAGTAATAGGCAAAGTGTCTGATCTTGTCGGGAGACTGCTATAAGCTAGTTTAGTTTACTAGTTAGCAAAATATCTATTACTAAACAATATGTTTAAAAAACTGTTTAAGAATTTACTTCAGTCTTAACCCTTACAGTCCCGGACGCGTATATAGCGGAACTGAAGGCAGCATAGATAGACGTAGGTGGGTACGGGAAGGGTTAATATATGATCATATGTTCAATATATTCTGTGTGCAGTCGTGCAGGGTTTAACAGGGTAGAAGGATCTGGGAGGGGAAGGGTTAAGCTAAATGTAATTATTTACATAACCGAGAAATGATAAGCCAGGGAAGTGTGTTAACGGGTGGGATAGGGGATGGCGGCTGCTGTCTGTACCAAGCTACAGAAACAGAGAATAGAAAGGGTTGGAATAAACACTTACACAAGATTTTAGAATAGTTCTATGACATTTAAACACAAGACAGATAAACACGTGACACTTAAACACGTGAACACTTAATCACACGTTACTTAAACATGCGGGCACTTAATCACACGTTACTTAAACATGCGGGCACTTAATCACACGTTACTTAAACATGCGGATACTTTAATCATACGATACTTAAGCGCGTTAACACTTTATCACACGTTACTTAAACACGCGGGCACTTAATCACACGTTACTTAAACATGCGGGCACTTAATCACACGCTACTTAAACACGCGGACACTTAATCACACGTCACCTAAACACGCGGACATTTAATCACACGTCACCTAAACACGCGGACACTTAATCCCACGTCACTTAAACACGCAGACACCTAATGACACGTGACCTAAACACGCAGACACCTAATAACACGAAAGGTAAACACGCTTTTTTTTTGTTAGCTGCCATACCCGTCATAATGACGGAGAAACGAAAAGATGTGAGTGAAAGGGAGAGTTATATTTCTGTCCATGTATTTTTATGATATAATCCTCAAAATTATTGACGGAGATAAGAAAGGAAAAATTTAAAGGGTGAGATCTTAACCCTTACAGTCCCGGGCGCGTATATAGCGGAACTGAAGGCAGCATAGATAGAAGTAGGTCGGTACAGGAAGGGTTAAAGTCTGTATACATCCAACCAAAAGGACCAAGAAAATAAAACCAGAAAGAAAGTTGTAAATAAATAAATAAATAATAACGGTGCTTATATAGCGCATATCCCGTTGGTGACAGTTCTATGCGCAGACAACAGTGACATAATACAGACAAACAACGAAATATGTAGTAATACGCTAATTCTGCTGACGAAATAGGTGAGTCTTCAGCCGGCTCCTGAAGGTGTCATAGCTAGGGCTCTGGCGAAGCTGTAGTGGGAGGTGATTCCAAGCGGACGGTCCTGCGTAGGAAAATGAACGTTCGCCAGCGGACACTAGCCTCACACGAGGGATCCGCAGAGTAAGCGCGTCAGAAGCCGAACGAAGTGGACGGGACTGGGTGTAGAGCTCCATACAAGAGCGAAGATAATTCGGGGCACAGTTATTCAGGCACTTATAACAGAGAGAAGCCAGCTTATATGAGATCCGGTTGTTGATGGGTAGCCAGTGCAGAGATCGGAGCAGAGGATTAATATTATTTGACTTCTTCTTCTTGAGAACTAGTCGGGCTGCGCAGTTCTGAATACGTTGGAGTCCTTGAAGGGAGGAGGCCGAGAGACCAGCCAAAAGCGAATTGCAATAGTCCACGCGGGAAAAGAGGAGAGAGATACTGGCCCTTATGAAAGAGACAAAACTATGAGTAGAAGGTAAGAGCTTTCATCCCGTTCTTATTATATGTACATTATTATATTATGTACACCATTAGAATAATAGTAAACAGTAATAATAATAATAAATAGTAAAAATGAAAGATTCGTTCAACAATCCCAGTCTGTTTGTGATCCCGGGAGGTAACATAAGAGAAACGGCACATGTACAAGTATTCTTGCGCTGTGTCCATTGCTGACGTGAGCGTACATTTTCTGAACTAATTTGTAAGGACATGAAATAACACAACCGGATTCAGTTAAAGCCCAATAGGATTTTGTACAAACCAAAGCTTTTAACTAATCAATATTTGCTTCAAAGAAAAAAAAAGAAGAAACTTCACTTTTATTTTAAGAAAATAACAAGAAAAAGAGAGAAATTATTTTTTTTTCATAATTTTAAATAAGTTTTTTTTTTAAGCAAACATAATGTACATACAGAAAAAAACAGTTGTAAAGTATCTCGTCGAATTGATCCATAGGGCCGGTGAAGCAGTGCTTAAAAGCATCTGTGACCACGACATACTAGGGGAATTGTGTGGTCCGTACAATGCCTAGCCGACTTTACTTTATTTTTAGCTCAAATCATGGTAATCATCAGAGCTGAGTAGAGTCAGAGACACCCACCAAGCCCGACCGAGTACAAATAATAATAGCCTTAATTAGAATTCGAACCCAGGACCTTCAGTGTGCCAATAGAAAGCTCTGCCGCTAGGCCACCGCGCCGCATACACATTACATTAACTGGCGACCAATAGAAGCGGGTGGCGCAATGTCGTGTCGTCCGGGGCACAGTTGGCAGAATATAGCAGAATCTCCAGAGCCGAACAAAAACGAGCAGAAAGAAACCAAGCAGACCTGCAAGGCGCTGTCATACCCCACGATTGCAGCTTTTATCTGCAGTACTTGCAACAGATCCTTCAGGGCCCGCATAGGACTGATAGGCCACCAAAGAGGCCACATAGCGACTGGTAGACGTGGTCATCTTCGGAAATGAGGGACGAACAACAGCAGTTAACACACATCAACACACAAACAAAACACACCCACACAAAGAATGAATAAAATTTCAATACATGTACCAAAAAAAGGATCATCATTCAACATTTCGTTTATCAGCTGAAAAAAATTATGATAGTATAAAGGACATATTTAATAACAAATTTTATGGCAAAGGCTATCCGTATATCAAATCTGTTCAATGAAATGTACAGTTTTAGAATTATATCATTTGTAAAGAAGATGAATGAAAAAAAAAGAATATATTAATCTGGTAATCTCCCTTTTCATAGAAAGCTGAGTTTAGTTTATCGTTATGCTTATTCTAACAGCAAGTCCGCATATTAACAGAGCCATTTAATCGATTTACTAGGTGACGGTTGTGATGGCAAGTTTTATAAATCAATAACGTAAAAGAAAGATAGAAAAGCAGATGGCTGAATGGATAGATGGACGCAAAGTAGATATATTATGTATTTATGAATTGATAGATAATTTGATGGCTAGATACACAGATGGATATAGTCAGTGCTTTTTTTTGTTAAAAAAAATACGTGCCGTTACTCAGGGATGGATCGCCTAACTTTAAAAGCAGTTTCGCATTTTATATTTTAATTCCTTTTGCTGCGCACTTTTAAAATAATTCAATTTTAACAAATTAATAATATAATAAATTAATAATAAACGTTAAAATACAAGAAAACTAATAATTTTTTTCCCCACATTGAAAAGGGTGCCGGTACGCCGTACCGGTGCGTACCGTCACAAAAAAAGCACTGTATATAACTATTTAGACACATATTTAGAATGATAGACAGATAGTTAGATAGACACTTAGATAGATAGATAGTTAGTTAGTAGGATACATAGATAGATAGGTAGTTACTTAGTTAGAAAGACAGATAGATCGATAGATAAATAGATAGTTAGGTAGTTACATAGATAGATAGATAGATAGATAGATAGATAGATAGATAGATAGATAGATAGATAGATAGATAGATAGATAGAAAGGTAGGTGGGTTGGTAATTAGCTAGCTAAGTAGGTAGGTTGGTAGATATGTAGGTGGATCGACAGATAGATAGACAAATAAATATATAGATAAATAGAGTGGTCTTATGGGGTCAGTTAAAACCAATATTTAATCGTTACAACTAATCTCTCTCTCTCTCTCTCTCTTTCTGTCTCTCTCTCTCTCTCTTTCTACCATATGTACCCAAAATGCCTTTAAAAATATCCCAATTTGCTAAAAAAAAACGCTTCAATGGCTTTGACTATGGGAAAGACGCCTCGTAAACAAAAAAAATATAAATAGCCTACTTTATAAAGGGAAAATTGAGTAAGTTGAGAACCGCTGGGTCTTTTCTAGGTGGTTTTGTTGAGAACCGCTGGGTCTTTTCTAGGTGGTTTTGTTGAGAACCGCTGGGTCATTCCTAGGTGGTTTTGTTGAGAACCGCTGGGTCATTCCTAGGTGGTTTTGTTGAGAACCGCTGGGTCTTTTCTAGGTGGTTTTGTTGAGAACCGCTGGGTCTTTTCTAGGTGGTTTTGTTGAGAACCGCTGGGTCTTTCCTAGGTGGTTTTGTTGAGAACCGCTGGGTCTTTTCTAGGTGATTTTGTTGGTTGCAGAGTAAGAGAGAGTGTTGGGCTCGGGGGCGGGGGGAGGGTGAGTGAGGTCGCCCGTGCAGGAGGTCACACTCAGAGTGGAAAACGGAAGACGTTCACCATCTGTGTGTGTTTATCACTCCAACCCGAGACTTATTGATTTACTCGCGTGTTGAAATGCAGAAAGTGAAAACAACACACACGCTGTAAGTGGAGGGAAAATATATTGATCTAGTTTAATCGATTTCTTTGTTGTTTTTTTTATCTTACAATATTTTCAAAATAAAATGAGGGAAAGGGGAGAGTGCTTGGATGGAATGTGTGGAGACACTGGAGACAAGGGTGGTTTGTCACATAGACGTCCATAGATAGGACTTTATTTGGGGTTGGGGGAAGGGGGGGGGAGGTGGTGTCGGGTTTTAGTATACATGACAGCTTTATTTCAAACTCTATCAGTAAATCTGTAGTTTTACCCATCCCCCCTCCCCTCCACCATAAAGAACCAAGGAAGAAGGAAAAAGGCAATAATACAATGTGAGTGGTAGGTTCACGTAATGGACGTGTGTGTTCATGGTTGTGTTATAGTGGAAGGGGCGAGGGGCAAGGCTTTACTAAGGAGAGGGCAGGGGGGAGGTGGTACATATTCTATTTTTCCGGGCGCCTACGAAAAGAGTCGCCGAAAATGAGGCCTACAATGTTACACGAGAAGAATGGGATTAAAGCGGTTGCGCACATTTCATAGTTCTTCTTGGGGGCAAAATATCCTAGCGACGCCTCTAGATGGAGGTTAGGTGGAGAAAGGGGGGGGGGTATATCGTAGATGTCGACGTAGGAAAAGGTTGGGATTTGGGGGGAGGGGGAGTCAATCAAATTTTGGACGTTAAAAGACACAACTGGCTTGTCCACTATGTAAGCCAGGTCCATTTTCTAATAGTGATGTTGCGGCTGATACTGTTTGTAACAATTCAAAATATTTCGTTCGTCACATGTGTTGAGACCCGATGCACACAGACCAAAACTGAACTCAATCAATGGCAGTGTGTTCGCGTCATAACGGTGTGTTGGTGTGCTCGCGTCATAACGGTGTGTTGGTGTGCTCGCGTCATAACGGTGTGTTGGTGTGTGTTCGTGTCATAACGGTGTGTTGGTGTGTGTTCGTGTCATAACGGTGTGTTGTGGTGTGTTCGTGTCATAACGGTGTGTTGTGGTGTGTTTGCGTCATAACGGTGTGTTGGTGTGCTCGCAATACAACGGTGTGTTGGTGTGCTCGCGTCATAACGGTGTGTTGATGTGTTCGCAATACAACGGTGTGTTGGTGTGTTCGCGTCATAACGGTGTGTTGTCGTGTGTTTGCGTCATAACGGTGTGTTGATGTGTTCGCAATACAACGGTGTGTTGGTGTGCTCGCGTCATAACGGTGTGTTGTGGTGTGTTTGCGTCATAACGGTGTGTTGATGTGTTCGCAATACAACGGTGTGTTGTGGTGTGTTCGTGTCATAACGGTGTGTTGTGGTGTGTTTGCGTCATAACGGTGTGTTGATGTGTTCGCAATACAACGGTGTGTTGGTGTGCTCGCGTCATAACGGTGTGTTGATGTGTTCGCAATACAACGGTGTGTTGGTGTGTTCGCGTCATAACGGTGTGTTGGTGTGTTCGCATCTTAACGGTGTGTTGGTGTGTTCGCGTCATAACTGAGTGTTGGTGCCGTTTGCTTGTGTGTATTGTGTTGTTGTTTATTGTTTTGTTACTTTGACAGCTTAAGTTGTGCCGTATAATGTGTGCAGCATCCCATGTGAGGGAGTCGATGAGGGCGCTACCCCAGTCAAAGCAATAAGAAAGACGCCTGGATTCATCATAAATATGAGAAGATGGACTTAAAATTGGGATTTGCGCCCGAAGGTTCTGGATCCAAGCTAGTTTTTTTTAGTTGTTTTTTTTCCGGGACTTGAGGGTGCCCCTGAGTCTACCCAGCTCTGATGGGTACCTGACACCAGTTGGTCCGAAGGGTACTTTACTTACCCCGGGGTGCCAGGGGAGTTCGGAGTGGCGTTTCTTTGGTGTGCCTGTTTTTAAGCTTTTGTTTGTGTCGAATGTAATTGTTTTGTTTTGCTTAGGTGAAGTTTAGTCTAAACATATTATATGCCTGTAAGTTTTCTATATGGCTATATATCCCAGTAGAACCCGTTTATTTGTAGGTATTGTATGCAACTGGTGAACGCTGCTTCAACGGTCCTATGAATCGATTTGGTCCAACGGGAATCTTTACTTACTACTATGTAATTATATACAGTATTGCCCATATGCCTGAATATGATATAGCGGGTAGCCTACGTGTAATTATAATGAGGGCACGGTGGTCGGGCGGCAGCGCGTTCGGCTGGCGTACCGAAGTCCCGGTGAATGCTAGGATTTGTTCCCAGGTCTGGATGGGTACCTGACCTTAACTGGGATAAAGTAAAGGCGGCTGGGCGGCGTTGTGCTGGCCACACAATCCTCTAGTGTGCCGTGGCCACAGAAGCTGGTGAGCGCTGCTCCACCGGTCCTATGGATCCATTTTTTCCCAATGGATACTTTAATTTACATGTAGGCCTACATTGTATTATACTTACTTATATACAGTAGGCAGCTATATCTATATATATATACAACAGTTAAAGGTATTATTTGGATTTATTAATATAGAGAAGACAATTATATACTTGTAGATCAGGGGTCGGCAAACATTTGATTATAGTGTGCCAAAATTTTTATTTAATTCATTCGGCGTGCCAACAACTTAAAAGTCATCCTACTCTAGTACTCAATTTCTGGTAGAAGAAACTTTAATTGTATTTCTTTCAGGTCCCCGCGTGCCAGTGAAAATCGCCCTGCGTGCCGAATCTGGCACGCGCTACGTAGGTTGTCGACCCCTTTAGTGGATATTTCCGTACGGCTGTATTATATGTCTAGTAGTCAACTTGAATGTATCCAATACAAAAACTGAACAATCTATTAAACATTTGCTTAGTATTGAAATAATGTATAAAATAGTGTATGCTTTGTTCGCTCCATTTGTTTATAGTTCATTAAGTTCTCTTTCTCTGCCTCTGTGTTTTTTAATAGGTATCAAGGACTACTGACCTGGCCAACTGGCCTTAGCTAGCTAAGTCAGAAATTCAAGTCTGCACGTCCTGTCTTCAGTAGTCCTTGATAGGTATATATACTATGTTGACGTTATGTTTGATTTGTTTTTGTCTGAATTAAAAGCTTCTTTTTTTTCTGATGCACAATCTTAATCGTATTATCTACAGAAGCGCAGAAGAAGATTATTATTGCCTGACTTGTAGCGGCTGACCAAAGCTGATATATCGTTCAAATGTAGGCCTATGCGCGGCGAAATGGGCCCGAGACTGACCAGGGGGCAGAGCGTTCCGTTTTATTAAAAGTTACTACTAGCCTATATTTGTGTATGTGTACAAAACCTATAAAATCGCAGTGTAATGAAGAAATCCGATCTTAAACAAAATTACGATCTAAGAAGTTGATAATCTTATCTTATATATTACAGACGCTCCTTCTATCTTATCTTATATATCACAGACGCTCCCTCTATCTTATCTTATCTTATATATTACAGACGCTCCTTCTATAAAGAAGATTATTGCATACCTCAATCATCTGTGGTCCGAGTCTAGTCTTGCATTTTGATAAACTCCTTAAACGATGTTTAGTTACTGCTTTTCTTGGTTTGTTCGGGCAACCCATTCTATTCCCGGATGCCACTCGGGAAGAAATTGTACTGATATGCATTTGTTCTCGCATAAGTGGTAAGAAAATTGTTTTTTTGTCCTTATGTTTATCAGAGCTTTGTAATATGATATGAGAATATGATCACAATGAATTATTACCAGACCTAATTAAGAAAGTTAAATTAGCTTTAATACTATTTTAGACTTACCAGTAAGTTTATTTAATACCAGATAAATCCTTGTATTTGATGTTTGTTTTTTTAGTATGTGTATGTACAAATAGTTCTTCCGTTCATTAAACCAACATACTCAACTTGTCATATTGTTCAACTATTCCGAATTCACTATCCGTTCGTTTTTTAATTATTTCAACACAATAATAGATTCTGTTAGTGACGAGTGTGGAATTTTTCAACTACTGCGAACATTCGCTCGCGAGATTTTTAGCCTCAGACATCGAAGGAGACAGAGAGCGAGGGAGCGAACAACAAAAAAAAAAACGAGAGGGGGAGAAGATGATTGGTGGGTGAAAAAGAAAAAAAAAATATAACAAAACTGTAAATCGGAAGAGAGACAGCGCGCGGGCAGGGGGAGAGAGAGAGAGAGTGAGAGTCGGGCGACACTCGTGCCTTCGGCTGCAGTCGGGAACGAATTGATCGGCGAGCAACGAGCATGCGCAGTCACGCGATGGCGGAGTTTGATCTCTGCACTCTGCCGATGCTCTAATCTCGGCCATATCGAGCCGGTTAGCACATCCTGCTGGCTGCAAACGGACATCAATAATTAACGGGAATGACCCATTCAACAAAAAAAAAACAAGAGCATCAAAAGTTAGGCAAGTGAAAACACAAGAAATAACTGAACAAATCACCTGTTACGACTCCATTGGTATTTTGTTGTCTGTCTAAGATCTGGTTCACTATAGTCTAGGCCTAATAGGCTAATAACTCAAGCGACTCGATGTATGTTCAAAACAGAATTTAATGTTTGAACGTATGTGCAATAAAAACACTTCTCTGGCTACTAATAAGTAGCATCCGTGTAGCTAAGCCAAAAAGATTAACAACCTCAACAAAACCTCTGCGTGCTTTACATAGATTTTGGTGAACAAAAAACAAAAAATTAATTTTACAAAAGAATTCTAAATGCAAAAGAAAATGCTTACTAGAAACTCTTAGAGACTACCAGAAGGCATAAGCTTATAGATCACATAGATTTAACAAACATACTCTCTTCGCGAAAACCAAATGTAAATAAACAGCTCTACATCAACTAGCAAGACAATCTAAAATCAAAGACTTTAAAAAGTTTAATAAGATGGACCGCTTGCTCTATTTTTAGAGCTTGTGTTCTTTTTTCCGTGCGCAGTCATAAACGCTATCTTCATTAAAAAAATTAATAAAGATGCAAGACTAGATTCGGACCACGTATGAGCCTAGGACGCAATAATCTTATTTATAGAAGTAGCGTCTGTAATATATAAGATAAGATCTGAATTTCGTCTGTATTTTTTAAATAATTTATTTGCTATCATTTTTTATTGATTTTTTCGAAGATAAAATTTAGGGTTGAGGCTCCAAATGTAAAAAGAACGAGTTAGGGGAGAGAAGTAGGAGAAGGGTTGACTTTTGTTGGCCACGTGAAATGATTGATGGCACAAGGAGCATAGATTTGAAATAATTCTACGAAAATAAATGTCATAATGTACTTCCCCGTGCTTTTGTCATCCAGACGTAGCCAATCGGGCTCCAGGTTGTAATTTAAAAAAAAGAAAACAACTATTATTGTTATATTTGTTTTAAATAAAAAATAATATAGCGGATGTAGCTTTTATACCAAATATTATGTAAAAAAAAACATCTATTACTGAATTCCCTTTGGTTTCTACTTCTGCTGTTTCCCGCGCGACTGGACTGGTTCGGTCCGAACTCAACTTTAAAATTGTATCGATTTTGTAAACATTGTGAGACATACGTTCTCTCTCTCTCTCACTCCCTCACTCTCTCTCTCTCCCTCTCTCTCATTTTCTCTCTCTCTCTCTTGTTCAAATCTTTCCATTTTTTTTTCCGCCTCTGAGACTATAAGCGGCTTATTGTTTTTTTTTTAGTTCCTCTTCTCCTGATCTCCTACGCTTCATGAGCCTTAGCGCTGAAAGAGGCTGCAGTTCCGTCTTTGTTAACGCTTTCCAGGGTACTGTCTTGAGCCGTAATTTCTGGTTAATTCATCTTCATTCTCTCAAGTCCTCTAAAGGTCCATTATCTTTCTGTGTATGGGGGTTCACAGGATAGTGCGAAGGCTTGGGGAGCCAGTAGTGTGTTGTTCGAACTAAGCTTCTTTTTATAACAAGATGAATATAAGAAAAACATAGCGCCAGTGAGAAAGAAAATAGAAAAATTGAGTGAGAGACTTAACGGTAGATGTACTAGAGAGAGGGAAAGGTATTTAGATGTATCAATGTAGTCATTAAAATTACCGTTTGCTTATGTGTTTGTTGGAAATGTCCTTCAAAAGAAATGTGTTTTTTTACCAACTAACTATATTGTTCAATATTCTTATTATCTTTTTGAATAAGCGTATTACGTGACACGGTGGTCGAGCGGCATCGTGTTCGACTGGCGTACCGAAGTTTCTGGGTTCGAATCCTTGAGAAGTCTAGGAGTTTTTTCTGCACTCAGAGGTTTGAGAGAGAGGGGGTGTCCCTGCGTCTGCCCATCAGGACTGGGTACCTGACATTAGTTGGGGTAATGTAGGCCTAAAGGCGGCTGGGTATTATCCTGGCCACACATCCCCCTAGTAGGTCCCTATGCCGTGGCCACTGAAACTGGTGAACACTGCTTCATCGGCCCTATGATCAATTTGGTCCGACGGGTACTTAACTTATTACTAATTATGTAAGGTTATAAACTGCATCACTTTATACAAAATATTCAGTCGGTCTCTGTCAAAGCTTTTTATTTCTATGGCTTCTTATTTTGTTGTTTAAAACTTACAAAAAAAATCTTTTATCTAAGCCTAAACATATTGTAATCATCTGTTTCTCCGTGAATTAGACGGGCATAAAAACTAGTACTATTATAATATACACTGAACTATATATACATGGAGTGCTCAATTACTTAAGATAAAGCATACAAATGTGGAGAAATTGCAGACTTATATATATAGATAGGTGAACCGGGGTAAGATGACCGATTTGAACCGGAAAGACATAATTTCCGGAAATGCGTCAATGAAAGTGGGTGAACATATTTTTTTACACTGAACGTTTATTTTATGAATATACTCTCGTATTGCTTTTACTGAAAATATTAAATATGTATTCAATTTGGATTGCTCAGAGACATTAACTTTAAAAGTGATAATTTCAATTTAATTTTATGTAGGCCTATATCCGGGTCAAATCGGCCATCTTACCTCGGTTCACTTATCTATATATTATAAAAGTCCGCATTTTCTCCGACAATTAAAATGATTGAGCAATCCTTGTATATACACTCAACCCATCTCCTTTGTCATCGAACGCCACAACCTCAAATATCATTCTTTCGCCAATGACACCCAGTTCTATAACAAGAGCTGATCCTGAAGACCTCGATGGGCTCCTTGCTTCCATTTCTATTTGTTTCATGGACGTCAAGAACTGGATGAATGAGAATAAGTTAAAGTTGAACTTTGCGCGCCTCTGAGAATCTACTGACCAGTTGCTGGAGCCCTTCCTCTGTATGTGATACAAGAGCTGCATCGTCAGCAAAAAGCAATTCTCTGATTAATACGGTTTCCACTTTGCTCTTTGCACGGAGCCGGGCTATGTTATAGAGATTTCCATCGGCCCTAGTATGGATGTTCACGCCCTCGGAGCAGTTCTCAAAAGCATATCGGAGGAGTACTGAGAAGAAGATGACCAAAGAGTGTTGGTGCCAGGACGCAGCCCTGTTTAACCCCGCTACACACAGGGAATGGTTCTGATGTAGCGTCATCGAAGAGTACTGTACTGTGCATGTTGTTATGGAAAGCCTCAATAATACTTAGTGGCCGTTCATATATCTTCTTTCGTAATTTGTAATTTGTGCTGAGCGATCAGCTCATTCTAGGGATGTGAAAACCGTTTTTTTTTTCCAAAACCGGTTTTCGGTTCTATAAAACCGGTTTAATATTTGATTTCGGTCACCCCCCCCCCCCCCCCCGCCGCGCAATGTCACAAGCCACAGGTCGGAAAAGCCAAATGTGCGTAGTTTTGTAGGTATATTTGAAAAATACTTCAAACTTAATTAGTGTTTGCATGGCATTCAATGGGTTGATTTGTGTGAATACAATATGATTTTGTACTCTTTACAATAAAATTATTTAGAACTAAAGAAATCTGGGCTAATTGATTAAAACGGATAATAGCTTTAAATTTTTCAATAGTGATAATCAAATTACCGATTATCGTTGACCATAATATTAAGAAGCATTTAAAGAGGCATAGTCTATATGGCAACTTGTAAAATGATGAATAGTTACCAACAACACATCGTGAACTTAGATTTGTAAAATAATGTATTGAAAGTTGAAAGGTTTCTAGCATCACAAATCAAAAGAATGTGTTTTTAATAGGGATGTTAAACGAAAACCGGAATACCGGATTCCGGTTTTGAAATCGAAAACCCGGAATTCGGTTTTTTGGTTGGAAGGTAATCATTACTTCGAGTAGCACAGCCCTTTTTTTTTTATTCTGATGGAAATATTTTAATAAATAATGTTGGATTCACACAAATCAATTCTTGTCATGCCTTGCTAACACTATTTTAAACTATTTAGTCTTTGTGTTTCTTTTTTTCCAAATACCAACTATGGCTTGCGATAAAAACAACATTAAAACACGATAAAAACAAATGTTAAGTTACAGTTACAATTAACATGAATCTTTTACTTTTAGGACTTTTAGGCTCATCTTTTAATCAATTAGCCCAGATTTTTTTTAGTCCTAAACAATTTTATGGTAAAGTGTACAAAATCATATTGCATTCACTCAAAACAACCCCTTGAATGCCCTGCAAACACTAATTAAGATTGTTCATAATTTTTCAAATATACCTACAAAACTATGCACATTTGGCTTTTCCAGCCTGACAATGTGCGGAGGGGGGGGGGGAGAACCAAAATCTGGTTTTAAACCGGTTTTATAGAACCGAAAACCGGTTTTGAAGAAAATCTTTAGTTTTCAATAGTGCCGTTAATATTAAAGCACAGACGCGGTGTCTAGCCGAATTGTTCAGGGTCACAGGGAAGGGCTAGTTTGAGTCTCTCCATTGCGTACATGGGCAGCGCACATCTAAAAAATGAGCCGACAAGTAAAAGATTCATGTTTATTGAAACTATATCAATTAACAATTGGTTTGATGTTGTTTTTATCGCAAGCCATAGATCTAGTTGGTATTTGGAAACACAATATCTAAGACTAAATAGTGTGCGCAAGGCATTTCAGGAATCGTTTTGTCCGAATCCAACATTATTTATTAAAAATATTTCCATTAGAACCAAAAAAAAAGGTGTCTTCTACTTGAAGTAATGATTACCTTCAAACCTCCAACCAGCAAACCAAAATCCAGTTTTGAAAATCGAAACCGGTTTTTGGTTTAAGTTTGGTTGTTTATTTTATTTTGGAATGATCGGATCTTTTTAGATAACTTAATGCATGTTACATTTTCCTCCTTGCAGTGATAAATTTAACTTATTCAAGACGACAATGATGTCAACCAAGTAAGTTATTTTCTGAAGGTCACTTTTATCACCGAAAAGTACATCAAAGAGCAGTCATGCTTTCTGATATAAATTATATAATTTGTCTCGGTCCTGCACCGCCCTCTGGGAGTCTGCAAGAGACAAGCCGGTCCACTCCTTGATGTCATCATCCCATCGTCTCTTCTGCCTGCCTCTCTTTCTTCCACGAGACTGCCATTCAGAAAAGAGCGAGGCGGAAACACCTGCTATAACAGCCATCCGCCTTCCAATGCCTCAAGTGCGGCAGGGATTGCCACTCCCGAGTTGGTCTACACAGCCATTCTCGGCGATGCAGTTGGACTCCTCATCCATGAAGCTAGTACACCGTCGTCTCTCGAGACGGACGGATGCCGACAACGACGGGATATTAATTTATAGATTTATAGGCTATGTTTGTTTGCTATAGGCTGCTTTGCCGTTTGACCGATCGGCACAAAAGTTAAATGTAGGCCTATAAAATGGAAACATCTTCCAACGAAATGTTTATTTTATAAACAATATTGCTTAATTCGTTAATTTAAAAAAAAAACTCACCGTATGTCAGGGTTCTAAATTGAGCGCCATTTCAGAATGATCTCCCTTTTAAATGCTTTCAATTTAAAAAAAAAGAACAAAATTTAAATACCGAAAGATACGGTCTCACTACAGTTTTTATTGTATTATATTGTTAGTTATTTTTTTCTTTCTCTTTTAAGAAAACACATTGTAATTCATTCCGTTCTCGACCCGTCATTTTGACGGGCATAACCACTAGTAGGCTTACGCGTGGAATTGAAAATCGCTCTGCGTGTCAAGAGTGGCACGCGTGTCGTGGGTTGCCAATCCCTATCTATAGCTATATGGCAGTTAGCATGTAGGCCTAATGTTAGATTATATATATTATACTTATACTGTATACTGAATACCTCTGTGAAATGTGCGCCCATGGGTCATACATTACATACCTAACAGAACAAGTTGAGCCCTTGGTCAGGCTTGGTAAAGGTTTTGAAAGATGTTGATAAGATTTTGTTGGATCCATTAATATTTAAAGTTATAGTATTAATTACAGATAGATATAATATAGATGGATTTACACTTAAAAAGTAAGTAAAGGTTTGAAAAAAAAAAAGATTTAGCCAACATTAAACCATTTGAAATTCTTTGCAGTGCTTATAGACAGATAGCTCTCTTGTCTATGAAAACCATATACTTCTCTCTGTTATGAAAACTGACGTCGGCTAAACTTGTCTGTTAAAATCCTGCAGTCAAAAAAATATTAACAACTGGCGAAAATGTCATTTAGTTTGATAATGATTTGTTTTGAAGCTGTTAATTGTCATCTAATAATGACTTTGGACGCATCCATATAACATAGGTATAAAAAGAATTAGTCAATTAGGCCTAAAATTTATAGTATAATTGGTTAATTCGGTTAATTGCTAGCTAAGGCTAAGCTACCATTTAGTAGGCCTATAATTATAATAATAATAGGCCTACTATACTAAATAATACTATACTGTACTACTATACTATAGCTATAACTATAGGCTATATTATATCTAAAGGCTAGGCCTAAGGCCTAATTCATATTAAATTTAATTAAAAATTATAACTCTATACTCTATCACTTAACTAGTATTACTAATTAGACCTAACTAATTAACTAATAATAGATATTTACATGAGAATTAAATTTAGCCTAAATAAATAGGCTAACTTATAATAAAACTACTAACTAGTAGGCCTACCATTAGGCATTAGGCCCAATTACTTCAATTATTAATTAGGGTAATTCTTTACCTTTGTTAGCCTAGACCTAGACTCGCATAGAGTGTTTTTAGTTCAAAATTAAAGATTTTTAAATATCCAATCCAAATTCGCAAAAATCAAGTCATTAGCCTAAATGTCTTGCAAACAAAAGGCCTATTTAGGCTTAGAAATTTTTTTATTTTAAAACACGATTTTTTACTATTAATATAGCATAAACAACGCCATTTTGGCCTGTGTATGTTGTGATGTCACCGGGGGAGTAGCTTGATTTGCCATTTTGTGCAATGATATTTTTAAAAAAACACACTTTTTAAGCCTATAGATATAGAGTCTAGTAATACGACTGCCATTTGTCACCACTAGACAATGTCAAAAACGTGATTGCAAATGCTCTAGGCCTATATCTTATATATTTTCTAGCCACCTGTATTGGTACAATTAAGTGTAAGTACTGTGGGGAGCGGGGATCATTCAGATGATTGGATGCTATGTTTTGTACTCGTAAAATTAGGTATTATTTTGAATAATAAAAAAGCGAACAATAAATAAATAAAAACAATGCAACGAAATATTGAACATAGTTTCTTTATATGTGCATTAAAAACATTTCAATGTTCCTACCTACTACTAGGCGGCTGGGCATTGTGCTGCCCACACATTCCCTAGTGTACCGAGGCCACAGAAACTGGTGAACACTGCTTCACCAGCCCTATGACCTATGATCACATTGGTCCGAAGCGTACTTTACTTTACTTTACCTACTACTATTATAATTATTATATGGTATTTTAAAGCCTGAACGCCCAGGATTCAAATATGAAGATTAGATATTGATCTGACCTAAAAATAGTTTATAGATTTATATAAGAATTAGAAATTTATAGATCTTGAAAATAGAAAAGTATAAATTAGAAAAAACAACATCATCATTATAAATTTTAAAAATCCAACACTGATGAAGTTGATAGTTTATTGTCACATTGCTAGTTGATTTTTTATGAACTAAATCTATATCTCGCTAGGCCTAAATTAATTTTATTAGACTTAAAATGTAATGATTACCCTGGGTGATAACAAAATTTTTTCTCACTTTTAAACAATTGCCTTTTACGTAAATCTAATTCACAACTAGAAATGTGGGGATTTCAACTGAATCCCCCTTCACATTGAGACACAAGCACCAGATATCATAAATGTCATTATTTGCTTATAAATTTAATTGTGCAGGTGAATATTTTAAAATAATGTTTTTTTTTCATGGAAAAGGTAAGAAGATAACTCAGGAACACACTTTTGTAGTTTAAAGTTGATCCAATTTTAACAAAGGACTGTGACTCCTTTTATTTCATTCTTCTGGTTTTCTTTTCTTTTTCCAATGGTCATTGCCATTTTTTCACTTTAAAAGTAGTTTCTTACATACCGTACTATGTATGCCTGTATACTATGCCTAGCATGATCACTCTCCTTCGCCAACGACGTCCAGGATGGAGGATGGGCGAATCCCAAAAGACCTGCTATATGCTGAGCTCGCTGAAGGCAAGAGAGCTACTGGCCGCCCCCAACTCAGGTTCAAGGACATCTGCAAATGTGACCTAAAGGCTATAGATGTAGAAGTCGGAAACTGGGAGAACCTTGCTCAGCACAGAAATAGTTGGAGAGGCACCTTACACACCGGTATAAATGCGGCAGAGGGCAAACTTCCGGAGGCTAAAAGAGCAGCGAAGAAAAGTAGGCTGCCCCTAACAATCTCCAATGGTCCAGCTTTCAAGTGCCAGAGATGCGACAGAGCCTGTCTCTCAAGGATAGGTCCCCACAGACACAGTCATTTTTGCAGGACTGGCCCAAATCACAGGAGCGCAAATCTAATCGTCTTTCGAGACTATGTAGCCAATGATGATGTATGACTTTTTATAGGACAAGGGTCTTAAGTTAAAAAATGACACTCTGCTGTTTTTCCCAGTGTTGTCTTCACTTGGCTATAATAAAAAAATTGGAATAAAAAAACAACATTTTTTAGATAACTAGTTTTATGCCTAGAAGCCTAGGTTATTGGACTATGGTGGAAGGATTAACACAGCAGATGGAACTTACAAATAAAGGGTTCTTTGAAACAAATCATACTAAATGATGAACTTGTACTTTTGTATTTGTTTAGGGGCACGGTGGCCCAGGGGTAGTGACTACTGAAGGTCTTGTGTAAATCTTGGTGGGGGGGATAGTATTTGTTCCTGGGCTTTGAGGATGTATCTTTGCGTCTTCCTAGTTCTAGTGGGTGCTTGACTTCAGTTGGGGTAAAGTAAAGGTAAAGGTGGATGGGCATTGTGCTGGTCACACAATCTCCTAGTATGCAGTGGCCACAGAAACTGATGAGCGCTGCTTCACCGGCTCTATAGATCAGTTTGGTCTGTTGGGATACTTTACAATTTTTGTATTTATTCACAATTGATATTTTTGCATGATATGCATGTACAAAGTTTGGTCTTTTTACTTTCCCAGATAAAAGGTTTTAAAAGAAAAGAGAAATATTGGGGATATGGAATCAGTCTAATATGCTACAAACATTAACAGACAAAATTATAATAATAATGGTCATGTGTTAAAGCGCTTCTATCCATGCTATTAAATTTAGCATGCTCAGTGCAGTCTCGGTGTGACTTGTAGTAGCAGATGTATTAGTATGTAAGGCACACATCCACTAGAGAAAGGTCTTTAAGTTCTTTTTAAAAGACTCTCTTGTCTCAGATTCTCTCAGTGTCTGAGGTAAACTGTTCCATAAAGAAGGCGCCACAGATTCAAATGAGGTACTTCTTTTTGTGTCCAGCCACACTGGGAGTTTTAAAGAGTGACTGTGATGAAAGGTGTAGTTGCTTTGATGGCTCATGCTTTGATATAAGCTCTTAAAGATAGGAAGGAGCAGTGCCATTTATGCATCATATAAAATTAAAAGGTCGTTAAAAAAATCTGAATTTTTTGCAACAAACTAAAAATGCTTAGCATTTGGTTGCCGTCTTGTAAACCAGCCTTAAATGTAATTAAGTGGTATTAGGTAAGCTACACTATAATAAGAATACAGAATAGTCTATACAAGCCTGGCTAAAGCTATTGGCTGTTAATATATTTTCCAGATTTTGTTTGCAATAACCTCTTATTTAAAAGCCATACAATTATTTTAAAATGTTGAACCAAAATAATTATTTTTTTAATGATCTATGCTTTTTGTCTTATTACAGGTATAATTTTACAATCATGGAGCAGTAACTTTTGCGGCTAGGGAATGCCCAAAGTGGGCACCTTGCCGCTGGAATGGATGTGATGTTAGTATCTGGTGCTGACAATTAACAGCACGCAATTAAAACATCACAGCATCATTCTAATAATTACAAACAGTTGTTTCAACTTTATAGTGAACTAGGTTTTTACATATAAAGTTTATATTAATAAAGTATTAGCAAGAACAGATCATCATGTCCTTAGTTCATATAGATAAAGAGCCCAAGAGCAGGTCTAGCAAAGATGTTAAAGATATCATCACCATTCTCGTACGCACGGGGATACGGGAGTGCCAGTCCTACTCGAGCCTGTGCCACAGCTGGATGAGGCAGGTGGATGTGTTCGGCAGGACTGCGCTCCATCTTGCCGCGTCTTTCGGCAAGCTGGATACCTTAGAGTGGCTGTTGGAGGAGAAAAAGGCAGATTTGAACCAGAGAGATTTAGAATCAGGCTATACAGCATTACACAGAGCGTTGTTTTATGGCCAACTCGGTTGTGCAAGACTGCTGACACAGGTAGATTAGATATAAATATTCAGATCTTTCTGTTAGAAGAATGATCAATTATCTATTGAAGCTCTAAATAATTTTTTCAGACATTTTGTCTTTATGATAATATTGCGTTTTTTGTAAACCCATCAAGGATGAGATATCCAGGGGAACTTAACGAGTGTGGGCGTTGGTAGGATTTGAACCCAGAAAGGCCAGCAGGGCACTGTACAGTGCTGTGATCCTTATGAATTACATTAAATTATTATTTCTGTGTAGAATTGTCTCATTATTTTCTCTCAGGAACTATTCAGAAAAATTAATAACTTAACATTATTTAAAATGCTATCAAAATGCAAGACAAGATTTATCCATGGATGCAATAATCTTCTATATAGAAGACCCATTAATAACATTTAAAATTTGAATAGTAATAACACTTTGAAAAAGTTCTATTGAGAAAGATTTCAGCGATGCTATATTGAATTTTTTTTTTATAAAACTTGTCTTTATTATAGCAATATGAAGAATTTTCTCCACTATTTCTTCATTTTCTCTTTCAATTAGTTTAATTCTGATATGCAAGTCCGTGATATAGAAGGCCTTAGCCCTTTAGATATGCCAATGATGGACAGGCCTTCAAATGTGACCTACTCTCTTAAAGGTAAGTGGTAAATTAGAATCAAACCCTTTACTAATAACATTTTTATTGCACTGATTCCATTGTGTTGATATATAATGATATAGGTGTCCAGCTATTGTCTTAAATCAGGCAAACAAAGTCAAGGTACATCACCTCCATTGTGTTGATATATAATGATATAGGTATCCAGCTATTGTCTTAAATCAGGGCAAGCAAAGTCAAGGTACATCTTCTCCATCTAGTAGATGATTTTAATACTTTGTAAAATGTGTGGTGGCCAAGCAGCAGTGCATTTGACTGGCTTACTGTAGGTCCTGGGTTCGAATTCTAGTACGGCTAAGATTTGTTCCTTTGGTCTTGAGGGTTTCCTGGGTCTGGCCGGCTCTGATGGGTACCTGACTTAAGTTGGGGTAAAGTAAAGGCGGCCAGGCATTGTGCTGGCCACACAATCCACTAGTATGCAGTGGCCACAGGAACTGATGAACTCTGCTTCTTCAGCCCCATGTATTAATTTTATCTGACAGGATACTTTACTTTTACTACCATCCACTATGTCCTTGTGTGTGTGTTAACTGTCATATGCCAGGTAAGCGTGAAAGAGCCTTTTTAATAAGACTAAGTACTTCTTAATAAGTGCTAAGCTTCCATCTAAGTCTTGAAAAGCTTTTTACATTCATTCAATTTCTTTCATTATCAGAGCCCAACGAAGTGTACACGTGGGGGGAAGATCACAACAGTACACTGGGACACGCCATCTCACATGAAAGGTTCACACCTGAAGCTGTTGACATGTTTAAGAAATCTGGAGTCTCCATTAAACAGGTACTGAATGATGTACATTTTTATAACTCATTTTCACTTGTTAAAAATGTTTGCCGTCTTAAGCAAAACTTCATGTGCACATTTTGATGGCAGTAAAATATGAAAAAATATTAACGTTTGTTTTTTAAAGGGCATTGGTGGGCATAGGTTGGTGGGTTCATGAAATATTTGTTTATGTCTCAGGACGAATACCATAAACAATGTTTCAATGATGGTAACGTGAATATCGAAGAGAGGCTTGTGTTATAGTCCACTTGTTTTAATACATCATATTCATCCTGAACATAAGATCTCTTTCATACATCAATCTTCCAAGTCTGCTGTTCTATCCAATTGTATAATATCTATCAGAGCGACAACTTGTTGAATAGGTGACAACACCACAACTAGCTTGAATGCCGTCTGAATCACAACTAACTTGTCTTTGGTTTCTTTGTTGATAGGAAGCCCTTGCATAATCTCCAACTCTTCATTCTTCGTTCATTCAATATATCATGTGCACCTTACTACAATCTATAAACTAACATAGAATAACTAATCTCTTACATTTAAAGTTTTGGTTTTTGAGGTATTCTTTTTTTTATGAATTGTAAGACTATTGGAGGGACTATACTATACATTTTTAAACTTCCTTGGTTAGTTGTACTATAATTACCAAATGAAAATAATCTTATTCTTTTGAAAGCCCAGTAATCTTACACGAGTTTGTGAAAGCCATTGCCAACTTATTGGTGAGCAAAAACAGCTAATGAAATGCTTCAAACCACTTGAAATAAACCCCATTGTTTTTGTTCACAAACAATCAGTAACCATCATTTTTTTTTTTTTTCAAAAAATATATAAAAAAAGCTCTTTAATACGTTTAGCGAAACATCATAGAGGAGCAAGTAATGAGTTTCTTGTGAAATGTGCCTCTGAGCTTACGTTGTGTGTCGGTAGAGCAACACAATAAGAATTTGTATTATTTTTTTTAATGCACATTGGTCAATGATTTTGAGCTTGGGCCGGGGGGAGGGGGGGAGGGCATATTGTGTTCAAAAAACAAAAAGGCTAAACAAGTTCATCCTGTGGTGGTGGCTCCGAGGGTGGTGCATGGTAAGATGTCGAAAAGAGTATACAGTCACGGAGTTATGAGCGCGTCTGGCAAAATCTGCTCGGCTGACGCATCTCCTTGACTATATTACACACATATGAGGCAGACCCTGGAGACGCTAGTATGTTGTAGTGAGTAAGTTGACCTAAAATCATAAGTTTATCTTAAACCCTGCTCAGAGGGAAAGAAAAAGGGCAGCAGACTCTCGGACATTGTCTCACATATCCAACTAAATAGCATTTAAACAATTTTTATTTACATTTTTAACTTTACTTTCAAAAAACCTTTATAGCTTTTTTTTATAAGATTCAGAAAGAATTGTAGCCATGGGTATATATATATATATAAAAGAATCTATTGACAAAATAATTTTCTTTGATTCTCCATTCCCAGGTAGTTCTGTGCAAGTATCACAGTGTTTTCTTATCTCAGAGCGGACGAGTGTACACGTGTGGTCACGGACACGGCGGCCGGCTAGGCCACCAGGATCAAAAGACCATCCTGGTAGGTTTCCGGTTCTGTTTTTCACTTTCGTCCATTTTCCGACAAGACCATATCTTGACATTGGCGATTTACTTGCATAGTTTAAACAACAAATCGGCTATAGTAACTGATAATAAGTAATTGATATATAAGTAGAGCGAAAAAAAAGTTTTTTGTCCTGTTAGCACACTTTTTATATAAACTGTATTCTCAATATAGCTTGTCTTCTTATACGTTAGATGCTCCCTCTATTGACAAGTCTTAATAAGGCCTGACCTTTTCAAATGGAAGAGATCATGAACTTCCGGTGCTTTTAAAATTATTTTAGGCGTTTCCGTAAACAAAAAAAAAAGGCTTTTGCTGGTGTTTGACAATTGATTTCAACCTCGACGGCCAGTTCTGGTCTTTTAGAAATATACAAAGGCTACAAGATAAGTTATGAGGAATCCGTTTTTAACATCAAAAGTGAGAAGGAGATAATAAATACTCAAAGTGTTAGTCGCGTTAAGTTAAATTTAGCTTTGTTTATAAAATTAATTAGTCAAAAGTTGCATCCTTAATTATTAAAAAAACACAATGCGTAGATTCCTAAAAACAAAAAAACTAAAAATTCTTTTGCATCAAGCAATTAGTTTGGGATCATAAATAGGTGATTCTTCACGTCTGACAATTACAATCCATCGTTTTCTTTCCACAACATCTTTTGGAAATTAAATTAATCTAAACCCCCTACATCTTTTAGTACAAATGAAGAAATTGTACCGGAAAGGTTGTACACTTTGACCCTTTATGCATGCATAATGTTTAACACTTGTCAATTCAGAAGATTATTGCGTCCTATGCTTATCCAGTCTTATACAGGCATCCCATGTCAGTAAATCCACGTAAAAAGAATGGGAATGATTTGTCTAGAGAGAAAAAATATATATTTTATCCCCAGATGTAAATTTTTTTTGTTGTTGTTGCTTGAATAGATTTTTCATTTCGGACTGGTTATGTCCAGTTGATTTTAGGTTTACACTGAGACAAAATTTTGAGCTAAGACTATTTGAAGAGGTTCGTTTAGTGCAGTGTCTGTAAACTTCCAATTAGGTTCCACGCTTGCTGGAGAGTGTGCAAGAACACACATGTCTTGAGGTAGCTGCTGCCTGTGATCATACAGCTTTACGAATGGCAGGGTGAGTAATATGTTTTTGTTCCCGTTCTCTGAAATCTTGGTATTTTTTATATATTTTATTAATTGTTACAGTAAAAAAGTAAACACTTGCTTGAAGCAGTGTCATAGGCTGTGGCATGTGAGTGTATTGTATGGCTAGCATAATGCTCAGCCGTATTTAACTCATTCTCTCCGGAATTATATTCCCTATTCTGATAGAATTATCCTTTTTTTTTCATTGTTATTACTATTGCTAACTTCAAATCCTAATAACTCCTTTGGTTTTAATAAGACAGTATCATATTTGGTATTGAATTAAAGGAAATTAAAATCTCTTTACAGAGAATATAAAATCATGTGTAACTTATATTATAAAAAAAATATTTAAAAATGAAAATTTAAAAAGAACTACTCACCAAAATAGTACATTTCAAGGCTCACGAAAAAAATAATAATCCCAAAATGAATTAACCACATTGTGTTTCTAATATATATTAGAAGCAAATATTTCTTTCGAAAATATAAATAAAAAGCCTCTTTTTATAATTTACAAGCTACATTGCCAGGTGTTGCCCGGGTGAAAAAAAAACAGGACTGTTTGAGGTGCAGATAACAAATTTATAAACTACACTTAAAAGAAAGCTATAAATCTTATATTTAAATTATAATTTTTTTACTGAAGACTTTTAGGAAAGTAACTTAAAATAAATAACGTAATCGGGTTAAAAAAAAAAGGCAAATATTTTTATTTAACAAAATCTAAATTGCCTGTAGATTTACAATGTCTTTTGTTTTAAAAAGTTTGAAAAATTAAAAAAAGTATAGTCTAACTGGAGAATTGAACCCTGGTCGCTCGTATAGCAGTCCACTGCGTTTACCACTGAGCTATCGAAGACACATGTCCGATGTGAAAAATTATTAGGCCTAGATAGGTCAGTGATATCACGTGATTTCAAATTGACCAATGGTGATCCGCGGGGGGCTTAACACGGTCTTTTTATATATATAGATGATTACAACCCACCTCACACATTTAAAAAATCAAAACAAATGCATTTTTTTCAATGAAAACATAATGTGAACACATAAATCTGGACGTTGTTCAAAGGGAATCATTCTAGGTTTATTTAAAAGTAAAATAAAAAGAACAGCGTAAAAAATATATAAAAAATAAACACACTTTTTTTTAGCAAATCAACGCTGGTATCGAAGGGATCGTCAATGCACAGAAAAAGAGTTAAAAAGCACTGCTGTAAATGCTTCATTATGTTTACATTGTTTTTTGTTGGATACGAACGCTCTGAATGAATTTCACTGTGACATGCTGTCAGATTTTGCAATAAATTTGTGATTAGAAATTGAAAGTTATAAGACTGTTACACTGGGATGTGTTTCGATATATTTTCAGTGGACTGGTGTACTCCTTTGGTTTGAATGCCCATCATCAACTGGGACTCACACCAACAGTAGAGAGCAGCCCTATCCCCAAGTTGGTATGTCAATGTTAGAGTTGGTATGTCAATATCAGAGTTGGTATGTCAATATTACGGCTTTTGTTGGTGTAGTGCGATGGACAACATTTACAATTTAGACAAGGCCACTTGTAGTAGACTACTATTTTTGTGGCCAACTGTTTCTCACTGCATTATGTAAAAGTACCAGTTGGACCAAATTGATCCACAGATCCGGTGAAGCAGCGTTCACCAGTTTTTGTGGTTACGGCATACTAGGTGATTGTGTGGCCAACACTATGCACAGCCACCTTTACTTTACCCCAACTAAGGTTAGGTACCCATCAGAGCTGGGGACACCCTCCAGACCAGAGATCAAATCTCAGTCTTCACCAGGATTCAAACCCAGGATCTACTGGATTCCAGACGAACGTGCTGCCTCTCGACCACCAAGTCCCTAATAAACAAAATGTTGGTCTCTAAAAGAAACAAATTCTTGTTTAAAGAGACTTATCTGGTCTGTATTCTATGTTCTATATTCTGTGTGTTTGCAGATGAATTTGAAACCATTGAAGGGCAAAAGTATTAGTGGTGTATGTGTTGGCAGGTTCCACACTGTGATTTGGACCCCTGATAGTGTTTTCACCGTGGGGCTGAATGCTGGACAGTTGGGTAAGTGTTGGACAATAGGGTTTTTTTTTACTGTGGGGGTTGATTGATAGACAGGTAAGTGCAATAGACCAGACCAGGGATTTTTCTATGGGCTTGAACCCTGGACAGCTAGGTATGGTATGAGCTTTGTCTGCAAAAATTAAGTAATTTCTATCAGGCGATGCATTTAAAGTAAAGTATCCCGTCTGACCAAATTGATCCATAGGGCCTGTGAGGCAGCTCTCACCAGTTTCTGTGACCAAGGCATACTTGGGGGGGGGGGGGGGGGGGGGAGAGTGTGGCCAGCACAATGCCCAGCCGCCTCTACTTTCCCCCAAACTAAAGCTAGTTAGAGCTGGGTAAACTCAGGACTTCTCCAGCCCCGAGAACAAATTCTAGCCTTCACCAGGATTCAAACTTTGGACCTTTAGAATTGGCGCCACCTTGCCCCTTTCATGCAGACAAAGCTATGCAATAAATTTTTTTTCTAGTTTGAACAGGAATTTTGTGAACATAAAAAAAAAAAAAAAAGAAACAAGTTTTTCCACAAAAGGATGTAATCTGTGTCTCTTGTGTTTCAGGCCACCAGCGGGGTGACAGGACTCAAAGCGTGCTGCGTGAGGTGTCCTACATGCGGCACACAGACATCGGACTTGCCAGGGTGGCCTGCTCAGATGCTGCCACTGTGTGTCTGACTACAAAAGGAGATGTGTACATCCTGCACGAGTATCTCTGTAAAAAAATTGCATCCAAGTGAGATTTCTCTTTTTCTTATTATTCCGATTTGCGTTTTTGTTTTTTTGGGGGGTTGCCAAATATTATGTTTGAGGAGAGACCTTCCCTCCCACTTTCATCGTGCCTCGTCATTTCGGGTATTCTGGCCTCAGAACTCAGTTGATCTCCAATGATGGTATGACCTTTTGTATTCAATGTCAGCGGTTGGCAGCCTTATGATAATAGCACGTGCCAATTTGGATTCATGAATCATTCAGCAAAGCCAACAGCCTAAAATTTATCCTCCCTTTTTCTTTTAGAAGAGACTTGAATTGCATATTTCGGGGGGTCTGCCACGTGCCATTGAATTGCGGATGCCAAGTTTGGCAATCCCTATGTCACTATTTAAATCGTGGGTGTGTTTTTTTATTTTGGCTGGCTGCTCACCCAGTGCATAATCTTTCTTTATTTCGACTTTGGGCCAGACAAATTGCTGGGTAAGCATTGCTCTAAGACAGACGCCAACTGGAAAATAAAAAGGAAAGGGAAGACCACCGGGCACTATGGGAAGAACCAAGGAAGAAGAAATGAAGGCCATGAACATAAAACTTGGCATAAAATCCTGTTGGCTCGCCCCAGGATATTGAGACGGTGGCGCTGATTTTTTGCAGCTTTATGCTCTACAGGCAGCGACAAAAGTCATAAAGATAGATTTGATTGATACTGAACTCACTGGCCATACATTTTGTCTGTCTATTTGGCTGTCTGTCCATCTTTAACTTATTCACTTGTCCACACTTCCATCTGTACAGATGTCTGTCAGTTTGTTTATCTTTCTGCTTGGCATTCACTACTATCTGAATATGTAACATTTCCCCACTTACTGGCTGTACCACCTAATTGGGATGTCTTGTTTTTTCTAATAGACATCGTTTTTAAATTTCGGAGCTCAGAAAAACACATTTATAATGATAAAATGTTATATAATATTTAAAAAACCAGTAGTATTTTGCTGAGCTGCAGCGAACTCAACTGGCATACCGTGGGTCCTTGATTCAAATCAGATAAAGGCTAGGACTTGTTCCTTGGGTCTGGAAAATGTCCCAGAGTCTACCCAACTTTGATTAGTACCTGATGTTAGTTAGGGATAAGTAAAAGCAGCTGGACATGGTGCTGGCAACATAATCTCCTCTTATGCCATGGGTTCTTGATTCAAATCAGATAAAGTATAAGATTTGTTTCTGGAGAATGTTGCTGAGTCCAGCCAGCTCTGATTAGTACCTGATGTTAGTTGAAGATAAGTAAAAGCAGCTGGACATTGTGTTGGCAACATAATCTCCTCGTATGCCAGGCCAAGGAAACTTGTGAACGCTGAATCACAGGTCCTACAGACCAATTGCTCTGACATGAGCTTTTATCAAAACAGTTAAAAAATTGGCTGTAGAACTTTATGTAGTACTTAGAATGTAAGTAAAGGACCCTTTGAACCAAACTGATCATAAGGCTGGTAAAGCAGCATTCACCAGTTTCTGTGGCCACGGCATACTAGGGGATGTGTGGCCAGCACAATGCCCAGTTGCCTTTACTTTACTCCAACTAATGCCAGGTATCCATCAGAGCTGGGTAGACTCAAGGACACCCTCAAGTCTTGGAAAAAAATCCTAGCCTCCACTAGTATTCGAACCCAGAACCTTCAGATCGCCAGTCGTGCCCATAGACTGTAGCAAGCTAGAATTCTTTGTACAAATACATTAATTTTTTTTCCTGTTTACTTTAAGCTAATCAATGTTTTTCCCTCTTATTGAATTGAACTCAGGTGGCAAGACATTGAGCAAGTTCTTGTGACAGGTGGCAACCTGGATGATGCTGTTGTCATGGACATGCTTAAAGAGACCCAAGTAGAGACCCAGGGCCAGGAGCTGAGAGTCCTGATGAAGAATGAATCTGGGCAGGTTGTTAAGTTTGACACTTCTGTCAATTTTTATCCTGTGCTTTCTTCCTGGACGTACAGATGATATTTGCGCCGACTGAAAGAAATGACAAATTTAGGACTAACTAGACATTGTGAACATATGACACTTAAGTGTGTTGCACAATTTTTTTGTTCTCTCAGCAGTATGAAATGCTTTTTGAAAGATTAATGATTTTTGGGATGTCTGCCAGCCACACAATCCTTTGGGGTGCCATTACAGTCAGCCCCCATTTACCCAACCTTTGAACTGTAATGAAAATAATCTTTAATGTCTGTAAATGAAACGCTAGTGCCTTTTTTTAAGTACGAAATCAAAAGAGTGAAGCCCTTGTGAAGTTTTCTTAACCAGAAAGGCTGTTTTGACAGAGCCTTAGCTTCAACACCTTCAGGAGCCGGCTGAAGACTCACCTATTTCAGTAGTGTACTGTACATATGTACAATTTCATCTGTTTTTCACTGTTTGTACTCTGTAACTGTTGTCAGCACATAGAAATGTCCTCAGCAGGATATGCGCTATATAAGCATCATTATTATTATTTTATGAGTGAGCTCGTCCAAAACTAGGTTTCAAGTTTTTGAATTACATGAAGTCCTAACCGATTTGTCCTCAGATATTTTTGTGGAGAAACAGCAGCCCCAGCCTGAAACGGTGCCGCTTCGGGGTGAAGCGCCAGCTGTGGATTTCAGAGGTGGCCATGACGTCAACCACCCTACTGCTGGCCACTGAGCGAGGTGAAGCCTTCACAGGCAGCATACCAGCCAAACGGCCGTCTTCCGGCATCAAAGATTCAGACTTGAAGTACTCAAAAGATCACATTAAAGGTCAGTCAGACTGCTCAACATTTTAATGTTTCCCCTCTAAGTTTGTGGATTGACGAATGCTTGTTTTGATCTATTTTTATTTTACCCGAGACATAAGATTCTTTTGGTATGTCGAAAATTCTTTCCGAGTATCTGGAGTGAAATGGTATGAGTAAAAAATAATAATCTGAAAGTCTGTTAACCTCATAGTTACCATGGATGCCACATCAACATTTTAAAAAATCATTAAAATGATTTTTAAGTGGTCAGGTTTAATCACTGTAATCATAATTGACTGATCATAAAATATTGACGGATGTTTATGAAGATCTAGATTGGCTGTTATGTAATTCCTCAAACGACTAGCCACTAAAATCAAATCCCCTTTTGTATTATTGATCCAGATGAATATTTTTTAATGACCCTCCAGTTTATAACCTTAACATAAATATTTTTTAAAATGTTAAATTTGACGAATTAAGCAAAATAGTTAATATAATAAAAAATTACTTTTGGAGGATGTTTCCAATCTATGTATATAACTTTTGTCCCGTTAAAAGGCCTAGGAGTCTATAGAGGACAAATATATATATATATATTTACCAACATATAATGAAAATTTGCAGTAATTACATTGATTCTTGTCATTTTTGTTTCTATTTTTTTGCGTTCTTGTTCAAAGATACTCATTTTTATGTGTGATTGTATTTGTAGACTGCGGGGACGGGTTCAACCAACCCAGGCTTCTAGATCTACTCCTGAAGGATGAAATGGAAGAGATCCCTGTGAAGAGGATCCCCTATGTTCACAGAGCTGTCTTCGTGGCCATGGACAAGGAAAGCTGGGACTTTGCAGTCGTCCAGGCCTTGCCTAATGGATGGTAAGATCCCTGAACCTTTCAGTGTAGTTTCTTTCATTTTATAATATTATGTTGTTGCTAGTGTTAAGCTGAAACTAAACAAAAGCTCTTTTTTAGTAGTTTTCTTGTATGCTTTGATCAGTCATCGGTATTAAGGGTGACTGGGAATCGCCTTAGCCACACATTCCCCTTGTGTAAATAAACTGGTAAAAAAGCTGCTTCAACACCCCAATAGACCAACATGGTTTTGAAAGGGACACTGTACATTGTATTATAGCAACAACAACAGCAACAACAAACAACAACATAGCATGCTTCTCAATGAGGTCTTAGAAGTCTGGAGGTTGTCCCTGAGTCTACCTATCTCTGATGGGTACCTGACAATAGTTGAGGATAAATATGACGGCTAGGCATTTTGCTGGCCACAAATCCCTGTGTATGCAGTGGCCTCAGAAATTCACTTGCCCAACAGATCAAATTGGTCTGAAAAGGACCAGTTATTACAGTTATCAAAATGGACTTTGTTTCCTTGTAGATATAGGGACTAAGTCTTTTGTGTTGTCTACTTGCTCATGCAGAGGAGAGAATATTGTCTAGAAATTATTTCTATATTTGTATGTTGGCTTTGTTAATAAGTATTTTTATTTTTTTATATCTCCCTAGTAAATGTGAAACTGTTTCCAATCTTCCATAGGATAAGTTGTTTTATCCTATTATTGGTATTTCACTGTTGATATTTTTTTTTTGTTACTCACACATTGATATATATATATATTTTGTTATCAGCTTGACTGAGTTTCCAATGGTGACATCCTCAGAGATTAACGAACAGTTTCGGCGTTTATACGATGAAGCAGACCTAGAGGACAACATCCACGATGCTGTCATTCAGGTTTGGACTCCATGCAACTTTTTTTTTTTACTTTGAGCGTTGCGTGTGATTTGACATCACCTATGAAATAATCTTCCATGCATAATGAAAGGGTCATATAAGTATAACATGTATTAATAGATTCTATATGGTATTTGAGATTGTCTTGCTAGTGCATGTAGAGTTGTCTATTTTCATTTGGTTTCGGCACAGAGTATTTGTGTTATTTGGAGAGATTTTTAATATGATGTAATACACATACATGCCTTCTTGTAGTCTCTACGAGTTTCTAGTAGGCCATTTCTTTTGCATTGGTTAAGCTTCAGGAAAATCCATTTCTAGTTCTTTCTGCACACAAATCTATGTAAAGCCCGCAAATGTTTTGTTGTGGGTGTTGTTGATTTCTGCTTAGCTACCAGTGAAGTTGTTAATATTGTGCACAAGTTCAAGCATTAAATTCTTCTTTGAACAGACATCGAGTGGCTTGAGTTATTAATGCAGGGAAAAAGATTATTGACGGACAACGGAATACCCGTTGAGTCCTAGCAAAAGCCAATACTGATCTCTTTGTGTCATCTTTTGACAGGTGGGCAACAGATCCTGGCCGGTGCACAGGTACATCATCTCTCTCCGGTCTGACTATTTCCGCAGTGCGGTGACCGCCAGCCCGGGCACAAAAGGGGAGCCGCTGGTGCTGAGGGTGGACAACGTCAGCTCTGAGATTATGGAGCAGCTCATCTTGTTCATCTACACGGACTCGTGTGACTATTTGCAGGTCAGTCCATGGTTTGACAGTTTACTGGTCAGTCCACAATTTGACAGCTTACTGGTCAGTCCACAGTTTGACAGTTTACTGGTCAGTCCACAATTTGACAGCTTACTGGTCAGTCCACAATTTGACAGCTTACTGGTCAGTCCACAGTTTGACAGTTTACTGGTCAGTTCACAGTTTGACAGTTTACTGGTCAGTCCACAGTTTGACAGTTTACTGGTCAGTCCACAGTTTGACAGTTTACTGGTCAGTCCACAGTTTGACAGTCTGCTGGTGAGTCTATGGTGTGAATATTTACTGGTCAGTCGAGAGGGACGAGACTTCTTAATTTTCCAATTATAGCATGAGCGTCTAGTTTACTTTCAATCTTTTTTTCATAATTTTTGCTAGGAAGTAATGTTTGATCATGCTGTTATTTTCTCATGAAATCAGCTAGGTCATAAGTTTGTTCAGGCACCTGCCATCAGGAACAACACTTTTGATGGTACAAAGCACTCAGATAATCTGAAGAATGCTGCTGAAGATGTCACCAGGGGCCTCTCTGCCTACCAGGTCCACCAGAAGTCCAGCAGCAAGGCCAACAAGCTCAACAAGGCCACACTGAATGATGAGTGCCAGCAATCCCAGAACCCAGTCAAGCTGTTGCAAGAAGCTGCTAGAAGATTTGGTGTGAAAAGCTTGTCCCAGAGGTAGGTCTAATATATCGTTGCTCTAATAAGGTACTGTATTTGACATGTCAATCAACAGTAAGCTAGGTTTCTTTTTATAGACTAATATGGTCAATATCAGTGATGAAATTCAATCCTAATTAGATGTATTTAGTATGATTGATTTATATTTTGCAGATATTTTTGTGGCCTGTGATTGGTCATGAACATTTTTAAAAAAAATATAATTACTACATCATGTTTCTAAAATGTGAAGCATCTCCATAAAATGGTAAATCGTAATAAGATATTTAGTTTTAGGTGTTTTGTGGAAACTTATTCATTCATCCTTTGATTGGTGGAAAAAAACATCTAAAATCGAGTAATCAAAGGAAAATGTATGGAGCATTAGGCCTACCATTGGTAAGGTAGCGGCAGTGATAGAAAACAAAATTGAAAAAGTATCAACTTTCATTGCTTTCACCTTGCAACAGATGGGTGAAAATATTTACAAGATCAGTACAATATCAACAAATTGCAATGAAATTTTGGAAGTACATTCACAGTGAGAAAATTTAAATAAGCTGTCCAGGTTCTAAATGAATAAAATAAAATTTAACTGACATTTCAATAATCAGTTGAAGAAATTTTCCCATTTTTTTTTTTAAATCTCTGCATAAAAAAAAAACATTTTTCACATAATTTCTACAAAAAGCTATGTTTGCGGACCTCCACAAACATCAGTTACAATATTAAAATGTTTAGAAAAAAAGAAATGAAAATCTTTAAAATTACCTTGTATTTCTTTTTTACGTTATTTTGATTTTAATAAGAAATGGGCTCTGACTACTTCTATACCGATTCATGGGTTGAATGGTTGCTCATTAGGATGATTCATGACTATTTATCCAGCAGTAATTTCTAAGTCATCAATGTGTCCACTAGTGGACTCGGCCATCAATTTCACTTGTTCTGTCCTTCTCACAGACTAGATGCGGTGAAATGTAACAGTGGCGTCATCATCTCTCAGGCTAAAAATCTGGCCAGACCAAAAGTAATATTTGACAGAACACAGCTGTAAGTGGAAACATTACAATGTCTTACAACATTTTTTAAAAAACTTACTTGTTGGTCATTGTACTGCATTTTTTAAACTATCTCAGGCTTAGTCAATATAAAACTTTTTGGGGATATTTTGAAGGGTCTGAAGGGTCTAGCCATCTCTAACATTATCTAGAGAAAGTAAAGGGGCTGCAGGGCATTGTGCTGGCCACACAATCCCTAGTGCACCATGGCCACAGAAACTGGTGAACGCTAGGTAGACTCAGGGACATCCTACAGTCCTGGGAACAAATCCTAGCCTCCACCAAGATCTGAACCCAGAACCTTCGGTAATCTACGCAGCATGTTCGGCACAGTGCCCCTTATATTGCTGTAAAGTTCTTTATTATCTGTGTATAACGACTCTGACTAAAAAAGTTATTTATCAGTGAAATAGCTCACATAGTTAGTTGTATAAGTTTTCCTGATTGATTGAGATACAATTTTTAAAATTGTGTACAAACTGTGCTACAGACGTGAACTGTACGACGTGAACATAAGCAGCAGTGATGGGGAGGAGATTCAGTGTCACAAGTGTGTCCTAGTGGCCAGGCTGGAGTACTTCTACAGCATGCTGTCCACTGGCTGGGTGGAGACCTTCAACACCACCACCCTGAGTCTGCCCATACCTGGGCAGGTGCTGACTATTCTCATCGATTACCTGTACTGCGATGACGCCCCTCGTTTGAAAGGTAATGTAACTGGTACTTACGGTGTCGAGGAGATTTCAGAGAGCAAAATAAAAACATCATTTAAAACATTAATAAAGATGCAAGACTAGACTCAGACCATGGATGAGCGCAGGATGCAATAATCTTCTTAATAGAAGGAGCGTCTGTAATATATAAGAAGATATGATAAAAACAAAACTCTTTTTGGCAGATTAGTGAAACATTGACGAGGTATTGCAACATTCGGTCATTTTACTTGTTACCTGTTCTCACAGAATGAATCATTAATGTCTGGTGCATAGTTTTTAGAGTGGTGCCCGGGGATGGGTGAGAGGATAGGGGCGTGATCTGCCCAGGAGGGGTGGGGGTAAATTGGTGATGAAGATGAAGGTCGGCAAGCACCACTACTGCTTATGATTTTATTTATTATTTTTGTTATTATATGGAATTATATATTTTATAGAATTTAAAAATTAAAATGTAATTCTAGCTCATTGAAAAATATAAGAAAAATAAAGGACCAATTACTTATAAAAATTTTTAGATGTAGGATAAATACAAAGCTTTCATTCATTGAATAATGTCGTGAACACTTCATTTTATGTCTTTTATGATTGTAACTAGTGGGCCATTAAATGTTTTTTTTTTTTTACAGATTGTGTTGATGAAGAACTATTATGTAGTGTGTTGATTATGTCTGACCAGCTGCTGGCCTCCAGGTTGAAAGAGATGTGTGAAGTGGCCTTGGCTAACACAAGTAACTAAATTTATTGCTCTCATTCTATTTTGTTCAAATCTTTTATACAAAAGTTGTTGGTGGTTTTTTTCTTTTTTTTTGTAGAATAAAGAAAGAGCAACTATTCCTTGAAGACCTTTTTGATGGGCTTATGAAGAAGAGTTTAACAGTTTCCATGTCCTTGGCCCATATGGGGGTTGTTTGACCAGAGCAATGCCTCTTTGGGCTTATGAAGAAGAGTTTAACAGTTTCCATGTCCTTGGCCCAAATGGGGGATGTTTGACCAGAGCAATGCCTCTTTGGGCTTATGAAGAAGAGTTTAACAGTTTCCATGTCCTTGGCCCATATGGAGGTTGTTAAACCAGAGCAATGCCTCTTTGGGCTTATGAAGAAGAGTTTAACAGTTTCCATGTCCTTGGCCCATATGGGGGTTGTTTGACCAGAGCAATGCCTCTTTGGGCTTATGAAGAAGAGTTTAAGAGTTTCCATGTCCTTGGCCCATATGGGGGTTGTTTGACCAGAGCAATGTCTCTTTGGGCTTATGAAGAAGAGTTTAACAGTTTCCATGTCCTTGGCCCAAATGGGGGATGTTTGACCAGAGCAATGCCTCTTTGGGCTTATGAAGAAGAGTTTAACAGTTTCCATGTCCTTGGCCCATATGGAGGTTGTTAAACCAGAGCAATGCCTCTTTGGGCTTATGAAGAAGAGTTTAACAGTTTCCATGTCCTTGGCCCATATGGGGGTTGTTTGACCAGAGCAATGCCTCTTTGCCTTTACTTTCCCCCAGACAGATGCTTGGCACCCATTTAATCTAGGTAGTTCCAAATGGCATCCCAACAGGCTGTTTGCCACAACCTAGCCACATCCTACAATTGATGGAAATCATAATTATTTTTTTTTACCTGTGAAAGGTGGTCAGAATAAATAATTATATGGTCTATTTGGACACAAAGGCTTGTAGAACGTTTTGGGAAAGGGACATAGCTAATGTGGATGTAGTTACAGTAACAAAATAATGAATAGCTGACATTTTTCGTGTGTGACTAAAATTCTGTTCTGTAAGTTAGTTTCAGACTTAGGAAATTCAGTAGCTGACAGAGTGGGTTCTTCCAAAATCCTGTTTCCCCATCCTGGTTAATACAAAAGATTTTCCTTCATACTTAACTCTGTGTCCATCAAACCTCAAACACTATTACTTATAAGTTTTACAGACGTTCCTTCTAGATAGAAGATTATTAGGTCCACTAGGCCCAAAACTCCTGCAGGGAGGTAGGGCTAGAATCTGACGGGCGGGTGAACTAGCCACAGGACCCCAGACAGTCTCACAAACACACACACACTTTTATTGAAAATCACATTCCTCACCCCCCCCTCCCCACTACTTTCTCAAAGAGGTGCAGACATTTGACTGTTAATGAAATAGCTGTGCACATGTCTTTATGTGTTTCTTTCAGTTACATTCAAGAATGTTGGTGAACTCGTAGAATTCTCTACTGTGTACAATGCTAAACAGTTGAGAGTTGCCTGCCAGCAGTTCATTTGTCTCAATCTCCCTGCTGTCCTGGAGGGGAAGTAAGTGTCTTGTTGTTTTATCATAACATTGTGATAACTATGCTATGCCATCACAGGCCCCCACACAGACAGTAAAGCCCTGCTGTTTTCTGCGAGATGGGACATGGTGGTTAGCAGCAGTTCACCTGGCTGACCTACCAAAGGTCCTGAGTTCAAATCCTGGTGAAGGCTAGGATTTGTTCCAGGGTCTGGAGGGTGTCCCTGAGTCTACCCAGTTCTGATGGGTACCTGGCATTACTTGGTGTAAACTTAAGGCAACTGGGCATTGTGCTGGCCACACAATCCCCTAGTATGCCATGGCCACAGAAACTGATGATTGCTGCTTCACCGGCCCTATGATCAATATTATCCGGTGGGAACTTTACCTTTTTTTTTTACTTTATTTCTTTGCGAGAGGTTTTGTGTATCCAACAAAGTAAATTCAGGCGCTTCATTAGTCAAATCTTATATTTGCTTTATTTATTATGTATTATGTTAACATTTAAATTCTAAAATATAAACTTTGTGTTTTTAGATTTTTATTAAAAAAAATATATTAACAACTAAGAGTACATAGTCAAAAAAATATTTTTAGACTTATATGTTTTTTTGGGTTTCTTTTATCCCCAGGTTCCTTGATGTCCTTAGTGAAGACACAATGGAAGCTCTGACTGTTTACTATAGATCAATCGTAAGTGAACACACATACACAGGCATGCAGAATCTTTCAGCCGGATGTATTTCCTAGGCTGGAATCAATAAGCTGTACAAGCCGATTCTGATGGAATTGTTTCCCATTTCTCACTCGTATCTATATACAGTCAAATACAATAGAATACTTGACATAATGAACCGTACTTTTGATTCTGTTTAGATGTCAGATGTGACACTTAGTGGGCATGTTACTGTTACTGCGCCCACTGACCTCTGAATGTTAGTGTGACGATACACTCACACTAATCTTAAAAGTGACAAATGTTACTACTTACATAGACCTTAAAAGTGAGAATATCTGATATACGGCTTGCACTGAGCACTAGAAGCTTAGAGTGATATGATTATTATGATTGTTATTTTATTTGCGAATTAAGGGTTTTGTAATGTTTCTGTATTCTTTTTCCTCTAAAGGTTAAGAAACTCGTGAGCGCTGCTTTACCTGCCATATAGATTTAATTAATCTAAAAGTTAAGAAACTCGTGAGCGCTGCTTTACCTGCCATATAGATTTAATTAATCTAAAAGTTAAGAAACTCGTGAGTGGTGCTTTACCTGCCATATAGATTTAATTAATCTAAAAGTTAAGAAACTCGTGAGTGGTGCTTTACCTGCCATATAGATTTAATTAATCTAAAAGTTAAGAAACTTGTGAGTGGTGCTTTACCTGCCATATAGATTTAATTAATCTAAAAGTTAAGAAACTCGTGAGCTCTGCTTTACCTGCCATATAGATTTAATTAATCTAAAAGTTAAGAAACTCGTGAGCTCTGCTTTACCTGCCATATAGATTTAATTAATCTAAAAGTTAAGAAACTCGTGAGCTCTGCTTTACCTGCCATATAGATTTAATTAATCTAAAAGTTAAGAAACTCGTGAGCTCTGCTTTACCTGCCATATAGATTTAATTAATCTAAAAGTTAAGAAACTCGTGAGCTCTGCTTTACCTGCCATATAGATTTAATTAATCTAAAAGGTAAGAAACTCGTGAGCTCTGCTTTACCTGCCATATAGATTTAATTAATCTAAAAGTTAAGAAACTCGTGAGCTCTGCTTTACCTGCCATATAGATTTAATTAATCTAAAAGTTAAGAAACTCGTGAGCTCTGCTTTACCTGCCATATAGATTTAATTAATCTAAAAGTTTAGAAACTCGTGAGCTCTGTTTTACCTGCCATATAGATTTAATTAATCTAAAAGTTAAGAAACTCGTGAGCTCTGCTTTACCTGCCATATAGATTTAATTAATCTAATAGTTTAGAAACTCGTGAGCTCTGCTTTACCTGCCATATAGATTTAATTAATCTAAAAGTTAAGAAACTCGTGAGCTCTGCTTTACCTGCCATATAGATTTAATTAATCTAAAAGTTAAGAAACTCGTGAGCTCTGCTTTACCTGCCATATAGATTTAATTAATCTAAAAGTTAAGAAACTCGTGAGCTCTGCTTTACCTGCCATATAGATTGAATTAATCTAAAAGTTAAGAAACTCGTGAGCGCTGCTTTACCTGCCATATAGATTGAATTAATCTAAAAGTTAAGAAACTCGTGAGCTCTGCTTTATCTGCCATATAGATTGAATTAATCTAAAAGTTAAGAAACTCGTGAGCGCTGCTTTACCTGCCATATAGATTGAATTAATCTGAAAGAGTCAGTAGCTTACAAATAGTAAAGTGCGCAAGTTTTCTGAAATTGTCTTTTCTTTGCTGCCAGATTCCAAACATGGCTTACAGAGTGCTGACGCCGGACACCGGAGGGCCTTACCAAGACTACATCGATGAGGTCCTGGCGGAGTTTGAGGCAGTGGAGCGGGGCAACGGCCCCAGTGAATTGACCAGCTCCGCCAAAAAGGCCACGCAGCCGAAGAAGGCCAAGACCAAAGTAAAAAAGAGTGCTGAGGATAAAGGCAAGCTGCAAGCCAGCAGGGAGTCCACCTCCCCGAGAAGCCCTGCCACCAAGGCAGTTGCGGTTTCTAGTCCAGCAGATGATGTCAAGGCAGTGGTTGAGGAACTTGACAAACAAACTCTGGAAGATGATAAAGTAAGTGACAGACTGGAAAGATTTTTTTTAAATAGATGTCTAAGACAAATATAAAATACTTTATTAAATAAAGGCACAGACATCTATTCAGTTTTTAGTTTATTTTACTTTATCTGGTATATGTTGACTTCTCAATAGAAGCATTTTGTTAGCCAATGAAAGTTTCTGTGGGTGCTATTGAGAGATTTAGAGATTAAGTGTACAGCAGATTATGCAGAGCTTGTGGCTTCCTGTTGTACTTTCATTACTGAGCTCTTCAACTGATGTCAATTTCAATGTGCATAAATTAATCTTGCCAGATTTAAGATTTGATAAATAAATGTCAACGTGAACCTATGTTATACTCTTGTTTCCTTTGACATAACTCAGTAATAAATTAATCTATATCATGGACAATCAGGCATATACAACATTATTCAAGCTTTAATTTAGTCTGTATTTTCTGTATTTAGTATACGTGAGCCACTAGAGAGATTGCAAGTCATTTAAAGCTTTGATCTCACTACCATTCTTCCTCAAAATGTCCCTTCTTTTAAATTTTACCTATCCACTGGGAAGTCTATTTACTAATCTTATCTTATATATTACAGACGCTCCTTCTATAAAGAAGATTATTGAAACCTACGTTCATACATGGTTTGAGTCTTAGTCTTGCATTTCTATTAATGTTTTAAATGATGTTAACTTACTGGTTTTCCTCGTTTGTTCAGACAACCCATTCCATGCCTGAATGCTATTCTGCAAGAAAGAGTCCTTATAAGCATTTGTTCTCGCATAAGGGATAAGGAAAGTTTTTTGTCCTAATCATTATTGTCTCTGTCTTTTTTTTTCTTTTTATTGGTTTTAGAATGATCTTTGTACATTTCTTTCCTGCACAATGGCACAAACCCGAACCAAACCCCTGTAGGGCACCAAGTTCACAAAAACATTAATTTGGTGCCAGTGGTGCATCCGTTTAGCTTAAAGACCTCCTCTCTTTGGGCTAGTGGCTGTGTGTCTTACATACCAATACATCTGCCACTGTGGTCTGTTCCAAGAGTGCACTGAGCATGCTAAATTTGATAGCATGGATACAAGCGCTCTATAAATATAACCCTTATTATTATTTTCCTGGGAGTATTTGGCAAGCACAGTTCAGCCCCCAACTTTCATTTTTGTCTCACCCTACATGACAGTATGTTATATTAAGTTACATTGCAATGTTGCAATAGTTTACTTTAAACCAGACTAGCAAAGTTTGACTTGTTTCCCATCAATCTGAACAGAAACTCCAGGCTGCTCTGGCTGCTCGGAACAAAGAGAAAATGAGGTGGAAGCCGTTGATTCTCCAGGAGGAAAAGCTGCCCCCAACCTTGTCCGCCCCCACTCAGCCTGAAGCAGTGCCGCATTGGAATGGTCATATGAAGACATTGTCCAAATCTCCCGGACAGTTGATAGGGTCAGTATTCAAGGCTCAGTCTCATTAGTTTATGTGTAATTAATTGTTTGTATCTTGCGTCTCTGCTATTTAAAGTCACATGTGTGGTAATTAGAAAACACTTCATTCCACCTTTTCTGGTTTGTCTTCAGTGACACTATAATAGTCTATAGTAGCCTCTTAGTGCTTCTTTCCTTATCTTTTTAGAAATTCTAAGATGCATATAACGATATATGTGATGTAACTTCAAGGAATGGTATGGAAGTAGAGAAAATTTAGATATTAGTAATAGGTTCTTCGTACATTTCATAGAAGCCAATTCATTTATCTAGTCTATAAATTGGTGGAGAAAAAAAACACATTTTAAAGTAATTTCTAAAAATGCTTTTAGTTTGAAAATTGCACAGATGTAAGTTAAGGCATTCAACATTAAAAATCTATCATAATCTCACAAATGACCTAAGACCTTTTTTTTTTCTTTGGTGAGAAATCAGTTTTGCAGACTTTTGTACCCTTTCACATTACACATATATATATATATATATATATATATATATATATATATATATATATATACAAGCAACATTCTTTTCCATAAACTATAATGACCACAAAATTAATTTTTTTACAATAACATGCTGTGGTGATTATATTTTGCCAATATGCAGAGTACATTTAAGCCCACACTCTCCACATGCAACTGGCCAATATTTATTTGTTCCTTTATAAAAATATAAAAGTTTTTCCAACTTTTGTATTTACACAGGTCAGGTTTTTTCTCTCACTAAGCAAAAGTTTAACTTTTTGTATTTTTCAGACTTCCAATTCTTCCAGAAAGCCCCAAGACCAAGCCCATGGTCAGTCCGGAATCCCCTCCTTTGGCCACCAGTCCAACCAGCTTGAGGGAGATCATGAGCCAGGAGTCGCAGGCCTTAGAAAAGTAAAGAACATGGTCTCATCTGTGATAGTTTCCATATAGATGATATATTTGTGATGGCTCATCCGTGATAGTTTCCATATAGATGATATATTTGTGATGGCTCATCCGTGATAGTTTCCATATAGATGATATATTTGTGATGGCTCATCCGTGACAGTTTCCATAGATAATATATTTGTGATGGCTCATCCGTGATAGTTTCCATATAGATGATATATTTGTGATGGCTCATCCGTGATAGTTTCCATATAGATGATATATTTGTGATGGCTCATCCGTGATAGTTTCCATATAGATGATATATTTGTGATGGCTCATCCGTGATAGTTTCCATATAGATGATATATTTGTGATGGTTCATCCGTGACAGTTTCCATAGATAATATATTTGTGATGGCTCATCCGTGATAGTTTCCATATAGATGATATATTTGTGATGGCTCATCCATGATAGTTTCCATATAGCTGATATGTTTGTGATGGCTGATCCATGATAGTTTCCATATAGATGATATATTTGTGATGGCTCATCCGTGACAGTTTCCATAGATAATATATTTGTGATGGCTCATCCGTGATAGTTTCCATAGATAATATATTTGTGATGGCTCATCCGTGATAGTTTCCATATAGATGATATATTTGTGATGGCTCATCCGTGACAGTTTCCATAGATAATATATTTGTGATGGCTCATCCGTGATAGTTTCCATATAGATGATATATTTGTGATGGCTCATCCGTGATAGTTTCCATATAGATGATATATTTGTGATGGCTCATCCGTGATAGTTTCCATATAGATGATATATTTGTGATGGCTCATCCGTGATAGTTTCCATATAGATGATATATTTGTGATGGCTCATCCGTGACAGTTTCCATAGATAATATATTTGTGATGGCTCATCCGTGATAGTTTCCATATAGATGATATATTTGTGATGGCTCATCCATGATAGTTTCCATATAGCTGATATGTTTGTGATGGCTGATCCATGATAGTTTCCATATAGATGATATATTTGTGATGGCTCATCCGTGACAGTTTCCATAGATAATATATTTGTGATGGCTCATCCGTGATAGTTTCCATAGATAATATATTTGTGATGGCTCATCCGTGATAGTTTCCATATAGATGATATATTTGTGATGGCTCATCTGTGATAGTTTCCATATAGATGATATATTTGTGATGGCTCATCTGTGATAGTTTCCATATAGATGATATATTTGTGATGGCTCATCCGTGACAGTTTCCATAGATAATATATTTGTGATGGCTCATCCGTGATAGTTTCCATATAGATGATATATTTGTGATGGCTCATCCGTGATAGTTTCCATATAGATGATATATTTGTGATGGCTCATCCATGATAGTTTCCATATTGCTGATATGTTTGTGATGGCTGATCCATGATAGTTTCCATATAGATGATATATTTGTGATGGCTCATCCGTGACAGTTTCCATAGATAATATATTTGTGATGGCTCATCCGTGATAGTTTCCATATAGATGATATATTTGTGATGGCTCATCCGTGATAGTTTCCATATAGATGATATATTTGTGATGGCTCATCCATGATAGTTTCCATATAGCTGATATGTTTGTGATGGCTGATCCATGATAGTTTCCATATAGATGATATATTTGTGATGGCTCATCCGTGATAGTTTCCATATAGCTGATATGTTTGTGATGCCTCATCAGTGACAGTTTCCATAGATAATATATTTGTGATGGCTCATCCGTGATAGTTTCCATATAGATGATATATTTGTGATGGCTCATCCATGATAGTTTCCATATAGCTGATATGTTTGTGATGGCTCATCCGTGATAGTTTGCATATAGATGATATATTTGTGATGGCTCATCCGTGATAGTTTCCATATAGATGATATATTTGTGATGGCTCATCAGTGACAGTTTCCATAGATAATATATTTGTGATGGCTCATCCGTGATAGTTTCCATATAGATAATATATTTGTGATGTTTCAACATTGATAGTTTTCTTGAGATAAAACCCCATTAACAATATATTTGTAATAACTATTGCAGTGCCTACAATGTTCCTTTTTTTTTTTTTAACATCTAGGTCAAAGAGCAACTTTCCAAGCAGAATTTCCTGGAAGGATGTAAAGAAACAGCAAACCAAAGATCTGAAGCTGCAGAAACAAGGTCAACCTGATCTAAGCATTAAGTCTGGAGCTCCTCTTCCTTCTCCTAAGACAATCTCCAATCCTTGGTAAATTTTCAACTCTGTATATTTACTAAGTCAGAAACATCATGACATCAATCAAACTGACACGGTTTTGTCATGTGTTTTGCGGCATAATAACCTGTCAAAAAACAATCCACCGAGGCACTGTAGAAGGTGGACGTCAGAGATGCTGGTTTGACAACATAAAATATTGGACAGGGCTGCAGTTGAGTCTACTATTGACAACCGCTCATCGCGGATGACAGACAGACATGATTGAAAGACAGGCAAAGGTCGAGAAGGCTGACTGCTTGAGGTGTCCATTCGCTCCCCAAAAGATGACCACAACGGTCAAGGGATTGATGATGATGATGAAGTCAGTTTAGAAATTATTGAGTCCAGAGCCAACCTACATCCTTATACATTTTTATATTTTTTAAATCCTGATCAGACAATTTTGTCTGTACAGCTAGTTAGTGTTTGCCATACTATGTGGTCACACCATGCAAAAGAATAGTGTGACCAAGAGGAGATAGATTCTTCTTTCATTTTTATTCTTTCACCTGACATAAACAGGGGATTTGGTGGTCAGGCAGCAGTGAATTGGCATGTTCAAATCCTTGTAAATGTTTGGAATTTCGCAATTGGTGCACGCACAAAATATTGCGGAAGTAAAATGATTTGTTTGTTTTACTGGCCACACAGTTCACTTAAACGCAATGGCCACCAAACGTATACTAAAAATCACTTTAAAAAAATAAATAAAAGCAACAAAAGAAAAATATTACCCACACTAACTAATGTGTTCAAGAATTTGGCTCATGCTATAAATTTACACTTGTAATTTGGATTCACATTCTCAATGTTTCTGTATTCTGAATGAAGTAAAATGGCAAAATCTATCACCCCCCCCCCCCCCACATCTGTAAAGTTTATGCAGGCTTAGTTGATTTTTAATCCTAATGTTTCCTACACTTACTTTATGTTGTCTTTCGTGACACATATCTTTTTGACATAAAATGCTTTCATTTCTGATTATTTTTGTTAATGACAAGCCCATGATAGACAAAGAGCATTTTACTTGTTTGATTAGACACATTTTTCGGGGGGGTTGTTCTGTAATGCCAGTTAAAATATTTTCTGCTTCCTCAGGGCGCCTGTCAGCAGTGCCGCCAAGCCTTTGCGCGACCTGATGATTCAAGAGGAGAAAAAAGTTTCCTCTCCCGTGCCGATCCCAGCCGGGAAGAAAGAAGGGCATTTAAGTGAAAACAGCGGCAAGAGGCATTTCAGTGAAACTAGCAGCGTTGGCAGTCTGGGATCTTTGGGAATATCTCCAAGGTAACATCTGGAACTTAACGTTTGTTCAACTTGATTGATTTTTCGGTTCAGATGTATTTAAATAATGGGGCACAGAGGCCTACCTGCAGGGTGATGGACTGCGTACCAAAGTTCCTGGGTTCGAATTCTGATGAGGGGTAAGATTAATTCCTGGGGGTGGGGTGGGGTGTCCCTGGGTCTACCCAGCTCTGGTGGGTACCTGACTGATGGTGATGTATTCGTTTTCTGAGCCTTATGAGAGTAATCTCTGCTCACTCTCTGCTCACTCTCTGCTCACTCTCTGCTCACTCTCTGCTCACTCTCTGCTCACTCTCTGCTCACTCTCTGCTCACTCTCTGCTCACTCTCTGCTCACTCTCTGCTCACATTCTTAAAGAGAGGTGGGGTTTCAAGTCAGGTGGCTACCGCGGATGAGCGTAGGACGCAAAAATCTTCTTTATAGAAGGCGCGTCTGTAATAGGTAAGATAAGTAGTTAGGGATAAGTAGGTGGCTGGGCATTGTGAAGGCTGCTTCACGTGCACTACAGATCAACTTGGTCTGTAAGGGAAACTTATGTATTTATGTATTTAAAATGATTTTCACCTTGACCTTCTTCACCTATCCTATAACTCAAGAGCGAGTTGCTAGAACATCATTGTTGACTGTTGCACTATTGCTCACCAGTTGTCACAATCTTGTGCAACCTTTAATGAGTTCAAGTCAAGATGGACAGGCCGGTCCACTCTTTTATACTGTCCTGACATTTTTTATATATTTTTTTTTCAAAACCATTAAGATAGGCGTACATGATTGTTTTGAGGTAAATTGATCATGTCTAATCTTTTTACAAATGTCAAGGTCGCCTGGTCGGGATATCGCAGCAGCTGGTAAAGGAGGAGGAGGAGATAATCCCTGGACAAGGAGGATAACCATAGCTGCCAGCCCACCTGTTCCTTCGCCAGCTACCATTAACTTCTCAGCGATTCTTCGGGATGAGAAAGAAAAATCAGAGACCCTGGTTCGCATCAAGCAAAAACCCTTGGCTTTAATACAGGTCAGTTTAGAGTTGTAGAGTTTCTGATCAATAACTTTTCTTATACTTTCTGATAACTAAATTTTGTTATAATTTCTGATAACTAAATTTTGTTATACTTTCTGAAAACTAAATTTTGTTATACTTTCTGATAACTAAATTTTGTTTTACTTTCTGATCAATAATTTTGTTATAGTTTCTGATAAATAACTTTTGTTATAGTTTCTAATAAATAACTTTTGTTATAGTTTCTGATCAATAAATTTTGTTATAGTTTCTGATCAATAACTTTTGTTATAGTTTCTGATCAATATTTTTTGTTATAGTTTCTAATAAATAAATTTTGTTATAGTTTCTGATCAATAACTTTTTTTATAGTTTCTGATCAATAACTTTTGTTATAGTTTCTAATAAATAACTTTTGTTATAGTTTCTGATAAATAACTTTTGTTATAGTTTCTAATAAATAACTTTTGTTATAGTTTCTGATCAATAAATTTTGTTATAGTTTTTGATCAATAACTTTTGTTATAGTTTCTGATCAATATTTTTTGTTATAGTTTCTAATAAATAAATTTTGTTATAGTTTCTGATCAATAACTTTTTTTATAGTTTCTGATCAATAACTTTTGTTATAGTTTCTAATAAATAACTTTTGTTATAGTTTCTGATCAATAACTTTTGTTATAGTTTCTGATCAATAATTTATTACAGTTATTACAGTTACTATCTTACTGACCAATAAGTTTACAGTAGTTTCTGGCATTTAATTTTGTTATATTTTTTTTATAAAAAAATTTTGGCAGTGAATCTAGTATCTAGCGAGAATAATAATTTTATAATTGTCTTGTTTCGGGGGAGATTTTGGTTTTGATGAAAAAAGCAGTGTTGTTTTCAGGTCTTATGAAAAGTTAAAAATAACTTTACTAAATGTAAATTGATCAAACTGCATAGCTTTTTATTTTTAAGACTGGCTGCCGGTCATTGTCAGTGAACATTTTAATTAAGAAATAATTTAACTTGGTGTTTTCATTGCGAGCCACACATTTTATTTCTACAGTTGGAAGAGCGTGCCATGAATGAGCTGTTGCAGCACTATCTGACAGGTCAAGACAACGACACCTATGTGACGGTGGAGCGGGTTAGCAAGGCCATGGCAGTGCCATTGTGGCACAGGGAGTCCAAGCCTGTTGGGCATCTACTTTGATATTAGCTACCATAAGCCTATGTTTGGGCATCTATTTAGTCATTAGCTACTGTACTCAAGTTTTTTCGGGCATCTCCTCAGATGGTAGATTATTTGTTCAAATGTAGTCATGGCTTATTATCACACAAGTCTGGAGATCAACTCTGCTAGTTTGATGTGGTATTCTTAATTCAAATTAGCTTTTACCCTAATTACATTTTGTAGTTTATCCTTTTTATTTTTTGTTAACATTGAACTTGTTTTCATCTATTTAAATTCTTCAACTGTTTGTCTGTTACTATTAAACCTGATAAATTATATATATAATACAGACGCTTATCCATGGGTTGAGCCTTGTCTTGCATTTTGATTAGCGTTTTAAACAATGTCAATTTTTTTTGTTTTCCTGGTTTTCATGCCTGGATGCCAATCAGGAAGTAATAGTACTTATATGCATTTGTTTGTTCATGCATACGCAATAAGAAAAGTGTTGTCATCCTTATGTTCATTTGATCATTGTAATAGTTGTACACTGAGGTCAGGCATTCAATAATCTCTCTTGTCTATGAAAGACTTTAGTTTTCAATCCCCCATGTCTGTGTCAGCTGATACAGTGCATAATGCTGTTTTTAGCTCACTTTTTGTATAAATATTTACTTTTTTCATGTAAAAGCTGATTTTTTTCTACGCTATCTATACTTTGCTGTCTCATTTTGAAGTGGTTTTAGGCAACTCCCATGGTGCACGGCGGCAGAGGTGGCAGCGCTTTTCACTAACGTACCGAAGGTTTCTGGGTTAAGTCCTGTGGAAGGCTACTCGGCTAGGATTTTTCTCTGGGACTGGAGGGTGTCCTTGAGTCTACCCAGCTTTGATGGATACCTGACCTTATTTCGGGTAAAGTAAAGTCGACTGGGCGTTGTTCTGGCCACACATTCCCCTAGTATGCCATGGTGGCCACAGAAACTGGTGAATGATGCTTCGCCCCATGGATCAATTTGGCCCAAAGTATACTTTACTTACTTAGGCAGCTCCCATTTCCATATGAAGTAGATTGCACATGTTGTGTATTTATCAAGTTTTTTTTTTATTACTGAATGATGTTGATGAAAATTGTTGAACTCTGTGATTACACATGTAAGAGTTTATTATAACAAATGTAATTCTAATTGTCTTGCCAATATTTTCATTCTGTTTTGTAAATATTTTCATTTCTGAATTAATATGGATCAGTGATGAATGTTAACTTCTACTTTGAATAGAAATGTATAACTAATTTGTGACGCAATTTCTGGGCGCACTTGCGTTGAGCTGTCCTTTCTGCTCAGTTGGAATCTGCTAGTCCTTTGTTCCTAAAGTAGCTTAAAACTACTCCCTGTGTCTATCTATTGTGGTCTAACATACGGTACTAACATAATGTACGGTACTAACAAAACAAGGTCGACCAGCTTCTGCTGTTGAGGCCTGCAAGAGCATTGTGTGGCCCTGCTAATGCAAGACTGCCCCCCCCCTTTTACTGATGCCAGGGACATATCAAAGTTGGGTAGACTCAGGGACACCCTCAAGAAATGATGGCTTTTGTTTAAAAGCCTGGATTAGAGATTCAGAAATAAACACGCTCTCAATACAACCATCATGTTCTTATATTGTTTTCCTTGGTTGATTTCATGGTTTGATTGAAAATATTCTTGTATCAGTGGATAGCTTAATATTGTTATACATTTGAAATTGAGTGCAGCAAGATGCTACATAAATATCATGTACTCTCATCAGAACCATTGGATCCTTAAGTTCTCTAAAATCACCAGAATCATTCATATTGTAAAGTTCTATCATCATCATCAGAGTCATCGTTGTTCAAAGAAAAAGAACCACATTTCTCCACTGTGGTAAAAAAATTAAATCCGATGTTATTGTTTTATTTGATGAAGACATGTTTTATTTTAAAATGATTTGTCTAACATTAATATCACACATTCAAACATTGCGTTGTGTTTTTGACACAGTTGGATTTGGATGCAAAATACACTATATCAGCCAAATTAACGTTTGGGTGTGTGTGTGAATTTTTGTTAAAGTTAACCGTTTATTAGTTTAGCAATATTGCAACTATTTTGTTGTTGTTGTCATTTGACAAATATTTGCATCTATTTATGCTCATGTCCCAGGACGCCTTCATGGGCTTGCTGAAAGCAGCCTGTGATTTGATGTCATATTTAAAAGATGTATTTATGAAATCTGGGCTTCTTCGTGCTCCAATATATTTATATATATACATACCGGTATATATTTATGTTTGTTGTTTTTACTCATGCCAATTTCTGGGCATTTGTTATTATGAGAGAAAAAGAATATGAGCATTACAACTTTGGTAAATGATAATGTTGTAGCATTTGGAAACAGTATTTAGCTGACTGTTTGGCTTAACTGATGATAGTATATGTCCAACTCTTTGGCTGAACTGAAGATCTATTTAGAAGTTTATTGTCAAGTCTGTTCACTTGGAATAAAACAGAAATCAGGGACCGTTTAGCATTGGCCTGTAATTGTATCATTTGCAGGACATTGTATCGCCACCATGCAGTCCTCTTATACTAAGAAACTAGTCAACTCTAACAATATCTGGCATTTGGTTTTGAAAGTTTTAAGGCTAGTTACAATATAAATCCATCTACAAAGGAGCTCTAACAATAAGCTAATATATATTTTTAGTCTCTATGTAAAGGTTTGCCTTAGTATTTATCTGTGACATAAAATAAAAACAAGACAATTGGCATTTTATTTTAAGAATCCTATTGATGTTGTTAAAGATAATAAATGATTAACTGGGCCTATTATACATGTTTGGGCCTATTATATATGTTTGGGCCTATTATATATGTTTGGGCTGGATATGTTAAATGGAAACTTGTTATTATTATTATGCATGTTTTTAATGTACACCTGACTTTTTGCCCATGTTTGTTATTCAAATTTCGGGTTGTGCTTTTTGCATAACCATTATTAAATAAGTGCATTTGTTAAAATGCTGCATGATATTCCTTCAACTTCCACAAGATCTTGAGATGACGTTTAAATTTCAAGTCTTTGATTGAACCATAAATCTTGTTGCATGATGTAATTAATCAGTTTTTTTTTTATTGTTGTTTTACTTTATGTGTTTGATTTAAAATATGAACTCATGATGATAAACATCTTTTATTTGGACACTGAAACTTGTTTTTACATATGGGCATGTTTTTGATTGACTCTGTTACCTCCTGAAAATATATCTTGAGTTGTATCATAGAATCAATTGACTTTGTACATTGAATTGAATTTATATTTCTGTCATTTTGTTGTTTTAAGACACAGTCCTTCTTATCCCAAATGTTTGTTTTAAAAAACTGTTTTTTTTTTGTGTTGGATTCTTTGTTCAAATTTGTTTGTTGAACATAAAAGGAATAAGACTTTAAAATACTTAGCAAAAATGACTTGCCAAGTTATTATGTAGAGCATGATGCTAAAGAATTAAAGATGATGAGAAAACAAAAAAAGAAAGAAAAATCTTGTTTTTATTTGTCAAATTGAATGCAAGCCTCTACATTGAAAACAATAACATGTTAACATAAAAATCTAATCAACCAGTAACAGACTAATAGAACCTAGATCAATGAGTTTGTAAATTGTCATTTACTCGACAAAAAGGTTGCAGGCCCATCGTATTACATGATTCTTTCATAGTTTGTTTAGCGTAGACAGTCTCGAATGTAAACAAAAGAAATTTTCTTTTTCATGAAATGAATGTTGCGTTATGTAAAAATATTGTACAACTAAAAGGGTTTGTGTGTAAGAAGACCACAAAAAAAAAAGTTTGTTGCATGAAAATAATAAATGAATCAAACAGTGAAATATCAATGAAACACACATTCAATAAAATTAATGGTTTCCACACATATTCAGTCAGATAACAATGAATCACACCCACGGTCACTAAAATATAACAAGGTTTGTCCACACTATCAGTGGGACATTTAAAAAAAACATTTTCATTGAAATATCTTGGTTTGCACAAAACATTCAGTGAAATATCAAAGAATTACACACATGGTCAGTGAGATATCAAAGTATTACACATATGGTCAGTCAAATATCTAGGAATTACACACATGGTCAGTGAAATATCTAGGAATTACACACATGGTCAGTGAAATATCAAAGAATTACACACATGGTCAGTGAAATATCTAGGAATTACACACATGGTCAGTGAAATATCAAAGAATTACACACATGGTCAGTGAAATATCTAGGAATTACACACATGGTCAGTGAAATATCAAAGAATTACACACATGGTCAGTCAAATATCTAGGAATTACACACATGGTCAGTCAAATATCAAAGAATTACACACATGGTCAGTGAAATATCTAGGAATTACACACATGGTCAGTCAAATATCTAGGAATTACACACATGGTCAGTGAAATATCTAGGAATTACACACATGGTCAGTGAAATATCAAAGAATTACACACATGGTCAGTGAAATATCTAGGAATTACACACATGGTCAGTCAAATATCAAAGAATTACACACATGGTCAGTCAAATATCTAGGAATTACACACATGGTCAGTCAAATATCAAAGAATTACACACATGGTCAGTCAAATATCTAGGAATTACACACATGGTCAGTCAAATATCTAGGAATTACACACATGGTCAGTGAAATATGAAGAAGCACACTTATGGTGAAATATCAAAAGGATTCCATACACATTTTATTCAGCCTCAATAATTAAGCAATTATATCACAGATAAAGCATTACCATAACAGCGCAATAGTTATAAATGACAATTATGCACATTGAGGGAAAAAAAACAACGGCTTTTGTTTTTAAGTGTAACTGAAAAAAATAAGATATAAAGCTTGTCCGACTGTGTATATATAACACTGACACTGATCTATATAAAAGAATGGATTGGGCCTGGAAACTGTATTCTTGATGCCAAAATCAAACAGGCTTTCATTTATCTATAAAATTAGATTTTCTCAACACTGACCTGTAAATACATTTCAAGAGACAGACTACCTTTTCATCTTATAGATTTGTTCTAATTATAAATTATAGAGATGGTTTATTTCTATAACTCGCTTATATGGATAAGTGAATAGTGTAGTAAATTCTAGCCTCAATTTTCACTGTAGTAAATTCTAGCCTCAATTTGCACATACAAATTCATTATGGGGGCACTATCCATTCTTTTTATAGATCAGTGCATGTAGTTTACAAATTATTAATGATTAATCTATCAAAGAACAGATGATTCCTTCATCAATTCAGGTTCATTTGGGCTATTTACGAACCAGCAGCATACGCTCCGCGCAGGTTTTCCCGACAAAGCCGGCATACTCCATGACCTCACTTTCATCTGTGTACTTGGACTTCATCATTTTGAAGAATCCGTAGGGCAGCATGTTTCCTTTATGCAGCACCAGGACCTGGTTCACCTCAATATCTTTATCTTTATCCTCTGGGGAGCAAAGTAGCAATAACAGCTGCTAATACACAACCAATATTTCTCTCCTATAGACAATAACATTAGTATCCTGCCATGGTTATTCTGGTTATTTTTTTTTTGTTACACTGCCACTCCTCACAAGAAACTGTAGATTACATCCTACTTGAATGTCCTAATCTAATCTACCTAAGGCACACATTAATCCCCCTTCAACCTACCATTACCAACACACTATACAGCTATACAGAACAAGTAAAAAGGACATGTACATATTTTTTGTCTGGAATTGACTGCAAGAGAGCAAACTGCTAATAGAAGAAGAAGAAATCCTGCCATTTCTGAACACAAGTCTAATTAAGCACCGCTAACCAGTTTTCATGGTTGCAACATCCAAGGCATTGAAGGACCAACCCAATCCCAAATACCTTTTAGGGCTGGCTAGACTTAGTAACGCACTTCAGAGCCTAGGGGAAAATCCTTGCCTTTTTTACCCAGATTCTACCCAAAGACTTCAGAAAGGCGACCCCAGTATGCTAGGTCAAAGCCTTTTTAAAAAGTAATTTGTTTATTTGAATAACAATTCCAGAATCAAAAAGGTAATCGTATACGATTGCCAACTTCAAACCTACAACCTTTTCAAGTTGTTTATGACTAATATTGGATTTCAAAGCTTACCAACAAATATAAGAAATTCAAAACCAAATATGATTTTAAAATATTTAAAATACAACAAAATTAAAATGTATATCATGCAAGAAATTCTGAAAATATCTTTAAAATGTTAATTTCAAAATCTTTACCAAATTGAAATATTTTTTGGGGAAAAAATAATAATTTAATAATTGGTAAAACAAAAGAAATTGTAATTTAAAAAAAAATTATTCATCGCAACCAATAACCAATGGGCCGTATTGCTGCTGAGAGTTACAAATTAGAGAGCTGAGAGTTGTAAATTACAAGTCAGTCATAAAAGATTGACTTGTAAAAGGGGCAAGGGTGTTAACCCTCAACAGCAATACGGCCCATTACTTTACCCACCTTATGATTGAAATGTAAATACTGGTAGCCTTACACAATAAGTGAACATAATTACAACACAAACCACAACACAGCACATTTTACCTGCTCCATCCTCTGACAGTCTTGAATATTTACTGGCATCGAGCTTGGGGCGGCACTTCTCTATGGGGACCCAATTGTAGGACTCAGGGCAGGCCAGGTAGGATGGCACAAACTGACCTTTGTATCTCATCTTAGGGCAGGAGTGGATGTAGAAACCCATGTAGTAGAATCTAAGATCAGGTACAGATTGATGCAGTTTTCTTACCAGCGCAAGTTCCCTGAAATTCATTCATATTGACAGTTTGAGAACTACTTGTGCATACAAAAATTTTAAAAGAAGACTAGCCTATCCCACAATTTTGTAAGTACTATGTCACAATTTATTCTTTTACTTTATTGTGAGGCAAACACTTAACACAGAACTAAGGTCAGAACTAAGGTCAGAACTAAGGTCAGAACTAAGGTCAGAACTAAGGTCAGAACTCTGTAATCAACTAGCCTTTTCTGACACACTCAACTGTGGAATATTACAATGACGTTCTCCTTGCAGAAATATGTCTACTAAAGGGCAAATTGGAATACAAGGGAATGTGTGGCCAGCACAATGCCCAACCCCCCTTACTCATTTCCAACAACTGGCGGGTGCCCATCAGAGTTGGGTAGACCCAGGGACATGCATCAGACCATCTAAAAATCCATGCTTTCACACAGGAATTAAAAACCCAGACTGCTGCTAGGCCGCCATGCATTTCATGTCTGAAAAGTCAAACTATTTCTTGTTACTGCCCACCTTAATGCAGAATACACCCCTAGGCCCAGGAAACTGTAGTCTGGATCGTAGTACAGGTACACGGAGGAGACGCACACAGGTAAGATGTCAATGACGCCAACGGCAATCAGCTTTCCGTCAAGGATGTAGTGCTGGTGGAAGGAGCCGAAACCATCAGGCGGCCTCACAGATTCTTGGCTGTCCTGTTGTATAAAAAGACAGTGTTATAGTCCTTGGTCATTGCAAGGACACTCAATGCACACACAGTTATAACAAAGCATTAACCATTTGCAAACACATTGACTATATCATCTGTTGTTCTCAGAAATACATTACACAAAAATATATAATTTTTAAATCTATTTTTTTTAAGTAATAACTGTGAATGCATTTAATTGTCTACTTAAATAGATTCAATATAAATTTAATATATACATTTAATATTGTAATATTGCCTTAAAGACTATTTTTTTCAAAAATTACAATAAAGCTGAAGTATTTAAAATAAATCTTAAAAAATTCACCAATAAAATATGCACAAGTAAGCAATGATGAAATGGATATGAATTTTAAAAAAGCAACAAATCAGCTAAAAAGATAAGGAGCTGTCACACAACAACTAACAAATTTATGATCAAATCAATATGTTCCAATGAAGCTGACAGCCAACATGCAGCCACTGAGGGAGGAAAAAAAAAGAGAAAAAACAAAAAACTTGTGAAAAAGACAAGAAGGATTGACCTCCAGGGGCGACTCCACCAGGAAGTTTCTAAAGCCCATCTTGTCACATTCCTCCGCGGGCTCCCTGTGGATCAGCGTCTGATATTTTGCAAACAGCGAGAAGGACTCTTGGAATGTGATACGAATCTGGTGAGACTCTGGGGCTGTGCAACAGAGCATGATCTACAGAGTAGAATAAAACACATCAAAATAGAGAGACAGCGGAGATAACGTCTTGGCAGTGCAACAGAGCATGATCTACAGAGTAGAATAAAACACATCAAAATAGAGAGACAGCGGAGATATCAGCATGATCTACAGAGTAGAATAAAACACATCAAAATAGAGAGACAGCGGAGATATCAGCATGATCTACAGAGTAGAATAAAACACATCAAAATAGAGAGACAGCGGAGATATCAGCATGATCTACAGAGTAGAATAAAACACATCAAAATAGAGAGACAGCGGAGATATCAGCATGATCTACAGAGTAGAATAAAACACATCAAAATAGAGAGACAGCGGAGATATCAGCATGATCTACAGAGTAGAATAAAACACATCAAAATAGAGAGACAGCGGAGATATCAGCATGATCTACAGAGTAGAATAAAACACATCAAAATAGAGAGACAGCGGAGATATCAGCATGATCTACAGAGTAGAATAAAACACATCAAAATAGAGAGACAGCGGAGATATCAGCATGATCTACAGAGTAGAATAAAACACATCAAAATAGAGAGACAGCGGAGATATCAGCATGATCTACAGAGTAGAATAAAACACATCAAAATAGAGAGACAGCGGAGATATCAGCATGATCTACAGAGTAGAATAAAACACATCAAAATAGAGAGACAGCGGAGATATCAGCATGATCTACAGAGTAGAATAAAACACATCAAAATAGAGAGACAGCGGAGATATCAGCATGATCTACAGAGTAGAATAAAACACATCAAAATAGAGAGACAGCGGAGATATCAGCATGATCTACAGAGTAGAATAAAACACATCAAAATAGAGAGACAGCGGAGATATCAGCATGATCTACAGAGTAGAATAAAACACATCAAAATAGAGAGACAGCGGAGATATCAGCATGATCTACAGAGTAGAATAAAACACATCAAAATAGAGAGACAGCGGAGATATCAGCATGATCTACAGAGTAGAATAAAACACATCAAAATAGAGAGACAGCGGAGATATCAGCATGATCTACAGAGTAGAATAAAACACATCAAAATAGAGAGACAGCGGAGATATCAGCATGATCTACAGAGTAGAATAAAACACATCAAAATAGAGAGACAGCGGAGATATCAGCATGATCTACAGAGTAGAATAAAACACATCAAAATAGAGAGACAGCGGAGATATCAGCATGATCTACAGAGTAGAATAAAACACATCAAAATAGAGAGACAGCGGAGATATCAGCATGATCTACAGAGTAGAATAAAACACATCAAAATAGAGAGACAGCGGAGATATCAGCATGATCTACAGAGTAGAATAAAACACATCAAAATAGAGAGACAGCGGAGATATCAGCATGATCTACAGAGTAGAATAAAACACATCAAAATAGAGAGACAGCGGAGATATCAGCATGATCTACAGAGTAGAATAAAACACATCAAAATAGAGAGACAGCGGAGATATCAGCATGATCTACAGAGTAGAATAAAACACATCAAAATAGAGAGACAGCGGAGATATCAGCATGATCTACAGAGTAGAATAAAACACATCAAAATAGAGAGACAGCGGAGATATCAGCATGATCTACAGAGTAGAATAAAACACATCAAAATAGAGAGACAGCGGAGATATCAGCATGATCTACAGAGTAGAATAAAACACATCAAAATAGAGAGACAGCGGAGATATCAGCATGATCTACAGAGTAGAATAAAACACATCAAAATAGAGAGACAGCGGAGATATCAGCATGATCTACAGAGTAGAATAAAACACATCAAAATAGAGAGACAGCGGAGATATCAGCATGATCTACAGAGTAGAATAAAACACATCAAAATAGAGAGACAGCGGAGATATCAGCATGATCTACAGAGTAGAATAAAACACATCAAAATAGAGAGACAGCGGAGATATCAGCATGATCTACAGAGTAGAATAAAACACATCAAAATAGAGAGACAGCGGAGATATCAGCATGATCTACAGAGTAGAATAAAACACATCAAAATAGAGAGACAGCGGAGATATCAGCATGATCTACAGAGTAGAATAAAACACATCAAAATAGAGAGACAGCGGAGATATCAGCATGATCTACAGAGTAGAATAAAACACATCAAAATAGAGAGACAGCGGAGATATCAGCATGATCTACAGAGTAGAATAAAACACATCAAAATAGAGAGACAGCGGAGATATCAGCATGATCTACAGAGTAGAATAAAACACATCAAAATAGAGAGACAGCGGAGATATCAGCATGATCTACAGAGTAGAATAAAACACATCAAAATAGAGAGACAGCGGAGATATCAGCATGATCTACAGAGTAGAATAAAACACATCAAAATAGAGAGACAGCGGAGATATCAGCATGATCTACAGAGTAGAATAAAACACAACAGAGCATGATCTACAGAGTAGAATAAAACACATCAAAATAGAGAGACAGCGGAGATATCAGCATGATCTACAGAGTAGAATAAAACACAACAGAGCATGATCTACAGAGTAGAATAAAACACATCAAAATAGAGAGACAGCGGAGATATCAGCATGATCTACAGAGTAGAATAAAACACATCAAAATAGAGAGACAGCGGAGATAACGTCTTGGCAGTGCAACAGAGCATGATCTACAGAGTAGAATAAAACACAACAGAGCATGATCTACAGAGTAGAATAAAACACATCAAAATAGAGAGACAGCGGAGATATCAGCATGATCTACAGAGTAGAATAAAACACATCAAAATAGAGAGACAGCGGAGATAACGTCTTGGCAGTGCAACAGAGCATGATCTACAGAGTAGAATAAAACACATCAAAATAGAGAGACAGCGGAGATAACGTCTTGGCAGTGCAACAGAGCATGATCTACAGAGTAGAATAAAACACATCAAAATAGAGAGACAGCGGAGATAATGTCTTGGCAGTGCAACAGAGCATGATCTACAGAGTAGAATAAAACACATCAAAATAGAGAGACAGCGGAGATAATGTCTTTTCAATATTTGGGATCCTAGCAGTTTGGGCTTGTTGATTTTGTCTTTGTGGTCCATTCAATGGTGAAATTTGTTTTGAATCACTTTGGTGGTCCATTCTCTTTCCCAAACTGCTACATCCTAGTTATGCTGCCACAGAGTTAGTGACAAATTAAGGATGTAACCCGATCTTGGACTCGTAATGCAAACTTATAATTTCATATAGCTTCCAAGAATGTAGCCAATGTTACAGCAAAAGGCTGGAATGTGACGAGACATTTCCAAAAGTAAAAGAATCGGTTCAATATACAACACAATTTCTAATAAATCTACTTATATTTATATGGCTTTCTTTTGATTATTAACAGCATTTTATTTTCAGAAATCTGACAAACTTTTTTTTCTACATCGATTTTAAAAAATGTTGCTTGCTAAGCATCAGAACAATTTTTTTTTATTTTTTGCTTTTCTTTTCTATTCTCTAGCTTGAAAAAAAAATTATTTGAATACCGGTAAATATCTGATAGATAATATGGCCTGCCGAAATCTGTAAAGTCTTAAGATAAAAATTTGCTTTAGTGGAAAAGGAAGATGTATTCCAAAAATAGGAAGTCTCAGCAACTATTTTGTTAATGTTCTAGTAGCTTGTATTTCGTTAATGAAAATAATCAGGTTAACAGATAAACAACTGATTCTTCTTTAATTTTAGCAAAATACATTAGTAAAAAAGAACAATTATTAGAGAACAGGATGATGTGCCACGGCTAGGACAGATTCTATATGTCACAGCTAATAAAGATTCCATTTAAAAATCCATCATTTAGTTATAACATTACATTGAATTAAAAATTTTATACTTTAAAAAAAAAGACAAAATGTACATTTATCTGGAGAAAAGAAATTTTTAAAAGAAAGTAAAAAATATGATCAAATCATCGGCCTATAAAAATGTAAGAAGGAAGGGAAAATGAACACTTTCTTAAATGACAGCTTTGCTTGTGCATATTTTCTTGATGTTTGGTAGCCACACCCAGGGTTTTACCACGAGGGGAGAGTCGCAGAGAAAGCGCTGGTACTGGCTCATGCTGGGTTTGGAGGGCGAATCGTGGTGGATCGCTATTTGGTACTTCAGGTACACGCCGTGGGAGCTCTCTAGCGAGTTGCTGTAACTGTCTGAGGGCGGGTTGGATCTCATCAGCCGCAGCTACAGCGATAGCCGGAGAAAAAAATATTTAAAAACCTAGCAGGCATATCCAAAAAAAAAATGTTAAAAATCTGAAACTTAAAAAATAAAATATTTCATCTGTTGCATCTGAAATTCAGAGCGGTTAAATTTGTAAAGCCAACTTGCAAAGTTGCAGACCAGCGTTTAAAAAATAGCTACCTCTTGTGCTTATGCAGCTGCATCACCTAGAATTCTATTTTTAACACAAGTGAGCTAAAACATTACTTATTAAGGTTAAAAGAATTTAAGTTATAAACTGTTGTGTGTTGTGTCTTTGTACATTAGATTAGTTGTTAGTTAAACACAATATGCCCATTTGTGTTAATTTGTTAAAAAAATTTACTATTGGTTCAGAAGTCACGGACCTATAAAAAATATAAATTAATTTTTTTTTTGCCTGGCGTTGAGCAGTAATAAATAATAATAAGTTAATTTATACTGCAGTGTAAACAAACAAAACGTTACCCCAGAGCAAATTTTATACTGAGCAACAAGAACATATATAGAGCCAATTTTTATGCAAGAGCACAGCTACAATTCTCTAGGATAGACAAGACTAAAAAAATAAAGTCTTTATTACATGATAGGTAAAAACATTTTTTGAAAATCACAAAACTTTAGGAAGAGAAAAAAAGTATTTACCAACTTAATAAGAAACAGTAAAATAGTTAGAGGTGTTAAAAATGCTTAAAGTAAACTTAAGAAAACCTAATATGGACTCTACTAAAAAACCCAGTTTCTTCTTTGACATTAGCTTGTCTTCTAATCAGTTTCTTATTTGAAATTAGCTAGTCCTCTATCAGTTTCTTCTTTGACATTAGCTTGTCTTCTAATCAGTTTCTTATTTGAAATTAGCTAGTCCTCTAATTGCTTCTTCTTTGACATTAGCTAGTCCTCTAATCAACTTCTTCTTTGACATTAGCTAGTCCTCTAATCAACTTAAGGCAGTCTTCAATGTTTACTCCATGAAGTCTGAAGAACAGTATTAATTATATTGATAAGGTCATTAATTAACTCCTTCAAACTCAATGGTACTATAATGCTCAGGCATATAAAGATTTTAGCTTGCGAGCTGTAACTAACTGGTGTCAGTGTTAATTACATTGATAATGTCATTAATTAACTCTTTCCAGCTCAATGTTTTATTTTTCATTAATTAACTCCTTCAAACTCAATGGTACTATAATGCTCAGGCATATAAAGATTTTAGCTTGCGAGCTGTAACTAACTGGTGTCAGTGTTAATTACATTGATAATGTCATTAATTAACTCTTTCCAGCTCAATGTTTTATTTTTCATTAATTAACTCCTTCAAACTCAATGGCACTATCATGCTCAGGTACATAAAAGATTTTAGCTTACAAACTGTAACTAACTGGTGTCAAAATGAAACTAAAATGTAAAGTATTGGGTGACACTTTAACTGTGTGAATTTACAAATGGGAAACATTTACCTCCAGCTTGTGGGCAGGATTTTCAACATGTTCTGGTTCACTCAGCAGATCCTCCAGACTTTTCTCAACTCTATGCTTGACTTTTTTCTGAAAATCAGGAATACCGGAGGGCTTTAATGAATGTTTTTAAATTTTACTTTTAGTGATCACTCAGATACTGAGAGGAGGCATGGTGGCGGAGCATACCGACTGGCATACCGATGGTCCCAGATTCAAATCCTGGTGAAGTCTAGGATTTTTTCCCGGGTCTGGCGGGTGTCCCTGAGTCTACCCAGCTCTGGGTGCCTGACCTTAGTTGGGGTAAATGCGGCTGTGCATTGTGCTGGCCCCACAATCACCTTATATGCTGCGGCCACAGAAGCTGGTGAATGCTGCTTCACCGATCCTATGATCAATTTGGTCCGATGTGTACTTTACTTTACAGATACTGAGAAATATTACTTAGTCACATAACATTTCATTTGCTGGGACTGCAAAAGGGTGTAGTCCTCAAAGGCTGGACTTGTGACACAGACTAATGTCAAATACATAAAAACAAATTCATGAGCTCAAAAGGTATTGAGCCAATCCTTAGATTAATGAAAGACTGCTATGGTTAGATGAGGACTAATAAAAAAAAAAAAACAGTATTGGCATTCAATCTTCTCAGTAGAGACTGTAACTAAAAAAAAAAAACTACACAAATTATTGAGATTTGAAAAAATTTGGATAAAATGTTTTATATTTTTAATGTTTATTTTTTCAACAGGGTATTTTACCATGAGATAACTGAATATAAAAAAAAAATTTGTAACAATGGCCAGAGTACATGTTGATCAGATAAGAAGATGTTAGCGAAAGAAATATTTGTATTTATTTTAAACTTGAGTCTCTCATTTATTAAGAGCTTAATATTAGGACAGATCTGAAGTTGCTTTACAATATTTCCCAATACAAAAGTTTTACTTTTTAATGCAGTAAACTTTATTGATCTAGAAGAGACAGTTGAGGGGACAGACTGTCCTGTCTTGCCAGAGTTTAGTCTGAAGAGCGCGGACAACTGTTTGAATCTGTCTTTAATGGTAGAGTTTCCACCCAGAGCGGTACCTTGTGATTTGTTCCAAGAGTAAAGAGGTTTAGATCTACAGTAATAAATATGGCAGTTATCTTTAGAATTTGCATCTTGCCAAGATCAGAGCCTGGAGTCTGCAGAAGACCTAAATGCTGTATCTTCAAAACCATTAGCTCATGGTTTACAAGTTGATTACCCTGACCTCTTGGTGCATTCTGAATTACAGGCTCTCATCACGCCATTTTAAAACATTACATAATCTAATTTGAAAGAAAATCTACCTCTTTAATTTCATGGTCACCTTTCTGTTGTTCTTTCTTGGTGCGCCGCTCAGCTCTTATCTCTTTTGATTTCCTGCAAAGCGGTTTGCCGGGATCTGGCCCGAGACCTTCAAAGGAAAATTACATTTCAAAATAAATACAATCTTCACACAATCTACAACAATGCAGTCTTCCAGTATCTATCCACACCATTACAATCACCTAAACTATTACCAAGCGCAATTAATTATACAATCATCAATTCTATGCCCTTGCCATCACCCATACAATCTACACATATATAATCACCAATACAATCTACACATATATAATCACCAATACAATCACCCATACAATCTACACATATATAATCACCAATACAATCACCCATACAATCTACACATATATAATCACCAATACAATCACCCATACAATCTACACATATATAATCACCAATACAATCACCCATACAATCTACACATATATAATCACCAATACAATCACCCATACAATCTACACATATATAATCACCAATACAATCACCCATACAATCTACACATATATAATCACCAATACAATCACCCATACAATCTACACATATATAATCACCAATACAATCACCCATACAATCTACACATATATAATCACCAATACAATCACCCATACAATCTACACATATATAATCACCAATACAATCACCCATACAATCTACACATATATAATCACCAATACAATCACCCATACAATCTACACATATATAATCACCAATACAATCACCCATACAATCTACACATATATAATCACCAATACAATCACCCATACAATCTACACATATATAATCACCAATACAATCACCCATACAATCTACACATATATAATCACCAATACAATCACCCATACAATCTACACATATATAATCACCAATACAATCACCCATACAATCTACACATATATAATCACCAATACAATCACCCATACAATCTACACATATATAATCACCAATACAATCACCCATACAATCTACACATATATAATCACCAATACAATCTACACATATATAATCACCAATACAATCACCCATACAATCTACACATATATAATCACCAATACAATCACCCATACAATCTACACATATATAATCACCAATACAATCACCCATACAATCTACACATATATAATCACCAATACAATCACCACTACTATCTACACACATACAATCACATATAAATATCTACACACATACCATTTACTCAAACAATCTTCGATATCCTCGGGAGACAATGGTACATTACTGTGGGTTGTGGTTGCATTTTCACCATACCATTTACCCATACAATCTACACATATACAATCGCCTACTCTTGCCAATCCCACAAAGCTATTTTTCTCACAAGGCAATTAAACTCTGGTTTTTACATTGGCTAAAGCAGGGGTCGGCAATGTTTGGATTCTAGTGTGACAAAGTAGGATTTATAATTTATTCAGCGTGCCAATAGCCTAAAAGTCACTCCTCCTAAGGCACTTAATTTCTTGTAGAAGATTCATAAGGTCAAAGAAATCCGCGTGATACTGAAAATCGCTCTGCGTGCCAAGTCTGGCACGCGTGCCATAGACTGCCGACCCCTAGGCTAAAGCATCAAAAATATATATAATGGATTCACTATACAATTAATCTGGAGGCCCAGTGGCTGAGCGGCAGTGCGTTCGACTGGCGTATCGAAGGTCCTGGTGAAGGCAAGGATTTTTTCCCCGGGTTCGGAGGGTTTACCTGAGTCTACCCAGCTATGATTGGTACCTGACATTAGTTGGGGTAAAGTAAATGTGGCTGTGCATAGTTGTGGCCACTAAATCACCTAGTATGTCGTGGCCACAGAAACTCCGTATCGTCGATCAAGGAGATGGGACGGGTGACCCACTATCCACTGATCTTTACGGAGATAGAGCCGTGCTCAATTGCACGGCTGAGTTCTTGTTCAGAGCTACAAGGGAAGAATACTCCCAGCTCTCGCTTCCAATAGTTCTAGTCTGGAGAACGCTGCTTCACCGGCCCTATGACCACTTTGGTACAAAAGGTACTTTACTTACTTATACAATTAATCTAAACAAAGTGCTCATTGTTTGACGGGGTAGAAAAATATCTACCTGGTCTTGGAGCATGTTTTTCTGTGGACAGGTTACTGAAGCTGCTCATATTGCTGGTGGAATCTTTTGATAGGCTGGAGGAAAACAAGGTTTTACTAGAGGACTCTGAGGCAGATGAGGTACCACTTTTGCTGGCCTGAGCATCAACTTCCTTCTTGAACCGTGAAACAAATGACGTCAACATGAAAGTCAAAATATTTTTGTTTCAGTAAAAAGGCCAACAAGTTTAAATTGTTATTATAATTTTAAAGCTTCTGAGAATTTTAAGAAATTTAAAAAATGAAACTTTTCAAGATGGTATGGAGTGCCGAGGACAAGTGGTGCAGTACGTCCAGCTGGGGTAGCAAAGGTCCTGGGTTTGAATACTGGTGAAGGCTAGTGTTTGTTCATAATATGGAGGGTGTTCCTGAGTCTACCCAGCTTTGATGGGTACCAGAAAATAGTCAGGGAAAACTAAAAGCAGCTGGGCAGTGCGCTGGCCACACGATCTCCTATGCTGTGGCCACAGAAACTTTTAAAAATGCTGATTCACATGCACTACAGATCAAATTTGGTCCAACGGGTTTACTTCACTAATACTTTACCTTTCAAGATGGTGCAATGATAATAAATTCAATATTAATTGTCATAAAAAATATGTAAGCAATGACTTTCTAGTTACCTCACCAGCACCTGGTAGGACCAAGGCAGTTGGTTTAGCTCTATCTGCCAATGCAAATTCCACTCCTTCAACAGGCTTGAAGCTTTGCTCATCCCCTCCTCCTTCTTGCTTTCTCTCGCTCGGCGGGCTATCGTCCGTCCCGCTCCGGCGGCCCGTTATGAGGTAGCGGTTGACCTTCTTGATCAGCTTCTTGTGCGACTTGCTGATTTTAACATTCAGGGCGTCACACCGTATTGTGTACTGGGGGCAGCAGGTCATGTTCATGGTAGGCTTGTAACAGTATTTGCCACTCCTGAGATACAGATTAAAAATACATCAAGAATTACACATAATTGACTTCATTAAAACATGTCTATATGTTGAGCTAATAAAATGATGCCCTAAACTTTTGATGGTGTTTGGGCTCAGTTAACTGAGCTCTCAGGATAGCTGTGTGCCAAAATGTATCTTTCAACAGTTGAATGGATATCTATATATATAAAGTAGACTCTGTGTGTTCAACCAATCATATTAATTAATTTAAAGACACTTGACCTTATTGTCTCATATTGATTCCTTCAAAAAGAACTTAAAAACTCATTATTTCAATATTTATCTTAATTAACATGCTTTGAGACCTACTGTCTTACTTATATGTTAGGTCGATTATTTTGTTTTGGTTGTTTGATTTGTTCCATGTTTGTAAAGTTTTGAATCATTATTTAGTTTTTTATCTCTTAGCCTATAGATTGTATCCGTGTTCTGAGTTGTATGTTAAATGTGCTCTGAGCTTGCATTATGCTTGTTGGCAGCGCTAAACAAATGTCATTATTATTATTATACTGTTACAATTTCACTTTGCACACATGTCTTCGCTAACTAAGTGGCTTACGTATCAGACTGCCTTATGGGCAACCTGGGTTCAATTCTCCAGTTAGTCTAATACCTTTATTTTTCTAGATTTAAAAAAAAATTAATATTAATTTTTTTAAAAAAGGATTGTGAATCTACGAGCATCACCGGGTAATTTAGATTTTTGTTCAATAAAAAGACTTGCCTATTTTTTTTTTCCGATTACAATATTTATTTTAAATAACTTTCCTGGACATCTTCACAAGAAAAAAAAAATAATTTTTTTAATTATTAGCTTTCTGTTCATTGTAGTTTGTAAACATTTGTATCTGCTTATATAGGCCTGTTTTTTTTTCCTCCGGGCAATGCCGGGCACTTCAGCTTGTCATTAATAATTCTGATTTTTTATTTACTTTGATTACCGAATTACAAACATATGATTTTTTTAAAAGCTTGTTGATAAGTTGTTACCAACATACTCAGAAATTTCAATTTTGATTTTCTTTCTGCTTGATTTTTATGTTTTTTTTTTAATTTCAATGTTTCAGTCCAGACAATCACATTTTCCCAGGCAATCTCAAACTAAACTTCCTGGTCTTTTACTTAAAAGTAAAATGCAAATGCCTACAAGTAAACTTTTTGACAAGTGCATGCATATTATTTCACTTGAAATGTCAAATCTGCCAAGGGGCCTGAAAAAAATTGCATCATCAAAAAACAATTTTAATTGCCACTTTGACCATAATTGTCTTAAAATATCAAGTGTAAGCCTCACCTTTTTTTACCAAATATTTGTGTCCAGGCTTATACATGTGTATAATAAAAAAAAGGTTTGAATATCAACTGAAAACAAGATGCAGGCTACTGTAAGCAACACCACTGCATAGACTGGACTCAGAAATAAAGAATGAATTATGAAATATCAATACGGCAGGTCAACGTTTCCCATGCGTTTATTTTTCGTGACCCAGTTATGTATTTACCTGCGGCAACTTCCTGTATAGACAATAGAAAGTTTTGCTTTTCAAAAGAGTTCCAAACAAGTAATAAGCCATTATTATTCAAATTAGTTTTTGGCTCTTTGCAAAAGTTTTTATACACAAAAGAAAACTTTATCTGTAAATCAATTATTAATTCCACAAGTTAGTTGTACAATGCAGTTGAGAAAGTAAAAGACAATGGAAAAAAGGAAATCCTAGCTTAGGACAAAAAAGTGGTTGGATGAGCACACTAGCAAACATACGTATAAAATACTAAGAAAGCCTTTCTTCATGTCAACTTTTCAAAAGTAATGACACTTGAATTAAAATGATCCTGAATATATAAATATAGCTTCACATCATTACCTTCTCCAGCCTCTGTCTATAAGATCCTGGTAATCTCTGACAGTCATCTGATGGGCCCACATTCCTGAAAAACAAAAGTGTGCATATAAGTTATGAATAATAAATATCTGTTTACTATACAGAAGGCCTACACAAAAATAATATAGCCTATCTTTCTTTTGCAACAAAAGACTGTACAAAATCACAGGTAGGCCTATGCAACGTTTTTAACAGACTAAGATATAATAAATAAGCACCAAAGCAATGTTGAATGATGGCAACACCACTGAATTTAAGACATAATCACTCTATGACGAGTATGAATTGAATCATAGAAGGTCTACAAAAAGCTCACAAAGTCACAAAGTCATAGCCGTGGTCATAGTGTAGCTGTAGGTTCCTAACTAGAGCCGAGTCGTTATATATAGGTACTATGTTATATAGTGATGGGACGATACTAAATTTTTTTAACGATTCCGATTCTACCCAATTATCTCGATACGATTCCCAATACGATTCCTGGCCTTTATTACATATATGTATTAAACTTTTGCCGCCACTCGCCATGATTAATTTGGGCTCTGAAATAAAATGAATAGAAATTAATAAATAAAACTGGTGATGACCAGATTGAGTTAAAAAAACTAAACAAATACAATAATATTGCATTTTAATATCAATAGATTTAATACCACCCGAACAGAGAGACCAAAATCGCTTACAAGATAATTGCTAATAGAGACGCACTTCATCACGTCTTTGAAACTCACATTTTAATATGCCATAGCTCCTTTCTATAAGCGATTTCGGTTACTCTGTTCGGATGCTATTAGATCTAAGGTGGTTCTTTACACTTGTGCGTGGAATACGGCAGTAATTATAGCAATCAGTTTAATTCTGAATTTTAAAACTGCAAATGATCGTTCTTCTAAAATGTTTTTTCAAAGTTGTTACCACTATCCAAAAGTTGGTTACATTCTTTTGGAGGATAATCTATACTTTTACTGCATAGAGTTGGAATTAGCTTGAATAGAAAGGATTTGAAAATGGTCAGGAAAGATTGAAGAAATATTAGGGAGTTAGGAACATTACGCAAACCCCCACATGGTGCACTACTGTGTTACGTAACATATAAGCCTTACTTATTAAAATAAAATCTGATTTAAGCAAGTAGGCTAAATATATAGCTGTAGGCCTAGTCAATAAACCATTATTTCAATATTGGCTGTAATAAAATTACACAAATAACTAGACGCTAAATTGTAAATTGGCATATTATCAATGATAGCCTAAGTAGTAAATGAGTTAAGATTTAAGATGTTTGAAATATGAAGTTTTTTTTTTTTTATACTAAGGTCGGATTGTTGGGGGGGGGGGGGGGGGGGGGGCGTGCGGGCTGTGCTGCCCTTGACACATCTCTAAGTGATAAAATGGCCACATGCCTTCATCCGAGTTTGAGCTATTTATCTTGCTCTCTGTATATTTAAGAATCCTTTTGGTATCGGAATCGGGTCTGAATGATTCATATCCGATACGATTCCCGGTACTTTGAATAAATCCTCGATATTCCTATTATTCCGATACGATTCCGATTAATCGTCCCATCACTTCATCACGCCACTAATGTTATATACTATATTAACTTTAGGCCTCCGATGCATACTATACTGTATAGTATATTATATAGTTATAGGCTATAAACTAGCCTATAACTATATACTATATACTACTATATCTTATCTTATATAGCCTAGTATATAGACTATATATAGTAGGCCTATGTACTAGGTATAAGCCTACATTAAATGTTTATAAATTATAAATAATAAATAAATAAATACACAGGCCAAATACTAAATACTAAATAGTATAGCATGCATTATTGCCATTATCATTCATTATGATTATAATTATAGTAGGACCTATCTCCTATACCTATAGACCTTTTTAGTTTGACCCCGGAAAAGGGGCGTGGCCTTGAGACTCACTGACATATATTTCTTTTGGGGGCACAAAGATTTTTGTTCCTTCTTTCCATATAGTATTTTACTAAAGGTGTTGGGGTTTTTTAATGTTTTTATAGTTGTTTTTGAACTTTAAACCATAAAAACACATGGAGATCTTAAACTAAGAACCTAGGAAGGGAATTGTTAAAAAATAACGTTTAGAGCTTCTTTATTTTTTAAAGAAATTTTTTTTTAGACCTGGACTCTATGCTTTGGACCTTAATATTATGGTCGATTCTATCGTGATCACTGTGTCATTACTTTTTGTTGAGTTTCTTCAATGAGAATCAATGTAAAAAAAAAAAATACGTTTAGAACTAGTTTTGTATCGAAAAAAAAATAATTAGGCCTATAATGCTTTTATTACTGTAGGCTATTCAAGCTATTGCTTAACTTAGCCCTAGACCTAGATCGCTCGTTTTGATTAATAAAAAAAGGCAAATATAATTCTAGATATATTTCATGTTGAATGTTTGATAGAGACAGACGCATAAGAGCCGATGCAGCGCCACGAATAGGCCTATAAAAACCATAGCCATAGGCCATAGCAAATATTATGTTAAACTTTAAAAAAATATATATTGTCCGTAGGAAGAGGCTAATATATATATATATATATATATAGGCCTATGTCGTATAGTCGGACCTATGACCGTATGTCGGCGTAGGCCTATGTTTTCCATATTGAATATGATATATTATAGCCTAGATATAGATATAGATGATATAGGCCTATAGGCCTATTCATATTGTGACTTATTGTCATTTCATTAGTCCTATGCATGAAATATTATTCAATAACAGGCCTATAACTAAAAATTCATGAAGAAAACACGCACCAGTTTGCAAATATCAAATATATAGCATAGCCTAGCTACCTTCATATTCGCTTAATTATTTCATACAATCGCAATCGGTTAATCAACACTTTTCTATAGTAAATAGTAAATATTTTCAATTGTTTAATAGTTTAAACTGCTTGAGCTTATAACCTTTAGGCTACTATAATAGGCTAATATGTACTAATAGGTCTAGGCCTATAGGCAGGCTAATAATTAGGCCTATTATTATAGTAAACTATATGTGATAGGCCGATTCGATATGCTATATTATATTAAATAATAGCTATTATAATTTATAGGCCTATCCCTATAAGCCTATATTTATAATTTATATAGGCCTTTAGGCTACTTTAGCTTAGCCTATTAGGGCCTATAATACTATATAGCCTATAGCCCCTATAGGCCTACTATAGCCTATAGGCGGCTATAGGCCTATAGTCCTATAGCTAGGTCTAGGCCTACTAATATGTTATAATAATATCCCGCTTAACTACTTCTACATACAATATTTTAACGATAAAACCCCAGAACAAGTCAAACAATAGCATAGGCCTATGGGACATAGACCTAGGCCTTTTCAGAATCAAACTATGATGAGCTTACTTTGGCTTTTCAAGGTTCTTTTGTGACATCGAAATCGAACGATAAAAAAAAATTAAAATAATTAAAAGTTACGATTTCTATTGCTACAAATAATAACTTAATACAATATACTTCAACACAAACAAAGCTTTATAAATATATAACTATGTTAAATTTTATTTGTATGCTTAAAGACGATTTACTGATCGCTCGACGCCAATCTGTATTAACATGGTGACATGGTTGATGGTAACCATAGACGCATTAGGCCTAGAATGTATAATAAATGTTTTTTGGGTTAAAAACTGGTTCAAAGGGTAAAAGAAAAGTACAGTTCGCTCCCTAGCTTCTGGGTATAAAGTTTTTATGAATTAGTTTTTTTGTAAAATGAAAAGCTAATATAATTACGCCCAAAAACCACTAGGCCCCCAGTAAAATAACAAAGGCGAAGAAGGTTTTATTGACAACTTCTGCCCCCTAGCTACTGCGCATGCCTAGACATTGACCTCTTTTTTGGAATAATTAATAAAATGAAAAGGTCTATAGCCTATAGCTTAGATTAGCTAAATATAGGCGCTATTGAACTATCTATTCTATTGAAGTATTGAGATAATTGACTATCATTGACAATAGACGAATGAATAGTATTGTCAACTATTGTCTATATTGTCTATATACTATATATAATTATATATATTGTTTATTGTCACTATTGATTATTGAAATTATTGATATTTGTGTTTTGAGTCTATTGTTTTTATTTATTGTCTTAATTTACTTAATTAAGCAAGCTTACCGTGAGAAAAATTAGTGTCTTTTGAACCGCAATATCCACATTTGTAACGTTCATGTTCAGAAAAGTATTCGACAATTGTTGGATCTGTTTCTAGGGACATGACGGTCTAATTAACTCGACAGGAAAATTTATAGTATTATTATGAAAATAGTAACTGAGTAACTAGATTCTCGGAAGTCAAGCTTTTAAATGTTTATCTTGTTTTTTTAAAAATCAGAACCTGCATTATTAGAGGGTCAAATAAAAATTCTAAGCCAAAGCCACTAAAAACTGGCAATAAATATTTATGTCTAAATTAAAATATATTTTTTTTAAATTTATATAAGAAAAGCATCCTCTAAAGCAGAGGTTCACAAACTCTAAGTGAAGGCATGCGCCATTTTATCACTTAGAGATGTGTCAAGGGCCGCACAGCCCGCACGCCCCCCCCCCAACAACCCGACCCTAGTAAACACAAAAAAACACTTCATATTTCATATATCTTAACTCATTTACTACTTAGGCTATCATTAATATTTAGCGTCTAGTTATTTGTGTAATTTTATTACAGCCAATATTGAAATAATGGTTTATTAACTTGGCCTACAGCTATAAAGGCCTAGCCTATTTAGCCTACTTGCTTAAACCAGATTTTATTTTAATAAGTAAGACTTATATGTTACGTATATAAAATGAATAATAAAATTTTATTTGTAAGCGTAGGCCTACTGGAGGGTCACGCGATTACGGTCAATTTTACCCCCCCCCCCCTCCTTTTTTCACGATAGCCCTACTTTATCTGTCTAAGGATGACGCAAAAAATCAGGCACACTGCGCACCCTCCTTTTTTCAAATATGACGTCACAAAGCTGACCCTCTTATATTCTTATATAAGTTTACAACGTTGCTTCTAGAGAGAAGATTATTACGTCCACTAGGCTCAAAAATCCTGCAGGGTGACAGACTTTTTTTTTAAAGATAGGAACAGAGGCTTATGTAAAATATGTTGAGCTCGGGAACGAACTATGCGATTGCCAACTCTAACTCTAATGGTTATAGGCCCTGTCTAAATGGTGTCGGTTTCCAAGACCATCGAAAACATGTTTTCCGAAGGTCTTGGGGGACGGACCCTCGTGAAATGGTCGTTCGATCCACACATAGGGGTCGTGACCAACAGGCTGGGAACCGCTGCATTCAGGGAACTGTCTTCCCAGTAGGCCCTACGCACACATCACTTCTTCTCCCCACCTGCGTTGTTGAAACCAGGACTGTGGAGTCGGTAGATAAATGTTCCGACTCCAACTCCGACTCCTCATTTGTTTGTGCTTCCGACGCCAACTCCGACTCCGAATCCAGGAACCAAAATTTCCTCCGACTCCGACTCTTCGACTCCGACTGATAAATGGTAGATAAATGTTCCGACTCCAACTCCGACTCCGGCTCCTCATTTTTTTTTTGTTATTCCGACTCCGACTCCAGGTACCCAAAATTCCTCCGACTCTTCGACTCCGACTCCGACTCCACAGCCCTGGTTGAAACGTGTTCTTGCGCTCATTGTTTCCGCCCCACTGAGATGATTCTAGGACGCGGAACAGGAGCTGAGCCCAATGCGTTAGCCCATCGGTGTACTCTCAAAGGTTGCGTATTGATGGTTTCACACTTAGCCGCTTTGAGACCCATGGGTACAGATGAAGGGAATTGCCAAGCCAACGCTTTGAAGCCCGCGTGCTTCATTGATGGGTCTTAGCAGAGACGTATTTAGGCATATTCCACATGTTCCTATGGGACAGGGGCCCGTACACATTCCAAAATAAAAACTTTAGTCTTTTCTTTCGGCAATTAGAATAGTGCTGCTGTAGAAGCGCCCCATGAACAAATACTGTGAATGGGAAATCACATTGTCGAGTCCACGAGGGGGCCCGTACATAAATTTTGCCATTGGGAACAGGGCCCCCACAATCCTAAACACGGCCCTGGGTCTTAGTGTATACGAGGCATTAGAGGACGGACCAACTAGCAAAAGGGATCAGCTTCAAATTGTCAATCACTACGCTATTTTAAAACTAAGTCCGTGCCGAGAAATAGATAAATGTAATGAATGTCAGGGGGAAAACGACCGAGTTACGGCTTATATTATCACTGTAACTGCGCAAACACATTGTCATGGTAGCGGTTTAAAATGTCGGAATAGTCGCTTATGACTAGACTATAGGTATTTCTATTTCAGTTTCGTACTAGCCGTAGTTATGTACAACCTCTTGCCCTCCCCTCTTTAAGCACATTATTAATGGTGAGTATTAAAATATGTGTGTTTAAAATATTTAATCGACCGATTTTGCGACGGCAAACTGAACTGGTAGGCCTATGGCTTATCTATCTCCTTTACTAATTGTCCGTGAGAGTGTGTGCGTGTGTTCTATGAGTGTTTTTTTTTAGCCTTATGTTCTTAAAAACATGGTGATGGCATAGTTTTGTCCACTGCGATTATGTACGTCGCGTTCAACGTGTTTCTCCCACATGCTGTTACAAGCTTGACACGCATTCAACTGGTGTTACCTAATGTGCAGAGGGAATTCTTAATGTGATTTAAAAAAAACAACATGAAGCACAACTGGTTAGTGTCTCTGCTGTGCTTACTGGACACTTTGAATTTGTCCTTTGCGGAAGTCTTCGGTGAGGCCAAGCTTGTCTACGAGTGGATAGAAGTTGATTTCACCTGGCCGTCGGAGAATGAAAGGCTGGAGGCTTTGCGAAACGGAACTTTCGTCCCGGAGAGAAATATTATTGCAGGTATTAAGGTAGGCTATGCTAAGTCCAGTATAACACACTTTTTAAAAATATTTTCTCGTTGATTCTAAGGAAGTTTTTTTTTTTAGAATTTACGTAAGTTTTTTTTGTTACTTTACAGAATAACGTTTACAGTGTCTTATAAGCTTATATTAGGCCTACAGACGCTCCTTATATAAAGAAGATTTTTGCGTCCTACGCTCATCCGTATGTGTGTATGTTTTTCCGTATGTCACAAATTCTTTCGATTAGATTTAGTCACACGGTGTGACCTAGTTTGTAATGTCGAGTCTGAATGAACATAATAAAGCAAATTAGTTTGGTTTTGTTTTAATTCTGTGCAACAAACTTTCACTATAAGATCCCTGCTTAATCGTGTTACCAAGATATATAGGCTATTGAACACAAATTAAAGCATATAAGTATGACTAGAAGGTAAAACATAAAGTATACAAAACTTACTTACACTTACAATATAAAATTAACATAATGTAAAAAATATCTCATCTTATACATTACAGTCGCTTCTTCTAGAAAGAAGATTATTGCGTCCTACGCTCATCCATAGTACGGGTCTAGTCCCGCATCTTTATTAATGTTTTACATGATGTTAAGTTACCGGTACTGGTCTTCCTGGTTTGTTCAGGCAACCCATTCCATGCCCGAATGCCACTCATGAAGAAAGAGCGTACTTATATGCATTTGTTCTCGCATAAGGGATAAGGAAAGTGTTTTTGTCTTTATGTTTATCTGAGCATTGCAACAGGCTGTTATTGGATTGTATTTCTAGAGTTTTATGCCTTACGTATTAATACTACTTTACTCTTTGCCCTTTTGTCATCTGTGTATTATGTATTTAATTACTATGTATATAATTATTATAATCAAAGACTAAGCTTATAATAAAATGGACCGCTTGCTCTATTTTTAGAGCTTATATGAAGCCTACTTTTGTTTCGTGTGCAACCAATAAGGCTATCTCAAATTACTTGTATTCTCCTACGATTGTATTAAAAGTTTTCGCTGTATACAACTTTTGATTTTAATCTCAATTTTCCATTGAGAAAATCGTAGCGAATACTAAACCGTAAGTCTAGAGGACGTAGTGCGATCGGAAATTCCGAAACTAAGTTACTAAGTGTTTCAAGTTATCAAATAGAAGACATATCATAGCAAGCGGCCTATCTTATTATAGTCTTTGAAAAAATATACCTAATGCATAACAGAAACATAAGAATTAAGTAATAACAGAAAATACAGAAATTTAAAAGCATGCACTCTCTCTTTAGACCAGTGAAGGACAAAGATGGTAAGAACATACCAAACGAGGAGCAACAGAGAGGTAGATGGAAGGAACACTTTGAAGAGCTCCTAAACAGGCCAGAACCAAGGAACCCACCAGATATACAGCCAGCTGACAGCGACCTGTTAATTGACTGCAACACACCCACCAAGGAAGAGATATGCATGGTCATCAAACAACTTAGAAATGGCAAGGCTTCTGGACCTGATGGCATACCAGCAGAGGCACTCAAGACTGACGTAGAAACCAGTGTGGAGATGCTATACCCCCTGTTCACGAAGATCTGGGAGGAGGACCAGGTACCTTCTGAGTGGAAGGAGGGATACCTCATCAAAATCCCAAAGAAGGGCGACCTAAGCTCTTGCTCTAATTACAGAGGGATCACCTTACTGTCTATACCAAGCAAAGTCTTCAACCGCGTGCTGCTCAACAGAATAAAAAATGCTCTTGACCCCCTGCTACGAGACCAGCAAGCCGGCTTCCGCACCAGCAGATCCTGTGCTGACCAGATTGCAACACTTCGCATCATCCTAGAGCAGTCACTGGAGTGGAATTCACCCCTCTATGTCAACTTTGTCGATTACAAGAAAGCCTTCGACAGTGTGGATAGACAAACCCTCTGGGGACTGTTGAGGCATTATGGAGTGCCGCAGAAGATTGTAGACATATTCAGAAACTCTTATGAAGGAATGACCTGGTGAGTTTTCCACGGCCAACAGGTGACAAATGCTTTTTGGGTGAAGACCGGTGTGAGACAATGATGTTTGCTTTCGTCTTTCCTATTTCTCCTGGCCATTGACTGGGTGATGAAAACATCCACACACCAGAGGCGGCATGGTATCCAATGGACCTTGTGGGACCAACTCGATGATCTTGACTTTGCTGATGATCTTGCCCTTCTCTCTCATACCCAACAGCAGATGCAGGAGAAAACTAGCAATGTTGCAGCCACTTCTGCACGTATTGGTCTTAATATATACAAAGGGAAGAGTAAGGTCCTCAAGTTCATTGCCACCAGTACTGCACCCTTTATGCTGGAAGAGGAAGCACTAGAAGAAGTTGAGAGTTTTGTCTATCTTGGCAGCATTGTGGACAAGCAAGATGGGACAGATGCTGATGTAAAAACAAGGGTTGGAAAGCCAACTCAGGAATGTCTGGGTCTCCAGAAACCTGAGAAACAACCTAAAGATCAGGATCTTCAACACCATGGTGAAACCTGTGCTGCTGTATGGAGCTGAAACCTGGAGAACCACGGCCACGAATATAAAGAAACTCCAGTCCTTTATAAATAACTGTTTAGGGAGGATTCTTGGGATTCATTGGCCAGACAGGATTAGCAACCTGCAGCTGTGGCAGCAGACAAAGCAAAAACCAGTAGAACAAGAGATCCTCCAGAGACGATGGCGATTGATTGGCCATACACTCCGAAAACCTGATTCCAGCACAACAAGGCATGCCCTGAACTGGAACCCTCAGGGAAAACGGAAAAGAGGCCGGCCGAGGAACACTTGGCGCAGAGAGGTGGAAGCAGATACCAAGGAATTTGGCCTTACTTGGGGGAAGCTGGAGAGACTGGCCCAGGATAGAGATGCCTGGAGGACCCTTGTTGGCGGCATATGTCCTAGGAAGGACCACAGACGTCGATAATCGGCGCCTGTTCCTCAAGGACGAGAAGGCAGAAGAAGAAGAAGAAGACTCTCTCTTAAAAAAAGCAACATTTTAATTGAATTGCAACTTGAAAAGCCATTGAATTAATGAAAAACCTGATAAAGAATACGAACACATACATTTAAACACATTTCTTGTGGAATTAAAAGCCTTAAAACACACAATGCTAATTTCTTTCTTATATTCATCATCATCATCAATCCCATGACCTTTGTGGTCGTTGGGGGGGGGGGCAAATGGACACCTCAGCAGTCAACTTTCTCCACTTTTGCCTATCTTAAGCGGTTGTCAATAGTTCAGTCAACTGCAGCCCTGTCCAATACTTTACCTTGTCGAACTAGCATCTCCGCTGACGGCCTCTCCTACGCCCACCTTCCACCGTGCCCTAGAGCAGGGGTCGGTAACCTTTTGCTAACAGTGTGCCAAACTAGGATTTCTAAATCATTCTGCGTGCCAACAGCCTGAAGTCAACCTGCTCTATTATAGGCCTACGTTTTAACAATTATTTTTATGGGACAATTAATTTAACTCCATAGCAAGACCAAGACCAAAAGCAAAGGAGAGTTTTAAAGAAAATCATTAAAGCGTTTTATATTTAATACAAAATAAACGTATTTGTGATTATCATCCTTTTTATTTGTATTTATATCAAACACAAATATTTATTACCTTACGTTCACATATATGGTAATTATTGTCTAAACATTATCATTTGTTAGCCAAGTTGAGGATCTAATACCTGCTAATATTAATTATATTTGATCTCAGTTTAGAGATATTCTTTAATTTGTGTTTTAGTTACATGAACGTATTAAGTATGCGCTATAGTTAAGTGGAATAAAGACGTAGTAATCATTCAAACTGGGTAGTTAATGTCATGTTTAAAATATACATAAGCTTATATGTTCTTTAATCCTATAATATTTTGATTATTTTTAAATGCTTTTTACAGTTTGATCACTTTAAAGCTATATATTGTAAGCCATTTATTTTGTAACAAAGAAACACATTAGAAATATTAGCGGGAAAAAACGGGTTAATTACCTCCCTTGAATTAAAAAAACGTGTTCACATTTATACGTTGATTCAATAGTGATGCCAAACAAGTTATGTTTTATAATATAACAAATATTACTGACTAATTATAATTTCTTATATAAATCCAACATTATGGTATTCATTACAAGATTTAATTAATAGAGGATTTTAATAATTTACGTTAAACAGTTGTTAATAGACGTTTCCTGCATTTAATTTTTTGTCCATTTAAGGAGTTAAATTTACGGATGTACATGTAGTTAAATGTTTTGAATTGATTTCATGGCAAGATATATCCAGTTTCAATGCAAATCCATTCCAGTGGTCCTTGTAAATGTAAATTAGACTCACTGAAATGTGGCACTATGTCATTCAGAAACATCGGCTTCAAACAGTCAGTTTTCCTCATTCAGAACCTAACATGTTTTTTTTATCAATAAAAAAACATCTCTTGGAGATCTCTCGCGTGCCGTGGAAAATCGCCCTGCGTGCCAACTTTGGCACGCGTGACTTCGGTTGCCGATCGCTGCCCTAGAGGATTGTATTTGACAGGCTATTGTGCTGCAACACATGACCGAACCATGTCAGTTTGCGCCATTTGATTGTTGCAATTGAGGAAAATCCAACCCCATACATACACATTAGTCCTGTGTTCTACCATAGGAGATTCGAAGTATTTTTCTCATGCATTTATTTTATTTCTTATATTAAGCTTACACGAAATGCTGTAATGTATAAGATAAGACTTAGCAGCAAACAGTTTTTTAACGTGTGAATTTTGTGTTCACAAAATGAATAAATATAGAGATATATTTTGTATGTTTTAATTTCTGTGTATTAGAATATAATTTTGTTTATATATAATATGTGTCTGTGGGGGGAGGGGTCGATTTTAGAACAATTAGAGGTAATGGCTTAGTTATGGAGTTGGCAACACTAATCATGCTAAATTTAAAAGCATGGATCCCCCGTGTGGGTATCGGGGTCCTGGAATTGACCAGGTGAAAGAATAACCCAACTGCCTTGTCCCACTTGCATGTCGTAAAAGGCGACTAATAGTGGGTTGTGCATTGGGTATAACCCGGGCACGTAAAACTTGTACCCCCCTTTGTGGTGCTGTTCAACAGAGGTCCAGATTGCACTACCCTGGATTAGAGATGGGCGAAATCGTTCACCATACTGATCGCCGCTCAATTGAGCGCTCACTAAAAAGATCCGGATCCGTTGAACGGATCCACGGATCACTTAGTAATTTACCCCCCCCCCCTCACCAGACCCCCTCCATTTTTTTACATGTTGGATGTCAAGGGGAGAGAAAAACAACTTGGATCCCTTGTTGAAACGCCGTTTTTTTTTGTTACTTAAAACTTTAACAAATATAAATAAGAAATAATTAGTCTCAATTCTCAATTGTCTAGTTGTAGCGTAGGAGGCAATAATCTTCTTTATAGAAGGAGCGTCTGTAATGTATAAGATAAGATAGGCTACTAAACTAATTATAATTAAACTTTTATTTTTCATTTAAGCGATAATTCCTTTTTTTTTTCATCTAATAATTAAAATTAAAAGGGTAAATGTAAAATACTGTAATCATATTGGCTAATTATAATGCAAATATTGTATCATCGACATTATTTACAACTATTGGCTATGCCCGTCGAAATGACGGAGAAACGAATGGGAATGATTGCAATGTGTTTTGTTAAAGAAGAGTGTGTAACTAAAAAAAAAAAAAAACCGGGCGTGAATAGGGAAAACCCGATCAGATCTCGTGTTCAACATCGTAAATGAACGATGTGAAAGCATTTCAAAGGGACATTATTGTGAAAAATGGCGCTCAGTAGAACCTTTACATACGGTGATTAATAATAGGCCTACGTTTATTAAAAAGAAATTGAAGAATTAAGCAATATTGTTTATATAATCAAACATATAAACAAACTCACGGTAATTATATAGGCCTATATTGATTGATGATTGGTAGCAAATAAGCGATCACTCGCATTCGTTCCTGTTTTGCATTTCGATATGCTGGTTTCCATAGTTCACTTAGGATCCGGGTCTGATCCGGGTCAGATGAGACCCGGATCCTAAGTGAACTATGGAAACCAACATTATTCAACATATCGAAATACAGAACAGTACTGATCCGGGCCTTTTGGCAGTGATTGGCTTTTGGATCCGTTCCTTTGAAAGACCCGGATCAGTCGATCAGTTCTTTAGTGAGCGACCCATCTCTACCCTGGATAGAGGTTTTGCGCGGCTAATGCTGTGGGGCTCTGGTGTTGGTAGCATGGAGATGGGTGGGTGTAAAGTCGTGAATGAGCCTGGATCCAGGATCTGACAATTCTACAGAGTATTCTAAAAAACTAAATGGCACAACTGAGTGTCATAACCTTTGGAGAGCTCTGTGGATGGCGGAGATTGGACCATTGGCCAGCCCCACCTCAGCACAACTCAGCCCTGACTCAATGCCGCCCGAACCCGGGGTACCACTCACAGGTGCTGGGTACAGAACCGAAAACTCTCTTGAACTGTGGGGTTTGAAAAAAAGCCACAAAGGAAAACCCAGAACAACAATGTCAGTGTGTCTGACATTGACTGCAAGAGAACAAACTGCTCTTCAGACTGGCTAATAGAAGAAGAAAAATAGCATGGATAGAAGCGCTAAAAAAATTAACATTGTTATTATTATTATTCACTTGTATCATGGTATGCTTTGGCCACACAAAACAACAACAACAACAACGACCGATAAACGCTTCTTGCCCCGTGAGCCAGCGTAGGTACTGAATTTTAATACGGCTCATAAATATCTTTTTAAAAAGCAGTTTATTTAACTTACAAGAGTTATGGGAGAGTGTAGTGTAGCAAGATATATATATATATACAAAGATAAAGGTAGATAATTGGATTGGCGGATGTATTGCTGGTGAAAGATAGGGTGAACAGATGGATATATATTAAACACGTATAACTAAACTGTTTATATTCCCATTAAAAGGTCTACAGAGACACTGTTTATGTAACCGTTCCTCGCTGGAGGTGGACTTCGGGTCAACCGTCGACACTGAACAAAGTGGTTGTGGTCAACGCCCAGGCCAGGCTGCAGCCGTACCCCAGCTGGGCAGAGCAGAAGCAGGGTGACTGCCGCGCCCTACAGTTTGTCCAGAACATGGAGGTTGACCCCAACACTGGACTGATGTATGTCATCGACACAGGCACGGTAGGCATACATGGAACGCAGTCGCCGCTGACTCTATGCCCGGCTAAAATCGTCGTATTCGACCTCCGTACAGACGCAAAGGTGAGCAGTCATGAGTTCTCAGTCGACGCCGTCAGTGCGAACAATTTTTTGAACGACATCGTCCTCCATTACGTCAACGGGAAAGTCCGTTACGCCTACATTACTGACGTCACAGAGGGGAGATTGCACGTGTTCGATTTTGAGACTCTCCAAACCCACAACGTCGAGCATCCGACGATGAAACCGGAATCTGGTAACGGGACAGTTGTACGCATCAACGGTGTCGATTACAACTTCAGAGCTGGCCTGGACGGTATCGCGATGTCTCCAGACTTCGACTACGTGTACTACTGCCCTTTGGGTGGGTACGGGTTGTATCAGTTGTCCACCGTCTCCCTTACGGCTGCAGGTTCCGTATCGCCGAAGCTACTGGGAAGAAAGTTTTCTCAAAGCGACGGACTAGCTTACGGCAACAGGAGACTATATTTCGGAGCTTTGGGGCTGAACGCTGTATACTTTTGGGATCCAGAAGAGGACATGCGCGGACTGGGTCTTCCGGTGGATAGTGTGGTAATGAAGACGCAGAGTCAATTGGTGCATGACGACGCCAGGATGCAGTGGCCTGACACGTTTGCTTGGGACAACCAGGGATGGCTCTGGTTTGTGTCCAACCGGCTTCACCTGTTTAACAGCGACACAATGGACTTCAGTGGCAATGACGGCAGAAATATGAGAGTATGGAAAGTTTTTGTGAATGAAACAAGCTATTTATATCAAGCTGACGTCAGAACTACAAAGCCTGTGATTGGTTAGATTAGACCGTTAAATGAATGATCGCATTAAAATTAAATCAAAAAAAATAATGTGAACTTCATCATTCGGTTTACATTTACAGCCCTTGTATATTAATTAAATTTAATATTGTGCATACATTTAAATTGCTACAGACATTTAGTAGAAAACTTCGTTGTTGTTTTTTTTTTGTGCTTTCTTTAAGGTTTTTTTTTTTTTTTTTTTTTTGTGAAATTTCTTTTGCTGCGCATGGCAAATACAACTCTTCAGCTCTAAAAATAGAGGAAGCAGTTCTTCTTATTAAAGTCGAGAAGAAAAAAAAAAGGGGTTGTCTAGACCAGGGGTCTCAAACATGCGGCCCGCCAAGTGGATTTTTGTTGCCCGCCAGTAAGCTAACAAAAAATTTACTAAACTTATTCGTGAAATTCAGACAGCTATAGACTAGTAGGCCTACTGATACACATAATTTTTTGGGGGTTAATTTTATAAGCTAAACATATGCCTACTTAAGAATAATATTAATACTGATAGTTCACTTTGGTATAATTCTTTGTGTCTAAGTTGTAAATTGGCATATTATTAATGATAAGTATGGAAATGAAGTGTTTTTTTGTTTACTAGGTGTGGGTTGTGTGTGAAGGGGCGGGGGGGGGGGGACGGCTACGGTCCTTGCAATATCTCTTAAGTGATAAAATGGGCACATGCCTTCATCCGATTTTGAAACCCCTGAGTCTGGGCGTAGATGATAGAGCCAGGGTTAGGGTTAGATTAGGAAAGAAACGATGATAAACAAAGCATTCAACTAGAAACCAGTTACCTAGTTTAAAGAAAGAATGCAATAATAAATATCACATGAATCACATAAATAAAGTCACATGTGGAGTTTTTATTTAGTGTAGTGTTTGTATATAGTCTGCTTAAGGTTATTATAAAGCACTTTGTTGCAAAAAGTATTCTCTCCTCATTTGTCAACATGGTGATTGGATAAAATGTGTGAATTCGCTCCCCTTGCAATTCATCAATGAGTGATTCCTTTGTGTACTGGTGGGGTTGGTTGGGTGGGGAGGGGGTGGTATTGAGGCGACTCTCATTTGTTTTATATAGCTTCCAGGGTAATCCACTTTTATCATGAGAGGTCATCCATTAATTTATGTCAACTAAATGGTGTGTGGGGGGGGGTGAAAAGTTTGACAATACTCATTTAATTTTAGCATACCACAGCCTTATAAAAATCTAAATCTTTTTTGGGTGTATGGCTATTAACGATTTTGTAATGCAGCAAACTGAATTCCAAACATCAAGACTTTCTGTTAGGTAGAGGACAAACTGATAATTAATTGCTCTTAATCATCAACAATAACAATTCAGGAGTTATACAAGGACTTTACTCTACGTGGGGGCACGGTAGCCGAGCGGCAGCGCGTTCGGCTGGCGATCCGAAGGTCCTGGGTTCGAATCCTGGTGAATTGAGGGTGTCCCTGAGTCTACCCAGCTCTGATGGGTACCTGACCTCAGTTGGGGTAAAGGCAGCTGTTGTTACGAAACGTAAATTCCCTACATTGTAATGTTAATAAACCAACTAAATCATTTAAGCGAATTGCGTTTAAACGATATAAAATATTTCTCAGCTCAAGGTTTCCCCCGGGTTTTTCCTAACCTAATTTGAGCATTGTTGTTTTTATTAACCTCGATAAAAACATGAACTGCCCATGCACCTACAGCGTGTCAAGGTCGTCCGGTCTCTCCTTATTTTGTTAGAGCATTATTGCTTGTTCTTAATAAAAAGACAATCTGATCACGCAGTCAGCATGCAGGCTTGATTAAAATATTCGTGTCACTAGGCTGGCTGGATTTTCCAACGATTGACCCATAATATATTTCTACGCGATTCAACACTTTTAGTTTAGTTCTTGTCGTGCATTCGATCTAGTAACATCAAATATTCTCCGCTCTGAGTATCGTTTCTATTTGATTTGTATTATGGAAAATGTATTATTCTACTATTAACTACAATGCTATATGTTCATTGAGGATATTCATTACTAATTGGAATATGTGTATTTCTTGATTGTGTATATAATATTATTTGGATTCCTACTGGATTGATGTTGTAAATTAAACCAAATTTATCGTTGCTTTCTACACAACTTGGTTAACGTCAATATTTCAAAGTTATATACATGTGTGTATGTGTAATATTTATTCAACTATATTAATAATCTACACTACAACTCAACATCGAGGTTCTTGCTGTATAATATGAGCCACACAAATAATTATACATGAAGTAAATCAACTGAAAACTCTAAAACTACGCTATGTGAATTGCCAGGGGATTATAAGAACCAGGAATACTCTAGACAACTACAAATAAACTTCAGAATGATATAATAAGATCTTCACTAATACAAGGATACTCACACTAACAATAACAATACTATAACTATTATTTTCATAAATTGAATGGGGGCTCTAGCCGTAATAACATTATAAATTATAATTATACTTGTGTGATATAAATAGAAGGTCTCATCCATGATTTATTATGGTGAATAAATTGCCTTGTAATAAAATGGGTTTTGCTCGTCAGTGATTTACTAACAAACGTTTAGAGGATTTACTTCAACTTCAAGAATCGTTATACTATTTACACAAACTATTTACAACTGCCGTAATACATACTCGTAACTTGGATGGATTGTGTTGGAAAATATGAACAATATACAATATACTAAAGATTGTGATTGAATTGAACATTGCTATTGAGAATCGGAAAACTTAACTATTCAGCCTGGAAAATTATCTGGTGTATTACCTTATCAAACAAAGCAACTCTAAGAAAGTATATTTTTTTTGTGACCTTGTGGTGACAAATCTGAACTGTGTGGTGTAGTGAATTATTCAAAGGACAGAAAGTAAGTTGGACTCTTTATTGTATTATTAACAAGATTTATAGCAACTTTTAATAATATAAAATGGAAGCCACAAATAATCTTACATTGGATCCAGAGATATTTGATCTAACCTCAGAACAGCTTAATAAAATGTCAATGATACAATTAAAAGAATTGGCTAAATCATTGGGCATTTCTATCACAGAAACTAGGCCATCAAAAACTAAATTACTTCAAGAGGTAACTGAGTGTTTAAGAAAACAAGGTACACTAATTATTGAAGAAACTACTGCTAATGATAATATTAATGATGAATCAGATGATGAATTACCTTTTCCTATAACACATAGAGTGAAGCATACAACTGGTGAATTAAGTGAAGAATTGAAATTTAAACTTGAGTTAAGAAAGATGGAATTGGAGATGGAAAGAGAAAACAAGAGAATTGAGATGGAAAGAGAAAGAGAAAACAAGAGAATTGAGATGGAAAGAGAAAACAAGAGAATTGAGTTAGAAATAGCAAGAGAGAAAATAGCAAGCCAAGAAAGAATTGAGTTAGCAAGGTCTCGTACGTCAAATCATTCGAATGCAAGCTCTGAAGCAGATGCAGAACTGTATAAGTTTAAGAAACATATTCCAGTTCTTGAAGATAATTCGGTGGAAGAGTTCTTCATGATTTTCGAGAGAAACGCTAAAGACTATCAATTTCCCGAGGGCAAGAAAGCTATACTTCTACGCTCAGCTCTGAACAAAGGAAAGGCACTTGATGTTGTATTAAGTCTTACTGAAGAGGAATTGTATGATTATGAACTGATCAAGAATAGAGTACTGCTAAGTTATGGATTAACACCTGAAAAATATAGAAAAGTTTTTCGCGAGTCTAAGAAAGAACAGGAACAATCCCATGTTGATTTTCTAAGACGGAAAAAGAAATATTTTGAAAGATGGATTCGATCCAAAGGTGTAAACAAAGACTTTGATAAATTAGCTAATCTTATGCTAATGGAAGACTTTAACAATAACATCAGAGGTGATGTAAGAATACATTTAGCAGACAAAGGTGTAGAACAAGTAGAAACAGCAGCAGTAATGGCAGACGAATATGTTATTATCCATTCCAGCAATAAATTTACAACAGTAGATAAATCTAAATTCCAGAATCGAGATATGAAGGTAGAAAAGAAAACCATGAATCCAAATGAATCCTATCAATCAAAGAGACATCAGCAGAGCAATGAAGGTCCAACTAATTCCAAGCCAACCTGTAGCCATTGTAAACGAATTGGACATACTAAGGAAAAGTGCTGGATATTGAATGGGAACCCGAATAAAAAGAATGTTGTCTTATCGTATGTAGCAATGCCAAAACAAAGAACTCATGAAAATGTAAAGAAGGATATTAGAACTCAAACAGAGATACCTAGTGCTAATGCAGATAACCTGACAAAACACACGTATCTAGGAAACTTGAAACCAGAAATAGTTCCTGAAATAAAGACAATGGTTTTCAATAATTCTAATTCTAATATGAGCTCCAAGGAGTCTATATCAGATAGAACCACCATGAGTACTAAACATACCTCTTACAAAAATAACTTGGATACAGATCTCATCGATACTGAGATACCAAGCAATTGTTTACCATTCATTGAAGAAGGTACCGTGTCATCCATAATAAATGGTGTCACTAGTGAAAAGAACATCAGAATACTCCGTGATACAGGGGCTGAGGTTTCACTACTTTTAGAGAATACTGTTCCTACGTCACAATCGACATATACAGGACAGGATCTTACTATTCAAGGTGTATCAAGGAAAAATGTACAAGTTCCTTTGCATCAAATACAGCTGAAGAGTGCGTACTTCACTGGAAATGTAGTTGTGGGTGTGTACAAATCACTTCCGTTTAAAGGCGTTTCTTTAATACTGGGAAATGATATTGCTGGAGATGTGGTGCATTCCATATCCAAAAAAAAACAATACCTTAATAAAAGTGAGAGCTTTATCAAACCTATATGCATCGTCACTAGAGGTATGGCCCAACAACAAAAGTCTGTCGAAACCATGTCAAAGTCAGAAATAGAACCAGAGATTGACCTACAGGCAACTTTCCTGGCTGACATTTTGAGTGGTCCCTCAGTCAAGACTACTGAAAGTAATTTGTCACCTCGACAATTACTCCTATTAGAACAGAATAGAGACTCAGGAATTAAACACCTGAAGAAAAAGGTGATAACTGAACAGGAGGCAGAAATGAAAGGAAATGGATTTTTTCTGAAGGAGGGAATATTAATGCAAAAATGGAGAGATGTGAAATGTGATAATGACAATTGCAGAGAAGGAAGTCAGATTGTGGTACCAGCCATATATCGTAATGACATCTTACACATGGCTCATGACACGCCATATGCTGGTCATCTAGGAGTGAACAAGACTTACCGTCGAATTCTTCCGTACTTCTATTGGCCTGGACTACATCGTGACGTCACAAAATACTGCAAGTCATGCAATACATGCCAGATAGTTGGTAAACCTAACCAGACTATACCGGTAGCACCTCTAAAGCCAATACCTGCCTTTGCAGAACCATTTAGCCACTTGCTAATAGACTGTGTAGGTCCTTTGCCTAAAACAAAGACAGGACACCAGTACTTATTCACTATAATGTGCACTGCCACGAGATATCCTGAAGCTATTCCGCTACGCACCATTAACGCAGATAAGATATCTGACGCACTGATTGCATTTTGTTCAAGATACGGTCTTCCAAAGACTATACAGTCAGACCAAGGATCTAACTTTACATCAAAGCTGTTTAACCAGGTCTTAAAGAAACTAGGCATCCAACATGCAACTTCAACTGCGTACCATCCGCAAAGCCAAGGTGCCCTAGAAAGATATCATCAGACTCTGAAAACCATGCTCCGCACATACTGTTTTGAGAACACTGAAGACTGGGATCGCGGTATTCCATTCGCTCTTTTCGCGACTAGAGAAACTGTGCAGGAATCTCTTGGATTCAGTCCGTTCGAGTTAGTGTTTGGACATTCAGTTCGAGGACCTCTAAAACTGTTGCAGGAAACCTTGTTAAATTCTGATGAAGAGACTGGACTCGTAGCTTATGTGGAACAATTTAGCAATAGAATCTATCATGCTTTTAATCATGTTAAAGATAATCTTTTGCAGGCTCAGAAAAGAATGAAAGGGTACTATGATGTCAAGGCCAGATCCCGATGTTTCCATCCTGGTGATAAAGTCCTCATGTTGACCCAATTGTCTGGACAACCCCTGAGTGCAAAATATACAGGACCATATCAGGTTTTAGATAAAATCAGTGATGTAACATACCTTGTAAAAACCCCTGATAGAAGGAAAACACAGAGACTGTGCCATATAAACATGCTAAAACTTTATGTTGTTAGGGAAGAACAAACTAACATTAGGCCAGTGAGTGCTATCAAAACTGTTGAAACACCCCCGCCTAAATTTAAAAAGACAATCATAGAAAGTAAACTTCAGAACACTGAAGCACTTAAAAACCTCAATGATAAACTGGCACATCTAGACTCAGGTGAACAGACTTCTATCAAGGGTTTAATCTATGATCATGTAAATTTGTTTAGTGATGTTCCTAACAAAACAACTTCGGTTACCCATGATGTAGTTTTAAAAGATGATAATGTTAAACCTGTCAAACAACATCCGTATAGGGTTAATCCCATACAACTTGAACACATCCGTAAAGAAATTGATTATATGCTGAGCAATGATATAATTACTCACAGTAACAGTGATTGGTCATCCCCATGTGTGTTGGTCCCCAAATCTGATGGTTCACTACGCTTTTGTGTAGACTATAGGAAATTTAAACCAAGTGACAAAAACAGATTCGTATCCCATACCACGGATAGATGATCTAATCGATAGAGTAAGCACTGCAAACTATGTGACTAAGATTGACTTACTAACAGCTTATTTCCAAATCCCATTGACAGATATGGCTCAGGAGGTATCAACTTTTGTTACTCCTGATGGATTATATAAGTTTAAAGTAATGCCATTCGGAATGGTCAATGCTCCAGCTAGTTTTCAAAGACTAATAAACACTATTATCCATGATATCCCACAATGCCATGCATATCTGGACGATTTCGTAGTGTTCAGTAATAACTTTAATGATCATCTAGATCAGTTAAAACTATAATTCCAAAAACTAAAACAGGCTAGTTAAAAGTCAATTTTGCCATGCAGAAATTGAATATTTAGGTCATGTAGTGGGTAATGGCAAAGTAAAACCAGTGAATGCCAAAGTCAAAGCTATACAGGAATTCCCTGTCCCTAAAACGCAGAAACAACTTCGAGGATTTCTGGGTATGGCCGGGTACTACAGGAAGTTTTGTAAAAACTTTTCTATTATCACTTGCCCTTTGACAAATCTCTTGAGAAAGAAAAATCAATTTAAGTGGACTCAGGAATGTGACCAAGCCTTTAATGATATAAAAGACATACTGACCAAGGCACCAATATTAGTCTCACCTGATTATACTAAACCCTTCAGAATAACGGTAGACTCGTGTAATACAGGAATGGGCGCGGTAATCTCACAAATAGGAGATGATTCACTTGAACATTAGCTTTTGTTCAAAAAAATTTAACCCACATGAGGTAAATTATAGCACAATAGAGCAGGAATTACTAGGACTTATCCAAGCATTGAAACATTTCAATTACTATGTAAATGGTTCTCAGTTCCCAATCGAGATATTCACTGATCACAATCCACTAGTATTTCTTTCCCGCATCAAACAAAATCAGCGCATTCTAAGATGGAGTTTGTTTATTCAAGCTTACAACTTAAAAATAACTCACTTACCTGGAAAAGATAACATCGTCGCGGACACCCTATCGCGCATGTAACAAATGTCTAAGGGGATAGATAACTTCATGTATATATTCTGATAATCCTAACTAAGAGAATTGGATCATTTAAAATATAAATGCATGAATATATGAATATGTTGTGATTATTTTATGCAATATCTTATGCCTTATTTTATGCCATGAATATTTCCATTTTCTAAAACAAATATTATTATTGTTGTAAGAAAAAAGAAAGAACCTAATAAGTTACTTATAAATATTATGGATTTATGAACATATTTTTTCTTTATTAGTAAGATAATGAATGAACAGAAATGTACATCCTTATTTTGAAACAATCAAACTATAGTTGTGATTATGTAAAAAACAAAATAGAGTAATGTGCATACACTTCACATGCTTACACACTTAAGATTAAATTCTTACTCTTAAGTTTATTTAAATATTAATTTCATTTAAGTTGAATTAATTAATGATTGAATTGTTTAATATGACAACATTAGTTATGTTGATTTTTACCTTATCAATAAGATGATGATGTTTATGAGGAATGATATCTCAGAGAGTATAATTTTTTTAGAATAACGCGAACATGTGTTATGGTCTAAGGATAACTTGAGATTCTATATGATGAGGGTTTAATAAAATAAATTATTTCCCTTACTTGTCTTATTTAACGGACTACCCAGGTGGAGTCAGTTTTTTTTTTTTATATTGTTTAGAACTAAAGTTAAGTGCAGGCGGTTCTAAAAGAAATTGCACACTTCTATTGTTTAGTATGCAATGTTCTTTTCCTTTTGGTACGGGCGACTGTTACGAAACGTAAATTCCCTACATTGTAATGTTAATAAACCAACTAAATCATTTAAGCGAATTGCGTTTAAACGATATAAAATATTTCTCAGCTCAAGGTTTCCCCCGGGTTTTTCCTAACCTAATTTGAGCATTGTTGTTTTTATTAACCTCGATAAAAACATGAACTGCCCATGCACCTACAGCGTGTCAAGGTCGTCCGGTCTCTCCTTATTTTGTTAGAGCATTATTGCTTGTTCTTAATAAAAAGACAATCTGATCACGCAGTCAGCATGCAGGCTTGATTAAAATATTCGTGTCACTAGGCTGGCTGGATTTTCCAACGATTGACCCATAATATATTTCTACGCGATTCGACACTTTTAGTTTAGTTCTTGGCGTGCATTCGATCTAGTAACATCAAATATTCTCCGCTCTGAGTATCGTTTCTATTTGATTTGTATTATGGAAAATGTATTATTCTACTATTAACTACAATGCTATATGTTCATTGAGGATATTCATTACTAATTGGAATATGTGTATTTCTTGATTGTGTATATAATATTTTTTGGATTCCTACTGGATTGATGTTGTAAATTAAACCAAATTTATCGTTGCTTTCTACACAACTTGGTTAACGTCAATATTTCAAAGTTATATACATGTGTGTATGTGTAATATTTATTCAACTATATTAATAATCTACACTACAACTCAACATCGAGGTTCTTGCTGTATAATATGAGCCACACAAATAATTATACATGAAGTAAATCAACTGAAAACTCTAAAACTACGCTATGTGAATTGTCAGGGGATTATAAGAACCAGGAATACTCTAGACAACTACAAATAAACTTCAGAATGATATAATAAGATCTTCACTAATACAAGGATACTCACAGTCTAGGTACTTCGATAAAACCCATTTCCGACATTTTTTTTTGTTTACATAAAATCATGAAAAATTTGAATCGCACTTTTTCAGCCCTAATCTGATAGTTATTGGAGTTAAGAATTTTCGACAAGCTTTCATTCAATTTTAGCCAAGAAAAGTCATTAATTTTCGTATATGAGATATTTAACATTATTAATTTTGATTTTTCACTACTTGTAATTAAGTTGGAAACGTTTTTGATTTAGCGGGAAAATCGGTAAGTTTGACGAATTTACAACTTTTTTATTTGTGTATACAAAACTTTTTAATAAAGCTTTTCGTTTTTATCATGTAAAAATAAGTATAATTACGAAATTTCATAACAATCGGCTACTTCGATCGATTCTTTTTTTTTAATCCAAAATTACAAATAACATATAGCAAAAAATGTTTTTTTATTTTTTGTTCTCGTTATATTTAGCTGTCGAAAACTTTTTGATGTATTTTTGTATTTAATCTGTATAAATGTATAAAATAGTGTCAATTTTAACATATACAATTACAGCACTTTTTATTAATAAATATTATAAACTTTGTTTGTGAAATCTATTTTTAGAAACTACACGCCTTTGTTTTTAGGTCATATTAAAATCATATTTATTTTTAGAACATTAAAAAAAAAACACGTGGCATTTTTTAAAAAGTAGGATTGGATTTTACAAAATAAATAAATGGAAAAATGCTAGAAACCAACTTTATCCGCGTAATTTTTTACTCAGTATTGTATAGGTCTATTAGAAAAGCCATGGTTAGGTCTAGTATTTTAGGGCACATGGTTATAGGGCACAACTAAGCCTGTATTAAAGACTTTACATAGGTAGCGCCGCACATGGGCTAGGCTAGGGCTATAACTATAGCCAGGATATATAGAATATATAGGAATATAGGTCATGACTAGGAGTAGGCCTAGTCATTTTATAGTCATATATAAGCCTTATGATAAGGCATAGACATAGCCTAGGGCTATTTACGTAGGCCATGATAAAGCTTGGTTGTGTACAATATTAGCATAGGACTAATAATATATTTAGCCAACTATAGTCTATAGAGCCAAGAATTCCAACAAGCTCAACAAAATTGTATGAAGGGTCATGATTAAATATGATTAGGCCTAGCCTTGTTACTATAGTCTCTAGTCTATAATAACAAGTAGTCCCATTAATAAGTATACTATAGGGCCTAATGTACTGTATTAGGCTATATATTGTCTATAGCAGCCATGATTATGTCTATTATATTATCTAGGCTCTAGAGTCCTAGACTCTAAAACAAAGGCCAATTACTTTCATAAAGAGTCTAGTAACACTATAATAATAATAATTAATTTTTTTTTAAAATATGTAGGCCTAGGCCTCCTGCACCTACACAGGACAGCCAAAAAAAGATTGCAATGACCATAGCATATTATACATTTTAAAAAAAAAACAACTTTTACTTATAGGCCTAGATAATTTTTTAAAATATTTAAAATGCTATAGGCCTACATTTATAAAACTTGTTTTGTTTTTTTATTATTCATTATAGCTTCTCATATGGATCTAGCATTCAAGTTGAAAATATAGAAATGAAAAGGGAATGGAAGAAACAATTTTAATATAAAAAGTTAAAAAAGACCTACTGTGTCACTATGTGTTTTTTTTCAAGATAGTATAAAAAAATTAAATCACATGGTCCCTGTGACAAAAATGACTAAGATATAAGGATTATTACGCAGCCTATAAATATGTAATCACAAATTGCTTATTGTCCGTGTGGAAAAAAAAAGATGAGCTCTAAGCTGTCCATTAATTAAATAAAATAATAGACATTCTAAGAATGCTGTATTTATATTTAATGAAATACAACATTAAAAAAATTGTGGAAAAGAAATCATTAAAAAGGCAAATTGCATGCTGCTTTCACTATTGGGTACATAACATCAAAGTTTTTAATATAATAGCTTTTATCAAAAAGAATACTCTTCTGATGAAACACATAGTTTAAAATATTTTACATTGCACATAGGTATCATTGTTCATGGTACTTATGGGCAAGACTGTTATGTGGTGCAGCTGAACCCTGATTCTTATTGATTCTGATGGTAAAGGTATATTTTTGAACTACACGCCCAAATATATATTAAAAAGAGGGGGTGGGGGAGAGCGAGGTGTTTCTGGTGCACTAATTACCGTAATCCATTCATGCCTAAAAAAAATGTCTATTAATTATAATTTTAATTTTCAGTGGCATATATATATTTTTCTTTACATTTACGAGCTCAACTCACCCACCATACCCGACAATTAGCACAGACTGCTTTTCTTTATTCAAATAAATACCTGCACTGTTGCTTTTAATAGAATTGTAATAATTATGTAAAATTTACTTATGTATTAAATTATAATGGTAATTTATCAGTATGTTCTTGTTTTCTCAACATGGAAAAAAGTATATTTTATATGTAACAAGTATTATCTTGGTTATTCATACTATAATTTTGAGTGTTTACAAATGATAAATCTGCAATAAAAATAACAGTAGCACAAAATGTAATTAAATTTTAATTTAGCTTGAAGTAATATTATAATCATTACAAAAAATACATTAATATTATTAGACATTGTACTTTGCCAGCAGCATGCTCAAATTGTTCTTGAGTAAACTCCAAGAAAATTATTTAGGCTATTTAGGCTTTTTATAATTAATTATGTATATGAATTTACCCTGATCTGGCACTATTTTAATATTTAGGTAAAAGTAAATGCAGATGGTTGATGTAATTGTAATGGTCACAAAATATTTTGTATATTGTTGACACAGAACATTGTCATTTAAATTCTCCTTCAATTTCCCCATTATGTGACACTCTGATAGGGTATTTTTATCATAAATATTAAGTAAATTGTTATGAATAAAGTAAAATGATATATAAATAAATATATTTAATTTCATATTGTACTCCTTATTATAATTATGTGGCACGGTGGCCTAGCTGCAGCGCATTCAACTGGCAATCCAAAGTTTCTGGGTACAAATCCTGGTGCATATTTTTTCCGGGACTTAAGGATGCACCTGAGTCTATCCAGCTATGATGGGTACCTGACACTAGTTGGGGTAAAGTAATGGTGGATGGGCATTATGCCACAGAAACTGGTGAACGCTGCTTCACTGTGCCTAGACTTGGGATGACGTTAGAATGTTTGAGGAGTGGTTTTGACATGTCATGTTACAAACATTATTTAAATACATTTTACCCAAAATATGGGGAAAAATGTAAATACTGTAAAAAAAATATATTTTCAAATACATTACAAGTCTCTACCCCCCCCCCCCCTCCTCCCTCCCCCATGTGGCTACGGCCCTTGTCTAGAAAAGTATTTGTATACAGTTGGGGATCGGGGGTGAAGAGGCTTTCTAATGGGTAAAAAACCTCAGATCTATGTTTATGTTATATATAGGTCAGTGAGGTGAAATTGTGTTTAATAGTAAAATACTAAATTCTGGGGAAAACGGGGTTCTGGGCCCCCTCCCCAATCGACACCTATGTAAATACCTATTTTAAAATTAAAATAATATATAGTAGAATAAGTGTTTCAAATTTCATAGATTTATCTTTTACGGTTTTTAAGTTATAGCAATTTAAACAGCTCAGTTCATGTTTTTGGGTCACACTTTTTTTTTATATTTAGATGGGTCAAATAGGCTTAATTTTCGGACACTTAAAAAATTCATAACTTCGTTAATATTTCATGTAGAAACAAAAATGAGGTGTCATTTGAAAGCCAATACCAAACTACATTTAACTAAATAGGTTTTGTTTCAATGTTATTAATTTTAACAATTTTAGAAATTTTATCGAAGTACCTACTCACACTAACAATAACAATACTATAACTATTATTTTCATAAATTGAATGGGGGCTCTAGCCGTAATAACATTATAAATTATAATTATACTTGTGTGATATAAATAGAAGGTCTCATCCATGATTTATTATGGTGAATAAATTGCCTTGTAATACTGTGCATAGTGCTGGCCACACAATCACCTGGTACGCCGTGGCCACAGAAACTGGTGAACGCTGCTTCACCGGACCTATGGATCACTCGGTCCGACGGGTACTTAACTTTTACTTTAGTCTACTCAATTGCACAGGAACAAAAGTAAGATTTTTTTGCACATGATTATGGCGTAGCTATGGTGAAGGGCAGGCCCGTCCCAACGGGGCAGAATTTTTAGGGGTCACTTTAAAGAATGGCAATAAGGACACACACAAAAGACACAAAAAGAAGAAAAAACGTATTCTTAACCTTTCCCTTACCGACCTACTTCTATCAATGCTGTCAGTTCCGCTATATACGCGCCCGTGACTGTAAGGGTTAAGAGTAGACAATGAAAATTATAAATAAAAAGCTAATGAAAATTATAATATTTTATACTGAAATGAGTTTTTCTGGGTTAAAAATGTTAACTTCTTTAAAACTGATTTTTACAGCACGAAGACTGTAATTAACTATTTTTCTACTACAGTATTTATTGTTCCCCTCTTCCTTTTTTTTTTTCTAACCTTGCCGATTGACTAATGAACGTAAAAAAAAAGCGCCAAAAGTATCACATAGCCTTACGGTAAACGTTTACTAGTAGGCCTAGTGGCCTAGTGCAATAATATGCAAGTCAAAGACCAATAGTAGTGGTCATATTTTAGATATATGGTTGTGTTTCCTTTGAAAAATAATTAGATCTAGCTCCAAAGATTTTCGAAGGTTAACGGGACATTAACCGCCACCATTTGGGAAGGGAAGGCAAATGTTTTAACCGCCACATGCGGCAAAACCATGTTTCTAGGCCAATGTGTAAGTGCATGCATACGAGTATCCACTCTAAATTGTAATGCTAAAAAATATGATAGCTCATGTTAACTGATATGCTTTGTTTCTCCGATTGAACTAGAAAGCCTTCTTTGACACACTGTTATCTCAAGGTTAGAAACCCACGGTCTAGGCCTACCATTTAATCTAGGCTATTTATAACTAATGGGTCTTCACAAATGACACATATATTTTAGTAAGCCTTTATCATAAATGCATGAGCATAGGCTTACATAGAGCTAGCTCTTTGGTAAATATCGTTTGATTCAAAAAGCTAATACAAAGCCACGTCAAACAACAATAGATCTACTGATTGGGAATTCGAGACAAGAGTCTATAATGTAGGCTTACAATACTTCTATTATTTTGATTTATGTAATAACAATAACATTTAGATCTAATACGTTACTACAATTTATGTAGCTCTAAACAGTGCTTTTTTTTGTAAAAAAAAAATAGGTGCCGGTACTCAGTGATGGATTGCCTAACTTTAAAAGCAGTTTCGCATTTTATATTTTAATTCTTATTGCGCGCAATTTTAATTAAAATAATTCAATTTTAACAAATTAATAATATAATAAATTAATAATAAACGTTAAAATACAAGAAAAGTAATAATTTTTTCCCCACATTGAAAAAGGTGCCGGTACGCCGTACCGGTGCGTACCGTCACAAAAAAAGCACTGGCTCTAACACTAACACATATAATATAGTGTCTAGTCTATATAGGCTAATATAACGATAATCATGATAATGTTATTATGTTTTAGACCATAATAACACAATTGTTGCGTAGTTAACCGTAGCCGTAGGCAAATACGATTAGGTTTTCAATAACTAGGCCTATATTTCAATACATTATATATTATATTGTCTAGTATTTATTGTTAAAGTATAACTAGTTTTAGGCTCATATAAGCTTAGGACCTATTTGAAAAAAAAAACTTTTGAATAAATACGTAGACTAGCCTACATACAACTTTAAGTGTATTTAGTTTTTCCTATCATAAAGTAATTAAATTGATAGGCCTATTTTCGTTTATTTTAAAAATATTTTTTAAAACATAAAATAGTGTTCAGGCTATGAAACTAGTGTGGTAAGCTTAAACGTCACAATCTAAAAATAATAAATAGGCGGAAGTCCATGACGTCATTGAAAGATTATATTTCATTATTAGCCCGAGCATTGCAAAAAAAAAAAGTGAATGACTTCCCGACTTACATAATAGTCTAACTAAATTATGCGAAAACACACTAGCATAGGCCTACATATAGACGGACAATATATAAGCTTAAGCTAACATAGTATTATACAGTTTTATAAGAGACTTACTGCAAATTTTAGGCTTGCTAATTATCGTTTAAAAGCTCTTCCACTGAACAGGTTCATTTAGTTTTTGAAGAATAATTTAATATTTGAACTTATGTACACTATTTGGGATACATTAAATAACAGTAATAACACTGGTCTTTATCGCTAAGCAAAACTACAACGACTACATTGGTGCGTGTCATATAGTCTAGGTTTTGTTGCCAAAAGTGCCAAAATGCATTTCCTGACGTTCTCACAATGCAAAAGAAAATGCTTACTAGAAGGATGTAGAAACTACGAGAACAAATGTTTGTGTTATTACATCATAATGAATAACGGTACGGCATCGATACACTTGTAGTTGTAGCTTGTAGCACTAATAATCTCTACGCCATCATTTAAAAACAAATAATAGATCTATGATCTATCTCTAAATCAGGAGTGTGCAACGGGCGGCCCGCGGGCCACAACCCGGCCCGCCAGACCAGTTGGTGTGGCCCCAGCTAATAGTGTTTGTTTTATTTTTTTCCAAATGTATTACAATTTACTTAACTCTAGTTATCATGTGATTATATTTTCCTATGGTAACTGGCCCTCTTTGTCTTTCCAAAGTTCCAATGTGGCCCAACATTAGAAAATGTTGCACACCCCTGCTCTAAATGAATAGTCGATACTGTTGTAAATACAATATGAAAAATATTTAAACATTCTATAGGCTACACATATAACAATATCATTCAAAACACTAATATAAATACAGGACTAGACTCAAACCACGGATGTGCAGAGGACGCATTAATCTTCTATATAGAAGGAGCGTCTTTAGGCCTAATGTATAAGATAATATAGACTATATATACTTGGTGCTCGGTATAGTAAATTCAGAAATCGTAAATATGGCAAAACTAGTAGAACTGTAGTAAAGGCAACGGTAAAAATGACAATCATATTATATCTACTGTTTTATTGAAAGTAGGCCTATTGGAAGGACTCAGAGCCCACACAAGCCTATGTAGCGCCCCCGGGCAAAATTTCAGCGTTCACCATTTCAGTGACGCCCCGCCCTTGCATACTGTAACTGCTTTGTGTAGTACTATATTTAGACTATAAGCTTATTAGTCCCCCTAGAAGTGTCACCCCCGGGCATATGCTCCCCTCTGCCCCTAGACCTGCCACCCAAATTTTTTTTTTGAAATGTCGGCTGGCTGACATAATATTTTGGCGGATATCTGGATTAACCCGGATTTCTCCCTAAATTGACATTTGCGGTTGATTTTCGGCTAATTACGAAATATTCGGCTGAAATTCGGCTGAAGCCTGGCCAATAATGAAGTAATAAAACTTCAGCAATACAAAACAATACACTTTTACAATACTTCAGAAAAAGTTTTATTATTTCAAACTATAGAAAAAAAAACAGTTTTATATGCTGTCCTACTAATACAGTGCATGAATCCGACGGTTAATATAAAAATGCAATCAATCTTAAAACGGGACGCCATGAAATTTAAGAAAGCAAAAACATTACGTTACGGCGACTCGTTCATTTTTCGACGGATATACGGCGGACGAATTACGGCGGCTAATGCGCGGCGTCGGCTGAGGATAACATTCTAGTCTTCTAAATGAAGCTTTATTATCTCAAGGATATTTGGGGGAAAAAAAGGGGCGGGGGGTATTTTTTCTATGATCCATCGGCTACTATGTATTGTTTGTTTTGATTTTGCATTGGTGATTTTCAACCAATGGAAGACTTTAAATATCAAAATTTTACTTTTTTTTTTCTCATACAACATTTTTTTATCTTTGATTGCTCTTTTAAAGTGAAATTTATTTTTCAAATACTTTATAATACTTTATATATAACTATTGACAACAAATGATTCATTTACGTTTTAAGGTTGCCGGTAATAGAGTATAGAGCCAGTATAGAACTGTATTTTTTTTAAACAAGCTACAGACTTAAATTATAATGAGGCCTAAGCTAAATATATATGTGGGGGGGGGGGGGGACACGGTGGCCGACCGGCAGCACATTCGGCTGGCGAATCAAAGGTCCTGGGTTCGAACCCTGTTGGATTTTTTTTTTTCCGGGATTGGAGCGTGTCCCTGAGTCTACCCAGCTCTGATGGTTACTTGACCTTAGTTGAGGTAAAGGCGTCTGTGCATAGTGCTGACCACATAATCACCTAGTATGCCGTGGCCACAGAAACTGGTGAACGCTGCTTCGCCGGCATTATGGATCAAGTTTATTCAACGGTATACTTAAATATACTGGTATGTTGAAATGACACAAAACACAGACATTATTTTTTTTTTCAGTATAGACATTTTTTTGTCAGTATCACCCAAGATTCAATACACGATTGAAATGGACTTTATTAAACAGGTTGGTCTATTAAAACAATTGGATAGTGCTAGACGAGTATTACAAACTATCTTGCAGAGATATTTATTTTTCTGTTTAGCCTTTGGAAAAGCATTTAAAAATAGAATAATACATTTTTGTTCAAAAAAATGAATTTATATTAATGACATTGTTAGGTCTAGGCTATAGACTCTATATTGATGAGATGAGTGCACCAAAGACAGTCATTGACAGGGTTTTATTTACCAGAATTGTTATGAATAATAAAATAAACAATAGGCTACAATACAAGTTTTGGATTGCTTACTTTATTAGTTTGTCATTGTATTAATGTTATTATTAAACTTATTAAATGTATCAAATCAACTTGCACCTTAGTGTGCATCATTTTGCATGGGGTAAGTTTATACAAAATTGTTTAACTTGCTTTTATAGTTGCATTTATTTTAAAATATATTTTATGAATAGGCCTACACATTTTTTACAAAAAGATGCAGGATACCCAGGCCAGGGGAACAAATACAAGTCTTTTATGTTTTATATCAATTGAAAAGAAAAACAGCAGCATAAGAAAATAATTAGGCCATATATTTTTAGTAATAATTTAAACGTGTGGATAATTCCTTCCTATCCATTATAAATGAAAGAAGGAACTACCGGTAAATTGAATTAATTAATAAAATTAGTAATGAACAAATTTATATTTGTAATTAGGCCTATAGAACTAATTTGTTCTAAGCTAGGCTATAGTTTGGAAGTTATTATTGAATAATTTAAATGATAACCTATAATATATTTAAATGTTATATTTTCTTAGGACATTTTGAGCATGAAATCTATAAGTACAGATTCCAAGGGAATAAATTTTGCAGGTATTTGTAATTGGAGCCCATATACATAAATATATAGACTCTCTCTATATATAGCATAAATATTTAGTTGTTTTTTTAGATGTAGTCGTCGAGATTATTTGTGTACAATTGTAAAGATAGTATTTATTACAATGCAAATTCACAAACATGTGTTCTCGTTGTCTCTATAACTGTCTAGACCAGCGGTCGGCAACCTTTTGATAATAGTGTGCCAAAGTAGGGCTTCTAATTCATTCAGCGTGCCTTTTTGGGGAGGGGGGGGGGGTCTTTCGCGTGCCATTGAAAATTGCTCTGCGTGCCAAATAGGACACGCGTGTCGTATGTTGCTGATCCCTGGTCTAGATTACTACGCGTCTTTTTTTTATATTCTGAAAACTCCCGAAAAATTCAATATAAGCCCTTTTTACACCTAAACCTATACCGGGTATAAGGCATACAGGTGTGTAGATTTGTGGTAGTTGTTTTGCACAGAGATAAAGAAGCTACTAACATCAACCATTGAAGTTGGATGTTATTATTGTACGCAAGTTCAAGCATTAAACTCTTTAAATTCATTAAACGTTCTTCTAGTGGCTTTAGTGTATTATTTCATAGCAAACCAGTCTCTATAGACACTCTAGACAGACATTAGAAGACCTTGGCTATAACTATATACATATAGTATAATGTAAATAAGTATTGGTATAAAATAACAAAAAAAAAAAGATTATTAATTTAGATAGTGTGCAATATCCGTTTTCAAAATAAGATAACTATTTTCAGCTGATGGGTATTTCGTTATTCAAGCAAAATAAAATGTTAGAAAATGATATTTTTTATGATAAAAGTTTGATCAACAGATGTACAATTTATTATATAAATTTGATTATATCTAATGATGTTTTTGATTTTCCTGTATTTCAGATGAACATGAAAATCAGATATCAGAAGGTGGGGAGGCTGACTTACACAGACATCGGGCAAAATGTGAGAAAAATCCAGGTCATCAAGAGTTTATACCGATTCTGTCATTCAGCTTAGAGCATCTACCTGACAGCCATCGTGACATTGATTTGATTGAGCTCATTAAGGCCACAGCTGACTTGGTAGTCAGAATAAGCGTCAAGATGGTCAGTTTAGACAGGCCAGATTTTTGGCCAAACACAAAGGACCCTTATTTTTTGTCTGACTTGAGAGGAAAGGAAACATTTAGGACGGGCACTGGTACGATTAGTAAACTTCTAAAGTACAAAGATGAGGATGAACAAGGGAGCCATAAACCATGCCCATGTGAAAAATGTAAAGCTTCAGACAAACCCAGCGAAGTTTGGTGGGAGATCTACGTGGACACAGCCGCACATGTAGTCTTTGATGACACCGAGGCAGACAAAACGAGCTTAAGGTTGTTTTATGATAGTGACAAAAGCCCATTGGTTATTCTTAAAGATATCTTAATGATTTATGATGTAAACGTCGAGGACGACTGGTGTATGTTTAGTTTTGTGACTTGCGATGAAAGCTTGGTGAATAAATTAAAGCCAATGTTGAAGCATTTTAAGGAAGTTTCTGAGAGAGTCAACAGCAAATATACACAATATCGAGAAATGTATAAGTTAAATTTTATTGTGTCACACCCTCATGGGTGTTCTAAGCAGGTCAGTGTTGGTCAATGGAAGGAGAAAGTAGAAAAGGTGGGTGGTATCACGAAATTTACCTACACAACATGTACATGTCCAGGTAGTAGTGGAGCCCATGTCCACTGTGTGGGATACACGGGTGATTGGTATGACAACCTTGTCCATAGTGGAAGTAGTTCTGGTCTTAATTACAGTGCACATGGATATGTCTGGTAGTTTATGATGTCATATCTTGATATATTCTTCTTTTTTTTAAATCTAGGATTTTATAATGATGTCATATTTTGATGCATCCTTCTTTTTTTAAACCTTAGATGTTATAATAATGTCAAATCTTAATATATTCTTCTTTGAATCTTTGTTGAACTCTTAGATGTTATAATAATGCAATATATTGATATATTCTTCTTTTTTTAAATCTAAGATTTTATATTGATACCCTTTTCTAATATATTTTTCTTTATTTAACTGTAATATGTTATAATGATGTGATATCGTCTTTTGTTTTAAAGTTAAGATGTTATAATAATGTTAGATCTAAGATGTTATAATGATGTAAGAGGTGCAACAAAGATTGTCACTTGAACAGCCACAGCAGAAGCAATGCCAGAAATGCACACTGCCCAAGGGCACACTAAATTCCGTCGTCTCGCGAGACTAACGGAAGCCAACACACAATGATGTCTGTATAAAGATGCGTATCTCTACATTTAAATTTTCTTTAGCTTTAAAAAACACATAACACGTTTAAAAAGTGGACATTAGGACATATTGTTATCTACTACAGACTGTAAGATACCTTGACATCTAGCCAGCTTACTGCAGACACTAATAAACGTTTTCAATATCTACAGACATTATAACACTTTATCATTTTTACAGACATTGGGACACCTTTTAATTTACTATAGACCTTAGGATACCTTGTCATTTACTGCTGCAGACATTAGGACATTTTGTCATTTACTGCTGCTTACATTAGGACACCTTGTATTTTCTACAGACATTAGGACACCTTGTGATTCCCTACCGACAGTAGAACACCTTGTCATTTTTTTTCATCTTATAAGTTTACAGACGTTCCTTCTAGATAGAAGATTATTACGTCCACTAGGCCCAAAACTCCTGCAGGGCGACAGGGATCCGTCGGTGGCAGGGCTAGAACCCGCGACCTGTCAGTTGGTAATTGGTTGACAGTCCGGTGAACTAACCGCTGGACCAGCGTCATTTTATACAGACACTAAGAACGTTATTTTCTACATACTCTAGAATAACTTGTCATATATACATGTACATGCCATTTCCGATTGTCATTGGTTATTATTTTCCTGATCATTTTTTTTAAACTGAAAATATTTTTGGATCTTTCATTATAGGGCCTATATACCGGTAGTTTTATTTATTTATGAATTTTATTTAATATATAAAATAATATATATAAATACATAATTCTGCATTTGTACTTTTCCCTTTACATAAAGCCTATATTATAGTCATCACATATTAAAAGCGGTTTTAATATAATGCAATAATATTAACTACATTTGACACGTACTTGTTGTGTTTATTTTGTTAGTTTGTAGATTTGTGTAGTCCTAAGGTGGAAAATAATGCAACTGTTTGTAAAGTGACAATTTCGCCTTCGCTGTTCAGCGAAACACAGTAACTGGAACCACTAGTAACAAACACACACCAATACACCGTCTGCCGAGAACGTCATCTTAAAAACCCAGGTTTTGCGGCTCACGAAGGACTACGAACATCAAAAGTATGCGTAGAGCATGGCAGCGGTTCCCAACCCGTGGGTCGCAACCCTTTTGGGTGTCGCCAAAGACCATCGGAAAAAAATATATTTTCGAAGGTATTAGGAACCGAGACACCAATCATCTATCGGTCTCCGGGTGGGTCCGTCCACGTGCAGATACATTCACATACGAGTACCCAGCGTGATGACATCATTGTGCCAACCTCATCACATGGAGCCTACTCCCCGTACAAATACAAGTGTGTGTGTTTAACAATTGTTAATGTTATTATTTATATTGTTAATGTTATTATTTATATTGTTAATGTTATTATTTATATTGTTAATGTTATTATTTATATTGTTAATGTTATTATTTATATTGTTAATGTTATTATTTATATTGTTAATGTTATTATTTATATTGTTAATGTTATTATTTATATTGTTAATGTTATTATTTATATCTTTGTTTAATATTTTCTTAGCTTAAACTCTTTATTTTTTCTTCTTTGTTTTTTCCATTGTTTATTTGTGTGTGTGTGGTTTTTTTTTAATTAGTTGATAGTCTGTATAAATAGGCAAGATTTACTCTTAGTACAAAGTTTGTCATGACTTCGGCATCCTTCCGTCATAAGAGACGATGGTAGGCCTACATCACCGTGGGCTGGGGTAGAATTTCACCGTATTACTAAGCATTGTGAAGCCGGCTGGCCTAGCGGTTAGCTCACCAGACTGTCAACCAAAAAAACCACTTGACACGTCGCAGGTTCGAGCCCCGCCACCGGCAGATCCCTGGAGTTTTGGGACTAGATGACGTTAATATTGAGTTGTTATCACATGCGCTTAACCGGCAGCAGTGAAACCTCTCACAGATTAATAGTCTTCTAGAGCGCACTGAGCATGCTAAAATAGCATGGATAGAAGCGCTATATAAATTACCATTACCATTATTCCTTAATGAAACCAATCTAAAGGTTATCCCCCCATGTCTCTTGTCCGGACATTATTCAGCAGGCAATTCATAATGCAAATACAAAGTTTGGGAAAACGGAAAAGACATATATTTTGAGGCAAAAAGTGTGTAGTATGCTAAAACAGCTTTAAATTAAAATGGATAAATCAATAGACACAGGAAACTACTGTAAGTAAGAAAATTTTACAAAGAAATGAACAAGCCACATAGGCTACATAGAGCACTGAAACAATGATTATTTAGATTTGGCATTAATATTTTATTTTGGCTCTAATTTTTTGCTGGCCACTAATGATAATGTTTTTGCTATCTCTCCATATTGAGACGGACGCGCACATTTTCGACTACCTAAATCGGTCTGAATAAAATAATATAATACTTTAAAAAAGCACCAGCTAAATAACCCGGCCTTGGCCGGGGTAACAATGAAGCATTTAAGGAAGAAATGGCACATACTTTCTATTTGACTTATATTATAAAGAAAGCCTAACATATAAATGTTGTCATCCTTAAATTTTTAGTTAAATTACTTGATTTTTAAGTACTAATTATTAATTTAGATAAGATAGTCAGACCGAATTGAGCTACGGCATATTCGAGGATTGTGTGGCCATAAAAATACCCACCCGCCTTTTGCTTAGCCTCAAATTAAGCCAGGTACCTTTCAGAGTTCGGTAGACTCAGGGACACCCTTAAGACCCGGGAACAAATCCTAGCCTTCACCAGGATTCGAACCCAGGTCCACTGGTACGCCAGCCGAAAGCGCTGTTGTTCGGCCACTGTGCCGCCTGCTTATTATAATTATCAGCGCACAATTCACCAAGGTGTGTACATTTAGTTGCATCTTTACAATATATGTTGTCTTATACATATACAAAATCAAACAGTGTGGATTTATTTGACACATTCTTGCTGGTACTATTAGATAGCCAAGTTATAGTGTTCTTTATAGAGCAGAGGACAATAAAAAGTCAAGAACAATTTGGCGAAAAAAATACACATTATTATAGTTTTCATACAAATGTATAATTCATAGAGCCTCATATGTCATATGTGTTAAACCGTATATAACGATTTTGCACACAACAGTATGTAGTTTCCAACATATGAACGATCTCAATTAACAAAAAGATAAATAAATCAGTAGCAGTAGCAGATTATATCACATGAATATGTCACTTACATACACAAGGAAATTAGGCTAAAAGAAAACAACAACATTAAAATCACTGAGCTATAATATATGATATTCGAGTGCTAAAAGGAAGTAAATTGTATGAGAAAATGCGGACTTTTTTATATAGATAAGTGCACTGTAGTGCACTGTAGTGCACTGAGCTATATATTCATGGAGTGATAAATCAAATCTAACTGCGAAGATATTTTAAAATGTCTTGAGCACTCCATGTATATATAGCTCAGTGCTTTCTACTTCAAAAAAATTAACTCCAATGCAAGTCTTTACGTAATTTTGGTATTTATCTTTATCCTTTTTTTTACTGTATTTTCGAAACATTATTATTAAATACAAAATTGCAGGAGAACTGGTGATATTTTAACGTAGGCCTATCAAATGAAAATTAAAGGTCTTTTTGTCCTGCTTGCGGCCCAGTCGGCACACTCTCATCACTCATCACTCATCACTCTGTCCTGTCACTACTGTCAGTCAGTAGCAGTAGCTCAGTAGGCTACCACTCACTATCACTAGATCTAGTATACTTTAAAATACTTAGACTGTAGTATGCTATATATATATTCTATAACTATACTATATCATATATATAGATAGGCTAAATAAATTTGTTTGGATCCTACGTTATTTAAATAAAGGAATTAGAGTTTGAGCCTCAGTGTAGTGTTGATATTAAAATCTCCCGTAATTATGATGTCTGACTATCTGACTGGGCTGTGAGTATGAAGGTATGAATACTAATACTATACCAATAGTTGCAAGAGCTGCGCCGTGGCTGTCAGTTGCTCTAGTTCATTGTGCAGTTTGTCATTGAAGGTAGCCACCTGAGTCCAAATGGCTGACCGGGTAGAAAGGTACAGAGGACAGGACTGAAGGACATGTTCCGCATTTTCTGGAGCTGTTCCAAAAGGGGCACATTTCCCTTGCTCAGATTCGTAGTTGCTTCAGCCTGTTATGACCAGTCCTTAGTATGATGATGTGTTGAAATTTATTAATAATTTAAAACTTTAAAAACATTTTTCTTGTTTTCTGTTGTTATTGATGTCCCACAGTTCTTGGGTCTTGAATTACTTTTCATTTTGTTGCCTGCAACTTACTGCAAGCTGATTTTCCTCTTGTGGCCTTTTTTTTCTAAGATCAAACTTTTCACATGTTTAGACCATTTTCTCTTTTTGCTTGTTTTTACATAATATTTTATTCAGGCTGTCAGTTTATAATAACTGCTTTCTAGCAGTTTTTCTGGCTTTTTTTTCTAATGTTCTTAGCTCTGGGGTTCAGAATATTATTTTTTTGTGTGTCCACATGAAATGTTGTTTTTTTTAGGCGCGGGTAAGCTATATGCTATGTTTCAAATTCTGGAATGATTGTTAGTTTAAAATCTTGTGCATACGTGTTCGATTAAGCTTCCTTGTGGCCCCAGAGATTCTTCTGTATGTCTTGCATCTACCTGATCTTTCTATGTTTATTAATAATGGGTCTGTGATCATTGGCCACATTGTCATTGGTCAAGCACTGTGTGTATCTATTGTATAATGTCTGTCACATCACGTCACATCAATGATTATTGAGGTCTCCTGTTATAATTTTTCTTAAATGGTATGGGAGTTGAATCTTTCCCCTGAAAGATTAGTAGTGCTAATTATATATAAACATGAAATAGTGAAAGGGATAAAACTATGACTGCTATTACATCTTCTTATACATCTTATACATTACATTAGTTCTAATGACGCTCCTTCTATAAAGAAGATTTTTGCGTCCTACACTCATCCTTTGTCCGAGACTAGTCTTGCATTTTTATTAATGTTTTAAATGATGTTAAGTTACTGGTTTTCCTGGTTTGTTCAGGCAACCCATTCCATGCCCGGTATTAATTTTGAATTGTATTGTGATATTTTATCCCATATTTTCTATTTGATATTTAAATATTTTATATTGTACTAATTTTTTTTTCATTTTAGGGAGTTTAACAACAAAAATGATCAAGACCATGTAATTTCAAGGGCTTGGTTAACAACTTGTCAGACGAGTGAACAAAGCATAGTCTATATTCACTTAACTAAAGCCAAATATGAAGTGACACAGAGGAAAAGCCTTACAAATGTGGATTGTGGAGAAAAAGAAATCTCATAGCTGGAACTTCAAGAAGAATTCAATGTATCATTTTTTTATGTATTGAGTCAGTCAAAAGCATCAAATGAAAAGGCATGCAAATATACATAAAGCCATGAATTATATTCTCTAAGCCCACAGATATTTGTATGCTAATGAGTTCTAAAAAAGGGATTTTGGTGGAATTTTCAAATAACTCTTTAAGAACAGAACAATGAAATAAAAAATGCAAATGAAATTTTTAAAAGGATCCTTTTTTATTTTGAGTGACTTTGAAATGATACACAGAATAAATTAAAGCAACAAGGAGTACCGATATATTGTAAGCAACAAGGAGTATGTTGTTCTGGGCAAAAAAAAAAGACTTTAATTTGTAACGTGACCAGTAAACAATGTTCTTCACACAAGGTAGACTTTAAAGTACATCAAAGAATGCATGGTGAATTAAAGACATATAATTGCGACATGTGTAGTAAAGTATTTATTTCTTATAAAGTCTTAAAAGAACATATTCGTCGTCATATATTAGAACCCTGCTTTCAATGCTTGATCTGTAATAAGAATTTTTTTTTCAAATTTAGTTTAAAACTCCATTTGTGGATTCATATAGATATAAAAAGATTCAAATGTGACAAATGTAGTAAAGTATTTTCTCATAAGCAAAGCTTGAATCGACACCAAAGAATCCATTCTAGATTTAAGCCATATAAATGTGAAATATGTATTACAGAATTTTCTCGTAGTGAACATTTGAAACGACACCAAAGAATGCATTCTGGATTAAAGCCATATAAATGTGACATATGTAAAAAAGAATTTTCTCGTAGTGATAACTTGAATCATCACCAAAGAATGCATTCTGATTCTGGATTAAATCCTTATAATTGTGACACACTCAGTAAAGAATTTTCTTGGAGTCCTAACTTAAAACAACACCAAAGAATATATTCTGAATTAAAACCTTTCACTTTCAAAGGTGAAATATGTAGTAAACAATTTTCTCAAGGTAGAAGCTTAAAACAACACCAAAGAATACTTTCTGGATTAAAGCCCTTCAAATGTGAAATATGTAGTAAACAATTTTCTCAAAACAGATTTTTAAAACAACATCTGACTATTCATTCTAGATTAAGATTAATGCGTTATAAATGTGAAATGTGTGGTAAAGTATTTATTCTCTATAAAGCCTTAAAAAAACATATTCACTGTCATGTTGTAAAACCCTGCTTTCAATGTTTGATCTGTAATAAGACATTATTTTCCAAAAGGGATTTAAAAATCCACATATGCATTCATATGTATACAAAACAATTCAAATGTGACATTTGTAGTGAAGAATTTTCTCGTAGTGATAACTTGAATCAACACCAAAGAATGCATTCTAGATTAAAGCCTATTACTATAACTGACATATATGTAGCCAACAATTTTCTTGCAAAGGATACTTAAAAAAACATCTAAGAATACATTCTGGATTAAAGACTTACAAATGTGAAATGTGTAGTGAAGTTTTTATTCTCTATAATGCCTTAAAAAAACATATTCACTGTCATGTTGTAAAACCCTGCTTTCAATGTTTGATCTGCAATAAGACATTTTTTTACAAAAACGATTTAAAAATCCACATGTGCATTCATAAGGGTACAAAACAATTCAAATGTGACATATGTAGTAAAGAATTTTTTTATCGTCAAGTCTTAAAACGACATCAAAGAGTACATTCTGGATTAAAGCCTTATACATGTGACATATGTAGTAAAGAATTTTCTCGAAGTGAAAACTTAAAACAACACCAAAGAATACATTCTGGCATCAAAGCCTTATACTTATATATTATATCTATGACATTTGCAGTACATAATTTTTCTCAGAGTGAGCTCTTAAAAGACACAAAAGAAAACATTTAGGATTTACCCTTTTTTCCTGGCAATGGGATATAATACAGCTGGAAATGGACTATCTTCTATTGGCTCCTAATTACAGTTTCCTTTACATAACTGTTCTCATATTTAACCTAATCTACAAGGTATTCGACATAGACCAGTCTTAATGAGGTCTGAACTTTTCAATATGTCAGGGTTATCGTGTTGATGAGCTTCCGGTTTACTTCCAACAACACTCTTTAACTTAAAATGATGTTTTCATCTTGTTTCATGTAGGTCTATAGCTTATGCTGGTGTTTGACAATTTGTTTCAACCTTGACGTCCAGTTTTGGCCTTTTATTTTTAGAAATATATACAAAGGCTACAAGATTAGTAATGGGGGATTCATTTTTAACTTTAAAAGTGAGTCGCCATGTTAGTCGCAATAAGTTAAATTTAACTTGCTAATAAAGTAGTCAAGAGTAGGGGTTCTTGGCTATCAAAAAAAACATGATCCATAGAACCTTAAAGACACAAAACACAAGTTCTTTTGCATCAAGCAATGAGTTTGGGAATAAACATTCTTCACCCCTGATGTTCACAATCCATCACTTTTCTCTCGGCAACATCTTTTGGAATTGAAATTTAATCACTGCATCTTTTCTTACAGTACGTACAACCAGGAATGCAACACACAGACATGGACATTTGTTTGTAAATAAATGAGTAGGACCAAAAATGCTGGTTTCTTATCCTTATGACCTTTTAGGTTTACCATGCATGCATAATTGTTAAGAGTGGTCAATGAACACCTTGAAGTTAGTACCAGTACCTGTAAATGTATAAAAGATGCTATATAGATTTTAAGTTGTTTTTCGGAAAGGGGGAAGTCAACTTTTTCTTCCATTCCCCGACAACTGGGTGTAATACACCTATACATGATAATAATACCTAATTTAATAAATAAATAAATTCTAAATTGGCTTGTGTACAATTTTTGCTTTTGTTGTTTTCTGTTGATTACTGGAGTTTGTGTGATTCATAAAATACCGGTAGATTTTAACAAGACAAAAATTAATAGTTTGTCTGAATATGGGTACTAACAATAAAAAAAATTATTTTAAAACTGTCAATGAAATATTTTATTTTAAAACCTAGCATATTTTAAAACCTAACAATCTCATGGTGCTTTTCCAACATTTCTCTGTTTACATGGTGCACTTGTTTTTCCAAAATATGGGCAGCATCTTGTGAAGTTATTTTAAGACCGTTTGAATGCCCAGATTTGTATTACATATGATAATTGCTTGGCTCGCATGCCATATTTATTACCTGATTTTGTCTTTTACTGAAAGTTGGCATTCCAAAAATAATGTGTAGTTAAATAATCATCTTCTGAATCACTTATATAAAACTAAAATAAAGATTCCTAATTGATTACTGATTTATCATATAAGCTGAATGGTTCAGCTTCTTCTATTTCAATAAAATAGTGACAAATTACTTGTCATTGTCAAAATAACTTCAAAGTTATAAAACTGTGATAGGCCTACTGCTGCTCCAAAATTTCAGAAAAGGCAAGTTATAATAAAAACATTGTCTCTGTGAATTATTTTGTGCCTTCGCCCCCCCCCCCTTCCAAATTTTATCCAACCTTCCAAATTTTATCCATGTACAATGTACACCTTCTCGTTTTTTTTTCCAAAACCAAAAGTTTACAAGTGTTTATCTTTTTAATTGTTTTTCAAAATATAAATATATAAATATTTTTTGTGACGGTACGCACCAGTAGGGCGTACCAGCACCTTTTTCATTGTGGCAAAAAAATTATTACTTTTCTTGTATTTTAACGTTTATTATTAATTTGTTATATTATTAATTTGTTAAAATTGAATTATTTTAAAATTGCGCGCAATAAGAATTAAAATATAAAATGCGATACTGCTTTAAAAGTTAGGCAATCCATGACTGAGTACCGCCCCCTTTTTTTTTTTATAAAAAAAAGCACTGAATATAATTATTAATTGTTTACATTTCAACTTTTGATACTTAAAGTTAAAATACTTAAACTTAAAGAATATATTAATTTTTGAATTATTTAGGGTGAAATCTGCTCAAATATTATTTTTGCTTCCTCCACCAACTGTGCACTGTTTTTCCTTTCCAAATTGTTGAGCCCCTCTTTTCAACTCACAAACTGTGTGTTTATTTTTTAGTCTCAACCTCATCCAGTTTATCATCTACACATTGTGTCATTGTCCTTCACTCACAAAAAGCAGTTTGGGTGTTTACCATGATGTCTGATCAATTTATGTTAAGTGGTAAAATATGATGTTAGATTAATTATAACCTCTTCTCCCCCTTCCTTTTAGTAAGAGCTAAAAAAATTGGATTGGAAGTTTCTATTACGTTTGAATTTTTTTTAAAGTTCGTGAAATTCGCGGACTGAATGAGATTTTATGGTCTGTTCTTTACCACCTCGGAAATTATGAATAATCAATCAAAAGTACTTAAACTTCCGGTTTCTACACCTCCCCCCCCCCCCACACACACAAAAAAAAGGTATGTTAAAAGTTAAAATGCACTAATTTGTAAATGGGATAACTCCCTACCGGTACTCGGAATTTCCGATTTCGAGCGGTATAGAACACTTACTAGTAACTTCACTGCCCAATGTCAAGGTAATGTAAAGGCGTCAAAATGGCCGACGATTCAGGTTAGTGATAGTTATTGCAAGGAATATAATTTACAAAAAATACTACAAAAGCTATCCCGAATCTAACCTAGGCATAACTATAAATTAACCGATACTAACTAGTTCTGTCTGTTTATTTCATTAAACATTTCATTCATTTTGTTATCGATCACACTAAGTGACACTAAGTCTATCGGGTCCAAATACCAAACCAAATAGTTGAAATATCCACTTCGTAAACAAATTTTAAAGACTTGATGAAAAGGCACCTCTTTGACTTTGGTTCCCCTACATTTGTAACTTGTATAACCGGTACCTAATATAATATTAATATAGTCTAGACGACAGAACAAAAAAGGAAAAATAAGATCTATGGAGATACAAATATCAAAGCATTATTTTCTTACATTTATCATTTATTATTACACACAGAAATGACATACATTTTCATTTATTACACACAGAAATGGCACACTTTTATTTTTATAAAATATAATAATGCTTTATAATTAGAATGCACTATATTAGAGTCTATTATGACATGACTTCATTATGTAAAGTCCACATTCTCATTGTAGGCCTACTGGCTACTCATAGTCACAGTCAGCATCATCAATATTTTTTGGATATTGGGAGCAGATGAAAACAGCGGAGGGATTACTTATTGAACTTATTAAATTTTCATCCACCTTCTTGTGCCTTGCACGGTTTTCTCCTGCAAGCTGGGATTCTTTCTTGATCCCTGCCCTCCAGGTGGGCCTATCCTGCGCCATGTCCTCCCAATCCTTGTCTAATACTAAATAATATAAATGGAATGGCCATTAATTATTATAGTATTTTTTGTAGGCCTATTTAGTTATATAAATATAACTACCGATAGTTAGACTTTGTTTTACTTTTATATTTAGGCCTATATTTATAATGACTTGAGTTGGTAAATACTGGTACTACTAAGTAATATATTATATTATTGTAATATTTATAGTAATATGTAATATATATTATTGTAATAATTAATAATAGTGAGAGTTAAATATCTAAATAAACAAAAATATTTAAAATCTAAATAAATATTGTATTAAAAAAATATTTGTTAAATGGCATCATTCTCATCCCTCTTTCCAACAAATTAATTTTATTGGTCGTCTTAAATACCCAATCTTCTTCTTCTGCGTTCCATTTCGCTTTCCTTTGCTTTGTCAGTTTGGCAGTCCTGTTTCTCTGACAAACCAGGCTGTTGCCTGTAGGAATGGCTTTGGGCCCCAAAGCTTATTCTCCATGGTGGCTCCCGGAGGCCAGGCCAGGTTACTGGCTTCTGTGGAGTGGGCACCATTGCAGGATGTGCTCTGCATTCTGGAGTCCAGTTCCACAGGGGCACTCAGTGGTGTGACTTAGGCCGATTCGGTGCTGCTGGTCTAATAGTCTGTTGTGTCCTTAGTCGAAGTATGGTGGTCTGCTCATATCTGGTGAGGTGCGGCCAGTAGTCTCCTGTTGGGTGATTGTGCTGTTCAGTCCATTTTCTCTTGTACATGTCTTTGATTACCGGTATGCCCTTTTGCCTTGCAGTAGGAGATGCGGTGTGTGGGGTTGTTATCCTGTGAGGCATCTCTTCCGAGCCTGGCCAGCTTATCAGCCTCCTCGTTTCCAGGCAGTCCACAGTGTGAGGGTACCCACTGGACCGCTAGGGCACTCTGTAATGAGAGAGTACTCAGTCTGTCCAGTGTCTCCCTCTCAAGGTGGTCCCTTGGGGATATCAGTCCCTCTATGCAGGATCTGCTGTCTGTGAGTATGGCGATGTGGTCGGTAGGTGGGGTAAGCTTGTTGATCAGGCTCGTGGCTTCCAGAACGGCGATGAGTTCTGCTTTATGGTTCGTGGTTGGAAAGCCAGCTGGGATGGAGCAGGAGGTGGTGTGTCCATTTGGGTGTGAGATAACTATTCCACTTCCTCCAGTTTTGGTGTTAGGCTTTGTAGAGCCATCGGTATAGATATGGGTCCATTTGTTTGTGCTGTATTCTCTCTCTAGCATGTCCGCTGTGTGGGATCTCTGTGTGGACTTTGATAGCCCCTCTTTGATGTCGATTCCTGGAACTTCCTTGGAGAAGAATATGTTGTGGTGTGGACTGTTCCATTCTTCTGTGAGTTGTACGGGTTCATAGATGTCAGGTGTGTTGTGGAGTTCATCTGCGTGTGCTTTGCCTAGTTGTCTGGACATGTGATTGAAGCTGGATCTTTTGAGTCTGTTCTTTGTTCTTGCCTGGAGTATGTTGTGCGCAGGCAGACTGGCCATTCTTTGTATTTTGGTGTGGTGAGTTAGGATCTTTCCTTCCCGTCTTTCATCTAGAGGGGCAAGGTTTGTGGTTGTTTCTAGTGCTGTAATGGGTGTAGTTTTTAGTCCTCCTGTGATAATGCGCATACCTGCATTTTGTACGGTGCTGAGCCTGTGTGTGTTGCTTTTGGAGGCGGTACTCCAGGTAGCTGATCCATATTCCATTATTGGTCTGACATATTCAGTGTATACTTGTTTAAGGATTTTGCTGTTAGCTCTCCAGTCTGTCCCTGACAGCTTTTTCATTACTACTAACCTCCTGGTAGCCCGGCTCACTGTTTCCTTGATGTGTGTGTTCCATGTCAGTCTTTTGTCTAGTTTGATGCTTAGATATGTGGGCGTGTCTTCTTAGGGAATGGTTTTGTTGTTAATTATTATCTGGAGTGTCTCTTTGTGTGTGGAGAGCGAAAAGCAATTTGCAACAGTCTTGGAGCAGTTTATTGTCACACCCCAATCTTCAGCCCATTTGCGTATTTTGTTTAGGGCTTCTTGCATCCTTATTGAGGCAGCTGGTAGGGATTTTGAGGCATTCCATAGTGTGAGGTCATCTGCATGAAGTGCTCGGTTGATTTTGAGTGGTATGTTGTCTACTATATCTATATCATTACTGAAGATGTTAAAGAGGGTTGGGGAGAAAGCGCCTCCTTGTGGTACTCCTTCCCTAATTTTGACTAAGTGGCTCAGGCTGTTTTGGAGCTTTACCCTGGCAGTTCTGTGACTGAGAAAGTTGCTTAGCCAGTCAAACATTTTGCCTGTTATGCCTGCTTTTTGGAGCTTAACTAGCTGCAGCCTTTTCTTCCAGACAAGTGCACTGTGCACAAGTGCACCCTATCAAACGCCTTGGAGAGGTCTATAAATGTAGCTACCACTCTTTCTTTCATTTGAAAGGCATTTTCAACGGATTGAGCTAGGTGGATTAGCTGATCCTCGGTGCTTCTGTTTTTCCTGAAGATTGATTGTTCTTTGATAATTATGTTGTATGATTCTAGGTGCCACATAAGCCTTTTGTTGATCATCCTTTCCAGTGTCTTTCCCAGACAGCTCAGTTGGCTGATTGGTCTGTAGCTGTCCTTTTGTTTGGGGTCCTTTTGCTTTTTGGGGATGGGGATGATTATTGCCTCTTTCCAGGCAATAGGAAATCTGCCCGAATACCACGATTGATTGTAGAGTTCTAGTAGCTTTTCCCTAGCACCTGGTCCCAAGTGTTTGATCATCTCATTGCAGATGCCATCCTTTCCAGGAGATTTCTTTATTTAGAGTTTTTGGATTGCGTCATTTAGTTTTTCCAGTGTAAGCTCTGCCGTCATCGTTGGAGTTTGGTTTGTTTGTTTCTTGGGCCTTGTTTGAAATTGGCTCTCTACTTCTTTACGCCTTGTGATACCTAATCTAACTTTGAATACATAAACTACGGGAAAGCAAAACCGTCTTTATAAAACCTCTTTTTTAAAAAAAACAAAATCCTAATTTAAACATGTATTTACAGCTACAAATATTGTTACCTCTCGGGGTCTAGTGAGGGGGTTGTATATCTTATATAACTGTATTAAACCCTAGCAGAATCTGCTTTTTTTCACACTTCTACACTAACTTTCAGAAAAAAAAAAGAACAACAAACAAGAGTTGGTAGTTTTATCTTAAGTTAACAAATAATCTTTAATCCACAACATTGACAACAGGAACATAAACACATTCTAAAGATTCATACAAGTCACTTATCTATCTTAATAGTCGTCACCACAACAGTAAATCTCTTGACTGACTAGATCAGCGATCGGCAACCTTTTGATAATAGTGTGCTGAGGTAGGATTTTAAATATATTCAGCGTGCCAAAAGCTAAAACGCCATCCTGTTCTAACGCACAATTTCTTGTAGAAAATACTTGAATTGCCTTTTAGTGCCACTGAAGATGGATCTGCGTGCCAAGTCTGGCACGCGTATCGTAGGTTGCTAAACCCTGGACTAGATCACCACACAGGGAGAAAACCATCTATCCAAGCCCAAGACAGCTCTGACCAATCTGACATTAGTAGAGCTAAGACAATGTGACACCAGGGAGGCAATAAGAGGGGGGGGGGTCGGAATGAACCCATACTGAACTTCTACGTCACAATATAAAAATAGTCAATTATCTATATGAAACACTTTATTCTTTACAGGTGTTCCTCCTTTGGAAGACATGACAGATGTACTCAAAAAGTTTTCTCTAGAAAGTATAGGTAACAGACAGGCTGGAAAAACATCAACCGCCAAAGACCGTGCTAAGGTTAAAAAAAACACAACAGCTCGAGTTGTACAGCCTAAGGAAGAAACTGCTGTTGAAAAGGTTTGTTTTAAACATAATTCTGTCTCTCTTTCTTTCTCCCTCTTTGTTTCAAAAAAGAAAATGCATGTATGAGTATGATTACAGCGCTTGATACAATCATAATCAAAACTAGACTATATTTTTTCTTTAGAACACTATTTAAAAAAAAAGCTCCAGACACACTCCTCTTCTGTATAGAAGTAGAAGAAGCATCTTTTATCTACAAGAAAAGAAGATAATGATTTATTAAGAGATCAATGATTAAGAGTTTATTATTGAATGTTGAACAATATGTCTTTTGAACTTTGCACTTTTCTGCTAAATTAGATATCAGACCCATTGAAGTTGAAGGATGTTGAAAGCCAGGAACCTCCAGCTAAAGGAGATGCACAGTATTCTGATGCCAGTAACCTGAGCATGCATTCTGAGAAACCCATCAAGGCATCATCAGGTGTGACAAACCATTTAAACAAATTGTTCCACTAGACTGTTAAAGTAAAAGTAAAGGTTCTAGGTTCAATTCTTGGAGAAGGCTAGGATTTGTTCCTGGGGCCAGATGTTGTCCCTGAGTCTACCCAGCTAGGATGGGTACCTGACTTAATTTGGGGTAAGGTAAAGGCAGCTGGGCATTGTGCTGGCAGGCTGCTTCACCGGTTCATGATCATTTAAGTCCGACAGGTATTTTACTTTACCGGTACTTAAGACTCACTCAGTACACAGATACAGTCACCTCCATAGCCACAAATGAAAAAAATTCTAATTATTATGTCTTCATTATTTTTATATTATTTATATCAACAGGTGGGATGTTTGGTGGCATGAAAAAGGGATTTCTCTTTGGCCCTAGTACAAAGGCAGCTACCACGTTGAAGTCACCTGAAGAAATACAAACAGAAACATCCCAGAAAGAAGTCACAAAGAGTGGTTCAGAGACTGACGCTGGCAAGGAGCTAGAGACAAAGAAAGGTGAAGAGATTCCATACATTTGTCCCAAGACAGGGAAAACTGACTCTGGCCTAACCCTGGATGAAGTTCAACAAGCTATGTCAGAAACTAAAGGTTTACTAGAAAATCAAGGTGGGGGCGCTAATGTCATATATTGTCAAGTAATAATTGATATTTTTAACAGCTCTACATTTTTATGCTTTTCGTATATTCTTTTCATGTGTATCCTTCCCAAAACTTACTATGTATCAGGTGTATTAAATTTTTTTCAATGTGTTTCTCTGAAGTGGTAAAAATATAATGGATTAAAAAATTGGTGACTCTCACTGACAGAGTCCTTGCTGGGCTGACTGGCACTTGAGATAAGAGATAAAGATATCAAGCTTTGTCCACTTGGACAGGATGAGCTAATTCTCCAAATCTTTAGTTTTGATCATGTAGTTTTTTTATACTATTCACTTCTTTGCCCTTTGATGGAGTCATTTTATACTATTCACTTCTTTGCCCTTTGATGGAGTCTTTTTATACTATTCACTTCTTTGCCCTTTGATGGAGTCTTTTTATACTATTCACTTCTTTGCCCTTTGATGGAGTCTTTTTATACTATTCACTTCTTTGCCCTTTGATGGAGTCTTTTTATACTATTCACTTCTTTGCCCTTTGATGGAGTCTTTTTATACTATTCACTTCTTTGCCCTTTGATGGAGTCTTTTTATACTATTCACTTCTTTGCCCTTTGATGGAGTCTTTTTATACTATTCACTTCTTTGCCCTTTGATGGAGTCTTTTTATACTATTCACTTCTTTGCCCTTTGATGGAGTCTTTTTATACTATTCACTTCTTTGCCCTTTGATGGAGTCTTTTTATACTATTCACTTCTTTGCCCTTTGATGGAGTCTTTTTATACTGTTACGTCCACAATCCCCTTGTGGCCAGAGCTGTGTAGATCTTGCTGATAATTCTCGTTAGTCCTAGGGGAGACTTTAATTATTAGTATTTATGTTTCAGTATTACACGAACTCTTCTTATAGTCCTGGGCACAAATTCAGTATTTGTATTCCAACATTTCCTTTCTTGTATATTATGGTAGTAGATAAATCTTATAGTAATGTATTCAACACAATAGGATAGTAATTTGACAAGGAAGCTTCAGTGTAACTGTTGTTGATAGTTTATTTCAGGTGGTATGTTCAATATATACAATATATCTATTATGTACAGTTAGAATAAAATAGTGCAAACACAAACGTTCTCAAAGGAACATATTTTTAAACTCTCTGTCTTTCAGACAAAACAAATCATTAAATACTATCCGAGTGGTGCAAGGGATAGACCCATTACCAGTAGGGGTGAAAATCATGGTATCATTACAAAACTCATAAAAAAAACGATAGGAACTTCCCCTATTAAATAATGAGTCGTTCCCAGACTCTGAGAATTTGAGATCAACACAGAATCCCAACATTACCTAGAACCTTTAGTTTTCCTACTAAATGTCCTAATATGGTGTGTAGTAAGAAAAGAGAGAGACAGAGGAATAAACATTGCGTGTTCCAATTCTTGGAAAAACAATATACATGACAATACTATTCACTTCTTTGCCCTTTGATGGAGTCTTTTTATACTATTCACTTCTTTGCCCTTTGATGGAGTCTTTTTATACTATTCACTTCTTTGCCCTTTGATGGAGTCTTTTTATACTGTTCACTTCTTTGCCCTTTGATGGAGTCTTTTTATACTGTTCACTTCTTTGCCCTTTGATGGAGTCTTTTTATACTATTCACTTCTTTGCCCTTGGCCTTCTTTTTATCCCTTTTGTTGGAGCCATTCATACGCATGCCTATTTCAAGAGCAAGTCATGCTCATGTTACCTGTCCCACCAGTGTTAGCTTCACGTTACTTGTCCCAACCAGGTGCCAAGGCTTGTTCTCTATTTCAAAATTTGCTGAATGTTTATGTAATCATTAGTATTAGCAGACAATGTTTTCATGAACGAGGAATGTATGGACATATGGCAAAATGTTACAATTCTTTTAAGGAGGCCTCGGGTTCAAATCCTGTAAAAAAAAATGCCAGGAGATTTTCAGGGCTTGTAGAAAAGCCTTACCCTAGTAATGAAAAGTCTCAGTATCCTTTAATCAAAGTAGATGGGTCTGCACATTGTGCTGACTACACAATCCTTGTGTTTGTTATAGCAACTGTGAGCTTGTTAGCATCAGCACTTCTTTATTTTGTGTAGTAGAAAACAATTTACAATGTGTTTATGAAGTCTTTCAATTGCTATGTAAAGGGTCCCAGCTTTACAAGGAATTGTTGATTATGTTTTAGTTTTTTAAATATGTTCTTTAAAATTGGAATCCCATGTCTATTTAGATTGGATCAATGATGACCTCTTGAGCAGGTTGGAAAAAAATGAGTTCCTGCTCAAGAGATTTGCAGATCCCCACTTCATGAAAGCCTTGCAAGAGTTCCAGAGCAACCCACAGGCTGCCATGGAGAAGTATAAAACTAACAAAGAAGTCGAGAGGTTCCTCGTGGAGTTTTGTGCACTGTTAGGTAAGTTACAGCTTGTTTGGGGGCGTGGTGGACTAGCGTCTGTGTGATCTACTGGCACACCGAAGGTCCTCTGTTTGAATTCTGGTGAAGGCTAGGATTTTTTCCCCGGGAGGGGGGGGGGAGCCCCTGAGTCTACCCAGCTCTGATGGGTTTCTGACTTTAGTTGGGGTAAAGTAAAGTAGCTGGACATTGTGCTGGGCTAGTAAGCCATGGCCAAAGAAACTGGTGAATGCTGCTTTGCACCAGGTATAAAAGCAACAAAGAAGTGGGGAGTTTTGTCCACCTGTAGGTTAGTTAAAACTTCTTCATTTCCACAAGGTTTTTTTTTTCTCACCATTCTCTTTGTGGCTCAGTCAGCTTGGTGGGGTAATGCAGGTTTTCAGCATAAAGAGTCTTGGCCCCGATGAGTTGGCGAGGGTCATTGGGCTCAAAAAGTATTGGCCAGAATTTAAAGTTTTAAAGGTCTGACAATGCCTTTAAAACTGGACAACCACAAGCTTATACCACAAGAAACTTATTTTGCAATTTAATTTACTACATATAAATTATCACTTTATTGCAAATATCTTCAATTGTGCAATACATTTGAGTAACTGAATAGTAAACATAGTTTGCTATAGAATACTCTTTCTTGCCTTTTTATTTTGTTTATAACATAAACACTTTATTGTCTTTAAATAATTTTCTTATTTGATTAAGGTGATCATTTCACAAAGTTTGGAGACGGCACACCCAGTCCTGCAAACGGTGACACAAGCCAAAAGCAAGCTCCAAGTGCTAGGCCTTCTTCTGTGCACAAGTCAGAGGTCTTGAAACCTTCGCCCAAAATTGTGGAATTACCCAAAGACAACGCCAAACCCAAAGACATTAAAAAATCCCCTAAAATAGTCGAGATAACCGAGAAGGACGCTGGTCCAAAGCCTAAAACACCTGACGCATTACCCGCTCCTGATATTCTGAGATTAGATCTTGGGGACTATCCTGGAGTTCAAAGGGAGATTCCAGACATTACTCCCATTGATGATCAACAAATCAAAGAGTTACTGAAAGATCCCAAGGTTATGGAAATCCTTTTAGATCCTGAGATCATGAGCCTGGTGCAGACTCTGAAAACAGATCCAGATAAAGCACACAAGTGGGTCTCATCATTTTCTATTCTATACTTTTTTAACGCTTTATTGAAATGCATGCATATATGTGATGCTTCCTCCATATGAACTGGTATGGAAGTCTGCAAAACCAGATTTTTTTTTCAATAAGTATCCCATCGGACCGAATTGATCCATAGGGCCGGTGAAGCAGCATTCAGCGATCAACTAAATATCATTTAAAATATTTAAATTTTTAACACCTTGTGTATTGACTGACTCATTATGATTATGTTTGCTATAAATTTTATGGCAATTGGTTAATATTTATTTATCCTGGTAATATTTAATTATCTAATTTAATGCCAAAGTGTTAAAAATTAGTACTGTTTTCTTTTTTCATTTTTTCTCAGAAATGACCGCTCTTACCTTCACTTGTGTAATTGTGAATAACTTTTGAACTAATTAATGGATTTTAAGAGGTTTTTTTTGCCAATGTATGGATAAATGAATTTACTTACATTAAACCCCTAAAGCTTAATAATATCTTATTTTGTCTACTTCAGTACCATTCCATGGGGTCGCATCACATATTTATAATTATTAGTCTTGACCAGGGGTGTGCAATGGGCAGTCTTCTAGGGTTTCCTACAGAGCTTCTAATAGCAGAATGTGTGTCCCATCACATTTTATTTTATCAAATTTTCTATACTGCCCAATGACAAAAAAATGTTCAGAATGTGTGTCCCATCATGTTTTATCAAATTTACTATACTGCCCAGTGATAAAAAAAAATTTCAGAATGTGTGTCCCATCATGTTTTATCAAATTTACTATACTGCCCAGTGATAAAAAAAAATTTCAGAATGTGTGTCCCATCATGTTTTATCAAATTTTCTTTACTGCCCAACGAAAAAAAAAAGGTCAGAATGTGTGTCCCATTATGTTTTATCAAATTTTCTATACTGCCCATTGATAAGACAATGTTCGGATTGTGTGTCCCATCATGTTTTATCAAATTTCCTATACTGCCCAATGACAAAAAAAAGGTTCATTTTTGAAAAACGATTCAATAGAATCTAAGGTGTCATCTAATAATTTCTCTATTTGCAGTATTGTTGAGAAAGCTGATACAGCCCTGAGGGACAAAATAACTTTCCTTGTGAGCAAACGGATTCTGGACTTTCAAGTTCAATAAAAATGCAGACTCTAGACTATGATTATACAATTATTTATTTCTAATAAAAAATATAATGGAAAAACAATAATACATACTTAAGCAGTGTACGTTATCATATATGTGTAATAAAAGATGTTTAAATGTTTAAAAATACTGTTTCCAAAACATCAATTATGCTTTTAAAATGATTTAACCCTTACAGTCCCGGGCGCGTATATAGAGGAACTGAAGGCAGCATAGATAGAAGTAGGTCGGTAGAAGTGGCTCTATGACAATGTGTTATATTTATGTGCCCTAACCCTAAGTCTGCTTTTATTTTTATTATCGGATGAATATTTCGATCATCATAAATCTCTTGCGAGTCAGCAGTTGTTTTTCTTCAGAGCTAAATAACTTTTTATTTGCTAAACCTGGATGCTTTCATTTAGAGTTGTAGCTCATTTGAAAAAAAAGACTTTTCCTTATAATACAAGAGTTGTTTTCAAAAGATCATTGGAAGCAAGAAATATTTTAATTCTATCCCCTCTGCTCTCTCCTCCATGAACATTGACCAATCGGACATCTCCTGTTTGTTATTGACAGCTAACCATTTTTAGCTTAAAATCAAAAAGTCATGTTTTACACCTAGGTATAAACTTAGTATGAGGTGTTAGCTTTTTGAGTTCTTTCAAAATATAAACCTAATTTTTAATAGCAACTATGACTTTAAAGTTTTTCATTTTGTCACTGTCATTTCTCAAGTGCCCATGTCATTTCATTTTGTCACTGTTATTTCTCAAGTGCCCATGTCATTTCATTTTGTCACTGTCATTTCTCAAGTGCCCATGTCATTTCATTTTGTCACTGTCATTTCTCAAGTGCATTAGTATGAGGTGTTAGCTTTTTGAGTTCTTTCAAAATATAAACCTAATTTTTAATAGCAACTATGACTTTAAAGTTTTTCATTTTGTCACTGTCATTTCTCAAGTGCCCATGTCATTTCATTTTGTCACTGTCATTTCTCAAGTGCCCATGTCATTTCATTTTGTCACTGTCATTTCTCAAGTGCCCATGTCATTTCATTTTGTCACTGTCATTTCTCAAGTGCCCATGTCAGGTTTTCATGTTTTGAGAAAACTAAATTAAAAACCAAATAAAATATCGGTATAAGATCTACGGCTGTTAATTCACTTTGGTAAATTTTTGTTTTCTGGTTGGTTTAAGATACATGCGATTTGTCTTATAATAGAAGATATTTTAACTCTTAACTTAACACCTCCACCCCACTCTCTCTTAGGCAATTGTGAAATGACTGTGACAATTTGTTCATTTAAAGTACAATTATTACATGGAGTAACAAAGAGAAGAGAATCAAAATATTTGAAAACTTTCATTTGTTGGATAATAGAAGTTTTTTTTTTATTTCTACCAAGAGAGTTCCAATTTTTTTCTTTTTATATTATGATGTATTATTTTCTTTGAGGTTTAAAAAATGAGATGGTTCAACTGTAGTTTCACCTGATAAACAAGGTGACATAGATATAAAAACTGTATATCTAAGTTAATAGTACCGGTACCAATGTCTTTCTTATGAAGTAAGAGTTTTACCATATATATGAACAGGGTTGGGTTTTCACATGATATATTTTATACATTTCCATAGATAGGCCTCTGCCAATATAGGTATACTTTCTATAGGTAGAGGAATCGTGTCTAGTGGACAACCATGATGAGATTCGGTAAAAGATATTGTAACCATCTTCAGACAGGTGGCCGAGCGGTAGCGCAATAGGCTGGAGTAACGAGGGGTCCTGGGGTCGAATCCTGGTGCAGGCTAGGATTTTTTTCCCAGGTTTTTAGGGTGTCCTTGACCTTAGTTTGGGTAAAGTAAAGGCGGCTGTGCATAGTGCTGGCCACACAATCACCTAGTACTAGTATGCCGTGGCCACAGAAACTGGTGAACACAGCTTCACTGGCCCTATGGATCAATCTTGTCCGGTGGGATACTTTACTTTTTACTTCAGACAGGTACTGATTGTGGAAAGATGTGCAGAATCTAACACATCCCCACTACTATAAGTTTCAACAGACTTTACGTTGTTACCAGTTGTAATTGTCTCCCCTGATTAGTGTTTTTATTGAGTTTAGTGATTTCACTTAAAGGTAATATAATAAAGGTAAATAGTAATATAATGTATGAATATTCACTTGTGATAAACCTTTCATGTCTTATCTGAATTGTTTCTGGAATTTTGTTAACTATCTCATAACAGAAAATGCATACTGCTACAAATATCTTATGTTAGGTACCGGTAGGCTATTACTTTCAATTTTTTTGATGCTCATGCTGCTTAAAGTTAAACCTCTTCAATAAATCTTATTGAGCCCTAACGTCTAATTTTGATCAACTACTTTGTCAGCTTAGGGATTTGGCCTACATGATAATGTTTCATTTCTTATAGGCCGGCTGGTCCTGTGGTTAGTACTATAGTACGGTGCACCGGACTGTAAAAAAAAAGCGGCACAGCTTCTAGCCATACCGCTGAACATTCCCTGCCGCCCTGTAGGAGTTTTGGGTCTAGGACATAATTATCTTCTATCTAAAAGTAGAAAGAACTTAAAAGTATACGTATAATAATAAACTCAAAAGCCATAACCATAAACAACAAAAAAAAGCTAATCGTCGTTGTCAGGCGCAAACCATCGAAACCGACCAAGTTGGAAATTTTCAATTTTTTTTTTTACCAAAATGTTCTTGGGTTATCCCACATGATGTCTAAAAATATCTTGTAGTATTAGTATTGTCCAATAGATTTTCTACAATTTTATTTCTTATTAAAGCAGCTACGTTGATTCGTTTACTCGATCTATGCAGTTTTTTGCTTCTCCTAAAAAATTAGCTATTTCGGACTTGGCCAGTTTGCGCCTGATAACGATGCAATGTTTCATTGATACTTTTTCTTCCATTCTGTTAAATGAGGTCTGCTTTTTTGGACTGGAAAAGATTGTGATAATTAATATTAATAAAAGAAAAAGAATTACCGGGAGCTTTATTTGTTTTATATTATATATTATCGTTTTATAGTTTTAAGTGTTGTCTAACATAACATAGTCATAGTGAATGTAGGCTACAGAGTATGAATTTAATTTTAAAAGCAGATGTAGGCCTACAGTACAATAAACAAAAAAAGAGATACTAATACCTATTAAACTTAGAATATGCAAATTTAGAAAAGAGATGCAAGGTTTATTACTAGAATACTAGATTTTAATAGTGACTATTCACAAGTGATAATTGTAGCACCAATATTTATACCACTTTATGATACTTTATCTAAATCTTGACTAGAAACACTTGAGGAAAGAAAGGCAGAGCAAAGTAGAAATAATACAAAAGCCAGCTCATTCTAAATCAAATACAATACTCAGACCTGAGGGAAAAACACTTTTCTTATTTTATATGCCAATAAGGATATTAAGGAGCAATGTTCTCTGTGTCCTCTGGTAGAGATCTGAATGCCGGAAAACTACAAACACAATTGAAAGAAAACTGGTTGTCTTCCAGACACAAAGTCTACAACGCATCCTCAAGATCTTCTGACCAAAACGTAGATAGAATGAGGCCCAACGTGAGATAACAGGAACAGTCCTGCTAGCAAAGAGCATTTCAGCAAGTAGATGGCAATGGACGGGAAACATCAGCAGAATGTCAGCTGAATCTAAACTGGACATCCTTGAGCCCTTGAGATGAACCCCAAAGGAAAAAGGTAGAAAGGAAGACCAAAGGAACATTGGAGTATAACTGTTGACCTTGTTCTGAAGTCTAGAGGCCTAAATTTAGAAACAGCCCCTGCAGCAGACCGAGAAAGAGGAAGATCTTTGGCATATTGCATATTCTAGTATAGGTCTACCTTGAGATAGAATTTTAGTTTTATATTTTTATTACATTTGTAATAGTTTCTTTTTATTATGAAGACTGTTTTGTTAGATTTTTTAATTACTTCATCAATATGTGGATTCCAAGATAACTTATCATTTTATTATTATTATTCTAAATATTTTTAGGATGGGTTAGGGCTTTACCGTGAATGAAGTAGTTTTTAATTATTTGTTTCATCTTCTTGGATACTCTTAACAGTTTGCATTTTTCTGGATTAGATTCCCATTTTTGTAGTTCATCTGTCTCTTTTTGTAAGAATTCACTACCCGTATCTTTTCTGTCTTTATTGTTCTATAAATTGTAGAACTCTTGAGCTTAAAGTTATTGATGATGATTGAAAGCCATTGATTATTACAGGATGTTCTCTATATATCAGAAAGTCCTGAATTTACTAATGTAAGGAACCAGAGATGCAAAAAAAATGTAAGCATGATGAACTTAATCAAATGATTTGGAAAAAACTAGTAATACCCTATATAGCATTAATTTGGTTGTTATTACCTAATCCTCTAGATCTATTATCTATATAGTATTATTCATAACAATCAGTCTTCGAGTGCGCTTTACATTTACCATATGTTATTAAAATAAATAGAATAAGTGTGTTTTTAATTTGGTTTCTATAATGTCTATATTGTCCACTTGTTTTATTGTGTTCGGAAGTTCATTCCACCACAGAGGTGATATGACGCTGTAGTATACTGTAGGATGGAGCTGCAAATGTTTTTCTATTTTTAATTATGTTTGTGTTATGCATGATTGAAACTATTTTAAGTTTCCAAATTAAGGTGAATCTTTAAATGAATCTTTAGGTGAATCTTTAGGTGAAATCTTTAGGTGAATCTTTAGGTGAATCTTTAGGCGAATCTTTAGGCAAATCTTTAGGTGAATCTTTAGGTGAATCTTTAGGCGAATCTTTAGGTGAATCTTTAGGTGAATCTTTAGGTGAATCTTTAGTAACTTTTATGTTTAAAGGATATGAATTTTTTAAGAAGTTAAAAGCAGTGTTTCTCACTGAAAGTAAGGATGGCTATGAGATGGACACACGATTCCGGAATGAGCCTCTAATACGGCAGTTCCCAACCTGTGGGTCACTGCCTTTTTGGGGGTTGGATAACCGTTTCGCAGGGTCGCCCGAGAACATCGGATTTTTTATGGTCTTTGTAATTGAGACACCTCATAACTATAAGCTTCCAGGCGGATCTGCCCACATGCAGATACACCCACAAATGACTATCCATACAATTATAGGTGTATGTGACAGAGTTGGCGCTATAATGTACTTATGCCGACCAGTCCGACATTTATAAAATGCAGTTACTGTGTAGAAAGCAGCAGTAGGCTATTGGCAGTAAAACGACACTTCATGAATATATTGGAACTTAGTTTGGATGATGTTCGGTCTATCATTTTCAGCTGTGGTTAATGTGATCACTACCCCCTTGTGATACTAATAGATATACATGTGTACTGATATTTAACAAAAAAAAATCGTTAATTAGAAATAAATGTTTTACAATATATAGTTATATAGGCCTAATTAGATTTTGTTTTTGTGATTAATCACATTTCTTTACGTTTCTTTATAACAATGAAAATACACCCTGCATATCAGATATTTACACAATTTATAACTTATAAATTTATAACAGTAGCAAATTACGGTAGCGCCGAAAATAATTTTATGGTTGGGGGTCGCCACAACTTGAGAACCACTGCTCTAAAATGTAGTTGGTGAATGTTGCCAGAGCTTACTTTTACAGTTACAACATAAAGAACATTCTGAAATTGGGATCCCAATATCAATATGTCATATGTAGTTAGAGATGTGTTTGAAGGGGAGGCGCAGGCACTATCTATTTTAGACTAGTCTTTGGCTTGTTTGTCTAGAAGTATACCCTGATGTGCATTGGATTCCTAAGTTGATATGTCAAAAAAAAATTATAAATGGATTCGTAACCCATTACACAAAATAAGTTCACTAATATTATACTAATAACATATAGCGTCACATATAATATAAGCTTAAATTAATTAATCAGTAAATGCTGAAAGATTAGATACATTTCTGAGGTTTATTTAATGAAACTATTTGAACATAAAGCAAACATAAAAAGATTCAGTTAAAGATGTTGCATAGAACAGCAAATAAATCCAAAGGAATTTATAATGGTTTACAGAATAGTTGATCAGTGAATCATAAATTAAGTCCAAATATATAGCCAATGAGCAATAATACATACATATATTTTATATATTCAAAAAACCAAACTTTTCCACTACTTTTTGCCAAAACGACTAGCCTGTACAGAGGCTTAACCTACACTTGCTTTCTGTATCAGTATTCAATACACAGGAAGACTAGTTATATTAAATACTATACTTATACAGTAATTGGCTCATTAGTCCAACCTTAAAACATATCCGATTTGTTAATCTGAAAAAGGGCAACGGGTTAATGGATGTCTAGCACACATTATGAGACAAGAGTGTGTTTGTGTGACATCTCTATGTGCTAAAGAGGATGAAGTAGGGCATTAGGAGAGGTGACAGGCAAAGGGATGGGGGGGGGGGGGCTAATTCCTTGACTCGTGGTGGTCAGCGTCTAGCACCTTGCAGTGTGTAAATTCTGACATCGCATTAACGTCATGAGACGGTACAGACTAAACCAATGACTTAACAGTCAGAACATAAATAGACATATTGCAAATATAGAATTTGTACAAGCAGCATTATTAATAATAATAGTAAATATATGATAGCATTTCATAATAATATCATTCATTCTCACTTTTTTTCTTAAATATAAGTGCAAAACAGATTTTGGGTGCGGCTCATACACATGAACTTTAATTTAACTTGCTTTTCGCCTTCAATATTTTCAGAAGAAAAACAACGAGCATTCCTTCCCTGGCAGCCACACTAAAAGTCTAATTGACAATAGAAGATAAAATCATATACACAATTTTGCAATGCATAGGGGGACGTGACAAATTCCTTTTAAGAAACACCACCCTACATCACTATAGGCAGGCTATAGAGTGGAGCCCACTAAAAAAAAAAGCTAAAAGAAAAAGAGGTCAGACAAGAAACAGATGGTGATACAGGCTTGAGGTCAATATTGTAAAGACCGGTTCCATCTGGAGATCTATAGTTTGTGACTCAGATTCAACTTGGGATGATGGGCAGATGAATAAGAAGAAATCCAGAATGCATTCTTTAGTGTTCTTCTAAAAGTACACTTTGAGAAAATTCTGTACTGCTTATTACACATTTTACATTAATTTTAGAAGGCTTTGAGCCAGAATGCAGTTTGTTTGTATGGTTTTGAGTTTCAATGATCAGAAAACTCCTTTACTACATATGTGTCACATTTAGATGGCTTTAATCCAGAATGTATTGCTTGGTGCAGTTTTAAGTTTGTACTATTTACTATAAATAAACCATTTGCTACATGTCACATTTATATGGCTTTAATCCAGAATGTATTCTTTGGTGTTTTTTTAAGTTTCCATTTAGAGAAAAATTTTTACTACACATGTCACATTTATAAGGCTTTAATCCAGAATGTATTCTTTGGTGTAGTTTTAAGCTTCCACTTTGAGAAAATTTTTTACTACACATGTCACATTTATAAGGCTTTAATCCAGAATGTATTCTTTGGTGTTGTTTTAAGCTTCCACTTTGAGAAAAATTTTTACTACACATGTCACATTTATAAGGCTTTAATCCAGAATGTATTCTTTGGTGTTGTTTTAAGCTTCCACTGTGATTAAACTCTTTGCTACATATGTCACATTTATAAGGGTTTAATCCAGAATGTATTGTTAGGTGCAGCTTTAAGTATTTACTTTGAGAAAATTCTTTTCTACATATGTTACATTTAAATGGTTTTTTATCTGTATGAATCCACAAATGGTATTGTAAAGTCTCCTTGCAAAAACAAATCTTATTACAGATCAAACATTGAAATGGGCGTTTTACTGCATGACATTTTTGGTGTCTATGTAAGTTTTGACTATGAGTAAACTCTTTACTACATATGTCACATTTATAAGGCTTTAATACAGAATGTATTCTTTGGTGTAGTTTTAAGTTTCCACTGTTAGTAAACTCTTTGCTACATATGTCACATTTATAAGGCTTTAATCCAGAATGTATTCTTTGGTGTTGTTTTAAGCTTCCTCTTTGAGAAAATTTTTTACTACATTTGTCACATTTATAAGGCTTTAATCCAGAATGTATTCTTTGGTGTTGTTTTAAGTTTCCACTGTGATTAAACTCTTTGCTACATATGTCACATTTATAAGGCTTTAATCCAGAATGTATTCTTTGGTGTTGTTTTAAGCTTCCACTGTGATTAAACTCTTTGCTACATATGTCACATTTATAAGGGTTTAATCCAGAATGTATTGTTAGGTGCAGCTTTAAGTATTTACTTTGAGAAAATTCTTTTCTACATATGTTACATTTAAATGGTTTTTTATCTGTATGAATCCACAAATGGTATTGTAAAGTCTCCTTGCAAAAACAAATCTTATTACAGATCAAACATTGAAATGGGCGTTTTACTGCATGACATTTTTGGTGTCTATGTAAGTTTTGACTATGAGTAAACTCTTTACTACATATGTCACATTTATAAGGCTTTAATACAGAATGTATTCTTTGGTGTAGTTTTAAGTTTCCACTGTTAGTAAACTCTTTGCTACATATGTCACATTTATAAGGCTTTAATCCAGAATGTATTCTTTGGTGTTGTTTTAAGCTTCCTCTTTGAGAAAATTTTTTACTACATTTGTCACATTTATAAGGCTTTAATCCAGAATGTATTCTTTGGTGTTGTTTTAAGTTTCCACTGTGATTAAACTCTTTGCTACATATGTCACATTTATAAGGCTTTAATCCAGAATGTATTCTTTGGTGTAGTTTTAAGTTTCCACTTTGAGTAAACTCTTTGATACATATGTCACATTTATAAGGCTTTAATCCAGAATGTATTCTTTGGTGTTGTTTTAAATGAATTTTTAAACTCCTCATGACAACATATTTCTTATTACACATTAAACATTGATAGGGAGGTTCTACTACATGGCATCTTAGATGTTCTTTTAAGTTTACACTCCACGAGAATTCTTTACTACACAGGCCACATTGAAATGGTTTAGCACCTATATGATTCCACAAATGGTATTCTAAATAATTTAAGCCAGAAAATGTCTCATTACAAATCAAACATTTAAATGTCTTTTCTTGTGAATGCATCCTTTGATGCTTAAACATTTCTTTCTTACTGTGAAAATATCATTATTATAAATGAGATACTCTAATGTAGCTATTCTTCAGAATGCCATCCTTAATGATGTTTTAGTCTTTGCTTTGATGAAATTCGTGACTTTGTTCATCTGTTCATCATGTGTGTTCATCTGTCCATCATGTGCGTTCATCTGTTCATCATGTGTTAAAAGATTTAAACCTGTAAGAGAAAATACATTTTTGATACATTAATGTAGTCAACAGACAGATATATCTTTTTATAACACAAACTTTGAAATAGTAATGCTTATGGAAACAATTGTGTCAATATTTTCTGCTACCTTTATGATATTTTAAAGAAAGTTAAAATATATTTATATTTTTAAAAGCCACTCTAATAATTTTAATTGCTGTTGTAATAAAATTGATTTTTTTTTAGCAGTGATGTACCCTATATACATAGAATGGGTCTCACTTTATTCTTACCAAAAATTTCAAGAAAAAAATTAGGGAAGCAACCTATACACTTGAAAAACATCACTACTCTGTCACTATGTTGCAACTGTCACATGTATCGGTGGTTGTAATGATGTAGAATTACTAGGATATTGCAAAGGCCTACATTTTACATTTGTGATACAATCCCACGGAAAGGTGCTGAAGTCGGCAAAATAAAATATTTAGTTCTAGGTGTTTAATAAATGCTTATTCATTTATCTATAAAGTGGTGAAAAAATGTCTAAACTAAAACCGATTAGTTAGTGCAAAAGTTGTTCAAAATTACATATCGTCAGGTGAGAATAACAAGGTTCTAACTGCGATTTTGGGAAAAAATAACTTATGGGCCCTGTGATAATTTTAAATGACCTTTCTATAATCTGACAAAAGTTGGAATCATTTAGTTCTTTCATCTTCTCACAAAGTCCAATGTAACATAGTTCTAACTTTATATTGGCTTAAAGATTTCAAAATTTAAAACTCAAATATCTCCGTTTCACCAAAATGCTTGTTAGAACCTTGTTATTCTCACCTGACGAGTATAGGTAAGAGTAAGTAGTTGTTTTGGAGAAAATAAAAAAATAAAACAGTACCAATTTTTTACTATTTAGCATTGCAAAAGATCATTAAATATTACCATAATGAATAAATAATAACTACTAATCACCATAATATTTAACAAACACACTCATAATGAGTCATTACATAAGCTGTTAAAGTTTTACAGATTTTAAATAATAGTTAGTTGACTTCTAATATAACTTCTAACAAATTTTACCTTTAGAGATGATTTTATAAAAAAAGCTGCATACAAACATATTTTTTTTAAATAATTAAATTATAGTTTGAAAATTTCACAGCAATAAGTTAAAGCATTCAACATTACACATCATTAATAATCTAAAACATGACCTAGGACCGTTTTTCACATTTATAATGCATTTATTGAAAAATCAATTTCACCGATTTCCATACTGATTCGTGGGGTAGCATAATATTTAAGAAAACTTTTGTAGGTTTGACTTTCTTTAGCTTTTAATTAGCATTTAGCTCGTAAATATAATATCTTTATATAATTGTGTAGGTTTTATTAAGATACCTATTATAATTATTATTATAAGACAAACTTACTGCATTGCTCTATAGCCCCATACCTATCACTTCTTCACTTAAGTCAGGATAATCCATTTCCCCTGTGAAGTCACAAGCCAAAAATACCAAAATGGCGTTGTTTATGCTATATTAATATTAAATAGTAAAAAAACAAAAAATCGCGTTTAAACAAATTGTTTTTTTTTCTCTTTCTAAGTCTAAATATCATTTGCAAGACATTTCATGACTTGATTCGTGCGAATTTGGCATGGATACATAAAAATCGTTCCTATAAAACCCAACACCTCAAGGGCTAATGCAGGTAAAGAATTACCCAAATGACATCCGGAAATATCCGGATCCGGCAAATATTAGGGGCCTACTATCCGGGTTCCGATCCGGCAAATAGTGAAAAATCATATCTGGCCAATCACTATAATTTATGCACATTTTTTTTAACTTTTTGCACATATAATTTTTAAAGCATAGTCCTTTTCTCAACCTTCCCAACAATCATAGATTCTAATTCAAACAGCAACACGACAAAACAATTCAAACATATAAAAGTGGTAGAATTTTGACCGATTTTATTTTTAAAAAAAGGTATGTTAAGTGGTTAATGCCTTCAAAAAATAAGAATAAAACGCACCAAAATACTGATATTACCATGTAAATGAATAAAATGTTAAATGAAATCATTAGTTAGTATCGGTTAGTTTATATAGGTTAGTGTGGTAACCCTTGACCTGTGAACTTTTAGCACAAAATGGCAGACCGAGTCAGCTACTGTGACGTCACAGGCCGAAATTGAGTGTGACAAGTCTTAACGTTTATGCATGCATAAAAGTCACAAGAAAAAACATTTCCGGTCGAATTCGATCACATTATAAAAAAAACATGTCTGCCATGTGTGCTATGTTAATGGTTATAGGCTACGAAAATATGTATAGAATTAAATTTTATTTCTTTTCCAAAAGATGGCGCCAAAAGAAAACGATGGATTGTGAATGTCAGATTTGAAGACTCACCTATTTATAATCCCAAACTAATTGCTTGATGCAAAAGAATTTTCGTGTTGTTTTTATGAATTTCCCTCATTGTGTTTTTTTAATTACCAAGGACGCAACTCTTGACTAACTTATTTTATAAACAAAAGCTAAATTTAACCAAACGCGACTAACACTTTGAGTATTAATTATCGCCTACTCACTTTTGATGTTAAAAATGGATTCCTCATAACTAATCTTGTAGCCGTTGTAAATTTCTAAAAGACCAGAACTGGCTGTCGATGTTGAAATCAATTGTCAAACAGCACCAAAAGCATGGTTTTTATTTACGAAAATGGCGGTAAATTTCACCGGAAGTTCACGCTCATCCCAGTTCAAAAGGTTACACCTAATTAAGACTTGTCAATTAATAGTAAAAAATTGAGTTTAAAATGTATTAAATGTATTTTTTTTATTAAGTCTAATTTAATGATTTGATTTGTGCAAATTTGGCATGGATATTTTAAAATCTTTCATTTTGAACGAAAAACTTGAGGGCCAACCAGTGGCGTAACTAGGGCACTAGGGGGGGGGGGCCATATTCCAAAGGCCCCCCCCGGGCCCCTACTTGATGGGGGCCCCCAAAGGAGTGTCAGAAAAAAAAATTGCAGGGGTCCCCAAAGGAGTGTCAGAAATTTTTTTTGGGCAGGGGCCCCTGAAGAGGTCAAGTTCCCTGTGCCCCCAAATCCCTAGCTACGCCACTGGGGCCAACGCAGGTAATGAATTACCTTTTCTTTTCTATACAAAAACTAGTTCTAAACGTTAATTTTTTTAACAATTTGCTCCCCAGGTACTTTGAGTCTTTGACTAACAAATTTTCCATGCGCCATGTGTTTTAATGGTCTAAAACTACCGTATATTATAATAACATTAAAAAAACACAATGCCTTTCCTTTAGTTAGTAAAATACTAAGTGGAAAGAAGGCTTTAAATTTGCCCTGTCCCCAACTTGCCCCCAAGGGAGTTTGAAGTGAGTACGCATGTCAGGAAACGTCTAATGCCGTCTAATTTGCATGACAACAGAGTCAATCCAAGTAAAATGGCGTAGTGTTTACTTTCAGGACGTGGCGTCACTCCAGCCGTCCAACCTGGCATCACTACCGCTTACTCAATAAATCTGAATGTTAGCGCCAAGCAAGGAGATTTTAATCTGAATTTCTTACAAAATGCCATAGGCCTATATTCTTACCGATTTTAATAAGAAATAGCACAACACGGTCTTCTTTCGAAAGCAGGTTTTAAACAAAATAGCACAACACGGCCTTCTTTCGACAGCAGGCTTTACATGGATATTTTGGTTTTCTAGTTTCTAGTTATATGCATGAGTTGCCAAATTGGCAAAATCGGGCCAAATTTAATTTTAATGCTGGTTTATTTAAATACGATAAAGCTATCCTTATCCTAAGAACTAACCAATACTAACTATGTTTGTCTCGCGAATGTTCAGCCCGTCCTGGAATTTGGTAGGCTAATTGCTTGTTACGTGTAAGTTCAGCACCCCCTTGACCGGAAAAAAAAATTCTGGCTTCGCCCCTGGTTGGGACTGCGTCAGACGTATGTCTTTTCACCCAGAAAAATGCCAACTGATAAGAGCATCCAAGAAAAATAAACAAATAGGCTAACAACCAACTAATGGGGCACGGTGCCGTGCGGCAGCGCGTTCGGCTGGCGTACCGAAGGTCCCGGGTTCGAATCCTGTTGCAGGCTAGGATTTCTTCCCGGGTCTGGAGGGTTTTCGCTGAGTCTACCTAGCTCTGGTGGGTACCTGACCTTACTTGCATTAAAGTAAAGGCTGCTGTGCATAGTGCTGGCCACACAATCACCTAGTATGCCGTGGCCACGGAAACTGGTGAACGCTGCTTCACCAGCCCTATCGATCAATTTGGTCCGACTGGATACTTTACTTTACTTTTAACAACAAAACTACTCCATTCATGGTAAAAAAAAAATGTAGGCTAATAACTCGAACTAACAATGCAAAGTAGGCCTACTTATAAATAGGAGCAATAATAAATAATAAAGTTATCTTGGACTCATATTGATGAAGTAATTAAAAAATCAAACAAAACATTAGGATTCATAAAAAGGAACTTTTACAAATGTAATAAGAATATAAAACTACAACTAGAATCCTATCTCACATTAGTTAGGCCTTACTAGAACAGGCTATGCATCATCTGTATGGGACCCATCAATTAAAGAAAACATTTAAAAATTAGAACAAATTCAAAAAAAGAGCGGCAAGGTTCATCCTACCTACATCCTACATATCCCGTAGTCTGTTCGACCGTTGGGGCGCCAAAGATGACATGTACACCTGCCTCCTCCATTCCTCCCGTCTATCATCCTTTCTCAATGTGTCGCACAGTTTTGTTCCTGTCCATTCCCTGATGTTATCCTCCCATCGTTTCTTTTGTCTTCCTCACTTTCTCCCTCCTCTGGTGGTACCCTGCATAATGGTTTTGGCAAGCCCGTTGGTTCTGATGATGTGGCCATACCATTCCAGGTTCATAAATAGTAAATATTCCCAACTAACAAAAGTAACACCATTAGGCTAGTCAAATCACTAAACCTAGAAACACTAGAGGACAGAAGGGCAAAGAGTAAAGTAGGCCTAGTAATAATAGGGCCTACACAAGGCATTAAACTCTAATTTTAGAAATATGACCCCATAATTACAGCCTGTTGCAATGCTCAGATAAAACATAAAGGCAAAAACACTTTCCTTATCCCTTATGCAAGAACAAATGCATAATATGCATAAGGGATAAGGAAAGTGTTTTTCAACTCTTTCTTCTCGAGGGGAATTCGGGCATGGAATGGGTTGTCTGAACAAATCAGGAAAAGCAGTAACTTAACATAATTTAAAACATTAATAAAGATGCAAGACTAGACTCGGACCGCGGATGAGCGTAGGGCGCAATAATCTTCTTTATTGAAGGAGCGTCTGTAATATATAGGCCTAAGATAAGATAAGATGTCTGCTGTGGCGAGCATTGTCAGGTATTTTGTCCTGCCCTTTGGTGCGTAGGATTTTCCTCGGGCTTGTTTTGTGGAAGTGATTTAGCAACCTAGCATGGCGTTGGTAAGCTGTATATAATAAGTCTCGCATACATACAGTAGAGTGGGGAACACGACTGCTCTATAGGCCTATACTTTTATTTTTCTTATAACCTTTGGTACCTTGAGCTGTTGATGAATTTTGCTTGAACACAGTCCTGTTTTCTATGATCTGATATACTGCGGAGATTGACCATGAACGTCTTTTTATAGAGTATAGACAGAACAATTTTATCCAAAGTGTTATATGTGTTATATGTAGCCAGTGTATTTTGCAGCCATGTTTTGGACACTTTGTAAGTTACCGTAGTTGTTGTTTTTTCAAGTCACGCTCTGGCAGTCCAGTCCTATGTAAGCTTACATACAGTTTGCATAGTCTGGAAGATTACCAGGTCTACGATTATTGTCTCATTGGCCTCTTTTTGATAGAATATTTCTAGATCGAACACTTTTTATTCTCTGCAGATTCCATATTACAGATTTACATTTGTTTTTGGTTTGGTGCTTGAAAGTTAGATTTTCATCTATTTTTTTTTTGTTCAAAGTAGGCCTACGCTTTTTTTGCAACTTTGCAACTTGTTTGTCTTAGTTAGCTTTCAAACCAGTTTAGACTAGTGTGGTCTGTATTCTGAATGATATTCCGGAATAAGATCATTTTTATTATTAATTTTATTGCAGTGCTCCATTAGAGTCTACCAAAAGTTGCACTGGCTTTTGAGATGCGGAGGTTCATTTTTCCTCATCAATGGTGGCACCCATAGACACTGTGGCACTGAGGTAGGTGAAGTTTTGTTATCCATTGATACAGATGTTTGGCTCCACATAGGGTTTTCATGGGGAGGTCTGGTGCAGGACTTTACTTCAAATTCTTCAGAACCTTTCTCACATTTACCTTCCCCAGCTAAGCGAGTCTTGCTGAGAGCAGCAATGTCGAAATTGTATCAGGCAAGTTCGTTTCCTGGTAGGGTGATAGGGGTCTTTTGGCTCTTTATCCATTAGTGTACGCACATTCCATGCGCCCAGTGTGAGAGGAACAATAATCAATGTCTTTGTATTTTTTTTTTTTATTTTGACCACAGAAATAGGGTCCCCCTTTAGCCGCGGTAGTCTAGATAGTGACATTTCAGCACGCAATGTTTAGGGCACCTTTTCTAGCACCTTCCTCATGCCTTATATTATCTTATATATTACAGACGTTCATTCTAGATAGAAGATTATTACGTCCACTATGCCCAAAACTTCTGCAGGACGACAGGGATCGGTCGGTGGAGGTGATAGAACCCGCGACGTGTCAATTGATTTTTGGTTGACAGTCCTGTGAGAGGTGAGCAGTTCAATCCTGAAGAGTGTAGCTCAGGGGGCTGCGAAACGCAACTGCTGCTCTGTTAAAAATTACAAGAAATAAATACTTTAAACAATTTTATCTTGTCATCTCTTGTGTGAATGACCAATACCATATTTATTTTTAAATTGATATTGAAAGGGGAGGATACTGTTAAAGAACCGCAATTTTGTGTTTTGTTTTGGCTACCTCCCCTGCCAAAAATTCAAAGTTAATTTTTTAAACAAGGGAGATAATTCCTGGCGTCTTAACTACCGGAAACGACTGATCTCTCTTTGAATGCATTACAATTTGTAAGTGCAATTTATGTTTTTCTTTTATTAATTTGTCTTTTTTAACACTTTTTTGTGACATTATTTTCATAGAAATTTTACAATAAGAATTAATGGTCAAATCAAGCCCTGCCAGGCTGCTTATAATCTCATTGATATTTCAATTAGAATTAAACTTCTTTTTCGTCCCAGTACGGCACATGTTTTGAGTACCCCGCCATCGTTTTGTATCTCTAGTCAAGCAAGCGAAAAACGGAAAACAGCCCGCGAGACCCGCTAAGCGACCTACCTTGCTACTCGAGAATGCCTCAGAATCAAATACCGCCTGCCATGGATAGGCATTTAGATGTATTACATTGTCATGCGGGTAAGTAGGCCTATTTTAGATTTAGGGATGAAAAGTGAAAAGGCTTCTTTCTATATTTTATTTTATCCTCATCGAACTCATCCTCACTGCTCAACTTTAATTAACCTGGTTCTGCATCTACGCAGCCCCAGTCTTAACTAACCAAGACTACTAACTACTAAGACTATGACTAAGCCTACAATTAATATTATACGCATTATATCAGTGGATTACACTCTAATAAATGTTACATACTATCTATATTTTTCCATTTTTGTAGTAAAGAGTTAGTTAAAAAAAAGCTGAAAACATTGTCATTGTAACTCATTGTTGGGATTTAGATCTAGAATTTTGATGTGAATGTATTATTTGTTTTTAGTTAGTTTAGTGATTTAGTAAAATATTAGGCCTATTTTAATAAGTTAATAGGAAAATAAATAATTAGGCCAAACATTTGACATATTGGCATTGCTTATTGATATAGGCCTAGGCCTATACTTACAATTAGTCAATTACCAACAATAATTTAAAACCATTACTTTAATAACCTACTTGTATACTAAATAGATAGCCTACTAGTACTAGTTACAGCCTTATTACCCTTTTTCTATTATTAGCCTGTAGCTGTAGTTAATTGAACACTAAAACTAAGAGGTTTTAAAAATATGCCAATAAAAAAGTTTGTGACTTATGAAGACTTTTCTTACAACATTGACATTTTGTTTGAAAAGTAAACATGCAGCTTTTTAATAGTCCAAAATTTTACCTGAAGTAGAAATTGAAAGTTCTAACTGCCATTTCTTAAACAATATTTATAATGAGAAGCCTCAAACTACCGCTATATATAGTAGTAGTAGTAAGTAAGTAGGCCTATTCAATTCCTTTCAGACCCAGTTGATCTTTAGTTATAGGGCAGACGAAGCAGCGTTCACAAATTTCTCTGGCTATGGCATAAGTGGGGAATATGCAATGACCTCACATAAGCCGGGGGGGGGGGTATATGCCAGGGGGCGACACTTCTAGGGGCTGCAAATATAGTCTAAATCAAGGGTGTGCAACAGGCGGACCGCGAGCCACAAAACGGCCCGCCAAGGCTTTTAATGCAGCCCACAAAGAGCTTCTAACGGTATTTTTTTTTATTCAGTGCATTGATAATGCAAATAAATTTTCAGACTGTGTGGCCCGTCTTGTATAGAATTTCATATGCGACCCAAAGCAGAAAAATGAAGCACACTCCTGGTCTAAATATAGCACTAAACAAAGCAGTTACAGTATGCATGGGGGCGTCGCTGAATCTTTTGCCCTGTGGCGCTACATAGGCTTGTGTGGGCTCTGGGAATATGTAGCCTACACAATGCCCATCCACCCTGTGACCTTACTTGTCCCCGACTACAGTCAAATACATGCCAGAGCTTGGTAGACTCGGGTCTCCCTCAATACCCGAGAACAAATCCACCAGCAATCAAACCCAAAACCTTCCTTGGTACAACAGCAGAGCGCTGTCGCTAGCCCAATAAGCCCATAAATTATATAGTAGGTCTATATATTATATCTGTAGGCCTATGAACTATTCAATTCTGATGTATTTCTTTTCAACCCTCTGTCGGTACTGTTTTGCGATAAAAGTTTTTGTTGATGCATAAAAAAAGTTTATTAATTCGGCCATCAGGACCAGAGACGAGTCGTTATGGCTTACTGGGGGCTATATATTTTTAAAGTCATTTCTACAACATGGGTTCATACAGGCTGGGAAAAGTTGTGAAAAAAATAGTAGATTTTTCAAGTTTTGAAAAACTAACAAAAGCATGGGGATCTTTGTAAATTTCACTACCTACACATGTTGAGCAAAGAATATTTAATACATTTTTTAAAAAAATCCCAAAAAATGTTTTAAATAAGTTCTTAACTCCCACCAGGATGTTAATTTTTAAAATAGAAATTATTAAAGAGCTGTTTTAATAAGAGTATTACAAGTAGGAGGAATTCCACAAATAAATAGTTTTTTAATTTGCATTTCATTTATATTCTATGTTCACCACTGGTTGAAATTTACTTTATGTCAATTTACACATTGGTTTGTGAATTATATGTAAAGTTTTGGAAAAGTTTAAAGGAAATTGGAAATGATTTCAGATTACTTTAGGAGTAATATAACCCTGTACAAAGTAGTATTTCCTAATTGTGTAATTTATATTGAAATATTTATATTTAAAATAAATTACCCAATTTTGAACATTAATAAGCATTTGACTATTATCAGACAAGTAGGCCTAACTGTTACTTATTTACCTAGACCCTTTTTTTTGTCTTTATCAACTGTTGAGGATACTATTATTATAAAACTTATTATATAACTAGTAATTAAACTTTTTTCTTCAAAAATGCAAAATTCTTGATATTAGTATTACACTGCATTTCGTGGTCCACTGTACTATAGTCTATAATTGTTATAGTTTTTTTTTTTATAGTAAATATATATTTAAAAAAAATCTATTTACAATTCTTGAAAAAGAGTTTTGGATACTTATAAAAAGGGAACTTGTAAAATATTTAGAATAACAATACTTCACTTCAATACACACCTTGAATTAAATCTTTTGTAGTCAAAGCAATAATTATATACCATTGAAGGTCACAAAATGTAAAAAAATATTGCAACATTATGTTTAAAACCTATTTCCTTCTCAAAGCTAGGTTGTTTTTTTTTTAAATGTTTTTTTTGTGTGTGGACGCATCTAAATCTAAACATGTGCATTGTTGTGTGTCAGTTGTTGTCATGTTCTCTAGATGTGTTCAGCAATCTCACTTCATCATACAATTTGATTGGTTAATTTGAAGCACATGGTCTGGGCTTTACCTTACCTGTGGATGTCTACATCATTCTCACCAACAATAGAGATCCTGTTACCTTGTGTTGTTTCATTGTTAAAGGTGAATAGGCGAGATTATTTGTTTATATTGCTTGTCAGGGGTCGGGGTTTTTGTAAAATGATTTGCTTTTTTAGGCTCATTTCCTCTTGTACCTCACTTTCTACGTTTGCAGATGAAGCAGAGTTCACCATCTTCATTGGTCAAGATTGTGTAGCCGGTACAATGCCCGATTGTCTTGTCTCTTATTAATTAAATTTAAAGTTATTAGAGCTTAGTAGATTCATGTATGGCCTTGTGGTACAATGCCCAATTGTCTTGTCTTTCATTAACTAAATTTAAAGTTAACAGAGCTTAGTAGATTACAACTTCATGTGTGCTGGGTTCATCTGGGATGTGAAAACTGAATTGGTTTTTCAAGTTTGGCAAAGTTTGTCAAAACTGACCCATAGGCTTTGAGAAAATTGTGTGATTTGAGCTTAAATGGACAACACAATTTGATAAAAATATTTGCAATTAAAAAAATAGATGAATAATGGACAGTTGTTAAGGAGTCCTCTAACCTGATTGTTGTCCTGAAGTTTAATCAGTAAGCTTCGTCTACTTCACCATTTCCTACTCCCAGTGGAGCATACGCCATCAACAATTTCTTTCCATGTCTTCTTGTCTCTAGCTATCTTCTCTAACTCTTTGCAGCTTTTCCTGGTCAGCTGCTCGTCCTTTTCTACTTCTCTCCGCCAGGTGTTCTTGGGTCTAAATCTTCGTCTTGCACCCTGTGGATTCCATGCAAGAGCGTATCATGTCAAATTTGTAGTCGTTTTTTTATATGTCTGGCTTATCCATCTCCGTCTTCTTTTTTGGATTTCTTGCTCTATTGGAATTTGTGCTTTTCTTTCCCATAAGGTTGCGTTGTTACTTTTATCATATCATTTAACCCTTCCCGTACCGACTGACTTCTATCTATGCTGCCTTCAGTTCCGCTATATACGCGCCCAGGACTGTAAGGGTTAATATCCAGTATTCTTAGTAGGCAGCCATTCACAAAAGTTAGTAATTTGTTCCAATCCCACTTTGTTGATCGGCCTTGAGCCACACAATAGGACAAATTTTACATTTAGCCACTCAATAGGACAGATTTTACATTTAGCCACACAATAGGACAGATTTTACATTTAGCCACACAATAGGACAGATTTTACATTTAGCCACACAATAGGACAGATTTTACATTTAGCCACACAATAGGACAGATTTTACATTTAGCCACACAATAGGACAGATTTTACAATTAGTAAGCACTAAACTTTAACAAAAAAATATCCACAATAACTTTGGGCATTTCCAAAGATGTCACACCTGGCAAGAGGACAACACTTGCAATAGTGTCAGTGACACAATTCTAATTCTATATTTAGACTATGTATCCTATTGGTTAAATCATTTCACACACATTGACCTATGATCATATTTATATATATATATATACTATAGATATGTGTATATCTGTTTGTGAATTTGTGTTTTGTAAAGTCAGGAAATCTCAATGCATTTTTGTGTTCAGCAATGAGAGCCCTTGTGTATGCAAACACATTACTCCCCACCCACCCTTCCCTCTCTCTCTCTCTTCCAGTTTGTTCTCTGTGCAATATGACAAGTTTAGTAGTGCATAAATTATATTATTATATATATATTATGGAGCCCCATACTGTTCTCTCTTTGTGCTGAAGAAGAAGAAGAAAAAAAAGAGTAGCCTATATTGTTGAAGTGTCCTAGATATTCGTAACTCACTGGAGTGTGTCATGAGACGATGGGCGATGTGTAGTTTGATTTATTTATAATATTCTCTGCAGCTAGCACATGCACTGCGGGGGAGGGGGTGTACTAAAAAAGGTTGACGACCTTGTATGCCTCTGTGTAATGTAGATATTTATACATAATATGTTTAATAATGGTGAATGTGGGTCCTCTTCTGCTCCCAAAATTATACATATAATATTGATAAATGATATTTTAACAACCAAAGCTATTTGAATTCCCCCCCCCCCCCCTCCCCCACTTCTTCCAATTCAAAAGATAACCACAGCGTGCAAGGTAGCTTAGCCTCGGCGTGTTCGGCTGGCATACAGAAGGTCCTGGGTTCCAATCCTGGTGCAGGCTAGGATTTTTTCCCGGGTCTTAAGGGTGTCCCTGAATCTACCCAGCTGTGATGGGTACCTGACTTTAGTAGTGGTAAAGTAAAGGCGGCTGGGCATTGGCCACACAATCCCCTAGTATGCCGTGGCCACAGAAACTTGTGAACGCTGCTTCCCTTTTTTTTTAAATATAGAAATTGTGCCATTTTTCGTTGCTACAAGGTCTGTAAAAAGATGGATGTTAAATAAATACATAAAGTTGTCATTATTGGTCAGTTCATTGGTGTTTTAGGTAGGCCTTTCTTCCTTTTACTTTATAGTACATTTAATATTGGTCAATGTAAGGGTTTAAGGTTTAAACTACAAGGATATCTAGACCATGACCATGGGTCGGTAACCTATGGCACCACACGTGCCAGACTGGCACGCGAAAGACACTCAAAGTAAAGGGCAGAATGGATAACGTTTGAGCCCTTGTCACGTTTAATGCCTTAGAAATTATAGTTTGGCACGCTATTATGAAAAGATTGCGGACGCCTGAACTAGATTATAGCCTTGGTGAATTTGCACGGTAGTTTCCTGGTCGGTGCTCTATACCTCTTCAGTACAGGTTTGTGTTGAGGATGACCTTAATGGGGACTGAAAATAATTTGATTAGTTTTTATTCAACTAACTCTTCTCTCTCTCTCTTTCTTTCCGCCCTCCCCCCTCTACCTGTGTCCTCTCCTTATTTTTTCCTTCTTTGGTATTCCTTACGAGAGACGGAATGTTTGAATGGTTTTTATTTGAAGGTTAATTGTCCGTGACATTGACGGAGTGTGGACCCCCGAACGCCCCTCCCCCCCTCGCTCAATCTCGTCACAGCGTGAATCATTGCGGTGATCGGGGTCAATGCGTGGGGGAGGAGAGGGCAGCATTGTTGACTTTTGGCGCAAACACGTGTGAAAATAATAAATCTGAGATGGCTGGGTGGTAAGCAAAGGTGTCTTTTGGAGAAACTAGGTTAAAGGTCAAAGTGTTTTGACGTTAAATAGGCGTACACGTGGTACGCTGTTTACATAATGCTGATAATATTGGATTATAAAATTATAAATGAAGGGGGGGGGGGCACGATAATTTGGGGGAATTTCCCGTTTTAATTAGAGTTATAAATTAGAGTAGTATTGTTATTTTCTAATGCACATGTAGGTCAGTGCGTACAAGAATGAATACAGTCTTGTCAAGGCGGCACTTACTAGTCTAGAAAGTGTTCTCTTGGCCTTTGGGTGTGGCAAATATGTTGTACCTTGTGGAATTTCCCTAAACATATATACATGTGCTATAATTAATATCATACTGTATAATATCATAATATGCAGTATAAAATCCCCTGACGTTCGCAAGTTTGCCTCGCGTTTTACCTATATTAATATTAACAACTTTAGCATTGTGGTGAAACAAAAGGGAAATGTGAGTAAAACTTGAGGTAACACCGTACTGTGAAGTGTGTATTGTGTGTGTGTTTATCCTCGTTCCCGGTGTACCTTTGTTTTTGTGTGTTCCTTGAAGTTGAAGAAAAGTGCAAGCGAGACTGGCTGGTCCACCCTGTCTGTGACCCTGCCCCCCTCTCTGTGACCCCGTCCCCCCTCTCTCACCTTCCCACGCAATCTGCCTTCCCCCTCCTCTCAGGTGGGGTGATTACATAATACGCTCTGTCTGGTGTGTCTTATTACGTCTTGTCTGGTATGTCTTGAGACAATCGTGGTGAATGAAAAGAAAAGGGGCGTGGCGTGGGCGGGTTGGGTCGGTTCATTCCTCTTGTTGTTTTCTTATGCTGGCTGCAGTGCCGGGTGGACGTTTAGTGCACCTGTCTGTCTGCTCACCCACACAACCGAGTCGACATTCAAAGTCTTCTTCGCGCACATCATTATCAGAAGCAATTATTACTAATGAAGACCTTTTATTTTACACGAAAGAGAGAGAGGGGGGGGGGCCGGATTTTTCGGGGAACAGGGCCCATCAAGCGATTAAGGACTGACCAACAGGGCCCATCAAGCGATTAAGGACTGACCATAACCAACGGAAGGAGGCCTACTATTCTTACTGTTATCCATTTCATTTGTCACGCTTCGTTACAAACCTTTCCACTTTCCATACACCCACTTTCCCACTAGTCTTCCTCTTCCATATTAATGAAAATTGGCCAAGGCTTGGGAACGTTTGTGTGAATTTTGCTAAAAAGGACAAAGCATCGCGAAATTTTTTTTTTTTTACGATTTACGAGTTATTCAACTTTGTGGTTGTTAATGAGTTCTTTAATTTCTCTACATTAAAAAAAATGATTCTATGGGACCAATGGGTTGTATTTATCCAGTAGTTGTTTGTCTATCAAGGATCGACAAAGGCCACTGAGTATGATACTTCAACAGGTGCTCTGGGAGAGTGTCCAAGGGTGTCTGTCAAGACCAATCTGAGCCGGGAAGTGACTATCACACTGGGGGGCATCTGTGTACTGCATGCCTCTTGTAGTGTAGGAATGGGAGGGGGTGTGGCAAGCTACTGACCCTGGATTTACGGAGCTGTTGCTTTTGAGCTGCATCGCTCTCCTTTTTTTTTGTTTGTTCATAAGTCACTCCTCCGGCTTTTTGTTTTGGTGTTGTTTTGTTTTCGGTAGGCCTCTAAAACGATGTAGTTTAGCTGCACCTTCGGCTGAAACCGAAAGATAAACCGAAATTGCCAAACAAAAGATATTCGGTTGATGACCGAAAACGAAAGCTAAGTTTTTGGCTTCGGCCGAAACCGAATCTACACCGAGAGAGGCCATTAGCCTACTTTCGGCGCCAATACCGAAACTGAATTTCGGTCGGCCTCTGTATAGGTTTGTGCATTTTTTGTAAAGATTGGAAATGAGATTCTATAGTAAGATATTGGCATTAAACAATGTTAGTAGGTCATGAAGTAAAAGTATAATAAAAACAACTAAGGTTACGAATTTAAAAAAGAAGGTTGGCCAACGTTGACTTATAACGTGCAACCATCTGCTCTGCCCCCTTCCCCCTCCCCTGATGACTGTTGATGTGAATTGTTTGGATATTTTTTGTGAGATTCAGTAACTTTGTAACTGGATCGCTTTCTCAAAAGTGTAAAGGAGAAGGGGGAAATAAAAAAAGGGGGGGGGGGTCTGGGGTTAGAAGTTCTGCTTTTCGTCTGAGGTACACACACACACACACACACCCCAATGTTGGCTGGTGACTGGGAGAAGGGGAGGTAACGCGGTATGTTAATTGTGTACAACTCTGACAGTAAGAGCGTGTGTGTGTTTATGTAGATCTATTGCTACACACACACAACGGGTGTGTATATATCTATCCATTGCTACACACACACGACTGATGTGTATATATCTCTCCATTGCTACACACACACAACTGATGTGTATATATCTCTCCATTGCTACACACACACAACTGATGTGTATATATCTCTCCATTGCTACACACACACAACTGATGTGTATATATATCTCCATTGCTACACACACGACTGATGTGTATATATCTCTCCGTTGCTGCAAATACCACCGATGTTTATGTTATAGAATTGGCTGTCTGAAGGTGTTTTATTTGTGGCCCGATGGTGGTGGGTTAAAAAAAAAGAAGCACCCACAGCAAACCATACGCTACAATCGCACGACATAGTTTGGCTTCCAGCTAAGAAAGAATTGAAATGTTTGGTTAATTGGCAAGCATCTGTTAGTTTCTGCTGTGTGGTATATTTCAATGTTATTACACTGAACGGTGAGCGTCTTCTTTGGTGACTTTTATAAATAGGTCTACTGAAAATCGCCTCGGACATTCGAATATTCCGTTTTCTCTGTACTTTTTGTCTCTCTTAATAATGCGCACTCCAATAATTGCACAACAGACCAAAAATGCATTATTTCATATCGGCGGTTTACACACATCGCCAGTCTCTGAGGCCCAAGGGTGGTGTAGTTTTAAGATGTGCCAACGTTTTACTACTACTACTCTTAAAAAAAACCAACATATTTTACGTGGTAAGAAACAGCTTGATCGGGCATTAGAATACCATATGTTTAGTTTGTACCAATCGTCCCCCAATCAATGTTCGTAAGTCTAAACTGCATGTAAGTGTGTTATTCCAATTAGCAGCGACCAAGCTAACCTGTCTTCTAGTCTAGGAGTCATACGGCTTTGGGGAACATTTTTTTTTATTTAGAAAACTGGCTTGGGTTCTTTAACAGGGTTGTTGGTAACTGATTAAGAAAACTGAAATAGGCTTATCAAGATGTGTAAATGTTTATGAAATCTGATCATGGCTTAGTTTGTGAATTTTAATAAAATTGAATATAAAAGAGTGAAGTACCACTCGGACCAAATTATAAATAGCAGCATTCATCAGCTTCTGCGGCCACGGCAATATGTGTGGCTTTCACGATGCCCAGCCGCCTTTACATTACTCCAACTAATGTCATGTACACTTCAGAGTAGACTCAGGGTGGACCCTTCAGTCCAGGGAACAAATTCTAGTCTTCACCAGGATTCGAACCCTGAACCTTTGGTACGACAGCCGGCTCAACCGGCTGAAATTATTTCAATGACGTCAAAGAGTATTTATTAAAGACATCTGGAACGAAAATGTTATTTTGCGACCAACTGCATATGCTACTCGTGTACATTAAGGCATTTCAAACTTAACGGATATTATATCGGGGTTTGGGAACAGCCTGTAGATTTATGGAATAGTTAGAGTAGAGAATTTACTAATGACTTTAGAGCGAGAACTATTTAGTCTTTTATTACTATGGATATGTTTACTTATGACCCTGAATGGGGTTAGTTTAACTAAGGGTTCTCCGTAACTGACATGGCGCCCATTTAGCATATTGGCTTCACGCTGCGGCTGCCGTGTATTCCATTCCTGCCCCAGGGTTAATGCGAAGGTGGTAAGCCCTGACATTACAGCGGAGGATGGTGCCAGCACTACCCCTTTGGTCCACCGGCGACTCCGATTACCCAAATCTGTGTCCGCGACAAGCCGGGCCCTTTGGAATCTGTATGCTTTATCTTGTAAACTGCGAGAGCCTTACCTTTACGGAATCCGAATCTTCAGCGTGCCCTTGAAATTTGCTAAGCGGGTCAAGTCTGGCAGGCTTGTTGTAAGTTGTCGACCCCTGCTGTAAATAACTAGAGACTTGTATAGCGTATTGTCTGTTGTTTTTTTTCTTCTTAAAATTTAGACACAAGTTAAACTAGAAAAATTTACTTTAGTGTGAGGAAAAAAAATATTAGGCCCCCACTTTTTTTTTAATATAAAAAGTAAGCCACTTGATTTGTCTCTTCAAGTGGACTATGAAGTGCGTGCCTTGCGCTATTGACTATAATACAGTCGAGTTTTCAGTCGAGTGTACTTCCATGTCGTCTTGTTTATATTCGGCGTCAACAGACTCGGCCCTTCAAATATATCCTGTATGTTTGGGGGTGGGAAACATTTTTTTTTAGTCTTTGGACAGTGAAAGGAATTTGATACAACTAGGCGAGCCAAACATTCTGAAAGTGTATGAAATTTTGAAAAAAAAAATATATTTAAAAATATGCAATAGGCATAGCGGGGCGTGTTTTTGCCCGCGGGCCGCCCGTTCTACGCCTCTGTTTATATCCTAAATTTATTATGCTCCTCATAGTTGTTTATATTTTCTTTCTATATCCACAAAGCTTATTTGTTAGGCTGTTAGCTTGTTCCTTTCGATACCAATACAATAAGTATTCCAATACAATAAGTAAGTATTGTTCATTTATTTGTTTCCATTTACAAGCAGACGACTTCACTAGTTTGTGTCAGATTGTTATGTTTAGCTTGTGAAATACTTTATATATAACTTCTGGTTTGTTATTCATTGTTTTTTTTTAAATATTTGTTCTATTTCACAAAGTATTTCATCCTAGTAGGTTCTCCTTTTAGCTACCAACTTCGTGCTTTAATTTAGAGATGCTATTCTCTTTTTTCTTCTTCTGTGTACTAGTTGTTGCTAATGGTAATTAGATATTTCTCTACCCATATTGGGCCATGCGGTTTGGTTATCTTATGCGTTAGGCGTTGGATTGCGATGCCTTAAGTCTCGGGTTCAAACCCTGGTGAAAAGCTTGTCGTAGCCCTAACCGTTCGTTTCTTTCCTCCCCCCCCCCCCCCCCCCCCCCCCACTGGCCCTTACGGACCCAAACAGTCATAAGAAGGCTGCTTTACTTTTAACTTCATTGGCCAAGGTGTTACATATTAATTATTGGAATGATGATTTTATTAAAAAAAAATATAACATATTATACTTGTTTTACAAAGTGACTTCCTTAACCCATGGGTCAGCTGTCTTTTGACAACATTGTCCCAAAGTAGGCCTTTCAATTCATTCAGAGGGCCAACAGCCTAAAATACAACATGCCCTACGAATCAATTTTAGTAGAAGATACTTGAATTTGCCTTTTTCGGGGGTTCTTTTGCGTGCGATTGAATATTGTTCTTCGTGCCGAATTTGGTACAGTGCCGAATTTGGTACCCGTTCCGTCGATTACCGGCTTCTGCTATATAACCCATTACCAAAAAGCAACTGTAATATTAACATATTATATGTTATCCTGATTATAATGGTCCAAATAAAACACGCCTATACGGTCTGCGGCAAGCAAGACAAATATGTTGTAACCAATGCGTATCACAGATACCCCAAATAATTTATAAATTTTTTTTTCTTTAGAGGATAGTGGATGACCGATTGTTGAAAGGGGATCTTTAGACATTAATGTGTCTGTGTGTTTATTGTATAAAGCCGGTTTAAGTAATCAATTTGACCGAACCGCGTTTCTACACCATATGCCTTTTGTCACACACAAGAAATTCTAAACAAGTTCCTGGATGTCAGACAGATGCTAATAGCAGTGTTGAAAGCAATAGATTCTCTCTCTTTCTCTCATTTTCTCTATTTCTTTCTCTCACTTCTTTTCTCTCTATCTTTCTCTCTCACATTCTCTGTCTCTTTCTCTCTTACATTATCTCTCTAATAATTGTCCTAAACATGTACAGTCTGGTGACTCTCTAGTTCAAGAAACACATTGCTTTTATTAAAAGATGCATAGCCTATGGCCTATAGTCTATAGCAAAGAGTACTATTGCTACTTGTATATAAATCTCTAGTTGACTAACTATATGTGGTGTACGCAACAATGACCTAGTAAGTGCAACTATCTTTCTGTAACCAGCTGTATCTATGCGGTAGTCACTAAGTACTATCCGCCCATAGCCCCAAGTGTCTATAAAATCGGGGTTTCAAGTTTTAACAACGATGGCTTGTAAAACAAGTTCTCGGCGAGTCGTTGAGTCGAACTGAGATGGCTTAGCTCGGCTATATCCATATATTATAATATCTCTCTCTCTCTATATATATATAAATATATGGGAAGGGGGTGAAGGGGGTGTTAGAAACCGTGAATGATCTTGTAAACCAATGTTGGTTCTGTCCCATCCACGCTTGAGTTACTTCTGTGGTCTTGTTTTTCTCTCTCATATTGGATATGATATGACAGACAGCAAGAATTTTTTTCAGTTTCAATTTTTAATGGGAGGAAGGGGAGGCAACTCTACAGAGTTTTCTATATCTTTCTTTGTAGAATTGTTTATATTCAATGTGTGGTTGTTATATGTATTACATTCGGTCGTTGCATACATGGTAGTTCCATCTTTTTTTAAAATTCACTCCAGCGCTCTGCCGCTAGTCCACGCAGCCCCATGATTTTATCACTATGTGTTATTTATTACCTGTGACCGGATGTTTTACTTTAAGCTTCCACTTTCACAGGAGATGTTTTAAAACGAAACATTAAGTTCTTGGTAGGCCATTGTAGCAACTAGCAACCAGTGTTGTTATTTTCAATGTAATACTTGTGTTGCATCCGCGTGAGCTGGTGTTATAACATACAGTCATTACAAAACAATAGTTTAAATGGGGGAATCTTTAAGGGCTTCACATAGAATGAAATAGATACTCCGATACACAGGGAGATCCTGTTTGAAAGTATTCTATCGCTTAAAGTGGAATGAATGTAGAGTGTTGGTTCAGTAACGAAAGTAGAACGTTACTTCAGTCATGAAGGTATAACGTTACTTCAGTAATGAATATGAATGTAGAACGTTACTTCAATAATGAATGTAGAAAGTTAACAATAACAATATCTCTGGCACAAACAAAACGCCCTTTGTTTTTTAGTTCTGTTTTTTCAAGTTTGTTAAGTAGTTGTTTGTTCTCCAGCCACCCTAATGTCAGGTGTAGTGTCAGTAAGCCGTTCACCCTAACATTGTTGTCTGAACGTGTCTATGGCATTGTTTCACCACACCGACGTTTTGTTGACCTGTCACCGTGTGCTGCTCACTCTCTATACCACCCCCTTACAGCAGACGTCAACATAGTTTTCTAACACGATTAGGTCACCGGGACTTTAAAGCCACAAATGTGCACAGCATTCTTAGAATTGTTTGTTTTTGCACAAGCTTTGCAGTAAGAAGTCTGTGTGATAGGTGGTGAAGGAATCATAAAATTGTAGCGAACCGCTGGGCCCTTCAGAAAACATCTAGTGTCGATTTGAAATGGCGCCGGAATTACGGGTATTTTCATTGAGAAAACAATCGCTTTACGGGTTTATATTGTACAAGTCTGTCTTGTATAAATATAGTTAACAATGGGGGCTAATATGCGTGTTAGCTTTGTGAACACAAGAATAAAACGTTATAATGCAAAACAGATGTAGGCCCTATTCATAATGCAAAAGAAGACATGCTGTTAGATTATATTACCGTGCGGCTTTTCTGTATTCGTTTAAAAGCTTGTCAAAGGAAGGATGCGCCTTCTGTGCAAAGTCTATATTGTTGACAGAAAGTAATGCTAGGCTGGTCTTTGCAATATTATCAAGACTAGGCTGAGATTAACTAGCGTTGTTGTTTTATCATGGCGTAACGAGTATAATTTTGGCAACCGTCCAGTAGGAAGGAGAGAAAAAAAAGATCGTACTTTTGTTGCTATTAGTTTTATATTGTTTGTTTTTTCTGGTTTTAGTTTTGGCAACCGGGGTTTCCCTCGCTTCCTGTGTGCCTTCTTACGTCACAACAGTACACCATATGGAGCTTATGAACTCATCACTCTCCTTGTTATTCTAACTTTCTAGTCTTTTTTTTTTAGTCATTCATATTGATTTTTGTAGTATGCGAGTGTTGGATATTTATATTAACTTTTCTATCATGGTGATTTGCACACACACACACACACACAAAATTCCATTACAACATTGATAAAACGCAATATTGGTGGTCAAATTTCATAACAAAATTGAGTAGAAAAAAAGTTTTTATGAACATTGGTGAAATGTATATGACCAAGTTTTAAATATTATGCATGCATAAAGGTTGAAAGTTTAAAACATTTCCGGTCCCATTCGTTCATTTGCTAACAAAACATGCCAGTGTGCTGTGTTACTGGTTTTACTGCGAATAATAAAAGATGTAGAGGGTTACATTTTATTTCATTGCCGAAAGAAAACGATGGAACGTCAGACGTGAAGAATGAACTATTTATAATCTAAAACGTATTGCTTGATGCAAACGAATTTTTCGTTGTTTTGTTTTTATGTATCTACGCATTGTGTTTTTCTAATAACCAAGAAACGCAACTCTTGACCAATTTATTTTATAAGCAGAGCTAAATTTAACTAATACGAGACTAACACTTTGAGTATTAAAAAATCGCATGCTCACTTTTGATGTTGAAAACGGATTCCTCATAACTAATTTAATATAGTTTCTATATTTATAAAAGACCAAAAACTGGCCGTCGAGGTTGAAATCAATTGTCAAACACCAGCAAATGCATGATTTTTTTTTAACGGAAGTACACCGGAAGTTAATTACCTATTTTGTTCATGACCTATTGAAAAGACTTGTCAGTTAATTAAACGTGTAGATCCATAAAGAAAGCCAAGAACCATCGAGCGTGATCAATTACAACAGTGGGTTAAAGGTTAAAGGTTAGAAGTCCGAAATTAAAAAAAAATCTTTATTTTTAATTGCTCAAACGTTTCTTATAGTTACATTTTCATCCGTTTTTCTTTTTTCGTGAACGAATGTTTCCTTCAAATGTTGCACAACTGCAGCCAACAGGCCTGCATACCTTTAGATGCTTTATAAACACTTTGTTTACCTACTGAAATTCAAAACTATGGAGTCGCTTTACGCCCTCTTTCTCCACCTCGGTATCTGACAACTCTTTTATTAGATTGTTTCATTCTTTTGAAAACGTTGGTAACTAACGTGTTCATGTTTAACAGCAGCAGATGGTGGTATATTTGAAGTGGGTGATGGTCTAGTGGTGGTATATTTGAAGTGGGTGATGGTTCCAGAGGTGGTATGTTTGCAGTGGTGATGGTCTAGTGGTGGTATGTTTGAAGTGGGTGATGGTTCCAGAGGTGGTATGTTTGCAGTGGTGATGGTCTAGTGGTGGTATGTTTGAAGTGGGTGATGGTTCCAGGGGTGGTATGTTTGCAGTGGTGATGGTTCTAGAGGTGGTATGTTTGAAGTGGGTGATGGTCTAGTGGTGGTATGTTTGAAAGTGGGTGATGGTCTAGTGGTGGTATGTTTGAAGTGGGTGATGGTCTAGTGGTGGTATTTTTGATGTGGGTGATGGTCTAGTGGTGGTATGTTTGAAGTGAGTGATGGTCTAGTGGTGGTATGTTTGAAGTGGGTGATGGTCTAGTGGTGGTATGTTTGAAGTGGGTGATGGTCTAGTGGTGGTTTGTTTGCAGTGGGTGATGGTCTAGAGGTGGTATGTTTGCAGTGGTGATGGTCTAGAGGTGGTATGTTTGAAGTGGGTGATGGTCTAGTGGTGGTATGTTTGCAGTGGGTGATGGTCTAGAGGTGGTAAGTTTGAAGTGGGTGATGGTCTAGTGGTGGTATGTTTGAAGTGGGTGATTGTCTAGTGGTGGTATGTTTGCATTGGGTGATGGTCTAGTGGTGGTATGTTTGAAGTGGGGGATGGTCTAGTGGTGGTATGTTTGCATTGGGTGATGGTCTAGTGGTGGTATGTTTGAAGTGGGTGATTGTCTAGTGGTGGTATGTTTGCATTGGGTGATGGTCTAGTGGTATGTTTGAAGTGGGTGATTGTCTAGTGGTGGAATGTTTTCATTGGGTGATGGTCTAGTGGTGGAATGTTTGAAGTGGGTGATGGTCTAGTGGTGGTATGTTTGAAGTGGGTGATGGTCTAGTGGTGGTATGTTTGAAGTGAGTGATGGTCTAGTGGTGGTATGTTTGAAGTGGGTGATGGTCTAGTGGTGGTATGTTTGAAGTGGGTGATGGTCTAGAGGTGGAAAGTTTGAAGTGGGTGATGGTCTAGTGGTGGTATGTTTGAAGTGGGTGATGGTCTAGTGGTGGTATGTTTGAAGTGGGTGATGGTCTAGTGGTGGTATGTTTGAAGTGGGTGATGGTCTAGTGGTGGTATGTTTGAAGTGGGTGATGGTCTAGTGGTGGTATGTTTGAAGTGGGTGATGGTCTAGTGGTGGTATGTTTGAAGTGGGTGATGGTCTAGTGGTGGTATGTTTGAAGTGGGTGATGGTCTAGAGGTGGAATGTTTGAAGTGGGTGATGGTCTAGTGGTGGTATGTTTAAAGTGGGTGATGGTCTAGTGGTGGTATGTTTGAAGTGGGTGATGGTCTAGAGGTGGAATGTTTGAAGTGGGTGATGGTCTAGTGGTGGTATGTTTAAAGTGGGTGATGGTCTAGTGGTGGTATGTTTGAAGTGGGTGATGGTCTAGTGGTGGTATGTTTGAAGTGGGTGATGGTCTAGAAGTGGTATGTTTGCAGTGGTGATGGTCTTGAGGTGGTATGTTTCCAGTGGTGATGAGTGATGGTCTAGAGGTGGTATGTTTTGAGTGGGTGATGGTCTAGTGGTGGTATGTTTGCAGTGGTATAGATAGATAGAAAGGGATAGATCATCAAACGTTGTTTACAAGATAAAAGCTTTTTTTTACTCCCTTGTTAGGCTCCGCAGTTTGCGTCACGTGTCCACTGCTGTCTTTTAACTCTTTTAAATGTGTACAGGTGTATAGCTACAAATGAACATGCTTGAAAGTACACGTACACAACTGACACAACTGCACGTTTGTCGGTATAGAGCACGCATTGCTGGAATGCCGACCTACACATCTGGGATCGCTCTTGTAGCATTGTTGTTTCGTGCTGCATCCTGGAAACGGGATACGGGCACCAACTGGGCGTGTTCTGAGTGTCAGTCTATTGGGGTGGGATAGCAAGTAACTTCTCAAGACTGTTTCCGCCTAATAAGAAACCGTATCAATAGTTAGCGGTGAAGTACAAAATAACAAACGGTTTTAGCGTCACTCTCTGTTTGTGTGTGTGGAAAAGTTGGGTGTGAAACAATAACAGTCGCGATCTAGATCTCTGTATGAAATTGCCACATGCTGAGTAGGACAGATTGATGGGGAAAAAGTATGGAGGTGTGTGTGTGTTTGTTTGTTGTGATTGACTGGTAACTGCGAAGGGCCATATGTTTTAGACCAGGGGTAGGCAAACTGCGGGACGCATGTGTTCCGGCTACTATGTGGCACTCGGGGGCATTTAGAATTATAAATTGAGTTTTACAGAATTTCATGCACCGCTTTGACTATTTTAACATTTTTTGATACAATTTCCGTCTAAGCTGGGTTAGTTTGAAACAAGGTGGTAATTGTTACAAATGGCGGAGCTCGTCCTTGTTAACGAATTAGTCCACGTTTTTTTTTTCGATATTGTAAAATATAATGTAGCCTATAATGTTAAAAAAAATAAAATGCAATAATTGGTTATTTATATTAGTGAAAGACCTATAAATAATTCATAATTACTTTTGTTTAATAGGTAGCTGCAAACAAACTGGATCTAATATTTTTAATATACATGCGGTCCTCTCATTGCCTTACGGTTGCACACAAAGTTTTTAACTGTTATCTCATCTGGCCACTAATGTGGTGCTGGAATAGTTATCTTATATATTATAGATGCTCCTTCTCTAAGGAAGATTATTGCGTCCTAGTTTGAAAAGGGGCGTCAGAGATCAAACAGTCGCACTGAATCAGCCCTGGGTTATTTAGTTTGTCCATTAGACCAGGAGCCAGTAACCATTTTTATAACAGTGTGCTTAAAGTAGGATTTATTACCCATTCAGCCTAACAAACAGTCCTAAAATCATCCTGCTCTTTTCTCGTAGATGTGACTTGAATTATATTGATTATGAATTGCACTTTTTGGTGGATTCTTCCGCGTGCCATCGAGAATCGCACTGCGGGGCCAGGTCTGGCACGATTAGGCTGCCGGCCTTCCTGCATTTGACTGTTGGGCAGACTATTAGCAGTACTGAGCTTCCTTCACCTCTATTACTTACCGTGCTATAAGTCATTTCCCGATGGCTACCTTCTGTCATCAACTCTGGACTGTTTATGTCAGCGTACGTTTTATGCCCGTACGTGCGTGTGTGTGTTGGGAGGAGGGGGGGAGGTGGGGATAACACATTTTCAAGGTTTTCCTCGCGTTATCAAAGAAACAATGTTTATGTTTTTTGAGGACGTGGTATACCCAAAGCATGTAAGAAGTAGCTTGAACGGGGATGTACTGTATAGCCTATGCAGGAATGAGAACTTTAACTGTGTGGTTGCATCATAGACAAAACTTTAGACTGCTATCTATAGTTACCGGGAAACTAATTGAATGTTTGAGCCAGTGAATGCAATCACCGTAGAATCCATCACCGGCATGTCATCGCCAGTCAGCTAGTTGCAGGACTTCCATGCAGAGTTTTTAAAAAGTGGCCTTCATTAAGACATGTAAGTGATTTTGGAATGAAGACGGTGGTGGAAATTTCAGGCTGGAGATCCAACCAGCTGTATGTATTACGTCACAATTACGTGTGTGTGTGTGTGTCACTCACTGAAATGCAGAAATACTATATATAGGGATTAGTGCCCTGGTTGAGACCACGTGATCACATTCTCACTATTATATTGCTTAAAAAAAACACACTTATTAATACATAGGGTCTATAACTCGTATTGTAATGCAGTTGTTCAGGGCCCCCAAATATATTTTTCTTTCTTTCTTTTTGTTTTAAAATGTTGTCAGATGATATAGACTTTATATTGAGTCTATATTGAGTCTATATTGAGTCTATATTGAGTCTATATTGAGTCTATATTGAGTCTATATTGAGTTTATATTGAGTCTATATTGAGTCTATATTGAGTCTATATTGAGTCTATATTGAGTCTATATTGAGTCTATATTGAGTCTATATCTTGTTTTACAGGACACTTAATATAATGAAATGCCAATGGTCTGGAACTCCTCTCTACGCGGCCCAAGTCTTTAAAGTTTTCTCACTTTATCCCTGGATATTATGGGGGAAACGGTGAAAGTTGTTGTAAACAAGGTAATATAGCTTGGATACATTTTGGTGAACTGGGCAACGTCAATGCTACTCATTAGTTTTAATGTTCAACATACGTGGCAAGCTAATTACACATATGGTGGAGCAACATGACGGGGGGCAGTCGTGGCAGTTTAAATAAACAAACAAACCAATAGTTGTGTATTATGTCAGCATTTATCATTGTATTTTACATGTAAGCGTTGAAACATTTGATCGCTGACTTTGACTCCCGCTGTTTACTCTATACCTGTAAGTCTATGTTTGATCTGGCAGTTAGGTGTGTCTTGGGAAGAGGTGGCAAGTTACGCAGCATGTGCTAATTAGTGTTCACAAGGAAAGTAAAGAGGGGGATAAGAACTATTGTGATTTGTCATTAACAGCCCTTGAAGAGGACGAAAAGGTGCTAAACGTTGAGAGGTGCTAAGAGTAGTTGACAGCAAAAAAAAAAAAAAAGTACTGAAATCTGCGATGCTGGTCTAAAGTAAAATGGTGTAGCTACGTTTTGTTCAATTATTGTTTATGGACGGTTTAACGGTTAGGGAAGACAATTTTCGATTTTTCAAGTTTGATGGAAAGTTTGGGAAAACTGACTCGATGAAAGTTTGGGGAATTTTACTAAATTGAACCAAACATCGTGAAAAATAATTTTTCATTTTAATGAATAACAATGTAGTTAAGTTAAAGTTGGGACGTCCTTAATAGAAACTAACATCATGTTTTTTTACTTAGAAGAAAAAGACGTAACTGACAAGCCTCAGGCATCCACAAACTTTTAAAAAATTCAGACTGCCGGTAACTATATACACTGCTGGTTAATACAAGGGGCCCAGGGGTTGGCAACCTTTTGATAATTGTGTGCCAACGCTGGATTTCTAATTCATTTGGCGTGCCAACAGCTTAAAAGTCATTATGCCCTAGCACTCAATTTCTTGTAGAAGAGACTTGATTTTACTTTCTTTGTGGGGTTTTCTGCGTGCCATTGAAAATCGCTCTGCGTGCCAAGTCTGGCACGCGTGTCGTAGGTTGCCGACCCCTGGACTAGGGCATTTCAGCCATGCCGGTAAAATTGGTTTGTTATTTTTGTTTTACTTTTCTTATTCGTTCTCAAAAGTTTATGTTTGGAGGATTCAGGCAAGTCCAATAGTTGTGTTGAACTGCGCCGTGGCTGTCAGTCGCTCCAAATCCACCATACAGTTTGTCATTGCTTCCTGGGGCTGTATGGTTGACCGGGTAGAGTGGTACAGAATGGCATGGGACATTTTTTATGAACAGTTTTGGGAATTTAAAGACCAAGTGAAGAGGTTTTTCTCAAAGGAACGAGTTTTGGAATAGCCTCATACGGCAGTGACGTATCACAAGGGAAATAAATAAATAAAAATAGACGCTATAAATCTATATTTAACCATTTTGTTAAAAATACGAACCGGGAAAAGATTCAAAACATGTGGCAATAGATTCAAAACACGTGACAATATTCATTTTTCCTAGTCGGAATCCTTTATGTTACGTCACTTTCCTATATTGCCGGAAATAAAAACATCTCAAATGGCTACGAGATTTGGAGTAATCATCCGAAAAACACACACATTTAAGTGCAAATATTGAACTAATTACTTAAAATGTATCTTTGATATTTTGTATAAATGTTTTTTTTAACATTCAGATACTGAATACACTATTTACTATCAAAATCAAATATTAACTCAATTTTGATAAAAAGCTCTTCACTTGGTCTTTAAGAAATGATGATAGAGTAGGAACCCTGTGAATATTCTGTGAGCCTGAGGTTTAAAATAAGCTACCTTTCACCCCCCCTTCCTGCCCATACACACACAGACAATATCCAGGTGTGTTTTTTTTTTTTTCGTATACAGTCTCAGTGTGTTTCAGTAGGATTATATCTAAATGCGAGGTTGGTCGACTTAGTACTTTCATCTTCCAGCGGCAGTAGTTGCACTATTTGAAATATACCGGAATACCGTGTTCAAATCTAAATGTCATCCTGGGGGCTGGGGGGTATAGATAGTAACAAACAAATAAAAAACAAAATCTCCCCCCCCCTTTCCTCTCCCCTTGGGTGAATGATATTACATTGTGTACATATGACCCTCTACCACGAAATAAGGCCTTTTTTTTTTTTACCTCTGGGGCGTTTTGAGCTGTTTAGTTCGTCTGCAAGCAACTTGAATGGTCTACTATTATTATTGTTAGCTGAACGCTTCGAGGTAGTGAAACTGGAGGAGGAAAATATTAAAAAGGAGGAGGGGGGGGGGGCTGTGCTGTGCACACAGTGTAATGGGTTTTATAATGAATGTAATCCATCACGTGACCCGGTGTATAATCCTTCAGGTAGTCCCGGGCCGCCGGAGGGGTGCAATTGGGTCATCGGTAATTAGGCGAGGAATTCAAGCGCTTTTAAAGTAACGAAAAATTTCCCTATAAATTTTAACAGTTGGCGTCACACATCAAATAGTTCTATCTGAAACTATCCATCCGCCTTTCTCTTTGTCTACTTCTAATTTCTAATATATAAAAAAAGGCGGACCAAATAGGTCCAGTGAAGCAGCATTGACCAGTTTCTGTAGCCACGGCATACTAGACACTTATCACGCGTGTTATTATTTTATGGGGCACGACGGCCGTGCGGCAGCGCGTTCGGCTGGCGTGCCGAAGGTCCTGGGTTCGAATCCTGGTACAAGCTAGGGTATTTTCCAGGGTCTGTAGGGTGTCCCTGAGTCTACCCAACTCTGATGGGTACCTGACTTTAGTTGGGGTAAAGTATTGTATTAGTTATTAATCAACAGAAAATTAGTTGTGTTTTGAATACTAAAGAAAACTGCAGCAATAATTGTTGACTGTGATGAGTTGTATTGAGTCATGAAACCTGACTGACTTCCTACATCCAACGCTTTGTCTGAGTCAACACTTGCTTTCAGCAAGTGACACCGCTGGCCACCACGCATTCCCTTAGTATGCCATCGAAAATGGGGGATAGAGGATCAGTGTCCGTTAGGCACTATAACTCCCATTTTGTAAGATAGTAGTGTAGGCTTTGATTCATTCCACACCGAAAAGTGGGTAAGTGTGTGTGTGGGGGGGGGGGGGGGGGGGAGGGGGGCTGATTAAGTTTGTCTGCGGTATATTACCGTCTCATTATTGGAGGAAAGGGGGGGGGGGGGTCTTTAACACAAAAAAAACAACTGATTTCGATGACTGATTTCGGAGACTTTCCCCCCAGCCGTACACTGTCTCTGGCAGTGGTTTATAGCGTAATTAAGTGTGGCATGGCTTGCAGTGGAGTTTCTCCCCTAGCCTGTGCACCTGTAGGCCTATACATTCTGTCTGAGCGAATGACACCCGGAATATATATATATACATATATAAGGATGAGGATTAGACATTGTGCAGGCCTATAGTTGCCACTAGATAACTGGAGCCATAGCTCGTCTGGTTACAGTGCGGGTCGTATAGCTATACACTATACATGCATCGGCAAAGCTACTGTATATAGCAGGAGTCTCAAACTCGCATGAAGGCATGTGGCCATTTTATCACTTAAGAGATGTGTCAAGGGCCACAACAAACTGCCGCCGCCCCCCCCCCCCCCCCCCAACAAACCAACTATAGTAAACAAAAAAAAAAACCTTCATACATCTTAACTCATTTTACAACGTATCACTAATAATAGGTATGTTACTGTTACACATATATAAAATTAACAATAAAATCTGATGTTTATCAGTATTAGCTGTCTGAATTTCAGGCATAGTAGATCTTTTTAAAGCTTACTGGCGGGCCACAAAAATCCACTTGGTGGGCCGCATACGGGCCGCTTGTTTGAGACCCCTGGTAAGTAACAAGTGAAAAAAAAAGTAACTCCGACTGACTTTGTGTTTTTAAATAGCTCTGTGCCTTGGATGATTGAGCTCTGTACCTTGGATGATTGAGCTCTCTACCTTGGATGATTGAGCTCTATACATTGGATGATTGAGCTCTATACCTTGGATGATTGAGCTCTATACCTTGGATGTTTTTGCTCTATACCTTGGATGATTGAGCACTATACCTTGGATGATTGAGCTCTATACCTTGGATGATTGAGCTCTATACCTTGGATGATTGAGCTCTGTACCTTGGATGATTGAGCTCTGTACTTTGGATGATTGAGCTCTGTACCTTGGATGATTGAGCTCTGTACCTTGGATGATTGAGCTATGTACCTTGGATGATTGAGCTCTGTACCTTGGATGATTGAGCTCTATACCTTGGATGATTGAGCTCTGTACCTTGGATGATTGAGCTCTGTACCTTGGATGATTGAGCTCTATACCTTGGATGATTGAGCTCTATACCTTGGATGATTGAGCTCTATACCTTGGATGATTGAGCTCTGTACCTTGGATGATTGAGCTCTGTACCTTGGATGATTGAGCTCTGTACCTTGGATGATTGAGCTCTCTACCTTGGATGATTGAGCTCTGTACCTTGGATGATTGAGCTCTATACCTTGGATGATTGAGCTCTGTACCGTGGATGATTGAGCTCTATACCTTGGATGATTGCGCTATATACCTTGGATGATTGAGCTCTATACCTTGGATGATTGAGCTCTATACCTTGGATGATTGAGCTCTATACCTTGGATGATTGAGCTCTATACCTTGGATGATTGAGCTCTGTACCTTGGATGATTGAGCTCTGTACCTTGGATGATTGAGCTCTGTACCTTAAATGATTGAGCTCTGTACCTTGGATGATTGAGCTCTATACCTTGGATGATTGAGCTCTGTACCTTGGATGATTGAGCTCTGTACCTTGGATGATTGAGCTCTGTACCTTGGATGATTGAGCTCTGTACCTTGGATGATTGAGCTATGTACCTTGGATGATTGAAACAAATATAGCCTACAGTTGTCATGGACAACGGGAGCCATAGTTCGCCTGGTCTATAGTTTGAATCATTTAGTTATACATAGCTACTATATAGAACAAGTGAAACAAGAAAACTCGGGCATGACTGTGTGTTTCTAAGTAATCCGAAGGTGTCTACAAGGTTGGAGGGGCACGGGGCCGAGCTGGCAGCTCGTACGGCTAGGGCACCGAAGGTACAGGGTTCGAAGATAGCATAAAGTATAAATTTCCTTAGCCACTGGAGCCATAGCTCGTCTTATCTGCAGTGTGGGTCATTTAGTTATCCATGCATCGATATAGCTACTGTCTACTACTCAAGGTTCTCACACAGTCTGGAAAAGTCTGGAATTTAAAAAAAAATCAAAAAAAAAATCAAGGCCTGGACAACCTTGAATATTGGCATTTTAGCCTGGGAAAAAAATAGCCTGTCAGCCTGGAAATTTATCTAAATCTATATTTATATCTAAATTTATTATAAAAATGAAGGTCAGACCAAAAACGCCAATTCCATTTTTATGCTCCATAAACGCCCACTGACCGAGCCTTAGATTAATACCTCATTTACGCAATATTTAGGTCACTTAGGGGGAGGTGGCATGTGACCATTTTCCAAAAAAACGTGTCCCAGCAGCCTGGAATTTGGCTCTTATAGCATTGAAATAGTCTGGAAACAGCCTTGAATTATTATTTTTTAGAAAAAATATGAGAACCCTGACTACTGCATAAAACAAGCGAAACAAGAAAAAGTCCCGTGAACAAATTCTAGACTTCACCAGGATTCGAACCCAGGACCTTCGCTACGCCCTTCTCCCAATAAAAATACCACGAGTCTTTCCTTTAAATCGCTCTATTATACTTTGTATGATTGAAAAAATAAAAAAGCAATAACCTTAGGTCGTGTTCGACATCGTCAGTTGTGAAGTTCCCCCCCCCCCCCCCCCCATTTCACACCGCTTCTCCTGATTCTGTTTGGTCAGTGTTCCGTGAAGATATATCTGTACAGCCTGGTCCTTGTGTCTATACCTGGGCTTCATAGACTGTGCAGTAAATATACCGTGTAGGCTTGAATGGTCTTGTTTAGGTAAAAGAAGTGTTTGGGGGTGGAATGTATGAGGTGGGGGACCAGGGGGGGGGGGGGGGGCGGGAGTCATTTCAGCACACTTTTATGGACGTGTCGTATCTTTTCAAATGTTACCGGGGGGGGGGGGGGGGGACAGAAGCTAAAGGCATTCGGTTAAGCTTGTTATCTTGAGAAGTGTTGGTGTCTCCGATCTCGCTCTGACAGCAATAATATTCATCATATTTATTGAGAGGTCCATCCCGGAACCTTGGTATGTAGGTAAGAACCGGCGTCTTTCGGTTAAAGTTAAACCCCGTCGGATAAGGTTTTTTTTTCTTCTAGACGTCATGTTATTTGACGTCACGGATCTGCACACATATTGACATATTGTCTCAATCTGCTTCTATGATCTATTGGTCCGAAGAGAACTTAAACTTACGATTCTATCCTCTCCCTTTCGTTTTCCCTTGAGGGTGAACATAGCACGGTGATGACGCTTCAAGTCTCAGAATGAAATAATCTCTGTGGGAAAGAAGCCATCTCTCTAGTCACTAGTACCAAGGACCCACTTTCCTGATGCTATTCTCGGTTCTAGTTTAGATGAATGTCAGGCTTACGTGTGTGTGTGTGTATGTATGTCTTTATATATTCCTCGTATTATGTCTAACACAACTTCGTTCAGCATGGCTGCTGTACAATACAGCTACCGCCGCAATTTTTACCAAGAGCGATCTGAGCATGCTAAGTTTAATAGCATGGGTAGAAACGCTATATAAATAACCATGATTATTTTATTACTAGGAGTTATGACCGTCAAAACGAATGATTACAGTGTGTTTTGTTAAAAGAGAAACAAAAAACAATATTACAATAATAACTGTAGTGAGAACTTTTGTTTCGGTATAATGGTCGCACGTAAAGGGAGATCAGTCTGAAAAGGCGCCCTGTTTTTTAACCTTTTAACCTAATTTAAAATAAATAAAACAAACGTATAAACATGTATATATTATATAAACAAACTTACAGTAATTATGTATATTGGTTAATGCTCTTTAGGCATTTAACTCTTTTATTTTGCATCTCTTTGGTTTTTTTTTTTAAAGATTACTTTGGGCTCATTCCATGTTAGGGTGTGTGTGTGTGAGAGGGGGGGGGAGGTGCTTCACTGGTTTACCCTGTCTCTGCACTTTTAGTCCAACCAGTGGCTCAATGGTTCTGATTTTATACTGTCTATTGTTTTTAAAAAAAGAAGCGGAAGTTATTAATTATAATGTTCCAGCAGATACGAGAGTACTTTCCCCTGGACGCTTCATCCTTCCCACACTGCACATGCTTTTAACATTTAAACGTTAGGCCAAAGGGGCAGTAATTACATAGCCTAGCAGCGAGTTTTTCTCCAGGATTAGATAGTGCTCTCCCCTCCCTTTTTTCCCAGTGTTCTCCCCTTTCTCTTGAATATTTCTGAGCAGAAGACAAAGAGCTAGAGGTTAGTCACTCCCCTCTCTCTTGCGCCCCCTCCCTCCCCCCCCCCCCCAATCCCTTGGCACCTATCAGCAAGCACTTTGTTTTTTTTAACTGGCTATCTCTAGATTCTCTACCTGGTAGAATCATACCCAGTTGGGAGATAAAGGGAGGTGATAATCTACATGTACCCAGCTGTAGAAACTGGAGGAGGAGTAGAGGGGGTTGGTGGGCTGGGTGGAGATTTCTCTCAGTAGAAGCTCTAGTGGTCTAGTACCATACAATTGTATTCAACATTGGGTTGTTAGTGTAGTTGAAACAGTTTTAAGAAAAATGTAACAAATGATCCAGCATTTTTTAATATGTTGTATAGGAAAGTTTGTTTTCTATAATGTGGGAAAGGGATTTTGGTGGTGGGGTCAGGGAGGGGGGATTATGAAATTAAATTGTGGCTTAACTGTTGTTAAGATTGAAATTTGGTTTCTTTTAAGGAATAGTTTTAATTTTTGTTGTAAAGTATTTTATTGTTGTTTTTTCCTTTTGTGTTTTAAAAATTATATGTAGATCTAGGCCTATTTCTTTTTTTTTAGTTTAACAGTCAATGTTCTCTCATATGGATATCTGTAGGTTTCTAGGGGTTAAAGATATCTGTAGGTTTCTATGGGTTAAAGATATCTCTAGGACTCTAGGGGTTATAGATATCCCTAGTAGTGGATTAAGTTTGCCATTGGAAATAAAATCCCAATGTAGGCTACAGTGCTCCACTACTAGATTAGGAATTTCCCTGTTGTAGGCTCCTTGCTTTGGAGTGTGTTTTGTTTCCTTTTTTTTTTTTCAAAACATCAGACATGGTGTTGAGCTGTGGGTCTGTTGACCATTAAGCAGTTTACTTCAATATTCTCCTAGTCATTAACACAATAATGAGTTCATAGTCATTTATTTCGGGCATCTATCAATGCGAATGCTTCATGGCATGCTCAATTACAATCAATTGTATTTTGTATCTGTCCGCAGGTTCTCAGTCAACCTGCATTTTTATTTGGTTGTTTATGTAAATATTTATTTATGCTTCATTTGTTTATCCATTAAAAATAATGGTGTTGCCTTTGTCTACCTTTCTTCTCAGATGGTGGATTATTGTTAGGGGCATCCTGTCTGACCGGGCGTTTCTGGCTGGGGTCGCTGTGGTACTACCAGACGGCTGAGAGTGCTCCTGATGTTGACCGGTGCACGGCCGGTGTCCAGCTGGAGGCTGGTGTAGGGGATGCCAAGTGGGTGGACGCTACACATGTTCTAGTTGGCTTGGACACAGGTAAGTTCCTGTTTTGCCTGCAGCGACATATACCAGTTTAGAACTTCCTCTGGAACTATAATATCTGGACTAGTGTATCTGGGACTAGTGTATCTGGGACGTGTATCTGGGACTAGTGTATCTGGGACTAGTGTATCTGGGACTAGTGTATCTGGGACTAGTGTATCTGGGACAAGTGTATCTGGGACTAGTGTATCTGGGACTAGTGTATCTGGGACTAGTGTATCTGGGACTAGTGTATCTGGGACTAGTGTATCTGGGACTAGTGTATCTGGGACTAGTGTATCTGGGACTAGTGTATCTGGGACTAGTGTATCTGGGACTAGTGTATCTGGGACTAGTGTATCTGGGACTAGTGTATCTGGGACTAGTGTATCTGGGACTAGTGTATCTGGGACTAGTAATCCATTAGAGCCATGAATATTATGAATAACGTTGCTTGTAGTGTGGCTATGTAGTGTGGCTATGTAGTGTGTAAAGTTATTGAGTCATTATCAGACCTCTTTGTTAAGATTGTATGTTTATGGAACACTGTGTGTCCAGCTATTAGATATCAATGTTTAACGACCCCGATAAAGCTGTATCTTTAACAAATTTGTTCTTCAAACTACCATACAAGACATTATTGTAGTTGAACTTCAACATTTTTCTATTTAGTTGTGCACAGTTGTTTAAGTGACAGAGAAAGATTAAGAAGCATGTGCTCTACAAACTGACTAGTCAACAGTGTGAAGCTATTTTAGTCATTGGGAATATCCATTTATAAGTGAAAGCAGAGTTCAATGGTTCGTCTGCCACGGTATTCAATAGGATTGTGTGACAGGCACATCTGTTTCTTTTTCCCTAACTATTGTCAAGGTAATCCCCTGTTCTAATATGCCGGCGCTGGTCAGTCTGATTGTTTGTACTTCATTGCCTGACAATAAGATTCTGTGAAGTGGAAAGAATGTATTGCTCAAGTTGCTGCACCTAATTCCTATTCACTCACTTAAGACCAAAATTCACTTTTCAGGTGGTATAGCAGTTTGGAGTCTAGAAGATGACTACCGCACATTCGTTCTGTCCCACGCAGCGGTGGGTCACGATGGCGTGGTCACCAGTGTCGCCGTGACCTGTGATAAAACAAAGGCAGTGTCCAGCGGTCATGACAGATGGTGAGAAACATTTCATTTTGAACATGCCAATCAATCACTCTGGTGTTTCAAGAGTTAACCTTTGACCTTAGTTATACAAATCATTCACTTCTTGTGTTATATTCGAGTTAATCTTTGAAGCATGTGAAACATCTAATATTTTATTTATTTTCTCTTCACAGCATTAAACTTTGGGATTTATCCAATACTTCACTTTTTTATTCTTCACAAGGTATGTTCAGCCTTTTGTTATACACATACATTTAGAGTGAATGAAGTATAACCACACTGCTAGCGTTCCGTTGTCTTGAAAGATATCAATTTGTTTAATGCGTTAGGGGAAATGATAATATACAGCACCATTTTTCTCAGTTAGTGAGATGGAAAATATTGGCATGGTGTCAGCCCACCGGATTGCCATACCCCAAGTTGAACTCCTGAGCTTCCTCTTCTCTGTAAAAGAAATCTCCACAGTGCCAGAGCTTTTTACACAAAGAAAGTCACATTTTCACATGCCCCAGATTGTTTACGTTCCAAACATTTTTTTTTACATTCCCAATAGATCACATACCCAACATACAGTTCATGTACCCAATATTTGACATAGACAATGATGGCTATACCCAGAATTAACCATCTGATGATCAACAATGCTATGTATGCTTATAATTAGAGAACTTTTTTCATCACTGCTAGTTATTTTCTCTGACTTGTGACATAAGTAAAAAAAATAAAGTGTCATTCCATGGGGGCAAGTAAAGTAGCATTCACAGGCTTCACACAAAGCCCAGCCAATTTAATTTTTGTCTCTTCTAATATCAGGGATGTAGGCGTGTCATGGTATATTTGTGGGAAAGAAAAATTTGATGTAACCCCGCGGTATGGTACTGAAGTAGGCAAAAATTAGATTATTTAGTTTTAGGTGTTAAATGAAAGCTAATCCATTTAACTATATATTGATGAAAAAATCTATAAAGTCGATGAATTAGTTCAAAAGTTATATAAATTATTAAAGTTACGGTAAGGGAAGTTGTTTTGGAGAAAATGAAAAAAAACAACTACATATTTCTAACAATTTAGCTTTGCAACAGATAATTAAATAATACCAGGATGAATAAATATTAACCAATAGCCATGAAATTTAAGACACACTCATAATCAGTCAGTACACAAGCTTTTAAAGTTCTAAATATTTTAAATAAAATTTAATTGACTTTTAAACAATTTTATCATTAGAGGACATTTTGCTTGATTTTTTATAAAAGCTGCATAAAAACACATTTTTCTTAAAATAATTTTAGCTTGAAAATTTAAAAGCCATAAGTTAAGGTCTTCAACGTTACAAATCAATAATATTATCACATTTATTGAAAAATCCATTTTGCCAACTTCTTTACCAATGATTTTTTGGCCTGATCTTCATTGCATTGTCTATAAACATAGAAGTTCCTTATGATCACCAGCCCTGTGTAAAATATGGGGATCTTGCGAATGACTCGTGTGTTTTGTACCTTTAAATGTGTATCTGTGTATCATTACAAATTGGTCTTTATTTGTTGTTTCAGATGTTTTGTACCTTTAAATGTGTATCTGTGTATCATTACAAATTGGTCTTTATTTGTTGTTTCAGATGTTTTGTACCTTTAAATGTGTATCTGTGTATCATTACAAATTTTGGTCTTTATTTGTTGTTTCAGATGTTTTGTACCTTTAAATGTGTATCTGTGTATCATTACAAATTTTGGTCTTTATTTGTTGTTTCAGATGTTTTGTACCTTTACATGTGTATCTGTGTATCATTACAAATTTTGGTCTTTATTTGGTGTTTCAGCCCACAGTGATCTAATACATAGTGTTGATTGCCATCCGACAGAATCAGATTTGTTTGTTTCATGCTCTCAGGTATTTCATTGGCAACTTGCTTCACTATTATTTCGTAGCTATTTTAATGAACTGCACATGGAGGCCTTGTAGTGGAGAGCAGTGTAAAGCATTCTTCTAGAAATTTTGTTGGAAAGTGTTGGTCTTTTAACCCTTACAGTCCCGGGCGCGTATATAGCGGGACTGAAGATCATAGAGAGAAAGTAGGTCGGTACAGGAAGGGTTAAAATTATAATTAGTAATTAGCATTTCGGTATTGGCCTCACTTTATTTATGAGCTTCAAGCAAACTAGTTTTACTATACCTGTTTTTTTTATCCTCCCAATTAACTTGAAGCTGTATGTAACATTACTTCCCTGCAAAATAATCCCATCAGTCACCTGTGATAGTGGCTTTTTTTATAAACATATTTATTCCTGGAAAGTTATTTTTACTGTCTTATAGAACAGGGGTCGGCAACCTAAGGAACGCGTGCTAGACTTGGCACACAGAGCGATTTTCAATGGCGCATAGAAGACTACCATAAAAAGACAATTCAAGCACTTCTACCTTTAGACTTTTGGCACGCTTACTGAGTTAGAAATTTTACTTTGGTACACTGTTATGAAAAGGTTGCCAATCCCTGTTATAGAACATATTTCATGCTCGGTCACTTGTCAGGACATCCCACTTGTGTCTTGACAAATCATAGCTGAAAGCTTCTTTTTTGTTATCAATGTTTCACCTGTCGATTGTATCCTCTGCCGTAAATGGTCAACTTTAATTTCACCATTGTCTCATCCCTTCAGGATGACAGAATACTTGTTTGGGACAGACGTAAACCCAAGCCAGCCAGTATACTTTGTAAGTCTTTAGTTAATAGTGTATTATTGAACAGCTGACAGATGATGACACTACCTAAATATTCCTGAAGGAATTGTTGATGACTCTTGTATCCAACGCTTTGTCTGATTGTCACCTGCTGAAATCCTTCCAAACCTGTCAGCCCTAATGAAGTTAAAATCCTGCACCAAAGTTTATATTTATATTTTAAATGATATTTTTCTAGATGACAAAAGGTTGCATTGAAATGTATTAATGCAATCTAGCTGCAATTAGTTTATTGCCTGTTGTTATATTAATGCTAAAAGTATATATGTTTTAAATAATATATAAGAAATACCGTACTTTAATTTTAAATATTTCAACTTGGGATATGGTAGTCCAGTGTCAGACTATTGGACTGCCCTTTCTGAAAGTCTTTTCAATGTAAATGCTGGGAGAAAAAAAGTATCTACTTATCATTGATATTTTTGATGTTTCTGGGGGGGGGGGTGTCACTGACAGACCTCTGGCACCAGCTGCAAAAATTTACACCGTCGAGCATTGTACTGGCCACTGTATGCTATGGTCAATTGAACTGTTGACCTTGTCTGCGCAGGTCTTTTAATATCTCCAAGGGAAACATTAATTTTTATTTTTATATAATATAAGAATTTCTACCCTGTAAACCGAGTCAGAGCAATTAAAAATAAAATTTTAATAGAAATAGATCTAGTTATAGTCATCAAAACAAAAGGACATGTTTTTTCCTTATAGAAGAGTTCTATTTAAGGTATTGTAATATGTAATTATTTATCTATTGAAATACTAAACAATTGACCCCACAGGGAAAAAACGTCAGAGTCACATTTAATAATTTTTAAGTTACGACCCCTGTCCTATATATATTCATACATAGTATGTACTTAACTACTTATCAAGTGGAAAAAAACTACAATAACTATAGGAAAATTAAAAAAGAAAAAAAACATGTACAATGAAAAAAAAAAGAGGCATAGTCCTTTGTTAAAAGTGGAATAACTCTTTACTATAAAAGTGTGACTCTACTGTTTTTTTCCAGTGTGGTCTTCGATTATTTTCTATTGTTACTTAAGTCAATAACTTCTGTCCTGTTCTGCAGGTAAATCCCCTCTTCAATACACACCTACCTGTGTCCGATGGAAGCCTGACAATCCACACAAGCTGGCCGTTGGCAGTGAAAGTGGCCAGATTGTCATTCTGGACACAAGAGCCGGAGTAGACAACAGCTACCTCAACATCACCCCACACAATCGGCTCATTAACAATCTGCAGTTTTGCCCACAGAAGTAATATATGGCTTTTTCTGCACTATCAATAGTTTACGATCAATTTCATGGTTCTATGGAAAGGATTTTATTCCAAACCATGGACATGTTTTATAGGGCTCGCAAAAAGTTTTGGGAAAAATTTATAAATGATTTCTTAAGTTTAGAAAAATTGACCTTGATTTGGAAAAATATGGGAATTTAGCAAAAGTGGACAAAGTAGCTCAGAAAAATCTTGTATTTTATTTATTTTTATTAAGTGAAGAACTAAAGTAGATCTAGTTCTGTAAAAAGAGTCCTTTAAAACCATCATTTTTGTATTTTAAATTATTTGAAGGGGCCTCAATAAAATTTTAGCATATTTTTTTAATTTAGACTACCTGTACACACTGCCAGTCATTAAAGCAATACACATACTGGGAAAAAAAAAAGTATAAAATTATCTATTTAGTGTCAAATGGAATAGGCCAAGTCTGTGCATTTTGCATACATTTTTGATTTACTGCTTGAGTAAGTCATTAAACATTTTGATAGTCATAGGATATATTTAAAACTGATTATTGACATTGTTTAATGCATTACGAACAACTTAATATAAAAAAATAATATGGTCCTAATAATTTAACCCATAGGAATGGATAATTTCAAGCAATAAAAATTATAATAATTATAGCTTTTGAGCAGCCTATGATACAGCCTATGATACAGCCTTCTATCACATGTTTCACCCCCAATTAGGTGGTTAATTGGAGTGACAAGTATTTTAATTAACTCATTTGCTACTACTGCGACTCAATGCGACCTACCCCCCTCCGTACTAACGCGCCTAAAGCGGCCGCCACGTGTGTGACTAACCTATTGTCGTTTCTTGATTTTTCGCCATGCGTTCTGGTTTTTTTAATACTGCAAGCACTGCTTTTAAAAAGTAGGAATATAGTCTGTTTCGTTAATAAAAACCGGATGTTTTTATCTAGTTTCGTTTTTTTGCACTGCGCGTTCAAAATACGGGTAGTTTTCAGTGGCCTTTCGTCTTGTAATACTTTTTTTTATAGCCTTCGCTTTAAATTTTTTACTTTATTTATCAATAGCTCTATACCTCCAAATATAACATTTAACAACAGTAATAAGGATGCTGCAGATATAGACTTAGATGAATTTCCATTACAACTCGATTTTTGGGCTTTATTATACTTTATCGGACATTGACGGTAGGGCTAGTGAAAATATTTAGTAGCCAAATCATAGGGTCTCAACACTCAGCGAATGATTCTACCGATAATTCGGCATTTTTTATGTATAAAAGTATACATTTCCAGAAAGCTAAGATATTTATCTATTTTATGATGTAATTTTTATTCACTTTGGGGAATATTTAGTCATTAAAAAAAAATATTAAAAAATAATTTACTAAATTTAATACGGAGTTCCTTCCCTTTGGCTAGTACTTTCCATTTCCCGGGTGTCTTTGGAAACTAGGTTAGTAGCAAATGAGTTAAAGAGGTCAAATTCAAACAGTATATTGGGCCTGTAAAAGACTGTTACTTTTTGACCAAATATTACAGGACCAAAATGGCAGAAATAACAGTGGCATGTTATCTAAATATTCAAGTCCTTATTTCGTTCTAAGGTGCTCAAGTTTCTTTTGTATTTGTAAATACATTTTACTGGGAACAATATATTGTGTCTACACTGCACTGGAAAACTTGAAATATTCCATGAATAAACCTTACAAAAATTCTTATTCATTTGAAATAAAAAAAAAATTCCGAGCCTTTTAAATAAAATATCCATTAACTTAAAATGTTTTTTAAATGTATGGTAATGTTGTAAAATTTGTGGACGTTTTTTCCCCACCCCACCGCCAGCCTACTGTTTTAAAGGGTGCATTTTGTTTTTCATTTATAATTTATAGTGAATTAAAAAACAAACATTGATTCACAATTTTTTTTTATATAAGGGCAGATTGGCAAACTATTAAAATTAAGTTCTAAATTAAACTGTCAGTAAATTCATTCGCAAGTGTCCGAATTGTTTCATTCTTTCTTCAACTAATAAAATCTCTTCAGATTCTGCTTTTATTCAACTAATAAAATCTCTTCAGATTCTGCTTATATTCAACTAATAAAATCTCTTCAGTTTCAGCTTTTCTTTCATTCTTATTAACTTTGCCTCCTTTACTTTATGTGCACTAAAATTGGCTAACATACAACTTTTATTATTTTGGATAAGATAATGTTTGTTAATACATTCTTGAACCATGGACTGCAGTAATTCTAAACAAGTTTTTGTTATGTAAACATTTAAAAAAGTTATAAAGTAATTCATTAAAATGATAAAACTCTAAAGAATTGTATCTTACCTACAATCATTTATGCCATAAGGTGAAGATTTGTTTACTATGCTGGTATTTGCCCTTCAATTAGCATCTCTCCCATTCTGTGGTCACTCTCTGTGGTTCTGGTGTCTATCAATATATTCCGGCTTCATTTTAAAATGTATTCAGCAGCATCTCAACAGAGATCTAACCTTCTGCCATTGTTTTTTTTAAATTTCAGACCTTCCCTTCTTGCTTCTGTTGGTGAGGATTGCAAAGTTGTAGTTTGCAGTACAGATGATGAAGTTATGAAGACAGTGTAAGTAAATGTTTTCAAGCTCAGAGACACTTGTTATTGTGCTGATCTGGCTTGTTTTGTTTTTAATGTCCATTTTGTATTGATAGAAGTTCCACAGTAAAGGAACAATGTAAGGCAAACAAATTTGTATCCCTCGACCTGCAGTCATCTCTCACCACGAAGCTTATCTCAGAAATGACAAACTTATTTAGATTTGACTAAACTGTAAAAAAAGTTATGAGCCCAAACTCTGTACCAAGAGTCATAATTCAAGTTGAGTTTTCTTTTTAATGTGACTTACTTCACTGTATTAACCTTGTGCTTGTGTCATGAAGTTGTGCTCGATTAGAATGTTGACTGTGATGAGTTGAATTGTGTTCAGAAAAAAATTTTGACTGACTTCCAACATCCAACGCTTTGTCTGAGTCAATTATATTTGTATATAAATTTGTTTTTTTTTAACTTTTTATATCAACTTGATTTTTTTACTTTGTAAATTTGATTTTAAGCTGAAAGATTTCTTGGATTTTGAAAAATTTTGAGATTATCAAATAGCTGATACATCCTTTGATGTAATAGAAAAATGTGTATACACTTATTAGCTAAAAGAAGTGTATCCATGCTCTATGCTCGTTTTTCTTACTCAATGTTAAATGATAAAGTTTTCCACAATGGAGGAGCAATGAAAGAAAGCCAAGTCACACTTTTCTTATTTTGAGAAACAAAATTTTATCTCTCACTGTCAAATTTGTTCTCAGCCTACCTCAGAACTGACAACTTATTCAGATTTGACTTGTGCTGAAAAAGTTATGAACCTAAACTCTATACCAAGAGTCTCATAATTCACTTTAGTTTTTTTTTTAAAGTGCCATACATTCCCAGTCATTCCTCCACTGTGGCCTCTGTGTGTCCGTGTAATGAAGTTGTACTCAGAATGTTGACTGTGATGAGTTGAATTGAATTCAGAAAACATTTTGACTGACTTCCAACATCCAACGCTTTGTCTGAGTCAACGTTTTTTTTTTTACAAAAATTGTTGTTTTTTTACAATTTATTTCACTTTGATTGTAACTTTTAATTTTAAGCTGAAAGACTGCGCTTGGATTTTAAACCAAAATTTTATAATAAGTATGTTTTGAGATTATCAATTAGCTCTATATCCTTTGATAAAATACAAAAATTTTAATACCCTTTTTAGCCTAGAGAAGTGTATCCATTTTAGCTCAATGTTAAATGCGCTCTGAGCTTATATTATGTCTGTTGGCAGCACTATATAAATAAAATTAATATTTTGTTAATACTTAGAACTACTGAAACATTTTTTTTTTCAATATTACTTTTGCAGATATTCAGATGCTACCCACAAAGACTTTGTCCGTGGTCTGACCTGGTCCAGTGAATCTCAGATCTACACCTGCGCCTGGGACTCACAAATTCTCTCCCACGACATCCAGAAACAGAGGGCCACGCGGACCGGGGACGTCGGCGGCTGTCAGGTTCAGATGAACGGCGACATCGTGGGCCGCTGCGTGGAGAACGGATCAGGTGATGTGGGCTCGGAGAACGTAGATAAAACCAAGATAGAACAGTGCAGGCTGTCCTACAGCCAGGTGGTCAAAGCACAGCCGGAAATCAGTGCAGAGGGCTAAGTAAGACCTGCCTAGAAACTTTTGTTTGCTTTATTGACCAATCACAACATGATCCGTTTGTTCTCATTTCCCCATCTTTGATCTGTGGGATGTGAGCATCTTGTAAATATTGTTCATCTTTGCAAAAATAAATCTTGAAGTTGTTGGATTAAGTCACAAAAATGCTGCCAAATGATTTAACATATTTTTATTTTAGGTAACAAAAACTCTTTTTTTTTTTTTGTTCTTTAACGTTTGTTCGTGAAATATAAATTTGGCTTGTTGTAAATATTGACAAATTTTTTTTAGAGGGGCGAATGTAAATGTTAACAAATGATGCTGACTTGCCAGGTTGTCTGATGATTTTGTATGACGTTGCCTGTTGATTTTGTCTGACATTGCGGCTTCAGTATTTCAAAACAATTGTGGTAAAACATTTGTCACGCTCATTTCACAACCGCCCAAGCCATATTTTTCATGTTTGGAGAAAACTTAAAAAGAAAAACATCTGTGTTACTTCTGTTATGTCACTTTGGTACATTTTGAAAAAAAAAAGCCTAGCTGTTATCTGATTGGTAGATCTATAAGATACAGGTGATTTGCCTTATAATTATTATTAGAAAACTGTGTAAACTATACATTTCAACTAAAAAATTTTTTTAAATGACCTAGGTGATTGTGAAATGACAGTGACAACGATGACGAAATGACCGAGACGATGTGTGAAAACAAATGTATAGGCCCTTAATGGATAAGTGCTAAACTCCGTGGGGTTGATTGTGAGAAGTGCTGTAATTGGCTTTATATTGGTTTAACTCTCTGTGTCTCTCCATCAACAATGTGCCCACCTTGTAGCCTTTTATTGTTACAGTGTAAACTGTTGGGTGTGTCCCAGGAATTGATACATTCCTTCAACATTCTTCTTGACTGTTTGAAACGTTAGATTTATCAAATGGTAACGAAATCTCTTACGGTTTTTTCTGTTTGTTTTGTACTGAAATAAAACATCGTAAAAATATACCATTGATGTGTTGTGGTCTTCAGTTACTTGTTATCTAAAAGTTAGTCTAAATAATAAATAAATAAATAATAATAACGGTGCTTATATAGCGCATATCCCGTTGGTGACAGTTCTATGCGCAGACGACAGTTACAGAATACAGACAGACAACGAAATATATAGTAATACGCTAATTCTGCTGACGAAATAGGTGAGTCTTCAGCCGGCTCCTGAAGGTGTCATAGCTAGGGCTCTGGCGAAGCTGTAGTGGGAGGTGATTCCAAGCGGACGGTCCTGCGTAGGAAAATGAACGTTCGCCAGCGGACACTAGCCTCACACGAGGGATCCGCAGAGTAAGCGCGTCAGATGCCGAACGAAGTGGGCGGGACTGGGTGTAGAGCTCCATACAAGAGCGAAGATAATCCGGGGCGCAGTTATTCAGGCACCTATAACAGAGGGAAGCCAGCTCTAGTCAGCCGACATGTCCAAAATCTAAGTTAGTCTAGTCTGCCGACATGTCCAAAATCTAAGTTAGTCTAGTCTTTTTATGTAGTATAAGAATTTCTACCCTGTAAAGTCAGACCTAGTTATAGTCATCAAAATGAATATGCATAGCATATGAAACTTTCTGTACTCTGTTGATTTTCCATATAGAACCATTGGCTGTAGTCTAGTCAACCGACATGTCCAAAATATAAGTTAGTCTAGTCAAACGACATGTCCAAAATATAAGTTAGTCTAGTCAACTGACATGTCCAAAATATAAGTTAGTCTAGTCTTTTTATATAGTATAAGAATTTCTACCCTGTAAAGTCAGACCTAGTTATAGTCATAAAAATGAATATGCATAGCATATGAAACTTTCTGTACTCTGTTGATTTTCCATATAGAACAATTGGCTGTAGTCTAGTCTGCCGACATGTCCAAAATCTAAGTTAGTCTAGTCTGCTGACATGTCCAAAATCGTCTAGTCTGCTGACATGTCCAAAATCAAGTTAGTCTAGTCCGGTGACATGTCCAAAATCTAAGTTAGTCTAGTCTTTTTATATAGTATAAGAATTTCTACCCTTTCAAGTCAGACCTAGTTATAGTCATCAAAATGAATATGCATAGCATATGAAACTTTCTGTACTCTGTTGATTTTCAATATAGAACAATTGGCTGTAGTCTAGTCAACCGACATGTCCAAAATATAAGTTAGTCTAGTCAACCGACATGTCCAAAATATAAGTTAGTCTAGTCAACCGACATGTCCAAAATATAAGTTAGTCTAGTCAACCGACATGTCCAAAATCTAAGTTAGTCTAGTCTTTTTATATAGTATAAGAATTTCTACCCTGTAAAGTCAGACCTAGTTATAGTCATCAAAATGAATATGCATAGCATATGAAACTTTCTGTACTCTGTTGATTTTCCATATAGAACAATTGGCTGTAGTCTAGTCTGCCGACATGTCCAAAATCTAAGTTAGTCTAGTCTGCTGACATGTCCAAAATCGTCTAGTCTGCTGACATGTCCAAAATCAAGTTAGTCTAGTCCGGTGACATGTCCAAAATCTAAGTTAGTCTAGTCTTTTTATATAGTATAAGAATTTCTACCCTTTCAAGTCAGACCTAGTTATAGTCATCAAAATGAATATGCATAGCATATGAAACTTTCTGTACTCTGTTGATTTTCAATATAGAACAATTGGCTGTAGTCTAGTCAACCGACATGTCCAAAATATAAGTTAGTCTAGTCAACCGACATGTCCAAAATATAAGTTAGTCTAGTCAACCGACATGTCCAAAATATAAGTTAGTCTAGTCAACCGACATGTCCAAAATCTAAGTTAGTCTAGTCTTTTTATATAGTATAAGAATTTCTACCCTGTAAAGTCAGACCTAGTTATAGTCATCAAAATGAATATGCATAGCATATGAAACTTTCTGTACTCTGTTGATTTTCCATATAGAACAATTGGCTGTAGTCTAGTCAACCGACATGTCCAAAATATAAGTTAGTCTAGTCAACAGACATGTCCAAAATATAAGTTAGTCTAGTCAACAGACATGTCCAAAATATAAGTTAGTCTAGTCAACAGACATGTCCAAAATATAAGTTAGTCTAGTCAGCCGACATGTCCAAAATATAAGTTAGTCTAGTCAACCCACATGTCCAAAATATAAGTTAGTCTAGTCAACCGACATGTCCAAAATATAAGTCTAGTTTGGTGACATTCCAAAAGTACACAGCTGTAAACACTCCCAAGGTTGTTGATTTTCCACTTAGTCAAAGCTGCCAACTTTTTCAGATTTAGGAAGCAGAAAATTATTTCAATTTACAAAAAATTAATTAAGAATGGTTGATAAATATAATTTTGTTTTCAATTTTCTCACAAAAAAAATAACATTGTCCCGTTCTGCAAACTGCAAATATTTTTTAAACCAGTTCAAAAAGTGTATAAAGTTGTCCATCCTTCTACCTATAGAAGAATAGTTGGCAGGTATGCATTGATATGAATAGTTGAAATAGTTGATGAGAAGAAAATAATTCTTCCTATTCCTATCTACAGTACTGGTAATGAATAAACAAAACAAAAAAAAAGACAGGAAAGGAAGCCAACGGCAACTGATGAAGTGGAGACATTCGGGTTACTTCTTATGAACCTATTGGTCACCATGTACACCGTACAGCAAGTAGCTTCATGTACACCGTACAGCAAGTAGCTTAACACGCAAGTTCCGTAGACTAACGATTCAGTGGAGCGTTTAAACCGCGGGTAGAGCCTTAGCATCAGCCCAAGCGAATGTATTTATAAGTAACATCAATACATATTTCAGTCCTTTATTTTAACTGAACAGTAGAGCCTTGTTAAATACCTAGTACTAGAAGATGTGTGAACAAAATCTGATTTTATAACATGAATAAAACTAAATTTATGCACATATAATTATTTTTATAGTTTATCTACCGCAAGTAAAGTAAATGGTAATCTTGTCTAAATCTTTTTAAAAAAAATTACATGTTTGAATTATTCTTGAATTACTTGAATACCTCACATGTGATGAACCAACAAAAATATCTTCTGATGGTCAAAATGTGAAGATGCAGTTGTACAGAATCTAGATTAAAGACTCAATATTTTAAGATCCACCTTTAGAAATCAGTTCTATCGTTTATTTTTGTGTGGTTTTGTACAACTCTAGCCATTATATGTTATCACATGTAGGTATGTTTTGTTCTGTTTTTTTTTATGCGCTTAGACTTAGAGCCTACACTATGTTTGTTGATGATAGTGCTTTATAAATACTATTATTATTTGTATTAGTATATTTTCTCTGGAAAAGCAAATGTTTTAGTCAGTTTCACTACAACTGTAGTAATAGGGTACACAAAAAGATTATAACTGAAACATTTCCCATTACATGTAGTTAGATGCTTTTTCAACTGGTGGCCAGATAATTCAGATAATCAAATATGAACCAGTAGTCCCTGTCAATTTTGAGAAATGCAAATTACACTTAATCTTCTTTTTAGCCAAGTAAAAAAATTAATTTGGTTACTAAATCTAGTGGTCAGAGAGACAATGTAGATAATGGTGCTCTGTCCATCACTTTAAAACAATTTTGTGGGTACGTAACTAACTGAAAAGTTGGCAGCTATTTGTTATGTAGAAAAAACTCTGCTCCTTGGACTTGAAGGGAAAAACTATTATTAAACAACCTGTATAAGCAAAGATTTATCATATCAATTGTTAAGTAGCAGTTTAATTTTGTCAATCTCTATGAATTTATCCCAAAAGAGTTAATCAGCACTGAGTTTCAGCTGGATAGGATGACAGGGGAGATAATTATCCTTTCAAAGATTTATCCACCCAGAAAAAAAATAATTATAGTTAGACATTGTTCATAGGGCTGGTGAAGCAGCATTTGCAAGTTTTTGTGGATACAGCATAATAAGAGGGGATTGTGTGGCCAGCACAATGCTCAGCCCTAACTAAAGTCAGGTACCCACCAGAGCTGGCTAGATTTGGGACACCCTCCAGATCAGGTAACAAATCCTAGCTGCCAGGATTCCAACCCAGGACCTCCAGTATGATGATTGAGTATGCCAGTTGAATGCGCTGCTGCTCGGCCAATGTGCGCCTAGAAAAAAAAAAGCAAAGTTAATACTATTAATAGTAATACTGGTTTTTATGGTTTGTTCAGGCAACCCATTCCATGCCCAAATGCCACTGTAATCTACATGCATTTCTTACAGTAATTATCCCTCAAGCATTAAAGTTATTTATACATACAAGTATACAAAATGATATAGACAAATGACACAAGTCAGGTTTTTGCTTTGGCACAATTTATTTAGACACCAACAAAAACAAAAAAAGAACCACTTTGATCCTGCCAAAAAAAGGTCCAGTCATTTAAATGCAATTAAATAAATTTTTTTGTTATGACTTGATAAAAATTGTAGACCTCTCAAAATTCACACATTCAAAAATCAGGTAAAAACAACATCATCACTTTTATTATAATATAATCAATATATAATATGGCATGCAGATTGTGCCAAAACTTTTGATTCCCCATAACCAGTTGGAGCATTAAATACAGTCAGAAAATAAATTGTTCCTTTTATAAATTAACAGCAAGAGTTTTTCAATTCTATACAGTCAAAGTAAAGAGAAGAAAGTTTTGATAAAAATTTGTAAGTGTAATCACACCCCCCTACCATTTTCCCCCCGTTTGCAATCTTGTACACCCCCCCCCACATGCGGACATCAAATACAGCTCTATCAATAAAGTCATGCAAAAATGTACAAACGGATGAAGCAATCAAATGTCATCTGTCATACAATATCAATAATAATATTTAAAAAACTCGAAAAATTAAACAGATCAAATATTTTCTGACTGTATTTATACATAGATTTAAAAAAAAAAACAGCTGAGAGAAAAAACAGTGTATAATGCCTAGCGTAAACTTGTGTTGGAGACATAAGTAGCCCAGTGCTTTGGTTTTGCTTGCTTCAAAGTTTCGGGAAGAATAGTTTCAATGCTGTACATAAAAAACTTTTTTTTTTCAAACACCTTTATGTTCGATAAAACCTTTAATGCTGTTTCAATGTTTTAACATGGAAGCCGAAATGTAAAAAAAATAAATTTTTGCTGAAAGTCACACCATAAATGAAAACATTATTTTTTTTTAAAAAGAAAACAATCTTCACAGCAAAGGGCCATTAAATAACTAGCTTCAACTTGTGTTAGAATCTCTTTGAGGCTTCGTTAACGAGTGTAGCCAAACTCTCTAGCTTCATCTTCTCTGAAATCTCCGTAGCGCCAGAGGTTTTTCTGAAAAGAAAAAAAAAATACTTCATTCACCCAACATTTCAGGTACACAATATTTCCCATACTTAAAATTAAAACCATGAGGTTGATTGGTTATCCGAGATATAAACAAGGCAATTTAATCATCTCCAGTATTAAGCCAGGTAATTGAGCCCATGATCTATCACTGTCAGGATGCTGGATCAACCCAGCTCTGATGGTTACCCAATAAAAGCTTTATGTAATATCAAGGTGGCTGGGCATTGTGCTGGCCACTCAATCCCTTGCATATTAAGGCTATGGCAATGGATGACCTAACCCTGCAAACCCATAAGACTTTTCTTCATACAACAGAAAACAAGGCTTTTTGATAAGGACACTTAAATACTGGACATTTTTATTTTGCCAATTTTTAAGTTATTTTTTGGTACTACAGTAAACATAGTGGAAACATTTCCGCTTTAAAAAAAAGAGAAAAGTAAAAATGTCCCTTTCAGATTAAGTTGATCTAGAGAGCCTGTTAAGCAACATTCACAAGTTTCTATGGCAACGGCATACTTAAGAATTGTGTGACCAGCTCTTTTACTTTACCCCAACTAATCAGAGCTGGGTAAACTCCGGGACACCCTCCAGTTCTGGGAACAAATCTTAGCCTTTACCAGGATCTGAACCTGGGTCATTCAGTATGCTAGCCGAACCCGCTACAGCTAGGCAGAGAGACACATGTTTTGACCAGTAAATACTTTTTTGAGAAATCCCTAAATTTAAGAAAAATTTACCCTTAATCTCTTGGCTTCTTCTTGGGCCTTCTGGTACTCTGACACCATTTTAGACAGGCGCTTTTCTTTTCTCGCTTCCACTGTTAAGTAGCCCTCAGTGATCAGTCCTGTCACAACGTCGCTGTCCGACTCTGCATGTTTCAGGGACACAAAGTCAGGGTTGCCGCTACCCCCGCGGTACTCCACGTTGAGGAGCATGGTCTTGTTGAGGATGTCATTGTACAGGGCGTCCACCGCATCCTGTTTGGCGTCCTCCTGTATTGGGAAAGAGAATGATAGATGAGAATATACAGTGCACAGGCGTTTCAAGGGCTCACTCAAGTAAAAAAAATAATTTTTTAATGGTTGACTCAGACAAAGCGTTGGATGTTGGTAGTCAGTCAAAATATTTTTCTGGAAACAATGGAACTCATCACAGTCAACAATTAATGTTTTTTTTAAACTAAAGTTACCTCTACAATTACACTGGAAAACTTTCCCCAGCTTGCCGAACTAAATATATTAAAGGAAGAATAATAATTGCTTCCCTTGAGTAATTGAGACATTGAAGTAAACACAGAGGGAGTTAATTTATTAAGATGGATTAAGTTTGTGTTAATATCATCCAGCTTAGAATAGACAGGGTTCTTACTCTTTTCAGTAAATAAAATTCCAGACTTTTTTCAGACCTTTTTCAGACTTTCACCAAAAATTTCAGACTTTTCAAAAAAGAACAAGGTCTTTAATACACAAGTTGTATTTGGACACTAAAAATAATTGCTAACTATAAAATCAAAAAGCATAATAACGATACTGTATAAAAGCACCATTAAGCTTATCTCTTTCTTTCTATGGTGGTTTTGAATTACAGAAATTCTAAAACAAGTGCCATGAATAATGTTACTTAACATGAAGTAATAAACTCTGTAAAAATAATAAAAGCATGTGAAATTATGTCCTACCAATTAAAACTAAAGAAAAAAATATATAATTGTAATTATTTAACACAATTATTTAAGCCAGCTATACTAAAGTTTCTATATTTATAGCTTCCATTTATAGGCTATCTTATAAAATAAACTTCAATAGATTAACGGTCAAGAAAGCACTATAGCGTACGTTAATAAGCTTACTGTAAGGTCACCGTAAGATCTAGATGTAGGCTCAATCGGGGAGACGAAAATCAAAGAAGGTGCAACCAGTAGAGTAGGCTAATTCTGAACTGCCACACTGGTGCATATAATTTCTCCCTATAGGCCTACCTAGTAGGCCTAAAGTAAAGTGGTGGAGGAGGTCTGAACAAGATAAGGTGGGCCTGTAACTAACAATAGGTGATCTTCAGACATTTACCCCCCCCCCCCCCCCCCCCTTCCGCTTTTTCTTTAAAATGGATAGCGGTGTAGCTTACTTACAGGCAAAGACTAAAGCCTAATTCACAATTGTCACTAAATGACTAGAACTTCTAGTAAAAGTGTAATCCTCTCGGGAATTTTTTTCCTTATTTAGGAGTAGGCCTAATTAATATGAACTTAAAACTATTTAAATGCTTCTGGTAAATTCGTAACGATTTTATATTTAGCCAATTTATGTCTAAAACATTAATCAGATATTTTCAGCATTGTGCACATTTCATCTTCATCAATTTATCGGGATAATAAAATGACTTGGTTTTGTCATAAGTCTGATTAGACCCACGCCCGCCGGCGTCGGCTACATCGCGGCTTAAATTTGAACCAAAATTGTCCGCGAAAAACATGCATGTGCCACTAAAAAAAAAAAAAAATTCCATTACAATATTATGTTCAGCTCATTGTCTACTGCATTTTCTAATTAGGCCTAGGCTACTTTTTTAAAATTGTACGCATAATTGATAAAACGACGTACGGTGGACATCGCAAACGGCTCGTCTCGTAGTGCTAGGCATGAACCAGGCTAAATGCTGGAATTATTACTAGGCCTTCCTACATTAAATAAACTAGTTTCTTAAATGTCACCATTTTCTTTTTTAATTAATGAAAAATGGCCTTTTTCTGTGCATTTTTATCAAGGGCATACATTTATTCCAAAATAAATTAAATCAGCAAAATGTGTCGGGACTCCACGTAGCCTAGACTATTGGCGCCATAGCGTAGCCTAAGAAGGCATTTTACATAATGGTCGCAAAAAAAGAGAATACGATCATGGAAGAATTGAAAATGTATAGTTTAGGCCTAAAGCCTATCTTAAATATAGGCCTTAGCTTGTAGTAGGCCTAATTTAAGATAACGAACGCAAATCTTTTTTACATAGACCGTGTTTAGCAGACCGGGTCCGGTGATTAACTGAAATATTTTTACACATCCGATCGGTTGATCGTCAAATTTTATGACATTTTAGGAGGAATACATAAACAGTAGCCTATACCCTCACCTATTCGCGGCCGCATATTCGCGGGTTTGGATCTTAAATTAACGGAATTGCATCGTATGCCCCGTAGGCCTATACCGGGCTAGCACCCTAACGTCATAAAAACGAATGCCTGGTAAAACGGGTTTTAAATTTGTTCAATTTTTGTCAATTCTAATACATATAGGCCTACATTATAAATAATATGTTGTCCGCATAGAAAATGACTTTACGGTACAGTTACACAGTATGGGTAGCTATGCGGTGTTAGGCTACGTAGGACTAGGCCTACTGTCCTCCTGTAATAACGTTTCTTTTTTATTAAAATAAAGTAGGCCTATTGTTGCAGTACAAAATTAAAATGTGTTTACATTATCGTTACTACATTAGTGAAATAGGCTACTATATATACATTATTTAGGCCTACTGTATTAATGAGTAGGAGTGTGTTTAGAAAGTGTTTGGGAAGCATTTAGTACCGTATATGATCTCATACATAGGCGTTTTAAAACCGCATACACTATTCACGGTTTTTCGCATTTCGTGGGGAGGTAAAGGTATTTTTAAAAATAACTTTTTGACCTTTCAGAAGGCCGTGGGAACTTCTTTAAAACGCTTACTAAACCCAACATGACAACTCGCAAAAGCGGAGAGGGGGCGGAGTCTGGTATCGCCGGTATCGTAGTTGACACTCACAAACGTCATGCTGCTTACGTTTTTATTTGAGCCAAAAAAAATAAAAGGGAGGGGAAGGAAGAAGGTTGGATACAAAAGGACTTATTGTTGGTTACAAAAAGACTCAAAGCCGTTTTTTTTTCGATTCCAGACTTTTACCCTAAAAATTTCAGACTTTTTAAAGACAAAAAAGAAAATTTCAGACTTTTGAGGGTCTGGAAAACCAAAATCGTATTTTTCAGACTTTTTCCAGACTTCCAGACTTGCGTACGAACCCTGAATAGAGTATGGACTGGGACTGGACGTGCTAGTTGAAATATGTAATAATTTTCATGGATTCATACAGGTGGCGGGGTAGAATGCAAGGGAGATAATTTGTTAAATTGTATTTGTGAACCTATTAGTTACAGGTGTGAGATGACTGGAAGATAAAACTCACACAATCCTTTACGCTTACATTCAACCAATAAGTAAGATTATTAACCTGACCAACATTTTGTTTAGTTAGAGACCAAACAAAACCACCATAGTACTTTTGAAGAACTTGTTTTGATTTGTTTTTAAATTCACTAATCAAACTCAAATTGTTAGAATAAAAAAATCTATTTAAAAAAAACCATAGTAATTAGCAGAGATGGTTGGCAGATTTGCTATTTGCATCTTAGCATAATGTGTAGGTTATTCTAACCTAAGCATGTTTAGTGGTACGCCCACTACTCTTTTAGGCCTGATCATTATAGTTTGGATAAATCTAGACTAAACAAACTACCAAGTATATAAATGACACTCACATCACTGGGGACAGTCACGCAGGCCAGCGTGTATTCAGTAGCTTGCGGTGGAAGAGTTCTGAAGGTACTGGGCAATGCACACAGTCCAGACACAGATGTCCTTTCTCTCTGTATTGAACAAAAAAGTTACATTTACATAGATTTGTTTTGGTCTAAGACTCATTTTATTAATATAAACTACTTTAAGTAAATGTTGAAACAAAAATAAGTACCAAAGCTAGAACGGCTTAAAAATCAAAAAAATTCTGTTGGAAGCCCAGCAAGGCCTGTGCCAAATAATATAAGAAAACAAATTTAGCAGTTCACAAATGACTAGGATTGATTCTCAGTCATTGCTGAAAGCAAGTGTTGACTCAGACAAAGCGTTGGATGTAGGAAGTCAGTCAGGTTTCATGACTCAATACAACTCATCACTGTCAACAATTATTACTGCACTTTCTCTGTATTATTCAAACACATTTTACTGATCAGAGTTTTGTCTTAATGCAAAATGAAAATCCTGTCCATATTACAGCTGTAATTCACACCATTGAAACTCTGCAGCAATGAGTTACATAGTCAGATAACAAAACACTGAGACTTACATCAAACTTCAGTTACCTCTGATGCACTTTGTTATGCTCAGGATATGCATGATTCTCTTGATTGCATGGACACATTAATGTTTAACCTTTTAGCCACTAAAGGTTTATTAAAGTATAAATATTAGCTGACTTTGCATATTTTGTCCATTTATTTATTTATTTATGATGTTGATGTGATGTCCTCTGTATTTAAGTGTACAGAAATGATGATGTTGATGTGATGTCCTCTGTATTTAAGTGTACAGAAATGATGATGTTGATGTGATGTCCTCTGTATTTAAGTGTACAGAAATGATGATGTTGATGTGATGTCCTCTGTATTTAAGTGTACAGAAATGATGATGTTGATGTGATGTCCTCTGTATTTAAGTGTACAGAAATGATGATGTTGATGTGATGTCCTCTGTATTTAAGTGTACAGAAATGATGATGTTGATGTGATGTCCTCTGTATTTAAGTGTACAGAAATGATGATGTTGATGTGATGTCCTCTGTATTTAAGTGTACAGAAATGATGATGTTGATGTGATGTCCTCTGTATTTAAGTGTACAGAAATGATGATGTTGATGTGATGTCCTCAGTATTCAAGTGTACAGAAATGATGATGTTGATGTGATGTCCTCTGTATTTAAGTGTACAGAAATGATGATGTTGATGTGATGTCCTCTGTATTTAAGTGTACAGAAATGATGATGTTGATGTGATGTCCTCTGTATTTAAGTGTACAGAAATGATGATGTTGATGTGATGTCCTCTGTATTTAAGTGTACAGAAATGATGATGTTGATGTGACGTCCTCTGTATTTAAGTGTACAGAAATGATGATGTTGATGTGACGTCCTCTGTATTTAAGTGTACAGAAATGATGATGTTGATGTGATGTCCATGGTATTTCAGAGGTTAAAAAATTAAATTTCTCATGTCTTCACTGCTTTTTAAAATACTTACATTGCCATAATCAACAAAGAGAACTGTGGCGTTGCTGCCTTCAATTTTATCAACTTTGGCTCTGTACCATTGGTTATCCTGAGAGAACTTGGCGATGCACAGATCACCTTTACGCGGCGTGTAGGATCCAGGGAGTGGCGGGTTGGTTTCCATCTCTTGCCTCAAATCATCCATCAACTTCTCCAAGCTTGTACCTGCATGAACAATTACAAATCCAAACATCTAAGACTGAAGCTTTTGTCAACTCTACCATTTGGGTAAAAAATTTGACAAACATATCAAACTCAAAACTTAACTTCCAGTGAACAGTTTAGCACAAACATTTGTGCTTCATTCATATGGCATCCCCTTAAGTACACTGGTAATACTTTGCAGACTTGTGCAACTAACATATTCAAACCTACATATAAGAACAGTTTACTGCCTATTTCACCCAAGAGGGTTACAAAAGGCTGAATAAGCAGAGATCGCCAGTTTCCGTGAACCTCAGCATGCAAGGGAATTGTGTGGACAGGGCAATGTCTAGCTACCTTTTTACTTTTTCCACTAATGCTCTCTAAGGCCAGGTACCAAGTAGTGCTAGGGGTCTCAGAACACCGTAACCATAATAAAACTCTTGCATTGAGTCTGGACATGAATGTAGTAACCATAATAAAACCCTTGCATTGAGTCTGGACATGAATGTAGTAACCATAATAAAACTCTTGCATTGAGTCTGGACATGAATGTAATATCTTTGGAATGTTCATCTGACTTCCGCCTGTCAACAGACCACAATGATCATAAAGGAAGAAGATGGGAATGTCCTTCTTACCGTTGTCGACATTTTGTGCGAAGAAAGTTAAGTCATCTGTCACTTCGGTGATAATAACTTTGTTGTAGCTGGGCTTCCTTTCCACAGGCTCCTCTTCAATCTTCACTTCTTTCTCCTCCACAAAATTAGCCCAAATCTAGTTGGTGAAAAAAAAAAGAAGAAATAATAAGCTTAAATCTAATTGGAAAACATAAGTTAGCCCAAATCTACTTTAGAAAACAACCAAAACTAAACCAAACCTAGTCACAAAAAGCATATTCAATAAGCCCAAATCTAGTACTAAATAACACCTAACTAGTTCAAATCTGTGAAAACAAAACATATTGAGTAACTAGTGAAAGTAAGTAAAGTTCCGGTCTGACCCAATTGATCAAAGGGCAGGTGAAGCAGCTTTCAACAGTTTTTGTGACCAAGGCATACAAGGGGAATGCGTGGCCAGCGGTGTCACTGCTGAAAGCAAATGTTGACTCAGACAAAGCGTTGGATGTAGGAAGTCAGTCAGGTTTCATGACTCAATACAACTCATCACAGTCAACAATTATTGCTGCACGTTTTCTTTAGTATTCAACAAAACTATTTTTCTGTTGAATAATAACTAATACAATACTTGACCCCAACTAATGTCAGGTACCCATCTGAGCTGGGTAGACTCTAGGACACCCTCTAATCCCAGGCAAAAAAACCTAGCCTTCACCAGGATTTTTTGAACACAGAACCTTCTACGCCAGCCAAATATGTTTCCGCTCGACAACCGTGCCCTTTAAAAATCTAGTGATAACAGACATAATATTTGTACAAATACTTAAAAATCAACTAGCAGACAAAAAGCTATTACATTAAACTAAATCCATTGAAGATAAGTAAGTGAACTAAAATATTGACCAACAATCAATCTAGTCTAAAACTGAGGAAGAAAAGTTATTGTTCAACTGTGTATCTGACTCAGACAAAGCGTTGGATATTGTTGTCTTCAGTTCCAAACTAAATTGTTTTAAGATTAGGGATCTTACATCACAGTCAGATACAGTTGTATAAAAATTTATAGGGCTGCATACAGTATTTGTAAGTAATCCTGTCAGACCAAATTGAATCATAGGGCCGGTGAAGCAGCGTTCATCAGTTTCTGTGGCCAAGGCATACTAGGGGATTGTTGTCCAGCACAATGCCCAGCCGTCTTAATTTTGTCCCAACTAATGTCAGGTACCCATCAGAGCTGGGTAGACTCAGGGACACCCTCTAATCCCAGGAAAAAATCCTAGCCTTGACCAGGACTTAAAACTGAAACTTTGGTGTGCCAGCCGAATGGGCTTCCGCTCGGCAACCATGCCCTTTAAAAATCTAGTAATAACAGACATAAAATTAGCCCAAATAAAAAAACATCTAGCAGGCAAAAACTTTCATATTATACCCATTAGAGATAACAATATGAACTAAAATATTGACCAACAATCAATCAAATCAAAAGCTGAGGAAGAAAAGTTCTAGTTCAACTGTGTATCTGACTCAGACAAAGCGTTGGATATTGTTGTCTTCAGTTCCAAACTAAATTGTTCTAAGACAAAAAGATCTTACATCACAGTCAGATGCAGTTTTATGAAGAGTTTTACAGTCCTACTTACAGTATAACAACATTTTAAAAATGTACCTTCAGTTTATCTTCCTTGGCCTTAGCCTCCTTTTCCAACAGTGTTTTGTAGAAGGAGCTCTTCTCCGCCGTGAAGTGGACCTTCGCAAGACCAGCCTCTACCAAAGCAACCGACAAGTTGACCCCATCAACAAATAGCCAGCCTATGAAGTTGCCTCCTTTGTCATTGCCTTCCACCTCAACTTCCACCTGGGGGGACAGAGCAAAAGGAAACAGACAATGATGACAAAGAGGCAAAGAATTTAGAATTATTCAGAATTTAGTAACCAAAAAAATGTCTAATGATATATTAATATTGCTGGGTTTCAAAATATATTCTTATTGTATTAAGACACAATTTAATAATGCATGAGTTATCTCTAACACGTCATAAAATTACTAAATAGTGGAGTGACGTATGATGCTAGAAACTGTGACGCGTTAGTTAGAAGTGACATTAAGATATTGAAGGGACGTTAGGACGACCTTAGACTTAGGGAACGATAGGACTTGTTTTGACTATGCTTTGGACTGTTAGTTTGAATCTTGTATGTATATTGCAGAGTTAAAGATTTGGACATTAAACCTTTTGAGTGGATACTTTCTTTGGATCATTATTTGTGAGTCTAAGGAGTGCAAGCGTGAATGTCTATTCATTAATTCATGTGTGGCCTGCCCTGAGATTGGTAAATTCACTAGAAATATAAAAGTAACAGTCACAAATATACAGTTAAAAAGAAATATACAGTGACCATGTGGTCACTGCTCTTCCAATATGTCTGATGAGAAAAAAAAACGCTATAACCAATCAATGGAGAAATCAGAAAAAAAAAAAATTCTAATTGTGTGCACATTTTAACCCAAAATTCTGTGATGTGAGCTTTTGCCTTATTGATGGAGTTGGTTATGTCATATTGCAATAACCTACATAATTTCCATTAAAGATAAGTTTTTTTTTAATTGAAAAAGATTTTCCAATGACAGTTTATCATAATTATTTTAATCTGAATAAAAATTGTGTTTCCTTAAAATACATTTTTGTTAATATAGAATAAACCCAGATAACAACATACAAAAAAAACAACATACCACCATCAACCACACTAATACAAAAAAATATCCCATTGCAGAACATGACAATAAATACTTTTCCCAATGTGTACACAATATGATTTCAGCACAAATTTTAATATATTAGTAAAATACCTCTACAAGAAACAGTTTCACTTACCCTAACAATAAAAATTCCTGGCGTTTATCAGTTGAACAAATTAAAAAATTATCTTAGTTTCAAGTTACTTCATTAAGACAATGTCATGTGAACTGGTGATTTCTTAACTTATTATAATATGATCTTAGTTCCTGATTCCTTTAAAGAAATGTTAAACTGATTTTCTTTTTTTAATTCGTTCTAATGTGGTCTCTTTCATGAACAGGCTGAAACATGTCACTATGATCAGAGACAGGTGGGGGTAGTGACTAGGGGCAAAACCATAGGCCCTGCACCCAAGATTCTTGTGTGACAGTCAGATATTCATACGTCACATAATGTAACCAAACAGCCAATGGGACCTACGTAAGCTGCAGTTTTTGTAATAATAAGAGGGTGTATGGCATTAGAAGCCTGTTGAGTGTTGTGGTACGTAGCTTAAAATTACGGCTCTCACCCCCATATGAAACCCAAAGCCCCTGATAAGGCCACCCTAGCTATACTGTATATCTAATAAAACAGGGGAAACACATTCCTGTATAAATACAAGTCTAACCATAACAGGATAACAGTAACAAATGATTTATAACTTTATACATTTAAAAACAATTCCAAATGATTTAACACACAAGCAAATTTTGCTGTAAGGCTGAAAATAAAATAAATGTCTCTAATGATGGTCCCATTCAGACATACCTCTCTTTGTAGACACATTTCTTTTGTAAATAGCAATGCCTCCTCACCAAAGGGCTCAGCGGGGAAATTTTGGTTGTTGGGCAATGTCCTAGCTCCTTTAGGACACTCAATGCCTGCAAAAAAAACAAAAAGGCTAACATTACAAATGCAGTAAAGCTGAAATAAATTTAATACAAAAGCGATAAACCATTCTTGAATTGATTATGTTTCATTAAACAGAGATAATAAGGTTCCATATTCTTGAATCATAAAGCTGTTTAAGTTTGTTGTAAACACTTCAATACTAGGACAAGTATATTTAAACCAGACAACTTCCATCCCTTAGGCCTGGAAGGAACATGATGATGATTTTACCCAGGCACATATAAATCTCTCATACAAAGCTACTGTCTATTTTAATAATTGAAATAAGAATGTAAACTTTGACCATAGTCTCGGGTAGAATGTTTAGTTCAATTGAGAAGTCGATTTTTTCATTAACAAGCCTCTGTACTGAACATGTCAAATACACAAGTGTCTTTATCTGGACTTTGATGCAGAATGTAATTAACAAGCCAGTTTTATTTCAAGACTAGGTCAAGTTGATTTTCTTCTGATAAGGCAAACAGCCCAAAGTATGCCCAAAGCAGACACGATGACAAGAGTACTTCAGTGGAAGCCAAGGGTGAAGGCATGGACAGAGGGCCATATGTTCCTCAAGCAACCCAAAAGGATAAATGATGATAATGATGTGACATTATAACAGTATATCTTGGCTGTCGCCTTGCTGATTTCACCTGTACTGTGTAAAGCCTGACAGAAAACAAAATGTGCAAGGTCACAACTAACAAGTGAGTACAGAGGACAAGACTCACCAGAGATAAGTAATGTAATGAGGCAGGTTTCCTTGGGTAGATACAGTCTTAACCTAGATCCACTAGCAATAAACTCAACCACAGCTTCTGATCTTCCTGCTCTTTGTAGAAACGGAAGAAACTGCTTTGCTTTGGCTACATCCTAGAACAAAAAAAAGGTAAAACAGTTGTTGTGCTAAAAAGCAGTGACGACCTCATGATATAGAGCAAAGAAAATTTGATTATCATGTATTGAATACAGTCATAACTATGCTTACATACTGAATAAAATGGCTAATACATTTTATAAATACATTAGTGATGCCTTATATATCATACTTGTATAATCACCTAGTTTTTTTAATACTTGGCTTACTCCTAGATATAAGAAAGTGTATTTAAACAAAACATATAATTTATTTATAAACTAAGGCAGTCATTTGGATTCATTTAACTATTCATGTACAAAAAAGGTTGCTCTCTTTGCTGTATGATATATATTGTATTGCTTAGTTCCTTTTCTTCCTAGTGGAACATAGGGCCTCATATAATATATTGTATACTTTCTATAAATTCAACCAGACTATTACAGCCAATATAGAAGATTATTCAAACAACTTTATACACGTGATCCCCTACAAAAGTAGAAAGGGAATACTTTAAGTACCATAATTAATTTCCTATTGAAAATTATAGTGGCTCTCATACAATTGGCGTTCAAGTTCAGTAAGGTTTTTAAAGTTTTAAAAAAAAAACTTGACACAAGGAAAACAACAACAGCACACAAGCAAAAAGATCACAATGACGTAAAAAAAATCCTTTACTTACCCCTGATACATCAGCCACCCTGTGAATAGGGGCCTCCTTTTTGCTATGAAGACCAGCACCCTTCTTGAGCGCTCTGGCTTCCGCAGCCAGCAGTTCATCATAATGAGAGGACCGCTGGTCATCATCCTGCCTGTACCTGATCACCGTGGCCAGCCCTTTGCTAATTAAGGCCTCCGCAACATTTCTTTTAAGAAACAAAAAGTTGTCAAGACTTAACATCAACAAAATCTCAATTTGTATATTTCATTTGTTCTTTTTAGAGATATTTTATCCCTGTGAGCTCAGTGCCAACTCTTTCAGCCTCAGATTTGTACATTTCCGCCAGACATATTTATTCCCAATACCCTCATTTGGTGATACAAGTGTGTCTACATTTAATAGTCTCTGACATTAGATTTACAAGTCAAAATATTTTATGATTTCTCAAATCAACAAGTTTTTGGTGTGAAACGGAAATCATTGTCAAACAAATGGCATTGCCTAGTGATAATTATCACTGGGGTATGCCCTGATGTGTGTAGCATACAATTATGTTAGAACTATTAATGGATAAATGTGTTTGCAAGTTTGTAATATTCCCATTTTCCCCACAGCCACTCAACAAATAAAGCACAAGATACTTACATTCCACCTATTGTGACGGTGCAGCAAGTTTTCTCGGGGTACCCTTGGTTTGGCGGCTGGATATAATCCACCTCCACGTTCACCTGGAAAAAAAAAAAGGATGTCAACCTGGCTGTGACTGATGGGAAATATGCAAATGACATTGATAATTTAATAATCCATATTAACCTTTTTGCTGCATGTTAAAAATTTATGATAAATCACAAACAAACAAAAAAAAAATAATGTAAAGATTCACCTTTTTTCCTATGAGCTTTTTTCTCAAAAATTCTCTAGCTTCAAACATGTATGGAATGTCATACAGCGGCCTTGTCCTTTTGTTAGGTGTTTCCTTCACAGGTGCATCACCCTGAGCTTCAGCTGGCCTTAAAGAAAAAAAGATCCTATTCAAAGACGGTTCTATAATCTAGCTAGTGATCAAAATAACTGGCCATTGCTAAACTTGCCTGAGGCCATTCTATCTACCACTACCATGAGTATAAGTATACCTAACAAGAAATATATCGCCAAGACTTCAGTCAACCAGAATACAATAGCTGACTATTAATTAACTTTTTCTTGTACGATAAATTGTGTGATATTGTACGTGTATGTCTATTTTGATAATAATATTTCTGTGCTTGAGTACAAATAGTTGTTTTATATATTGTTTCAAATATGCTAAAAACAAAACATCTGTAATCAAGAAAAATTTTCATTTGTTTGGATCAATAAAGAAATCTCAACTGACTGGTCAGTGCTAACTTTAACTAGTCTGTGTTACCTTGATAACACTTCCGAATAAAAAAAAAGTATTACATACCTGGGTGGCCTAATGCTGGCAAGGAAGATTTTCTTAAATGAATTGTCCAACTTTATCACCAATCCATCACCATTTACAACTTCAACTACCTGAAAATAAATGTAAAATGATTTTAAAAAAAAAGGAAAAAGTACTATTCATCAAGTTTACAAAGCATATCCTATGTGGCATATAGTAAAAAATGCCTTTAGATTTAACGGTCAACTCTACACTAATTGAAATTTTGTCTTTTTATTATGGTGACAGAGAAAAGTTCATATATATATGCTACTACAATCAATCTTTAAGCCCTCGCTAGAAAGTAGACAGCTACAAAATAAAAACAGCAACTGTTAGCTTGGGGATGGTTATTGGGGGGGGGGAGCACATCAAGAAGAAAAGCAGAATCAGAGTCTGAGACAAAAGGCTATTACGTTCAGTAAAACAACACCCTTGTATTTCATTGGCAGGAGCTGGGCTTTGCTATGCAATGGAATCTAATCTGCCTACCCTATTGAAAACCCTACTTATTATTGGCTCTTACTTTTCCTGTGAATGACTTGTCCTTGATGCTAATGCTGGATTCTGCTGGTTTATAATCTTTCCAGATCCTGACCTTTTTATCCTTCGCTAACCTAAAACAAATTGAAGGAGAAAAAAGGAATTAATGCAGCTTTTTATTCCTTGATCTTTACCATATTATTTCATGACATATTCCGGAGCTGCAACTAGTAATTATCCCAACCAAATATGTCAAGTATTTAAACATTTTGTCACCCCTGTTATACCAAAAACACACTGACTGTCTAACGACAGGTCTCTTTTATATAAAGTAGTCATTTTCAAATTCACAAGTTCAACCTGCTGTACTTACTTCTCAGTTCTTCCCTGCGCTACTTAAAATCACTATCTTTCTTTTTCTCTTCCCTTGGGGTGACCCAGATAAATTGAATGTTTCATACCATTGACCTTTAGGTGCACTGTGGCCGACCGGAAGCCCGCTCGCCTGACGTACCAAAGTCTGGTGAAGTCTAGGATTTGTTCCTGGGGACTGGAGGGTGTCCAGAGTTTACCCAGCCCTGATGGGTACCTGACAGAAGTCAGGGTAAAGTAAAGGCGGCTGGGCACTGTGCTGGCCACACAATCTCTTAGTATCTGGCCGCACATTATCAATTTAGTCCAATGGATACTTTGCTTTTTTCATTGATCTTTTGGAGGCATGCACTCTTCAATTATTTAAAGAATTGAAAAAACATATCAGTGGGTAAAGTAAAAGAAGTATTCAAAAGTTTCCAGCATGCAGGATATAAGGGGATTGGAGAGCCAGCACAATCCCTAGTCGCCTTTACTTTTAATTAACCAATGTCAGGTACCCTTCAGAGCTAGATCTAGTCAGTGACATCCTCCAGTCGCCAGGAAGGAAAAACACTGATGCTCAACCCGGATTCGAACCAGAGACCCTCGGAACGGTAACCCTAGCACAGTGCCGCTAAACCAATGTGTTTCATTTATATTGAATGAGTGATAACTTTCAAACAAATAACACGATTCATAAAAAAGAATAGATCGTGCACATTTTGGTTAGTTTATGCCAAGGAAGTTTTGAAACCACACCCCTATTAAGCCCTGTGTAATGGGTGCACTTATAATAAACATTGGAGCCAAGAACTCAGAACTTACTTTTCAGCCGCTCTCAGCTTGTCAGCACCCTGAGTGACCACTCCCATAGACCAATCCACACAACGAGCAAAGCCTTCTTTCAACAAGAACTCAGTGATGTTGCCATTCTGGAGAAAACACACAGCAAGCACAGAAAGTTAACCACGAACAATCTACATATGTGTATACAGAGAACCTGTGTAAATCTATAAACAATTATTTCCGCAACTGTAATAGAACAAACCAACGTACTGGATGTAGAATCGTTCCCAGTAAATTTTGATTCGATACACCTTCTAGAATAATTTTCACGTCTTTCTGTAGAAGTCGAGACTCTGTGAAATACTTGGCTTCTTCCATAAATGGTTCTGGAACTTGTTTACCTTCTGCGTCCTGCTTGTTCATTGGACACTGAAATAATAAAAAAAAATGTTATCATCTAAGCTTTAGAGACAAAGGATTAACAAAAAAGTAGCGATTTGCATAAAGTAAAAAAAAAAGAGTATGTATAAATTGGCACCATAATCTTTGGTTAACACTATGGCAAGGATTTGCATTCATTGATCCATAACAGCAGGCAGATAAAATGTTCTATTTGCAGGTTTCTAGAACAGAATCTAACCTTTATTCCAGCCAGCATGACTGTGACATACTCAAACGTAGGTATCAAGAAAGCCCTCACTGTACACCCATCTCTCACATGCTCAATAACAGCTGAAACATAAAGGATTGGGGGGAGAGTAGGGGGTTGGAAGGTTTAAAAACTATGTCAAACACACAAACAATAAGCCTTGGTGTGTAAACTGATAACTACCTCCCATTTGACCAACCCATTTTTGTGACCTAATTTTCGGACATCATCGTCGTAGTTTTTTTTTTGTACATCCTTAGTGTATTATCTAAGCCTGATGTAATCAGAAAAACAAGTTATTCTACAATATGCTAAACTAATAAAAAAGCGTTGGCGATTGATTGGCCATGTGTTGTGAAGAGAGGAAGGGAACATCTGCAAGACAGCCCTACACTGGACTCCAGAAGGAAAAAGAAAGAGAGGTCGACCAAAAGTAACCTGGCGCAGAACAGTGGAGCAGGAATTAAAGGAATTTGGTCACTCCTGGTGTACGATTGGAATTGTCGCACGTGACAGAGAAAGATGGAAAGACTTTGTTGCTGCCCTAAGCGCCCACTGCGTTACGGGCAGTAAGTAAGTATGGTAAAAAAAACTAATATGTCTTGTTTTCTTTTTTTTTTATTCGGTAATACGTGTGTAATGGTGAATAAAGTTTCTTTTCATTACTAAAATGGTTTTAATAGTGTTAATAACCGCATTCATATGTTAGTTCCAGTAAAATTTGATTTACCAGTAATTACACATTTACGACCAAACTTAAACTTATAGTAGGGATATCAAACATACAGAAACATAGAATTAAGATAATAAAACAAAAACAAAATTAAAAACAAGTTGCAGCCATTTGTTTCCCTGTCATTTTGATGGCTATAAAAACCAGTATTTTATAATTATCTATTAAGTGCTCAATTAAAGTAGAAAATGAGAATATTGATTGAAAACTATCATTAAAAAATTAATAAATTATATTCAACTCAACTTTTAATATCTCAATAGGTATTCATCCAAAATTAAAAGAATCTTCTACAAAGTAAGTATCTCATAAACACTCACTTCAAATTTCTTTTATGTTCACAAACAAAAACGTTATACATAAAAAATTACAAAAACACAAAAAAATATTTTTTCAAGACAAAAACCATGTAAACCTACTAATATTTTCATTTTGAAATAATTCAACCCTGAAGTTGTTAAAACAAAAACAAGGAAGTTGTTTAGTTAACATTCAATATTAGATTGGATTTGGAAAGACAAAATATACATGGTTTTCTTCTCTGTGAAATGCAACGCTAATGGTCTTAATATGTGTCTTAAGTGACCTGTGATAGTTAATGAGTTAATTATATGGCAAATGACAGATCCATACCATCTATTGGCTTGTTATGGTGGGAGTCAACAAAGTGGCGTGGGTTTTCAATTGTCCATTTGATGTCTCTCACGTGCTTGCTGGCTTCGCCTTCAGCGTGTTTGCCCTTCCCAGCAGCCTTGGCAGAATCTTCCAACTGAGCCAGTCTTTGCTGGGCAGGACTGAAATGATTTAATTTTTTTTTAATTATAATTTTATTAAGTACTGCTAATTAAAAAAAATACCCATATTTCAATGGTTTTCCTTTAAAAAGCACTAAGAAAAAAAAAAATTCTTGCTAGAAAAATTAGCATAACGACTACGGCTAGGATTTGTTCCTGGGACGGGAGGGTGTCCCTGAGTCTACCCAGCTCTGATAGGTACCGGACATCAGTTGGGGTAAAGTAAAGGGGGCAGGGCAAGTCCTTAGAACTCTGGCAGTATTGATCACTGCGCTTGTGGTGAACTTATAATAAATGCAAAGAGTGGAAAAGGGTTAATAATTATTTTTTTATTACACAGCTGTTGGTTGTTAGGTTTTACAGAAGAAAACTACAACCACAAACAGATGTAGGCATAAGCAATAAGCGGAAAAATGTACTTACTCATCATTCTTTAGGCCAGTCTTCCTCACGTCGACCAGACCCTCTGCAATCAGCGACTCTGTTACATTCTCTCCTGTTGTATCTGAATTAGGTGAATAATCATTGATTATCTTATCTAATACATTACAGACGCTCCTTCTATAAAGAAGATTATTGCATCCTACGCACAAAGTGGTTTGAGTCTAGTCCTGCATTTCTTTTAGTGTTTAAAATGACGTTAAGTTGCTGTTTTCCTAGTTGGTTCAGGCCACCCATTCCATGCCCAGATGCCACAGAATTACACAGAACAACAGCCAATACTTCATAATCCTTTACTTTAAATTGTAATACTTTTAGCTGGTTTAAGTCAGCTTGCATTTAGATTAATCTTAAAAATGTATGTATATTATGGGTAGAATATTTTCTTTTTACTTCAAAGTAGATTATTGTTTGTAATAATCCCATTACAACTTGATTATCTGTTTTGTTCTTTATGCTGATAGAAGATGCCTTGCCCTTTTCCCCAAAGTGACACAGGCCAGGAAAGTTTAAATGTGGTTGTTTCTACCATATCAAATGCGGATATCCGATTATCATTTTTAACCAAACTATGGGGTTTATATTAAATACGGATAGATATGAATATATATATACATGAAAACATAGATATGAATACCTTTCCCAAGATAAATAACTCCATATTCTCTGCCAGTGCCAGGAACTTTGTATTCGACTGTAAACACAACGTCTTTCCCTACAAGTTTTTTACGAAGATATTCACGAGCTTCCCAAGCCCAAGGCTGTTTAAAATAACAAAAAATTGCATTCCAAATTATAAAAAAAAAGTTTAATAATAAAATCATATGAAACATAAACATAATAATAGAAGTCCTTTCACCTCATCTTTTGTTTCAACTGATGTATCTACATTCGGGTTCGCTCTTCGTGCCAATTTTGGTGCAGTTATATTGGACAAACAAACAGTTCTTTCTGGGGGAGGTCCACCTTTTGGTTGCCCTCGTAGGACAACAGTGTCGCCAGAAAGGACCTGGAATAAAAAAGAGAAAAGCCTTGTTATTGCATAGAAACGAAAGTATCCCGCCGGACCAAATTGATCCATAGGGCTGGTGAAGTACCAAGCTCCAAGTATCTATTTTCTGTGGCCACTGCGAACTAGGAGATCGTGTGGCCAGCTCAATGCCCAGCTGCCTTTACATACCCCAACTAAAGTGAGGTACCCATCAGAGCTGGATAGACTCAGGGATATCCTCCAGACCCGGGAACAAATCCTAGCCGTCACCAGAACTTGAACCCTGTAGGCCTACTTTGGTATGCCAGCCAAACGCGCTTCCACTAAGCCACCATGTCCCATTCTTATATTTGTATAGGTCTATTTACTATTATTGCTTTTCATAGTAAGTTTGTAAAGTTTATAGTAAGCCTAGGCCTAACATTATGGCCATAAAAAAAGAGTTTAAGAGTTAATAGATTTTATTTGTACAAATTGAATAACCATAATTATAATGTTAAATGTTATATAACTAAAATATAAGCTACCCAACAACAATGTCATGGCCATGTCAAGCCATTAGGCTATTACCAAATGATATAGGCATTATAGGCCTATGCCATGCTAAATATCATTATAAAATTTATTATAACTATGAACTGTTTATACGTAATAGTCAATATCAATATTAATATTGTTATTTTAAAAGCATGCAGATTTTGTGTATGAGTGACATAGTATTTATTATAAGTAGGCCTATCTGAATGTGTAATTTTGTGTATATACTTTATCTAATAATAATCTACAGGTCTGTATACAGTACAGTATTACAGTATACTGTAACTGTAGGCCTAAATGAAATAAAAAAAATCATATATAGTATTTAGTATATAGTTATATTATATTTATATATATTAACTCTTTCTATACGTTTAGCCATACTGTATGCCGGAACATTATGGCTCGGTTTGATTTTACGTATTGAAAGAGTTAATAAAGTTTTAGCCTATATACTATATAGGATAGGCTATAAAAGGCTATAATTATAATAAATATTAATATTGTATTGGTTATATAGTCTAGTTATATTCAATTGGCTATCATCAATTAAAATTATCAATTTTAATTAATTTCATCATGCATCATCATTCATCATGCTAGTTCAGCCATATTACGGCGTAGCGTAGCCTATTTACGAGTAAAACGAGTTAGCCTTGTCTGGTGACAGCAATACCGTACATAGTAGTAAAGGCCTACTAAATGAGTCAATAATTGAGTATCATTGTCATTATCTTTATTATCATTGAATCATTGAATTCACATTGCATTCATTTGATTTTTTATTCATTGAAAATTATTGACACTAACTAAAAATTCAAAATCAAAATATGGAACATCAATATGTCCCCATCATTCATCTGTAATAATTGATAATGTAAAACAAAATACACTAAATTGTACTAGTGTTGTCTGAAACGGTTTCAATTTAAAAAGGTACCTGTTTAACAACAGCTTTTTGAATTACTGCAGGGTTAGCTGGGGTAGTCATCCTCGTCTTTATGATGGTGATGTGAAAAAGGAAATGTGCTTTTATATTTTGGGCAGTCACGTGATCAAAATTAGACACCTTTTTACTTTTAGACCATAAAAGAGCTGGCCATGCTGTGCCTTTTATGTTATTTAAAACAATATTGTTTATTAAACTAAGTTAAAAGCAATTGGATTTTGGTGTAGAGATATTTAGAAAAGATATCCTTAACAAATTCATTAAGATACTTTGGTTTCCAGAAAGCAGTTGAGCTCTAAATGATGATGATGTGGCGAGCTGTCGGTGATTGGTTAATTTGTGCACACTCACGTTTATCCTATGCTTATTATTACTGTTGGAAGTATGCAGACCTGACTACTAACTACCAGTCTAACACATAAAAAATGTAAGCCTAATAAAAAGTAATTGGCGTCAAAATGCATCATCAAACATTTTATTAATATTAAATAGCATTCTGATAGCTCTAGGTCTCCTGCGACCTCAACTCAATAGAAGAACGGCCAATACCGTAGGCCTACGGGGTATAATAGTAGTCTATCTAATCCAATAAAATGCCTGTGGGGTTTGCCCCAGAACCAGCTGCAGAAACTCCAGAGGGATTCAAAGTACAAAAACACTGAAGCGCTATGTGTCGCAGGCTGGTCCTGCCGTTAGTTCACCGGACTGTAAAAAACAACACGGCCCTGGTTCTAGCTCTGCCGCCGACAAATCCCTGCCGCCCTACAGGGCCCAGTGAACTTAATTATCTTCTATCTAGAATATAGGTTCTCAACCTTTTTCGGCTCATCGCCCCCTTTTACAATTTTTTGTCACTCAACGCCCCCCCCCCTCTACCACACCATTTCCCGCGTTAGCTTTCACCCCCTCCCGAAATTCAACTAATTAACGTGTCGATTTGTCGCACCAATATTCTATGGGCCGACTAAAATTGTGTGCGTTTTTAGGAGCTTAAAAAAAACTAAAAAGAGAAAGGTAGGACTAGTCTAATGTTTTTTTTAAATAATGAAACAATAAAATGACTACATCAAATGTTTTAGGGGCCGTTCATAAATTACGTCACACGATTTTGACTGATTTATTACCCCCCCCCCCCTTGTCACACATCGTCACAAAAAGTCAGACCCCCCCTCAAATATGACATCACAAAATCTGCACCCCCCCCCCCCCCCCAAAAAAGATATCTTTTTAAAAATGCAAATTTACAGGTTTTAAATTACTTTTACTTGTCATCGTTTTTGTAATTAATGAATTTTGTATTACACAAAAGAAAAATCGAAAGTGTAATTATAACAATAATTTAATATCATATGCACAAAAATAAATGCTTTATTAGAATCAGTAAGTCTACAATTGAAAAAAAAATATAAAAAAAAACAACAACACACAATGTATGTGTGTCATGCATTCTCCCATGGTGATGAAAAATTCTTCATGGAATAAATAGGGAAAGTATTGGTCTCTTCATCAGGTGGAATGGCTATGCCATTCAAATCAAGCTCTTCTTCATCTATACATTCAGCACTCTATCCATTTTCTACATTTGCGATAGTAACATTTAGTTCACGTTGCCTACGTGCAGCAACTCTATGTGGCCTGATACGTTTGGAAGGAATTATTGATTCCTGCTTGTGTGTTGAGGAATGGCTGCGCAGCATGGCTAACGAAGCAAAGTACATATTATGACATTTTTTGCAAATCCTATCGCTAAGCACAGATTGTATTGACGGACAGTACAAATCGTATGGAATCAAACGGTAAGGATTTGATGACCAAGGAAGAATATCTTCCTTTTCAGACTCTGACCTCAAACAAAGATGGAACTTATGCGACGCTCCATCTGTTGTCCGTTCTGGAATTTTCAGATCTCCGTCTGATTGAACAACTGGTAAAGGAAGTGGAAAAAATCTCTCTGTTACTAGCACTGAAATATGAGCTTCTTGGTTTTGAACAGCACTTTTTGTCGGTGCATTTTACAATTTGAGTTAAATATTGGCTTGTTCGTACATGAACGTCAAACCATTTTAGGCCTACATAGAAAAGCGTGTCAACATCTTGAGCCATGTAGGCGGCCATGTAAAATAGCTAAGAAACAATGCGATCATAATTTCAATTTACAATGCTTATTAATAGTAACTAGTAACCCGTGGACACATTGTGTCTATACACAGTGCCCTCACATGGGGGAGGGGAGGGGGGCAAATGGGGCATATGCCCGGGGGCGACACTTCTAGGGGAGGAAAATATAGTCTAAAGATAGCACTAAACAAAGCAGTTACAGTATGCAAATCAACAAAGTCAGCAGCATACGTGATAAATTAAATTTTTCTATTCCAGAAAGTTGCGAGTAAATGTCTATTTTCGGTTATCCCGATCGATCAAACGGAATAGGAGTCTAAAACGCACAAACATAATTAATATATAATATATATGTAGGCTTATATTCTTTTCATGTGACGTCAGATATCTTAGACCCCCTCCCCCCTCGTCACACATCGTCACTAACGCGTGACCCCCCTCCCCCCTAATCGTGTGACGTAATTTATGGACGGCCCCTTAAATAAAAAAATATTATTAAGGTGAAGATTGTGTCTGATGTGTTTTTAGCAATTTGTCTCTGTTTGCTTCAATTTTGGTGATCAAAACTCTTGGGTCAATACGCTCCATTACTTCAACTTGCTTATTTTTTTTGACAATAGAGTGATAACATCATTTAAATCCGCGTTAAGTAGGCCTATGGTGATGGAAATGCAATAAAAAAAAAATTGGTGCCAAAACCCATACACCTGCAGAAAATAATGGTTTGTTCTTTTGCAACTATAAGTCATTGTCACGATAAGAGCCCATTTCTTATACACTTTAGTTTTCGTTCTTCATTGCTTGTTAATTCAAACAATTCATCATACAGTTGGCCTTTTTTTTTTCAGAAAAGAGGGTCTTAAAATCAATTAGATTTTTTTTGTAGTAAGGCCTAATGATAATAATGTCTTTATATCGACTGTTGAGGTCGTCGTCATTAAGTGCTTCAAGGTGTTGACAATAATTGAGTAGGCCTATCTCTTCGTCAGTTTTCTCTACAGAAGCAAGATCTTTGCGTCCAACGTTGCGTTTGTACAATAGCTGTTTTGACACAAACGCCAAAATAACAATCTGTTAAAAAAATATGTTTTAATCAAAGGTGCACATTTGCGGGAAAAAATCTTGAAGGGAGCTAGGAAAGCTATTCTCGTTACGGCCAGGCATTCGCTCTTTTATTTTTAGCTTTTGGTTCAACTTACACTTGTAAACAGATTTTTATCGCACATGAAAGCTGTTTTAAGCATACAAACAGGTCACTTGACTACACTTGACCACTCATTAATTGATACAGACTTATTACATTTAAAAGAGTTTTTTTTTTTGCTCATCTTCTTTAATTAAACATACATAGACTGCAAGTAATTCTAAAACAAATTTATTTGTATCATTAATTTAATAAATATTAGAGACTTATTTTATAGCACTATATTATATAATTTCTGTAATTATTAATGTTTAAAATATAGGCTATTAAACTCCTTAAATGGACAAACACTTAAAAAATGCAGGAAATGTTTATTTTCAACTGTTTAACGTAAATTATTTGAATCCTCTAATAATTAAATTTTGTAATGAATTAATCATCAGTAATATTTGTCTTAGTACAATACACAGCTTGTTTGGCATCACTGTAACATCAAATGTGGAAACGGTTTTTTAATTAAAGGGAGATAATTAAACGGGTTTTATTTGAGCTAATATTTCTAATGTTTCTTTTATTTAAAGAATAAATGACTTACAATTTATAACTTTGGAATGATCAAACTGTAAAAAGTATTTGAAATTTAGATAAATATTATATGACTAAAGAATATAGGCCTATATGTATATTTTCAAACATTACATTATCTACTCAATTTGTATGATTACTACGTATATATTCCGCTTAACAATGTTTGTTCTGAAATAATAGTGCTCTATATTTAAAAAAAAAACGCATTAAAAGACTTCTCAGTTAAACTGAGATCAAAATATAAATAAGATTTGCAAGTTTTATCCTCATCGTGACTAACAGAAAAGAATGTTTAGACAATAATTCCTATAAATGTGAAAGTTAATAAAAAAATATTGTAATTGATATTACATGCAAATAAAAAGGATGATAATCACAAACAAGTTCATTGTGTATTAAATAAGGTTTTAAAACGTTGCCGAACCCTGCTCTAAATGACCTGCCATTTCAATAATTCTTTTCTGCAAGTTTGCTATTACACAACTAATTTTTCTAGTTATAGGTATACACAAGTTCGATCGGTGTAGCCTACTATAATATGTATTTGTCTTCTTTTAAATGCATGTCGATATTAACACTCGTTTTTTTTTTTAAAATAATTTCTAAACATATATTATTCAAATTAAACCAAACCAATCTGAAACTGCAACAATTAACAAACGTACAGAACTTTGTCTGCTGAGCCGCTCTCTATATTTGATTTAAGCTTATAGCCTACCGACTCTAGCCCTACTTCTAATAATTGTCAGTACGATTCCTATTTGTTATTAATATAATATGCAGGCTACTGTAGCTAGAGAACATCTAAACTTTGGAATTTGGTAATTGAAATAGCCGCGTGTTCAAATTATTTCAAGTAGGCTACGTTCGTACAAAAATAGCTACTTATTGCCACCAGAAATTTACCAAACGAGCGCGAGTGATTGCCCGTGTCATTAAGTTAGGACTTGGACACGAATTGCCAAAGTATTGCTGTAGAATGTTCTAAAATAATAGCTTAATATATTAAAAAAGACTATTATTTATCGTAAGAAGAATCTAAGCTCTTAATATTACTGTATAGCCTATAGGCCTAAATAGGCGTACTATTACAAGAAGAACAAAAACAATACCTGTTTTGACATGGTACTTTTGTGGGCTTTTATTGGATAAATCAATGAGTTAAAATTAATGTAATGTAAACAAAAGAAGCAACAACACATATTATAGCCACCAAAATGTCTATCTCATTCTAGGAAACATAATATAAAATGCGATCACGATAAAGCACGGTAGAAATGCTAACATTTTGGCATTTAGGGCCTACACATGCCAAACATTTGACATTTCACGCATTTCATTTAAGTTGTGGAGCAGTCAATGATTGTACTTGTTCCGACTGGCTCCAGGATCTGAGATTCTCACAATATTTGGTTGTTAATGTTAACCCTTCCTGTACCGACCTACTTTCTATCTATGATCTTCAGTCCCGCTATATACGCGCCTGGGACTGTAAGGGTTAATTTAAACAGCTTGGTTTATGTCAGTTTAGTCTTACAATTAATATAATCCACTTGTCTTATACTTGCCCGATAAAGCATCAACTACTACCCCCCCCCCCCCCCCACTTTCCCAGCGGGCACACCACGTCGTATCGACAAGGAAAAAACGTGAAAACTACGAAAACACGTGGAAACCACTTTTCCCCCGTTGATGTAACAATATATGTAACAAATATATGTAACAAGGTAGCTCGGCTCGGCCGTTTTAACCTTAAAAATACTCGGCAACGCTATAACAAAGACCCGGCCAGTTGGATCGTTCCGGCCATTTTAATCGCTAAATTAGGAAAAAAGAAACTATACAGCGCCGCTCTAACAAAAGGAGAGATAGTATTTCCCAGCCAAGCGTAGGAAGGTTGACATGGCCGTGTGGTGTCATGGAAAATGGATGTGAGACGGCACTGCCTTTAGCACGTAGTCTAGGGTTGAATGGTATGAATGGAAGGAAGATAGGTTAGAGTTAATCACTTGTTGTCGCTAGAATAGGGATTTCGCATGTAAATCAATGTCGTGTCTTCTTTGTATTCTCTCTTGCCTCAGCCCCCCCCCCCCCCCATTTCTCCGCCTCTGGCCCACAACAATGCCATGGCTTTAATTTACTTTAAAAATACATTAACAAGCCCCATTGGGAATTCCCGATAATTATTGCTTGTAAAATGGAGGCTAATAGTGATACTACACGTCTCAGCCGTAAATTGTTCCCCTACCCCTTCGGTAAATACCCACGCCCTTTCCTTAGAAAGAGATTTATCTTCTAGACACATGTTTAATTTAGTTCTATTAATTCACTGCCCGTGTGTATTTAAAGACCCCATCTTCCCAGATTTAGTTAGTTGAGCCATTCTGTGGAACAGAAACGTGGTTTACTCCGTGATACAGAAGTCACGTATTATTACTAATATCGTTCACTGCAGTGAAAGTTTTCATAGTATATTCACCAATGGTTAACATTGTGTATGACATTATCGCCTTATAGAATTGTTTACATTATTATTGAATTCTTCCAGTTCATCCAGATATATATGCATACATTTTCTAGTATTAAAGACTTGTGTTATACGTAAAACTATTTCTTCAAACTTGTGTGTTGACATACATAAATATCTATTGTCGTGTATTCGCGGTGTGCTGTAAGCCAATTAGTCTAGCAGCTTGATTGTGACACTGGTATTTTCCCCCCACGCCAAGCGCTAGATTCCAAAGGCAGAGTGGACAAAAATAAATTTGTAAGACTGATGAAGGGTCTGTACGTCTATCGTACCCCTTGACAACCAGCCACGGGTGTGACTCCATGACTCACACTTACATGTGACGACAGATGTTTGCAAATAACACTGTATTGCCACATAATTGGGGGCTCGTCCGGGATATTTACCCGTAAGCGCCAGACTGATACAACAGACCATTCGTCATCTTACTGGGGGCTCACATTTCCACCGACAGCAGCCGAAGTATACAACCAGTAACCGTCAACCCGAGAGAGATTCGACAACCCGCAGTAGACCACAAAAAGTAGACAACCGGTAGCCGCCAACCCGAGAGCAGACAAACCTGGGAGCAGCACCAGATGTAGTGAGCAGCCAACCCACATTCACACGCAAATTAGGAGCCACACTAGACATCGCAGAACAGCGGAAGTCCACAGGACAGTAATAAACTGACATTCTGTTGACAATTTAGTGTGTATAATCTGTGCGAGTGTGTTAATTCATAAAGAGACAATAAAGTGCAGTCGGGTAAGTGCCTCTTACATACATTCTCTCATAGCCATTACACGTGCTAGTGTCAACCATTAGTCAATAATTTAAAAAACAAAATGGCCGATATAGTAAATATAAAGAAAATTGCTAGGGAGGAAGCTGAAGTTGCAGGCCTTACTGGAACTGCAATTCTAGAATATATAAAACAACAGGTGGCAGAGTACAGGGAGGCAGAGTTATTAAAAATAGAGAAAGAAAACAGAAAAAGGGAATTGGAGTTAGAAGCAGAAAAACATGTTAAGCTAGCGCAAATTGAGGCAGATAAGGCAGTTCAACTTAGGCAAACAGAACTAGCAGGGACTGGAATGTCCAATTCTTTATCTCCTTCTTCCCTTTCATCAAATGATTCACCATCTGACAATAACCGTAGTACATACTACTTTACCACTGACCCTTTTGATCCTAGAGTAGAATCAATTGACGTCTTTCTTAGCCGCTTCGAAGACCTTGCAGAAACCCATAACGCCCCTAAGGAGTCATGGTTAAGGCACTTAGTGCAATCATTAAGAGGACAGGCCTATGACGTTTACGACAAATTGCCGTCGACGGAAGGTGACACATATGACACCTTGAAAAATGCACTGTTGACTAAGTATGAATTGACAGCAAAATCATATAATAGAAAGTTTAGAGAGTCTAGAATAGGAGAAAATGAGTCATATGCTCAATACTCAGACAGGCTCATGTCTTACTTAATAAAGTGGGCCAGTCTTGCGAAATGTGAAAAAACATTTCAAGGTCTTGCTGAACTTATGTTAGCTGAACAATTGAGACAAAATATGTCTCTCAAAATGAAAATATTTCTGGATGAGAACATAGTTGACTCTATTGGAAAATTAGTAGAACTCGCAGACAGGTATGCCTCAGCTCACAGAGAAGAAAACACAACTGCACCAGCATTTAACCGTCCCCGCGGGGAGCGGCAGCATTCAGATCGCCCATTCGCGCAAATGGATAAAAATAACCACTCCCGACGCCAGCAACCCCATAACAAAGCCCATCAGCATCCCACACCCTATGCCCAGAGAAATGGGGGACCGTCTCACCCCCACGGGCATTGGGGAGGCCCACCTCAGAACCCCACGTCTTATATTCCCAATGATAGGAGACGAGACGGCCCTGTGCCCGATCACTCCTTTGCCTCTATTATGGTGGACTCCAATCTTGCGGATTCGGACCCCATAAAGTCAGACACCGAAGAGTGTAGAGGACCTAACCCCAGGCACCACAATGGCCCAAATGAAACTGATATTATTACAGTTAACGGAAAGCCAGCCTCGTGCCTATATGACACAGGATGTGGCTATGACGCAATTGTTACTGAGGCCAGGATTCACCCCTGTGACCTCACTGGGGAATATATTGACATTCGGGGCCCCTCTCTCTCCGCCCTCACCCAAAGACTTCCGGTGGCGCGGATACAAATTGAATCTCCTTATGTACGCGGGTGCATAACTGCTGCTGTTATGAAAGACCTAGCTTTTGATGTAATCTTAGGATGCAAGTATGTATTTTTAGGAACGCCACATGCCCCTATGATTATTGCCCCCGTGATCACGCGAGCGCAAACCGAGACGGAAGTCTCAGTGGGAGAATCCACTCCATCAAATCATGAATTTATTAGAGCCCAGAGGGAAGACCCCTCTTTGAAGTCCATGCTGGAAAAGGCCGAAAACAATGTGCACACACCGGGAAAACCGCGCTATTTTTTTAAATCCCGAGTCTTATACAGACAGGACCCCAAAAATGAAAATGGAAAAACCCAGGTAATTGTTCCCACCCCTTTTCGCAAGCAAGTCATGGTGACCGCCCATGACGCGTCAACGGGAGCCCATCAGGGACATTCATCCACTGCACATAAGGTCAAATTCTACTACTTTTGGCCGGGCATAGATGGCGACATAAAGCGCTTTGTGTCGTCATGTCACCAATGCCAAGTCACCGATCGGAAGCACCACATCCCACCAGTACCGTTAGGTCAGACCCCCGTGGTGGACACCCCATTTCAGAGGGTGTCAGTGGATATTTTAGGGCCCCTCCTTCGGACGCGGAGGAGGAACGCATATATATTGTGTGTGGTGTGCCAAGCGACCAAATGGCCAGAGGCAGTAGCGTTGCCCAGTATAGATACTAAACACGTGGCGGAGGCCCTGTTTACTATCTTTACCAGAATAGGGTTCCCTGAAGTTATCCTCTCGGATAATGGTGCTCAGTTCACTGGTAAACTCATGAAAGAGGTGTTTGAACTTATAAACACTCGACACCTTCGTTCGTCCCCCTACCACCCACAAGCCAATGGTCTAGTTGAAAGATTTAATCAAACTCTGATAGACATGTTAAAGAAGATCGCCGAAAGCGAGCCCCAGGAATGGGACACCTACTTAGCAGCCGCCCTTTACGCTTACCGAACGACACCGCACACCAGCCTCGGTTATTCCCCCTACGAAGTGATTTATGGCACCCAACCACGGGGCCCTCTTGAAATTCTTCGCCAAACGTGGACGAAAGAAAATCCTCATGATGAAGAAAAAACAGTGCATGCTTATGTGCAACATTTGAAGGACCGTCTCGATGCAGTCCGCAAAATAGCTCATGATAATTTGTTGAAAGCCCGCCAAAGACAGGCAAAGTATTATAACCGCCGGGTAAAAGAACGAACCCTCACCCCAGGGGATAAGGTCTTGTTGCTATTGCCCTCCTCGCAAAACAAACTGCAGATAATGTGGAAGGGACCATATGTGGTTACCTCTCAAATCTCTCCCACCAACTATCAAGTTATGGTGGGTAACAAAGAGAAAGGATACCACATCAATCTGCTCAAGAAGTACTTAGAGCGACCCCCCACAGATACTCCACTGTTAGCTCTTGCCATTGCAGAAGAAACAATCCCAGATAACACTCTCCTTGCTTGCCCGTTACAAGCAAAGGAAACCGTAGCGGACGTGTCAATCTGCCCCAAGCTTACCACTGGTCAAACTGACCAGGTACGCCGTTTAATGAACAAATTTGCCGATGTGCTGACCGATAAGCCAGGCCGCACAAACCTGGAAACCTTTTCTATGAAGTTATCAGACCCTACCCCAATCCGCGTTAAACCGTATCCCATTCCTCACGCTAAAGCTGAAATTGTGGCAGATGAAATCAAGACACTGTTGGAACATAAAATTATAGCACCCTCCACATCCCCGTACAATGCACCCATTGTCTTAGTAAAAAAGGCAGACGGAACTCACCGGGTGTGTATTGACTTTCGGCGTCTGAACACGGTAGCCGAATTTCAAGCCGAGCCCATGCCTGACCCAAATGCTATTTTTGCTCATCTTGGAAAAGCTAGTTACTTTTCGAAATTTGATCTTAGCAAAGGGTACTACCAGATTGAAGTAGAAGAGAGTTGTCGCCCTTTTCTAGCCTTTAGCACCCCTCAAGGGCACTTTGAATTCCAAACGGTGCCTTTTGGCCTAAACAATTCATCATGTGTGTTTACACGTATGATGAGAAAACTTTTGCAGCCCATACAAAGGCCAAGTCTGTCTAACTTTATAGACGACATTTTAATAGCCACTGAGACATTTGAAGAACACCTGGAAATCCTAGAATTGTTGCTAGGTAGGTTGAGAGAGACAGGTCTCACCGCCCGCCCTTCTAAATGCCTGATAGGATATAATAAGTTGAAATTTCTCGGCCACTTGGTAGAATGCCATCACTTGATGCCCGATGATGACAAAATAGAAAAGTTGAGAGATGCCCCCAGACCCACCACCAAGTCAGGTGTTAGGTCGTTCCTTGGACTCTGTGGATATTACCAGAAGTTCGTGCCGAACTACAATGCGATAGCCTCTCCTTTGTCCGATCTCACCAAAAAAGGACACCCCGATAAAATTGCATGGAACGATCAATGCGAAAGCGCGTTCATTAAACTAAAATCGGCACTTACCAGCAAACCTGTACTTCGCCTTCCAGACTTAACACAAACTTTCGTTGTTAGGACTGACGCCAGTCTTTCCGGGTTAGGAGCAGTGCTAATGCAAGCTGACCCTGACAAGGACGGACAACTGTTCCCTGTAGCTTATGCAAGTAGAAAGTTGACAGAAGCAGAGAAGAACTACCCCACCATAGAACTAGAGTGTCTTGCATTAGTATGGGGTATAGAAAAGTTTCAAGTATACTTATATGGACGGCAGTTTACACTGCAGACAGACCACCGTCCTTTGACATTCCTCTCATCCTCCAAGGAACTTAATAGACGATTGATGCGCCATTCCCTTACCCTATCTCAATACTCCTTTAATATTGAGTATATCTTAGGCCAGCACAACTGCATTTCTGATTTCCTTAGTAGGCACCCAAAGCAGGACGCATAATAGAGTCCTTCATGATTCTTTGCTTGTTTGTAAATAATTCAATATTTCAGTTTCTTTTATCATTCAATCTTGCATGTTAATCTCGGATTTGGGAAATGAGAATGTAACGATACTAACGCGCAATATCTTGACACTAGTGGAATCTTGCCCTTAAGGCAACATTCCTCGGTCTGGGTGGGTATATGTAACAATATATGTAACAAATATATGTAACAAGGTAGCTCGGCTCGACCGTTTTAACCTTAAAAATACTCGGCAACGCTATAACAAAGACCCGGCCAGTTGGATCGTTCCGGCCATTTTAATCGCTAAATTAGGAAAAAAGAAACTATACAGCGCCGCTCTAACAAAAGGAGAGATAGTATTTCCCAGCCAAGCGTAGGAAGGTTGACATGGCCGTGTGGTGTCATGGAAAATGGATGTGAGACGGCACTGCCTTTAGCACGTAGTCTAGGGTTGAATGGTATGAATGGAAGGAAGATAGGTTAGAGTTAATCACTTGTTGTCGCTAGAATAGGGATTTCGCATGTAAATCAATGTCGTGTCTTCTTTGTATTCTCTCTTGCCTCAGCCCCCCCCCCCCCCCATTTCTCCGCCTCTGGCCCACAACAATGCCATGGCTTTAATTTACTTTAAAAATACATTAACAAGCCCCATTGGGAATTCCCGATAATTATTGCTTGTAAAATGGAGGCTAATAGTGATACTACACGTCTCAGCCGTAAATTGTTCCCCTACCCCTTCGGTAAATACCCACGCCCTTTCCTTAGAAAGAGATTTATCTTCTAGACACATGTTTAATTTAGTTCTATTAATTCACTGCCCGTGTGTATTTAAAGACCCCATCTTCCCAGATTTAGTTAGTTGAGCCATTCTGTGGAACAGAAACGTGGTTTACTCCGTGATACAGAAGTCACGTATTATTACTAATATCGTTCACTGCAGTGAAAGTTTTCATAGTATATTCACCAATGGTTAACATTGTGTATGACATTATCGCCTTATAGAATTGTTTACATTATTATTGAATTCTTCCAGTTCATCCAGATATATATGCATACATTTTCTAGTATTAAAGACTTGTGTTATACGTAAAACTATTTCTTCAAACTTGTGTGTTGACATACATAAATATCTATTGTCGTGTATTCGCGGTGTGCTGTAAGCCAATTAGTCTAGCAGCTTGATTGTGACACTGGTATTTTCCCCCCACGCCAAGCGCTAGATTCCAAAGGCAGAGTGGACAAAAATAAATTTGTAAGACTGATGAAGGGTCTGTACGTCTATCGTACCCCTTGACAACCAGCCACGGGTGTGACTCCATGACTCACACTTACATGTGACGACAGATGTTTGCAAATAACACTGTATTGCCACAGTTGACATGACGTGGCGTGACCGCTGGGTTACCGATCTGATCATTGCTTATTGGGTGTAGGGGACATATGTGGAGGCAATGAGCTAATACCTGGCCCTGTGGTTAGCATACCGGGATGTCAACATTATACCCCCCCCTTCAGTTCTAGCCCTGCCGCCGTCCAATCCCTGCCGCCGTCCAATCCCTGCCGCCGTCCAATCCCTGCCGCCGTATCCCTGCCGTCTTGCTTTAGTTTTAGGCCAAATGTGTAAGTAAAGTACCCAACGGACCGAGTTGATCCATAGGTCCGATGAAGCAGCGCCCACCAGTTTTTGTGGCCACGGCATACTAGGTGATTGTGTGGCCAGCACTATGCACAGCCGCCTTTACTTTACCCCGACTAAGGTCAGGTACCCATCAGAGCTGGGTAGACTCAGGGACACCCTCCAGACCCGGGAAAAAATCCTAGCCTGCACCAGGAACCCGGGACCTTCGGCTCGCCAGTCGAACGCGCTGCCGCTCGGCTACCGTGCCCCATAGGCCAAATGTGTAATAATGTAATAATCTTTTATCTAGAAGAGAAGAGGTTATACACGTATAAGTTCGACTAGAGGGGACGTCTGCAAAAATATACATCTAAAACCCAATAGACAATAGTGCCCCCCCCCCCCCAATTTTGTTGGTAAACATACGGTTTAGTATTTAGATAAAATTATGTGATAAAAGTCATAGTAGGCCTATAGTAAAAGATATATGCATAAAACTACAATTATTAATACACGTTTATTAATGAACCCCCCTCCCCCCAAAATACAATAAGTAATAATAAAGAAAAACAGAAACAGCGAATGTTTAAAAGTGCGAAACACTCTGAGATCGAAACAAGAGAGAGTTTTCTTTTAAAACCAAGACCGGATCACCAACTCGTATCTGACCGGAAGTATCCAGAGACACATAGAGACCAAATATTGGAGCTGCTCCGTAGGGTTTTCTGCATCTGAAACTATGCAATCGAAACAAACAAACATATTAATATGTTATAGAGTGATTACCTTACAATATCTGCGTAACCTTGCCAGATAGATAGACAAACAGGCATGTTCCGATAGATAGATAGATAGATAGATAGATAGATAGATAGATAGATAGATAGACGACGGGTAGATATCTACGCCAGCAAGAGAGAGAGATAGAGCGTGAAAATATATAGAGAGAACGAGAGATATAAAGTTGAGATAGTTATTATAAATAAGCTTATAGATCTATAAGCCTATATGTTATACATTGCTACAATTAATTGCAGGTTATATTAACTTATATCAAAGACAATAATAAGATGGACCGCTTGCTTTGATATTTCTGCTGTTTGATAACTTGAAACTCTTAGTTTCGGAATTTTCGATCGAATTGGTCCTCTAGACTTCCGGTTTAAGTAATTCGCTATGATTTTCTCAGCGGAAAATGACCCTTAGATTAAAATCGAAAGTTGTACACAACAGAAATCTTAAATGCAATCGTAGGAGCGTAGAAGTCATTCAAGACAGCATTATTGGTTGCACAAGAAAAACAAACGAACTTATAATAAGCTTTAAAAATAGAGCAAGCGGTCATCTAATTATAGCCTGGTCTTTGATTAAATAAGAGATAGACCGTAGACTAGTGAAGGGTTATTGTTTGCATGTTTATCTGTAGCTCATACAGCCCTTTTTATTTTTTCCCCGGACAACGCCGGGGAATTAAGCTTGTATTTAGTAAAATTGGTAACGTTCCTTGTGAAAATCGATTTTATTGCTCGCAGTATAAGTCTTGACCCATGACCCCATGACCCCATCCGTCTTATTACCCCTTTTTAAATTCGTGAATCTCCCATGAGAGGTATCAATAGACTCTTTCAGGGGCGATGAACTCGTCTCTTTTCAATATAGTTTTAAAAATTTACTTATAAGTTAAAATTTACCGGTAGGGCCTATAGTTCTTTCAATGCATTTGACAAGTAGACTTTTTTAAATGTAATTTTTCTTTCTAAATTGAAGCTTTGAATTGAGATTATTAAATTTAATTGATGCCGTTTAAATACGCTTGTGCTCGGAGCATAAAAAAAAGATGGACACCACAGTGTTACGAAACGTAAATTCCCTACATTGTAATGTTAATAAACCAACTAAATCATTTAAGCGAATTGGGTTTAAACGATATAAAATATTTCTCAGCTCAAGGTTTCCCCCCGGGTTTTTCCTAACCTAATGAGAGCATTATTGTTTTTTTATTAACCTCGATAAAAACATGAACTGTTCACGTAAACACAGCGTGTCAAGGTCGTCCGGTCTCTCCTTATTTTGTTAGAGCATTATTGCTTGACATTCTGATCACGCAGTCAACATGCAGGCTTGATTTAAATATTCGTGTCACTAGGCTGTCTGGTTTTTCCAACGATTGACCCGTAATATATTTCTACGCGATTCGACACTTTTAGTCAGTTCTTGGCGTACATTCGATCTAGTAACATCAAATATTCTCCGCTCTGAGTATCGTTTCTATTTGAGTTGTATTATGGAAAATTTATTATTCTACTATTAACTACAATGCTATATGTTCATTGAGGATATTCATTACCAATTGGAATATGTGTAGTTCTTGATTGTGTATATAATATTATTTGGATTCCTACTGGATTGATGTTGTAAATTAAACCAAATTTATCGTTGCTTTCTACACAACTTGGTTAGCGTCAATATTTCAAAGTTATATACATGTGTGTATGTGTAATATTTATTCAACTATATTAATAATCTACACTACCACTCGACATTAAGGTTCTTGCTGTATAATATGAGCCACACAAATAATTATACATGAAGTAAAATCAACTGTAAACTCTAAAACTACGCTATGTGAATTGCCAGGGGATTATAAGAACCAGGAATACTCTAGACAACTACAAATAAACTTCAGATTAATATAATAAGATCTTCACTAATACAAGGATACTCACACTAATAATAACAATACTATAACTATTATTTTCATAAATTGAATGGGGGCTCTAGCCGTAATAACATTATAAATCATAATTATACTTGTGTGATCTAAATAGAAGGTCTCATCCATAATTTATTATGGTGAATAAATTGCCTTGTAATAAAATGGGTTTTGCTCGTCAGTGATTTACTAACAAACGTTTAGAGGATTTACTTCAACTTCAAGAATCGTTATACTATTTACACAAACTATTTACAACTGCCGTAATACATACTCGTAACTTGGATGGATTGTGTTGGAAAATATGAACAATATACAATATACTAAAGATTGTGATTGAATTGAACATTGCTATTGAGAATCGGAAAACTTAACTATTCAGCCTGGAAAATTATCTGGTGTATTACCTTATCGAACAAAGTAACTCTAAGAAAGTATTATTTTTATGACCTTGTTGTGAAAAATCTGAACTGTGTGGTGTAGTGAATTATTCAAAGGACAGAAAGTAAGTTGGACACTTTTATTGTATTATTAACAAGATTTACAGTAACTTTTAATAATATAAAATGGAGGCCACAAATAATCTTACATTGGATCCAGAGATATTTGATCTAACCTCAGAACAGCTTAATAAAATGTCAATGATACAATTAAAAGAATTGGCTAAATCATTGGGCATTTCTATCACAGAAACTAGGCCATCAAAAACTAAATTACTTCAAGAGGTAACTGAGTGTTTAAGAAAACAAGGTACACTAATTATTGAAGAAACTACTGCTAATGATAACATTAATGATGAATCAGATGATGAATTACCTTTTCCTATAAAACAAAGAGTAAAGCATACAACTGGTGACTTAAGTGAAGAATTGAAATTTAAACTTGAGTTAAGAAAGATGGAATTAGAGATGGAAAGAGAAAGAGAAAGCCAGAGAATTGAGATGGAAAGAGAAATAGCAAGAGAGAAAATAGCAAGCCAAGAAAGAATTGAGATAGCAAGGTCTCGTACGTCAAATCATTCGAATGCAAGCTCTGAAGCAGATGCAGAACTGTATAAGTTTAAGAAACATATTCCAGTTTTTGAAGATAATTCGGTGGAAGAGTTCTTCATGATTTTCGAGAGAAACGCTAGAGACTATCAATTTCCCGAGGGCAAGAAAGCTATACTTCTACGCTCAGCTCTGAATAAAGGAAAGGCACTTGATGTTGTATTAAGTCTTACTGAAGAGGAATTGTATGATTATGAACTGATCAAGAATAGAGTACTGCTAAGTTATGCATTAACACCTGAAAAATATAGAAAAGTGTTTCGTGAGTCTAAGAAAGAACAGGAACAATCCCATGTTGATTTTCTAAGACAGAAAAAGAAATATTTTGAAAGATGGATTCGATCCAAAGGTGTAAACAAAGACTTTGATAAATTAGCTAATCTTATGCTAATGGAAGACTTTAACGATAACATCAGAGGTGATGTAAGAATACATTTAGCAGACAAAGGTGTAGAACAAGTAGAAACAGCAGCAGTGATGGCAGACGAATATGTTATTATCCATTCCAGCAATAAATTTACAACAGTTGATAAATCTAAATTCCAGAATCGAGATATGAAGGTAGAAAAGAAAACCATGAATCCAAATGAATCCTATCAATCAAAGAGACATCAGCAGAGCAATCAAGGTCCAACAAATTCCAAGCCAACCTGTAGCCATTGTAAACGAATTGGACATACTAAGGAAAAGTGCTGGATATTGAATGGGAACCCGAATAAAAAGAATGTTGTCTTATCGTATGTAGCAATGCCAAAACAAAGAACTCATGAAAATGTAAAGAAGGATATTAGAACTCAAACAGAGATACCTAGTGCTAATGCAGATAACCTGACAAAACACACGTATCTAGGAAACTTGAAACCAGAAATAGTTCCTGAAATAGAGACAATGGTTTTCAATAATTCTAATTCTAATCTGAGCTCCAAGGAGTCTATATCAGATAGAACCACCATGAGTACTAAACATACCTCTTACAAAAATAACTTGGATACAGATCTCATCGATACTGAGATACCAAGCAATTGTTTACCATTCATTGAAGAAGGTACCGTGTCATCCATAATAAATGGTGTCACTAGTGAAAAAAACATCAGAATACTCCGTGATACAGGGGCTGAGGTTTCACTACTTTTAGAGAATACTGTTCCTACGTCACAATCGACATATACAGGACAGGATCTTACTATTCAAGGTGTATCAAGGAAAAATGTACAAGTTCCTTTGCATCAAATACAGCTGAAGAGTGCGTACTTCACTGGAAATGTAGTTGTGGGTGTGTACAAATCACTTTCGTTGCAAGGCGTTTCTTTAATACTGGGAAATGATATTGCTGGAGATGTGGTGCATTCCATATCCAAGAAAAAACAATACCTCAATAAAAGTGAGAGCTTTATCAAACCTATATGCATCGTCACGAGAGGTATGGCCCAACAACAAAAGTCTGTCGAAACCATGTCAAAGTCAAAAATAGAACCAGAAATTGACCTACAGGCAACTTTCCTGGCTGACATCTTGAGTGGTCCCTCAGTCAAGACTACTGAAAGTAATTTGTCACCTCGACAATTACTCCTATTAGAACAGAATAGAGATTCAGGAATTAAACACCTGAAGAAAAAGGTGATAACTGAACAGGAGGCAGAAATGAACGGAAATGGACTTTTTCTGAAGGAGGGAATATTAATGCAAAAATGGAGAGATGTGAAATGTGATAATGACAATTGCAGAGAAGGAAGTCAGATTGTGGTACCAGTCATATATCGTAATGACATCTTACACATGGCTCATGACACGCCATATGCTGGTCATCTAGGAGTGAACAAGACTTACCGTCGAATTCTTCCGTACTTCTATTGGCCTGGACTACATCGTGACGTCACAAAATACTGCAAGTCATGCAATACATGCCAGATAGTTGGTAAACCTAACCAGACTATACCGGTAGCACCTCTAAAGCCAATACCCGCCTTTGCAGAACCATTTAGCCACTTGCTAATAGACTGTGTAGGTCCTTTGCCTAAAACAAAGACAGGACACCAGTACTTATTCACTATAATGTGCACTGCCACGAGATATCCTGAAGCTATTCCGCTACGCACCATTAACGCAGATAAGATATCTGACGCACTGATTGCATTTTGTTCAAGATACGGTCTTCCAAAGACTATACAGTCAGACCAAGGATCTAACTTTACATCAAAGCTGTTTAACCAGGTCTTAAAGAAACTAGGCATCCAACATGCAACTTCAACTGCGTACCATCCGCAAAGCCAAGGTGCCCTAGAAAGATATCATCAGACTCTGAAAACCATGCTCCGCACATACTGTTTTGAGAACACTGAAGACTGGGATCGCGGTATTCCATTCGCTCTTTTCGCGACTAGAGAAACTGTGCAGGAATCTCTTGGATTCAGTCCGTTCGAGTTAGTGTTTGGACATTCAGTTCGAGGACCTCTAAAACTGTTGCAGGAAACCTTGTTAAATTCTGATGAAGAGACTGGACTCGTAGCTTATGTGGAACAATTTAGCAATAGAATCTATCATGCTTTTAATCATGTTAAAGATAATCTTTTGCAGGCTCAGAAAAGAATGAAAGGGTACTATGATGTCAAGGCCAGATCCCGATGTTTCCATCCTGGTGATAAAGTCCTCATGTTGACCCAATTGTCTGGACAACCCCTGAGTGCAAAATATACAGGACCATATCAGGTTTTAGATAAAATCAGTGATGTAACATACCTTGTAAAAACCTCTGATAGAAGGAAAACACAGAGACTGTGCCATATAAACATGCTAAAACCTTATGTTGTTAGGGAAGAACAAACTGACATTAGGCCAGTGAGTGCTATCAAAACTGTTGAAACACCCCCGCCTAAATTTAAAAAGACAATCATAGAAAGTAAACTTCAAAACACTGAAGCACTTAAAAACCTCAATGATAAACTGGCACATCTAGACTCAGGTGAACAGACTTCTATCAAGGGTTTAATCTATGATCATGTAAATTTGTTTAGTGATGTTCCTAACAAAACAACTTTGGTTACCCATGATGTAGTTTTAAAAGATGATAATGTTAAACCTGTCAAACAACATCCGTATAGGGTTAATCCCATACAACTTGAACACATCCGTAAAGAAATTGATTATATGCTGAGCAATGATATAATTACTCACAGTAACAGTGATTGGTCATCCCCATGTGTGTTGGTTCCCAAATCTGATGGTTCACTACGCTTTTGTGTAGACTATAGGAAATTAAACCAAGTGACAAAAACAGATTCGTATCCCATACCACGGATAGATGATTTAATCGATAGAGTAAGCACTGCAAACTATGTAACTAAGATTGACTTACTAACAGCTTATTTCCAAATCCCATTAACAGATAGGGCTCAGGAGGTATCAACTTTTGTTACTCCTGATGGATTATATAAGTTTAAAGTAATGCCATTCGGAATGGTCAATGCTCCAGCTAGTTTTCAAAGACTAATAAACACTATTATCCATGATATCCCACAATGCCATGCATATCTGGACGATATCGTAGTGTTCAGTAATAACTTTAATGATCATCTACATCAGTTAAAACTATTATTCCAAAAACTAAAACAGGCTAATCTTACTATAAACCTAGTTAAAAGTCAATTTTGCCATGCAGAAATTGAATATTTAGGTCATGTAGTGGGTAATGGCAAAGTAAAACCAGTGAATGCCAAAGTCAAAGCTATACAGGAATTCCCTGTCCCTAAAACGCAGAAACAACTTCGAGGATTTCTGGGTATGGCCGGGTACTACAGGAAGTTTTGTAAAAACTTTTCTATTATCACTTGCCCTTTGACAAATCTCTTGAGAAAGAAAAATCAATTTAAGTGGACTCAGGAATGTGACCAAGCCTTTAACGATATAAAAGACATACTGACCAAGGCACCAGTATTAGTCTCACCTGATTATACTAAACCTTTCAGAATAACGGTAGACTCGTGTAATACAGGAATGGGCACGGTAATCTCACAAATAGGAGATGATTCACTTGAACATCCCATTAGCTTTTGTTCAAAAAAATTTAACCCACATGAGGTAAATTATAGCACAATAGAGCAGGAATTACTAGGACTTATCCAAGCATTGAAACATTTCAATTACTATGTAAATGGTTCTCAGTTCCCAATCGAGATATTCACTGATCACAATCCCCTAGTATTTCTTTCCCGCATCAAACAAAATCAGCGCATTCTAAGATGGAGTTTGTTTATTCAAGCTTACAACTTAAAAATAACTCACTTATCTGGAAAAGATCACATCGTCGCGGACACCCTATCGCGCATGTAACAAATGTATAAGGAAATAGATAACTTTATGTATATATTCTGATAATCCTAACTAAGAGAATTGGATCATTTAAAATATAAATGCATGAATACATGAATATGTTATGATTATTTTATGCAATATCTTATGCCTTATTTTATGCCATGAATATTTCCATTTGCTAAAACAAATATTATTATTGTTGTAAGAAAAAGAAAAAACCTAATAAGTTACTTTTAAGTATTATTGATTTATGGACATAATTTTCTTTATTAGTAAGATAATGAATGAACAGAAATGTACATCCTTATTTTGAAACAATCAAACTATAGTTGTGATTATGTAAAAACCAAGATAGAGTAATGTGCATACACTTCACATGCTTACACACTTAAGATTAAACTCTTACTTTAAAATTTATTTAAATATTAATTTCATTTAAGTTGAATTAATTAATGATTGAATTGTTTAATATGATAACATTAGTTATGTTGATTTTTACCTTATAAATAAGATGATGATGTTTATAAGGAATGATATCTCAGAGAGTATAATTTTTTAGAATAACGCGAACATGTGTTATGGTCTAAGGATAACTTGAGATCCTATATGATGAGGGTTTAATAGAATAAATTATTTCCCTTACTTGTCTTATTTAACGGACTACCCAGGTGGAGTCAGTTTTTTTTTTGTATATTGTTTAGAACTAAAGTTAAGTGCAGGCGGTTCTAAAAGAAATTGCACACTTCTATTGTTTAGTATGCAATGTTCTTTTCCTTTTGGTACGGGCGACTGTTACGAAACGTAAATTCCCTACATTGTAATGTTAATAAACCAACTAAATCATTTAAGCGAATTGCGTTTAAACGATATAAAATATTTCTCAGCTCAAGGTTTCCCCCCGGGTTTTTCCTAACCTAATGAGAGCATTATTGTTTTTTTATTAACCTCGATAAAAACATGAACTGTTCACGTAAACACAGCGTGTCAAGGTCGTCCGGTCTCTCCTTATTTTGTTAGAGCATTATTGCTTGACATTCTGATCACGCAGTCAACATGCAGGCTTGATTTAAATATTCGTGTCACTAGGCTGTCTGGTTTTTCCAACGATTGACCCGTAATATATTTCTACGCGATTCGACACTTTTAGTCAGTTCTTGGCGTACATTCGATCTAGTAACATCAAATATTCTCCGCTCTGAGTATCGTTTCTATTTGAGTTGTATTATGGAAAATTTATTATTCTACTATTAACTACAATGCTATATGTTCATTGAGGATATTCATTACCAATTGGAATATGTGTAGTTCTTGATTGTGTATATAATATTATTTGGATTCCTACTGGATTGATGTTGTAAATTAAACCAAATTTATCGTTGCTTTCTACACAACTTGGTTAGCGTCAATATTTCAAAGTTATATACATGTGTGTATGTGTAATATTTATTCAACTATATTAATAATCTACACTACCACTCGACATTAAGGTTCTTGCTGTATAATATGAGCCACACAAATAATTATACATGAAGTAAAATCAACTGTAAACTCTAAAACTACGCTATGTGAATTGCCAGGGGATTATAAGAACCAGGAATACTCTAGACAACTACAAATAAACTTCAGATTAATATAATAAGATCTTCACTAATACAAGGATACTCACACTAATAATAACAATACTATAACTATTATTTTCATAAATTGAATGGGGGCTCTAGCCGTAATAACATTATAAATCATAATTATACTTGTGTGATCTAAATAGAAGGTCTCATCCATAATTTATTATGGTGAATAAATTGCCTTGTAATAACAGGAATAATATTAAATTACTTTAATTTGAAGGATGGGATACAAAAGAATATATCTATAGGCCTATATATGTGTGGGCGTGTTAACCCTTCCCGTACCGGCCTACTTCTATCTATGCTGCCTTCAGTTCCGCTATATACGCGCCCGGGACTGTAAGGGTTAAAAAAAACACAACTAAGGAGAAGCTGTAACACGCAATAATTTTAATATCCTATATAAAGGGAGAGTCTGTAAAATGAAACGTAGGCCTATGAAAGTATACAGATAAACATAGGTCCTATTAATAATTATGAAATTAATTATTTAAAATGCTATTGATATACATTTGTTTCAGGCTACTGTCAGTAGGCCTATTAAGTATTAAGTACAATAATTAGGCCCACGTCTATGAGGCCCAGTAAAACAAAAAACAAAACTCTACATTAAAAATCTAAAAATTGTGTCTATAGTCCTATCACAAGGGTGCGTCACCGAGTCTGGATCATGTCATGCCTACACCTACTTAATTTCCAAACCTTCATAACTACTTTGGGATTTCCCTGTGTTGTTGGTCTTTGTTTGATTTGAAGTCATACCAACGTTTTATTCGCTAGAAATTTTATTTTAAATGTAAGTCAATATATTCACTCATCGAAATACCGCCGGCATGAGGACAGTGTGGGACCGATATGCATAAGAATACCATTTCGATTATGGCGCGATGAGGGTTGTCCGATGGCAAACTAATAAGAATTAGGTAAAATGGGCATAATCCTAATTGACCCAGAATGGGACCGATGCGGGCATGTTATGTACCTGATGTACCCAAAGTCTTTTTGTTTCTTCACTAAATAGTACACTTACGTTTTCAGTAAGTCCAGGGGCTGTCGATCTCCTCGAGCTAGTCCAGTCTCAGGGTCAATCGTTGTCATTGTACACCTTGGAGAAAGTATTGTTTTAAATTTGTTGTTTTAATTTTTTAAATTCTGTGGTGCATTAATTACTTCTTAGCTTAAAAAATTTGCATATAGTTTTAAAAAGATGATACACTAAATACCATAGGCCTAGCCCCTGGAAGTGGGGGGGGGGGGAAAGAGCGCACGTGACCTTTGACCTCTATAGCAATATAGGACACTGTGGTCGAGCGGCAGCGCGTTCGCCTGGCGTACCGAATGCCATGGGGCCTAGTGACGGCTAGGATTTCTTTCCCCGCGACTTGCGGCTGTCCCTAAGTCTATCTAATTCTGATGGGTGCCTGACATTAGTTGAGGTAAAGTAAAGGTGGATAGGCATTGTGCTGGCCACACATTCCCTAGTATGCCGTGGCCAGAGAAATTGGGGAACGCTGCTTCACGAACCCTTTGATCAATTCGGTCCGATGGGTACTTTAAAATTATAATTTTAAAAACCTGTTATAATTACTTTAAAAACTATCTATATCGTGCCAAGCCATATTCAAGACGCAAGTGAAAAGTTCAAAGTCATCATATTCCTTGATAAATTAGCCGGTGACTGGAGGAGATATAATGTCCTGAGGGAAAAACCCGCGTACCGGAGAACGCATGCATACTCCGGATAAGCGAGCAGCAAGGCGCATTCTACTGGCCACACCTCATACACAGGCTCGATCTTTACTTCCAACAACCAGCCCACCGACATTCCACTATCTAGTTTTATAACATCTCATAATGGTGCACTTAAAATAGCGTTAATAATAATGAATGGAATATTTTGTCTTAGAATTAGACAATCGTGCACTGTATACGTATTCTCTTACCGTCTACAGGGTTCCACTGAATGGAATATAGCGTTTTCCCCAATCATTACTTCCTTCCAATTGTCCTAAACCAAAATAGAAAAAGCTTTAAGAAAAATAGTTTTTCGGAGACTGCAACATTGTGAACATTTCGTCTAAATTGCGCCTTTTTAAAAAAAGAGCAGTAATATGAAAACGTTCTAGAGCCGATGAAGTAGATATCATATTAGAAAGTCATAGGAAATCGCATTCGGCATTCAGTCAACCGTGGGGAATTGTGGTAGCTAAATATTATTAGAACTATTTGCTTTGTTTTCCTTTGTGGATCTTATTAAAGGAAAAAGCCTCTTCTATGTTATCCATGATTTGGGAAATGTTGTTGTGGCCACTTCTCTTCTGTTAGCTGAAGTGGAGAACAAGCCCAGCGGGAACACCACGTCGTATCGACCGGGAAAAACCGTTTCGTGGAAACCACGAAAACACGTGTAAATCGAGTATTTTCACCCGTCGATACAACGTGCTGTGCCCGCTGGGAGTGTGCAGCATTCTACTTCTTAAGAAAAAGATTGTGTCACAAATGCTGTGTACTGGTACTTCAGAAATATCAGCTGTTGGTCAGAATCACTATTCATAATTGCTAATTGTGCTTAGACTGCTAGGAAATTATGTTTATTCTTACTTCTACCCAACGTTTTTCGTTAATCAAAACAAGACAAGTGTAAACTAAAAGGGTTTACGCAACAGTTGAAGGGAAAAAAAACACCCGGATATGAACCTTTAAAAATGTCTGTATGGTAATCCAACTGTCGGTCGTTAGACCGCCTCTTCATGCAAGGGAAAGTAAAGGTAATGATATTCTGGTTGAATAAGCGGGAATTGATATAGTTACAGCAAACATTATATTGGAATACTCTCACCTCATCGAATGCTACAGAATTCTGAACTACAATGCTGGGTCTGAAGTTGACCATAGATACTGGTTGTGTTAACTGAGCGTTTACTTCTTTCAGGGACTCTGTACTTGCTATCATATAGGATGTCAGATAGGAAAATATTGTCTGAAAGAGAAAACTCTGATTAAAAACAACACGTTTGGTGTAGTGAGGTAGCTTTTTTTAGTATAAAAGATTATATTTATGTACAAAAATATACACATATATTTATGAACAAAACAAGTAGACCTATGTATAGTTGAACAAGTGTTCATGAAAGCAGATTTAATCTCAAGGGTCAAAGTCAAATTATAGTTATTACAGAAGTGACATAATTACTCACCAGATCTCCCCTCTTTGACGTATTTGGCCATTTCCTTTTACGGTCAAAGACATCCCTGGTCCCAAGCTCGGCACAAGAGTAAACAATCATTGCTGGCCGCTGCAGAAATTTGGAAATCCACGTTTCTGCATCGGGTCCACAATTTATAATGGGGATAGGCTGTTGGCTAAATCTAAGGAGAGCATAGACACAAATCGAACAGTTAAATTTACCACATCGTGTTTCAGTATTTCTTAACGTTTTCGTACGTGTTCTACATTGAAAAATTGAAATATTTGACCACTCATTAATTTATAACAAGCAAACAAAGTAGCTCAATTAGTTTTCACCTGAGATTCTTGCTGTGTGATCCTTCACATCAAATGGCAGGATAGAGTCAAAAAATGTGGAGGTGCCCAGGAAAAGGAACATTCTGAACATAAACTTAATTCTGAGTGAGAGGCGCCTGAGGGGGATAAGCCATGCTCATGCTACGAACGTATCCCCAGAGACATACTGTATGGGGAGCTGACAGATGGAAAAAGGAAAAGAGGTCGCTCTTGCCTGCGTCTTCAAAAAAAGACATGTTTCTTGCCAAGGAACGCACCTCGTGGCGATCAAAGGTGCGAGAGGGCGTGCAAGTCGCAGAAGCCACCTTTGCAGAAAGGAGCGAAGAGAAGCGAGATAGGAGAAAGGCGAAGGGCAGAGGAATGGCGGATTACACCATCGTCCTTTGAGGACAGGCGGATGCCATGTACATATAATATAATTTTTAATATGCCCCCTTTTTCCATCGGGCAGTATTTTAAAATCTTACATTTTCAAGTGTTGGTGATTGTTTTCAATGCTGACATAATATAATTTAATGCAATATATTTGCCAATAACGACAATTTAGAACATTACAGTAGCTTATGATGATGGGCTTTTAAAATTGCAATTGATGGTAGTTTAAAACTTTACATTTTCACAAAGCAGTGAGATGCTTTTAAGTCTGGCTTTTTCGGAAGCTCCAGCGGTTCCATTCCTGCGGCAGAGAGTAGGATACAGTCTCCGACACTTGAGCATTTAATCAGCGTCAATCTTGGTTCCTCTTTCATTGTTAGAATTTTTTGGTTCGGGTCGACTATCATCCAGTGTCTGGAAGGCAAAAAAATAAATACAATTGCAAACATAATGACATGTTTATTCAGATATTGTTAATTTCTTCACAGCAACATCCTCTTCTACAGTCTGCCCCATAGAACAGTGCATTGTGGAAAATGGAAGGTTTTGCGATGTCTGCTGTACTATGTTTAATGAGCGAACTAGGCTACTTGTTGAAAGTGTAATAGTATACCACATAAAAACTTGAGCAAAGACTATTTTGGAAAGGCTACATAAACCACAGGCATGCGTTCAGTACCTGGCTTATGCAATGATTGTTTATGGCAAGCCGAGAAAGAAACAACAAACAATCGACATTGATCCAACATTTTCAAACTGAATTTCAGCATTTTTTTTTTTACCAATGGTGAGATGTTTTTAATACAGTTGAGTTTCTTTTTGGTAGCCAACGCAACCAAGTCGAAAAATAAATATGACGCTTGGGAGTGTGAATGTATGTATGTGTGGGGGAAGGAGAGGAGATATTTTCTAGAGATTATATCATTATATAGAAAGTACTTTATTATCATTCTGTTGAATAGCGGATACAATAGCATTTCTGCATTCGGTCATGTTTAATAGCAATGGGACCAATAGTGTGCGTTCATGTGTCCTCTTAAAGATCCCTTGTGCATTAGCACCAAGAGTAGAAAAATTGATAGGACTAATCATCAAACAAACAAATCGTCAATTAACCAGACGGATAGATCGAAAAAAAACCCAGACATTTAGAATTTAGATATTATTTGTAAAATCTAAGTAGATCAACTCCTTTTATATTTCTACAGTAAAGGAAAAAAATGACAAGGACCTGTCTGTCATTCCTTCTGACTGAAGTCCAACGGGTGTGCAGTCTGCTACCTTGACCTCCGTAACACCACATGACTTCACTGGATAGATGTAGAGATTGGAAACTGTACCAATCTGTAATAAAAGACGCTTGAAGTCAGTGTCGTTGCAAGGGAGCCCGGGGGGCTTGGTCTCTTTAGGGGCCCCTGCCTTTTGACATTCGACATTATGACATAAGAAAAAAACAATTTGGACACTCCTTTGGGGGCCCCCCTCAAGTAGGGGCGCGGGAGGATTTATGAATTTGGACCCCCCCTCCCCCTCCCCTAGCTACGCCACTGCTTGAAGTGAACACAATAGTTCGAAAATGTTGAATTAGGCCTAACTGACGATGAGCTAAGTAATAGCGCCAACTTCTAAATATCAGCCAATAAAACATACAATAGTTTAACTTTTTGCAGTAGTGGAATTCAACCGGTGGGAGCAGGGGTCGGGAACCCATGGATCGCGAGCCAGATGTGGCTCTTTTGATGGCTGCATCTGGCTCGCATACAAATGTTCAATTATTAAAAAAAATTTTTTAAGACTTTTTAATCTACATATTAATTGCATATCAATCTTTCATTCTACAAATGAGCTAAAGTCTACTGCAGCTCAGCATCAGAAGAAATCAGAGATATAATTATTGTACTTTTAGTGTTAAAATTACACAAAATGCACACATTTAACTTGAATTTTTAGTTTTAAACATAATGTATGGCTCTCACAGAATTACTTTTCAAAATATGTGGTACTTTAAGACAAATAGGTTCTCGACCCCTGGGTTAGAGAAACAGTTCTAATTATAATAAATACTTTTTTTATTGGATAATGCAGAAACGATCAAAATAAATTCCTAAATTTTACATCACCATTATTTTTAGAACGGGTACTTTGAAATTGGAGGAGTTAATACTGACAATGTTTTTGCTTTGCACAGCGAACAAAACCAAAGGATATCCCTGCAGAACAATGTAGTTTTCACTTGGAAAGGGTGGGGGGTTAGCCTCGACATGCATAAAGATTATGTATCCAACACAGTGCACCCCAAACGATTTCCGGTACTTATTTGACTCAGAGACATCTCCAATACCATCGAGAGATGTTAGGCATGGGGAACAATTATCTGAACTCGATTTACCAACATTTCTTGGAGGTCATTAAACACTACATATATATGACACTACGTGGTTCAAACGGGTGGAGAAATATTAACAGTGACATCCTGCAAACTGTTTAGTGTGGGTTCTTTAGTAGACTATGTATGTTTGTTTGCAGTCCTGTCACCTCACCCGTCTTCTTTGTAGGCCTATACAAAGTCTCTAGGTTATTTTTAACTTAATTCCACCATCAGCTCATATTATTAAAATCACCTTTTGAAATTGCTTTCTGTGATTTTGTCCAATGAAAGCGAATGCTACCAGTTTGATCACAGCGCCTCCTGCTAAAGTTAGCACCAGAGTTAATTGGCCTTCTGGGGCAGTGCTCGCCATCTAGTTTTTTTTTCTTCTCCTAAATACCGGTTAACCCAGTTTGTCGATTTGTCAATATGCTGACCTACAAAGACATATATATATATATTTTTTAATTTGAACATAGATATATATGATTAAAGATTCTACAGAGTTTACCAGGAAATCAAATGTGTGTATTCTGCAATATTAGGCTTTATCAACAAATGGAATATGTTCAAAATAAAACCAAAAAAAAAAATCAATTGAATCTCGTATGCCCAGATGCAGTCAAAGCCTAGGCATGAGCACTATTATCATGCATTAATTATACGCTGTTTAGTAAACTTGAAGCTCGATTTAGTCTATAGTTAATTAAAAAAACACTTCTAGGTCCAAGTGCTTAAAACAGAACGTCTTTTAGATAATGAAGTTTACAGATAATTTATTTCATAATTAATAAATGTAATTATTACGCTACGTTGCTGTACAATTTCTTTCAAAAGTAGTGATAATATCATTCAAAAACTTAATTATGACTTTTATTTAATAGTTTACAATAGATTCTATAGATAAACTGTTTGTTACCAAATTTATTATTATTTAATCCTGTTCCAAAATTAAACACAGAATATAGGCTAGTATTATGTAGGGCATAAAGTCTACCTGTTTTGTCATTTTAATTAAAGTCTTTGCAATTTAAAATGCTTTAAAACAACAGTTGCCTACAAAACAGAGATTAAACAGATAAAATGGTTTGAGAGATTGACACCTTTATTTCAACCAAGTAATTGAAGGGAAAATAATGAGTCAATTTATAATTAGGGTACATAGATAAGCCTAAATGGAAAGGATATAGTCTAAATGTGAGTAAAATAGATTAATGACTAAAATATGCTAAATACTCGCCCACATGAAAACAATTCAATATATAAAAGAATATAGACCTAGCAGCCACACTGATTTTATAAGTTCACAGTTTAGCTTGATACTGTATGACCTAAATTTTCAAAGTTTAGTGATACCAAGGTCTTCCCTAGCCCACCTAATTGATTATTCTCAACACAGTTGAAAAATGGGACAGAGAGAGAGAGAGAGAGAGAGAGAGAGAGAGAGAGAGAGAGAGAGAGAGAGCAAGAGAGTGAGTAAAGAAGAAAAAAAAACAGAGAGAGAGACTATTGTACGATTTGTAGCTTTTATAAAAAATGCACCTTTATTTAATATCTGAGATCATACTAAGTTATCCTCCATTCACACACAAATTATCTGGAAAGTGTTTACAGTATTTTGTCCAGAAAGAGATGTCAAATGAATCTCCTAAGCAATCATAGATCAAACATGAGCAATACTACCATGAAAACGCAATGGCGGTTGATCGCTCATGTGCTAATTATTAAAGGAGAAAAACCGCAACCGTGAAGTAAGACAGCCTTCTTTGAACTCCGGTTGGAATGCCAAAATTTACTAACACAAAATACCGGTACGCCGGTACCCCGGTATTTATCTATTCTGTGTGAGGTAAAAGTAAAGTACCCGTCAGACCAAATAGATCATTAAGCTGGTCAAGCAGCGTTCACCAGTTTCTGTGGCCACTGCATAGCCTACTAGGAGATGTGTGGCCAGCACAATGCTCAGCCGCCTTAGCTTTACCTCAACTATTGTCAGGCACCCATCAGAGCTGGGTAGACTCAGGGACACCCTTCAGACCCGGGAAAAAAATCCTAGTCTTCACCAGAATTCGAACCCAGGACCTTCGGTGCGCCAGATGAAAACGCTGTCACTCGGCCACCGACGTGCCCCTTTTCTGTGTGAGGGACAGTGGTCATTCCTGGAGGCACTAACGCGGGCTTTCTCGCACGTCATCGTAGCAAGCAAAGTAAAAGTAATGTAACCCCGTCGGAACAAATTGATCCATTATAATATAAGGCCACGTCTTTCTAGGAGATTGTGTTGCCAGCACCATGGCCGGACGCCTTTACTTTCCACCAAGCTGATGTCGTGTACCCTTCAGAACTAGATAGACGCAGGGACACTTACAAGACGCTGGAAATAATTACCAGGATTCGAACTAGACCGTTGGTATGCCAGCCGAACGCACTGTCGCTCGACTACGTGCCCCCTTATCTAGGAACATGGAGATTCATTATATTATGCCGCTTTAAGCGCCAATGATGTAATATGCAGTAAATATGTCTAAATAGTTTAATTATTCTACTTCTACGTAAAATTCTCGAAAATTAAGTAGTCTCAATGTTTGTAAAGCGAAATTTATCCCCCCCCCCCCCCACTGTACACACAAGAGAATATCATTTTGGAGTGGTCAGAATTACACGATGACACCAAGAGCGAATGCCGTGCATGAAAGTGAAAAACAAAAACACCGAGCTACATCTCTACCGTGCTACATCTCTACCGAGCTACATCTCTACCGTGCTACATCTCCGCCGTGCTACATCTCTGCCGTGCTACATCTCTACCGAGCTACATCTCTACCGTGCTACATCTCCGCCGTGCTACATCTCTGCCGTGCTACATCTCTACCGAGCTACATCTCTACCGTGCTACATCTCTACCGAGCTACATCTCTATCGTGTTACATCTCTACCGAGCTACATCTCTATCGTGCTACATCTCTACCGAGCTACATCTCTACCGTGTTACATCTCTATTGTGCTACGCCTCTACCGTGCTACATCTCTACCGAGCTACATCTCTATCGTGTTACATCTCTACCGAGCTACATCTCTACCGAGCTACATCTCTACCGTGTTACATCTCTATTGTGCTACGCCTCTACCGTGCTACATCTCTACCGAGCTACATCTCTACCGAGCTACATCTCTATCGTGTTACATCTCTACCGAGCTACATCTCTATCGTGCTACATCTCTACCGAGCTACATCTCTACCGTGCTACATCTCTACCGAGCTACATCTCTACCGTGTTACATCTCTATTGTGCTACGCCTCTACCGTGCTACATCTCTACCGAGCTACATCTCTATCGTGTTACATCTCTACCGTGCTACATCTCTACCGTGCTACATCTCTACCGTGTTACATCTCTATTGTGCTACGCCTCTACCGTGCTACATCTCTATTGTGCTACGCCTCTACCGTGCTACATCTCTAACGTGTTACAGCTCTACCGAGCTACATCTCTACCGTGCTAATTCTCTACCGAGCTACATCTCTACCGTGTTACATCTCTATTGTGCTACGCCTCTACCGTGCTACGCCTCTACCGTGCTACATCTCTACCGTGCTACATCTCTACCGAGCTACATCTCTACCGTGCTACATCTCTACAGGGTTGCATCTTTATTGTGCTACGCCTCTACTGTGTTACCTCTCTTCCGAGCTACATCTCTACAGTGCTACATCTCTATGACAAAAGGAAGTGGGCTCTAAGTCTAAGAGAGGGCAGGATAAGGTGAGATCTGGAGAGGATCACCAACGAGAAGAAATATCATTAATACTTTACTTTCAATTTGAAGAACTTTCTTCTGATATAGGTCCATACTACCCAACCCTAACAGTATCGTGTCTGTTTTGGATTTATGCGCATCATTGGCATAACTTTTCACCATTTAGGCTATGGGCAAGTGATGATGGTAATAAACAGTGAATATAGGCTATTGTGTAAATATAGCTGACTCCACTAACCTTTGAACTCCAAACTATGGCGAGGTAAAGGTCAACAAAAACCTGTAGTGTATATTCTTGTAACTAAAATAAATCTTATCTTAATAATCTTATATATTACAGACGCTCCTTCTATAAAGAAGATTATTGCGTCCTTGTGAGATGCCAACTTTAGTCAGAGACCTATGATTTTATAGCCTATACTTTCTTTCTTACTAGGTGAATACATAATCTTTAAAGTTCCTTATTGCTTTCCTGTAGTTCATTATTGTAGTTCATTATTTCCTAGGACATTTTTGCCACCCCTAGATCATTATGTGTTCTTTATTTATTATTGCTTGAAATTTCAAGTTGTTTATAGAATGGATCTCATAAATTTTTATGTTTTTTCCACAAATTATTAGATCTACATCTTGATTGCGTGCTTATAATTTGTTTGTGATGACACTGGTGTCCAACAGTAGTTTTTTTTTGTTTTTTTTTACAAAGTTTTATTGTAAGTTAGCAAATACAGTTAGGTGTTAAATGAATGTATTGCTGTTGAAAATCATAGGTTTTTTTAAAACTAAATTAGTTGGGTTTCATTTATTATTTCACATTTTTCAGATACTGAGATACGGTATTCATTTACCTATTCAAAATGTATTTCCAATATAAAATGTGTATTAAAATTAGTAAAGTAGCCCGTCGGACCGAGTTGATCCATAGGTCCGATGAAGCAGCGTTCACCAGTTTCCGTGGCCACGGCATACTAGGTGATTGTGTGGCCAGCACTATGCACAGGGCCTTTACTTTACCCCAACTAAGGTCAGGTACCCATCAGAGCTGGGTAGACTCAGGGACACCCTCCATATCCTGGAAAAAATCCTAGCTGCACCAGGATTTGAACCCTGGACCTTCGGTACGCCAGCCGAACGCGCTTCCGCTCGCCCACAGTGCCCCCACAAAATGAGCATAGAATATAAATTTGATAAAATAATTACCGTATTTACTCGCGTATAAGTCGCACTTTTTTTTACAGAAAATTTCAACAAAAAGTAGAGGTGCGACTTATACACCCGACACTGTTTTTGAAAAGTTCGAAAAACATCACTACTCCGTCATAAAGTTTCCTACATAACCCCTATAGTTGATTGGAGTTATGTAGAATTATTAGGATATGCCTTTATTTGATTTTGTTTGCTTTATGCACGATTAAAACAATTTTTTAAGGAAAGTTTCCAAATTAGGGTGAATATTTAGTAACTTTTAATGTTTAAAAGGTATGCATTTTTGATATATTAAAAGGCAGTGTAACCCGGGAAGTCGGGATGCGACTTATGCGCGGGTCAATGACAACGTATAAGAAAAAAAATCTTAAACTAAGGGTGCGACTTATACACCGGTGCGACTTACGCGAGTATATACGGTAAATTTTACATTAGATGTCCTTGTCTTAAATTACCATTAAGTTTTCCAATTTTTGGGAGTGTTTTTAAAATCATAATTTGTATGTGAAAACTGCTATCAAACATTTAGTTTAGCTCATTTTAAGTAAAATAAACATATACATTTTTAGTCTTAAACATTTTACTTATATACCTATAATTGATTTAAAGTTATATAGTTTGAAATACATTCAGTACATTTTTTCAGGCACAGATTTTTTCTCCCAATTTTATGGGCACAAATAAAAAATATGACTCTGCTTTTGTTTGACCTAAAAACCCTAAAAATATAGTAGTCATATCATAGTCCACAGGCTTATAGCTAAATTTAAATAAAAATTTAAGTTTAAATAAAAATTTATAAAAATAGAAAGTTCTCAAAACCCATAAAATAGTAGTCTTGGCTAAACCAATACTAATGTACATATCAAAGCCTCATTCATTCTTAAATTTAACAACACTGTCCAAAAAAAACTCTAGCAGCGAATTTTATTACACAAATCAAACTATTTTATGTTGTAAAAAAAAGAAACGGCTTTAAAATTAATATATAGTCTTTATGGCCTATGCTTTTTTCCTTTGCCTGTCTCTCTCCCAGCGGACACTTCGTCTCTTGACCCTTGTCCACCACAGCCGTTTCTCATGGTCGGGATTTTGGATCTCTCCAAAGTGGCAGGGTCCGGACAGACAGGGACGGACGAATTCTTCTTCTGGGTAGATATTCTTTCTAATGACGTCTGTGTCCCGGTTAAATATGTCCTCTAATGGCTCTGATATTTTGGTGGATCCTTCAAATTTTATAAGAATAAAACTGGAAAGAGAAATTAACACAATGTGATTAAATAAATATATATATAATTATTCAAGGCAGCTAAATAACATAATAATAGAGCAGATGTAAAAACAACATATATCTATGTGAAAAAACATAAGGTTGGCAGCCCTGAAAGCATGCTTACATTAAACGGTCCCTATTCACATTTGGGCTTTACATGTATAGGTCCCTTATTATTGTTCCTGTAGTTTCCCTATTATTGTTCCTGTAGTTTTCCTATTATCTGTAGTTTTCTTATTATTGTTCCTGTAGTTTTCCTATTATTGTTCCTGTAGTTTTCCTATTATTGTTCCTATAATCTGTAGTTTTCCTATTAAATAAAATGTTCCTGTAGTTTTCCTATTATTGTTCCTGTAGTTTTCCTACTATCTGTAGTTTTCCTATTATTGTTCCTGTAGTTTTCCTATTATTGTTCCTGTAGTTTTCCTATTATTGTTCCTGTAGTTTTCCTATTAAATAAAATGTTCCTGTAGTTTTCCTATTATTGTTCCTGTTTTTTTCCTACTATCTGTAGTTTTCCTATTATTGTTCCTGTAGTTTTCCTATTATTGTTCCTGTAGTTTTCCTATTATTGTTCCTGTAGTTTTCCTATTATTGTTCCTATAATCTGTAGTTTTCCTATTAAATAAAATGTTCCTGTAGTTTTCCTATTATTGTTCCTGTAGTTTTCCTACTATCTGTAGTTTTCCTATTATTGTTCCTGTAGTTTTCCTATTATTGTTCCTGTAGTTTTCCTATTATTGTTCCTGTAGTTTTCCTATTATTGTTCCTGTAGTTTTCCTATTATTGTTCCTATAATCTGTAGTTTTCCTATTAAACAAAATGTTCCTGTAGTTTTCCTATTATTGTTCCTGTAGTTTTCCTACTATCTGTAGTTTTCCTATTTTTGTTCCTGTAGTTTTCCTATTATTGTTCCTGTAGTTTTCCTATTATTGTTCCTATAATCTGTAGTTTTCCTATTAAATAAAATGTTCCTGTAGTTTTCCTATTATTGTTCCTATAATCTGTAGTTTTCCTATTAAATAAAATGTTCCTGTAGTTTTCCTATTATTGTTCCTGTAGTTTTCCTACTATCTGTAGTTTTCCTATTATTGTTCCTGTAGTTTTCCTATTATTGTTCCTGTAGTTTTCCTATTATTGTTCCTGTAGTTTTCCTATTATTGTTCCTGTAGTTTTCCTATTATTGTTCCTGTAGTTTTCCTATTATTGTTCCTGTAGTTTTCCTATTATTGTTCCTATAATCTGTAGTTTTCCTATTAAATAAAATGTTCCTGTAGTTTTCCTATTATAGTTTTCCTATTATTGTTCCTGTAGTTTTCCTATTATTGTTCCTGTAGTTTTCCTATTATTGTTCCTATAATCTGTAGTTTTCCTATTAAATAAAATGTTCCTGTAGTTTTCCTATTATTGTTCCTGTAGTTTTCCTACTATCTGTAGTTTTCCTATTATTGTTCCTGTAGTTTTCCTATTATTGTTCCTGTAGTTTTCCTATTATTGTTCCTGTAGTTTTCCTATTAAATAAAATGTTCCTGTAGTTTTCCTATTATTGTTCCTGTTTTTTTCCTACTATCTGTAGTTTTCCTATTATTGTTCCTGTAGTTTTCCTATTATTGTTCCTGTAGTTTTCCTATTATTGTTCCTGTAGTTTTCCTATTATTGTTCCTATAATCTGTAGTTTTCCTATTAAATAAAATGTTCCTGTAGTTTTCCTATTATTGTTCCTGTAGTTTTCCTACTATCTGTAGTTTTCCTATTATTGTTCCTGTAGTTTTCCTATTATTGTTCCTGTAGTTTTCCTATTATTGTTCCTGTAGTTTTCCTATTATTGTTCCTGTAGTTTTCCTATTATTGTTCCTGTAGTTTTCCTATTATTGTTCCTATAATCTGTAGTTTTCCTATTAAATAAAATGTTCCTGTAGTTTTCCTATTATTGTTCCTGTAGTTTTCCTACTATCTGTAGTTTTCCTATTATTGTTCCTGTAGTTTTCCTATTATTGTTCCTGTAGTTTTCCTATTATTGTTCCTATAATCTGTAGTTTTCCTATTAAATAAAATGTTCCTGTAGTTTTCCTATTATTGTTCCTGTAGTTTTCCTACTATCTGTAGTTTTCCTATTATTGTTCCTGTAGTTTTCCTATTATTGTTCCTGTAGTTTTCCTATTATTGTTCCTGTAGTTTTCCTATTATTGTTCCTGTAGTTTTCCTATTATTGTTCCTGTAGTTTTCCTATTATTGTTCCTATAATCTGTAGTTTTTCTATTGAATAAAATGTTCCTGTAGTTTTCCTATTATTGTTCCTGTAGTTTTCCTACTATCTGTAGTTTTCCTATTATTGTTCCTGTAGTTTTCCTATTATTGTTCCTGTAGTTTTCCTATTATTGTTCCTGTAGTTTTCCTATTATTGTTCCTGTAGTTTTCCTATTATTGTTCCTATAATCTGTAGTTTTCCTATTAAATAAAATGTTCCTGTAGTTTTCCTATTATTGTTCCTGTAGTTTTCCTACTATCTGTAGTTTTCCTATTATTGTTCCTGTAGTTTTCCTATTATTGTTCCTGTAGTTTTCCTATTATTGTTCCTGTAGTTTTCCTATTATTGTTCCTGTAGTTTTCCTATTATTGTTCCTATAATCTGTAGTTTTCCTATTAAATAAAATGTTCCTGTAGTTTTCCTATTATTGTTCCTGTAGTTTTCCTATTATTGTTCCTGTAGTTTTCCTATTATTGTTCCTGTAGTTTTCCTATTATTGTTCCTGTAGTTTTCCTATTATTGTTCCTGTAGTTTTCCTATTATTGTTCCTATAATCTGTAGTTTTCCTATTAAATAAAATGTTCCTGTAGTTTTCCTATTATTGTTCCTGTAGTTTTCCTATTATTGTTCCTGTAGTTTTCCTATTATTGTTCCTATAATCTGTAGTTTTCCTATTAAATAAAATGTTCCTGTAGTTTTCCTATTATTGTTCCTGTAGTTTTCCTACTATCTGTAGTTTTCCTATTATTGTTCCTGTAGTTTTCCTATTATTGTTCCTGTAGTTTTCCTATTATTGTTCCTATAATCTGTAGTTTTCCTATTGAATAAAATGTTCCTGTAGTTTTCCTATTATTGTTCCTGTAGTTTTCCTACTATCTGTAGTTTTCCTATTATTGTTCCTGTAGTTTTCCTATTATTGTTCCTGTAGTTTTCCTATTATTGTTCCTGTAGTTTTCCTATTATTGTTCCTGTAGTTTTCCTATTATTGTTCCTATAATCTGTAGTTTTCCTATTAAATAAAATGTTCCTGTAGTTTTCCTATTATTGTTACTGTAGTTTTCCTACTATCTGTAGTTTTCCTATTATTGTTCCTGTAGTTTTCCTATTATTGTTCCTGTAGTTTTCCTATTATTGTTCCTGTAGTTTTCCTATTATTGTTCCTGTAGTTTTCCTATTATTGTTCCTGTAGTTTTCCTATTATTGTTCCTGTAGTTTTTCCTATTATTGTTCCTGTAGTTTTCCTATTATTGTTCCTATAATCTGTAGTTTTCCTATTAAATAAAATGTTCCTGTAGTTTTCCTATTATTGTTCCTGTAGTTTTCCTACTATCTGTAGTTTTCCTATTATTGTTCCTGTAGTTTTCCTATTATTGTTCCTGTAGTTTTCCTATAACTGTTCCTGTAGTTTTCCTATTACTTTTATTACAGAAAGTTTGTTTAAAAGTTCTCTGCAGGGCCACATACCCAGGTAGGTCACTGCGTGCCGTTGGAGGATAGGCAGAACACATGCGGGGAGGAAAATGACAAAAGAAAAATCTGAGACAAAAGGTCACATGTCCCTTAAATTATTTGATGGGAATCGGAAACAAGACATAGTCTACTCTCTGTATATAGAGAAGATTATTATAGCATTCTGGCATGGAATGGGTTCCTGAACAAACCAGGAAATCCAGTAACTTAACATCATTTAAAACATGAATAAAGATGCAAGACTAGACTCGGACCACTGATGAGCGTAGGACGCAATAATCTTCTTTATAAAAAGGATCGTCTGTAATATATAAGATAAGATATAATAAGATATTCTTTTAGTTTTAAGTAAATGTGATAACTTATGGATATATTGCTTTGCATAGACAATAAAATAAGTATAACAGCACACACCAAAAAAAAAAGAAAACCAACTTACTTTCCTTCTGTGAATTTCAAACCATGGTTTGACATTTTGTAAGGTAAAGGTTTCAAGCCTAAGTTTTCCATTCCTTTAATTATTCCACCTTGGTCAAGAATATTTGTGCAGCATCTTTTGAGAACTTGTGCAAGTTCAGGCTGAAATTTGATGTTTGATTCAATGATAAAATGTAACTTTAGGCTGACTGGCACTCATCTAATCCTCCATAATGAATTACATAATATTTAAAATATAAAAATTCTTTTCCAGTTAAAAAATAATTGACCTAGATTTATATATTATTGATCTTTTTTCACTTAGCTAAAATTTTTTTTTTCAAAATGATTAACGAAACGGATTTGATATTATGTGTGGCTAAAGTAGCTAGTCTGAATGGTGGGAATGATAGGACCTAATAAAACACCCTTATTGCTTTGACAGCAAAATTGCATGGTACTCACACCAAACTTTTTTCAAGGAGAAAAGATATGGTATGTATTTCTGCAGATCAGTAGCATACTCGACTCGTGTACTGAAGGTCCTAGATTAAAATTTTGGTGAAGGATAGGATATTTTCCCGGGACTGGAGGGTGTCCCTGAGTCTACCCAGCTCTGAAGGGTACCTGACGTTAGATAATGTTAAGGAAACCGAGCATTTTGATGGCCACATAAGCTCCTAGTATGCCATGACCACAGAAACTGGTGAGCGCTGCCTTAGTGGACCTATAGATAGTTTTGATCAGACCAGATTACTTTAAAGTTGTTATGTATTTCTTTAGAGCTAGGTTTTAGGAATGGAGGGAAACATACACATGTGTAGAACTTTGATTGTAGACCGGATTCTTTTTAAGTCTAAACAATAAAAGTTGACTTCACTCAGTGCCTAGTACATCTTAATTTTTGTTCTTATAGTTAAGATAAAAAATAAACCACAAAATCATTCTTGATAATTTGACTTGATTTGATGAAACTTATTTTATTAAGCCTATACATTCTATACATTGAACTATTTAAATTTAAGACTTGGTAATATAAGCATCGGCATTATTATAGGCTACTTATAACTAGGCATACTAACTACAACTTAAAACTACTACCAGGTCTACTAGTTTGAGGTGTAAATTGAAAATACTTTTATCTAATTACTATAATAATTTTATCTAATTTATCTATTACTTAAAAGTTCTAACAATGAAACAATGTCATAGTCACATAGTATGACATAGTCGTCATAGTTGACAAAGTAACATAAAAATAAAATCATAAAGACAAGTATAATGAAGTTAATATTAAGTTAATAGCTATTAATAGGCCTACTTACTCATTAATACCATGACCATTTTATCGTTTAAGTTTAAGTGGCATTCATTAAAGGATACACACATTACACTGGCTGGCACAGTGACTGTGTAACTCTCATGGCTCATGGACATGGACTCATCTCTTGACTCTTTTATTTTATAAATTAAATCTTATCTGTTACAGATACTCGATAACTTATAACTACAGGCTATAGCCCCTATAGGGCCTACTAAGTATACGCTCAGTATACTCTACTATGATTATTATGATAATAATTATCTATTCTATTCTATTCAGAATCAGAAGAATTTATGAATCGGCGGTGAATCGCATTTTGATTCTGCGTTGTTTCAGTTGTGTGTATTCACTGTATTGTTGCCAGTGCCCAGTTTAGCTCTATTACTATTATTATGCCTATTAAGAAATAAAATAAACGACATTAACTTTTAATTGTATAAAAACTCACCCTCTGAAGTGCCTTTAGTATTACAGATAATTCATAAGTCGGCATGACTTTGAGCAGGACAAAATATGCCTACTCTACTTTCGATTTCTCTTATAATGAAATCAATGCAACCAACACATCAAGTAATTCTCTACCCATATTGTAGATTTTTTAAAAACACAGTTCAAAGTACATTATTTAAAATTTTAATAGGACACTAATAACTAGTAATACGTTGTATATATAATAATTTAATATGTCTATTATATTATGACTGATTTACCTATTCACTAAACTAGGCCTAGGGGCCTCCGAACTTTGGGATTATGGGGCCTTCAGATGACGATGCAAAACAGTTTTTACATTTAAGTAAAATAAATAGTTTAAATTTAAATATACAGAGGCCCATGGGGTCACCGGTGACCCACCATGTGGGGACCCACCTTGTTCAAAAACTTACAAATAGGCTAACGGCTATTGATTAAATACATGTTTTAATTGTTTTACCCTTAATAGCCCAGTGCTCCCAGTGAACACAAGGGAATTAATTGTGATTTCTAGTGTTTTTTTTTTAATAACATAGTTACTGCCCCTATTGCACGCAAATCATTTAAATTGTTAATTTAAAAATTGTTCATTGAAAATAACTGTTGTATCTTATCTTATACACTACAGACGCTCGTTCTATAAAGAAGATTATTGCGTCCTACGCTCATCCGTGGTCCGAGTCTAGTCTTGCATTTTTATTAATGTTTTAAATGATGTTAAGTTACTGGTTTTCCTGGTTTGTTCAGGCAACCCATTCCATGCCCGAATGCCACTCGGGAAGAAAGAGTAGGCTACTTATATGCATTTGTTCTCGCATAAGGGACAAGGAAAGTGTTTTTATCTTTATGTTTATCTGAGATTTGCAACAGGTTGTTATTGTGTTGTAGGCCTATTTCTAAATTAGAGTTTAATGCCTTATGTATTATTACTACTTTACTCTTTGCCCTTCTGTCTTCTAGTGTTTCTAGGTTTAATGATTTGACTAATGGTGTTACTCTTGTTAATTGGGAATACTCGCTAGTTATGAACCTTGCAGCTCTTTTTTGAATTTGTTCGAATTTTTTAATGTTTTCTTTAGTTGATGGGTAATAATACTATATGTTTGTGTTTACCCACATTCGCCGATAAGTTGCGTGAACACATCAAAGGTAGGACTCTAGCTATACCTACAGGCCAATGCCTATAGTGGCTATAGTGTCTTTCCCTATATAGGCTATCTAATTATCCATGGCTGGCATAACCTCAAAACTTTAGCAAGAACTTTATATTCCCCGTCTTCAATGTCACGTTGTGAAACAACACATATATATATCTGTAGGCGATCCTTTTTCAAGATTTGGTTGCCCATGGCTTTGTGACTTGGCCCGCCCATGCTCCATATTAATATTCGGACGATTGCCGCCGTTGGCGACATATGTTTGAAAACGTCGAAAACATTAATGCATGTTAATGTAAAATTGCGTCTCTGTAGAATACAAACTGGTTACTGTTCATTCTGTATGCCTATAAGCACTAGATTTTTTTCTTACCCTTGGGATCAAGAGCCAATTATAGACTGCTTGACTACTTATATAGGGATTCTAGACGTCCGGCAAAAAGAGGACATGTCCTCCTTTTTAGATTAGGCCTAATTATTTAATAAGGCTATATTATGTCCTCCATTTAGCAGAGAAAAGCTAGGCCTAATAACCTTAAAATGCCGACTTTTGTCATATGTTTTGTAGGCCGACAGTTTTTAAAAATAATGTTAACAGGCATAGAATACAATCAATAAACAAACAATCATAATTTGTGCAAGAAAAGTGTGAGGTGAACAGTTTTTCGAAACACTCTTGCAAGAATATTATTTTTCAAAAGTGCCAAAATACAAGTTTCTTTTTATATAGGCCTACATTGAATTTAATTTTTAAATAGACTAGCTGTTTCTTGGTCGGTTTACCAATATGCAACTAGGCTATTGGCAACAATTGTACACAAATTGTTCTGGTTTCGGGTTAAATCTGGAACAATTCAAATGAAACACGCAAAACGTCTCCCTCTTGTCTCTTTATGTTCTCCTTTCCATGTAGGCCTATCTAACAAGCCTAACTATATAGAGTCTAGGGCTCCTAAGATTTTTACAGACATCTTCAAGTGGAACATGATAAGCTAAATTTTCATAGACATAGAGCATAAGCTAAAAGCAGAAGGCAAAAGTAGCCAAAGTTTTGTCCAAACTATGCAAAAAAGAAAACCTGAAAAAAGAACACAAATAAACTCGATTTAGAACTTAATAAATTAATCTTTATTGTATTAAAATTATTAGATATTTAATGTATGCTCTTTGTTCCCAAGAAGCTGGAAATTAGTAGGCCTACATTGCAAAATTAAATCAATAAAAAATTACACTAGGCTAATTAGTAGCCTAATAATTTCCTTAAAATGCAATGTTTTATAATTTATAACATTTATTTATTTACATTAAATAAATTAGCGATGTAGATTTTAAAAATATAAAACAAAAAGTAATTAAAGACATAAAATATTTTGCTAGCTACAGTATAGTTTCAGCTTCAAATAATGCAACAATATTGATAAGAGTTTAACCCATGTAGAATACATGCTAGTAATGGCAGTGTTTTACTGGCATATAAAATGATTTAAATAAATAATTCGAAGTAGCCTACATTCACAAAAGCACACACTTATACTCCATGTTACAGTCACTATTACATATATATATATATATTGACATATAAAAGGCTCTTCAGTAGTATGGGACATGTTATTCTGTGGAAATTCACAAACTTCACACATTTGTACAAATAATTTATTTAAACAAGTAAGGTAACAAACAGAAAGTGAACAAAATTATTAAAAATATATTATTGATTTAACATAACATAGAAAAATAAAATCACCCATAAATCATTCAATGTTTAAAAAGACAAATAAATAATACAATATAAAAAATCACCTAATTTCTAAATGACACAGACCTTAATTTGTTTTAAAATGTCAATACCAATTAATGTTTTAGATAAGAGATTAAAACAGTAAAACAGTATGTTTCATAACATCATTCATTGTCTATTAACATTGAAATAATAACCAATGACCATTGAGCTTCAAAAAGATGAGACCCCAATAGAACAACCCAAACCTAAAAGTCTCTATAGACAACTCCGAAATATGATTCCTTTGGCTGTATTTGATTAATTTTGATGAGTGCCATAAATGAGTGAGGCCGGCTGGTCCTGAGGCTAGTTCACCGGACTGTCAACCAACACATCGCGGGTTCTATCCCTGCTGCTGACTGATCCATGTCGCCCTGCTGGTGTTTTGGGCCTAGGGGACGTAATAATCTTCTTTCTAGAAAGAACGTCTGTACATCTTATAAGATAAGATGTAAAACTATTTTAATACAAGAACTAATCAGCTAAAAGAACAAAATTTTGTCTGTATTTAACAATAACAGTGTTTTAAATTTACAACAAAAATTTGAGACCAGAAGAAAAATGGATCCAAGATGTGAAAAAAATGAATTGAGTCTGCGTATCTCTGAATGAAGCCTTTCTAGTTTTACATATTCATATTAATAGGATACCATATACCATATGTATCTAGGCCTTTTTTTAGACCTTAATAATCTAATACTGCCAGCATCTTCAAAATACCTCATATTATAAAATAAATGTGTATTTATAAAACAAAATGTCTTTTTATTTGACTGATTATGAAATTTAGAGGAAACGATAATTTTTTTCTAATGAACTAGTCTATTGCAATCGCTTTAATGCCAACAAATGAAGTTAACAATAATACATGCTTCATATTTGTCATTTTAAAATTTATGATATATTAAATAACATTCACTGTTGAAAAGTCTTATCCTAAATTTATTATTTTTATTATTTGTAAAAGAATAAAAATAATTCAGGTTAAGCAGATAAAAGTATTTGATAGTTCCAAGACTAACTAAATGTGTAAGCACATTTTATAATACTGAAAGAATATTATTTCTATAGGTCATGTTTAAATGCTTAGCTGGTCAAAGACAATAATGTGAACACATGCAAAATCCAATGGTTGTTATGCCAACAATGATTGTGAACACATATTGTAAGTCAAACAATAGTTTTGTCAACAGACATGTTCCTCACTGTTACTTAACAAGTGGTTAAAAACCAACTTTGTTTCTGTAAAAGGTTCTAAGTACTTGTCATTGTTCTCACAGTCTTGTAAATCTTGGCTGTCTTGCCTTCGTCTGTGGCTTTTTGGAGGCCTAAGTAATAGTTGAAGTCATTGACATAAGTTATCTTTTGCATTTGAATAAGTCAGAATAAAAACTACCAATTATTGACTTATATACATATGCAAGGGGAGGCAAGGAGGTATTTTATAAGGGGGAAGGGGTAATAACTTCTCTGAAGACAACTATACAAAGTTAACATAGCTTTAAATGGCATTTTCATTCCCATCAATATATCATTAAGATGTTTCAAATAAAGTTTATATTTTTTTTACTTTAATATCATTTTTTTGCCATTTTATTGTGTGCAGTGTAATTTATAAAAAAAAACTTTATTTTAAGATCTTGACTAGATCTAATTTTGCTGTGAAAAAAAAAGTTGTTTAGAAAAGCAAAATTCAAATACTTACACATATTTAGTTAATCTTATTTGAGTTTCAATATTAGTGTTTAAATATTTTAATATGAAATTATGCACATTATCAGAATCAGCCAATGCTGAGTCTGCTATTTGCTTCCCCCCCTCCTTATTAAATACCCTTTATGCAAAAGCATAATAAAGGATTGTGTGCCAGCACAATACCTGACTGCCTTTATTTTACCCACAATTAAAGTCATGTACCCATCAGAGCTGGGTAGACTCAGGGACACATTCCAGACCAGGGAACAAATCCTAGCCTTCACCAGGATTCGAACCCACGACTTTTGGTACGAAGTACAAAACTGTGATAACCTTAGGTCTCTTTTCTTAGTGTAGTTTAATTTGTAAAAACTTTACATTCTAAGAATATTAACTAATTTTGATGTGAAATTGTTCAGAAAAGCAAAATTAAAAAAATTACTAACATTTAGTTTATCTCATTTAATTTTAAATATTAGTTTGTAAAATATTTTAATATGAAATTGTGCACATTTTCAGATCAGCCAGTGCTGATTCTGCCCTCTGCCTCCTCCCTTGCACTTGCATTATTTTCTCTCCAAACTAGGAATTTTTGCAACATCAATTCTTATATTTAAAGTTGGCCTAAACTAAACTGATTCTTATTATTTTATATATAAAAAAAAAGCTAATAAAAGGAATTTTTACCTTCCAAAATCTAAAGCATTTTCCAAAGTCTCTGGCAAGGGTTTATTTAAAGTTTCTGGCAATATAAAACACATAAGCCCACCAGCAACAGCTGTAGCACCAAATACAATTAGCGGAAGAGCCTTGCCGAATTGGCCTGTGGTTAAATTACTCTGAAAAATGTAATAGAAGTAACATCATCATGAAAATGATCTCAACACATTTTATGGTTAATTATCTCACAAAACACAATATAAAACTGCTTTTGTAAAAAAAATTGATGTTAAGTAATGACAAACTTTTGCACGTTAAGGAAATGAAATGAAAACAAAAACTTATTTGGAAGAAAAAACTGCTTACATTTATTTATTTAAGATCTGTAAAAAGCAAAATATCTTATTTGAGCTAATAGTCAGGCATAAATACTTTGTTTAAATGTTGCTTTGACTTTAATAAAAATATTAGTTTATGTTTAAGAGCTTTTATTTATTAAGAAATAAAAAAAAGCAAAAAATACAATTTTGAAAATTATTTTCAGCATTTATTTACTTACCAGATCTGCTATATAGGGGGAGATCATTCCACCAGCTCTGGCAAAAAGGCAGGTTACTCCCATAAGTGAGTTTCTAAGAACAGTTGGAAACAGCTCAGCTGAATAAATGTAAATAATGGCGAATGCTGCAGCCGCACCACACTTGCCAACTAGAGCTAGCACAATGTTAATCCATTCCAGGGCTGTTCAAAACAAACATTTGAAATAATAATTTTTAAGTAAAAAATGGTAATGTGTAATAATCTATTAAATACATGACAGAATCATTTATTATTCTTTATCACTCCCTGTGAGGCGAAAGGACAAAATCATACAAATATTAAAATTTGATTCGGAAGCAATACAATTTAAGAAACAAAATATCCACAATCTGCTTAAATATGAAAGAATAACAAAATATGTATTTATTGAGCATATACAATTTATCACTATCAATAAAAAATATTTTGTTTTCTTGCATTTATATAAAACTGGGCATGTGACTGAGTGGCAGCTTTTTTGGCTGTTGTACTGAAGTACCTGAGTTCGAATCCTGGTGAAGACTAGGATTTGTTTCAGAACTGGAGGGTGTCCATGAGTCTACCCAGCTCTGATTTATATATATCAAAGTTTCAGATTTATTTTAAAAAGACTAGGATTTTATGGATTAATTTAAACCTTTGCAAGAGTGATTGCTCAAGTATATGATTTTTACTTTGCTGTCTGCATTTGGATACTCACATTCATCTGCATACAAAACAGTAAAAATGGTGCTCAGGCAAGCTCCACCGCCGACAAGCAGGCATGTGATGTGCAGGAACTTTCTCCCAACCCTGTTCAGCCCAAGGAGGCAAATCACATAGCCCATAATCTCAACCAGGCTCATGAGTTCAAAGTTCACGTACAAGTTTCCTGCCAGGTTTCCGGAGTTAAGACTCAAGCCGTAATACACCATAGCACTCACTAACCTATAAAATAACAATATTTTTTTTGTACATACAAATGCTAGCCTATATAAAATAAATATTTTCACACATTTTACTTTTAACAATAATACATTAAAAATATGATGAGTCACTTCAGAATTACCAGTTATAACATAAGACAACCAATCGTAGCATGAATCTAGGAGAACTAAAGACTAGTGTTAGTTTCTCTTGTTTTGAATTCTCTTCTAGCACCATTTCATCGAAGACCTTCTCTGGGATAGTCACACCATTCACCCGGGCAGCATGGCGTACAATAGAGGCTGCTTTCTCGTTGTGACCTTTGGCCAGCAGCCACCTTGGAGATTCTGGGATCAGCCTGGTTAGAAAATAACAAGAGGTTAAAGGTCAAAAAGATTAACTCTAAAAATGTTTCATAACCAATATTTTGCAATGGCTGGTGTCTGTCCAACCCATATCTGTGGTTTAAATCTAGTCTTGTTTATTTGTCCTGAAAATATATCCTTACTATAAGTATTGTAACTGATGTTCAAGTTTCATTGACTAATGCAGCCAACCCTATTATAACCAATTGTCATTCAAAACTTAACCCTTACAGTCCCGGGCGCGTATATAGCGGAACTGAAGGTAGCATAGATAGAAGTAGGTCGGTACGGGAAGGGTTAACAAAACATATACAGCTGTTCTTTCATATTCATATATGTTATACTAAAGAAATTGTTTTTATCTTTACTTTGTATCTTTGGTGTACAGTATTTAAATATTGCAACTTATTGTATTACAATTCCAAGCTAGAATACTTTATGTATTCACAGTACTGGTTCTTTGCTATCTAGAAACAGCTTGCTTAAAGCGGTTTTAAAGCTTTAAATGGCAGTCCAATCCAACCCTTGACAACATATGCTTGTGGGGGTTGCTATACAAATTGACCCAAAATGCTATTTAAACATTAAGCCCAAATGTAATGTACTTGATATTGATAGGTCTACTTAGTTAATTTAGAGAAAAACCTTAGACTATAATATACATGGACCGCTTGCTTTAGTTTTTAATGCTATTATTATTATGCTATTATCTTCTTTTTTTTTGCAATTCCCGATTCTAAATGAAGTAATTGTTATACAAGTTCCGTTTTATAAAATCGCATTTTTTCGACTTTAAATGAATACTTGTAGGCCTATTAATCCTATTATCATTAAGATGGACCGCCTGCTCTATTTTTAGAGCTTATGTTCTTTTTCCGTGCGTACACAACACTGATCTATAAATGTTTCCACTCTGGACTACTTTCGATTTAAATTTTTCATTGAGAAAATCATAGCGATTAAATAAAACGGAACTTGTATATCAATAACTTTATTTCCTGTATAGCAATTACGTTATTTAGAATCAGGAATTCCGAACATCAGTGTTTCAAGTCATCATATAGCAGAAATACTAAAGCAAGCGGTCCATGTATATTATAGTCTATGTTTCAAGTCATCATATAGCAGAAATACTAAAGCAAGCGGTCCATGTATATTATAGTCTATGGTAAAACTTACCACCAATAGGAAAAAAAAAGTAATATTGGAAAGGAAACCACCATTTGCAAAGTTTCCCAATGCCTGATAAAGTAAGCAATGACGCCAAGTATCAAGACTCCTACAGCCCAAAACACCTCCACGACTATACCAACAACCATTCTTTTGGAAGGACCAACTAATTCCATACCTGAAATAGATGAACAATATGGTCATTATGGTTGACATATAATATAGGCCTAGGCTGACTTGGTAATTGGAAATAGAGAAATATCTCTCAGTAAACCTAATGTAAATGTACCATATATTTTATTTCAATGTAACATCATTTTCTAAATTTTATTGATACAACTATAAAAGATATTTGCCTGAATGTATAAGCGTTGTTTTTTTTAAAATGTATATGAAATATAAGATAGGTAGAGCCTATTTATATTCCTTTACTTTTATTTTAAAACTATAAAACATTTTCATTTAGTCTTACCTAAAACAAAAATGGCCAGGAAAAGACCACTGATAGAGATGCCAGTTAGAAAACGCAGTATGACGTAGATCACATATGAATCAGCCCAGGCAACACCAATGGAAGAAGCTGCGTGTAAAGCGACCATTCCCATCAAAGCCAATTTACGACCAATGCTGTGTAAAGGAATGCCAAGCGGATACTTCAAAGGATGATTAAATAATGCCTTTAATGAAAAAAAAAAATTTTTAGCTGTCTACTAAACTGTGTTAGCCTACTGTAGACTCTATTACTTATGACCTACAATTAATTAAAAGCCTAAAATGCGAAAAGTGCAGTAGTGAAACTTACATATCTGCAACCACGCCTGTGCCAATGGCACCGAGCAGCAGGCCAGCCATAAGTATCATACGAGCGTGAGAGCGAGCCATTTTATTGTCACAAACCAAATCAAACTGAAAAAGTATGCAGCATCGTATTTTTCGAAGTTGTTTACAATTCTTACTAAATTTCTAAAAGTCCGCATCGTGTCGAAAAACGCCTGTTAATGAGCTAGGCCCTATATTTTGTTGTTTGTCCATCGTATAGCCTATAAACGCATGAAGACCAGCTTTAATGAAACGTTAACAAGTTCTTTGGGAATGGGTCCGAAGTTAGCTGCGACAAGACCAATCCGAGCCCGACAAGACCAATCCGAGCCCGGAAGTCTTTCACACTGGGGCTCATCTAAGTGCTATGGTCGAACTACTGACCCTGAATTTTCGACGTTGTAAACTATACGCCTAAGTAGGTCATGAACTATAACAATACTTTAAAATATGGCACCTTCCCTTTCCCCACATTCTTTTCACCGGTACCCTTTGGACAAAATGTCTATGACCACAACAAAAGTGTTGGTATAATGCATTACAATGTCCACATAGCCTTAGTCCTTTCAGAACTTGCACAAGTCATCAAAGCAGCTTTATTAGGGTCATATTTACGCTGTATATAGGCCTAACGAATCTCAATGTCTTTAAGAAAAGTTCATTTGTTGTTGGCCTAACATCTGATTCCAATCAACTTAGATGGCTACTTATGCAAAAATATCCCACCCCCTAACTTTTTTCGTCCAACAAACAAAAGACAATGAAAACAAAAATGAAACAATTCACAATACCATATCCATCCCCTCCTAAACATAAATCATTTTTTTAAAATCAGATTATTGTAAAACATAATAAAATAGAGCCCTTTAGAAAATTCGACAGAGAATGCTAGTCTTAATGAGCTAGATATGGTCTTATAGTAAAAGTGATCAACTTAAAATTGTGTAATACAAAAGGGAGATAATTAGATGCATTTATTTATTTTGCAACAGTTTTCTTTCTATTCGTAAACAATTATTCTGGGATTGAATTACACATTTACTCATTTTGTTTATGTGTATAGTGCAAAAAAAATAAATAAAAAAAATGTCTTTTTTAAATGTATATCACGTATTTTTAAAATGTAAATCGTGTATTTATTAATGTTAATCATATACTGTTTTAATGTAACTCGTGTATTTTATTAAAAAAAATTTTTTTTTAAATGTTTTTAATGTAAATCATCTATTTTTTTTTATGTCTATCAAAGTTTTCTTCTTTTTAAAAAATACTTCAGTATGTTTTTTTTGCCTCATCGTCCATAAGTTATTATTCGAAATAGCTTACTTTTGAAATAACCGTTGTATCAAACAAGGAGTCATCATACACCCATTTGTTACAGGAGACCAAGGAACGACCATCCGTTCCATTCTTTGACCAGAGCGAGCACTCGGAGTAGCCCCCGTTCTCTCCCTTGTCAAAGTCCCAAGGTATCGATTCGTTGATGATGCTTGCATGCTCCTCGCTAGCTACGTTGTACGTATCGTTGTCCAAGCCAGGAATGGCACATCTGGAACACACAAGTCAATATTTAAAAACATCGTGACATTATTCTGTTTAGTTTTCTGTAATCTCATCTAAGCAATTTCATTATTATCTTTTCTCAATAATACAAGTCAACTTAGGCCTACCGTCAATAATAGGTCAAACATACTGTTATAATACCACGAGAAGTCAGACCGGGTCCAAATAGTAGGCCTATGTCTTATCTTAAAGAAGATTATTGCGTCCTGCGCACATTCGTGGTGGTTTGAGTGTAGTCCCGCATTTCTATCAGCGTTTTAAATGATGTTTATAATAAGTTATATTATCTCTTTTATTATTGTCCTTGCCCAGTGGGCACAGCTGTCATAGATCTACATCTAGTGCATCTCGGTTATCTGACATAGTCATGACCTTACAATTACATGATTCTTTTTGTAACCCGGTATAAACATCGTTTCCACGGCCCGTACCGGTTCAACACTCTTTTTTTTCTTCTTTTCTTTTTTTTTGGAAAGGTACACACGAGTTCAGTGTTCGTTCTGCTTAGTATTGATTTCTGTGTTGGTTTTTATGACTATCTAGAACAATGACAACAGTAGGCTTACTTGTAGCAAAATGTATTGACACTTTCACTGTCGTCTTGTCCTATGGGCCTACTTACATACAGTCCTATGATAAATCATAGAATAATAGCTAGATCGAGGATTATTTTTAAATGCAAAGATGTTCTCTACAAATGCTGTGTGTTCCAATATATAAATACGGTATAACTATCTACTATCTATCTATCTATCTATCTATCTATCTATCTATCTATCTATCTATCTATCTATCTATCTATCTATCTATCTATCTATCTATCTATCTATCTATCTATCTATCTATCTATCCATCTATCTATCACTCTATCCATCTATCTATCACTCTATCTATCCATCCATCTATCTATCTATCTATCTATCTATCTAATCTATCTTTTTATCTATCTATCTATCTATCTATCTATCTATCTATCTATCTATCTATCTATCTATCTATCTATCTATATTTCTTTCTATCTAATCTATCTTTTTGCAAGCCGGTAACGAATGTGGTGATAAACGTCCGTATAAGAGAGAGAGCGATATCATCATATGGGACTCTTACCCCCTTTTTCCCCCACCCCAAGTTTTTAGTCCCAATTTAGTACTTAAGTTACCAGGGACACCCCCCACTTACGCCGAGACAGAAAGTTGTTTGTTTTTTAAACACACACTCTATCACTAGATGGCGGCCCATGGTTATACTTTTCTGTTTCAGCGCCTAATGGCGGCCGAGCGGCAGCCCGATTGGCTGGCGCACCGATAGTCCTTGGCGAAGGCTAGGGTTTGTTCCCGGGCCTGGAGAGGATGTCCCCGAGTCTACCCAGCTCTGATGGGTACCTGACTTTAGTTGGGGTAACGTAAAGGCGTCTGGGCATTGTACTGGCCGGTTCACGTACTGGCCACACAATCCCCTAGTATGCCGTGGCCACAGAAGCAGGTGAACGCTGCCACACCGGTCCTGTGGATCAGTTTGGTCCGAAGGGTTTACTTTACTTTTTATACATACAAACACATATATACAGATAATTACCTTATTAACATATCCCCCCCCCCAACACACACACATACATATACACACAACAAAAACATGTATAGATCTAACTACATTAATATTGTCTTGTCAAAAAAAACAACCAATTTCGTCCCATTTCGAAGACGAAGTAGTTCTCACGTCCTTGTAAGCTACGCAAAAAAAATAATTAAAAAAATACAAGTAGCATGTTTTTAGTTTTTAAATAGATCTATATTTATAAAAAAAAAATAACGCTAACGGAAAACAATAATGGATAAAACATAAAAAAAAACATTAAAAAATCCGATGTTTTGTTTTGCCTGGGTATTAGAAACGCAAAACATGTTGACCTACTTTTTTTTTTAAATAAGTAAAACGAAAATCTGGTTCAATGTTCTGTTTCCTTCTGTTTTGGCTCTGGAAACAATATAGTTCAAGGGGGTGGTTATAGGGGCGGGCTGGTTCATAGAATACACTTCTGTACCCATGGGCCTCAAAGACTGGCGAAGTGTGTAAACCGCCGATACGTTCACATTAAGAATACACCGCCGAGCGAACGCACGGGAGATTTCTTCATCATTGCACCACCGAAAGGCCCCAAGCATCAGTGTGGAAGAAGCAATGCGCACAGAAGCAATCCCGTCTCAAAACCCGCCCTAATGCCTGGATGCCCATGCCTATAGTATGGGATTTGTGCTACCGGGCGACATTGCAGGTATACTGGCGAGCTACCACGATAATGATCCGAGGGGAATTCTGCAATTTTATTTTAAGCTGGGCTGCTAAGACCGTAGCCTATGTTATACGACATGTCAAAACCTTGGTGTGCCCCCACCCCCTAGGTTCACCCCTGAACATCGTCACGCCCCTGGACTAAAGAGCCGGAAGGCGCGTCCCAGTATTTTTAGAGGAGTCATTTTCAAAGCCTAGAAAAAAATTATTCCGCCATAATTTCATACAATTACAAGTCTATTAAAAAGAGCTCAAAGACTTACATACTTATACAACTGCCACTGCAGTTCACACCAAGAGCGCACTGAGCATGCTAAATTTAATAGCATGGATACAAGCGCATTATAAAAATTGTAATGGCCACGTAATCCTTTGGTCAAATAACTATGTAAACAATGTAAAGGGGTGGATCAAGGCAGGGCACACCAAGATCCTGTCCGAGACTAGTTACCCAACGGCACACCGATAAGGCATGCCGCGCCGCGTAACATAGGGTGCGATCTACACAGTATCTGCACTACATTTCACTTCCAGCCTGTGAAATTCCTCTCGGATCATTATCGTGGTGTCTCGCTTGTTTACCTGCGCTGTCGCCCGGGTAGCACAAATCCCAGACTACAATCCTGGGCAACCAGGCACCAGGGCGGGTTTGAAACGGACTGTTGCGCTCATTGCTTTCTTTCTACCGAGTCTAGGAGACTCTGGGCAGTTCAATGATCCTCGGACGCACTACAGGTGCTCCCCCTCTCCCCCCCCCCCCAAAAAAAAAAGCCTCCGCTCGTCGGTGTGCTTATAATGTAAACATATCGGCGGTTTACATACTTCGCTAGTCCTTAAGGCCCATGGGTACAGAAGTGAGGATTTGAACGAGAAACCAGCTGGGATATATTTTTTCAGGTGTAAAAATAAAATATCCCTTTAACTCTTAAGCTGATTTAATGAGACACAATGTAGACCTAGGCCTAGGCTAAAGCAAACACAATACATTTAAAACAATTGCTAGATACTCGTGTAATCCAAACAGTGGAAAATATCCGAATTATAAGCTTATACGTTGAGTTTTCGAAACTAGGTCAATCTAAATATGGCTTTAATTTACTGAAATTCGGTCTTGTTTACAAGCCCTCCTTAACCCAACAAGTACAAATAAAAAAATTGGCGCATATAGTTTCAATTCTTGTAGTGAACAAAAAATTTGAAATGTGTGAGGTAGACATTGAAATACCGACCGACAATATTGACTACTTTTTTACTAACATATGCACTGCGCAGTAATACGATGACACTACTTTCTGATAACCCGTAAACACATATCGAAAAACGGTTAACAGAGCTGCGTATATTTTGGGCTGCATGTAAAATTAAACATTTCCACTGCAGAACTTGTAGGATCCATGGCCTACGAAGGGATTATTGGGCCAGCACATTATATTGCCTATATTATTCACAACAGATGTCAAGGTCAAGTTAACCATGAATTATGAAAAGATCCCAGTGCTAATCCCTAGGACTTGAACTCTGGACATCCAGAACGTAAAAAAATGCTCTGCAGATATTTTACGGCGTCGCACACTTAGAGCGGAAATAAATGGGCGCCTTTAGCCCATGAAGATGGGGCACGGTATCGTTCGGCTGTCGAATGGAAGGTCGTGGGTTCGAATCCCCATGAAGGCTAGGATTTATTCTCGGATTTGAAGGGTGTCCGTGAGTCTACCCAGCTCTGAAGGGTACATTAGCTGTGGTAAAGTAAAGGCAGGTGGCTACACAATCCCCAAGAACTGAAACACCAATTCGACAAGAGTTAATCACCAATGTTACAAGAGCTTAATACCAATTTGACAAGAGCTAATCACCAATGTTACAAGAGCTTAATACCAATTTGACAAGAGCTAATCACCAATGTTACAAGAGCTTAATACCAATTTGACAAGAGTTAATCACCAATGTTACAAGAGCTTGATACCAATTTGACAAGAGCTAATCACCAATTGACAAAATCCAAACACCAATACGACAAGAGCTTAGCACCACCAAATCAATCCCCACGTACCTGTGTTCGCTGTGTCCCATATTAAAAACAGACACCATGATCTGAATGCCGCATGACATTGATGCCAGGCACAACAGGAAGTACACCCTCTTCTGATAGGTGCCGAAATCTCCCAGCATCTGTACGATCTCGTCAAACTTCATTTTCCCCGAGACTTCAATAGGTGACGAGCCGTCTGCTATAATATTTCATTAAGAAAAATATGAGTCAATTTATGATGCAAACTAGACATTTTTCTATATATCTTTGTGTCAGTTACAGTACCCGTCGGAACTAATTGACCAGAGGGTCGGTGAAGCATCGTTCACGGGTTTCTGTGGCTACAAAATGCTAGGGGATTGTGTGGCCAGCACAATACCCAGCTACCGTTACCTTACCCCAACTAATGTCAGGTACCCATCAGAGATGGGTAGATTCAGGGACACCCTCCAGATCCGGGAACGAATCCAAGCCTTCACCAGGATTCACACCCAGGACCTTCGGTATGACTGCCAAACGCGCTGCCTCTAACAATTCCATTTTTGTGTACAAACTTAGTTTATTTCGTTTATTTAAAATGCGATTTCTATTTCTTAAAATAAATTGCTTTTTTTTTCTTCTGGGTCATGGATTTGCATTGTTGTTCCAACTTTACAAATTCATAGATAAGGAAACGAAATGTTTAAGCTTCTTTTGTTTGTTAAAAGTTGTCAAATAATGAAAAAAACAACTATGGGAGTTTGCCACCAACAGAGCGACTATGCGTGTCACTAGTTATGGATTACAAGCTAATAGACAGGCGTCTTTCAATATTATAATTAATTACTCTTGCAGTTTTTGATCGTCTGCCTTGCTTAAATAAGCATACATGCACGACCAGTGTGACTAAAGGCTATGATTGCTTTGCAGATCCAAAGTCTAGCTAGAGGGATGTGTTGTGGGGGGAGGGGGGAACCTGACTTTCCATTGATGTCTAAAGGGTTATAGCCGCATTACGCATGACCCCCCCCCCCCCCCCCCCCCGAGTTAGTACACAGGGCTCTGAACTCTAAAGAATGTCTAGCCTCAGTCCCTCTGAGTCAAATGTCAAAATAGTAGTTCACATCTCGTGAAGATGAATGCCCCGATCTATATATATAATATCTCTCAAAAAAAAAGAAAAGAAAATGGACGAGCCTTCTGGGTCTTAAGTCCAAGGGCGTAACGTTGTAAGAAGATAGTCAAAGGGAGGGGGGGGGGAGGCGCACCACAAGACCTTATCCGAGAGATGTCTAGTAACAAAAGGGTTCAGCCTCCTTACTCACATGCACAACATTACCTTTCCCTGTGGAATTCCCCCCCTGGGATCAATAACCGGGTGGCATTGCTAGTATACCTGCATAATCGTCCGGTAGCACAAATACCAGGTCTGGTCATACAGGCACCGGGCTCGACGAGACGGGGATGTTGCGGCGCATTACTTCCTCCCCACGGAGTCTCGCGAGGGCCTCTCGTCGCCAATGCGGTGAAATCTCGGACGCGCAACAGGGGATGTCCCATATGCGTTGGCCCACTGGATTACTTTCCAATGGGAGCGTATTGGTGGTTTACAGTGAGCTTACACACTGCGCCAACTTTGAGGCTCATTGGCACAGAAGTGACCTTTGTTTGTTTAGTCATGATATGACTCAATGACGATGTCTGTGAGATACCGTCCGAGAGTCCACTGTTATTTCCGCTTCCGGCTGACATTGATACCTCTTAGAGCCTGGGTTCAAAGATAAGCTGCTCGAAACATATTGAGTAAGCATACACCACCAGGGGATTGTGTGGCTCTAACTTGTCAAGCGGCCGTGTCCTTACAGAAGTCAGCGAAAGGGTTAGAGAGTGGGGGGGGGGGGGAGGGAGAGAAGAGGATCCGTTTAGCTGAGTGACGTAAAGAACCCAAGATGTCACCCATAGAAATCTGAACCTGGACTCCGGTAAAACACGTGATTGAATTAGTCAAGTATGGAGAGGAATTGGTAAATGTTGTAGGCTTATCCGTAATTTTACGAAATTTCTTTAAAATTAAATCAACTCACCTAACGAAGAAGACATTCTGTTCTGTTTTTTTTTGTTTTTAATTGCCTCCCTTTGTAGAGCTACCACTTTTTACTGTAAAAAAAAAACAACTAAAAATAGTAAATAAAATATGTAATGCTAAAATAAATAAAAAATTGCCTTATCTTCAAGCAGGCAAGTTTGAAATGTAGGCTCTATGACACTCTATGTAATATAAGTTTCATTGTTTATTTCATAAAAATAGTGAAAATAGTATAAAATGTTTTACTTACAAAGTGAATGAAAAGGTCCGAACGCCTCAATGAGTGTAAGACTCTTAGAGCAGAAATTAACAACTCATCCGTCGGCGATTGTGAGATGCAGTTATGACCGCGTGGTATGTGTTTGTGACTAGTTTAGAAGTAAACATTAGGAATGACGTAACAACAATATCTATAAACTAGAACTAAAACATGTGTGTCTTTCCTTTCTTATCTCTCTCTCTCTCTCTCATTTTCACACACACTCTCTCTATCTTTCACTCTGGTTAAGCATGCTAAGCCGGCATGTGGGAGGGAAGAAAACACACAACACAACGCGAACTATGGCCACAGTTTTCATTCAGGAAGTGCGGGAAGGGTTTGGTGTGATTCTGTGACGTCATTTCTCTGCTGTGCTGTTGAAGATGATTGGTGGAGCTCTCCGCGCGCCATATCGACTTTGTCCAATCACGCATGGATTTTCTTTGTTTGTTTTTTTCCATCAACTCAACTGGACTTGGTTGACACGAACTAATATTGTTGTCCTTACACAAGTCTACACAACACTTGTTAAATTCATTGCGGTGTTTGATTGTCACAAGTCACAACACAAAGACATTTCACGTGAAGGATTTAACAACAAAATATAGATCTACAACAGGCTGTCATCAGATTGCAGGCTTATTATGGCTTATATTACTTAAATTTTAAATTATCAGGTCGTTTGATTAGGACGAGAAGTAGAATTTACAAACAATTTGATGAAATTTGAAAGTTAAAAATTCAAAGGGTCGGCTCAGATGTGTTAATTTTACAACATATCAATTGGGGCCTGTCATATTTAGGCTACTTTCATTATAATTGTCATTAGCATTATAAGTATAGATCTACAATAAATAGATAGCTAGGTGTTAATAGTGTTGTTAATTAACTGTGTTAGACTGATGGAGTATACATAGTCGTAAAGGAGGCCTACATTTTAACAGCATCTCTGCTATTACGACATTAACAACGTTGATTATTGATTACGTACATCTTTCAACAGGTTCGCCCCCCCCCTCCCCGAAGAAACAAACTAACAAAAAAAAACAACAACAACACTATTTCTTACTTTATTATTTGTTGAAAAAATATAATTGCATACCGGTATTACTGAATAATTCGACACTTTGCTGGAAAAGACAACTCACCTAATGAAAACGGGATTGTGTTATCTCCCCTTACTGTTATATTGAACAAAGTGAAGATAGACCTATTATAGTTGCAGTTACATACATTTTACTGCGCTTTTTCAAATCATAAAATGTACGAGTCGAGGTATTTCTTAAATATATAATAATCGAAAGAAATTTATCGCTCTATCTCATATAAAAATTGTAGTTTGTTTTTATTTTTTATACAGTAACACACAATTTGTAAACAGAGATGACGTCACAGAGGGTAAACTGTGGCCATTATCAAGGCCTGTTCATATGAATGCACAGTGCTCACACGTCGATTTACTTGGGCTGTCGGAAACTAGGTCAGATCGATATTACCAGCTCGCCAAAAGGAGAAAAGGCCGACAACTGACAATAAATTTATTTTTCAAACATTTTGCTCCTACGCTTTGAACACAAAGGGTTACCGTACTTTCATTCGTGGGCCAAAATTAACTGTCTTAGAAATCTAGATCATATGATTTCCGAAATGTTACTTTAAAAGCAAGCTAGTCACGATCTTACACAACACTAATATTTTAAGAAAAACAAAAAAACTACGAAAAGATTAATTCAAAAATTACTAGATCTTGACTATTTATTATTGGTATCAACGTTTTATGCGAATGTTTACAAAAATTATTTTTAGTGATTCAAATAATAATAAGGCATTAAACTATAATTCAGAAATAGAACACAATAACAACCTGTTGCAATGCTCAGATAAACGTAAGGACAAAAAACACTTTCCTTATCCCTTATGCAGGAACAAATGCTTATAAAAAACTATTTCTTCCCGAGTGACATCCGGGCATGGAATGGGTTACCTGAACAAACCAGGTAAACCAGTAACTTAACATTTAAAACGCTAATGAAAATGCAAGACCAGACTCGGACCTTGGATGAGCGTAGGAAAATATGGATGAGCCCGTTTTTTTGAAAGCTTGGTTTATAATTACTCTTAAAGAAATGCTAAGTAATCTTACTTGTGTGTAATAATAATAAAAAAAAACATACATCACGGAATGATTGTGCAGGCATCTGTAAAACAATGCCTTAAATCATTCTTTTATCTTTTAAAAAAAATGCTTTTCCTGGTGTCATACGTTAAAAAAGGACATCGACAAATTTTTGGTAAAATCCAAATGAATCAATAAAAATTCAACAATCAAAGACATTGAACTTAGAAAAACTTTTCTTTTTTTTTTAAAATTACTATTGAACAGTGTTACGAGCTGGTGTGGTAAGATGATGAGACTTGATACAGGCAGGTTACAACAATGATAATGAAGAAGCCAACTCCTACTGAATTATACAACATTTAGTATATACATCTAAATACGATAAAAGTTGTTCTGCTGACTACACGTACACTACCACTACACATACTCCTATCCTTAGCCAACACAAGCCTTCTACTAACTTCACGTCCAAGCTCTCTAACATACGCTGCTTAAAACTACTTTAACATGTCCGCTCAACACTCACAACTACCACTGCTGTTACTACGCTCTCCAAACTAACCCATCCTCATCAACTACGCTCTCCAAACTAACCCATCCTCATCATCTACGCTCTCCAAACTAACCCATCCTCATCAACTACGCTCTGCAAACTAACCCATCGTCCACAACCTACCGGGCTGTATTTCTTCCCTATTGAACGTCCCAAGATTGGCCCTCGCATTTCTTCACTCACACGGCATCGTGTCACAGTTGGTTGGCTGCCATACCAACGTTAATTATATCTGCTACTGACCGCATGTAGCCTCAGACTTAGGGTTGCCATCCGTCCCAATACATCGTCACCTTTATGGATCTTCTTGTCCCGACAAGACCCAATTTCGTCCCGATTATGCAAAATAATGTTACGAGCTTGGCTCAAGTACTGAAGTAACGCCATCTGTTAGCGCAACATGGAAATGCAGCCTCAGTTAGTTCTATTTATGTCAACAAGTTTATGTTGACAAGTTCGTCTCACAGATGGCGTTGCATGTTGTATCCTGTATCGACGATGCAAGCACCTTCTAGATCTAGCGCCTTCGAGCGTCATCATTCGAAAAAATACCAGACTTCTTCAGTAGTTACGGGGATGGAACTATTTAGGTAGCTCCACGCGGAAGAATCGGGCAGTTCCCATTTGAATAGCGATATGGATAAGACGGTTCTTTCTAAACGTGATACGAACAACGAGTGCAAGATTTCTACACCCCCATCTTAGAGTGTCTCGTCGAGGTCCCAGCTAGATATGGCAACCTTACTCAGACTGTATGACTCACAACTCTTCTGCTTGATAGGCTCCCCCCAAGTATCTCTCTTTTTTTGATGGAAATCATTTTTACACTGCAAAAATTGGACTCAATGCGAATTTTAATGGTAATAATATAGACATCTAATAACGCTGTGTTACGGTGTAATTTGTAATTTTATTTCAAAGTTGACAATTATACATTTTTATGTGAAATAATGTGTCTTAATTAGATGGGCTGCCGAACTTCTGTAATGACTTCAGGCCAACTTGTATTTCGCCTTAATCACATTAATTAAATGTATATCTTTAATTGTACAACAGCTGTTATCATTGCACGAATAGATCTATATGTTTGATGTGAAAAACAGCAATCAACTATAAACTCGAACATTAATTATTGTGTGTGTTTTGATTAGGCAGTGGCCCTTATAATGCCCCACAGGTCTTCTGTCTAAGGTCTAGTTCACTTTGAAATAAGACACTCAAGCCACTCGATAAAAGTTGTAAGAACTTCATACTTGAACTTGATTTCAATTATTAAAGAAATGAAAGAAATGATGTACGCCAGACTTGTTGATAATAAATAGGTTTTCCAACGCTCTGCAAAAACAACAATAACTATAACTGCAAACCTTATATAGATCTTTAGGTTTTAGTGCAGAAAGTACTAGAATGGATTTTCCCGAATGTGTCAGAAGCAGAAGGAAAATGAGTACTAAAAATATTTCGAGACTATGAGGATATTTTATTCGCCGCAATTAAACATAAATAATTAACTCGAAATGAATTATAAATACAATGCTAATTTTACAATATGAAAAACTATTTAAACATGATATACACATATAACACCATACATTGTAATATAATAATATAATATAATAGGTTACAAGTGATCGGGAAATAAAAGAAAAAATCTATTTCGTACTTCCAACTTTCAATTAGGCCTACTGTAAGACAGTTTAGAGCCTGCTTGTTAAACGAATGATGCCATTTTGTTTGGCAGAACGATGTAAGTTCATCTCACATTCTAGGATTGTCAACTATTCGGAAAGCCAATAGCGACTAGTCTATATCAAACCACACATTTTTTGTGTGTGTTCACAATCTAGTTTAGAGATTGAATGCGTATGTTTACCACACGATTGGATCACTACACCCATCATTAACAAATCGCTACAAAAAGCAGACAAAATAATTTATAAAAAAAAAACCGGACTGAAACAAGTAGGAAGCGACTATGTCAAGACATTAACATGATTTTGGAGTGCCTCTTCGAATAGAATGTACTAGTCGAGGGGTTGGCAACTTACGGAACGCAGAAGACCCCCCCCCCCCCCCACGAAAAAGCAATCCAAGCCGCTTCTACAAGAAATTTAGTGCCAGAGCAGGATGACACTTAGGATGTTGGCACCCCGAATGAATTAGAAATCCTACTTTGGCACACTAGTATCAAAACGTTGCCGACCCCTGGACTAGTCTATACCTCTATGGAGCAGAGGCTTGCTAGGTGAGAGTTTTCTGGGCAAAAACGCGTGTAGGCCCACTGTTTGAAGTATTTGAATGAATAGTAATTACATTACACATTGTGTACTATACGTTTTAATATTATTAATTGTTACCATCATTAGATCTACATTGCAAGTAGGATCAGAGCTGCAAATAGGTTTACATTAGTTAGGGAAATCTTCCCAGCGGGCACACCACGTCGTATCGACGAGGAATCAACGTGTAAACCACACGAGAATTCGTGGTTTCCACGTTGTTTTCCCGTCAATACGACGTTGTGTGCCTGCTGGGTTAAAACTTATGTCTGTTATTTATTGGGCTCGCCTATTAGGTGAACTAGGCGCATACAATTATCGTCCTTTACTATGTACCGACACTTTTAAATTGGCTGTTTTCCAAAGGAGCCAACCTATGGCTGTTCACGTTAAACTATTGTACAAACAAACGAATTAATTGGTTTAATCTGAGACATTGCATGTTTGAAAAATTAGATTTTCGACGACTAGAGATGGCCCAAATGTGCGTTTCATTGGTTCAGAAAGTGACCTTGCTGCGTACACCCGGTCTACACACAGGTAGTAGAGTTGCAGGTACACTGACAGCGGTCTGACGTATCCTGCTGTGTCTGTATCACAATGATCCCGTAGGTCAGGACTGTTCCTAATATCTGAAATCAGAACCCCAAAAAATAAAGAAAAAAACATATAGTATATTGTTTATTTGCATTTGTTCTTGCCTAAGTGATAAGGAAACTGTTTTTTCTTTATGTTTATCTGAGTGATTTAGTCCAGGCATCGGCAACGTACGACTCGCGTGCCATCTTGGCACGCAGGGCGATTTACAATGGCACGCGCAGTACCCCTAAATAGCCAATTAAAATATCTTCTACAAGAAAATGAGTGCTAGCGTTGTGTGACATGTAGGATGTTGGCACACTGAATGAACTAGAAGTCCTACTTTGGCACACTATTACCAAAAGGTTGCCGACCCCAATTTAGTCTATCGGTTAAGGGGGGGGGGATCTGCCAGGACACTCTAACAATTAATAAAGAGATTACAAGCAATAATAAAAGCCTTATTTAATACAATATCTTTTATAACAGACTTTGGCATTACAATAGGTTAACATAGTTCAATGAGCACCACAATGTAAGCTCACTAACGCTCTTCATTTAGTTATATTTTTTTATTTCAATTTTTTTTAAAATTAAATTTTAGACTAGCTAAATTACCCGGCTTTTCAAGGGTAACAATTTAGAAAACAGCGAAGAACAATAATTAGCAAATATAGGCCTATATATATAAATATAAGACTTATATATATGTAGGCCTATATACTTACCATAAGAACAGTTGATGAGTCAATAGTAAAAAGACCAAACAAATCAATTCCTGCCTTTGACTGAGCTACTTCCGTAAGAAACAACTGAACCTGTATGTAATTGAAAATAACAATGGACTTTGTCTTACAAGATTTCTAGCAATTCAACATTAACTTTTGGCTTAAACATCCTCATCAACCATCTTCTCAGTGGCCTAGCATAGGTTTTTTTTACACCTGGGGTGCTCATTTCATTGGCCGCCCTCTTCCTCCACGCCAAGAATGTTTGCCAACAAACATAAGCTCAGAGCGCATCAAACATTGAACAACATCAAGCGAGAACACGGATATAATTCTCTAGGCTAAAAAGGGATAAAGAGCTAATAAATTAATAATCTTAAGACTTTATAAACATGGGACAAAGCAAATAAATGTAGCGTTAACCGACTTGACAAAATATAAAAGTAAAACTCGTTCATACCGGGTTCAATGGAACCTTGCATGGTTTTGAAACCCCAATTATGTCCAGTTAGTTGGATGTATTCGCTAGGGGTTGTAGATAATTACACTAGTCTTGCATTCAATTTCATTCAGAAGTTGTATCAATTTTTTTTATTTGTCCTATGTTTGTAAAGTTTTAAATCATCAATTAGTTTTATAATTCTTAGCCCATAGATTATATCCGTGTTCTTAGTTGTATGTTAAATGCGCCATGAGCTTACATTATGTTTGTTGGCAGCGCTATACACATATTATTATTAAGTAAAGTAGAAAGTAAAATGCCTTTCGGACCAAACGGATCATAGGGCCGGTGAGGCAGAGTTCACCAGTTTCCGTGGCCACGGAATACTAAGGGATGTGTGGCCAGCACAATGCCCAGACGCCTTTACTTTACTTCAATTAATGTCAGGTACTCATCAGAGCTGGGCAGACTCAGGGACACCTTCAAGTCCTGGGAAAAAAATCCTAGCCTTCATCAGGATTCGAACCCAAGACCTTCAGATTGCAGTCGAACTCGCTGTCGCTGGGTCACCGTGCCCCCATAACAAAGTGTGTGGAACGATATAATTTATTCAGTTCAAAACATCAGTAGGCGATAAAAGTAAACACAGAAGAGATAAACTCTGGATGAAAATATGAACATTAGGACAACAAGCGCTACACAAGAACTGACTGAGACATAAGGCTGGACCCCGCGAGGTAATACAATTCTCCAACTTAGATTGCCCAAAAATCATGCTTTTTGTTTACGAGGGTTCAGAAAGTCAATCTACAAACTTTCAAGCAAGCCAAAACCCCCAACTTCCATGAGGATGGACGTTACAATTTTAACTTGATGTAAAAAAATATCTTGAAGGTCATCGCTCCCCCTCCTCTCTCGCCCCCCCCCCCCATTCCTCGGACTCTAATGCGAATAATAAAGGGTCAATGTTCAGCACATTTTTTTTGTCAAATTACAACTCAAGTTCGTAAAAAAAGAAATAAAAATAAATGCGCTACACTAGTGTGTCCTACACACTAACCTGTGTTACATCAGAGTTGTCATCAACAATGGAATATTATCTGCATAATAAATGTACGCACCTGTTGGAGAAACTCTGGAGAGGCTGTGTTAAGTGATGATGTGCGAATAGCTTCTGTTATAGCATTGGCCTATTAAAAAAAAAGGCACATGAACTTAAATTAAAAATAAATGGTCCGAACGATCAGCCTATCTATCTATCTATCTATCTATCAATCTATCTATCTATCTATCTATCTATCTATCTATCTATCTATCTATCTATCTATCTATCTATCTATCTATCTATCTATCTATCTATCTATCTATCTATCTATCTATCTATCTGTCTGTCTGTCTGTCTGTCTGTCTGTCTGTCTGTCTGTCTGTCTGTCTGTCTGTCTGTCTGTCTGTCTGTCTGTCTGTCTGTCTGTCTGTCTGTCTGTCTGTCTGTCTGTCTGTCTGTCTGTCTGTCTGTCTGTCTGTCTGTCTGTCTGTCTGTCTGTCTGTCTGTCTGTCTGTCTGTCTGTCTGTCTGTCTGTCTGTCTGTCTGTCTGTCTGTCTGTCTGTCTATCTATAAATATATCTATCGATATATCTATCTATCAATTTATCTATCTTTCTGTCTAAGTTATCTATTTTCTCTCTCTCAGTCTCTCTCTCTCTCTCTCTCTTTCTCTGTATCTTTATATATTTAAAGTTATATTAAATAGGCAATATGCCTATCCATCGAACATTTATTTATCGTGGTTATTTAAGTTCTATTTGTGGTTACCTACTCCTGCCTGTAAATTGTTTCATTGCATATGATCACATTTATTTAAAAAAAAACGTAAGCAAACTATATTTCTAAACTAGAAATTCTAGATTACATAAACTATTTAATCACTTAGACTTATCTTACTATCTTTCTCGTCCGATTTTTTCTTTCTATCCATATTTATATCTTTCTCCTATAATCGTTAATCTCTCTGTGTATCATTTCTTTCTATCATAACCAGACAATTCAGTATAGAATATAATGAATAGAAGAACAACCTTAACCCTTACAGTCCCGGGCGCGTATATAGCGGAACTGAAGGCAGCATAGATAGAAGTAGGTCGGTACGGGAACTTGTTTCAAGGTACTACTGACACCATAGGCCTACACCCAGGGCACGATAGCGCTCGTCGGGAGTACCAAAAGATCCCGCGCTCGAATCCCAGTGATGGTTAGGATTTGTTCCCTGTCAGGAAGGCGTCCCTTAGTCTACCCAGCTCTGACAAAATAACCTAACAGTAGTTGGTGATAAGTAAGGCTGTGGAGTATTGTGCTAGCCACACCATTCCCTTGTAAGCTTTGGCCACGGAAACTCGTGAACGCTGCCTCGAAGTAGTATAAAAGGGATGGACCTATTTCTTTTATTTTAGGCCTAACAACAAACAGGCACACACACATGTGACCCTCCACCACGAAATGCGTTCCATTGTGCCCTAGAGTTACTGTAAGTTATTTAGTTATCATTTAAGTGATTTGAATGCTGAATTCAATGGTGAAGATCATTTAAACTCGGAGAAATAGTCTCTTAGCTATGTGTGTGTTTACTGTAGCCCCTGTCGGAGAAATAGTCTCTTAGCTATGTGTGTGTTTTACTGTAGCCCCTGTCGGAGAAATAGTCTCTTAGCCTATGTGTGTGTTTACTGTAGCCCCTGTCGGAGAAATAGTCTCTTAGCTATGTGTGTGTTTTACTGTAGCCCCTGTCGGAGAAATAGTCTCTTAGCCATGTGTGTGTTTACTGTAGCCCCTGTCGGAGAAATAGTCTCTTAGCCTATGTGTGTGTTTACTGTAGCCCCTGTCGGAGAAATAGTCTCTTAGCCTATGTGTGTGTTTACTGTAGCCCCTGTCGGAGAAATAGTCTCTTAGCTATGTGTGTGTTTTACTGTAGCCCCTGTCGGAGAAATAGTCTCTTAGCCATGTGTGTGTTTACTGTAGCCCCTGTCGGAGAAATAGTCTCTTAGCCTATGTGTGTGTTTACTGTAGCCCCTGTCGGAGAAATAGTCTCTTAGCCTATGTGTGTGTTTTCTGTAGCCCCTGTCGGAGAAATAGTCACTTAGCCTATGTGTGTGTTTTACTGTAGCCCCTGTTTAAAAGCTGATTTTGAGAAATTTAAAATTTTTCTTTTCACATGAAACAATAAAGGGTGTTAGTTTATAAATATTTAAAAAAATCATTATTATTATTTTTAGAATTAAAGCTCACCACAGAAATGTACTAGAATAGATAAATAATAAAAATCCGAAACTCCATATTTTACACCCCTACAACATAGTTTTGGCTGTAGCTCAAAATAGCTAAAGGAACAAACCTACTCATTTCATGGTGGAGGGGCCACAATTATATTGACACATACTGATCCTCGTAGAGATCGCACAAAACCTACAAGTAATGCACACATACCGCTCCTAGGAGAACCACAACACCCACAAGTAATGCACACATACCGATCCTGGGAGAGATCCCCATTTAACGCATATGAAGAACAGGAGCAGGACGCCAATGAAGAGGAAAGTAATCTCCGCGGCCGTTTCCTCGTTGGACAGACGACCACTGCCCAGGGCGTAGAGAACAAACATGACCACAGCGAGGGTGTACAGGAGACTTAAGATGGCGAAGAATCTGGTCAGCAGACACAGTTGGCGAACTATATTTGTTAACATCCGATGGCGATCCCTAGAAGTGAAGACATATTAAAACGTTATTGATGTCTTTTGTAAAGCAAAAATTATTGAGCTATACAAACACGATTGTTTAAGTTTTAAAACCTAGATTAAGATTTTATTAAACACAGATATTGTGTTTTCAACACTCATTATGGAATTGTCAAAAGGCAGAGTCACATTTTTAGAACAACAATAATTAGACTAGATAAAGAACAAAAATAACATTGTGTTTCTAATTGCTCTGACATACAATGCATAATATTAGGTTGCCTTATTCCAAGAAATTTACCATTTTTTAAAGAAGAAAGTCACTTTATGCTAAGTAAGTTATTTTGTTCTAAAAATGTTATATATACTGAGAAAATTACTTTGTTCTGAAAATGCTACATGATTATGCTGAGAAAATTACATTGTTCTGAAAATGTTACAGAAAAAAAAAAAGTAAAGTACCCATCGAACCAAATTGATCAAAGGGCCTACGAAGCAGCGTTCACCAGTTTCTGTAGCCACCGCATGATAGTAGATGTGTAGCCAGCACAATGCCCAACCGCCTTTACTTTACCTCAACTAATGTCAGGTACCCATTCGAGCCGGGTAGACTCAGGGAGACCCTCGAGTCCCGGGAAAAAATCAAGCCTCCATCAGGATTCGAACCCAGGACCTTCAGTACTCCAGCCGAACGCAACGACGCTCCGCTACCGTGCTCTGGAGAAAGGTGTCTTGTTCTGAGACGGTTACATGTACCCATAAAGTTACACTGTTCTGATACAGTTACATGCACCCATAAAGTTACACTGTTCTGATAATGTTACATGTACCCATAAAGTTACACTGTTCTGAGACAGTTACATGTACCCATAAAGTTACACTGTTCTGTGACAGTTACATGTACCCATAAAGTTACACTGTTCTGATACAGTTACATGTACCCATAAAGTTACACTGTTCTGAGACGGTTACATGTACCCATAAAGTTACACTGTTCTGAGACGGTTACATGTACCCATAAAGTTACACTGTTCTGAGACGGTTACATGTACCCATAAAGTTACATTGTTCTGATACAGTTACATGTACCCATAAAGTTACACTGTTCTGAGACGGTTACATGTACCCATAAAGTTACACTGTTCTGAGACGGTTACATGTACACATAAAGTTACACTGTTCTGAGACAGTTACATGTACCCATAAAGTTACACTGTTCTGAGACAGTTACATGTACCCATAAAGTTACACTGTTCTGAGACGGTTACATGTACCCATAAAGTTACACTGTTCTGAGACGGTTACATGTACCCATAAAGTTACATTGTTCTGATACAGTTACATGTACCCATAAAGTTACACTGTTCTGATACAGTTACATGTACCCATAAAGTTACACTGTTCTGAGACAGTTACATGTACCCATAAAGTTACACTGTTCTGTGACAGTTACATGTACCCATAAAGTTACACTGTTCTGATACAGTTACATGTACCCATAAAGTTACACTGTTCTGAGACGGTTACATGTACCCATAAAGTTACACTGTTCTGAGACAGTTACATGTACCCATAAAGTTACACTGTTCTGAGACGGTTACATGTACCCATAAAGTTACATTGTTCTGATACAGTTACATGTACCCATAAAGTTACACTGTTCTGATACAGTTACATGTACCCATAAAGTTACACTGTTCTGAGACAGTTACATGTACCCATAAAGTTACACTGTTCTGTGACAGTTACATGTACCCATAAAGTTACACTGTTCTGATACAGTTACATGTACCCATAAAGTTACACTGTTCTGATACAGTTACATGTACCCATAAAGTTATACTGTTCTGAGACAGTTACATGTACCCATAAAGTTACACTGTTCTGAGACGGTTACATGTACCCATAAAGTTACACTGTTCTGAGACAGTTACATGTACCCATAAAGTTACACTGTTCTGAGACAGTTACATGTACCCATAAAGTTACACTGTTCTGAGACGGTTATATGTACCCATAAAGTTACACTGTTCTGAGACAGTTACATGTACCCATAAAGTTACACTGTTCTGAGACAGTTACATGTACCCATAAAGTTACACTGTTCTGATACAGTTACATGTACCCATAAAGTTACACTGTTCTGAGACGGTTACATGTACCCATAAAGTTACACTGTTCTGAGACAGTTACATGTACCCATAAAGTTACACTGTTCTGAGACAGTTACATGTACCCATAAAGTTACACTGTTCTGAGACGGTTATATGTACCCATAAAGTTACACTGTTCTGAGACAGTTACATGTACCCATAAAGTTACACTGTTCTGAGACAGTTACATGTACCCATAAAGTTACACTGTTCTGAGACAGTTACATGTACCCAAAAAGTTACACTGTTCTGAGACAGTTACATGTACCCAAAAAGTTACACTGTTCTGAGACAGTTACATGTACCCATAAAGTTACACTGTTCCGAGACAGTTACATGTACCCATAAAGTTACACTGTTCTGAGACAGTTACATGTACCCATAAAGTTACACTGTTCTGATACAGTTACATGTACCCATAAAGTTACACTGTTCTGAGATAGTTACATGTACCCAAAAAGTTACACTGTTCTGAGACAGTTACATGTACCCATAAAGTTACACTGTTCTGAGACAGTTACATGTACCCATAAAGTTACACTGTTCTGAGACAGTTACATGTACCCATAAAGTTACACTGTTCTGAGACGGTTATATGTACCCATAAAGTTACACTGTTCTGAGACAGTTACATGTACCCATAAAGTTACACTGTTCTGAGACAGTTACATGTACCCATAAAGTTACACTGTTCTGAGACAGTTACATGTACCCATAAATTTACACTGTTCTGAGAAAGTTACATGTACCCATAAAGTTACACTGTTCTGAGACAGTTACATGTATCCATAAAGTTACACTGTTCTGAAACAGTTACATGTACCTATAAAGTTACACTGTTTATAGACAGTTACATGTACCCATAAAGTTATACACTGTTCTGAAAAAGTTACATATGTTCTGATTCTGGTACCTTGTGCTGAGAAAGTTACCTTATTCTGAAAAATGCCGCCTCTTTGTCATGCTGCATACTTTCACACTGAAGCGCGTCTCGCATCTCTTTGCTAGCTGCCTCAAACTCCATGCGGACGATTTCGATGAACGCAGAATATATTATGAAGTACCCAGACATCGTTTGATATATGATAACTGACGTAACCATGATGACGTATCCGGCAATGATGTACGTGACGCCTTCGTTTCTCTGAAAAGGGTAGATGAAGTAAGGCTTGTCCCTGGTGATCCAGAACAAGAAGGCGGTCGACAACAAAGCGTTGATGAGAATGCAGCCGACGAGAAGCATCAACGTGGCACACTGTGTGATTCTCTTCACCCTACGTAAATTCCCGAGAAATCCGAACTCCAGCCCGTAATTTCGAAGCATCTCTACGAGGGCCCGGAAATAGAACCTGGCCACGATCGCCTCGGAAACGTAGGCGCTGGAACCAAAATACAAGAAAACGTACCACTGGATGTAGAAGGCCATGGATGTATTGAAGTTCTGGAAGGCGTAGACTTCAAACGCCAAAGATCTTGCCACGTTGAGCAGATGAAGCGCGCAGAAGACGGTGCGATATAGCAGCACGCAAACCGAGCAGACATTCTCACTTACAGATGCCGCTTTGCCGTCCTCACTTTTGATTTTCAGTATAGTGGGCACAATACAGCCGAAAAATTTCAACATGTTCAACGGATATTGAACAACGTTTAAGAAATCTACTGATTCCATATTGTGTAGCATATGTCCAACCATTTGATCAGAGAACTATTCAAAATCAAACCTTACTTTTTATTGAAAACTATTTAATGTTTTATGTTCACTGCTTTCTAAAGCATTAAATGTTTTACATTTAACTCTATCACCTTACGGTCTTTTTTGTTTACCTTCCAAGCTTCCATTATCGTTTCAGCGTTTCTCAAAATGATGTAAAAAAAAGGGCACCGCAGACAACATGAGGCAAGACGTATCATCATCAATACCTAGACCGTTTTGGTCTAAGATATCTCTTGCAGACCTCAGCAGTCAATTTTCTCTACCTTTGCCTATCATAAGCGGCTGTTAATAGTTGAGTCAACTGCAGCCCTGTCCAATATTTTACATTGTCGAACCAGCATCTCCACTGACGGCCTCTCCGACGTCCAACTTCTACCGGGCCCTGGATGACTGTATTTGGCAGGTTATTATGCCGCAACACATGACCGAGCCATGCCAGTTTGCGCCGTTTGATTGTTGTCATAATGTTTTCTTGACGATAACAAATACTCAAGAAATAATTTTTCAAAATAACACTACACTGATACAGTAGATGGCTAGTCAATATTCTGCTAAACATTATACATCTTACATTCCTAATTGTAAATTCTACATCCGCACATTTATTTCTACACATCTTAATGAATAGTTATGAAGTCTGAGTGTTAATGGTACATTCGCTGAAGTGGGAAAGTCGGAAACTCGGAAATTCCGAGTAGGAATAAGTAAAAATAGTGATCCGTATTCTGACACTGTGCATTTTAAAACTGTTGGTTTTATCGATGCGTCATTAGCAACCTTGAAATTATTTTTTTTTTCAGATTTGTTAAAAATTATAAATAAAGAAAAATATTATGTACATTGCTCTTTTAGATTAAAAATTATCATTTTAAATAAAATTATGTTTCAAAATAAAGTAAAAAATATGTTTGCATTATAAGCACTGATCTATATATTATTATGAAATATAAGTTCTTCGGCTTATAACGTTTAAGATAAAATCACTTATCTATATGAGTTGAAAAGCCGTAACTAAGTCGACGTCCATTAATTACGTCAACCAAATAGGGGGGAGGGGGTCTGAAAAAGTTTGACAATTGTCGACATAGAGGAGAGGGGAGGTCAAGAAAATTTGACATCAACAATGTTACTTTTTATTACCCAAAAAATGATACAAATTTATTACACAATTCTACATGTGTCCTGTGCCACGACGTATAATAGCCTACATAGGACATAGCAAACATGTAAAAACATGGTTTTACGTTAATACAAATATCAATTATGGATTTGACATGTCCTTTTTGTGTTCATCTTATTAGTTTGTAGATCTGTGTATGGACAGTGCAGTATTTACTTATAAGCTACACAAGAAATAACTTAGGGTTCCCAAAAATAAATTTTACGAGTGAGTAATTGTCATATATAGCCTACTTAATTAAACAAAATGTGATGAATTTATCAAAATTATGGCATACTAAAGTAAGATACACAATCTTGGAGGATTTAAGAACTGCGGGGTACTTCAGTTTAACTGTAGATTCCACTACAGACCGGTCCCATATTGATCAGCTCACTGTTATTGTGAGGTAGACCTATATAGCCTATATGTTTCACAAGATGATGGGCTCCCTATTTAACGTTTTCTAACTTTCCTAGATATGGGTAGCCACACAGGGAAAAATATGGCTAATATTGTGCACAACCACCATAAAATGAGTGCAAAATAGAATTACTTGCTGGATGAATTTCACAAAACTAGTCAATCGCTGCCAGATCCCCAAATTAGTCTTCATAATAATAATAATAATAATAATAATAACGGTGCTTATATAGCGCATATCCCGTTGGTGACAGTTCTATGCGCAGACGACAGTTACAGAATACAGACAGACAACGAAATATGTAGTATTACGCTAATTCTGCTGACGAAATAGGTGAGTCTTCAGCCGGCTCCTGAAGGTGTCATAGCTAGGGCTCTGGCGAAGCTGTAATGGGAGGTGATTCCAAGCAGACGGTCCTGCGTAGGAAAATGAACGTTCACCAGCGGACACTAGCCTCACACGAGGGATCCGCAGAGTGAGCGCGTCAGAAGCCGAACGAAGTGGGCGGGACTGGGTGTAGAGCTCCATACAAGAGCGAAGATAACCCGGGGCACAGTTATTCAGGCACTTATAACAGAGAGAAGCCAGCTTATATGAGATCCGGTTGTTGATGGGTAACCAGTGCAGAGATCGGAGCAGAGGATTGATATTATTTGACTTCTTCTTCTTGAGAACTAGTCGGGCTGCGCAGTTCTGGATTCGTTGGAGTCCTTGAAGGGAGGAGGCCGAGAGACCAGCCAAAAGCGAATTGCAATATTCCAAGCGGGAAAAGAGGAGAGAGATGATGAGCTTAACACAAGCTTCCTTGGTGAGATAACGACGGATGGCAGCAATACGACGCAGATGGAAGAAGCAGATTTTGGTGAGGAAGGAGATGTGGGACTGCATGGACAGCGTGGAGTCCAGATAGACGCCAAGGCTCTTGATAGTCGGGGAGAAAGGCACAGTTGCATCAGCCAGCCGAAGATCGGACGCAGTGAGGGACACGACCCTCTGTCTCGTACCGACGATAAGAGCTTCAGTTTTCTCACTGTTAAGCTTCAACTTGTTTTCCGTCATCCAGCTCTGGATGTCCAGGAAACAGATGGAGATGGAAGCAAGGAGCCTGTCGAAGTCCTCAGGCTCAGCACTGTTATAGAGCTGGGTGTCATCGGCGAAAGAATGATATTTGAGGTTGTGGCGTTCGATGACAAAGGATAGGGGTTGAGTGTAAAGGGTGAAAAGAAGTGGACCAAGGACAGATCCCTGCGGCACACCATAGCAGACGTGAACAGGCCTGGAGAATATGGACTCAATCATAACGGTCTGGGAGCGATTCTGAAGCCTTGTAGGGAATTGTAGGCCTAATATGCTTCACTTTCGCATTTTGTTAAAGGTTCCAGGAATATGTTCGATCATTTTGAAGAAAAATCAAAGGAAAAATTGCCTGTAGAAGAATTAAGGCATATCAATGATGATGAAAAGGTCTATTGAACAATTAACATTGTAGGCTACCAAAAGCTCATAATTTAGTGAAACGTAAAATTGGAAAAGATTAAATATTTCTATGAAAAGAACAATAGTAAACAGAAAGAACAGAACTATTGTTAAAATCCTCGGATTTGAAAAATATGTTGGAGGGGCGAGTTGGGGGGGGGGGGGGAGGATGGTAGGAACCATAGGTAAAAATCTACGAAAAATTGTAAAACGTAATTAATGGACATCCCCAAAGTAACGGTAACTCTTCTATATTTTATGTTAATTTTCAACGTCGTCAAGGAAGATGTAATTAATTCACATTATACATATTATATAGATAAGTGACAAAATATTATGCAAAAATGCACCAAGTTCGTAAATAAGAAAACTTCCTACTCGGAATTTCCGAGTTTCCGACTTTCCCACTTCAGCGAATGTACCATAATTTAACATATTTTCTATTGGAGATTAGGGCCTAAGTTCTAGCCCAGTGCTGAGAATCACTGATGTGAACCAGTTTCTAGAAAACCAACACAGATCCATTAATTTGGGAGTAAATATTTACCCATTTAATGGCCTGATTAGTCAGCCAGTATCACAGGAGCGCAAATCTAATCGTCTTTCGAGACTATGGAGCCAATGATCCAGGGAAAACAAATAAATTCAAATAGAAAATAAAATATCGATCCGACCAAAAAACAAATGTGTGACCTAGTATTAATCTGACTGGGTCTTTGCTAATCTAATTGATAACAGTTGTTACTGGAATAATCTCCTATTCGATTATGGCATTTTATAGCCTGCAGTATTAAACAATTGTATCTAGTTATAGTACTGTTATGTCCCGGCCTTCTGTTGTCTGGTTCAATTTGAAATAATACACTCAAGCCACTCGGTGAACGTTTAAAGAAGAAATTAATGCGAAGGGAAATGCAGAATTGATATATTTAGAGACAAAGAGAACAAATAATATTGGACTACGCTTACACAAATGAACAAAATTAAATAATATTAGACTACACAAATGATCTCTAAGCCATTATAAACAACTCTTTATGAATTATCGATACCATTCTAAATATATAATATGACAATTATTTAATCGTGCTATACACATATAGCCCACCCCCTCTAAAAGAAAAAACAAGTTTGTAAAAATAAATAAAAATGGTCTTTTACGATCCATCTTTAAAACATAGAGTCTAAATAACAAAGTTATGACTAAAAAACATTAAAAAATAATTTTGTAAAGAATATCTTATAACTAAAACAATGACTATTGATAGTTAATTTAATGCAACTATTTAAAATTAATGTTCAAAACAATAATATCTAACTGAGTAACCGTATTAAAAATGATTTCACACTAAGCATTTATGTCTTAAAAAAACAACAACTATGTAGTTTTTTTTTTATTAAACAACACAGAAAAAAAAGGAAAAAACAATGTGATGTAAAACAGAAATAAAAATGACATTTCTAAAAATATCAACATTAAGTGAAAAAGTAAACAACAATACAGTCTACATTTTAAACAGGTTAAAAAAATGTTAACATATCATAATCTAGACTCAGGGGTCGGCAACCGTTTGATAATAGTGTGCCAAAGTTGGATTTCTAATTCATGAAGCGTGCCAACATTATAAGAGTCATCCTGCACTGGCACAAAGTTTGTTGTAAAAATACATTGATTGGAGGTCATTCGCGTGCCACTGAACCCGTAGGTTGTGGACCCAAGATCTAGACAGTGAGTCACCAAGAATATTTATGGGTGACTTCTAATATACACAAATTTTGTAAATAAATATATTTTTTCACAGGATGTCTTAATAAATATTTAATATTTTCTCTTTATCAGGAAGAGATTTCGGCATCATTTGATAACTTTCATATCTGTTTAAAAAATATATAGACATTGTGCAATAATTTTAGAATCAAATGTCAGTTTGATCGACATGCCGAAACCTTTCTCTCCACAACTTGTAGAGAGTGAATATTAATTAGATGTGCAGCTGTTGCATCGCACCAACAGACGTAAAGATTACGGCAGGAGATGCTTCTGATGGAACCTGATACTCACCGAAACACCGTTACACCTGTTTGGTAATGCTTTCGCTTAACATTACTAAATTGGATATTATCCAGTTTTTTTATAGTAAATCTTGCGTAATATGTCATTATCTCACACTTACATGGGTTTGCAGGGGGAGAGAAAGAGAGAGAGAAAGAGTATGTGTATGCATGAGTTTGAGTGTGTCTGTATGTATGTTTGTCACTGCGATGATGTTCGTTTTCATTTCTAAAGAGATTCTGGTATTTAAACCCATGCATGTTGGAAACATTCAACTGGCGCACAAACAGCTATGTCGAGTTCCATACTGTTTAGAGACATGAAACAGGCTTTGAATTTACTTCTTTGCTTTCTGGGCACGTTGACTTTGTCGTCTGCGAGAGTTTTCGGAGATGCCGAGCTGGTCTACGAGTGGACAGAAGTCGATTTCACCTGGCCGTCGGAGAATGAAAGGCTGGAGGCTTTGCAAAACGGAACCTTCGTCCCGGAGAGAAATCTTATTGCAGGTATTAAGGTAAGCCAAGTCCAAATTAACACTTTTTATTTTCGTTGTGTTTTATTGTACATTTGAGAGACCGACAAAAACTGAAGACTTAGATTGTTTTGTTTTCTTAGTGCGTGTGTACGTAAAGAAAATTAAAGGCGGCTAGTTGTCACTTGTATACAACGGAAACGAATTAACACTGGTTCATAGGGCCTCTGGGTTATTGACTCTGAATATAATAGTTAATGTTTTAACTGGTCAGAAGAAGACTGCTACCATTCAGAAAGTTTGAGTTACAACAAACGAAAAAGGAAAGTTTATAGTTTGTCACATAGCAAACTGTATAGGCCCTACACAACAGTCAACGGAAAATGATGGTTCGACAATATAAAAGATAGGATAAAGCCGCAGATGTCTGAAGTATGACAGCCGCTCAAGATAGACACACATGGAGAAAGATGGCCGCTGAGGTGTTCATTCCAACGACCATCACGATCAAGGGTTGGATGATGATAGCAAACTCTCTTATCTTATCCACGCTCATGCGTGGTCCGAGTCTAGTCTTACATTTACGTTCCATTAAATAAAAAGGATTATATATATATGAAGAGTTTGAGACAGACAGACGGGCGGTCAGATAGGCGGAAAGACAGAGAAACAGATTGACGCACAGAAGGACAAACGAACAGACAGATAGATAATCAGGCAAGCAGACAAACAGATTGTGAGATAGACATATTATAGGGAGACGGAGAAACAACTAAATAGAACAACATTCTGATATATACATAATATATAATAAATATTTATTATAAGACTACATACTATTTATAGATCAACATTCTGATATATACATAGATAATATATATTTATTATAAGCCCACATACTATTTATAGATCAACATTCTGATATATACATAGATAATATATATTTATTATAAGCCCACATACTATTTATAGATCAACATTCTGATATATACATATATAATATATATTTATTATAAGACTACATACTATTTATAGATCAACATTCTGATATATACATATATAATATATATTTATTATAAGACCACATACTATTTATAGATCAACATTCTGATATATACATATATAACATATATTTATTATAAGACCACATACTATTTATAGATCAACATTCTGATAGATACATATATTATAATATATATTTATTATAACACTACATACAACTTATAGGTCAACATTTTTATTTCCACTCAAAGGTCTACAGAGACGCGGTCTACGTGACCGTACCCCGCTGGAGGTGGATCTCGGGTCAACCGTCAACACTGAACAAAGTGGTTGTGGTCAACGGCCAGGCCAAGCTGCAGCCGTACCCAAGCTGGGCAGAACAGAAGCAGGGTGACTGCCGCGCCCTGCAGTATGTCCAGAGCATGGAGGTTGACCCTAACACTGGACTGATGTACGTCATTGACACGGGCACGGTAGGCTTACTCGGAACGGAGACGCCGTTGTCACTGTGTCCGGCAAAGATCGTTGTCTATGATCTCCACACAGACGAAAGGCTGTTCACTCACGAGTTTCCAGTTGACGTCATTAGTGAGAACAATTTTTTAAACGACATCGTCCTTCATTACGTCAACGGAAAAGTCCGTTACGCCTACATTACTGACCAATTGGAAGAAAGATTGCATGTGTTTGATTTTGAGACTCTCCAAACCCACAATGTTGAACACCGAACCATGAACGTAGAATCGGATAACGCGACAGTGTTTCGTATTAACGGAGTCGAATACAGCTTCAATGTTGGCCTGGACGGTATCGCTATGTCTCCAGACTTCGACTACTTGTATTACTGCCCAATAAGTGGGTATGGGTTGTATCAAGTGCCAACCGCATCTCTTTCAGCTACCGGTTCCGTATCACCGAGGTTAGTTGGAAGAAAGATCTCCCAAAGCGACGGACTAGCTTACGGCAACAGGAGACTATATTTCGGAGCTTTAGTGCTGAACGCTGTGTACTTTTGGGAACCAGAAGTGGACATGCGCGAACAGGATTTTCTGGTGGACCGTGTGGTCATGAAGACGCAGAGTCAACTGGTCCATGACAACGCCACGATGCAGTGGCCTGACACGTTTGCTTGGGACGACCAGGGATGGCTTTGGTTTACGACCAGTAAGCTTCAGCGGTTTTTCAGCGACACCATGGACTTCAGCGGCCATGAAGGTAGCAACATGAGAGTATGGAAAGTCTTTGTGAATGAAACAAGCTATTTATATCAAGCTGACGTCAGAACTAAAAAGCATCTAATTGGTTAGATCAGACTGTACGCATAAAATAAAAATAAAAAATAGCTAGAAATTATTAATAAAAAATGTGTGTTCTATTGATTTAATAAATTAAAATTGTATTTAAGTTTAAAACGCTATGGTATTAAGAAGGTGATATTTTATTTTACAAAAGCATAAAATGAAACAAAACTATAAAAACTAAGTTGTTCATATAAAATTATTTAGATCTAGACGATATGTATTTATAATTTTTTTATTTTTTTTCATTTCGAAGATTTTGCCATATGTCATCCACAGCCCTTTACTATCCATTTAATAAGACAATACTACAAAAGCCCAGGTAATAAATGATACATAACTCATTTCAATAACAACAAATTTAATGATTAGGGTATTTATTAAGCCTATATTTTTTAAGAGAAATGTTTTCATTGAAGTTAACACAATTATGTTGTTCTATATTCATTTCTGTTATGCTATTTCCGTCCTTGACCTTTTACCTCTAGACACCCGTTAAGAGGGAAAGAAAATGAAGTCAATATAAGTATTATAAGGGAACCTTATGCCATACTACGTCTTACATCAGGGGTCGGTAACCTTTTTGTCTGTGAGAGCCATAGACACCACATATTTTGAAAAGTAATTCTGTGAGAGCCATACATTATGTTTAAGTCTAAAAATTTAAGTAAATGTGTGCAAGAGTTATTTCACTTTAATTACAATTAATGCAGGGTTGCTATTGTTCTGTCTGTTACATCAGCGGAGTTTATCTCCTTCACCACTTCTGAAGCTTAGCTGCAGTAGACTTTAGCTCATTTGTAAAATGAAATATTTATATACAATTAATATGTAGATCAAAGGAGTCTAAAGAAACATTTTTTTGTATAATCGAACATTTGTCTGCGAGCCCGATGCAGCCGTCAATAGAGCCACATCTGGCTCGCGAGCCATAGGTTTCCGACCCCTGCCTTACATAGTCAAATGGTCTGTTGTGGTCTAAGAAAGATAACTCAGAAAAAGAAAATTACATCCTTCTACAGCTTTTAAAAAAAAGTTAATCAGAAACGTCAAATTGCAAATGTTTCTAAAAACAAAACAAAAAAACTAAAATTATGTAGATCTATAATATATTTATTTTTTCAGAATTAAACCAACACATAGATGATGTGTGAATTAATACATAATTATTTTTTATGTCAACCCTTTATTATAAAACATCGATCCGACAAAAAACATATTTGACCAAGTATTATCCTGACAGGGCTTTGGCTAATCTAATGGAAAACAATTGTTATTGGAACAATCTCCTTTTTAAAAGCTATTTGATTATGGCATTTTATAGCCTGCAGTATTAAACAATTGTACCTATCGAGTTATAGTACTGTTATGTCCCGGCCTTCTGTTGTCTGGTTCAATTTGAAATAATACACTCAGGCCACACGGTGAATGTTTAAAGAAGAATTTAATGCGAAGGAAAATGCAGAATTGAAATATTAGGGACAAAGAGAACAAATAATATTGGACTGCACAAATAATCTGTAAGCCATTATAGATAACTCTATATGAATTATCGATACCATTGTAAATATATAATATGACAACTATTTATAATCAAGCTAAGCACATATAACACCTCCCCTCTTAAAGAAACAACATGTTTAAATAAATAAATGCAAAGCGTTGTTTACAATCGAACTGAAAAGCATAAATCACAAAGTTAATAACTAAATAACAATGGCATTAATTCATTGACCATAAAAACAATATTTTATAACTTAAACAATGACTATTGTTATTTAATATAATAATAATAATAATAATAATAATAATATAGCTCTGCCAAAAACCATAATGTAACATTGAGCAACAAAAATATTCATAGAGCATCTAACTTATCTGCCAACATCGGTACTAGGCCTTGGCGTGGTTTGGCAGCTTGAGTACCCTGACAACGCCCAGAGCTATACCAGCGGGAGTTTTAACTCCTGGCAGGTTCAACCAAGCTGGGAAGGTCTGCGCGGGTAGGGGTCAGACTAAAGCTAGTACCCTGGTCCTCCAGATTGGGGGTTGGGCACAGGGTTAACAACTCTGTCCTGGAAAAACAAGCTGGTTACGGAAACAGCAACAAAGTCAATACCTATAAACCGGTGCTATAAACCTCTAGAGTTGCCCCAAGTGACTCATATGAATGACAGTGGTGAAAGCCATTCTTTGGAAGCCACTGACAGGAAGAAAGAGGTCTTGAGTACCAAAACCAAGACAAAACTAGGATTTTGGAATGTACGCACAATGTACCAAACTGGTAAACTAGCACAAGTGACAGCAGAGATGCGGCGCTACGGTATACACATTTTAGGCATCAGTGAAGCTAGATGGCCGAGATCTGGAAGAATGACAACTTCGACAGGAGAGACAGTTTTATATTCAGGAAAAGATGATAACCTGCATAAAGAAGGAGTCGCCATCATCCTTAGGAAAGGTACAGAAAAATGCCTTATAGACTGGAAACCAATTAGCAGTAGACTAATTAAAATCAGAATGAGAGGTAGGCAGATAACTATGACCATTATACAATGCTATGGCCCTACAAACGACAGTGAGGATGAAACAAAAGACCTTTTTTATGAACAATTGGAGACAGAAGTTAAATCAGCACCACTGCATGACATGATGATAATAATGGGAGACTTAAATGCAAAAGTAGTACATGACAACAATGGCTACGAACGAACAATGGGAACTCATGGTTGTGGTATAAGGAACGAAAATGGGGAAAGATTAGTTGAACTTTGTAGCTCTAATAACATGGTAATAGGAGGCCCTTTGTTTCCACATCGTGAGATTCACAAGTTGACCTGGTATTCGCCCAATGATAGAGATAGAAACCAAATTGACCATCTGCTTATAAATGCCAAACGGAGGAGATCATTGATAGGTGTTAAAGTAAAACGAGGTGCTGATGTTGGAAGTGACCATCAGTTGGTAATAGCAAAAGTGAAGCTGAAACTGAGACGGTCACAGAACAAGACAGACATACAGCGAGGATACAATATACAGAAACTAAAAGATCCTCACACTAAGCTCACCTTCATCACACAGGTCAGGAATAGATTCCAGGCACTTCAAAGTTTAAGCTCTGATGATGAGAGTAATAATAATATTAATTCATACTATGAAAATGTCAAAGTTGCATACCAACAGAGTGCAGAAAAATGCTAGGGCTTTAGAGATAAGAAAAAGACAAAATAATGGATTACACCAACTACATGGTGTGCCATAGACCAGAGACGCAAGTTAAAAAATCAAATGAACAGTACTAGGTCAACAAGGCTACAAGAAAAATACAAATACCAATATAAAGAAGCCAACAAGGCAGTAAAGAAGATGGTGCGTGCAGACAAGAGGGCATTTGTTGAAGAACTAGCAAAATGAAGCAGAAAGTGCTGCAGCTAAAGGAGAGCAAGGTCAATTATATAAAATCACCAGGCAGATTTGTGGTAAATTCCACTCATCACCAAATGCACCCATTAAGGATAAGCAAGAAAAACTGCTGACTAATGAAGCTGAACAAAATAAACGATGGGGTGAACATTTTAGCGAAATACTTAATAGAGAACCACCATTGGAAGAAGCAGTAATTCCGGATGTACAGACAGAATTGCAAATCAATGTTGAACCACCTACAAAAGAAGAAATTGTAAATGCCATTAAATCACTAAAAAAACAATAAAGCTCCAGGATCCGATAATTTGAACACCGAACTATTTAAGTCTGACGCAGAGACAGCAGCTAGTATATTGGAGCCACTTTTCAGAAAAATCTGGGTGGAAGCATACGTACCAGATGACTGGACTAAAGAAATAATTATCAAAATCCCCCAAAAGTGACTGCAATAACTGGCGTGGCATTACGCTTCTGTCAATCCCAAGCAAAGTACTGGCCAAGGTGATCATCGGGAGACTTTGCAAAGCTGCCGACATCATTCTTAGAAAAGAGCAAGCAGGTTTTAGAAAAGGGAGGAACTGCACAGAACAGATTTTTGCTCTACGAAACATCATAGAACAATGTACAGAATGGCAAGGACAACTTTATATCAACTTCATTGATTTCGAAAAGGCATTCGACAGTGTTCACCGAGACAGTCTGTGGCGCATTCTGAGAGCATATGGAATACCTGCTCACATGGTACAGCTGATCAAGAGCTTTTACAGCAACTACAGCTGTTGCATGAAAGGTAGCAACATATGGTTCGAAGTGAGGACAGGAGTGAGGCAGGGATGCGTGATGTCCGCATTGCTGTTTAACATACTAATTGACTGGGTGATGAAAAACACAACAGAAGTGAGAAACAATGGCATTAGATGGACTTTGTTATCAACACTCGAAGATTTAGACTATGCTGATGACCTTGCACTTTTGTCTCACACCTATCAGCAAATGCAAGCCAAAACAGATAGACTAAATAATTTTAGTTCACAAGTTGGACTGAAAATAAACCATAAGAAATCAGAAGTCATGGTGCTAAATACCACTACTATGATTCCAGTCAAAGTTGACAATAAAGATCTTCCTAACTCAGAAAAATTCATATACCTAGGAAGCTCACTCACACCAGATGGAGGAAACAAAGAAGAAATTCAGAACAGACTGAACAAAGCAAGAATTGCATTTTACAACATGACCAACATCTGGAAATCCTGTCAATATAGTACCAGAACGAAAATAAAACTATATAACAGCTGTGTGCTTCCTGTCCTTCTATATGGTGCAGAATGTTGGCGCATGACACAACAGGACCTTGTGAAGCTTTCCTCTTTCCACACTAAAAACCTCAGGAAGATTTTGAAAATATTTTGGCCAAAGAAAATAACCAACGAAGAATGAATGTCCCAATCCAACCACGAAGACATGGGCACAATCATAATGAAAAAGCGTTGGCGATGGATTGGCCATGTATTGAGAAGAGAGGAAGGGAACATCTGCAAAACAGCCCTACACTGGACTCCAGAAGGAAAAGAAAGAGAGGTCGGCCAAAAGTAACCTGGCGCAGAACTGTGGAGCAGGAATTAAAAGAATTTGGTCACTCCTGGGGTACGATTGGAATTGTCGCACGTGACAGAGAAAGATGGAAGGACTTTGTTGCTGCCCTATGCGCCCACGGCGTTACGGGCAGTAAGTAAGTAAGTGTTCATTTAAAACATTGATAAAGATGCAAGACTAGACTCGGACCACCGATGAGCGTAAGACGCAATAATCTTCTTTATAGAAGAAGCGTCTGTAAAATATAAGATAAGGATACAATTCTCTAGGCTAATAAGTATATAAGTATATTTTTTTTTTATTACAACAAAGGAAAAAGACCTACTTGCTAATTTAATGCAATGATTTCAAATGATTGTTCAAAATTACACTATGTCATTGTGTCACCGTATTAAAAACGATTTTAACACTAAAGCATTTAGCATATGTCATTAAAAAACAACAACGATGCAGCTTATTAATTAGACAACACGGAAAAACAACGTATATACAATTTGATGGAGAACATAAATAAAACTGGGAACTCTAAAAATATTAACAATATGTGAAAAAGTAAAAATAATACAGTCTACATTACATAATACAGTATCAAATGGTACTTTACTACATTATAAATTTAAACAGTGAGTCACCAAGGATATCTCTAGGGGACTTCTAATATAAAAATGTGTTGTAAATAAATATTTTTTTTACAGCATGTCTTAATAAATATTTAAGTTTTTTTTATCATGATGAGATTTTGGCACCATTGTATAGCTATCATATTTGTTTAAAAAATATATATAGACATTGCGCAATAACGTTAGAATCAAATGTCAGTATGATCAGAATGGCAAAAACTTTCTCTCCACAACTTGTAGATATAGTGAAGATTAATTAGATGTGCATCTGTTACATCGCACCATCAGACGTAATGATTACGGCAGGCGATGCTGCTGGTGGAATCTGAAACTCTCCGACACACCGTAATACCCTTCTGGTAATGCTTTCGTTTAACATGACTAAATTGGATATTATCCAGTTTGTTTTTAAATAGTAAATCTTGCGTAATATGTCCTTAGCTCACACTTACATGGATTGCAGAAGAGAGAGAAAGAGAGAGATATACAGAGAGAGAGAGAGAGAGAGAGAGAGAGAGAGAGAGAGAGAGAGAGTATGCGTGTGTATGCGTTTGAGTGTGTCTGTATGTATGTCTATCACTGTGGGTGGTGTTCGTTTTAATTTCGAAAGAGATTCTACCACGTACAAGGTATTTAAACACATGTTGTTAAATGTTTGATACATTCAACTGGCGCACACACCGAGAGCTAAGTTGAGTTCCAAAATGTTTAGAGACATGAAACAGACTTTGAATTTACTGCTTTGCTTTCTGGGCACGTTGACTTTGTCGTCTGCGAGAGTCTTTGGCGATGCCGAGCTGGTCTACGAGTGGACAGAACTTGATTTCACTTGGCCATCGGAGACTGAAAGGCTGGAGGCTTTGCAAAACGGAACCTTCGTCCCGGAGAGGAATCTTATTACAGGTATTAAGGTAAGCCAAGGCGAAATTAACACTTTTTATTTTCGTTGTGTTTAACTGTACAGTTCAGTGACCGATGGAAATTGAAGACTTGGATTGTGTAGATTAGTTTGCGCCTCCATACGTAACATAGAAGAAAGTGAAGGCGGCTATATGTACCCTGTATACCACATAAACGAATGAACACTGCTTAAAATAGGACCTTTGGGTAATTGATTCTAAAAAGGATATTGAATTTTTTACTGGTCAGACTTGAACCTCACTTAACCGGACTGAGTATACGAACAGAAATTAATCTCTTAGGGCTCGGAGGACAAACACACTTGTGTTAAGCAGTGTAGCCAAGTCACCATATAGGATCGGTGCAAAAAGTTGATTGTTCCCTTCCACTCTAAGCTCCTGCAAGGCAGGGCAGTCTAAAAGCAAAAGCTCAACTGTCTCTTCTGCTTCCCTGCAAATAGGACACCGCGAGTCATAGTTAAGATAAGATAAGATAAGATTACTTTATTGATCCAAATGAATGGAAATTTGACTTGATTACATAAATTCCGTCTTTCAGCATACCTAAAACAAAAATAAAGAACCATTTATACTCAAACACAATAGACATTCACGCACACTATCATACCATTTATCATACAAGAAAAAAGTAGGCCTATTATTTAGGAGTCAGCTATTGAGCCATCGTATTTCCTAGCTGAAAGATGATTCTTTTGAAAGAGTCTCACTGACAGTGGAACAAAAGAGTTCTTAAACCTTCCGAAATAGGCACCTATATCTGTGCGAAACTGGTCAGTCGAGACTGCTACCAATCGGAAAGTTACAGCAAACTAATAGGGAAAGTTTACATTTTGTCACACAGCAAACTAATAGGGAAAGTTTACATTTTGTCACACAGCAAACTAATAGGGAAAGCTTACATTTTGTCACACAGCAAACTAATAGGGAAAGCTTACATTTTGTCACACAGCAAACTAATAGGGAAAGTTTACATTTTGTCACACAGCAAACTAATAGGGAAAGTTTACATTTTGTCACACAGCAAACTAATAGGGAAAGTTTACATTTTGTCACACAGCAAACTAATAGGGAAAGTTTACATTTTGTCACACAGCAAACCAATAGGGAAAGCTTACATTTTGTCACACAGCAAACTAATAGGGAAAGTTTACATTTTGTCACACAGCAAACTAATAGGGAAAGTTTACATTTTGTCACACAGCAAACTAATAGGGAAAGTTTACATTTTGTCACACAGCAAACTAATAGGGAAAGTTTACATTTTGTCACACAGCAAACTAATAGGGAAAGTTTACATTTTGTCACACAGCAAACTAATAGGGAAAGCTTACATTTTGTCACACAGCAAACTAATAGGGAAAGTTTACATTTTGTCACACAGCAAACTAATAGGGAAAGTTTACATTTTGTCACACAGCAAACTAATAGGGAAAGTTTACATTTTGTCACAAAGCAAACTAATAGGGAAAGTTTAAATTGTGTCACACAGCAAACTAATAGGGAAAGTTAACATTTTGTCACACAGCAAACTAATAGGGAAAGTTTACATTTTGTCACACAGCAAACTAATAGGGAAAGTTTACATTTTGTCACACAGCAAACTAATAGGGAAAGTTTACAATTTGTCACACAGCAAACTAATAGGGAAAGTTTACATTTTGTCACACAGCAAACTAATAGGGAAAGTTTACATTTTGTCACACCGCAAACTAATAGGGAAAGTTTACATTTTGTCACACCGCAAACTAATAGGGAAAGTTTACATTTTGTCACACAGCAAACTGGATAAACAACAATCAGCGGAAATGCTGATTCGACAATATAAAATATTGGACAAAGATGCAAATGACTGAACTATTGGACAGCCCCTCAAGATAGGCAAAAAATGGAAAAAGATGACTACTGAGGTGTCCATTCACTCCCCCAACGACTGTAACAGTCAATGGTTTGTTGATGATAGCAAACTCTCATTTACTGTCCATTAAATAAAATGTCAATCGTTAGGAGGCAAATATGAATCATATATTATATATATTTAAAATCTTCCTTATATAAGATTATATGTATGAAGCGTGTGAGATAGAAAAACAGACAGACAGACAGACGGACTAAAAGACCGACAGAAAGAGAGGGAGACGGAGAAAAAACTAAATAGATCAACATTCTGAGAGATACATATATAATATATATTTATTATAAGACTACATACTAGATAAACATTCTGATAGATACATATATAATATATATTTATTATAAGACTACATACTAATTATAGATCAACATTCTGATATATACATATATAATATATATTTATTATATTATAAGACTACATACTATTTATAGATCAACATTCTGATATATACATATATAATATAAATATTTATTTTAAGACTACATACTATTTATAGATCAACATTCTGATAGATACATATATAATATATATTTATTATAAGACTACATACTATTTATAGTTCAACATTCTGATAGTCACACTGATAGATACATATATAATATATATTTATTATCACTACATACAACTTATAGGTCAACACATTTATTTCCACTCAAAGGTCTACAGAGACGCGGTCTATGTAACCGTACCCCGCTGGAGGTGGTTCTCGGGTCATCCTTCGACACTGAACAAAGTGGTTGTGGTCGACGGCCAGACAAGGCTGCAGCCGTACCCCAGCTGGGCAGAACAGAAGCAGGGTGACTGCCGCGCCCTGCAGTATGTCCAGAGCATGGAGATTGACCCCAACACAGGACTGATGTACGTCATTGACACGGGCGCGGTAGGCATTTACGGAACGGAGACGCCGTTGTCACTGTGTCCGGCAAAGATCGTTGTCTATGATCTCCACACGGACAAAAGGGTGTTCACTCACGAGTTTCCAGTAGAAGCCGTGGGTACGAACAATTTTTTGAACGACATCGTCCTTCATTACGTCAATGGGAAAGTCCGTTACGCCTACATTACTGACGCCATAGAGGAAAGATTGCATGTGTTTGATTTTGAGACTCTCCAAACCCACAATGTTGAACACCGAACCATGAAAGTAGAATCGGAAGACGCGACGAAGGTTCAAATAAACGGAATCGAATATACCTTCAGAGTTGGCCTGAACGGTATCGCTATGTCTCCAGACTTCGAATACTTGTATTACTGCCCAATAAGTGGGTACGGGTTGTATCAAGTGCCAACCGCATCTCTTACAGGTACCGGATCCGTATCACCGAGGTTAGTTGGAAGAAAGATCTCCCAAAGCGACGGACTAGCTTACGGCAACAGGAGACTGTATTTCGGAGCTTTAGGGCTGAACGCTGTGTACTTTTGGGAACCAGAAGTGGACATGCGCGAACAGGGTTTTCCAGTGGACCCTGTGGTCATGAAGACGCAGAGTCAACTGGTCCATGACGACGCCAGGATGCAGTGGCCTGACACGTTTGCTTGGGACAACCAGGGCTGGCTTTGGTTGACGACCAACAAGCTACAGCGGTTCTTCAGCGACACCATGGACTTCAGCGGCCATGAAGGTAGCAACATGAGAGTATGGAAAGTCTTTGTGAATGAAACAAGCTATTTATATCAAGCCGACGTCAGAACTAAAAAGCCTCTGATTGGTTAGATCAAACTGTTGGCATAACATTAAAAATAGAAATACATTTTTTTACATAAAATGTGTTGTTGTTTTTTTAAATACAAATTTCGTATTTTGATTTATTTAATTAAATTTTTTTTACGTTTAAAGTGTTATAATAATAAGGAGTTGATATTTAACTTTGCCAAAACATAACATTTATGTCTTTTCACCCAGAAAAATGCCAACTAATAAAGGAAAATAATAACAAACTACTTCATTCATGGTAAAGAACTAACTCAAGCTAACAATGCAAAGTATCTATGAGTAATAATAAATGATAAGTTATCTTGGAATCCTCATATTGATGAAGTAATTAAAAAATCAACCAAAATATTAGGATTCATAAAAAGGAATTTTTACAAATGTAATAGGAATATAAAACTAAATCTCACATTAGTAAAGCCTATACTAGAATATGCAGCATCTGTATTAAACCCATCAACTAAAGAAAACATTAAAATATTAGAACAAATTTTTTTAAAAAGCTGCAAGATTCATAACTAGTGAATATTCCCAATTAACAAGAGTAACACCATTAGTCAAATCACTAAACCTAGAAACACTAGAGGACAGAAGGGCAAAGAGTAAAGTAGTAATAATACATAATTCAATAATAGAAGGAGCGTCTGTAATGTATAAGATACGATAATAGACTTAAACACAGACACTGAACCACACGACAGATAAACATTCGGACACTTAATCACACGCCACTTAAAACATACGGAAACTTAATCACACGACACTTAAACATACGGACAGTTAATCACAGCGACAGATAAACACACTTTCTTATAAAATTACCTGCTAGCTGCCATACGCGTTAAATTGATGGAGAACTCAAAGTGCACGAGGTAACGGGAAAAATATATTTGTGTCCATGTATTTTTTAAATGTAGGCTACCATTATCAGTGGCGTATTTAGGCATGTTCCACTTGTTCCATTGGAACAGGGGCCCCCACAGAAAAGGGGGCCCCTACACATAAAAAAATGTTTTTGTATTTTCTTTTGGCGACTAGAATAGTGCTGTTGTAGAAGCACACAATGAACGATGGTTTTATAGGTTGTAAACGTATGTGACGTGTGCCTAAATTGTATCGTGCGAAACGTTGTTTATTAACTATTTTTGTGCAATTTTACGAGGATACAAGAAGCTTTGGAGTTGATTGCCGATGATGATGACGAGAAAGCCTTCATCCGTTCACAGGCTGACGGCCTTTTTAACTGAATATCATCTTTGGAGGTGATGGCATGATGTTTTATAACGTTTGAATGCCACAAGTAAAGCCCTTCAAGACCCACAAATATACATCTACATGACCATTGCATGCCCCAAGTCTCTGTAAACCTTTGTTGAATCCAAGCGGAATAGCTGTGACGGTACGTGACGTTTTGGCGCAGCCGTTTTGGCGCGACCGTTTTGACGCAGCCGTTTTTACGCGGGACGTTTTGGCGCGAGGAAATAATTGAGAAAATAAAACATTTGTTGTATAATAAATCAAACTAATAATAAATAATAATAATTTAAAAAGATATATTTTAATGCATATATATGGCTTTTAAACTTTAAAAACTGTGTTTTTTTATATACGGTATATGCATAAAGACTTATGGGCATAAAATGCTTATCTATCTATTTATATAATATATTATATGTTGTCTTGATAGGAAGTTGTTTGTTGTTTTCTTTTTTTTTGCTCCTGTCACGGACCCGCAATCTCGTCTTATCCAGTTAATGGGATATACAAATTTAATAAAAAGGCTCTTAGTCTTAAGGGGTATGAGCGAGATTGTGAGTAGTGAACTATGTTAAACTATCCAACGAATATCTAAGTAAATAACATCTAGAAAGATAGGCCCGAGTTCAGCTGAATAATGAATAGTTTATTATAAATACAGAAAGAATAAAAGAAATATTCAAAGACGTTACATACATTAATCAAACATGAAATCATAATATCTTCTTATAGGTATAAGATCACCCAAGAGAATAGCAAAAATATAGCGATTCTGATCTTGACAGAGATCAGGAAATATTCGCCTAAAACATAATATATGACAGAGGCGTTCGAAGAACTATCCTCAATATAATAAGTCATAACAGGAAAATAGTACAATATTATTGTGTTTCAGTTAGGGATGTTAAACGAAAACCGGACTACCGGATTCCGGTTTTGAAACTGAAAACCGGTTTTGATTTTCAAAACCGGATTTCGGTTTGTTGGTAACAAGCCTTTTCTTTTTGTTCTGATGGAAATATTTTTAATAAATAATGTTGGCTTTGCACAAAACAATTCTTGAAATGCCTTGCTAACAATATTTAGACTTGGATATTGTGTTTTCTTTTTTTTTTCCAAATACCAACTATGGTTTGCGATAAAAACAACATCAAACCAAATGTTAAGTGTTACCTATAGTTACATTTAAGATGAATCTTTTTACTTTTCGGCTCATCTTTGAAAAAAATTCTTTAACGATGGCTCAGTGTAAACTATGTTCCCAAAAGATAAGCCTGAGCGGTAGCAGTACCACTGGATTGCGTACGCACCTTCATTCTGGATTAACATCATCATCCTCTTCAAAAGCTTCTTAATATTATGGTCAACGATAATCGGAGTTTAGATTATCACTATTGAATTATTATCGGTTTTAATCAATTAGCCCTGATATTGTTTTTAGTTCTAAAGAACTTAATGGTAAAGTGTACAAAATTATATTGCATTCACACAAATCAGCCCCTTGAATGCCCTGCAAACAATAATTAAGTTTGAACTATTTTTCAAATATACCTACAAAACTACGCACATTTGGCTTTTCTGGCCTGGGGGGGGGGAACCGAAATCCGGTTTTAAACCGGTTTTAGAGATCCGAAAACCGGTTTTGAAAACAAACCGGTTTTAACATCCCTAGTTTCAGTGTTACTTACTATAGTGTTATACATTATACAGTGTTCTACTCTTAACACTTAACACAGTGTTACTACTATAGTGTTACTATAGTTACTACCATTAATACAGTGTGCCCAAATAGAAATGAGGTTTAATTATTATTGCAATCTCACTTACGAGCTAAGTTTAAGGAAAGCAAAAACAAAATCGTCTTGCACGGCTAGGACTCTCTCAGCAACGGACTAAAAACCCGCAAAAAGTCCCCTCCTAAACACTACGCTTCACGAGATTATACACGAACCTCTGGCGTAGTGATCGTTATATAAACATATGACCATAGGGTCATATGGTCTCGCACTTTGGCACGTAACACTCCACACCTAGAACGTTAGGCCTATATGCGAAAATTACGCGTGCTAGTTTTTCAATAAAATTCTAATAACTACACATGTTCATGAAGTAGGCTAACTCAGTTGCCACACCTTTCAAATAACTTGTTGTAAAATAGTTGGGAGTGATTAAAACCAGGGTCAATCGTAGACAAGATGGTCAGAGATTTAATGATAAAAATAGATGTTTTAGAATACTGGGTAGGTAGTAAAAAGATAAAAAGTAACTTTTTTAAAAATTTGGAATGGTCAATGAGAAGTGGTCATCGCATCCAGACAACAACGTGCGTACAAATCAGAGATAATTATTTGGTTGACGTTAACTAGATTGGTAGCAGCAAAAAAGCAGTTTCAGTTGAGACAACTGTAGGCCTATATAAGTCATTAAGAAGGTTTAGTCCTCATTTCAATAAATATCACATTAAGTGATTTTGATAGGCTATTTATTGGATTACTGTAACCGTTTCAATATTTATTCAAGTGTTACTGTGCAGTGATTCCTAAGTTGGAATATAATTGTATCAAAATCTTAAAATGGATACTTTTTGTTACATTTAAGATACAAAAAATATATTGTTTTTCTTAAATGAAGTTATTAAGTTACTTTTATTAAGCGATGTGATATGTTTTTATTCCATCGCGCCAAAACGTCCCGCGCCAAAACGGCGGCGCCAAAACGACCATCGCGCCAAAACGGTCGCGCCAAAACGGTCGCGCCAAAACGTCCTGCTTCGTAGCTTTGATGAGTATGAAGCTCAAGGAAAAGTGAAGTCTGGAACAACCGTATTGGTTAAAATGAATACCAGACAACGTCGTCGCAGTGTTTGTGTGACATCACTGGACCATAGACAGGCACAAGAAGCAGAGCTATCACCAAGATAGAAGTTCCGTGCGGACAACTGAAGCTATCACTTGATCAGCGTTTTAATGCATACATTATTTTTTGTGAACTATTTGGTTCCTTGGTTAGCTTAACAATATCTCAGCTAATGAAATTCAACATGTAGCTGTGAAACGTGTCTAGATTTATGAGAAAGATCTGGACGATTGCTCGATAATGAACTGGTTCAATATGCTGAATTATCCAAGCAACATGCTGATTTAATGAATGGTAAACAAAAACATGACATCGGATATGAAAAGTTAATAGTTAATTTACAAATTGATTGTTGATCAACGACTAACTGGAAGAAGTGGAGTAGTTATCTCACACCAAAACGGACACTCCACCTCTCACTCCCTCCCACCTGGCTTTCCAACCACCAACCATAAAGCAGAACTCATCGCCATTCGGGATTCCACGAGCCTGATCAACAAGATTACCCCACCTGCCGGCCACATTGTCATACTCACAGACAGCAGATCCTGCATAGAGGGACTGATATCCACAAAAGACCACCTCGAGAGGGACACACTGGACAGACTGAGTACTCTCTCACTACAGAGTGCCCTAGCGGTCCAGTGGATACCCTAACACTGTGGACTGCCTGGAAACGAGGAGGCAGATGAGCTGGCCAGGCTCAGAAGAGATGCCCCACAGGATAACAACCACACACACAGCATCTCCTACTGCGAGGCAAAGAGCATAATCAAAGACATGTACAAGAGAAAATGGACTGAACAACACAATCCCCCAACAAGAGACGACTGGCCGAACCTTACCAGATATGAGAAGACCACCATACTCCGACTAAGGACAGGACACAACATACTATTAGACCACCAGTACCGAAGCCACCGTGGGGGAAAGCTTTCAGGCCTAAAGCCATTCCTACAGACAACGGTTTGTCAGAAAAACAGGACTGCCAGTCTGACACAGCAAAGGAAAGCGAAATGGAACGCAGAAGAAGAAGATCAACGTCTGGCAGATACTTTTCCGAACATTGAGATACATTATGGTCATTTCTGTAACCATGTGCCTCATCGTTGGCGAAGTGTGGAAACCACCAGTAGGCTTACATCAAGAGCAAACCGATGTTCTAAAGTATGGGGAACAGCCCTGCTGTGACTCCGGTTGTAATCGCTCTCCCTTGCATTCGAGAGGTCTAGGCCCCCGGTGGGGAGAAAGAATTGGGCGCAGCAACCCCGCCTCATCCCTGATCTGGTGCGTGGATGCCCATACCTACAGTAAGGGATTTGCGCTACTGGGCATTGCAGGAATACGGGCGACCCACCACGATATTGATCCGAGGGGAATTACGCAGTGGGAGAAAATAGTGCACGTGGCTGCGGAAACCGCACCCTAAGTTACGCTTCACGCCCTGTCGGCGTTCCGTGGGGTGGTTGGCGCCAGGACAGAACCTTGGTGTACCCCTCCTCTTGGCAGGCCCGGACAAAGACACCCTAGGGGACGTCCATTAATTACGTCAACAATTTTTAGGCGACTTTTACCTTCCCCCTCCCCCTTGTAAACAACTGTCAAACTTTCAGAGACCCCCCCCCCTATATAATTACGTCAACAATTTGTACCCCCCCCCCTCTCAAAACAAGTAACACAGTTTCACAGTTTTAGACGCTTGCTGTTATGTTTAAAATAGATTCGAAACGGACAAGTTTATACTATAATTAATTGTAATACATTTTAAAACTTGTTTAAAATATTTCAAATCGACTATAACTCTCATAGGCGTAGCCACAAATGGAGTGTAATATGGTTCCTACTCCCCTCACTCGCCCCTCCCACATTTTTTTTCCAATCTGAGGATCTTAACAATATTTCTTTCCTTTTTGTTTACTATTGTTCTTTTCTTATAAATATTTAATATTTTCAAATTTTACGTTTCACTAATGAGCTTTTGGTACAATGTTAAATAGTGTAGGGGGAAATTGTGCACCAGTTGTTAATTATAACCTTCTATTTTAACCATATGTTCACTATTCCTTCTTGTATTTATAATTGTCCACACACACACATTATACACACTGTAGTTACTTTCCCTGTCCCCTGCCTCTCCTACGTTGCACCATTTGCCACCCACACCTTGCAATCCTGGCGACGCCACTGATACTAATACATTTTTATCTCATAAAATTTTTACAGAAAATTAGAAATTAAAACTTAAAAATTACTAAATAGAACTATGTAGCCTAATCGACCTAATTTTAATGTTTCACCTATTATAACTCAGCAAACATATATGTCTATATATCAGAATGAGGTATATTAAAAGGAAAGATGGTAGGCTAAGTATTTCGTACTTCATGTGGTGGGCCACGAATTATTTTTCTGAAGGAAATATTTAAAAATAACCATGTTGGAGATTCACACAATTCACTTCATTCAATGCTGTGCAAAGATTACTTATAGTTTCAGTGTCTCAGAGAGGGCCTATTGTTGTTTTTACTTCTATTGTCAATCTCAGCCATCGCTTACATGGCTTACATAACGAACGCCAGTAGTCTCTGGCGCCTAATTTAGATGTACTGAGAGGCAAAAAACTGGGTTTCTAAACGTACTCTGCAGACAGTTTGTTGGTGTGTTTGTGTTCCTTTGTTATTCCAGCCACCATGTCTCGCTAGACTATGGTTGCCAGACGTCCGGTAAAAGGAAGACATGTCCTCCTTTTTAGACTCGTGTCCTCCGTCCGGCAGCCAAAGAACAAAACCTTTAAATTGTCCGGCTTTTTTTACTGTTTTGTTTTGTAGGCATTAAGACAAATACATTTTTAAAAATAGTATAAACATGTTAAGAATATAATTAATAAACAGGTGGGGATTTGTACAAGAATAGAATTATCCTTTTTTCAAGACTCTGTCATGAGCTTTACAGTTGCCCAACCAAATGCAAGCTGCCCATCAGCCTACAATGAATTTATATGTTATTTTTAACAAAACTGTTTCTGGATCAGTTTACCAATAAACACTTAAACTTTGTGGCAGCTCTTGTAATAAAAATATACGGATTGCGGGTTTAATTAAAGCGAAACTATCCAATTAAGACACAATGGACAACCCTACGCTTGACAGCGAAGGTGATGTTTTCTTCAATTTTGATCGGTCACACTGCCTTGCTAACAATTGCATTAGATTCCACCCATCTACAAACTAACAAGATGAACACAAAAAGGGAATATCAACTGTAGTTTCCATAACTGATATATTTGTATTAACGTAAAACAATGTTTTTACATGTTAGGCCTATCTATGTAAGTTGAACAGGGCAAATTTAGAATTTTGTAATAAATTTGTATAGGCTAATTATTTATTTCATAAAAAGTAACATTGTTGACGTCAACATGTCTTGACCTCCCCCTCTCCCCCATGTCAACAATTGTCAAACTTTTTCAGACCCCCTCCCTCCATTTTGTTGACGTAATTAATGGACGTCCCCCTAGGCACTTGACATTTGCTCCGTCCCCCCACCACCTCGAAGCTATTTAGTAATTTAGCAAATTAAAAGCACTAGTACAGAACCAGGCTTTTGATCTTATGTAAAGATTTGCCACCGGGGCTCTAGGCTGGCTCTCCTAAAAAAGATTTCACTAAAAGGTAAGTCTAGAATCCAGTTACCTCCAGAGTAACACATATGGTAGTCATGGTGAAGCCGGCTGGTCCAGCGACGTTAGTTCACCGGACTGTCAACCCAAAACCAACAGATACGTCGCGGGTTCTATCCCCGTCACCGACCGATCCATGTCGTCCTGCAGGAGTTTTGGGCTTAGTGGACGTAATAATCTAAAAGGAACGTCTGTAAACCTATAAGCTAGTCGTAATTTTTTTTTAGGCCTAGTGGCCTAGTGCCAAGGTTGCCTAGATTATAAAATTATCGAGTTATCATAAGTTATTGTTGTTCTGTGTCACAATGTTTCATGAATTTATTTTTGTTTTATATTTTATTATGTTTATTAATTATTAATGTTATTGTTAACTTGTTATATATTGTTAATTTGATTTTCTTTAGTATTAAATATGGGGCCTAGCTTGGTCTCTAGTAGGGGGCCTAAGTAAACAAGATGACAGATTGCAGCACGCCTTTGCCAAGAACATCTTTTAGCACACAAATACTACAGACAATCGGAGATACCCGGTAATTCAATTTTTTTTCACTTGACTGTATATTTAATATTTTAATTTCTTCATATTACTGTGGAGACCCCGTTAGGACCGAGGAAAGAGTCCACAATATAACTACACATAAAATATATAAAAAAAAACATCACAAACAAGAATTATAAACAGATGTCAATTTAGGTTTTTAGTCCAGCCAGGGCCGTATTTAGGTTTGTGGGGGCCCTGTTCCGAAATTTATGTGGGGGCCCCTCTTGGCCCCGCTCCTACCTTCCGACATTACCATGTGTACAATGTTGCTGATGGTGAATAAAAACCAGTAACCCACTGCCTGAGTCTTACTTACTGCCAATTAGGCGAGAAAATTATAGCCTTTCACTTCATTTAACTTCAAATGCTAATTTGAACACTCATACATGAACAACCATGTAGGTCTACAGAGTATCAGTGTCAGTTAACAATCAAATTGGATTTCTCCTTCACAGTATTTCTTGCAGTATTTACTAGTTCAGTTCAGTTTTTTTTCGATATTTATGGGAATCTATTATTTTAAAAGTTCTAAAAAATTAAGACTGCTAAAAAATTATAAAATTTTTTAAAATATTTTATATTTTTATTGAACAAAAAAAAGATAGATCTATCTTATCTTATCTTATCTTATACATTACAGACGCTCCTTCTATAAAGAAGATTATTGCGTCCTACGCTCATCCGTGGTCCGAGTCTAGTCTTGCATTTTTATTAATGTTTTAAATGATGTTAGGTTATTGGTTTTCCTGGTTTGTTCAGGCAACCCATTCCATGCCCGAATGCCACTCGGGAAGAAAGAGTACTTATATGCATTTGTTCTCGCATAAGGGACAAGGAAGGTGTTTTTGTCTTTATGTTTATCTGAGCTTTGCAACAGATTGTTATTGGGTTGTATTTCTAAATTAGAGTTTAATGCCTTATGTATTATTACTACTTTACTCTTTGCCCTTCTGTCCTCTAGTGTTTCTAGGTTTAGTGATTTGACTAATGGTGTTACTCTTGTCAATTGGGAATATTCACTAGTTATAAACCTTGCAGCTCTTTTTTGAATTTGTTCTAATTTTTTAATGTTTTCTTTAGTTGATGGGTCCCATACAGATCCTGCATATTCTAGTATAGGCCTAACTAATGTGAGATAGCATTTTAGTTTTATATTCTTATTACATTTGTAAAAGTTCCTTTTTATGAATCCTAATGTTTTGTTTGATTTTTTAATTACTTCATCAATGTGAGGGTTCCAAGATAACTTATCATTTATTATTACTCCTAGATACTTAGCATTGCTAGTTTGAGTTAGTTCTTTACCATGAATGAAGTAGTTTGTTATTATTTGTTTCTTTTTCTTGGATACCCTTATTAGTTGGCATTTTTCTGGGTGAAAAGACATACTCCAGTTTGATTCCCATTTTTGTAGTTCATCTAGGTCTTTTTGTAAAAGTTCACTATCTTTTCCTGTCTTTATTATTCTATAAATTATGCAATCATCAGCAAATAATCTTACTTTTGTGCCTGTGTTGATGCAATTTGGCAGATCATTAATGTAAATTAGAAATAGTAGGGGCCCTAGAACAGTTCCTTGTGGAACTCCTGAGTTTACTGTTATTGGTGATGACTTAGAGCCATTTATTATCACTGTTTGTTCTCTGCCTATAAGAAAGTCCTGAATCCACTGATGTAAGGGACCAGAGATGCCAAAGTATTTAAGTTTTTTAAGAAGACTAGAATGATGAACTTTATCAAATGCTTTTGAAAAATCTAGTAATATAGCATCAATTTGGTTGTTATTATCTAATCCCTTAGACAAGTCATCTATTAAGCCTATCAATTGAGTCTCACATGATCTATTTTTCCTGAAGCCATGTTGGTGTGGGCACAGTGCATTTAGTTTGTCTAGATGATTTACTATACTACTATATATTATATGTTCAAGTAATTTACATGTTATGCTTGTTAGAGAAACAGGTCTATAATTTCCGGGGTCAGATTTATCTCCTTTTTTGAAAAGGGGGGTTACATTGGCTAATTTCCAATCTTTGGGCACTTTGCCCTGGTTTAGAGAGGCCTGAAAAAGTATTTTAAAGATTGGAGATATTTCATTAGTTAGTTCTTTAAGCAGTCTTGCTGGTATTTCATCTGGACCAGAAGCTTTGTTTACTTTTAAGTTGGTTAGGAGTTGTTTAATGCCTTTTTCATCTACATTTATATTTCCTATCTCTTCTAGTTTGTTTAAATTTATGAATATTTCTTTGTCACCTGGATTTGAAAAAGATGATGCAAAGTGTGTGTTTAGGATATTAGCTTTAGTTTCATTATCATTATAAGTTTTGTTGTTTTGGCCTTTTAGTGGAGCTATGCCTGTAGTGTCCATTTTTCTTGATTTAATGTAGGACCATAAGTTTTTATTATTATCTTTAGAAATTACATTGTTTACATATTCATTCTGCAGCTGTCTGCTTAGTTTCTGAGTTAAATGTTTAATTTTTAGGTATTTTTTATGTAGTCTAATTGAATTAGTTGCCTTAAACTTTTTGAATAGATTTTCTTTTTGTTTACACAGTTTCTTTAGTTTAGTGTTAAACCAACATTTGTTAATTTTATTTGATGTTTGTTTTGTTGGCACAGAGTCAGCCATTATTGCTTTTAAGTTGGTTTTTATAAATTGCCAAATATCTTCAACTGGACTATCTATATTGTATTTAGTAAGAAAATTGGTTTGGAATTTTATTGCTGCTTGATGTAGTTCTGTTGTGTTACATTTATTCCAGAGATAAATTATTCTTTTAGGTTTCTTGCTAATTTGGATTTTTATTTTGTTATTTACTCTGACAATATCATGATCTGAAAGTCCAGGGATTATTTCATAATCTAATACTAGTCCTGGTCTGTTCGTTAAAAATAAATCTAGTATATTATGGTTTCTTGTTGGTTTTTTATTAATTTGGTCTAAGTTTAGATTTTGGATGGTATTGATAAACATTTCATTTATTTCTTTTGTGTTTTGGTGCTTTTCTATTGAGTAGCTATTCCAATTTATATCAGGGAGGTTGAAGTCCCCCATTATCCAAATTATAGCATTTTTATATTTAGTTTCAATACTTGTCAGCTGATTACACAGATCAGACATGTACTCTGATGTTGAGTTTGGTGGTCTGTAAACACTGCCTACAATTAGTGGTTTGGAATTAGGTCTGCTTATTTTACAAAATACTGACTCTATGTTATTTTGAGGTTCTAATTTAATTTCTTCAGCTATTAGGGTAGATTTTATGGCTAGTAAGACTCCTCCATGCCTGTCTGACCTATCTTTCCTAAAAATTTCATAATTATTATTGAATATCTCTGTGTTGTAAATATCTGGGCTAAGCCATGTTTCGGAACCTGCAATTATGTCTGGTTCTTCATTATTTATTAAAAGTTCCAAATCAGCTTTTTTATTTTTAATGCTTTGGAAATTTATTGTAAGAGTTTTGAGGTGATGCTGATTTGGGGTTTTATGGGATTTAGTGTTAAAGAGTGTCTTTTTACTTTTTTTTATTGGTGTTGATCTAGCTAAGGGTTTATTTAGGTCTAAATTATTAACTTCTGGGCTTGTCAAGGCACTGTAGGGGTTTGTGGTATCCAGGTCATGAGAATTAAACAGACCTGAACTAAATTGTGGCAACCCACACTGTACACAGTGCCAAGAGGCATCTTTATTTCCTAATGCTATATAAATTGGGGTGTTCATATGCAAGCATGCAGCATGGTACCATTCATCACAGGTGTCACATTGAATGGCTCGTTGTTTTGCTGTGCATGACTTACTGCAAATGTTACATCTATCTCTAACTGTCTTGACTGGGCCTGGGTTGGATTCTACATCGCCAGCCAAGAGCAACAATAGTACTAAATGATTTTGTCTGTACCTGCAAATTTTGTGTTTAAAATGGTTTAGGGAGATCTTTTTTAGGAGGATATAAGCATGAGTGTTGTCAATATCTTTGATGTTGTGGTTATTAATTATTATCTGCTTATGGACAATTTCATGTTTGGGTAGTTTTAGTGCCCTTACCAGAACTAGGGCTAAGACTAGGATTACAAGTTTCATTTCCTTTTTTAATACTTTTATTTAATAGTTTGGTGTATTTTATAATTAAATATAGTAGTTCTAATTGATGTTTATTGTTTTGTAAATAGGCTATAGCCTAGGGACTATAGGCTATAGGCCTGTTACTACTTAGAATTTAGGCTAAGGTTTAATAATTTGGTAACCTTATATATTCTTATATAAAGTTATATAGTATAGGTCTAGTGGCGATTGTATTGTTTAAATACTAATAAAACGAATGTTATTATTTGTCTCTTATATAATTAATTATGTTTTATTACTATAATATGTGTTTATTTGTCTGAGTTTCTTTATTATTTATTATAATTGGGCTTAAGTAATTATTTTAAACCTGGCCTAGACCAGTAATTGTAAACAAACAATTCGAATATGGGGTCAATATGGCGGCCTCCGAAGCGCCAAGTATAAATAATACTTTAAGCTCACTGTTACGAGCAATTATTCTATTTAATAGTATTTGCAATATACATATACTAAGTATTAACTTAATTAAAGGTTAGTATAAAGTTTAAATGGGTGTTAGTTATATAAATATAGAAAATATATTGAAAAACTTATCCGTGATATGAATGCGTACTAGCCCGAAGCCGGAAGTCGTAATCTAGATTATATATAATATTATATTTCAAATCAACATCAACAACAAAATTTGAAATAAAATAATTGAAATATTTCAAGTTCACATCACCCAGTCTTATTGAAACATTGACTCTTCGTGCTATACGAACAACAAATTCTTCAATGATGTCATTATCAGTAAAGTCCAATTCAAGAAAGATGTCTGATTCAATGCTGAGAAGACTTAGAGTAGACAGAGTCATGGTTATTCACAGCCTGTTTATTATCAACTTCATTTTGGAGAATGATCGTTCACTAGATACATTGGCAACCATAAGTAGGCCTACCGTACCAGATACATTCTTAGGGCAACTTCAATGTTCGGAAAAGTATCTGCCAGACGTTGATCAATAATCCATTTGTAAATTAACTGTTCATATTCATATCCAATGTCATGTTTTTCTTTATTAAATCAGCTTATTGCTTGGTTAATTCAGCAAACTGAGCCAGTTCATTACCAAGGCAAACGTCCAGATCTTTAGACAAGTTTCAAAGCTGCATGTTGAATTTCATCAGCTGACATATGACGTTTACCAAGAAATCCAAATAGTTCACAAACAATAATGTATGCATGAACACGCTGATCAAGTGATTGCTTCAACTGGTCAATAACTGGAAGAAAACTTTCAACACGGAACTTCTCTTGGTGGTAACTCTGCTTACTGTGCCTGTCCATAGTCCAGTGGTGTCACACAAACACTGCGATGACGTCTGGTATTCATTTTAACATATTCAGCTGTCCCAGACTTCACTTATCATTGAGCTTCATGATTCATACTCCTCAAAGTTGTTGTGAAAGATTGATTTATGAGGGTATGACATAACTGGAAGAATATCAAACTATCAGTGAAGATAGACAGGAGTTAAAAAGACCAATAAATTATACTAGATTGTTCTGTTTACCTTATGAACTAAGCTCACTAAATTGATTCAAGGTTACATGGTCAGGGGATCTTGGCGGCAATGGGAGTTAGAGCCAAGATATTGATGTAGAAGGTTGTATGATAAAGGAGCCGATATATTATTATACTATACTAGAGACATGAACTTGTGTAATTATAATATGGACTTAGTCTTTATGAATATGTTTCTTCAAGATGGAATTATAGTTGTATTTCTGATGTAAAGGATTTCTATGTAAATAAATATATTTGTGCTGCGAAATATGAGTTATCAGTTATATATATATTTTGTACGTACAGCCTGTTATTACTTGGACTAGAAGTTAAAGAACGAAGTTACAAAACAAGATAAAGTGAACAAGTATAGACTATTTTATGAAATGTACAATGGTCAATAAATAGACCATTGACATAATGTCAGGAACCCATCAGAGCTGGGGAGATTCAGAAACATACTAGGTGATTGTGTGGCCAGCACAATGCCCAGCCACCTTTACTTTACCCCCAACTACTGTCAGGTACACATCAGAGCTGGGGAGACTCAGGGACATACTAGGTGATTGTGTGGCCAGCACAATGTTTTGATCTGTCTTTACTTTACCCCCAACTACTGTCAGGTACACATCAGAGCTGGGTAGACTCAGGAACATACTAGGTGATTGTGTGGCCAGCACAATGTTCTGATATACCTTTAATTGAAACCAACTACTGTCAGGTACCCACCAGAGCTCGGTAGACTCAGGGACACCCTCAAATCCTGGGAAAAAAATCCTAGTCTGCACAAGGATTCGAACCCAGGACCCTTTGGATCGCCAGTCGAACGCTCTGCCGCTCGACTACCGTGTCCCATACATAAACCAGTACCAGTAGAGAAAACATAGAGAATAGAGAGGAACAAACTGATCAGTCTAGTGGTACTATATCTGTGTGATGTATTATTATTCATTATTTCAAACTCTTTACATATATTAATGTTAAAACAATAATATTCAACAGGCAAGTAAAAAATTTTAATATTATATACCGGTAAAGTGAATAAAAAAAACAACAACTTGTTCTTGATAAAACTCTAGCAGACAATGCCAGTCTGTAGTAGAACTAGTGTATACCTCCCTGTCCTCACACAGTTATACAATTACAGTATAGTACATCATCATTTCAGCACACACACACACGTCTAAATAATATGAATAACATCTAACAATAATACTTGTTGGTGTTTCAAATATGTAAAAGGTATTTTCTGACATTGTTGAAAAAGACTTGTAAACTTGTAATTGTAATTAGTAATACCGGTACAGAAATATTCTAAAGTTGAAAATAATAGAATAAATGGGTATCAATAACAATTTATGATAAAATAATAAACTATAAAATTTTGACTTGACTCTCAAGTCTCAATAATAATAATAATTGGTCATTTATATAGCGCCTCATTCCATGCTAATGCAAGCATGCTCAGCGCGCTTATAAAAACAAAACGACAATACAACTCTAAAATAGTTTTAAACAAGGTTTTATCCGATGGAGGCACGAAACGAAAATAACATTTTAAAATAGTTTTTTTAAACAAGTTTTTTGCTGATGGAGGTGTACTTGATCAACTTAGTTGAAAAGAAAAGTCTTCAAATTTTATCTTGAATGTCTTTTTTGACACAGAGTTTTTCAGTGTCTCAGGTAAGCCACAGTGAAAGCGCCATAGATTCAAAGGAGCGCACACCAAGAGTCCTTTTCCTGGAATTATCATAAACATGGAATTTCCAGGAGAGACTGTGTTGAAGAGCGCAGCATTCTTAACGGGACATGCTTCGGTATGAGCTCTTTGAGATAGGCAGGTGCTGTGCCTTCCACGCATCCATAGGTAAGGGGCATAATCTTATGATCGATGCGCTTTGTCGCAGGGAGCTAGTGGAGCTCAATCAGGTACCGGTACTGTATCTGCATAAAGAGAAGCCAACCACCAGTGTGACACTCTTTTAACAGTTTCCTTCCCTAACAAAAATTGTTATCTGACTAGCAGATGAGAGAGTTTGTCCTAAGCACCTCACTTAGGCATGTCAACAATTCCCTAAAGACACTAGGTAGACATTTTCACTCTTATTGACCTTGACATATGTCAATTTTAAGCCAGAATGTACAAATTGGTGTGCTTTTAAGCTATTATTGTTAGAATATTCTTTACTACATATGTCACATTTATAAGTCTTCAAGCCAGAATGTATTCTTTGGTGTGCTTTTAAGCTATTACTGTGGAAAAATTCTTTACTACATATGTCACATTTATAAGGCTTCAATCCTGAATGTATTCTTTGGTGTCTTTTTAAGGTCCCACTGTCATAAAATTCTTTACCACATATGTCACATTTATAAGGCTTCAATCTTGAATGTATTCTTTGGTGTCTTTTTAAGTTCATACTTTGAGAAAATTCTTTACCACATATGTCACATTTATAAGGCTTCAATCCTGAATGTATTCTTTGGTGTACTTTCAAGTTTCCACTTATAGAAAATTCTTTACTACATATGTCACATTTATAAGGCTTCAATCCTGAATGTATTCTTTGGTGTATTTTGAAATTCCCACTGTCATAAAATTCTTTACTACATATGTCACATTTATAAGAATACAATCCAGAATGTATTCTTTGGTGTACTTTCAAGTTTCCACTTATAGAAAATTCTTTACCACATATGTCACATTTATAAGGCTTCAATCCTGAATGTATTCTTTGGTGTATTTTAAAATTCCAACTGTCATAAAATTCTTTACTACATATGTCACATTTATAAGGCTTCAATCCTGAATGTTTTCTTTGGTGTATTTTGAAATTCCCACTGTCATAAAATTCTTTACTACATATGTCACATTTATAAGAATACAATCCAGAATGTATTCTTTGGTGTCTTTTTAAGGTTCCACTTATAGAAAATTCTTTACTACATATGTCACATTTATAAGGCTTTAAGCCGGAATGTATTCTTTGGTGTATTTTGAAGTATCGACTATGGGAATATTCTTTGCTACATATGTCACACTTATAAGGCTTTATTAACTTTAAGTGGATTTTTTGGTGGGCTTTTAAGTTGCTACTGTCATAAATTTCTTTACCACATATGTCACATTTATAAGGCTTCAATCCTGAATGTATTCTTTGGTGTCTTTTTAAGACCCTACTTTGAGAAAATTCTTTACCACATATGTCACATTTATAAGTATAAGGCTTTAATACATAATGTATTCTTTGGTGTGCCTTTAAGCTACAAATTTGATAAAATTCTTTATTACATATGTCACATTGAAATGGTGTTTTGTCTGCATGACTCGACAAATGGTTTTGTAAATTCTGCTTGTAACGAAATTTCTTATTACAGACTAAACATTGAAAGCGGGGTTTTACTACATGACAATAACATTTTCTGTGTACTGTTAAGTTTCCCTTTTGAGAAAATTCTTTATTACATATGTCACATTTATAAGGCTTCAATCCTGAATGTATTCTTTGGTGTCTTTTTAAGTTATGGCTTAGAGAAAATTCTTTACTACATATGTCACATTTATACGGCTTGAATCCTGAATGTATTTTTTTGTGTGCCTTTAAGATATTCTTTTTAGAAAATCCTTTACTACAGATGTCACATTTAAATGGTTTTTGATCTATATGATTCCATAAATGGTATTGTAAACTCAGCTTGAATAGAAATTTCTTATTACAGATCAGACATTGTAATGGCCTTTCTTTTATATGAATTTTTTTATGTTGTTTTAAGTTACCACTTTGAAAAAATTCTTTGCTACATTTGTCACATTTAAATGGTTTTGCATGTGTATGGTTCCACAAATGGGTTTTTAAACTCGTCTTGCCAACATATTTCTTATTACACATTAAACATTGATAGTGTGGTTCTACTACAGGACATCTTAGACTTAGATGTTCTTTTAAGTTTACACTCCAAGAGAATTCTTTTCTACATAAGCCACATTGAAATGGTTTTGCACCTATATGAGTCCACAAATGGTATTCTAAATAATTTAAGGCAAAAAAAGTCTCATTACACATCAAACATTTAAATGTCGTTTCTTGTGAGTGCATCCTTTGATGCATAAACATTTCTTTCTTACTGTGAAAATATCATTATTACAAATGATGCACTAATTTAGCTTTTCTTCAAAATGCCATCCATCTTTAATGATGTTTTACTCTTTGCTTTGATAAAATTCTTGACTTTGTTCATCTGTTCACCATGTGCCAAATGATTTAAACCTGTATGAGTAAATAGATTTTTGAGACATTAATGTAGTCTACAGACAGCACATATGTTTTTTGTATAAGACAAACTTTGAAATAGTAATGCTTATTGAAATCCAGTAATATTTATGAAAATACTGATAGCAAGTTTATACTTAATATAAAGTTTCCATGTGCTTTAATGATCTAAAATTAAAAAACAAAAAAAATATAATAACATTTAAAAACCACCAAGCCTTTAGAAAAATACTAAGTGGAAAGTAGGTTTTTATTTTATTATGCCCCCAAAGCAGGTATGTATGTCAGTGAGTCTGACGGAGAAACCCACTTTCCATAACAACCATGGTCAGAGTAAAAAGGTCTATCTCTCTCTTTGGTAAGAGTTTTAAAAAGCTAAAAAAGCATTTAAAAACTTGCATTGCTATTAGAAATGAAACAACCAGGGCTGTGGAGAATTTGGGTACCTGGAGTCAGAGCTGAAAGTACATAAAACTGAGGAGTCGGAACATTTATCTACCGACTCCACGGCCCTGGAAACAACTCTGCATCTGTGACACGCAGTGACTATATATTTGTTTATCAGTAGAGGCATGGAGTGGCAATTCTAGTAATCAGTAAGGTGTCATAAAGTTTAAAATTAAAAGTTCTATAACTCTAGGCCATAGGCGCTCACTGCCTCCCCCCCCCCCCCCCCCCCCCCCCACAACCGGAAGTAAATTTATGAATACAATTTTCATATTATGCCGACTAAACTTGTATGAATTTTTTAAATATTAAAAAGAACTTATAAGAAAAGGTTTGTGTCATTTAAAAAAAAAAAAAATAGTAAAACAGACATTAACTTCACAAGAGGTTTAACAAAAAAAAAATTAAAGTGAAGTTTGTGTCGATGTATTTTTAGCACATTGTGTCTGTTTGGTTCAATCCTGGTTATCAAAATCTTTGGGTTTCCACTATCACTACTTCCCATTCAACTCAGGCAAACAATCTCCATTGATTCCTTCAAAAAGAACTTATAAACTCATTATTTCAATATTTATCTTAATTAACCTGCTTTGAGCCCTACTGTCTTACTTATATGTTAGGTCGGTTATTTTGTTTTGGTTGTTTGATTTGTTCCATGTTTGTAAGGTTTTAAATCATTATTTAGTTTTTTTTATCTCTTAGCCTATAGATTGTATCCGTGTTCTGAGTTGTATGTTAAATGCGCTCTGAGCTTGCATTATGCTTGTTGGCAGCGCTATACAAATGTTATTATTATTATTATTATCAATTACTTGAAAGTTGATAAAGTCTTTTGACAATAGACTGGTAACAGCACTAAATCTACGCTCCACTATGTATGGTGATGGAAATGCAATAAAAAATTGTTGAAAAAACCCATACACCTGCAGAAAATAATGGGATGTTCTTTTGTGATTGTTATTTCAATCAATTCTTCTTGCAGTTGTAAAGATGGGCATGAGTTAATTTCTTATCTATTGGAAAAGAGGTTCTAAAAACCAATCAGGATGGTTCATGTTAATAAAATAATGCCATGAAATCGACTGTTGAAGTCATTACCGAAGTGCTTCAGGTACTGACAATAAGTAAGTATGTCTTCATCAGTTGTTTCTACAGATGCAAGATCTCTGTGTCTAAAGTTTGTTTTAATCAAGCTGATGTCATCTACCTACAATTAAATTCTTTTAAACTTATATAAATCAATGAAATATGCGATATCATTTTTCAACATTTTTTTTTAAAGAATCGTCTTTTCTTTCCAAAAAACACTTCAACTTGCACCGAATCAAAGACTTCCTTTTTATGTCCCGCGTACGCAGTGCAGGATTTACGTACAAGCTACACAAGCTATAGCTTAGGGCCCCCCCCCTACAAACAATTGTCAGAGTGAGCAATTATCATATATACTTAAATATACTGCAGCATCATTTGTCCCAATGCCGCACGTCTGGAACGTCCCATACTCTTCACCCAATTTTTTAAAAAGGTATAAAATAAGATTAAATTGTGTCTTTAAAAAAACATTGTTTTAGTTGTTCTATTTGGCGTTTGTTTTTGATACCAGAGTTTGCATTTTTAAGTTTGTTATAAATAAAAATCATTTTAAGTTAAAGATTTATTATTTCACTATCTATCCATCCACCCATCCCTATTGTAGGGCTTTGGCCTGCTCCACCACCTCCTTCCATTCGGGCCTATCCTTGGTTTTCCTCCGCCATGCCCGCACACCAAGTTTTTGCAGCTCTACAGCTTTAAGCCATCTCTGTCTTGTTCTAAGCCTCTTTCCTCATGGTCTCTGGTGATGTACTGTTATCGCTGCTCTGCCGTCTGTCATTCTTTCCAAGTGGCCTGCCCACATCAGTCTGCCTTTCATTATTTTAGCTACCACCATTGGATCCTAGTACAGAGCATATAGTTCTTTATTTGTTCTTCAGCCATCTGTGTCTTGGACAGCTCCATATATCTTCCGCAGCATTTTTTTCCCCAGGTATTAAGCAGGGTCTTAATGGATTTTGTCATTGTCCATGTTTCAATGCTATACACCACCACTGGTATTATTATGGTTTTTGTATATATACTTCTTAATTGTATTTCAGTTTAACCCTCTAGGTATCCGAAAATCATATTTGGCATTGACATATAGGTCATATAGGCCTAATATCTGAACTTATAAAGGGCCCCATATATCAAATAATAATTGGCTGTAGGTAAAATATGTATTGTCTTCTTTTAAGTGCATGTCAGTATCAATGCTTATTTATATTCATCATTTTAAACATACTTTATTTAAATTAAAACCAAACCATTCTAAAAGTGCAATAATTAACGAACGTACAGAACGTCGTTTGCTGCCATATATTTAATACAAATACAATGGCAACTGAATAACATCATAAATGTTATAAATAAAACAGAGAAGGTTTTTGCACACTCTTGCCTACAACAGAAAGAGGGGGAAACCACCAGGGAACATGAAGAAGCTGTCACTATGTGTGATTCCTATGATGATGTTTATGTGGCTGTTGTCGAGATGTAGGCTCAATATTCCAAGAGTTATCTGTTTGTGTATTTTCTTGTGGCTATTGTCTAGATGTAGGCTCAATATTCCAAGAGTTATCTGCTTGTGTATTTTCTTGTGGCTGTTGTCTAGATGTAGACTCAATATTCCAAGAGTTATCTGTTTGTGTATTTTCTTGTGGCTGTTGTCTAGATGTAGGCTCAATATTCCAAGAGTTATCTGTTTGTGTATTTTCTTGTGGCTGTTGTCTAGATGTAGACTCAATATTCCAAGAGTTATCTGTTTGTGTATTTTCTTGATATTATTCTTACTAATTATTTTTTTCTTTTTAATGTTTATTCAGCACTTTAAGTACAAGATTTGAGTAAAACACCAGCCTCACAGTTCAATAGTTTTAATTTGAACACATTTGAAAAACAACATCAAAGATATATGAAAGAAACACAAATAGTTGTTATAACACTATCTTAAATATAAAGAGTATGTTCCTACTACAATGATATTTGACTAGTAAAACTCTTGTAAACTTGTAAATCAAATGCCTAAGAGAGGAAACAACCTTACACAAGTTCAAAACCGACTCCATAAATGCTGATTGGCTAGTAGGCACCAACCAATTGTAAACTATAAATCTTGTTAGAAAATTGGGTAATTGGTGCAGGGTAGAGTAACAGAACCTATTCCTCTTTATTTGATTAATTCTGTGAAAAAATTCAGGGTTAATGAGTTCTCTTGAAAATATAAAACTTTAATCTTGCAATAATCACAGAATATTGATTAAAATCTATCTATGCTGGCTAACATTGACATTAGACACTAAGATGACATTGGATAAGCACAATCTTATTAGAGTATCGATACAAGTGTGATCCTGTATGTGTTTTTGTTACAGATTTTTCTTCTACGACTCTTTGTCTACAGAAAGTTGGTCTAATAACATTACGTATACCGCATTAATTCATCTAACTACATTACATCTACCGAGACATTTCATCCTCTACCAAACATTTCATACAACGCAACTGTTCATCTGCCAGACAATTCATCTATTGCAAATGTCTAAATGTTCCTCTAAAACATGATTTTTCCAACGTGACATTTTGTCTAACCCGATATTTCGTCTACCATTTATTTGTTATCTGCAATATTTCATCTACTGTGACAGTTCGTCTACAACCACAGTTTGTTGACTTTAGGCCTACACAGGCATTGTCTTGTACCTAGAGTCCACATTAAATCTTGGGACAGTCTCTCCATAAAGACAATTTGCCCCTCCCCTTCCACCATTCTAAACAGTGCAAAACATTAAGGCAGCAGTGGAACAATATTTTTATATCTATTGTATGATGAGGCCTATTTCATGTAGACACCTACTGTTTTACTTTGATATTTTACATTAAGTTGGTCAATAGTAAAGTCTTTTACTCTGTCTTATTTCATAAAGTTTTGAGATTATCAATGAGCTCTTGATCCTATATATCCTTTCATGTAATGAAACAAAATTGTAAAACTTATCTAGCCTAGAGATTTGTATCCGTTCTCTATTTGTTTTTAATGGGGCACGGTAGCCGAGCGGCAGCGCGTTCGACTGGCGATGCAAGGGTCCTGGGTTCAAATCCTGGTGCAGGCTAGGATTTTTCCCAGGATCTGAGGGTGTCCCTGAGTCTACCCAGCTCTGATGGGTACCTGACCTTAGTTGGGGTAAAGTAAAGGTGGCTGTGCATAGTGCTGGCCACACAATCACCTAGTATGCCGTGGCCACGGAAACTGGTGAACGCTGCTTCACCGGCCCTATGGACCAATTTGGTCTGACGGGATACTTTACTTTCTATTTGTTTACAGTTTTCTTCTTTATTAATTTTATTTCTCAAAAATACTTCCAGTTTTTATAAAAGAGGCACATGTGATGTTAATTTTTTTTAAATTTTCAGGACTATATGCAATTTTTTCCAGAGTTTTAAGGTGTTGGAACATAAAGCTTTTTTCCATGAGTTTCCAGGACCTGTACAAAACGTGTCTATGTAAAATAAGAAAACTCTCTTAATTTGAACCAGAAATATATTTGTTTAAAAAACAACAACACTGTTTTGTTATAAGTAATATAATTACAAAATACTTAGTCTAGAATAAATTTCATTAGCAAAGTAATGAATATCAATCGTTACATAAAAGTTTATGGCATGTAATATGCAACGCACGATGATGAAAACAAGATCTAAGATTGTGGTAAATTGAAGGAAGTAAATTTTAAGGTGTAAATGAATCCGTATAGATTTTAAAATTTAACTTAATCATTTTTAATATGTTTAACCATTTCTGTACACAAAAATGCCACTTTAATAATGCAGAAACCAATAATTTTTTACTATACATATTTTAAAAAATGTGTATGTATGTAAGTTATCTTGGAATCCACATATTGACATATTGATGAAGTAATGAAAAAATCTAACAAAACAATAGGCTTCATAAAAAGGAACTTCTACAGATGTAATAAATAAGAACATAAAACTAAAATGCTGTCTCACATTAGTTAGACCTATACTAGAATATGCATCTTCAGTAAGGGACCCATGAATCAACTAAAGAAAACATTAAAAAAATTAGAACAGATTCAGAAGAAAGAGCTGCACAGTTCATTACCAACCAATATTCACAACTGACATAACACGAATAGATGACTAAACCTAGAGACACTAGATGTCACTAGAGGACAGAAGAGCAAAGAGTAAAGTAGTAATAATACATCTTGTCAAGCATTAAATTATAATTTATAAATACAACACTATATGCATCTGTTATAATGCTCTAAGAAAAAAAAATTATCCCTTATTAACTACAAAATTGAAAAAGTTATGGCTGTTTGAGTGAACAATGTAGTTATCATGAAGTTTCTAATTTCATGTTATAAATAAAAAGAAACACTTGCCTGCTGATTCATGTATTTATTTTATAAAGTTATAAATATATATATACAAATATATTAATATATATAATATAGGCCTATACAGATACGAGGTGTCTATGCGTCCGGCAACCGGACAAATAGTGCTGGAGATATTTTTCCAGTAACCTAAGTCACGTGACGACCAAATAAAAAAGACGCAAGAAACATTGTTCCGTCGGACAATCATGCAGATGGAACAATGTTTTGTGCGGCTTGACCGCTGAAACTACAAATACAATACAAATGGCGTCTGACCTGGCAATAAATTCTATTCTTTCGAAGCAATTGAAAAATAAATAATTGTTGTATTTTGATATGACAACCATATAAAAACATGTATTTGTTTTATGTGGTACTGAGTCTGTTCTTAATAGTGAGAGGGTATCAATGATTTAGCTTGATTGATATAATCTAACTTTAACTTAACAGCAACTGGGTGTAATCCATATTTTACCTAACCCCCAAGGTACAGTGTACCTTACTTGACATGAACACAAGGGACAATATACAAATTTAAAGTATGCTAAAGAAAATTGTATGGGTCCAGCTAAACTTTTCTTCTAAATAAAAGTCCCCGGCTACTGGGTGGAATACACCCGCACATAATTTAAGAGAGGGAAAAAACACTCTGAACTAACTTTGTAACATTTTTATTTGGGCTGTTTGATTTTCTGTTGATTATTTGAGAGTGTATATAATATAAGTTCATAAAATACAGTTTAAATGTTAACAATAAATAAATTAGATCTAGACCAGATCAATTCGGTGTCAATAGTCTTCTACTTTCTTGCCTTCCCTGTTGATGAATTCTGCTGTTGGTAACTTAATTGGGAGTGTATGCATGTGTTATACCCAGTTGCCGGGGACAGGGTCTGAAATATGTTGCAGGGTTAAGACCAACAAAAAAAACAACAACAGCAGTTGCAAAAATTGACCAAAATTTAAATTTTAATAATTCTGAGCCATTTCACTTTCACCATTTGATATAAGTGAAAACATTTAGTGTAGAATTAGTATATATATACAATTAAATGGCTAAAATGTCCAAACATTTCATTGGTGGCTAAAAAAGTCATCATCAAACAGCTTGTTCTACAATCAGCCATTCATTAATTCACATGGGTGGACATCATAATTTCATATAATAATATTTAAACTCAAAATATATTTTTTTTAAATGTTTAGATTACCTCCAATCCTACTTATGGCACAGTGAAAAGGAACTGTTCAGTGCACTTTATATTTTATAAAGACAATAAAGTATACAAAGTATACAAATTAACCACACAAAAATAAGGATATTATTATAAGTTTTGAAAAGGCCACATTTTAGAAGTTAGCTTTTACTTTTTTAAGAGCATACAAATAGCCTGGTGTGCCAAAACAAAAAGATTTGTTTGGGGGAGGGGGGGTCATTGCATATTAAATATTATGATCAGTTTAAAAGGTTAAAGGCATGAGTGCTGCATATATGCCTCATTCAAATAGTAAATAGCTTTCAACAATGTTTTTTTTATCTTCTATTTTAACTCTTATTCAAATTTAAAGTAGGCCTATCAGACTAATATTATGGCTAGTAGTTAGGCCTAAGCTGTAAAATCTGCGAAATAGCAAAATATCTCCTTCATTTTCAGTCCGCAGATCACCTAACAAGGCCACCGAAAGAATATCTCCCGCACTATTTGTCTGATTGCCAGACATATGCCAGGGTCAGGGCGACCAGAAACAATTAAAAAGAACAAATACTAAATACCGAAAAGAAACGTTCATTGTCTTTATTGTAATATAGCCTCTTTTTTTTCTCTCTTAACAAAACACATTGTAGTCATTCGTTTCTCCGTCATTTTGACGGGCATAAACACTAGTAATATAATAATATGCAATTTCAATAACGCTTCCTTAAATCGGGAAATCATGGCTTATGTCACACTTATGTGAAAAAAAAGTTACCTTATAGAAACTTCGCACTTGACTATAGCATTATAACACCCAACTATGAGCAAAGCAAAAGTCTTGGTATGATCTTGTTCTCCTCTGAACAGATGCAGAACAGAACAACCAACACTAGATCTAGTCTAGAGTCTAGAGATCCTTTTCCTTTTTTTTTGAAACTAAAATGGCCTACCAGTGCTCTAAAATTTCAGAAAAGCCAAGATGAGCGCCTAACAAAAAAACCCAGAAAAGCCAAGTTTTAGTAAAATTGGACTCAGTGACCTATTTTGTGCCCCCCCCCCCTTTTTTTCCGCTTTTTTTTTCAACTTGAACCAAGTGCAACGCCCAGTGCCCTCACATTGGTGTGGGCAGAGGGGGGCATATGCCCGGGGGCGACACTTCTGGGGGCGGCAAATATAGTCTAAATATAGCACTAAACAAAGCAGTTGCAGTATGCAAAGGGGCGCCGCGGAAACTTTTGACCTGGTGCGGTACATAGGACATAGGCTTGTGTGGGCTCTGACAACGCCCGCCACTCTTTTTTCCCCAAATTAGGCAATTAACTCTAATTTAGAAATTCAACCCAATAACAACCTGTTGCAAATCTCAGATAAACTACATAGAAAAAGTGCTAACTTAGGTGTTCTGGCGGACGCGCACATTCACGACTACCAAATATCTTACTGTGTTGCTGAAAGTAGTCCAAGAAAGATAAATCGGAAAAAGAAAATATTATAAAAGGTCGAATTAATTACATCCCTTGACCACTTTGTTTACTGTTGATATGAAACGTCAAACTGCAAAGGTTTCTGTGTGAAAAAAACAACACAATTATGTAGACTCTATAATATATTTATTTATTCAGAATTAAACTAACACATTGATGATATGTGAATTAATAAATTAATAATAAATTGTTTGATATCAACACTTTATTATTGGCAATTTATAGTCTACCGGTAGGCCTATATTAAATTTGAGCAGGTAGCTCGAAACCGGATTTCGATTTGTTGGTTAGAAGTTGGAAGGTAATCATTACTTCAAGTAGAAGACCCTTTTTTGTAATGGAAATATTTTTAATAAATAATGTTGGATTCGCACAAAACAATTCTTGAAATGCCTTGCTAACACTATTTAGTCTTAGATATTGTGTTTCTTGTGTTTCCAAATACCAACACAGTTACAATTAACATGAATCTTTTTACTTGTCGGCTCTTTTAGATGTGCGCTGCTCTTTGATGTACGCAATGGAAAGACGCAAACTAGCCCATCCCTGTGACCCTGGTCATTTCGGGATCTGACCGGCCAAGGTCCGAAATCAAGAAAAGATTGGGCATTGGCCGGTCAAATGTGAGGTGATATTGGCCACTATATATATCGCGATCTGGCCGACTTCGGGCTTTGGCCGTAACATATAGGCTACACCAGTATTTGATTAATGATTGTAATTTCTATATGGTAAAGACAGTTTGAAATAACACCAACAATAGACTAATAGTGCAGAACAGAATTCATACAATTGTTATCGCAGTGCTAAATTATTAATAAAGCCTTCTCTATCCTAAGCCTTATGTCTCTAATCAACATACGAAACATAATAATGTAAACAAAGGCAATTGTAGCTATTAATAGTTTTCAAGACAGTCCATATCGTTTATTCGAATTTTAGGAAAATTATGGATTAGATCATGTAATATTATTATTATTTTGTAATTATTCTATTACTGGACATTGTGAAACAACTTACTCCTCCTCTCTCTCTCTCTCTCTCTCTCTCTCTTTCTTTATCTCTTTATCCCTAGAACATATTTGTGTCAATATAAAGAAGCAGAAATTATATTCTCACATAATAATTGTCAGCAAACACGAAATGTTTGATTTGCTTAGAGAAAGATCGAAAACCTAATCTTCATCGATTGGTTACCTGCCCTTGTAACCTAATTGCATGCGTATTATCTATATTATTTTAGTTAAAGTAAAATAAAATGTGAAATAATTTGCCAGTTAGCATACAATTGTAGACACTTTTTGTAAACTCATCTAATTCACATGTTTTAGTTAATTAAAAATAAAAAAAAGTGTCTCCAATTTTTAACTAGGTCTACACGTAGTCTGAAAAATCACATATATATAACCTACTTTATATAATTAGCACCGTTTTGAGATAAATATCAGCCTTGTTACTCAACAGTTGAGAATGCTTAATGTCTCTATGAAGGTCAAGGGAGTTAGTAGGCCTAAGTTAAATACTAAACTAAATAGAAGATTTATTTCCTTTATTTACAAACGTTTTTGAAAGGATCAGGGGACCAGAGCTTGTTGATCAGTCTAGAAAGAAAAGTTAGAGATTATAATATTTGTTTTGTTTGATGACGTCAATTGGTTAAAAAATCAGTAGGATGATAGTAGGGCTAAATTAATTTAGAAATGTATTAGATGTAGCACTAAGCTTAACTGTGTTAAATTATTTTGAAATAGTGAACATTATCAGTCTTGTAATAGTGTACACTGAATTCGAAATGTATGTTTTGTTTAATAGTTAACCGACAGTTAAATCACTAAACCTAGAAACACTAGAGGACAGAAGCGCAAAGAGTAGGAAAGTAGTAATAATACATAAGACATTAAACTGTAATTTAGAAATACAACACAATAACTATCTGTTAAAAATGCTTAGTTTAACACATAAGGACAAAAACACTTTCCTTATCCCTACAAGAACAAACGCAAATAACTTCTGAACAAACCAGGAAAACCATTATTTTTTTAAATTCAAAATGCAAGACTAGACTTGGACCACGGATGAGCGTAGGACGCAATAATCTTTTGTAGGCCTATAGAAGGATCGTCTGTAATCTATATATGTAGGCCTATAAAGTAGACTGTGTTGTGTTCAACAAAGCATATTAGTTAATTTAAAAACACGTGACCTTATTGTTTAATATTATGCTTTTGCGATTTCACTTCGGACATGTGGCTTCGCTAGCTAAGTGTTCAATGTATCGGACAGCCATGAGAACGACCCGGGTACAATTCTCCAGTTAGTTTAGACTTAAATGTTTTATTTCTACAATTTTATTTATTTCAATTATTATTTAAAAAAAAGTTTTCTCTTCTTTGTAGTTTATAATTTTTTTTATCTGTAGCTTATACAGGCCTGTTTTTATCCCCCCCCCCCCCCCCCCCCCCGGCAACGCCGGGCAATTTAGCTTGTAGTAGAAGAACGATTGGAGTTAGTTTTGTCAGTTGTGAATATTTAATAGTAGGCCTAATGACTAGCTGATTTTTTTTTCTGTATTTGTTTCTGGAGTTTTTTTTTTTATAAATATTTTATTTTAGTTGATGGGTCCCATACAGTAGATACATATTCTATTATAGGTCTAACTAATGTTTTCTTTAATTGATGGGCCCCATACAGAAGATACATATTCTAGTTCAGGACTCAGGACTAACTAATGTTGGGTTCAACGGTATTTTTTTACACGGGCAGCTAGAAATAGACCTAATAGTATTCTACTTAGTTTGTGAAAAAAAAAAAGAGCCAAATTATCTAGTAATCTAGTCAATAGTAGACCAAGTGGCCCATTAAAGATTTCCGATCAATGTGATCTACAGCTCGTTACGTGAAATGAAAAGCATAAGTATTCAGCTCTAATGAGTACGGTGCTGTATTAAATTGCCTACCATTAAATATTTACACGCATGAGATTTGGACATAATCCTAATAACGCCTAGTAGAGGCCTACCTTCAGGCTACTACTTTAGTTTTTTTATTTGAGTTGATCTACTTAATGCCATTCGTACACTTTTAAAGTAAAATTGATGATCAAATATTTGTATTTTTGTAAAGAAGACTAGTCTAGATATTGTTATTAAAAAAACAACACTTGAAATAAACCAAAAAACCATGTGAAATACAAATTAACGAACATGAAAATAATTGATTTTAAAAAGTGTAAATTTATTATACGAGAAAAGAAGAAAACTAAAAGTTCAATCTTTAAAGTTCGAACCTGAGCGGTCAAAAAATAAATTTCCGTCTCCATGGAAACGGGACAAAATAAATCTTAACACAGGTTAGCTCAATCTTATCTCCCCTTGTTTGGCCGAGTCAAGGTCAGTAATTATATGTCTTGACAAGAAATATGGCAACGCTCACAGATGAAGACTGTCACAAGGCCAACTTTGGCCAGTACATCGAAATTGACAATGATTACAGAGTTCTGCCATTTGACCACCAGGGGGCTTGCTTTATACCATTTATTTTACTTGCTAGGCTAAAACTGTTATACAAATTGATTTTCTTAAAATATGACACAAAACAAAAACATCACCAATCTTAGAAACAGTCAAGGCGAAAAGTTTATAAAGCAAAATAGTAAAGCAATAATTTTCAACATATTTATAATTTTAGAAGAATAATGTAAGGTAAGAAACTTCTCAAGAGTGAAAATTTAAAAAAAAATTTTTTTTTAAATGTGACAATTTTTTGTTATTAATAGTGTTTCTTTTCCGATTGGCATCAAGGGGTGGGGTGGGTTACCCGAACATTACAGGAAACTAAGCACTTAAAGTCAATTAAGAGCCTAACTAACAACGCAAGACTAGATTCAAACTACGATCTAAACAGGGGTCGATAACCTTTTGATAATAGTGTGCCAAAGAAGGATTTCTAATTCATTCAGAGTGCCAAGAGCCTATTAGTTATCCTGTTCTTCTCTTGTAAACGATACTTGAATAAAGTATTGGGGAGTCTTCCGCGTACTATTGGAAATCGGTCTGCAGATGGTGAGAAAAGTTTTAGTGCATGTACTCTATTTTGCGATGCGTGCCTCTGGGTGGCTTGCCTCGGACAGGAACTTGGTGTGCCCATACCCCTGATCCACCCCTTAACATTGTTACGTCCTGGGTGTAAGAGCCGGAGGGCTAGTCCTGTATTATTTTAAGACAATTATAGATGAAGCTGTAGTGATGTGAGTGCGAATCGTACTAATCGTAAACAAATATCTTTCTTTGAAGAAAATCTTCAAGAGATGGTCAATGCGTCTTTCTGCAACGAAATGCTTTTAAAATATCATTTAGCTTAAATAGTTCCATTAAGAAATGCTAACATCAATGTTACAGTACAATAATACAATGTTCTAAAATAATCTGTTTTCTGTAAATAAAGATATGTTGCATCTTGCAAGTGTTGAAAACAATGTCTCTAAACAATGTCTCCATGAGCACAGTCAATGTTGTAAATGCAGACCAAACTGATCATAGGGCCGGTGCATCAGCGTTCACCAGTTTCTGTGGCGATGGCATACTAGGGAATGTGTGGCCGCCTTTACTTTACCACAACTAATGTCAGGTACCCATCAGAGCTGGGTAGACTCAGGGTCAACCACCAGTCCAGAGAACAAATCCTAGCCTTCACCAGGATTCGAAACCCAGGACCTTCGCAACGCCAGTCGAACGCGCTGCCAATAGCCTACGTGCCCCAGTCGATGTACGAACATATGCATTTATTGGCACAGTGTTTTGTTAATAAATAAAAACTACTCCATTCATGGAAAAGAAGCTAACTCAGACTATAAAATGCAAAAATCTTGCACTGATCTATCAAGTGCTTGTCACTGCCCCCCTCTCTACCGTGCACAACATATATATATAGAGAGAGACAGAGAGAGAGAGAGAGAGGGAGAGAGAGAGAGAGAGGGGGGGAGAGAGAGAGGGAGAGAGAGAGAGAGACAGAGAGAGAGAGCTCAGTGGTGCACAACTTATACGTTTACAGGCGATAAGATCATTACGTCCTAGTCCCAAAACTTCTTCAAGGCGGCAGGAAAAGATATGGTAGGACTATGTGATTGTCACGTTGACAGTCCGCTGTACTAACCACAAGACCAGCCGGCCTCATCTTAGGAGTAATAATACATTATCATTGAATGCACGTGTTGATGAAGTAATTTAAAAATCAAACAAAACATTATACTTTAACCCTATATGGTATACATTTATTTTAAAATTGTTAAAAAATGTTTCCTTCTATATTTACATCCTATATGGGATATAAATCAATGTATTATAGTTAGTTTTTATAAAAAGTTTCAAAATAATGCTTTTGTAGCTATGTAGCCAAATGGCAACACTGTGCAATCGAGGATATATTTTTCTAATGTTGCCAAAAGGCAACAAACCTCTAGAACAAACTAAATAAGAAACAAATGCTTGACAAAATATAAAATCAATACAAACAAATGCTTGACACAATATAGAACCAATACAAACAGATGCTTGACATAATATATAAACAATACAAACAGACGATTGACACAATATATAAACAAATACTTGACATTATATATAAACAATACAAACGCTTGACACAATATATAAACAATACAAAACAAATGCTTGACACAATATATAAACTACACAAACAAATGCTTGACACAATATATAAACAATACAAACAAATGCTTGACACAATATATATCTAAATATAAACAATACCTGGTACAAATAAATGCTTGACAAAATATATAAACAATACAAACAAATGCTTGACACAATATATACAAGATTTTAGAACTTTCATAACTAAATTTTATTTTTTATACAAAATATATATATTATATATATGAAAGGCCTACAGGTAAATGGACATTTCCTGGCAGATGAAATTGTATGTCTGAAAAAACATCCAGAAGGGGTTGAACTTTGTAAAGTTTTTTTCCATTATATCCTTCATTAGTCGAGGGAGAAAAAAAGAAACTGTTTATTTTATTCGTACCGTTTCTTGCTCATTGTGTCAGCCACCTGCACAATTCTCGTATTGTGACTCCTTATAGCCGTGCCCGAGGCAGGCGATCTTCACTCATATAGAAATCAAGTTGAAGGAATTGCTCTAGCTCGTCGAGCAAAATGTTTACATGTTTATTGATGTCAATATGCAAACTGTACCGGTTTGACTCCAAGACAATTTTAGGTGTTAGATATTTCCCTGAAGTATTCCGTTGGCTCACACAATAGCCCTGGTTCTTTCTCCGCACCAACAAAATCTGCTACATTAGACAATCGATCAGAACGACTTGTTCTTTCTTTCCAAATAAATGGCCTTGAGTTGTTTGCCAAAGTTAGGCCACTAGCCGAAGGACCTCCTTGATCTGAAATTAAAAAAGTAAATTCATAAAAGATATAAAAATGCTATCCAAAATTATATATAGGCTACCGGTACTTGTATTTAGGTATAAGAAGAAAATGTAAAATTCTTCTATATCTGTGGAAAAACAAAATCTCATCTGTGATCTGAAATATGTAAGTCAGTCCAGTTACATGTAAAAGAAAAATAAATGAATAAAAAAATATTAGTATTTTACACTTCGGACCAAATTGAATATAGGGTCGGTAAAAAAGCATTCACCAGTTTCTGTGTCCACAGCATAGTGTGTGATTTTGTGGCCAGCACAATGCACAGCCGCCTTTACTTTACCCCTTTACTAAAGTCAAATACCCATCAGAACTGGGTAGACACAGGAACAAGCTCTAGACCAGGGAAAAAATTGTAGTCTTCACCAGATTTTGAACCCAGTACCTTCGGTCGCCAGTCGAACGCGCTGTCGCTTGGCGGTGCCCCCCCCCCCCCATGAATTTAGTGTACCCCGGTATATAAATGAATCAGATAGAGAAGTCTAAATCATACCATCATTATTTATCTGAGCTGTCTGAGCTTTACAAAATATAATCCTCTTGAAATTCTTCTTCGTCAGAAGAAAGTTCACAGTCCTCTGAACCTTTGGGCAGTTCTCGAATATATATTTTTTTCTTAGACTTGTCGTAGAACATAGCATCCATTTTTGAATGAAATAGGCTACCTAAAATATAAAGAGTAAAAAATGCAGTTATTATAACATTTCATGTGCTTAGCTTCAGTGTTTAAAAAATGAGTCTTTTTGTTAGATTTACGAGAACAAAATTATAAATAGGATGATAGGGCTTAGGCGCCTTATATTATTAGCCATTAGCCTAATAATAATAATTAGGTTATTAGGCCTTCTATTAGTAAGTAGGGCCTATTCTTATTCTAAATTCTAGTATTAGGCCTAGGCTTAGTGAAGTGGTATAAGTCCTTTAATTTATTATTTAAATGTGTATAATTAAATTTATTACCCCTCCAAAAATATAATAACAATACAATAGCTTTAGAAAGTACAACTAGAAGATCTATGTCGACTATGTCAAGTCGACTCAAGTTGAGAAGTTCCGAAAAAAATATCCCATATTGCGCGATGTGGTCTTTTGGCAACACACCATTTAAAGTCTATATTTTAAAATAATATGTGTAAAAGTTGTATATTATAACGTATAATTACATTAAAAAGCATAATGAAAATGATAATAATTTTTTTGCATGCACATTTTATTCAAATAAGTTTATAAAATATGTTTGAAATCTCACCTTTTGTTATGCTAAGAAACAGGCACCTAGGCTTCATATTCGGGCACATAATAGAGTTGTTTCAAAAGCGTACGCATGAAGTAATGACGTCAAGTGCAAGAAAAGATGATAAATTAAAGGGAAAACACTATAAAATTAATAGTGTATCAAAACGATAGCAGTTATCTGTTCATTACTAATGCGTAGCCATTTGGCTACATTGTACCATATAGGGTTAAAAAGAAAAGAACTTTTACAAATGTAACAAGAACATAAAGCTAAAATGCTACATGACAAAAGTAAGACGTATTCTAGAATATGCATCTTCTGGATTTAACTCGACACTTAAGGTGAGGCGGGCTGGTCCAGTTGTTAGTTCACCAGACTGTCAACCGACAAGTCCCGGGTTTTATCCTTGCCGCCGACCGATCCCTGTCGCCCCGAAGTTTTGGGCCTAGTGGAGGTGATAATCTGCTAGAGCGCACCTAAAATTAGCGCACGCTAAAATAGCATGGATAGAAGCGCTATATAAATTAGGCCTACCATTATTATTATAAACAAACGAAAGTATATGTAAAAAAAACTAAAACAAATCCAGAAAAAAAGCAGAAATGTTCATTTTACTAGTTCTAGTGAATATTTACACCTAACACAAATAGTTCAATCACTGAACCTAGATACAATAGATAAGAAAGGGTAAGAAATAGTTTAGTAATACATAAAAGATAAAATTCTAACCTAGAAACACAACACAATGTCAACCTATTTCGATGCTGACATTAACTTAATGATAAAAACTATTTTTTAAAATTTAATTTCATATGCGAGTTTCTCGAAATGGTTTGCCTAAACAAACCAGGAAAACGAATTACTTTATATCATTTAAAACAATAATCCAATACAAGTCAAAACTACTGTTAAGAGTAAGATACAATACTCTTCTGTAGATAATTAGCGTTTGTAACATATGAGAGACACTTATCTCAACAATAGAAAATTAAGCCTCTTAATTTTGTGATGTGGAAGAAGACGATTGCTTCGTCTAAACGTTATGTTGAAGATATAGACTACAACTATGTCTAAACTTTATGTTGAAGATATAGACTACACTTTTGTCTAATCTTTATGACGATGAAAGAGACTACACGTTTGTCTAAACTTTGTGTTGTAATTGTAGTAAACGAGAATTCCAATACTGGAGTTGAACAGCTGGAATAGCTCCATCACACAGATACATGTCAAATACGCATTCTGATAGCTCTTCCCAAGAGCAAAGTCTGGCAGGAACATTGCGGCTACGTCAATACAAATTTTAGGAGTGTTGCAGACGATGAAAACCGTAGAAATGAGGACAACCTGCTGGACGACGCAGATGTCCTTGGAGGAGAGCTTGGTGCTCTTTTCTTTTGTGCTTCTGGTGAAGCTGGCGCTTTTGACGCTGCCCCGATCCTGAGACATCCCAGACTTGCATTTTGAGCTCGCTAGTGTTGTGAAAATAGTGACCTGGCGGGCTACGCTTTTTTGCATAGAGTGTGCAGCCGAGGTTTGGCGAAATTTTGCAGCGGCTCTCAAGCTCCGAGCTAGTATGATGACGCATGCAATGACCACCAGTTGGGTTGAGAAGGTGACAAAGACGTCCCTGGATATCCAAACAGCCTGCTTGACCACTTCTCGTTTAGGAGAAATCCACAAGACGTACCGAGTTGCGTTGACCCTTACGTCGTACGATCTGACCATCTTCATGTAGGACAGGACCGGGACGTAGCTGGCCACCGAGACAGAGCAGAAGACGACGAAGACTAGAACGGAGGTCTTTTGACGGAACCAGTTCTTAAACTTGAGAGGCTTTGCCACACACAGGCACCTGGCTATGGCCAAAAACGTGGTGACCAGCACAGTGATCAGATAGATGAGGATTCCACAATTGACCAAGAAAATGTAAACGCCGAAAGGGTCGACGGCGTAGGACACGGAAAACTCGTTCTTTTTCTCAACGGCATGCAGACCCAGAGCTCCGGCCTGCGCTGCCATCACCAAGAGGTAAGCCAAGTCGGACACCGCGAGAAAGATGAAGGACAGCGTGACCCCGTCCCTGGCACCCATGAGCCTGAAGGATTTGATGACGACGATATTGCCAAGACTGCCCATGAGAGAGAGGCTGCTGCAGACGATGCTGAATACCTCACTGAACTGAATGAACTGGCTATCAGAGATAAGTTTTTGACTGGGTTCATCGCAGACGCTTGCATTTGGCTCACACTTAACCCATTCCATATTGTACTATGAAATAATAAAGTCTACATATTGAACTATGAAATAATAAAGTCTACATATTGAACTATGAAATAATAAAGTCTACAAACTGATCTATGAAATAATAAAGTCTACATATTAAACTATGAAATAATAAAGTATACATATTGAACTATGAATTAATAATGTCTACATATTGAACTATGAAATAATAAAGTCTACATATAGAACTATGAAATAATATGGTCTACATATTGAACTATGAAATAATAAAGTCTACATATTGAACTATGAAATAATAAAGTCTACATATTGAAGTATGAAATAATAAAGCCTACATAATGAAGTATGAAATAATTAATTCTGCACATTGAACTATGAAATAATAATAAATTATTTTGGCAATAGCCATTGACAAATCTTATCGAGGCGTGACGTTTTCAAATGGAAGAGATCATGAACTTACGGTGACATTTCCCGACATATTCGTAAACAAAAACTATGCTTTTGCTGGTGCTTGACAATTGATTTTATTAATGGTAATTTATATATTAATGGTAATTTATATAGCGCTTCTATCCATGCTATTTTAGCATGCTCAGTGCGCTCTAGAAGACTATTAATCTGTGAGAGGTTTCACTGCTGCCGGTTAAGCGCATGTGATAACAACTCAATATTAACGCCATCTAGTCCCAAAACTCGTGAAGGGCGACAGGGATCTGCCGGTGGCGGGGCTCGAACCCGCGACGTGTCAAGTGTTTTTTTGTGGTTGACAGTCTGGTGAGCTAACCGCTAGGCCAGCCGGCTTCATTTTAACCTAGACAGCCTGTTCTGGTCTTTTAGAAAAATACCAAGGCTACAAGATTAATTATGAGGAATCCGTTTTAAACATCAAAAAGGAGCTGGCGATAATTAATACTCAAAGTGCTAGTCGCGTTAAGTTAAATTTAGCTTTGTTTATAAAAATAAATTAGTCAACAGTTGCATCCTTGGTTATTTAAAAAACACAATGCGTAGATTAATAAAAACAAAAAAAACGAAAATTATTTGGCATCTAGGAATTAGTTAGGGATTATAAATAGATGATTCTTCACTTCTGACATTCACAATCCATCGTTTTCTTTTGGCAACATCTTTTGGAAATGAAATAACATTTAATCCACTAAATCTTTTTGTACATTTAGTAACGCAGCACACAGACATGTTTTGAATCAAATGATCGAATGGGACCGGAAATGTCTTACACTTCGACCTTTTATGCATGCTTAGTGGTTAAGACTTGTCAATGGATATTGTAATTAATAAACACTTTTTTTTTCAAATTATAAACCATAATAAGAAAAAATTTATACGAAAAATTCTGTTTCCACAGAGTTTTAACGTATTACCTTAGTTTCAAGCCATAATATTAGAGAAATTAAAAAGTGCATTGATTATTCCGAGCCCTGAATGAAAACATATCAACAACAAGTTGTGTGAATAGCCGAAGGTTGTCATTTTTACAGAGACGGAAAACGATCTTTTAATTGTTTCGATATTCGTTCCCCCCCAAAAAAAAAATTCATTACGTTTTGTCCATACACACACAAAGTGAGGAAATTGATATTGTTTTTAAGTAACTACGTTCATGGTTACTTCATCTATCTATTCCAACTAGTGCATTCGATAAAATCACAACATCTCTCGTCTCTCCACCTATATGTACTCGTACTCGTCTTTTTCTTTTTTTTTTCAAGCAGGTAATCGATCGATCTACAGTTAAGCTCATTTTCGATTACGTAATTTTCTGACATCTTTTTAAAAAATAAATACATAGCTGACAAAAATTATTTTTTTAGAAAAATTAAAGGAATCGATTATAATTATAATTCCAATTACTGTTCGAAATCGTATTACCATTCATTCACCGCACCTTATTGGACAAACAGTAATGCAATTTGAAAACTGTTTATATTTTGATCAAATTAATTTTACATTGACATAAAAAATTTTTTTTTAAATTTTAATGGTAAACAATTAATAAAATCGTTGTTAAACAGTTCTAGCTCATTAAAACTTATTTATATAATATAATAACAAATAATTATTAAGATCGAATTTTGTGTGTATGTGTGTGTGTGTGTGTGTGTTTGTGTGACATTCAAAAGAGCCGCAGGGAAAACCCATAAAATAGTTGGAAAATTCAATGAATTTTCTTGTATGTGTTGAAGTATTATAGGAATGCATTCAATACTATTAATGTTCTACAGGCGTGTGTGTGTTTCTTTATGTGCGTGTGTGTGTGTATATCTATGTGTGTGTGTTTGTAAAATAACTTGATCCTATTAACCGATTAAAAAAACATGCACCAGTAACGTACATAATTAGCAGCGTCTTAAGTTTGAACCATCGTTCGCCACACTTTCTTTTTGAGGGTTTAGTCATTAAAACTGTTCTGCTTCGCGACAACTAAATACTATATATGCTATATATTATTATATTGTCATAATAGCTACAATATGAGAAAATATAAAAATCTACCTTTTTTTTTTATTAAACTAGTGGGTAACTGTGGTCGAGCCGGCAGCGTGTTCGACCATCACACCGAATGTCCCGGGTTTAAATCCTTGTAAATTCTAGGCTTTTTGTTTTCTGGGCCTGGAAGGTTCCGTGAGTACACCCCAGATCTCATGGATAGCCGACATTATTAGTAAGGGCAAATTGAAGGCCGATGAATTTTGTGCAGGCCACACAATAATCTAGTATTCCATGACCACAGAAACGATACTTCACAGGTCCTATCGATTAAGTTAGTCCGAGAGGAACGCCGTTGAGACTTATTTTGCGCTGCAGCTAAGGGATAGTTATTAATATTAACCAAAAATATTACTAACATGTATAATTTAAACTAAGTAATTTTAATTTTAGGGTCCGGTTTAGAGATAATAAAAATGTTAATGGTGATATTTACTCCCTTTCTATTAACTTTCTATTTTCTGTCTGTCTGTCTGCTTGCTTGCTTGATAGCAAAACTTTGCATCGATTTTTTGACCACTTCCCGTCGTCCAATCAAGCCAAAACTTGGCCAGCAGACTTGTCCCGACTAACAATACATTCTATCAAATTTTCCGCATCGTAGCTTTTGGAAAAGTCACGAATACCTACCACCAATTTGCGAATCGAGGAACATATTATACGAAAAAACATTGCTGCCTTTGACGGAAGTAACTAAAGTTTTCGGATATGTTCGTTTTTACGAAAAAATATGAATGAAAACGAAACAATATATTTGTGACACAATGTAGCCGAAACAAAGCGAGTTATCTTTTTATGGTTTTTGCGAGCCAAAGCTATAAAAAAAAAAGGATGCGCAAAAGCAAAGCCACGATCATTTAAAAATGCGCAATCGTTATAATTAGATATGTATTTGCCGACATTACCGATTCGAATTTTTAGTTTTGTAGTAAAGTGGAAATGGTAAACTTAGTTTACAAAGAAAGGGAGGATAATAAAAACTGTGTTTTTATGGTTTTCTTGTTATATCGCTTCTATTCATGCTAATAAATTTAGCATGCTCAGTGTGCTCTTGGTATGAATTGCTGTGGCAGTTGTATTGTTATATAAAGCACATAGCCACTAGCCAAAGAGAAAAGTCTTTAAACTTTTTTTTAAAGACTCTTTTGTCTCAGATTCTTTCACTATCGGAGGCAAGCTGTGCCATAAAGAAGGCGCCACAGATTCAAATGAGCGCACTCCTAGGTATTTTAAAGTCCAGTCACACTTGGAGTTTTAAGGTGATGAAGAGCGCAGTTCCCTTGGTGGCTCATGATTTGATATAAGTTCTCGAAGATATGAAGAAGCAGTGCCGTTTATACATCCGTACGTAAAGGACATTTTGTGATTTATTCGCTTTATCACAGGGAGCCAATGAAGATCCCTTGGTGTTGGGGAGATATGATCCTGCCTCTTCACCCGCGAAACAATGCGCGCCGCAGCGTTCTGCACTCTGTAGTCTCTGCAGCTGGTTCTGGGGCAAACCACACAATCAACTGTTGCAATATATGCCAACCTTAACTGGATAAGAGAGACTGCTACGGTATATACAAGTTAAAACTTTTCAATATTAATGATATCAAAGTGAGAAATTAGTGATAGTTATTGTTTGAACAAATGCCATTATATATACATAGGACTCAATAACCTTCTGGTTAGAAAAATGTTAGATATTATACTAAATGAATAAAGCCTTCGCCATTTTAGTCTTGTATATTGATGGCGACATAGTCTTATTTACTAGTGAACGATTACTATACTCTCCACACCGGATTGAATAAATTGTCTATGGCGTAAATAAGTGTATATTTTGCATGATAAAGAAGTACTCCACTTTCACCACGTTACATTTGTACCTCAAGTGGGTTCTTATATTTACACAAATACGTCACTAAAAATAGAGTAAAAACCTAAGCCACGCCCACTGAGAACGCTCTATTATGATTGCTTAGTGTTTAATGAATGTCTATATTTTTCTATGTTTTTGTTATATTTTAAATGATTTTTTTTACACCTATTGTTATTCAATAGTTGTTTTACTCTTTTAATGACCTTAAAAAAAACACTTAATTATATTAATTCACACATCATCAATGTAATGATTAAATTAGTAAAGGGAAGTAATTTATTAGACCTTATAATATTTTATATTTCTGAGTTTTCTTTCCTATTGATCTATTTAAAGACACGTGAAAATCATAGCGAATGATTAAACAGGAAGTCTAGAGGTCAGGGAACAGAGTGCTTCAAGTTATCAGAATAGCGGAAATATCAAAGCAAGCGGTCCATGTTGTCATAGTCTTTGTTATACTCTACCAGTATTGTCTTCACTCCCTAGCACAAAGAACTTTACTAAAATATAAAGTGTTTGTGTTTAACCAATCAAATTGATTTATTTAAAGACACGTGACCTTATTGCCTCATATTTTTCTTTTGCAATTAACTTAGCACATGTGTTCTCACTGACAGAGTGGATAACGTATCAAACTAATAAGCGGTCCATCCGGGTTCGATTCACCAGTTAGTCTATACCATTTGTTTTCTAAAACATGTATGATTGACAATTGACAAGTCGTCTTAATAGGGTGTGATCTCTTTAAACGGAAGCACACAGACATGTTTCGAATCATATGATCGAATCGGACCGGAAATGATTTTCTCTTCAGCCTTTTATGCCTGCATAATTGACAAGTCTTAATTAGGCGTGACCTTTTTTACTGGTGTGATCGTGAACTTCCTGTTTTAATTTTTAAGGCATTTCCGTAAACAAAAAAGCATGGTTTTGCTGGTTATTGACGGCTAGTTCTAGTCTTTTAGAATTATACAAAGGATACAATATTTGTTATGAGGAATCCGTTTTTAACATCAAAAGTAAGTAGGCGATAATTAATACTCAAGTGTTATTCGCGTAAGTTTAAATTTTTTGTTTTTTTTTAAATATAAATTTTATGGGTTTAGTCTGAACTAACCATTGATTGTTGTGCCTTTTAGTTCTGATGTCAGCTTGATATAAATAGCTTGTTTCATCCACAAAGACTTTCCATACTCTCATGTTGCTGCTATCATTGCCACTGAAGTCCATGGTGTCGCTGAAGAACAACTGCGGCTTGTTGGTCGTAAACCAAAGCCAGCCCTGGTCGTCCCAAGCAAACGTGTCAGGCCACTGCATCGTGGCGTCGTCATGGACCAGTTGACTCTGCGTCTTCATGACCACACGGTGAAGCGGTAAATCCTGTTCGCGCATGTCCACTTCTGGTTCCCAAAAGTACACAGCGTTCAGCCCTAAAGCTCCGAAATACAGTCTCCTGTTGCCACACGTTAGTCCGTCGCTTTGTGATATCTTTCTTACTTAATCAAAATAATTATGGAAAAAAAAGGGTACTGAAAATCTATGCAATCTTAAATAAAAGTACTGAAAATCTATGCAATCTTAAATAAAAGTACTGAAAATCTATGCAATCTAAACTAAAAGATCTAAAAATCTATGCAATTTAAACTAAAAGATAGAATCTAAACTAAAAGATCTGAAAATCTATGCAATCTAAACTAAAAGATTTGAAAATCTATGCAATCTAAACTAAAAGATCTAAAAATCTATGCAATCTAAACTAAAAGATCTGAAAATCTATGCAATCTGAACTAAAAGATCTAAAAATCTATGCAATCTAAACTAAAAGATCTGAAAATCTATGCAATCTAAACTTAAAGATCTATAAATCTATGCAATCTAAACTAAAAGATCTATAAATTTATCCAATCTAAACTAAAAGATCTATAAATCTATCCAATCTAAACTAAATGATCTATAAATCTATGTAATCTAAACTAAAAGATCTATAAATCTATGCAATCTAAACTAAAAGATCTATAAATCTATGCAATCTAAACTAAAAGATCTATAAATCTATGCAATCTAATGAACAAGATCCTGGACAGATAACATAAGAACGGAATCCCGGATATAATGTTTACTTCCTCCTTTCTCTCTCGGTACGAGTGTATTACTATATAGTACATACTGACATAGATAAACCTCAGAAGACTAGGTTCCGGATATATAATCTCTCTCTCTCTCTCTCTCTCTCTATATATATATATATATATATATATATCCTACCTACATCCTACATATCCCGTAGTCTGTTAGACCGTTGGGGCGCCACAGATGACATGTAAACCAGCCTCCTACACTCCTCCCGTCTCTCAGCCGTTCTCATTGCCTCGCACAGTTTTGTACCTGTCCATTCCTTGATATTATCTTCCCAACATTTCTTTGGTCTTCCTCTCTTTCTGCCTCATCTGGTGGTACCCTGCAGGATGGTCTTTGCAAGCCCGTTGGTTCTGGTGACGTGGCCATACCATTCCAGTTTTCTTTTCTTGGCTGTGGCCAGCAGGTCTTCATACTTTCCAATTTCCTGTTGTATTCTTTTTCTTATCTGTTCGTTGGTGATATGGTCTTTGTAACAGATACCGAGCAGGGTCCTGAAGCATCTCATTTCCATGGCGTTTATCCTATTTTCCAGCTCCGGTGTTAGTGTCCATGACTCGCAAGCATATAAGAAAATGGAGAGGACCAGTGAGCGCATCAGCCTGATTTTGGTGCTGAGGGCTAGGTTCTTGTCTTTCCATATTGTCTTGAGCCTCTTTAGTGATGCTGTTGTCTGGGCAATCCTGGACATTATTTCTGGTTTGGAGCCCTCTTCGGATACAATAGCTCCTAGGTACTTAAAGCTGCTAACTGTTTCCAAACTCTGCCCACCAATCTTGATCTTCGTGGTTATGCCGCTGGTGTTACTAGTCATTAATTTAGTCTTTTCGGCACTGATTTGCATGCCATAGGATGTGGAAGTTTTGTCTAGTCGCTCTACTAGATTGGCTAATTCTTCCTCACTCCCGGCGAGTCCATCTATATCATCTGCGAATCGAAGGTTGGTGATCCTTCTGCCATTTATGCTGATTGTCCCTTCATGATCCTCTAGTGCATCTGACATGATTCTCTCCAGGAAGATGTTGAACAGTGTTGGCGAAAGCAAGCATCCTTGTCGTACTCCAACGGTCGTCCTGAACCAATCTCCAATGTTGTTGCTGAAGAAGACTGCACTGGTGGCCCTGTCATAGAGGCTACGTATCAGCATTGTCAGGTTGTCATTAATATTGTAATGTTTCATGGTTGCCCATAGGGCTGCGTGCCAGACCCTGTCGAAGGCTTTTTTAAAATCAACAAATATATGGTACAAGTGTTGTTGGTGTTGCGCGTGCCTCTCACAGAGTATTCGCAGGTTAAAGATCTGCTCTGTGGTACTCCGTCCCTGCCTGAAGCCTGCCTGTTCTTCCGCAATGATTCTTTCAGCATAAGGTCTGAGTCGGCTTAGAATTATTTTGAGCATGACCTTGCTTGGGTGGCTTATTAGGCTGATGGTGCGGTAGTTCTGGCATTGTTGAAGGTTGCCTTTCTTGGGGAGGGTGATGATGAGCGACTGGGTCCATGGTTTGGGCCAGTCTCCAGTTATCCATATTTTATTGCAAATGTTCAATAAGACATTTACCATGGCTTCCCCTCCTGCTTTCACCAATTCAGCAGGGATATTATCCACTCCTGCGGCTTTTCCTTTTTGAAGTGCTTGGACTGCTGCTTCCACTTCTGTACGGAGGATAGGGTAATTGTCATTGTCTGTGGTTGGAGGAACGTTTAGTATATCTGGATCTATAGTGATATTGTCATTATATAGTTCCGAGCAGTACTCAGTCCATCTTTTTAAGATATCTGGTTCCTCAGTCAGGTTTCTACCATCCTTGTCCTGTATGGTGGTGGTGCGCCCGTGCTTAGTGGTGGTTAGTTGTTTTACTAATGTGTATGCTTTTTTGCTATTGTTCTTCCTTAAACAGTTTTCAATGTCGTTGCACTGTTCTTCGATCCAGTTTTTCTTTGCCCTTTTCATACCTTTCCTAATTGTCTGGTTTATTGTTCTGTATTTATTGGCTTCTTCCTGGTCTTTTGTCTTTGTTTTCTTTAATCGGCGACGCTCGTCACACAGCTCCAGGATGTCTGGTGTTATCCATGGTTTCCTGGCCGGTCTATGTTTGCCAAGAGTCTCTTGAGCTGTGTCGGTCACCACTGTGTTGAAATTGTCGATCAATGTGTCCATGTCCGTAAAATCAGAATTTAAGATATTGAGGACTGCAAATTTCCCTCCTATCTTTGCCTGGAAGGCTTCGGCTACTTTAGGATCCTTCAGCTTTTCGAGGTCAAATTTGATCCTGGTGTACCCCTTTTTCTGTATTCTTTTCAGGTGTAGCCTAAAGGTCATCATAACTAGGTCATGATCGCTTCCAATGTCAGCTCCAGGGAAGCTGCGAGTCTTAGCAACATTTATACTTGACCGGAAGCGTGTTTTTATCATGATGTAGTCGATTTGGTTGTGATGTTTCCCGTTTGGGCTGTGCCATGTGGTTATTCTTGAGGACTTGTGAGGGCCGAGTGTGTTGGCCAGCATAAGGTCGTTAAAGCTGGCAAACTCCAGAAGCCTTAGTCCTCGCTCATTTGATTCCACATTGCAGTGTTGTCCACATGTGCCTTTCCAGTTTGCATAGGCATCTTTTCCTACTTTGGCATTCCAGTCACCCTGAACAACGAGAACGTCTTTCTTGGGAGTTTGGTCTATGATCACCTGGAGTTGAGTGTAGAAATCCTCCAGTTTTTCGTCATCATAGTCTGTTGTTGGCACATAAGTCCGTATGATGGTTATGTTAAATATATATACAGGGCCTGATTTAGATGAAAATAGGCCCAAGGCTATTCCACTTATGAGGCCTTTTCACCCCCGATTTTTTTAGTTTGTAAATTACATGAGAGATAATAAAATACATCATTACTATGATATATATCAATAGGCCTATGTTAAATAAAACATGTTGTAATTGGTACTAACCTTTATAAATAATGTGATACGGATAATAAATAAAAAAGTCGAGAATACTTATTTGGACATTTATTATCAGCACCATATATAGTACTTGTAACAATAACTATTCAAACATAACACAGTACATTTACAAAGAAACAAAATTTGAAAAATGAAAATCTTTGACTACGAAAATAAAATACGCAATAAAAATTATCATATTATCTATTAAATTAAATAAAATATATTCAATACATTAAAGATTAAACCAAATTCAATTGAGATACATTTACTTTATAATAATTAGTATTTAAAGTTTAAGTATGAATTATTATGAATTTGAAGTCTTAAATTAAACCAGAAATGGAACTTTATTCAAACAAAATCCAGATCACAAAAAAACAAACAATATCAAATTGTATATCATATTAAATTTTATGTTAATTAATAATTATTTTATTTAAGAACTGTTTTAATCCAAGTATACATTTAAAACGAAATAGTAGATTGGAAGAATTTCTTTCTAAACTTTTTTACACATATTTCTTCTATAAGTTAGGGCGGTCACCGAGGACGAATGCGACAACCTAGCAGGAGAGATGGACTGTCCGAGGTTCCAGCTCTCAGTCACTGAGGCAAGTCATGGCGCGGGGAATTATTTTAAAAAGAAATTAATTTCAAGTTGATGTATGAGTGCTACGAGATTTAGATTTTTACTCCGAAAAACAAACACATTTAAGTGTAAATATTGAACAAATTACTAAAAAATTACTTTGTTTAAATTATTTTGTATTCACATTCAGATACCGAATACACTATTTACTATCAAAACCTTTACTTGGTCTATAAAAAAAATAAACAAAACTAAAAAAGGTGACAGTGAATTTCAATATAAATTTCGTGTTTGTAAGAGCTTAGTCAATTTTTTATTTAATAGAATTGTTTTTCGAACAAGATTGTTTGGCCAGAAATTCATTTATTGCTTTTAATGGCATAACAGTTTTATTAAAAGGACGAACCTTATTATTTAAACTTGTCCATCTAGGAAAAGGGATTAAAGGGGGGGGGGAGCGTTTAACACGTGAAACTGTAATTGAATATTGTCTAGCGACTCCTTGATGAAACGTAAAACTTTAGTGGTATGAAAACATAATGTTCGAACAAGGGATTTCCCGGTCCACTTGGCTGAGATCAGCCAAACAGGATGTAAGGGTAGAAACGGGGATAGACACAGTCTACAGTCTTCCCCTTTCCCCCCCCCCCCCCCAAATAAAAAAGTAGGTCAAGAAGTCAGCCCCACACAGCAACAGGAAGTCACTACCTTAAAATAGACGTTATTGCTTTAGATATTTCCTTGAAAGATTGCGGATCCATTCAACACTTTGTATCACGCCATTTAGTTACATTCTTTGAAAAGGCAATAAGAATAAAAAATTAAAGTAGTAAAATTTTAAATAGCATACTCTGAACTTATAAGCTTAAAACTACAAACATATAAAGTGATTAAAAAACATTCCCTTTTTTTCCAATGAAAAAGCTGAGTCATATAATTTGGTTTTCCTTTCTATTAGCATTAGGACACATAGTAGGCTATGGTTTACGAACATTAGAATCGTCTTGCCTTAAGGCTATGACACCATTTGTTTTCAATCTGACGAATGACAGCTTTTAACAAACAAATATTTTCTAACAGACGATCAACAGTTTTAAAATTTAACTGTCTCGTCTTTAAAGTCTGATCTAACCATACAGATGCTTTTTAGTTCTGACGTCAGCTTGATATAAATAGCTTGTTTCATTCACAAATACTTTCCATACTCTCATGTTGCTGCCTACATTGTCACTGAAGTCCATATTGCCGCTGTTAAACTGTTGCAGCTTGTTGGACACAAACCAAAGCCAACCCTGGTTGTCCCAAGCAAACGTGTCAGGCCACTGCATCCTGGCATCGTCACGGACCAGTTGGCTCTGCGTCCTCATGACCACACTATCCACCGGACGACCCTGTCTGCGCATGTCTTTATTTAGATCCCAATAGTATACGGCGTTCAGCCCCGCGGCTCCGAAGTACAGATTACTGGTTCCGAAAGCTAATCCACCGGTTTGTGAGATCTTTCTTCCAACTAACCTCGGCGATCCGGAACCTTCAGTTAAAAGAGAGGAGGTTGGCACCTGATACAACCCGTAACCGCTTAACGGGCAGTAGTACAAGTATTCGAAGTCTGGAGACATAGCGATACCGTTCAGGCCAACTCTGAAGCTGTATTCGACTCCGTTTATATGAAGCTTTGTCGCGTTTTCCGATTCTACTTTCATGGTTCGGTGTTCAACATTGTGGGTTCGGAGAGTCTCAAAATCAAACACATGCAATCTTTCCTCAATGGCGTCAGTAATGTAGGCGTAACGGACTTTCCCGTTTACGTATTGAAGAACGATGTCATTCAAAAAATTGATCGCACCCACGGCTTTTGCTGGAAACTCGTGAGTGAACAGCCTTTTGTCCGTGTGGAGATCATAGACAACGATCTTCGGCCGACACAGTGACAACGGCGAGCCCTTTCCGAAAATGTTCACCGTGCCCGTGTCTATGACGTACATCAGTCCAGTGTTGGGGTCAATCTCCATGCTCATGGCGAACTGCAGGGCGCGGCAGTCACCCTGCTTCTGCTCTGCCCAGCTGGGGTAAGGCTGCAGCTTGGCCTGGCCGTTGACCACAACAACTTTGTTTAGTGTCGACGGTTGACCCGAGGTCCACTTCCAGCGGGGTACGGTCACATAAACCGTGTCTCTATAGACCTTTGAGTAGAAAGTGTTGATATATTAGTAGCATGTAATCTTATAATATAATACACAAGCTAAATGTTGCCCGTGAAAAATACATTAAATATAATTATATACTGAAAAAAAGTTAGGACTATCCCTGGCTGAGAATCGAATATCCGTCTCCCGCATACGTATAAAAGATAATCAGAAAAAAAAAGTAATTTTACAGTTTAGGAAAGCTTAAAGTCCTGAAATTCTTTACAATCTGTAAAAAAAAAGTAATATTAATGGAAATAATAAAGGGTAGAAAAAGAAAAAAAAGTTATCGGTGGGGAATCGAACCCAGGTCGCCAGCATGGCAGTCAGATACGATAACCACTCAGCTAGGGAGGACACGTGCCAGAAGCGAGATTGCAAAAGCAAAATATGAGACAATAAGATCAGGTTTCTTTAAATTAACCAATGGGGATCGCATTTCACACACACAGTCTACTTTATCTATATATAAATACATTTTCTTATTGTATTTGGCATTGTCTCATGTTGATTTATTTATTTTTTGGCCTAGAGTGTATTCGTGTATATTATTTTTACTATGACGTCATAACACTAATATTTTTCTTGTACTCTCTACCACTTTCTAGTAGACATTTTCTCTTGAATTTGGACAACTTTAAAACTTTGGGAAAATCCAATTAAGTACTTTCAGCCCCTAAATCTATACAAGGCACGCATTGATGCAGTTAGATTTGTTGTTGATTTCTGCTTAGCTACAATGAAGATATTTATTATTAACCAGTGAAGTTGAAAGTTATTATTGTTCATCGTAAGTTCAAGCAGTAGATTCTTCTACACACATTCAGCGAGTGGCTTGAGTTTATTATTTTATAACGAACAAGATCCCTAGACGAATAACATGTGACCGGGATTTTGTAACAACATCTCGATTTTCCTTTTGTCTGTCTATCGCAGTTCATATACAAGTATATTAGGCTATCTCCAACAGTTTATTTTTTAATATATATATTATTTATATTAGACAACTGACATGCACTTAGTTTTATATTTAATAGAACATGTAGGGAACGCTGTATGACTTCCACTATAAACATTTCCTTTTGGTTTGCCGTTGACTCAAAAATTGTGTTTAGTGGCAGTGTTTTTACTACCAATAAACAAATAAAGTATCATTTGCACACCTTACTTATCGTTAGATACAAAAAATCAGTGTTCATACATTTCCAGGGCATACAAAGAACAACGAGACACAGTTAGTTTTCTCCATAATACGTTAAACATACCGCAAATATTAAACAACCTAAGTCTACAATTTCTACCGGTCACTCTAATTTATTACCCAACGAAAAATGAAACTTGTAAACATTGGACTCGTCTTACCTTAATACCTGTAATAAGATTTCTCTCCGGGACGAAGGTTCCGTTTTGCAAAGCATCCAGCCTTTCAGTCTCCGACGGCCAAGTGAAATCGACTTCTGTCCACTCGTAGACAAGCTCGGCATCGCCGAAGACTTTCGCAGACGACAAAGTCAACGTGCTTAGAAAGCACAGCAGTAAATTTAAAGCCTGTTTTATGTCTCTAAACATTTTTGGAATTCGACTTAGCTGTGTGTCCCAGTTGAATGACTAAAAATGTGTAACGTCCTGTGTTTAAATACCTTGTACGTGACCGTATTACTTGAAAAAAAACAAAAGGGACATAATTATCTCCGCAGTGACAGGCAAACATACATACACATTTATACACACCACACCTTCTCTTTTTCTCTCTCTCTCTTTCTCTGTCTCTCATGCAATTCAAGTATGGCAAGCTGTTTCTCAAAACTAAATCCTGTTTAATATCAAATGCGTTTGGTTAAACAAAAACAGCATCGAAAAGGTGTTACTATGGTGTTTCGGTGTATTTCAGTCACCTCCTATTATTCTATTAACGTCTGATGGTGCAATGTAATGGCTGTACATCTATTCAATCTATTATATCACTAAGTCTACAAGCTGTGAAGAAAGAATCTGACATGTTCATCAATCAGAATTTTGATTCTAACGCTATTACACAATGTGTATACTTTTTAAAACAGGATTTTTGTTTACAATGCCAGTTACAAAAATGGCGACATGTGCAAAAAGGCTTAAAAAATTAATTAAATATATATTTTTATATATGTTGTTGTTCGTCCGTCGTGATCGACGATGACCATTTTGTCGTCCTATGAAGTATTGGGTGTGGTTGTACGATGGGTTTTCATGTGGCTAATGAGGCCTATCCTTGCTCGGAAGGTACGACTGCAAACCGTACAGGGGAAGGTCGGAACGTCGACAGTGAGCTCTAGGGCACGATCTTTCCTGGCTTGCCTCTTGGACTCTGTTCTGGGGCAAACCCCACAAGCAACTGTTGCAATATATGCCAAACTTAACTGGATAAGAGAGACTGCTACGGTATATACAAGTTAAAACTTTTCAATATTAATGATATGAAAGTGAGAAATTAGTGATAGATATTGTTGGAACAGATGCCATTATATATGCATAGAACTCAATAACCTTCTGGTTAGAATAATGTTAGATATTGTACTAAATGAATAAAGCCTTCGCCATTTTAATCTTGTATATTGATGGCGACATAGTCTTATTTACTAGTGAACGATTACTATACTCTCGACACCGGATTGAATAAATTGTCTATGGCGTAACTAAGTGTATATAAACTTGAGATAGCAGACGATTCAATGAAAATGACTAAAGATATTATGATTGTTTAGTGTTTAATGAATGACTATATTTTTATGTTTTTGTTATATTTAATTTTTTTATTTTTTTTTACAACTAATGTTATTCAATAGTTGTTTTACTCATTTAATGACATTTTACAAAATTATACGTAATTATATTAATTCACACATTTAAAATGTGATGATTAAATTAGTAATGGGAAGTAATTTATTAGACCTTATAATATATATTTTTTTTATTTGTTATCTTTCCTAGACCACTTTCAGTAAAAAAAAAGAGTTCAACTATCCCATTCAGATCAGTTTAATATAAGGGGCAAGTTAAACAGCTTTCTCGGCATTTTCTTGCTACGGCACACAAGGGGATTGTGTGGCGAGCACAGCTTTTACTTATGCCTAACTAATGCCAGTTACAGAGATTGGTATACCCAGGGACACCATCCAGACCCGGGAGAATTCCTAGCCTCCAACAAGATTCGAACCCTGGACCTTGGGTACGTCACTCAAGTGGCGCGCTGTTGATAGAGCTTATTTTTATTTAATCGAGCTTAAGTGTTTTATTTTCCGTGTGCAGTCAATAACGCTGTCTTAAATGACTAAGCACTTCCGCTGAATACAACTTTCGTTTTTAATCTTAATTTTCCATTGAGAAAATCATAGCGAATGATTAAACAGGAAGTCTAGAGGTCAGGGTGCGGTCGGAAATCCCGAACAGAGTGCTTCAAGTTATCAGAATAGCGGAAATATCAAAGCAAGCGGTCCATGTTGTCATAGTCTTTGTTATACTCTACCAGTATTGTCTTCACTCCCTAGCACAAAGAACTTTACTAAAATATAAAGTGTTTGTGTTTAACCAATCAAATTGATTTATTTAAAGACACGTGACCTTATTGCCTCATATTTTTCTTTTGCAATTAACTTAGCACATGTGTTCTCACTGGCAGAGTGGATAACGTATCAAACTAATAAGCGGTCGATCCGGGTTCGATTCACCAGTTGGTCTATACCATTTGTTTTCTAAAACATGTATGATTGACAATTGACAAGTCTTAATAAGGTGTGTTCTCTTTAAACGGAAGCACACAGACATGTTTCGAATCATATGTTTAAACAAATACGTCACTAAAAAACCTAAGCCACGCCCATTGCAAACTTTCTATAGCGGATGTAAAATTCTAAAGATAACTCACGCTAAAGAAAAATGAATACAGTCGCCCAAAATGGTTTTACTTCGATTAAAGCGTGCGTTTCTCTTCATAAAATATAATCATTACGTTTTTTTTTATTGTCAGTGATATTTTATTTTTCAGCAAGTTATATATCATTTATTACCTTTGCATATGTATTTGGTCTTACTATGTGAATTGCAGAGGGCCAAATCTTTGAAAGGCGAAGTATAAAACACATTAAGGATTTATATGAGAAAATTTCTGTTAAGAAATGTTTAATTTTATGTAATTGCAAAGATAAATATCACCTTTCTTTTATGGGGCACTGCGGCCGAGCGACGGCACGTTCGACCGCAGATCCCAAGGTTCTGGGTTCAAATCTTAAGATTTTTCCCGGGACTAAAGTAAAGACGGCTGGGCATTGTGCTGGCCACACATCCCCCAGTATGCCGTGGACACAGAAACTGGTAAACGTTGCTTCAACAGCCATATGATCAGTTTGGTCCGAAGGGTACTCTAATTACTTTACTTTTATTTCTTTAAACTTAAAGCCAATTCTTTTAAATGAATTTAATATATTATATATGAGACTTGTAAATAAAATTAAAAAAAAAACACAATTTGTATCATATATCTTTTTTTAATTTTTTTGTTTTATGGGTTCAGTTCGAACTAACCATTGTTATGCCTTTTAGTTCTGATGTCAGCTTGATATAAATAGCTTGTTTCATCCACAAAGACTTTCCATACTCTCATGTTGCTGCTATCATTGCCGCTGAAGTCCATGGTGTCGTAGAAGAACAACTGCGGCTTGTTGGTCACAAACCAAAGCCAGCCCTTTTCGTCCCAAGCAAACGTGTCAGGCCACTGCATCGTGGCGTTGTCATGGACCAGTTGACTCTGCGTCTTCATGACCACACGGTCAAGCGGTAAATCCTGTTCGCGCATGTCCACTTCTGGTTCCCAAAAGTACACAGCGTTTAGCACCAAAGCTCCGAAATACAGTCTCCTGTTCCCATACGCTAGTCCGTCGTTTTGTGATATCTTTGTTCCAACTAACCTCGGTGATACGGATCCGGGAGTTGAAAGAGCGGCGGTTGGCACCTGATACAACCCGTACCCACTTATTCTGCTGTAATACAAGTATTCGAAGTCTTGAGACATAGCGATACCGTTTATGCCAACTTTGAAGGTGTATTCGACTCCGTTTATATTAAACTTTGTCGCGTCTTCCGATTCTACTGTCATAGTTTGGTGTTTAACATTGTGGGTTTGGAGAGTCTCAAAATCGAATACAAGCAATTTTTCCTCTATGGCGTTAGTAATGTAGGCGTAACGGACTTTCCCGTTGACGTAATGGAGGACGATGTCGTTCAAAAAATTGTTCGTACCCACGGCTTCTACTGGAAACTCGTGAGTGAACACCCTTTCGTCCGTGTGGAGATCATAGACAACGATCTTTGCCGGACACAGTGACAACGGCGTCACCGCTCCGTAAATGCCTACCGCGCCCGTGTCAATGACGTACATCAGTCCAGTGTTAGGGTCAATCTCCATGCTCTGGACATATTGCAGGGCGCGGCAGTCACCCTGCTTCTGTTCTGCCCAGCTGGGGTACGGCTGCAGCCTTGTCTGGCCGTTGACCACAACCACTTTGTTCAGTGTCGACGGATGACCCGAGAACCACCTCCAGCGGGGTACAGTCACGTAGACCGCGTCTCTGTAGACCTTTGAGTGGAAATAAAAGTGTTGACCTATAAGTTGTATGTAGTGTTATAATAAATATTTATTATATATGTATCTATAAGAATGTTAATCTATTTAGTTTTCTCTCCGTCTCCCTGTAATATGTCTATCTCACAATCTGTTTGTCTGCTTGCCCTATTATCTATCGGTCTGTTCCTTTGTCCCTCTTTCCGTCAATCTGTTTTTCTGTCTGTCTTTCCAACTATCTGTCCGTCTGTTTGTCTATCTAAAACTTTTCATATATATAATCCTTTTTATTTAATGGAACGTAAATGCAAGATTAGACTCGGACCACGCATGAGCGTGAATAAGATAAGAGAGTTTTCTATCATCATCCAACCCTTGATCGTGATGGTCGTTGGAATGAACACCTCAGCGGCCATCTTTCTCCATGTGTGTCTATCTTGAGCGGCTGTCATACTTCAGACATCTGCGGCTTTATCCTATCTTTTATATTGTCGAACCAGCATTTTCTGCTGACTGTTGTGTAGGGCCTATACAGTTTGCTATGTGACAAACTATAAACTTTCCCTTTTCGTTTGTTGTAATTAAAACTTTCTGAATGGTAGCAGTCTTCTTCTGACCAGTTAAAACATTAACTATCATATTCAGAGTCAATAACCCAGAGGCCCTATGAACCAGTGTTAATTCGTTTCCGTTGTATACAAGTGACAACTAGCCGCCTTTACTTTTCTTTACGTGCACACGCACCAAGAAAACGAAACAATCTAAGTCTTCAGTTTTTGTCGGTCCCTCAAATGTACAATAAAACACAACGAAAATAAAAAGTGTTAATTTGGACTTGGCTTACCTTAATACCTGCAATAAGATTTCTCTCCGGGATGAAGGTTTTGTTTTGCAAAGCCTCCTGCCTTTCAGTCTCCGACGGCCAGGTGAAATCAAGTTTTGTCCACTCGTAGACCAGCTCGGCATCGCCGAAGACTCTCGCAGACGATAAAGTCAACGTGCCCAGAAGGCAAAGCAATAAATTCAAAGCCTGTTTCATGTCTCTAAACGTTTCGGAACTCGACCTAGCTGTGTGTGTGCGCCAGTTAAATGACTAAAAATGTGTAACGTCCTGTGTTTAAATACCTGTTACGTGAAATTAATATCTGTAAAAAAACAACGAACATATCTCCGCAGCGACAGACAAACATACAGACACACTGAAACTCATACACACACCTACTCTCCCTCCCCCACTTTCTCTCTCTCTCTCTCTCTCTTTCTCTCACGCAGCCCATGTATGACAAGCCTTTATTTTTAAAACTAAATCCTGGTTAATACCAAATTAAATGTGTTTGGTTAAACAAAAACACCCACCGAAAAGGTGTTACTAAGGAGTTTCAGTGTATTTCGGTGTATTTCAGACACCTCCTATTGTTCCATTGACGTTTGATGGTGCGATGTAAAAGCTGTACATCTATTCAATCCTCACTATATCACTATATCTACAAGTTGTGTAGAAAGATTCTAACATGTTCATCAAAAAGAATTTTGATTCTAACATTATTGCACAATTTGTATATTTTTAAAACATCCATTTTTTTTTACAGTTACAGAAATGGCTACATGCGCAAAAAGGATAGAAAAATAAATATTATATCATTCTAGTCAAACCTATATATTTAATACTAAAACAATAATAAAATGTTAAAATATAATTTTTAGTTTCTTACTTAATAAAAAATAATTATGGAAAAATAAAAGTACTGACAATCTATGTACTAAACTAAAACAGCTGAAAATCTATGCAATCTAAAATAAAAGTCCTGAAAATCTATGTAATCTAAAATAAAAGTCCTAAAAATATATGTAATCTAAACTAAAAGATCTGAAAATCTATGCAATCTAAACTAAAAGATCTGAAAATCTATGCAATCTAAACTAAAAGATCTGAAAATCTATGCAATCTAAACTAAATGATCTGAAAATCTATGTAATCTAAAATAAAAGTCCTAATAATATATGTAATCTAAACTAAAAGATCTGAAAATCTATGCAATCTAAACTAAAAGATCTGAAAATCTATGCAATCTAAACTAAAAGATCTGAAAATCTATGCAATCTAAACTAAAAGATCTGAAAATCTATGCAATCTAAACTAAAAGATCTATAAATCTATGTAATCTAAACTAAAAGATCTATAAATCTATGCAATCTAAACTAAAAGATCTATAAATCTATGTAATCTAAACTAAAAGATTCATAAATATATGTAATCTAAACTAAAAGATCTATAAATCTATGTAATCTAAACTAAAAGATCTATAAATCTATGTAATCTAAACTAAAAGATCTATAAATCTATGCAATCTAAACTAAAAGATTTATAAATCTATGCAATCTAAACTAAAAGATCTATAAATCTATGTAATCTAAACTAAAAGATCTATAAATCTATGTAATCTAAACTAAAAGATCTATAAATCTATGTAATCTAAACTAAAAGATCTATAAATCTATGCAATCTAAACTAAAAGATCTATAAATCTATGCAATCTAAACTAAAAGATCTATAAATCTATGCAATCTAACAAGATCCTGGACAGATAACATAAGAACGGAATCCCGGATATAACGTTTACTTCCTTCTTTCGCTCTCTCGGTAAGAGTGTATTGCTATATATATATATAATATATGTACACAGGGCCGGATTTAGATGAAAATAGGCCCAAGGCTATTCCACTTATGAGGCCTTTTCACCCCCGATTTTTTTAGTTTGTAAATTACATGAGAATAATAATAAAATACATAATTACTGTGATATATATATCAATAGGCCTATGTTAAATAAAACATGTTGTAATTGGTACTAACCTTTATAAAAAATGTGATACGGATAATAAATAAAAAAGTCGATAACACTTATTTGGACATTTATTATCAGCACCATATATAGTACTTGTAACAATAACTATTCAAACATAACACAATACATTTACAAAGAAACACAATTTAAAATAAAATAATTATTAAATAAAAATTATTATATTATCTATTAAATTAAATATATTCAATACATTGAAGATTAAACCAAATTCAATTGAGATACATTTATTTCATAATAATTAGTATTTAAAGTTTAAGTATGAATTATTATGAATTTGAAGTCTTAAATTAAACCAGAAAGTTGGTTCAATAGATAATGTAGATTCAATAGATTATTATAGATTCAATAGATTGTATAGATTATATGATTCAATAGATTATATGGATTCAATAGGTTATGTAGATTCAATAGATAATGTAGATTCAAAAGATTATATAGATTCAATAGATCGTATAGATTCAATAGATTATATAGATTCAATAGATTATGTTTCATAGATTTTTGTACAGAGCAAGGGGTAGGCTACATGAACTAGATATAAAACTATCAACTTGATATCATTCTATGAAAAAAATAATGACTTGCAGTTATAAGACTTTAACCACAGATAAAAATAGTATGAAATAATCTTCTTCTCTTTAAAGACGAGACAGTTAAATTTTAAAACTGTTGATCGTCTGTTAGAAAATATTTGTTTGTTAAAAGCTGTCATTTGTCAGATTGAAAACAAATGATGTCATAGTCTTAAGGCAGGACGATTCTAATGTTCCTAAACCATAGCCTACTATGTGTCCTAATGCTAATAGAAAGAAAAACCAAATTATATGACTCAGCTTTTTCATTGGAAAAAAAAGGGAAAGTTTTTTAATCACTTTATATGTTTAAAGTTTTAAGTTTATTAGTTCAGAGTATGCTTTTTTAAATTTTACTACTTTAATTGTTTATTCTTATTGCATTTTCTAAGAATGTAACTAAATGACGTGATACAAAGTGTTGAATGGATCAGCATTCTTTCAAGGAAATATCTAAAGCAATAACGTCTATTTTAAGAGAGTGACTTCCTGTTGATGTGTGGGCCTGACTTCTTGACCTATCTTTTTTTTTGTTATTGTTCGAAAAACATTTCTATTAAATTAAACATTGAATAAGCTCTTACAAACACGAAATTTGTATGAAATTCACTGTCATTGCCTTTTTTTTTTTGGGGGGGGGGTTGTTATATATTTTTTACAGACCAAGGGAAGATTTTGATAGTAAATAGTGTATTCAGTATCTGAATGTGAATAAAAATCATTTAAACAAAGTATCTGTAAGTGGATGCATGAGTTGGTGTGAAGTTGTAAGAAACAGTTTGTGTAATAGGTGCGACCAGGAAGTGAGAATTGAGTATGGTTTATGACGCATGTTATTGTTTACTTGGGAACGGAGATTGTAGAGACAAGACAGTTCACACATGACAACTGTGAAGTGAGGTTGGTCTTGAGAAGTTGATTGGTAGATGTAGCATATAGACTGATGTTGGCTAAGACAGTTGTGTATTTATATAATCATGATCTATATTTACTACGGATGTGTTGTCCAGCTTGAGGCGGGCGGTAGCTGTCCAATGAGACATTGTCATCTCTCCCACCGTCGGAAGCAGTCCCTGGCGCCAGCTCTACGCCAGTTGAGCGGGTGGCTTATAACCGGTAACTACTGCTTCCCGTGTTGTGTCGACAGTGTGAGGCGAAGCTGGAGTGTCCTCTCCAGGGCACAGGCCTGGGCAGGTGATGTAGAGAATAAGCTGTTGCCCATGCAGCTGACTCTCTCTCTCAACTCAGCTGATGGGTCCAAAGGAAAGGCGGAGCCAGTACAACTTGGTATCAGCTGCGTCGCAGGAATTGCCAGAGAGACGTTGCAGGCAACGCCAGACTGCCTGGGGATTCCGTCTCCTGATTTGTGATCGGGGTTTACTCCCCTAGCCTTTCTCAAGAATGAGTGTAGCCGCAAGGCAGCGGAGGTTTGAAGTCAGAGTTTTTTTCTCCTAGATGAACAGCCAACCATCGCTGACGAGCCCCATCTGCCCGAAGCAACTGGTTTTTAGGCGCCAGTGGTCCGCCTTTCACCCCTTCTCCTGTTAGTTATGAACGGGCTTCGCCGAACTTATTTTCAAGTCACTTGTGAAGGCCAGGAGCAGGATTCGTCTGTCAGAGGCAATTAGAGACGCAAGCCATTGGAGCATTTTATGAGATGAGGGAGCTTATCCCCGCAACCACCTCGGCTATGCCAGCCATTGAAACGATAGTTAGCTAGATGCATTGACAAATATATTTATACTAGTGGTTATGCCCGTCAAAATGACGGAGAAACGAATGACTACAATGTGTTTTGTTAACAGAGAAAGAAAAGAGACTATTACAATAAAGACAATGAACGTCTCTTTTCGGTATTTAGGTTTTGTTCTTGTTAATTGTTTCTGGTCGCCCGGTCATATGCATAATAATTGTTACTGTCAAGCTTCTGGTATTAAAACGTAGCAAACAGTTGTGTTGACTTGACTTGTTATTAATAATAGACTATTAAATAAACAATAATATACTATCTAAAAGGAAAAAAACAACACAATACCAAACAATGAAAATGTAAATAATTAAAAAAAAAGCGTAGAAAAATATATTTCAACACCATAAAAACTAAAGTGAGAACGATTTATTTCGGTATTTAATTTTTGTTCTTGCTTATTGTATTAACAAAACAGTGTTGAAAATGTTTCTTTCGGTATTTAGATTTTGTTATTTTGAATTGTTTCTGGTCGACCTGACCCTAGCATATGCATAAGAATTGTGGCCTCAAGGACTGGCGTGTGAGTAAACCGACGATACATTCCCATTAAGAATACACTGGCGGTCGAACGCATGGGGCACAGCCCCCGCAACGGGTCCGAGGTCAATTACACTGCCGAGAGGACACTGGTCTCGGTGGGGAGGAAGAAATGGACGCTGCAATCTCGTCTCGAGAACCACCCGGTGCCTGGATGCATGTACCTATAGTAGGCCTATAGGATTTGTGCTACCGGGTGACAGTCCAGATATTCTGGCGAGCCACCACGATAATGATCCTTAGGGTAACCGCAGTGAACGATCGCTGCGCTGCGGAAACCTTCCCCGTTACACGGCACGCCGCGCCTTCGGCGTGTCATTGGGTGGCTGGAGCCTTCGGCGTGTTATTGGGTGGCTGGAGCCTGGACAGAGATTGCTCAATCCTAAGCGTTACGCCCTGGACACAATAGCCGAAAGGCTCGTTCAGGTTTTTTTAAGAGATGTTTTAATTCGATATGAAAATGTAGCAAACAGTTGTGTGACTTGACTTGTTATTAATAATATTAAATTAACAAAAATATACTACCTAAAAGAAAAAAAACATAAATACAAAACAATAAAAAAGATAAATAATATTAAAAAAAAAATTGAAAATAATATTTCAATGCAATAAAAAACTAAATTGAGAAATATTTTTCGGTATTTAATATATGTTCTTGCTTACTGTATCAATAAAACAGTATTGAGAATGTTTCTTTCGGTATTTAGTTTTTATTTTATATTGTTGCTGTCAAGCTTATGGTACCCGGTATTTGAAAGTAATCATTTATAGGCCTAACTTGTTTTTTTTTTATAATTCGTATCATTTAATTTATAGAGTGTATACAGTCGCCTATTAAAGGATATTCTCAATAGCGACGTAAATCCATTAAATAATTAAAACATTTGGTTACTTTTACTTAAAAGGATAATGCAAACATCAATAATGAAAAAAGAAATAATTTGATAGACATTACGTCATACGCTAGTATTTTTTTAAAAGTAAACCATTGAAACTCTCCAAGCCAAATTGCGGTGCGTAACTTTTAAAAAAGGTCTCGCCACATTAAAAAAACAACAGTAGAATTGGGAAAACCCGGAAAGACCCTCGCGTTCAACATAGTGAATGTCGCGTTCAACATAGTAATTGAACGGAAATGGCCATTTGCAATGTACCGTTATATTTATTTGCATAGATGGATATGACATTTTGGATTTTTTAAATCAACACAATTATGATTATAAGTGATAAAATAAAATTATCTTTTGGAGGACGTTTCCAATTTATACATTAAATTTTTGGCCCGAATAGTCAAACAGCTTAGGAGCCTATAGCGAACAAACATATATATATATATATATATATAAATAAATAAATATATAAACAAACATATAAACAAACTCACGGTAATTATATATGTTGATGATAGATGTATATATATTTTGCAAAAATACCTTACTAACCATGCAATAAGAATGTGGTTTAGCAGTCTTTGTATGATATACCAAAAAATAAAAAAATAAAGAGCATTTTAAGCTAGACCAAGCTGTTGCCTCACTACTCATTCTGGTTGTATCTCTTATCCCAACCCTTAGGAGATCCTTGTTCCAGCACCGTGGCGCTGACCTGCCCATAGTTCTGGTGTCCAACAAACATGACCTGCTGACGGCTAGGGCGGTCACCGAGGACGAGTGCTACAACCTGGCAGGGGAGATGAACTGTCCGAGATTCCAGATTTCAGTCGACGAGGCAAGTCTTGGAGCGGGGAATTATTTTAAATAGAAATTAATTTCAAGTTGATGTATGAGTGCTACGAGATTTAGATTTTTACTCCGAAAAACCAACCCATTTAAGTGTAAATATTGAACAAATTCCTTTAAAATTATCTTTGATACTGTAACCAGAGATCGTGTAACGTAATTTAACTTGTAGCAACGTAACTCAACTTGTAGTTCACTGTATAACACATCCGTAGTAAACATATTAACTTTAATCAATATAGATCGTAATTATATAAATACACAACTGTCTTAGCCAACATCAGTCTATATGCTACATCTACTAATCAAATTCTCAAGACCAACCTCACTTCACAGTTGTCATGCGTGTACTGTCTTGTCTCTACAATCTCCTATCCCAAGTAAACACTAACATGCGTCATAAACCATACTCAACTCTCACTTCCTGATCGCACCTATTACACAAACTTATTTCTTACAACTTCACACCAACTCATGCATCCACTTACAGATACTTTGTTTAAATGATTTTTATTCACATTCAGATACTGAAAACACTATTTACTATCAAAATCTTCCCTTGGTCTTTAACAAATATAAACAAAACCAAACAAAAAAAAAAGGCAATGACAGTGAATTTCATACAAATTTCGTGTTTGTAAGAGCTTATTCAATGTTTAATTTAATAGAAATGTTTTTCGAACATGAACAAAAAAAAAATAGGTCATGTCAGGCCCACACAACAACATGAAGTCACTCTCTTAAAATAGACGTTATTGCTGTAGATATTTCCTTGAAAGAATGCGGATCCATTTAACACTTTGTATCACGTCATTTAGTTACATTCTTTGAAAACGCAATAAGAATAAACAATTAAAGTAGTAAAATTTAAAAAAGCATACTCTGAACTTATAAGCTTAAAACTACAAACATATAAAGTGATTTAAAAAACTTTCCTTTTTTTTTCAAATGAAAAAGCTGAGTCATATAATTTGGTTTTCCTTTCTATTAGCATTAGGGCACATAGTAGGCTATGGTTTACGAACATTAGAATCGTCTTGCCTTAAGGCTATGACACCATTAGTTTTCAATCTGACGAATGATAGCATTTAACAAACAAATATTTTCTAACAGACGATCAACAGTTTTAAAATTTAACTGTCTCGTCTTTAAAGAGAAGAAGATTATTTCATACTATTTTTATCTGTGGTTAAAGTCTTATAACTGCAAGTCATTATTATTTTCATAGAATGATATCAAGTTGATAAGTTTATATCTAGTTCATGTAGCCTACCCCTTGCTCTGTACAAAAATCTATGAAACATAATCTATTGAATCTATATAATCTATTGAATCTATAATAATCTTATGAATCTATATAATCTATTAAATCTATATAATCTTTTGAATCTACATAATCTATATAATCTATTTATTATAATCTATTGAATCTACATTATCTATTGAATCTAAATAATCTATTGAATCTATATAATCTATTGAATCTACATAATTTTTGGAATCTATATAATCTATTAAGATAAATATATAGCAATGCTTGCCACTCACTGACAGCTCACTTGTAAATCATAGACTAATATGATTATAAAATATATTATGGACTAAACCCGTAATAAAACTTTGTATCGTAAAAAAGGACATGAATAAGTATGTTCTAGGAATTTGAGGATAGTTATTACTTTCACATGTCGTAATAACACTATAATATAGAGTTAAACAATTCTGTACAGTGGACTGATATGAGTTTTTGTCTTTATTTATAATGCAATACAAGAGTTACAAGGGACAAACTTTACATAATGCAAACATTTATTATGGGTTGCCGAAAAATTATGTTAGACTTATTTCTTTTAATAATACAAATGATTTATTTTGCTGAAGATAAATTGTTGTAAGTGGATTGAGATTCCGGCATGAGCCTCTAATACTTAAGGGGGGGGGGGGGGGTGTTTGCTGTATGCGTAGTGGGCCCACGTTAAGTGTAAATGCATGGGGAGACACTATCTTGTTTAGACCGTCTCTTGTCTTGTTGTCTAGGCGTAATGGCTTCTGGTGTGTATAATGTTTCTAAGTTGATTCCGTTCATCACATTTATATATTGAATTCGTGGCTTGTTAAATAAGATAATTTCACTGATAACATAAAACTTCACTAAGACATTTATTATTTGATAAATGCGAAAGGGGTAGATGATTTCTGAGTTTTATTCCACAAAACTGTTGAATCAAACTTTAGAACATAGCTACATACTCACATGGACAATAACACATTCATTAAGGTTTTTAAGCTTCTAAAAAATTAATTTCATAATGATGGCGGCACATTTTTTACAAATATATCTGTGTACTGATCGAAATTAAAATACTGTTTTTTTTTCAATACAAGTTCCACACACATGTATAAATATGAAAACGTTAAGAGATTTTAAAAGCCAAAACATTGATAACAATAACGTGTTTATAATTCATCATATAGTGTGAATAAGACTATGGTATGTTCTGTAGAACTATGCAAATAGGTACTTGGCACAAGTAGTGGATGTTTCTTGTCTAACTTCCCCAAGCATCGGCCACATTTCCATTTAGAGCCAGCAACACCATCCCTTCTACCGAGCTTATATCTTGTACAAACTCTTGTCTATCAAAGATTTTATTCCTAGTGTCTTACTCAAAGTTGTTTATACCGAACCTTTCAGTTTATTCTTCGTTCTATATGTGCTAGTGCTTGTGTTATCTACACAGATACAATGTTAATTCTATTTTTTGAACTATCCTGTCTGATGGGAATAGTTGTCTAAATGCTTATTATGATTTCATATTTTATGACAGAGAAAAGACTAAGTGAGAGGGTAAGAGTTTTAATCCGTATATTATTATTTTCAATATTATACAAACTCTAAAATGACGGAGAAAGAAATGAGAGGGAGAGAAAGAAAAGGGAGATTATATTTTGTTCCTAGATTATCATATCATTATGCCCGTGTACATGTCTTGAAAAGTATTAACCCTTCCCGTTCCGACCTACTTCTTTCTTTGCTGCCTTCAGTTCCGCTATATAGGCCTACGCTCCCGGGACTGTAAGGGTTAAAATGTAGGGAAACAGAGATAAAGCTAAAGAGGACGTGAAAAAGAAAGGTTTATAATATATATTGTCTGTATTATTGTAACGAATAGTTCGTAACATAAACCGGTAAATAGTAAATTAATATGTTCTAGAATTTATGATAAATAATATTAAATTTGTAAAAGGGCCGACTCTAATGATTGCTAATGGTTGACAAATTATGCATTAGAATCACAAGCCATATGATGACGTTTAATACGTATCGCATGTGAATAAAAGTAACATAGAGACAGAGAGAAACAGATAGAGAGATATAGAGAGAAAGAAAGAGAGAGAGATAGAGAGAAAGTTAAATATTTTAAATGTTACCATATTCCTGTTGGTTTTTTCAACTGTAAGTTTACGTGTACAGGTCGCAATTCTATGTTTTAGGTAGTTCAAATTCAACGATTCACAGTTGTTATCAATTTTAGTGTATCTATACCCCGTCCCTCAGCATAGCCTTGCTCGTACATAACAATTTTATGTGTTACTAGTTGAATGGCTGCGAAAGTTGGACGCTGAATGCAGAGGCCGAGAAAAGAATTCAGAGCTTGGAGAACAAATGCTACAGAAAGTTACTAGGAATACGCTATTAAAACAGGAAAACAAATGAATATGTCTTGCACCAGGTCCACAATCTGCTGGCGGGGAAACAGGAGGCACTCCTTTCAACTGTAAAACGACGAAAGCTGGGATGGTTAGGTCATACTGTATTGCATGCCTCCTTGGCCAAAACCATCCAAGGTACAGGGGAAGGAGCATGGAGAAAATGTGACCAGAAAATTGGTTGGACAACCAGAAAGAGTGGACAGAACTACCTCTTGATACGCTTCTGTAAACGGCTTTAGACCGGGACGAATGGAGTAATCTAGTTTTGCGCACCGTCGAAGCACCCCCACGACGAAAGTCACGGGTCTGATGATGGTTATTATTATTTGAATACTAGCTGATTGTAATTAATGCAGCCCAATAATTGTGTAGATTTCTAAGACCAGGAAGATTCTTGAAAGATCTACAAAAAATATAGTACTCATGTCAGCCGAGTGATATCGATTTCATTCTCCCTATTCTTCTCCTCTACATAATGTAAGGCTGTTCGCAGTCCAGTTCTCAGACTTGTATAACTTAAAAGGCACATTTTCATCATTTTAGCTTAGAAAGTCAGATTTTCGTTATGAGCAATTATAGTTTTAACGAGAATATCTATATATCTATATATATTATGTATATATATATATATATATATATATATATATATATATATATATATATATATATATATATATATATATATATATATATATATATATGAATCACTGTAAATTTGGCAACGGTAAATTCGCCAACGGTATTTTTGGCAAGGTAATTTTGGCAACGGTAAATTCGGCAACGGTAATTTCGGCAAAACGATCAAAGCGGTGATTTTGGCAACGGTAAATTTGGCAAACTTAACATATCCACTGTTTTTTTTGACCGTATTGGTAAGACTACACTCTAGTCCGGGGTGGGCAACTTACGGTATGCGTGCTAGACTTGGCACGCAGTATGGTTTTAAATTTCACGTGAAAGACCAACAAAAAGGAAGTTTAAGTATCTTCTGCATGAAAAGAGCAGGATGACATTAAGGCCGTTGGCACCCTGAAAGATTTAGAAATGCTACTTTGGCACACTATTATCTAAAGTTTGCCTACCCCTGCTCTAGTCTACTAAATGAAGCTAATGGCACGAAATGGAGTTAGCATTATAGAAAGTGCCTGATTTGTGACATGTTTGCAATAGCGTAACATGAGGAAGGCGGAGGAGATGGGCCCCAGTCGTTGAGTTTATGAGACGTGCTAAAATGACACTAAAAATGTATATATAAAGTAAACAAATTAGGTAACAAAAAATAGTTAATTAGTTCGTTTGACTAGAAATTGAATTTAAGAAAAACGTTTACGTTATTTAACTAATGCATACAAAAAGGAACATTTAAATAATGTCCCCCCCCCCCCCCCCCCCCCGTCTATAGCACAAGGAAACAAGGCAAGGCAATATTACGTAAATACCAGAAGGAGACTCGCCGTGATAACAAAAGCAAACGCTAGCCCCTGCCTCCCCCGTCTCCCCACCCCATCTCCCCACCCCCATCTCCCCACCCCCATCTCCCCACCCCCATCTCCCCACCCCCATCTCCCCACCCCCGTCTCCCCACCGATTAAATTGTTAGTGACCAGCTTGGTAGCACCAGGCTAAGCAGTGAAAACTAAAAGAAGTTGGGGGGGGGCGGTATTCGTTTAAATTCTTTTTTAATCCCAGAACATTGTTTTTGCTAGTTAAACAAATCAGTCTTTCTATCAAAACATTGATAATGATATTGGATTTCATTTTATTATTACAATTTTGAAAAAATAATTTAGTTATTTACTTTTCTTATATATTTAAATTATATTGCAAACGAAAGTTGTAAATACAACATTTAATAGGTAGCCTAATAAATTGTATAAACGTACTTTCAATGTTTAAACCAATTTACTTAGGCTATAAGGCACATTTAGCTACAAATCTCTTGTAAGTTATCGAGGTTTCTATATCAAATATAGCCAACTAAAAATATGTATTGTTGTAGGCCTATATGTCTAAGAAATGTATACTTGTATCGTTTTAACATAGAAGGTACACGGTTTAAAACTACAAAGACAAAAAGGTAGGGTACTGATTGACGGCAAATAGCCGACTGCAATGGAATGTGATAAAATGTTTTATGGTGGCCATGTGTTCCCCCCCCCCACACACACTCAACAACCCGTGTTGAGAGAATAGGCCTATAGGTCAGCAAAGTAATTCTTTAACTCTCCTTGACGTAACCGGTCAAGAACATTCGCGTACCACTGTATTTTTGCCTACCTTGAACTTTGCCGAGGCGTCACTTAAGTCTGTGGGGGGGCGGGGGGGGGGGGGGAGAAACGCCGAAGCTGGGGAAGGGGTACATTTGGCGCCTATTTAAACTGTTTGTCTTTTATCATTAGATGACGTTAAATTAAATAACGTGCCAAAGTGCTCCTTAATGTTAGCCTATCATGCGCTCTTTTCACCATTTTGGTGGTCTTTCATGTGCCATTTAAAAAACGCTCTGTGTGCCAAGTATGGCACGCATTGCATAGGTTGCCTATCCATGGACTAGAGTGTAGTCTAACCAAAAGACTTAAAAAGCGGGTTAGAGGCGTAAGCCCTAAAATTCACCAAAAAACACCACTAAACATTTCTGTTTAGTCTACTTTTTTCTCTTTCTGGGAGTAAGTCTACTCTCCCGCCATACTGTTTCCACATCTCTGACTTGAAACTATATCAATGTCTTGTTCATCAAATTGATATGAAACATGTTGATTTTATACGAATAAAAATGATAAGAAGATACTACTAGGCATATACGTTTATATCATTTAAATACAAGTATCCTAAGCAAAATAATGTAGGTAAATATTAAAGACAAATTTTATAAAATATTGTGTGAATATTTTTACAATAAAATCAAATATAAATGTATTGACATAAAAAATAACTTTTAACTAGCAACAACAAAAAACAACAACTAGCAACAAAAAAAACGTCTCCTTGACCCCATAACCTCGCCCCCCGACACACCTTTTTTTCCTGCTGTAGCCCGGGGTCACTAATATTTGAATTGGCAGAACTTCGTAAGGGGAGTCGGGTAAGTACTTACGATGGTCTTGGTCGGGGGGCGGGAGGGGAGGGGGGCATTTTACGTTGGCTCTTGTTTACACAACCGGTATCATACTATATAGGGGTGGAGGTCAGGTAGTCAGAGTTACGTAATATCGTAGGGGAGACAAACGTATGCTTTGATGCGTAAAGTCAGATTAGATACCTTACACACATAGGCCTAACTTTACCTTTGCCAAGGCGTAAATTAAGGGGGGGGGAGAAACGCCGGGGCACGGGAAGGGCTACATTTAACGCCTATTTAAAATGTTTGTCTTTGATCATTAAATCACGTCCCTTAATGTTATCATGGCACGGATTGCATAGGTTGCCTATCCATAGACTAGAGTGTAGTCTAAGCAATACTTTTAATAAAATCAGTGGATATTATATGATTGCCAATTTTACCGTTGCCAATTTTACCGCTTTGCGTGTTTTGCCGAATTTACCTATTCCAAAATTACCTTTGCCAAAATTACCTTGCCGAAAATACCGTTGACGAAAATACCGTTGCCAAATTTACCGAGCACCATCTATCTATATATCTATATATCTATGTATATAGAAATATGCTTACATTATGTTTGTTGGCAGCGCTATACAAATGCCATCATTATTATTATTATATATATATATAATATATTTAAATCATACGTAGCATTATTCTTGTTTACTTGTTTAAGCATTGAGCATGCTAATTTAATAGCATGGATAGAAGCGCTATAGAAATGCCCATTCTTATTCTTCTTATTCTTTATAAATCGTCTGCATCTGTTAATAATTCTCATTGTAGCGTGGCGGACACTCTACGTGGTTATTTGGCTCGTCTAGAGGCTGATTATTGTGATGTCACAGTGAAGTTTGGGCCTTAGAATTAATTATTTTTTAGTCCGTTATCCCGCTTGACTGGCGGGTTCTGTAAGCCTATTGAATAAAGTGATTTCTACAACTATATGACACGAGTGCTAATGTATGAGCAGACACAAGAACAATGATTGATTCAATGCCGGGATGAATTTCAAATACTGTTTATTTAGGCAAAAGCGATAGATGGCAGAATTTAATCCACAACACAAATTTACAGTGTAACAGTATATATTTTGATCGACCGAAGGCAGGACTGGTGCGTTCCGTGTCTACGGCCCCAATACCCGTTTTTCATTTCTATCCTAAACCAAGAAGTGCCCTCTGTGGGGTTAGGGTCAATGGGGAGGGGGAGAAGAGGGCGGTCGGGGGAGGGATACAAAAGCTCTTTGATACCCTACATCCCCGATGAGGGCTGTTGCGTATGTCTTAGTTTTCGGGGGAAGAGTTTCGGGGGAGGGGGTTTTCCCTGGCCACCTGGGCCGACTGTAATAGATTTCGCGTGTAGACGCAATTTGCTTATCTTGACCAGTGGTCAGTAGCCGATAGGGGTATCAAAGGGAGGGCTTGGCGAGAGTGGTGGTGGGGGGTATAGACTGTACATACAAGGGGGTTGGCGAGGGTGGGGGTGTTTAGACTGTACATACAAGGGGGATGTAGGCATCTTAAATATATAGAAGGGCAGATAACTACGTTTGTATAATAATATAATGAATATATATATATATTGATGCATGTAAAACATTTATAGAATAGAGTAAGTACATTCATATACAAAGATAAATGCAAGATACAAATACAGTCACACATCCTTCATTCATTGATGAGCACCGCATTGAGCCAGGATTAATTGTAGTTTATAGGTTGGAGCCATTGTGAATAAGTGCCATGGCACCAGACTGAGCGGTTGGCGCTTCTAGTGAGTTTACCACACTCATTCATCGTTGATTTGTTTTAAATGTTGTTTAACGTACGTTATTTCGCAAGTTAAATATCACGCTTTTATATATTATGTAAAACGCAGTTATGAAATCAGTATATGAGACCTGTAAATAAAAACAGACTATTTGTATAAGATTTGATGCTATTTTTTATTTTATTTTATGGGTACAGTCTGATCTAACCATTGTTATGCCTTTTAGTTCTGATGTCAGCTTGATATAAATAGCTTGTTTCATTCACAAAGACTTTCCATACTCTCATGTTGCTGCTATCATTGCCGCTGAAGTCCATATTGCCGCTGTTAAACAGTAGCAGCTTGTTGGTTACAAACCAAAGCCAACCCTGGTTGTCCCAAGCAAAGGTGTCAGGCCACTGCATCGTGGCATTGTCACGGACCAGTTGGCTCTGCGTCCTCATGACCACAGTATCCACCGGAAGAGCCTGTCTGCGCATGTCTTCATTTAGATCCCAATAGTATACGGCGTTCAGCCCCGCGGCTCCGAAGTACAGATTACTGGTTCCGAAAGCTAATCCACCGGTTTGTGAGATCTTTCTTCCAACCATCCTCGGCGATCCGGAACCTTCAGTTAAAAGAGAGGAGGTTGGCACCTGATACAACCCGTAACCGCTTAACGGGCAGTAATACAAGTATTCAAAGTCTGAAGACATAGCGATACCGTTCAGGCCAACCCTGAAGGTGTATTCGACTCCGTTTACATGAAGCTTTGTCGCGTCTTCCGATTCTACTTTCATGCTTCGGTGTGCAACATTGTGGGTTTGGAGAGTCTCAAAATCAAACACATGCAATCTTTCCTCTATGGGGTCAGTAATGTAGGCGTAACGGACTTTCCCGTTGACGTAATGCAGGACGATGTCGTTCAAAAAATTGATGTCACCCACGGCTTCTACTGGAAACTCGTGAGTGAAAAGCCTTTCGTCTGTGTGGAGATCATAGACAACGATCTTAGGCCGACACAGATTTAAAGGCGGGTCATTGCCGTAAAGGTTCACCGTGCCCGTATCGATGACGTACATCAGTCCAGTGTTGGGGTCAATCTCCATGCTCATGGCGAACTGCAGGGCGCGGCAGTCACCCTGCTTCTGCTCTGCCCAGCTGGGGTAAGGCTGCAGCTTGGCCGTGCCGTTGACCACAACAACTTTATTCAGTGTCGACGGTTGACCCGAGGTCCACTTCCAGCGGGGTACCGTCACATAAACCGTGTCTCTGTAGACCTTTGAGTGGAAAGTGTTGATATATTAGTAGCATGTATTGTTATAATATAATTATAATACACAAGCTTAATGTTGCCCGGGGAAAAATACATTAAATACAATTATTAATTACTGAAAACATTTAGAAAAGTAATTTAAAATAAATGTTGTAATCGGTAAATCGGTCTTTTTATTAAACAAAAAAGTTAGCTGAGAATCGAACATCCGTACGTCTAAAAGATAATTTTTAGATTTTAAAGTTTAGGAAAGCTTTAAGTCCTGAAGTTCTTTACATTCTTTAAAAAAAAGTAATATTAATGGAAATAAAAAAGGGTAGAAAAAGAAAAAAAGTTATCGGTGGGGAATCGAACCCAGGTCGCCCGCATGGCAGTCAGACACGCTGACCACCCAACCCAGCTAAGGAGGACACGTGCCAGAAGCGAGATTGCAAAAGCAAAATATGAGAAAATAAGGTCAGGTTTCTTTAAATTAACCAATGGGGATCGGAATTCACACACACAGTCTACATTATCTATATATAGATACATTTTTCATATTGTATTTGGCATTGTCTCATGTCGAGTTATTTATTTTTTGGCATAGAGCGTATTTGTGTAGGTTATTATTTACAATGACGTCCATAACACCAATATTTTTCATGTACTCTCTACCACTTTCTAGTAGTAATTTTCTCTTGAATTTGTACAACTTTAAAACTTTGGGAAAATCCATTAAAAAACTTTCAGCTCCTAAATTTATACAAGGCACGCATTGATGCAGTTAGATTTGTTGTTGATTTTTGCTTAGCTACAAAGAAGCTATTTATTATTAACCAGTGAAGTTTAAAGTTATTATTGTACATCGTAAGTTCAAGCACTAGATTCTTCTACAGACATTCAACGAGTGGCTTGAGTTTATTATTTTATAACGAACAAGATCCCTAGTCGGATAATATATGATCGGGATTTTGTAACAACATCTAGATTTTCCTTTTGTCTGTCTATCGCAGTTCATATACAAGTATATTAGGCTATCTCCAACAGTTTATTTTTTAATATAGATCTATATATTATTTATATTAGACAACTAACATGCACTTAGTTTTATATTTAATAGAACATGTAGGGTACGCTGTATGACTTCCACTATAAACATTTCCTTTTGGTTTTTCGTTGACTCAAAAATTTTGCAGTGTTTTAACAACCAATAAACAAATAAAGTATAATTTTCACACCTTACTTATCGTTAGATACAATAAATCTGTGTTCATACATTTCCAGGGCATACAAAGAGCAACGAGCCACATTTAGTTATCTCCATAATACGTTAAACATACCGCTAATATTAAACAACCTTAGTATACAATTTCTACCGGTCACTCAAATTTATTTTTCCAACGAAAAATGAAACTTGTAAACATTGGACTCGTCTTACCTTAATACCTGTAATAAGATTTCTCTCCGGGACGAAGGTTCCGTTTTGCAAAGCCTCCAGCCTTTCAGTCTCCGACGGCCAAGTGAAATCGACTTTTGTCCACTCGTAGACAAGCTCGGCATCGCCGAAGACTCTCGCAGACGACAAAGTCGACGTGCCCAGAAGGCAGAGCAATAAATTCAAAGCATGCTTCATGTCTCTAAACTTTTTTGGATATCGACTTAGCTGTGTGTCCCAGTTGAATGACAAAAAATGTGTAACGTCTTGTGTTTAAATACCTTTCAGAAAAAAAGGGACATATCTCCGCAGTGACAGGCAAACATACATACACACACATACACACACCTACTCTCTTTCTCTCTCTCTCTCTTTCTCTGTCTCTCATGCAACCCAAGTATGACAAGCTGTTTTTCAAAACTAAATCCTGGTTAATATCAAATGTGTTTGGTTAAGGCTGGGTACTGCACCCCATTTTAAGGGTTTTCAACTCGGGTACTTATTTTTAGCTTATACTTAAATTAAAATAATTTAACAAGTTCAACCATTTCTGTATACAAAATTGCCACTCTTATAGTCAAAAGCGCAATAGTTTTGTATATATATATTTTTTAAAATGTTATGTATCTACGTAGCTAAGAGTGAAGAAAATGTAAAATTTTCACATGTTTGACACCTCAAAACTCACAGTAAAAAAGCAAAATGCTTATAGTTCTTTATACTAATAGATTCGTAGTTTTATCCTACGCAATAATTAACTACATTTGGTCGAAAGAAAAAAACAAGCGATTTATTTCGAATTTTTATGAGAAAAAAATTTTATTTTCATGTTTTCCTGACTTTTGCGTTTTTCAAAAAATATTTATTTTTATTTCTTCTTCTTACAAGATTCACATTTCTTAGCATATTCTATTAAAACTTTGCCATTTTTATCTTGATACTAATAACAATAACTTGAACTAGCTAAATTTAAGTATTGGTTGGTTAATTTTATATTATAGAAAAAAATGCTGAGTTTTATTATTTGATTGTTTTTATAGGTTTAGTATGTATTTTTCGTAAAAAAAATTTTTTTTTACAAACTAATCAAAATGAGATTTTGTATCAGTATTTCTTATACTATTGCTAATAAATTTCATGTTGATTGTTATATTAAGTACTTGATAAATTTCTTGTTTTTCAAACTTTTCTTACTTTTTTCCATTTTACTCAAAATAATTATTTTATATCTTATTTTTACTACTCCTGTATAAAGGTTATAGAGGAGATTTTTAAAAACACCTATAAAATCCAATATGGCGGCCGTTGCCATGGCAACCAATGCATAAGAAAAATATTAAAATTGATTGCCCTTAATGATATTCCATACTTGTTATGTGGTTAAAGTTTCAGACGTTTTGGTCGGTAAATTAAAAAAAAAAAGCGCCTAAAACGTGCCCCCCAGCCTTAAACAAAAACAGCATCGAAAAGGTGTTCTTGCGGTGTTTCGGTGTATTTCAGTCACCTCCTATTATTCTCTTAACGTCTGATGGTGCAATGTAAGAGCTGTACATCTATTCAATCCTCACTATATCACTAAATCTACAAGCTGTGAAGAAAGATTCTGACATGTTCATCAATCAGAATTTTGATTCTAACGCAATGTGTATCATATCATATCATATCATATCATATCATATATATATATAAATCTCAAAAGGAATATGTGGCTGGCTGGCTGGCTGGCTGGCTGGCTGGCTGGGTATGTACATACCGCATAATCTTTTTAAATACTGGACATAAAAACGTGAAATTTGCTACAAATATTCTTTGCGTTACGGCGGTGAACACTGTCAAGGTTTAAAAAAAATTAAAATGACCGCAGTGGTCAGTTTGGTCAAAAAACGCGAAAAAAACACAACTTTTGATTCACATTGTCTTTGCCAGTACAACTTTTTATAGTTTTTCGTCACAAAGTTAGAAAAAAAAGGATGCGCTGAGATTATTTTTATGACGTCATCAATCTTTGCGCATGGATTTTATAGCAATGAAGGGACATTTTTCATTCATGTTTAAATTGACGTCATCAAACTATGTGCATGGATTTTATTATCTCAACTCAATGACGGGAACAAATTTTCTTCATGTTTAAATTGTCTACGTGCCGTAAACAACATAAATTCTTTACACTACCAATACTGTAGTTGATTTTCTTAATCTATCACTACTTTAATACTTTACACTGTGAATACATGACTTAAAGCTAATTAATAATTTAAAACTTTACAAACATAGGACAAAAGCAAATTGATATAGTATTTTTTTTTTCTGTTTCGGGAAGTAATACCGACGCCTTAGTAAGCTTATTTAAACGCAGTGGTCCTGGTTACACTCTATATTTAAGCTTATAATTATATGGCGTCATCAAATTTTGCGTATTTATGCGTTTAAGAAGTTGTTTTATTTGCGTCGTAATTTGTAGAATGCAATATTTAAATGGAAGACTATTGTTTATAACTCCATGGGTTATTTTATCCAGTTCCGAGAACTGGGCACCTTTAGGCTTATCGCCTTGGTAACGGCCATTGTTTAAATTACCGGGCAATGTTTAAATTACCGGGCAATGTTTATAATACCGGGCAATGTTTAAATTACCGGGCAATGTTTAAATTACCGGGCAATGTTTAAATTACCGGGCAATGTTTAAATTACCGGGCAATGTTTAAATTACCGGGCAATTTTTATAATACCGGGCAATGTTTAAATTACCGGGTAATGTTTAAATTACCGGGCAATGTTTAAATTACCGGGCAATGTTTAAATTACCGGGCAATGTTTAAATTACCGGGCAATGTTTATATTAGCGGGCAATGTTTAATTTGCCGGGCAATGTTCAAATTGCTGGAACTAACTTTTTAAAGTTTTAATTCGTGTCGTATACGTTTTATAAACATTATTTCATATGGGTTTCATTCGTTATTGTTTTACATGTTGAATAGAAAATTTAATTCTAAGTTTGCTTCCAAAGCAACAATAAATAAATAAATAGCAAATAAACAAAAACAACACAACATACATCTGCGACTTAATGTTTGTCGTAAAAAAAAAAATATCAAACAATCATTAAAAAAAATAAAAGTACTGTCGAATGTTCTTAATCAATGAATAGAACAAAATATATTCATGGTATAATTTGCGTCGTAATTTATAGCGGGCAATTTTGTAATTGTTATAATGGGTGATGAGTAATGATTTTAACGGGTAATTCATGTTGTAGCGGGCAAATAAAAAATTACCTCACGTTTAAATGTGTGTCGTAGGTCATGCGGGCAATCTCATTATAACTGCCTGAGTAGTTATAGTGTATGTAAACATAACGTTTAGCCGGTTCGGAGGACCGGGCACATAACGGCTTGTATATATATAAATCTCAAAAGGAATATGTGGCTGGCTGGCTGGGTATGTACATACCGCATAATCTTTTTAAATACTGGACATAAAAACGTGAAATTTGCTACAAATATTCTTTGCGTTACGGCGGTGAACACTGTCAAGGTTTTAAAAAAATTAAAATGACCGCAGTGGTCAGTTTGGTCAAAAAACGCGAAAAAAACACAACTTTTGATTCACATTGTCTTTGCCAGTACAACTTTTTATAGTTTTTCGTCACAAAGTTAGAAAAAAAAGGATGCCCTGAGATTATTTTTATGACGTCATCAATCTTTGCGCATGGATTTTTTAGCGATGAAGGGACATTTTTCATTCATGTTTAAATTGACGTCATCAAACTATGTGCATGGATTTTATTATCTCAACTCAATGACGGGAACAAATTTTCTTCATGTTTAAATTGTCTACGTGCCGTAAACAACATAAATTCTTTACACTACCAATACTGTAGTTGATTTTCTTAATCTATCACTACTGTAATACTTTACACTGTGAATACATGACTTAAAGCTAATTAATAATTTAAAACTTTACAAACATAGGACAAAGCAAATAGATTTAGCATTTTTTTTCTGTTTTCGGGAAGTAATACCGACGCATTACTAAGCTTATTTAAACGCAGTGGTCCTGGTTACACTCTATATTTAAGCTTATAATTATATGGCGTCATCAAATTTTGCGTATTTATGCGTTTAAGAAGGGAACAAAATTTTGTTTTAATTTGCGTCGTTATTTGTGGAATGCAATATTTAAATAATTTTAAGATACCGGAAAATACTTTATCCCCGCTTAAGACTATTGTTTATAACTCCATGGGTTATTTTATCCAGTTCCAAGAACTGGGCACCTTTAGGCTTATCGCCTAGGTAACGGCCATTGTTTAAATTACCGGGCAATGTTTATAATACCGGGCAATGTTTAAATTACCGGGCAATGTTTAAATTACCGGGCAATGTTTAAATTACCGGGCAATGTTTAATTTGCCGGGCAATGTTGAAATTACCGGAACTAACTTTTTAAAGTTTTAATTCGTGTCGTATACGTTTTATAAACATTTTTTCATATGGGTTTCATTTGTTATTGTTTTACATGTTGAATAGAAAATTTAATTCTAAGTTTGCTTCCAAAGCAACAATAAATAAATAAATAGCAAATAAACAAAAACAACACAACATAGGTCTGCGACTTAATGTTTGTCGTAAAAAAAATATATCAAACAATCATTAAAAAAAAATAAAAGTACTGTCGAATGTTCTTAATCAATGAATAGAACAAAATATATTCATGTTTTAATTTGCGTCGTAATTTATAGCGGGCAATTTTGTAATTGTTATAATGGGTGATGAGTAATGATTTTAACGGGTAATTCATGTTGTAGCGGGCAAATAAAAAATTACCTCACGTTTAAATTCGTGTCGTAGGTCATGCGGGCAATCTCATTATAACTGCCTGAGTAGTTATAGTGTATGTAAACATAACGTTTAGCCGGTTCGGAGGACCGGGCACATAACGGCTTGTATATATATAAATCTCAAAAGGAATATGTATGTATGTGGCTGGCTGGCTGGCTGGCTGGCTGGCTGGGTATGTACATACCGCATAATCTTTTTAAATACTGGACATAAAAACGTGAAATTTGCTACAAATATTCTTTGCGTTACGGCGGTGAACACTGTCAAGGTTTTAAAAAAATTAAAATGACCGCAGTGGCCAGTTTGGTCAAAAAACGCGAAAAAAACGACATATTTTGGGTTCATGATGAATTTGCCGTTCCAACTTTTATAGTTTTTCGATCGATCGCGCTAAAAAAATAAGACAAAAGGACGCGCAGAGATTATTTTTATATGACGTCATCAAAGTTTGCGCAGGGATAGCTGGCTGTCTTTTTTTTTATGGCGTCATCGAGTTTTGCGTATTCATTTAAAATTAACTTTGCTTCAATGTTTGCTAATGTATTTTATGAATGAATAGAACAAAATATATTCACGTTTTAATTCGTGTCGTATACGAAATATAAACTTTGTAGTTGTTGCGTGCAATCTCATTATAACTGCTTGAGTAGTAAGAGTGTATGTAAACATAACTTTTAGCTTTTTCAATTCGTTTGAAGCGGGCGTATACGCATTAAAATCTTTCTAGCGGGAAATATTTCACGTTTCAATTCGTTTCTAGCGGGAAATATTTCAAGTTTCAGTTCGTTTCGGTTGTAGCGGGCGTACAAAATGTCATTCACATTTAAATTTGTGACGTATACATCGATAAACTTTTTAACGGGCAAGGTTTTATTAATTGCCGTATATATTAACTGTGTAGCGGGCAATCTCATTATAACTCCATGGGTAGATAAAGTGTATGTAAAATATCATTATGCGATTACATTGAACACAATTTTTTTTTTTAAAAAGTTTCTTTTTTTTTCTTATTGGTTTCATTTGTTATTGTTTTACATGTTGAATAGAAAAATTAATTCTAAGTTTGCTTCCAAAGCAACAATAAAAAAATAAATAGCAAATAACAAAAACAACACAACATAGGTCTGCGACTTAATGTTTGTCGTAAAAAAATATATCAAACAATCATTTTTTTTAAATAAGAGTACTGTCGAATGTTCTTTATCAATGAATAGAACAAAATATATTCACGTTTTAATTTGCGTCGTAATTTATAGCGGGCAATTTTTTAACTGTTATAATGGGTAATGGGTAATGATTTTAACGGAAAATTTATGTTGTAGCGGGCAAATAAAAAATTACCTCACGTTTAAATTCGTGTCGTAGGTCATGCGGGCAATCTCATTATAACTGCCTGAGTAGTTAGAGTGTATGTAAACATAACTTTTAGCCGGTTCGGAGGACCGGGCACATAACGGCTTGTATATATATAAATCTCAAAAGGAATATGTATGTATGTATGTATGTATGTGGCTGGCTGGCTGGGTATGTACATACCGCATAATCTTTTTAAATACTGGACATAAAAACGTGAAATTTGCTACAAATATTCTTTACGTTACGGCGGTGAACACTGTCAAGGTTTAAAAAAAAATTAAAATGACCGCAGTGGTCAGTTTGGTCAAAAAACGCGAATAAAACGACATATTTTGGGTTCATGTTGAATTTGCCGTTCCAACTTTTTATAGTTTTTCGATCGATCGCGCTAAGAAAATTAAAAAAAAGGATGGCGTTGAGATTTTTTTCAGGATGACGTCATCAAAGTTTGCGCAGGGATAGCTGGTTGTCTTTTTTTTTTATGGCGTCATCGAATTTTGCGTATTCATTTTAATTAACTTCGCTTCAACCTTTGCTAATGTACTTTATGAATGAATAGAACAAAATATATTCACGTTTTAATTTGCGTCGTAATTTATAGCGGGATATTTTTAAATTGTTATAATGGGTAATGATTAATGGTTTTAATGGGTATCTTACGTTGTATCTGGCAAATAAAAAATTCCTTCACTTTTTTATTCGTGTTGTATATGTCCACAGAATAGGTATAAAACAGAATGCGCAATCGCATTTTTTTTCTGTTTTGGGCAGTAATACCGACGCCATACTAAGCTTATTTAAACGCAGCGGTCCTGGTTACACTCTATATTTATGCTTATTTAGCCTACAACGTCCTTTTCTTCAAATCTACAAGTTCGAACACCCAAAGCTAATATTTCAGGCAAAAAGTGCATGAACGGTTGTGTAATAAACTACAACAATGAAAACGAAAACGACTGATTATCGAAAAAAAGAGCATGTCAAACTGCATGGCTTTCCTGACTCCATAAAGGATAAACAACAGCATAAACAACCTCATATTAACTCATTATGAATTATATGCCTCTTTCCCTTCATAATTTCAAAAGTTTATTTTGGTTAAAAAAGTATATATATTTATGTACCGGTAGCCGTAGCTATTTAGTTACCGGTACCGAGCTACGTCTAAGCCATTTTTTTTTCAAATCAGTACCGGGTAATAAATATTTTTACATCATATTGGCCTAATCATATAATGTTCAAAACAAAATGGGTAATTAAGTCAAATTTATATAAAAGTAAGCCTATAATGAAAGATAATGTAGGCCCTATATATATTGTATATATTTATGGCAGACGTAGATATCCTTTCACATTTTACTATAGTAGCGTCTCTTGCGACCTCTGCATTGCGGAAAATGACAACTTTTAGTGACTACGTATATAGGGATTGTGCATTCTGTTCTATATCTATTCTGTGTATACGTCTTATAAACTATGTAGCGGGAAATTTTTATATTGCCGGGCAATGTTTAAATTTGCCGGACCAACTTTTTAAAGTTTTAATTCATGTCGTATACGTTGTATAAACTATGATTCATATCGGTTTCAGTTGTTATTGTTTTTCCTGTTGAATTTAAAATTTAATTCTAAGTTTGCTTCCAAAGCAACAATAAATAAATAGCAAATAACACAAACAAAAACAAAAAAAAAATATTGATCTACGACTAATGTTGTAGCAAAAAAATATATCAAACAATCATTTTCGAATTAACAGTACTTTTTAAAAGACATGTGAGTTCTGTTTTACAGAAAGAGTTTAATTACCCAATAAACTCACAAAATTCGATCATAGTGGTCATACTTTGAGCAAGAAATAAAAAAAAATTATTATTATTTGTTTTTCCTTTTTAGTTGTATATCGAATTGGTGTATAATAAAGTGTGCAAAACAAAAATAAATTAACAAAATACTGACCACAAAAAAAAAACATACTACTTTATGTATGTTGCAAAAACAAAACTAAAAAACTATAATGTGTCAAGCATATTCTAAAAAAAAGCCCGTTCGAAGAATCGGGCACATATTGGCTTGTCATATATATATATAAATCTCAAAAGGAATATGTATGTATGTATGTGGCTGGCTGGCTGGCTGGCTGGCTGGCTGGCTGGGTATGTACATACCGCATAATCTTTTTAAATACTGGACATAAAAACGTGAAATTTGCTACAAAAATTCTTTGCGTTACGGCGGTGAACACTGTCAAGGTTTTAAAAAAAATAAAATGACCGCAGTGGTCAGTTTGGTCAAAAAACGCGAATAAAACGACATATTTTGGGTTCATGTTAAAATTGCCGTTCCAACTTTTTATAGTTTTTCGATCGATCGCGCTAAAAAAATTAAAAAAAGGATGGCGTTGAGATTTTTTCAGGATGACGTCATCAAAGTTTGCGCAGAGATAGCTAGCCGGCTTTTCGTTATGACGTCATCAAATTTTGCGTATTCATTTAAAATTAACTTTGCTTCAATGTTTGCTGATGTATTTTATGAATGAATAGAACAAAATATATTCACGTTTTAATTCGTGTCGTATACGAAATATAAACTTTTGTAGTTGTTGCGTGCATTCTCATTATAACTGCTTGAGTAGTAAGAGTGTATGTAAACATAACTTTTAGCTTTTTCAATTCGTTTGAAGCGGGCGTATACGCATTAAAATCTTTCTAGCGGGAAATATTTCACGTTTCAATTCTTTTCTAGAGGGCAATATTTCACGTTTCAATTCGTTTCTAGCGGGCAATATTTCACGTTGCAGTTCGTTTCGGTTGTAGCGGGCGTACAAAATGTCATTCACATTTAAATTTGTGACGTATACATCGATAAACTTTTTAACGGGTGGGGTTTTATTAATTGCCGTATATATTAACTGTGAAGCGGGAAATCTCATTATAACTTTAGGCTTATCGCCTTGGTAACAACCATTATTTAAATTACCGGGCAATGTTTAAATTACCGGACAATGTCTAAATTACCGGGCAATGTTTATATTACCGGGCAATGTTTAATTTGCCGGGCAATGTTCAAATTGCCGGAACTAACTTTTTAAAGTTTTAATTCGTGTCGTATACGTTTTATAAACATTATTTCATATGGGTTTCATTTGTTATTGTTTTACATGTTGAATAGAAAATTTAATTCTAAGTTTGCTTCCAAAGCAACAATAATAAATAAATAGCAAATAACAAAAACAAAACAACATAGGTCTGCGACTTAATGTTTGTCGTGTCGTAAAAAAAACATATCAAACAATCATTTTCTTTTTTAATAAAAATACTGTCGAATGTTCTTTATCAATGAATAGAACAAAATATATTTACGTTTTAATTTGCGTCGTAATTTATAACGGGCAATTTTTTAATTGTTATAATGGGTAATGGGTAATGATTTTAACGGGTAATTTTATGTTGTAGCGGGCAAATTAGACATTACCTCACGTTTAAATTCATGTCGTAGGTCATGCGGGCAGTCTCATTATAACTGCTTGAGTAGTTAGAGTGTATGTAAACATAGCTTTTAGCCGGTTCGGAGGACCGGGCACATAACGGCTTGTATATATATAAATCTCAAAAGGAATATGTATGTATGTATGTGGCTGGCTGGCTGGCTGGCTGGCTGGGTATGTACATACCGCATAATCTTTTTAAATACTGGACATAAAAACGTGAAATTTGCTACAAATATTCTTTGCGTTACGGCGGTGAACACTGTCAAGGTTTTAAAAAAATTAAAATGACCGCAGTGGTCAGTTTGGTCAAAAAACGCGAATAAAACGACATATTTTGGGTTCATGTTGAATTTGCCGTTCCAACTTTTTATAGTTTTTCGATCGACCGCGCTAAAAAAAAAATAAAAAAAGGATGGCGTTGAGATTTTTTTTAGGATGACGTCATCAAAGTTTGCGCAGAGATAGCTAGCCGGCTTTTCGTAATGACGTCATCAAATTTTGCGTATTCATTTAAAATTAACTTTGCTTCAATGTTTGCTAATGTATTTTATGAATGAATAGAACAAAATATATTCACGTTTTAATTCGTGTCGTATACGAAATATAAACTTTGTAGTTGTTGCGTGCAATCTCATTATAACTGCTTGAGTAGTAAGAGTGTATGTAAACATAACTTTTAGCTTTTTCAATTCGTTTGAAGCGGGCGTATACGCATTAAAATCTTTCTAGCGGGAAATATTTCACGTTTCAATTCGTTTCTAGCGGGAAATATTTCACGTTTCAGTTCGTTTCGGTTGTAGCGGGCGTACAAAATGTCATTCACATTTAAATTTGTGACGTATACATCGATAAACTTTTTAACGGGCAGGGTTTTGTTAATTGCCGTATATATTAACTGTGTAGCGGGCAATCTCATTATAACTCCATGGGTAGATAAAGTGTATGTAAAATAACATTATGCGATTAAATTGAACACAATTTTTTTTTTTTAAAGTTTTTTCTTTGTTTCTTATTGGTTTCATTTGTTATTGTTTTACATGTTGAATAGAAAAATTAATTCTAAGTTTGCTTCCAAAGCAACAATAAATAAATAAACAGCAAATAAACAAAAACAACACAACATAGGTCTGCGACTTAATGTTTGTCGTAAAAAAATATATCAAACAATCATTAAAAAAAAAAGTACTGTCGAATGTTCTTTATCAATGAATAGAACAAAATATATTCATGTTTTAATTTGCGTCGTAATTTATAGCGGGCAATTTTGTAATTGTTATAATGGGTGATGAGTAATGATTTTAACGGGTAATTCATGTTGTAGCGGGCAAATAAAAAATTACCTTTAATTGCCTTATATATTAACTGTGTAGCGGGCAATCTCATTATAACTCCATGGATATGTAAAGTGTATGTGAAAGATCATTATGCGATTACATTGAACACAATGTAACAAAAAAAATATTTCTTCTTTGTTTCTTATGGGTTTCATTTGTTATTGTTTTACATGTTAAATAGAAAATTTAATTATAAGTTTGCTTCCAAAGCTACAATAAATAAATAAATAGTAAATAACAAAAACAACACAACATAGGTCTGCGACTTAATGTTTGTCGTAAAAAAATATATCAAACAATCATTAAAAAAAAAAAAAAGTACTGTCGAATGTTCTTAATCAATGAATAGAACAAAATATATTCATGTTTTAATTTGCGTCGTAATTTATATCGGGCAATTTTGTAATTGTTATAATGGGTGATGAGTAATGATTTTAACGGGTAATTCATGTTGTAGCGGGCAAAAATAAAAAATTACCTCACGTTTAAATTCGTGTCGTAGGTCATGCGGGCAATCTCATTATAACTACCTGAGTAGTTAGAGTGTATGTAAACATAACTTTTAGCCGGTTCGGAGGACCGGGCACATAACGGCTTGTATATATATAAATCTCAAAAGGAATATGTATGTATGTATGTGGCTGGCTGGCTGGCTGGCTGGCTGGCTGGCTGGGTATGTACATACCGCATAATCTTTTTAAATACTGGACATAAAAACGTGAAATTTGCTACAAAAATTCTTTGCGTTACGGCGGTGAACACTGTCAAGGTTTTAAAAAAATTAAAATGACCGCAGTGGTCAGTTTGGTCAAAAAACGCGAATAAAACGACATATTTTGGGTTCATGTTAAAATTGCCGTTCCAACTTTTTATAGTTTTTCGATCGATCGCGCTAAAAAAATTAAAAAAAGGATGGCGTTGAGATTTTTTTCAGGATGACGTCATCAAAGTTTGCGCAGGGATAGCTGGTTGTCTTTTTTGTTTATGGCGTCATCGAATTTTGCGTATTCATTTTAATTAACTTCGCTTCAACCTTTGCTAATGTACTTTATGAATGAATAGAACAAAATATGTTCACGTTTTAATTTGCGTCGTAATTTATAGCGGGATATTTTTTTTAAATTGTTATAATGGGTAATGATTAATGGTTTTAATGGGTATCTTACGTTGTATCTGGCAAATACAAAATTCCTTCACGTTTTTATTCGTGTTGTATATGTCCACAGAAAAGGTATAAAACAGAATGCGCAATCGCATTTTATTTCTGTTTTGGGCAGTAATACCGACGCCATACTAAGCCTATTTAAACGCAGTGGTCCTGGTTACACTCTATAGTTATGCTTATTTAGCCTACAACGTCCTTTTCTTCAAATCTACAAGTTCGAAAACCCAAAGCTAATATTTCAGGCAAAATGTGCATAAACGGTTGTGTAATAAACTACAACAATGATGCGAAAACGACTGATTATCGTAAAAAAGAGCATGTCAAACTGCATGGCTTTCCTGACTCCATAAAGGATAAACAACAGCATAAACAACCTCATATTAACTCATTATGAATTATATGCCTATTTCCCTTCATAATTTTAAAAGTTTATTTTGGTTTAAAAAGTATATATATTTATGTACCGGTAGCCGCAGCAATTTAGTTACCGGTACCGAGCTACGTCTAAGCCATTTTTTTTTCAAATCAGTACCGGGTAATAAATATTTTTACATCATATTGGCCTAATCATATAATGTTCAAAACAAAATGGGTAATTAAGTCAAATTTATATAAAAGTAAGCCTATAATGAAAGATAATGTAGGCCCTATATATATTGTAGATATCATTTCTCATTTTACTATAGTAGCGTCTCTAGCGACCGCTGCATTGCGGAAAATGGTAACTTTTAGTGAGTGCGTATATAGGGATTGTGCATTCTGTTCTATACCTATTCTGTGTATACGTCTTATAAACTTTGTAGCGGGAAATTTTTCAATTGCCAGGCAATGTTTAAATTGCCGAGCTCAACGTTTTAAAGTTTTAATTTGTATCGTATACGTCTTATAAACTATGTAGCGGGAAATTTTTATATTGCCGGGCAATGTTTAAATTTGCCGGACCAACTTTTTAAAGTTTTAATTCATGTCGTATACGTTGTATAAACTATGATTCATATCGGTTTCAGTTGTTATTGTTTTTCCTGTTGAATTTAAAATTTAATTCTAAGTTTGCTTCCAAAGCAACAATAAATAAATAGCAAATAACACAAACAAAAACAAAAAAAAAATATTGATCTACGACTAATGTTGTAGCAAAAAAATATATCAAACAATCATTTTCGAATTAACAGTACTTTTTAAAAGACATGTGAGTTCTGTTTTACAGAAAGAGTTTAATTACCCAATAAACTCACAAAATTCGATCATAGTGGTCATACTTTGAGCAAGAAATAAAAAAAAAAATTATTATTATTTGTTTTTCCTTTTTAGTTGTATATTGAATTGGTGTATAATAAAGTGTGCAAAACAAAAATAAATTTAAAAAATACTGACCACAAAAAAAAAACATACTACTTTATGTATGTTGCAAAAACAAAACTAAAAAACTATAATGTGTCAAGCATATTCTAAAAAAAAGCCCGTTCGAAGAATCGGGCACATAACGGCTTGTACTTTTTAAAACAGGATTTTTGTTTACAATGCCAGTTACAAAAATGGCGACATGTGCAAAAAGGCTTAAAAAATAATTTAATATTTATTTTTATATATGTTGTTGTTCGTACGTCGTGATCGACGATGACCATTTTTGTCGTCCTATGAAGTATTGGGTGTGGTTGTACAGTGGGTTTTCAAGTAGCTCATGAGGCCTATCCTTGCTCGGAAGGTACGACTGCAAACCGTACAGGGGAAGGTCGGAACGTCAACAGTGAGCTCTAGGGCACGATCTTTCCTGGCTTGCCTCTTGGACTTAGCTTCTCTCTGTCTTCGCAAATAGCTGCTCCTTTATGGACTTTTGAGCGCCATGAGGCACGGTCTTTGGCTGTCACCTCCCAGGAGTCGTCTTTAATGGAAAACGCTAAGAGTGATGACGGCAGTCTGGCATGCGTATAACATGTTTGTAAGAGCTCAGTCATGGTTTAATTTAATAGAAATGTTTTTTGAACAAGATTGTTCGGCCAGAAATACATTTATTGCTTTTAATGGCATAACAGTTTTATTAAAAGGTCGAACCTTATTATTTAAACTTGTCCATCTAGGAATAGGGGTAAGGGGAGGAATTTTACACGTTAATCTGTAATTGAATATTTTCTAGTGTCTCAGTATTGTAACGTAAAGCCTTAGTGGTATGGAAACAGAGTGGATGTTTCCATGAAAGAATGCGGATCCATTCAACGCTTCGTAGGACGTTACTTAGTTATATGCTTAGAAAAAGCATGCATAATAAACAATTAAAGTAGTAAAAATAAAAAAAGCATATATATATATATTTATATATATATAACCTACTTTATATAATTAGAACCGTTTTGGGATAAATTTCAGCCTTGCTATTCAACAATTGAGAATGCTCTATTTCTCTTTGAAGGGCAAGGGAATTAATAAGCCAAATACTAAATAGAAGAGTTATTTCCTTTTATTTACAAACGTCATTAAAGGGTCGTGGGACTAGAGCTTGTTGATCATTCTAGAAAGAAAAGTTAGAGATTATAATATTTGTCATTTTTGATGACGTCAATTCGTTAAAAGATCGCGTTGGATGATAATAGGGCTAAATTTATTTAGAAATGTATTAGATGTAGCACTAAGCTTTAATTGTGTTAAATTATTTTGAAATAGTGACCATTATCAGTCTTGTAATAGTGTACACTGAATTCGAAATGTTTTTTTTAATAACCGACAGTTAAATCACTAAACCTAGAAACACTAGAGGACAGAAGCGCAAATAGTAAAGTAGTAATAATACATAAGGCATTCAACTCTAAATAATTTAGAAATACATCACATTAACTATCTGTTAAAAATGCTTAGATTAACACTTTCCAGCTCATCTATTGGCTTTAAGAGTAGACTAACTGTCTGGATTTCCTATCCAGTTTAACCTGACTTAACAAGTGTCGATAGTTATTTAATATAGCCTTGTACTTGTTTATTTTAAAAAGGAGAAAATTAGCAGTAGTGACCCAAATAGTATTAAATCACAAATTTGAGGGAAAAGATGGGGTTTTAACAGTAGTTGTATACATAATAACGTAATAATGCATATTTAGGACGCAAAAAACTTCTGTTTAGAATAATGTTAGATAATATACTAAATGAATAAAGGCCTTCGCCATTGTTTCATAGACATTTTAGTCTTGTATATTGATGACGACATAGTCCTTATTTACTTGTGAACGATTACTATACTCTCGACATTGGATTGAATAAATTGTTTATGGCGAAACTAAATGTATGTAAACTTGAGACAGCAGACGATTCAATAAACATCACTAAAGAGATTGTGATTGTTAAGTGGTTAGTGAATGTCTATATTTTTCTTTTTTTTTTCTTATTATTTTAAATTAATTTTTTTTACAATTATTGTTATTCAATATTTTGTTTAATCATTAAAAATTTAATGATTTTTTTTTTTATAAATACTTAATTATATTAATTTACACATCATCAATGTGATAATTAAATTCGAAGAGAATTAATAAATTATTACTATTTTTTTTCTGATCACCAGAAAGCAAATGAGTAAAGGGAAGTAATTTATTAGACCTTATAATATTTTATATTTCTGAGTTATCTTTCTTTGACCCCTTTCAGTAATAAAGGAGTTAAAATATTCCATTTAGACCATTTTAATATATGGGCAGGGCTGGATTAACCATTAGGCAAACAAGGCACTTATCTTGGGCCCTAAGCGTTTAGGGGGCACCGCAAGGCCTCAAGAAAAATGTGTACAGGCCTATTGTAAAATGCTAAGAGCAGAAAATTAACGAATTATTTAGTTTCAGTTAAGCAACAGGTGGAACAGGATTTTACTGACACCAACAATCCTCTTGATAAGTCTACAATAGGCAGAGGCGTATTATAGGCGTGTTCCTATGGAACAGGGGCCCTCACACAAAAGGGGCCCCAACACATTCCAAAAAAAATATTTTCTTTTCTTTCGGCAATTAGAACAGTGCTGTTGTAGAAACGCACAATGAATAAATACTTCGAATGGGAAGTGACACTGGCAGGGTCGAGTCCACGAGGGGACCCACACATAAATTTGGCCCTTGGGAACAGGGCCCCCACAATACTAAATACGGCCCTGACTATAGGCTGTTCTGTAAATCCAGACACTGCATTAGTGCTTGAAAATGAAATTTGTTGTGACCCATTTCATTCTGCTGAAGATGATGATAAAGATAAAGATGATAAAGATGAAGATGATAAAATAAGCAGTAGATCCAAGACTGTGGATTGACGTTTCCGCTGATGATGTGGCTTATTTTGGGCCCACTAACTGTCAGCAACATTATGGTCCCTTGATAAATCTTGCCGTATTTATGCTGGAGGAAAAATAACAAGATATTGTTCTTAAAAACTCTTCTATGGCACAAAAGCGAATGGTGAGCAGTACAGGAGAGAATGGTTATTGTCACCATCCACGGGATCTGTGTACTGCTTTGTTTGTAAACTTTTTGCGTCTAAAGGTTCCACAAGTTTGGCTGATAAAAATGGGTTTAGTGACTGGAAAAATAACATTCAAGTTGATAATCATGAACAAAGTCTGCTCATAATGACTGCATGTTATATACATAGCTCGTCGACAAGGCTCGGAAATACTACAAAAGCTAGAAGAGCACATAAATAAAAAGTACAGTTATTGGGAACATGTTTTGAGGCGAGCAGTATCGGTTATTTGTACTAGAGATGGAATCGAACCGAACCGAACACAATGAACTCGATCTGTGGTTGCCATCGAACCGAACAAAACCCGAACTCTGCCGGTGACCGAAAGTGACGGACTCCGAACCGAACCTATATAAAAGTAACAGAAACAGAAATTATTTTAATCTTGTCACTAGGACGCATTCGCCAGTAATGATAACATGTTTATTGATAGTAATTAAAAACATAAGAATTATTTTGATATAACCATCCCTCCCCAAACAGCCTTTGATACATCGGCTTTCATGTACGTAGAAATGCGTGGCAAGAAAAAGAAAAACGAAACTTTGCTTAAACAAACATCAACCGACCGTCAACGTAAGTGACCTAGATAAAAGTATCGCTTAAGCCTGATTGCTCTCCCCGCCTCTGCAACGTCATACTGCTTTGATCTTCTCTAGTGTCATCACCCCGCTTCCTAGCTGCCTTTCCCCCACCAAAAACATTTAGCGTGTTTATTATAATAACAATCAGTGAAAACACGCCTTGACTTTTTTCCCAAGAGCTTGTTTTTTTTTCATTCCATACTTAGAATTTTGGCTTTTATTTCTGAGAACCTAGGCACTTTACCTTGATATATTTTTTTTTTCAAGAAAATATTAATATATTTTTTTTTGTATGTACATGTATATTATTGGCCAAGTGTATTTTGCGAAGCGAAAAGAAACCTAACAGTATGTCAACTGCATTACTACAGCGACGGCGCTGTAGCTAAAATTGCGAGGTGGGAGGGGAGACAAATTGTGTAATGTAGATGGGGTATGTGGCAGGTGACAGCACATTTAATGGTATAAAATGGGTAAGGAAGAAAACATTTGTAATGGGCAAAGCTTGCACGGTATGGGGTGGGGGAAGGGGGAATAAAATAGCAGGTTTCACTGCATTGGTGCACGGGTTTCACCCTATACAATTTAAAAACTAATATTTCTTTTTAAGTATGAAAAATGAAACGTTAACAATTGATAATAAAATTACATTTTTAATTTTAAAAATTCATTTTTTGAAATTCTTGTTTTGAAAAAAAAATGAAAAAAAAAACACTAAAAAAATAGGTCACAGAGACTATTTTGTTATGACTTGGCATTTCTGGGTTAATTTTTAAGAGCTTAACTTGTCTTTTATGACATTTTAAAGCGTTATCACTGACTGAGCATTTTCAAAAAAAAGTTATATATTTTTTTGTAATGGCAAATTTTTTAAAATTCCTTTCACGTAGCTTACACCAGAAATACATCGCTTGTACCAGAAATACGTCGCTTACGTCAGAAAGATATCGTTTACACCAGAAATATATCGCTTAGACCAGAAATATATCGCTTACGCCAGAAATATATCGCTTAAGCCAGAAATATATCGCTTACGCCAGATATATATCGCTTACGTCAGAGATATATCGCTTACGCCAGAAATATATCGCTTACGCCAGAAATATATCGCTTACACCATAAATACGTTGCTTACACTAAAAATATATCGCTTACACCAGAAATATATCGCTTACATCATAAATACGCTGCTTACACCAGAAATATATCGCTTACACCAGAAATGTGTCGCTTACACCATAAATACGTTGCTTACACCTGAAATATATCGCTTACACCATAAATTACGTTGCTTGCACCAGAAATATATCGCTTACACCAGAAATATATCGCTTACACCAGAAATATGTCGCTTACACTAGAAATACGTAAAGGCATACTATTTATAATTCATACACCATAAGACCCAGAAATAACACTTATTTTATTTGCATCAACCTTGGCATAATTAATTGTGAGTTTTGAAAATGTGGCAGAAGACAAATATTATTTTTAATCAGTAGAAAATCCTCATGTATACTACTATTCTAAGATTCTTTTTTAATTTTTAGTAAATAATTATTTTTATTTTATTTTATTATAAAAATAGTTTTATTAAAGCGCAAACATTGTAAGAGTTCAGTAGTTGTCAAACCGAACGGAACCCGAACTTAAATTATTCTCTAACCGAACCCAAACTTGGTTTTTTATCATTCCGACCGAACTTATGGTCTCACCAAACCGAACCGAACCCGAACTTGTAAATGTGGGTTCGATTCCCATCTCTAATTTGTACTATAGCTGAGTTTGGTCTGGCTTTTAGAGGGACAAATGAAAAATTTGGAGCTTTACAAAATGGAAATTATCTAGGGTTGCTGGAGTTGGTCAGTCAGTTTGATCCATTTTTAGCATCAAACATTGCGAAATATGAAAATTCTGGAAAAGGAAATCCTTCTTATTTATCCAAAACTATAAGTGAAGAACTGATTGAAATTATGTCCCAAAAAGTCCATGAAGTAATTGTAGATGAAGTAAAGGCTTCCGAATATTCCAGCTTGTCAGTAGACTCAACACCCGATATTTCACATAAAGATCAGTTAAGCGTTGTTCTTTGATATGTGGTAGATGGATAGCCCATTGAGCGCTTTTTGACTTTCTTGGACCTGCAAAGTCACACCAGTGTGAAGGTAGGGCTAAGGAAGTGTTGCAGTACTTGCGTGAGGTTTGCCATATTGATTTTGCGAAACGCAGAGGTCAGTCCTACGATAACGCAAACGCAGCTAATATGTCTGTGTGCTATAAGGGCAAGCAGAATTTTTTTTTTAGAGGAAAATGAGTTTCCTTTATACATACCGTGTGCTGCCCATTCACTAAATCTGGTAGACAGAAGTGCCGTTAACTATTGTTTATCTTGTATATACATTATACATATATATATATATTGTGGATACCTTTGTTTTGTGTATGACTATCGACATCATCGTACCACAACGACAGTAAAGCCGTCATTGATATTTTCATTTACATGACTAAAAGAGGACTTTTTATTTTAAAATCCGTTTTTTTTTTTAGGCAAGATGTAGCATTTTAAAGATAACTAATGCTGAAGAAAAATGAATACAGGCGCCCAAAATGATTTTAACTTCGATTAAATCGTGCGTTTCTTTTCATAAAATATAATCATTAAGTTTGTTTTTATTTTCAGTGATATTTTCTTTTATTTTTTAAAGCATGTTATGTGTCATTAATTACTTTTGCATATGTGTTATTTGTCTTACTATGAGGATGGAAAGGGACAAATTCTTTGAAAGGCGAAATATAATTCACATTAAGGATTTATACGAGAAATATTTCTGTTATGGGATGTTTTAATTTTATGTTATTACAAAGTTAAATATCACCCTTTTATAGCGCGTTTGACTTCCCGATCCGATGGATCTGGGTTCGAATTCTGGTGGCGGCTAGGATTTATTCCTGGGACTTTAGGGTGTTCAAGAGTCTACCCAGCTCTGATGGGTACCTGGCATTAGTTGGGGTAAAGTAAAGGCGGCTGGGCATTGTGCTGGCCACAATAATAATTGGTCATTTATATCGCGCCTCACTCCATGCTAATGCAAGCATGCTCAGCGCGCTCACAAAAACGAAACGACAATAACACTCTAAAATAGTTTTAAACAAGGTTTCGGCCGATGGAGGCACGAAACGACAATAACATTTTAAAATAGTTTTAAACAAGTATTTTGCTGATGGATGTGTACTTCATCAACTTAGTTGAAAAGAAAAGTCTTCAAATTCTTCTTGAATGCTTTTTTTGACACAGAGTTTTTCAGTGTCTCAGGTAAGCCATTCCACAGTGTAGGCGCCACAGATTCAAACGAGCGTACACCAAGAGTCTTTTTTCTGTGACCTTCCAAACCTGGAATTTCCAGGAGAGATTGTGTTGAAGATCGCAGCATCCTTAACGGGACATGCTTCGGTATAAGCTCTTTGAGATATGCAGGTGCTGTGCCTTCCACGCATCCATAGGTAAGGGACATAATCTTATGATCGATGCGCTTCGTCACAGGGAGCCAGTGGAGCTCTTTGAGAATTGGAGTAATATGGTCATGCTTCTTTACTCGTGACACAATGCGTGCTGCAGTATTTTGAACTTTCTGAAGTCTATCCAGTTGTTTCTGGGGTAAACCCCACAGGCAACTGTTACAATAGTCTAGTCTTGACTGTATTGTTGCAACAGCAAAAGCATTGGCTGTTTTTTTATTAATCAGAGGTCGCAGCTGACCCAGGGCACGAAGATGGAAGGAGCATGCCCTGACCACAGTACTGATGTGTGGACCCATTGTTAATTTACTGTCAATGATAAAGCCCAGGTCTCTGACAGTGTTGGACAAAAAGATATCAGAGGCCCCTACTTTAATAGATGGAATATCGACTTTCCTAAGATTGAAGTTTGAACCGCACATAATTGCCTCAGTCTTGTCGTCATTCAGTTTGAGTTTGTTGGCAGTCATCCACGCTTTCACCTCTAGACAGCATTCTTCCACCTCTTTAACAGCGGCAGCACAAGCATTATGATCAGGATGGAAGCTTTTGTACAGCTGGGTATCATCCGCATATAGTTTGCGAGATAATCCTTGGCTATCAATTATTCTGCCAAGCTGGCTAGTGTAAACAGCAAAAAGTATAGGCCCTAAAACTGAACCTTGAGGTACGCCACAGATGAGAGAAGTGGCTTTTGATAAGGTCTGATTGATAGAAACTCTCTGAGTCCTGTCTGCCAAGTAGGAAGTAAACCAATGAAGTGCAGTATCAGTGATGCCCATCTCGTATTGAAGTCTTGATAAAAGTAAGTCATGGTTGATAACATCAAAGGCAGCACTGAGGTCCAACAGAACTAAGATAGTCAGATCACCACGGTCAGCACTACATAGAACATCATTCATAACACGTAATATTGCCGTCTCACAGCTATGCCCAGGACGATAGGCAGATTGAAATTTATCAATCAGGCCATGTGTGGTTAGATGTTGTAAAAGCTGCTGAGAGACAACCCTCTCAAGAAGCTTCGATACATAGGGAAGGTTAGATACTGGCCGAAAACTCTTGCAGTCACTAGGATCGAGCCCCTTTTTCTTTAATAAAGGCTTGATGACAGCAGTCTTAAACATTTGTGGGACTGTGGCTGACTCCAGGCTACCATTTATGATACGCACTAAAACTGGAAGCAGAATTTCAAGGCAGTCCAACACAATCTTCGTTGGAATGGGGTCAACAATTGAGGATGTAGGTTTAGATACAGAAATAAGACGCCTCAACTGCTCTTCGGAAACTGGGAGGAAATTTGACAAAGAAATTCCAGAAAATGACTTCTCCACAGTGGGTGGAGTAGTATGATTATCAAAGCTGTTTCTAATCGTCTCGACTTTTTCATTAAAAAATTCATTAAGAGCCTCCGCAGCCTGCTCGCTGCTCATGTCAGGCAAAATTGGACTTAATTCATTTTTTCCAAGAAGATTCTGCACTATGGAAAACAGTTTTCGATAGTCAGTGCCCGCAGCCTCCAGAGCAGACTGAACTTGCTTTGCTTTCGCACGTCTAATCACATTTGTAAGCTTGTTCCTTGCTATCTTAAACATCTGTTTATCCACCTCAAGGCCACTCAGTCTCCAGTGTCTCTCTGCCTGACGTCGGGCTAATTTAGCCATCCGAACGGAGGGTGTAAACCAAGCGGTATTGGGTCTATCTCTAACATACAATTCAGTCCTAGGGGCAAAAGTCTCCAGCATGGAAGATAGAGTATTATTGTAGAGTAGAACTAGTTGAGAGATGTCATCAGGTGGTGATATAACCAAATCTGATCTTGAAAGATGATCGCGAAATAAGTCCATATCTATATTTCGTAACTTCCTGGCCTGAATTTTCTTTATTGGAACAGCAGGCATTTCCATATCTGTGGTAAAGGTAACAAGAAAGTGATCAGATATAAGATGATCTTCAACAATTACCGACTTAAGAAAACCATCATTGCAAGATCGTGACACAACCCAGTCTAAAATATGTCCATCCTTGTGTGTAGGTTCCGAAACATGCTGTACCAGGTTTGCCGAGTGCAACAATTGAACAAAGTCGCGAGTGTGCCTATTATCTGACTCATCCCAATGAACATTAAAGTCACCAAGAATGAGGAGATTCTTAGAACTTATGGACGACACAAGTTTTCCAAAGTCCTCGTGAAACACGTTGTCATTCAAACCATTTGAAGCAGAAGGTGGGGGTCTGTACAGAGCCACGGTGCGTACTGTCATTTTCCTTTGAGAGATGGTGAATTGTATAGACTCAAAGGAATTAAAACTGGTGTCCTTGCACAATCTAACAATTAGGGAGGCCCGGTGAATCACAGCAATGCCACCCCCTCTCTGACCTGTTGACCGAGGACGGTGGAAGAAAGCATATCCATCAGGCGTCATGCCCCTAATGGCTACTTCATCTCCACCCTCGTGAAGCCACGTCTCATTGATAACCATAATGTCAAGTGACTTCTCATTTATAACATCACTTATAACTAAAGCCTTTTTGACGGAAGATTGAGTATTTAAGAGGCCGATGGTAACGCCTGCAGAATGAATAGTCGATATTACCGGGCATTGTTCGGTCACATTAGGGATTAGAGGTGTTAGCGAGGATGTTGGAGTAGACACGTCAAGGTGAAGCCGTCCAGCCCTCGTTCCTCTCTCTGTGGGTGCTTGAACCCCTACACCGAGCCGACGAATGTCACTGGATCCAGACTTGAAATGAGTATTATGTGGGTCAGAATTAGCACTCACTGCGAATGTAGTAGGCGCAGATTGGTGGGGATCAAGCACACTCGCAACAGGAGTAGCCCAGGCAGGTTTAGAAGACAGGTTATGCCAAATACGATGAAGATTTCCAGCCCTTGTCCCGCGTCTTGTAGGTAGACGACGCCCTATGCCAAAACAACGAATCATTTGAAAAACGTTGTTATCGACACGGGTATGGCACTCAGAGCATATTTTCCCAATACTACGGAGAAGGCTGTGATTCATTTTTAAAATACTTAAGACGATCAGAATAAGAAACCAAACACAACACACAATAGGACTAGTGTGTCGTCAGAAATGTTTGTAAACACCAGTTTACTAGAGCGGAACGGGTAATTATTTATACCAGTTGAGACCAGTTTAAGAAAAAGGCTCAGTCCTGTTTTACAGTAGGCTATTTATAGATTCATTAATAATTTAATTAATTAATCACTCCTTACACGTATCAAGAAACACTAAAATGATTATACTATTGTCAAGAGAAAACTTCCACAAATCCACTGGTATAAAAATTAACACTCTAAAGTGAACATAGAAGACACATAAATACTCCAAGTAGAGACGGAAAACACAATCCCATACTATGCCGTGTCCACAGAAACTGGTGAACGCTGCTTCACCAGCCCTATGATCAGTTTGATCCGAAGGATACTTTACTTACTTTACTTTTAATTCTTTAAACGTGAAGGCAACTTTTTTTAATGAAATTAATATATTAAAGATGAGACTTGTAAATAAAAATAAAAAAACAAACAATTTGTATCAGATATCTTGCTATGTTTTTTTTAATTCTATGGGTACAGTCTGAACTAACCATTGTTATGTCTTTTAGTTCTGATGTCAGCTTGATATAAATAGCTTGTTTCATCCACAAAGACTTTCCATACTCTCATGTTGCTGCCTTCATTGCCACTAAAGTCCATGGTGTCGTTGAAAAACCGCTGTAGCTTGTTGGTCGTCAACCAAAGCCAGCCCTGGTCATCCCAAGCAAATGTGTCTTGAAACTGCATCGTATCATCGTTATGGATTAGCTCGCTCTGCGTCTTCATGAAAACGCGGTCCACCGGAAGACCCTGTCTGCGCATGTCTACGTCTGGATCCCAATAGTAAACAGAGTTCAGCCCCACGGCTCCATAATATAGACTCCTGCTTCCGAAAGTTATCCCGCCGGCTTGGGAGATCTTTCTTCCAACCATCCTCGGCGATCCGGAACCTTCAGTTGAAAGAGAGGAGGTTGGCACCTGATGCAACCCGTATCCGCCTATTGGGCAGTAATACAAGTATTCGAAGTCTGGAGACATAGCGATACCGTCCAGGCCAACATTGAAGCTGTATTCGATTCCGTTCATTTGAACCTTCGTCGCGTTCTCTGATTCTATTTTCATGCTTCGGTGTTCAACATTGTGGGTTTGGAGAGTCTCAAAATCAAACACATGCAATCTTTCCTCTAGGGCGTCAGTAATGTAGGCGTAACGGACTTTTCCGTTGACGTAATGAAGGACGATGTCGTTCAAAAAATGGATGTCACCCACGGCTTCTACTGGAAGCTCGTGAGTGAACAGCCTTTCGTCAGTGTGGAGATCATAGACAACGATCTTTGGCCGACACAGAATCCAAGGCGTGCCCTTGCCGAAAATGTTCACCGTGCCCGTGTCGATGACGTACATCAGTCCAGTGTTGGGGTCAATCTCCATGCTCATGGCGTACTGCAGAGCGCGGCAGTCACCCTGCTTCTGCTCTGCCCAGCTGGGGTACGGCTGCAGCTTGGCCGTGCCGTTGACCACAACCACTTTGTTCAGTGTCGATGGTTGACCCGAGGTATACTTCCAGCGGGGTACGGTCAAATAAACCGTGTCTCTGTAGACCTTTGAATGGAAAGTGTTGATATATTAGTAGCATGTAATCTTATAATATAATTATAATACTCAAGCTAAATGTTGCCCGGGGAAAAATGACATTAAATATAATTATTAATTACTGAAAACATTTAGGAAAGTAATTAAAATAAATATTGTAATCGACTAAAACATAGGCATGTATTTTTATTGATTAAAAAGTTATGACTATCCCTGGCTGAGAAACGAACACCCGTCTCCCGCATGCGTCTAAAAGATAAGCTTTAGGAAAGCTTTTAGTCCTGAAATTCTTTACAATCTTTAAAAAAAAAGTAGCATTAATGGAAATAAAAACGGTAGAACAAAAAGTTATCGGTGGTGAATCGAGCCCAGGTCGCCCGCATGGCAGTCAGATAGGCTTACCACTCAGCTGTCTGTCTGTCTGTCTGCCCGTCTACCTGTCTGTCTATCTATCATTTTTTTTTGCCGTCTATCTGTCCGTCCTTCTGTCTGTCCTTCTGTCTGTTCTTTTGTTTGTTCTTCTGTCTGTATATCCGCCTGTTATTTTCGTCTGTTATTTCCGTCTGTCTTTCCGTCTATCTGTATGCCCGTCTGTCTGTCCGTCTCTCTGTCTGTTTTTACTTCCTGTCTTTCTGTCTGTCTGTTTGTCCGTTTCTCTGACTGTCCGTCTATCCGTGTCAGTCCATCTGTCTGTCTGTCAGTCCGTCTCTCAGTCCGTTCGTCTGTCTGTCCGCCAACGGTTTGTCGGTCTGTCTTTCCGTCTGTTTGGCCGTCTATCCGTATTCCTGGTTGTCTGTCTATTTCTGTTCATACACATATATATATATATAAGGCTATCTCCAACAATTTTTATATATAATTTTTTTTTTATAAGACAACTGACATGTACTTAGTGTTATATGTAATGGAACGTGTACAGAAAGGGAACGCTGTACGACTTCTGCTATCAACTGTAAGTTTTGTTTTGACGTAACTCAAACAATCTACTTAGTGACAGTCTTTTTACTATCAGCAAACAAATAAAGTATCATTTTCACACTTTACTTATCGTTAGATCCAATAAATCAGTGTTCATTCATTTCCAGGTCATACAAAGAACAACGATCCGCCTTTAGTTTACTCTATAATACGTAAACATATCGTAAACATAACTTTACTTTAGAAACTAAAAAAAAAAACCACCTACAATTTCTACCGGTCACTCAAATTTATTTCCACTACTTAACGAAAAATAAAATGTGTAAAACATTGGACTCGTCGTACCTTAATACCTGTAATAATATTTCTCTCCGGGACGAAGGTTCCGTTTTGCAAAGCCTCCAGCCTTTCATTCTCCGACGGCCAGGTGAAATCAAGTTCTGTCCACTCGTAGACCTGCTCGGCATCGCCGAAGACTCTCGCAGACGACAAAGTCAACGTGCACAGAAGGCAAAGCAATAAATTCAAAGCCTGTTTCATGTCTCTAAGTATTTTGGAACTCGACCTAGCTGTGTGTACCAGTTGAAGGATAAAAATGTGTAACGTCCTGTGTTTAAATACCTTGTATGTGACCGTAATTTATTGAGAGAAAAAAATCGATCATATCTCCTCAGTGACAGACAAACATACAGACACCTACTCTCCCCCCCCCCCCTCTCTCTCTCTCTCTCTCTCTCTCTCTCTCACGCAACCCATGTATGACAAACCGTCTTTTTTTAAACTATATCCTGGTTAATACCAAACGTGTTTGGTTAAACCAAAACACCACCGAAAAGGTGTCACTATGGTGTTTCGGTGTTTTTCTGGCACCATACCTCTTGTTCTATTTACGTCTAATGGTGCGATATTATAGCTGTACATCTATTCAATACTCACTATGTCACTGTATCTACAATTTGTGAAGAAAGATTCTGACCTGTTAATCAATTCAGAATTTTGATTCTAACGCTATTGCACAATGTGTATTCTTTGTAAAATAGCCTTTTTTTTTTACAATGCCAGTTACAGAAATGACGACATATGCAAAAAGGCTAAAACATATATTTGTTTTTCTTTTACAATAAACTAGCGAAATTACCCGGCGTTTGCCCGATTGTAAAATGGACACCAGATAACAAAGTTAACTATAAACTATTTATTAATTTATATAGCATATATTTCGGCAAATAGGCTATAGTAATGCGATATTTTATTTTCTTCTAAACAATGTTGAACCTAAAAATCACAATTATTATGCGAATTAGACCTTTACTAAATATTATATCTTTCTAGTCAAACCTATTTATTCAATACTAAAACAATAAAATGTTAAAATATAATTTTTAGTTTCTTACTGAATCAAAATAATTTTAGAAAAATAAAAGCACTGAAAATCTAAGAAATCTAAAATAAAGTACTGAAAACCTATGCAATCTAAACTAAAAGATCTAAAAATCTATGTAATCTACACTAAAATAAAAAAAATCTATGTAATCTATACTAAAAGATTTAAAAATCTATACAATCTAAACTAAAAGATCTGAAAATCTATGTAATCTACACTAAAAGATCTAAAAATCTATATAATCTACACTAAAAGATATATAAAACTATGTAATCTGCACTAAAAGATCTAAAAATCTATGTAATCTACACTAAAAGATCTAAAATCTATGTAATCTACACTAAAATATCTAAAAATCTAAGTAATCTACACTAAAAGATATAAAAATAAATGTAATCTATACTAAAAGATCTATAAATCTATGTAATCTACACTAAAAGATTTAAAATCTATGTAATGTAAACTAAAAGATCTAAAAATCTATGTAATCTACACTAAAAGATCTATAAATCTATGTAATCTACACTAAAAGATCTTAAAATCTATGTAATCTACACTAAAATATCTAAAAATCTATGTAATCTACACTAAAATATCTAAAAATCTTATCTTATCTTATACATTACAGACGCTCCTTCTATAAAGAAGATTATTGCGTCCTACGCTCATCCGTGGTCCGAGTCTAGTCTTGCATTTTTATTAATGTTTTAAATGATGTTAAGTTACTGGTTTTCCTGGCTTGTCCAGGCAACCCATTCCATGCCCGAATGCCACTCGTGAAGAAGGAGCAGTTATATGCATTTGTTCTCGCATAAAGGACAAGGAAAGTGTTTTTGTCTTTATGTTTATCTGAGCTTTGCAACAAGTTGTTATTGGGTTGTATTTCTAAATTAGAGTTTAATGCCTTGTGTATTATTACTACTTTACTCTTTGCCCTTCTGTCTTCTAGTGTTTCTAGGTTTAGTGAATTGACTAATGGTGTTACTCTTGTCAATTGGGAATATTCACTGGTTATGAACCTTGCAGCTATTTTTTGGATTTGTTCTAATTTTTTAATGTTTTCTTTAGTTGATGGGTCCCATACAGGCACAGCATATTCTAGTATAGGCCTAACTAATGTGAGATAGCATTTTAGTTTTATATTCTTATTACATTTGTAAAAATTTCCTTTTTATGAATCCTAATGTTTTGTTAGATTTTTTAATTAATTCATCAATACGAGGGTTCCAAGATAACTTGTCATTTATTATCACTCCTAGATACTTAGCATTGTTAGTTTGAGTTAGTTCTTTAGATATTTCATTAGTTAGTTCTTTAAGCAGTCTTGCTGGTATTTCATCTGGACCAGAAGCTTTGTTTACTTTTAAGTTGGTTAGGAGTTGTTTAATGTCTTTTTCATCTACATTTATATTTCCTATCTCTTCTAGTTTGTTTAAATTTATGAGGATTTCTTTGTCACCTGGATTTGAAAAAGATGATGCAAAGTGTGTGTTTAGGATATTAGCTTTAGTTTCATTATCATTATAAGTTTCATTGTTTCGGCCTTTTATTGGAGCTATGCCTGTAGTGTCCATTTTTCTTGATTTAATGTAGGACCATAAGTTTTTATTATTATCTTTAGAAATTACATTGTTTACATATTTATTCTGCAGCTGCCTGCTTAGTTTCTGAGTTAAATGTTTAATTTTTAGGTATTTTTTATGTAGTCTAATTGAATTAGTTGCCTTAAACTTTTTGAATAGATTTTCTTTTTGTTTACACAGTTTCTTTAGTTTAGTGTTAAACCAACATTTGTTAATTTTATTTGATGTTTGTTTTGTTGGCACAGAATCAGCCATTATTGCTTTTAAGTTGGTTTTTATGAATTTCAAAATATCTTCAACTGGATTTATTTATATTGTATATTGTAAGAAAATTGGTTTGGAATTTTATTGCTGCTTGATGTAGTTCTATTGTGTTACATTTATTCCAGAGATAAATTATTCTTTTAGGTTTCTTGCTTAGACAAAATATATGTAATTTAAGCTAAAAGATCTAAAAATCTATGTAATCTAAACTAAAAGATCTAAAAATCTATGTAATCTACACTAAAAGATCTAAAAATCTATGTAATCTAAACTAACAGATCTAAAAATCTATGTAATCTAGACTAAAATATCTATAAATCAATCTACACTAAAAGATCTATAAATCTATGTAATCTACACTAAAAGATCTAAAAATCTATGTAATCTACACTAAAATATATATAAATCAATCTAAACTAAAAGATCCATAAATCTATGTAATCTGCACTAAAAGATCTAAAAATCTATGTAATCTACACTAAAAGATCTAAAAATCTATGTAATCTAAACTAACAGATCTAAAAATCTATGTAATCTAGACTAAAATATCTATAAATCAATCTACACTAAAAGATCTATAAATCTATGTAATCTACACTAAAAGATCTAAAAATCTATGTAATCTACACTAAAATATATATAAATCAATCTAAACTAAAAGATCCATAAATCTATGTAATCTGCACTAAAAGATCTAAAAATCTATGTAATCTACACTAAAAGATCTAAAAATCTATGTAACCTAAACTAACAGATCTAAAAATCTATGTAATCTAGACTAAAATATCTATAAATCAATCTACACTAAAAGATCTATAAATCTATGTAATCTACACTAAAAGATCTAAAAATCTATGTAATCTACACTAAAATATCTATAAATCAATCTAAACTAAAAGATCTATAAATCTATGTAATCTGCACTAAAAGATCTATAAATCTATGTAATCTAATGAACAAGATCCTGGACAAACAGAAGACTGTAATCCCGGATATATCGTTTACTTCCTTCTTTATATTTTTCGGTACGGGTGTATTATTTCATAGTTCAGAAGATCCGAGACTGACCTAGATAAACCACAGAAGATCAGGTTCCGGGTACATAATCTCTCTCTCTCTCTCTCTCAATATCTCTCTCTCTCTCTCTCTCTCTCTCTCTCTCTCTCTCTCTCTCTATATATATATATATATATATATATATATATATATATATATATATATATATATATATATATATATATATATATATATATATATATATATATAGTCCATGGAAAACCGCGGGGGAAAGAATTTTGTTTAAGTGTTCTTATTATGTTTAGAATTGAATTTATATATCGGGTATGTTTTTTTTTAAAGTTTAGAAACATGTTCCGGAAGTAAAAATGGCCTTAGACCTGATTTTCAATTTAAGAAATGACGATTATAATGAGTGATATTTACATTTTTATCGAATTATTGAGATAAAGAAAACAACAACATAGTTTGCTTTAACTGACATTAAGTTAATCACTGTCATTTTTTACAAAAGATGACCACATATGTAAACGTCGACATGATCGACCAAGATGATATATTTGGATTAAACGACTGTCAACTTTCTTGCATTCTGAGAAGATCTCTGAAGTGTTCAAAATTGTGATGTATTTCTTTTGAAAATAATCAACAGCCATTGCAATTACAATCTTTGGATTGGGATTTCTCAAAAGCATAATGATTATATTACTGTACCATTATTGCTGTTTTCTTTGGTGTAAGACATTATTACAATTGGCGTCATATTTTATCACAATTATTTTGATACCATACGTCATCAAAACTGTCAGATCGAGAGTTCGGCTGACGTACCGATGGTTCTGTGCATGAATCCTGAAAAAAAAAATCTAGGTTTCTTTCCCCAGCTCTTAGAAGTGTCACTGAGTCTACCCAGCTCTGATGGGTAGCTGACATTCGTTAGGGAAACCAGAAAAAACCTCGCGTTCAAAATAGTAAATGAACGGAAATTGACATTTTTGTTTAAGGTTTTATGTTTTTTGCATAGGTGAATTATTGTTTTATTTACAAAATCAACGCATTAATGATTATAAGTGATAAAATAAAATTTTCTTTTGGAGGACTTTTCCAATTTATACATTTAACTTTTGTGCTGATCGGTCAAACGTCCTAGTCGTCTATAGAGGACACGCACACGCACCACACACACACACACACACATCTATATGTATATATATATATATATATATATATATATATATATATATATATATATATATACAGATAGATAGATAGATTGAGAAAGAGAGAGAAATAATATAGAAAGAAATATATAACAATGTTTATATGTTTATTTGATGATGTAGCTATTGTCTATTTATTTTAGTACCTTAAATAGTTTATAATTTTAGTAAAAATTGTAAAGCGCTTAGAGCTGTAAGGTAAGCGCTATATAAAAATGCCTCAATAAATAAATAAATACATTTACATATTAGCTAGCGAAACAACTACTTATAGGGTTTTATTTTTGTATATTCGACAGACTGTAAAATGTAGGCCCATGATGGGTGGACAGAATATAGTCAGTAGCAGGATTGTATTTGCATGAAATGTTTAGTGTAATAAAATAAACAATAAAGTAATAGGGCCTACATCTTGGTTGTTAACTTTAGTAATTGGTCATTGAATTAGTTTTATTATTTTAACCCTTCCCGTACCGACCTACTTCTATCTATGCTGCCTTCAGTTCCGCTATATACGCGCCCGGAACTGTAAGGGTTAATGTCATTTCATGTATCAACTGCCGCATAGTGTGTATCACCATAACCAGGCATAAGGGCGAGATACAAAAATAGTTATCTTGCTTTCAGAGCAGTATTCATTCTGAATATTTTCCAATGAGTAAATTTGATATTAAATAGATGCAGGATATACCCAGAATGATAAATAAAAGTGTTTAAGGCCTAGACTCACTGTTAAAATAATGGTTCGAAACTATGACGAATTCAATAATCTTAAATGTAAAATTGGTATCAACATTCCCACTGTCTTTTTTATCGAATCGTCCAATAAAAAAATGGGCTATTATAACACACGTTGATTAAAGACCAACTGAAGAGGTTTTGCTCAAAAGGACAAGATCTGGAGTAGCCTCATACGGAAGTTACGTTTGAGAAGCAACATAAATAAACAAAACACGACGCTCTAAATCTATATTTAACCATTTTATTAAAAATAAGAACTGGAAAAAGAGTCAAAACGTGTGGCAATACATTCAAAACACGTGACAATATTCATTTTTCCTAATCGAAATCCTTTCTCCTTTCCTATGTTAACGGAAATTAAACATCTCAAATGGCTACGACATTTAGATTTTTACTCCGAAAAACAAACACGATTAAGTGTAAATATTGAACTACCTACATCCTACATCGTACATATCCCTTAGTCTGTTGGACCGTTGGGGCGCCACAGATGACATGTAAACCAGCCTCCTCCCTTCCTCCCGTCTCTCAGCCGTTCTCAAAACTGTGCGAGGCATTGAGAACGGCTGAATATTGAACTAATTACTTAAAATTATCTTAAATATTTTGTTTAAATGATTTTTTATTAATATTCAGATACCGAATACACTATTTACTATCAAAATCTCCACTTGGTCTTTAAAAGACATAAAAAAATCATAGAAGAAAAAGGCAATGACAGTGAATTTCATACAAATTTCGTGTTTGTAAGAGCTAAGTCAATGTTTAATTTAAATAGAAATGTTTTTCAAACAATATCGTTTTACCAGAAATTCATTTAAGCTTTTAATGGCGTAACAGTTTTACTAAAAGGTCGAGCCTTATTATTTAAACTTATCCATCTAGGACTAGGGAGTAAGGGGGGGGGGGCGTTTTACACGTGAAACTGTAGTTGAATATTGTCTAGCGTCTCCGTGATGTAACGTGAGACTTTAGTGGTATGGAAACAGAATGGTCGAACAAGGGTTTTCCCGGCCAACTTAATTGAGATAGAACAAATATGATCCAAGGGTAGAAACGGGTACAGTATAGACAAGTCTACAATTTCCCGTCCCCCCCCCCTCCAAAAAAAAAATAGGTCACGAAGTCACGCGCAGACAACAACATGAAGTCATTCGTTAAAAGCAGTGAAGCAGTGAAGTAAAACTGTTCAGTGCACTTCGCTGTGGATATTTCCCGTGAAAGAATGCGGATCCATTCAACACTTTGTATCACGTCATTTAGTTACATTCTTTGAAAAGGCAAGATGTATAACAATAAAGGTAATAAAATGTAAAATGGCATACTCTGAAGTTATAAACTTCAAACTACAAACATATAAAGTAATTAAAAAACTTTCCTGTTTTTTCCAATGTAAAAAAATAGAGTCATAGAATTTGTTTTCTTTTCTATTAGCATTAGGACATGTATGGTTTACCAACATTTATATCGTCCTTCCTTAACTCACAAAAGGCGTCATAAGACTACGACACAATTTATTTTCAATCTAACGAATGACAGCTTTTAACAAACAAAATTGTGTAGCATATGTCCAACCATTTGATCAGAGAATATATTCAAAATTAAACCGTACTTTTTAATGTAAAACTAATTAGTTAATTTAATTTTATGTTCATTGCTTCCTAAAGGACTAAAAGTTTTACTTTTAACTCCATTACCTTACGGTTTTATTTGTTTACCTTCCAAGCTTCCATTATCGTTTCAGCGTTTCTCAAAATGATTTAAAAGGACGCCGCAGACAACATGAGGCAAGACGTATCAGCATCATCATCAATCCCTGGACCGTTGTGGTCGTGGGGGGGGGGGGGGGAGCGAATGGACAATCAGCAGTTAATTTTCTCCACTTTGCTTATCTTGATTGGTTGTCAATAAATGAGTCGACTGCAGCCCTGTCCAATATCTTACGTTGTCGAACCAGCATCTAGGCTGACGGCCTCTACGACGTACACCTTCTACCGTGCCCTGAAGGACAGTATTTGGCAGAATATTATGCCGCAAAAAATGACCGAACCATGTCAGTTTGCACAACACTGATACAGTAGATGGCTAGTCTATATACAGCTAAATATTATATATCTTACACTCCTAATTCTAAATTCTACATCCGAACATCTATTGCTACAATTCTTGTCCAGCTGTTAGTTCACCGGATAGTCAACCGATACGTCGTGGGGTCTATCCCTGGCTCCGACCGATCCCTGCTGCCCTGCAGGAGTTTTGGGCCTAGTGGACTTAATAATCGCCTGTAAAACTTATAAAAAAGGAAATTATTATAAGTTTTGAAAAGGCTACATTTTTTTTTTTTTGGGGGGGGGGGGCGTTATATAGGCCCTATTAAATATTATGATCTGTTTAAAAGGCATGCACGCATGCATATGCCTAATTCAAATAGCTTTCAATAATGTTTTTTTTTTATCCATTCAAATTCAAAGTATCAGACTAATATTACATTATTATAATATTATGGCTAGTAGGCCTAAGCTGTAAAATCTGTAAAATATAAAAATTTTGCCCGTCCCTCATTTTCTGTCCACAGATCACATAACAAGGCCGCCGGAAGAATATCTCCCGCACTATTTGTCCGGTCGCTCCACGTATAGACACTGCTGATGCCATATTCAGGTCTATACAGATATTACTCTTTGTACAGCCTTTAATTTGAGACTCATTTTGTGAATTTGAATTCGGAAAAAAAAATTGACAAAGTTTATCATAGTTTATGACTGTTTGTATGCAAAAGTACACATAATTTTATTCAATGACAATTCAGCTTTCCTTTTCTGGACGATTTGGCTTTATTTGTTAGACCTAGTGACCTAGGCCGACATAGTCATAGGCGGAGGCCCTACGCAAATTTCATCACTTAAACATTCATCACCTTTTAAATTCTGATCAGTTTTTAAAAACATGAAAATGATATAGGCACATTTCATTGGACTTGGAATCCTCGCTTAAAAATCCTTTTCAGTTATATATTTTCATGTCACATACGTCACATACCTATATATATATAAAATAATCATCATCAATATATAGAAAGGCCTATATATACCGAGAGTTTGTTTATATGCTTATATCAAATAAATATAATTACCGTGAGTTTGTTTATATGTTTGTTTATATATATATTATATTTATTTATTTATTTATATATATATATATATATATGTTTGTTCGCTATAGCCACATAAGTCGTTTGACTAAACGGGACAAAAGTTAAATGTATAAATTGGAAACGTCCTCCAAAAGATAATTTTATCTTATGACTTATATTCATGAAAGTGTTGATTAAAAAAATCCAAAATGTTATAATAAACTATGCAAATAAAATATATAACCGTACAAATCAAATGGCCATTTCCGTTAATTTACTATGTTGAAAGCGAGATTCACTATGTTGAACGCGAGGGTCTTATCGGATTTTCCCAATTTCGCTGCTGTTTTTTTAATGTGCCGAGAGCTTTTTCCAAAAGTTACGCACTGCAATTTGGCTTGGAGAGTTTGAATGGTGTAGGCTACTTTAATAAAATACTAGCGTATGACGTAATGTCTATCAATTCATTTCTTTTTTCATTATAGATGTTTGCATTATCTTTTAAGTAAAAGTAACCACATGTTTCAATTATTTAATGGATGCACGTCGCTATTGAGAGCATCTTTAATAGGCGACTTTCTACACTCTATAAATTAAATTATACTAATTATAAAGGACAAAAGACATGTTATAAATGATTACTTTTAAATAGCACAAGCCTGAGAGCAACAATTTTTATGCATGTGCAACGGCGACCGGACACAATATAAAAAAAAACAACTAATTACCGAAAGTAACATTCTCAATACTGTTTTATTGATACAATAAGCAAGAACAAAAATTAAATATTGAAAAAAATCGTTTTCACTATAGTTTTTATTGCATTGACATATTATTGCCTATTGTTTGTAATATTATTCACCTTTTTTTTGTTATTTTGCATGTGTTTTTTTTCTTTTAGATAGTATATTATTGTTAATTTAATATTATTAATAACAAGTCAAGTCAACACAACTGTTCGCTACATTTTAATATAGAATTAAAAAGTATCTTAAAAAAAACAAAAAAAAAACAGACGAGCCTTTCGGCTCTTGTGTCCAGGGCGTAACGCTTAGCATTGAGCAATCCCTGTCCGGGCTCCAGCCTACCCACGACACGCCGAAGGCCGAAGGCGTGGCGTTCCGTGTAACATGGAAGGTTTCCGCAGCCCAGCAATCGTTCACTGCGGTTCCCCTAAGGATTATTATCGTGGTGGCTTGCCAGTAAACCTGCACTGTAAACCCAGTAGCACAAATATGCCTAATAATAATATATATGATGATATTAGTCTATATTTATTAAAATATTATAATTAGGCTTATAATTAATAATATTACAATTATTATTATTAACAAATACGAATTTTAAGTTACTGAAAAATGTAAACACGATACGGAAATTAGATTATTAATTCAATTATATTTCTGCTTACATCATTGATTAATTAAATATATATATATAACCTACTTTATATAATTAGCACCGTTTTGGGATAAATTTCAGCCTTGTTGTTCAACAATTGAGAATGCTCTATTTCTCTTTGAAGGTTAAGGGAGTTAATAAGCCAAATACTAAATAGAAGAGTTATTTCCTTTTATTTACAAACTTCATTAAAGGGTCGTGGGATTAGAGCTTGTTGATCATTTTAGAAAGAAATGTTAGAGATTATAATATTTGTCTTTTTTGATGACGTCAATTTGTTAAAAGATTGGGTTGGATGATAATAGGGCTAAATTTATTTAGAAATGTATAAGATGTATCACTTGTCACGATTCTGGATTAAACCGTGACTCGTAGCACTCATAGATAGACTATAGCATAGATAGCAGTGTATAACTAGAACCTTAGATTAGCTTAAGTTTAGCTAGAATAGAGAGAAGGTTAGTCTGACGTCACTATCTTCTCCCTCCCTTACGCAATTACATCTCCCCATCACTCTTTCTCACCTGTTTCTCTATCCGTCACTATACTCTTGTACTACGCCCAAATTCAGAGTCTACTGACTAATACGATTCAACTTGGTACTACATCTTGGTTGAATGGGTACGAATGTGTTAGTTAGAATGTATATATTTTATCCTATGCTATATTAATGTATTCATATCATGTCTTAATGTATTTATATCTTGTGCTATTTTAACGCATGTGAGCGAGTCATTATTCGATCCCTGACTCGCCCCTCCTCTTCGCGTCCCCGCCACCCCCACCCCCTTTTATATCCCTTCAGCTTAGCGGCATGTTATGCAATTGCTTTGAGACGGTCGTTCCCTGAACGCTGACCAGAGAACCCAGTTCGCACACATATGCCAAATTCTCGTCCGAACCCCCCCCCCCCCAGCCACTTGAGTTAACTACTTAAAATTCTACCAAAGGGAGATAAATTCCCCCACTCAGCAGGACGTCTGTATAAATTGTCTTTCATCTAGACCTCTCCCCCCCCCCCCCCTTTTTCGCCCTCGCAACCCCGACCCCCAATCCATTTTTGGCTCCAATAAGCTTTTCTTATGCAAATGTGTATTCAATCTAGCCAATGAGAATAGGATGTAATTAAATGTAAGCCAACCAAATTAACTTTGGGTCAGGTGACTAGTGTCCACGAAAAAGCCGCCCAACTAAACTAAAGCAGATCTCTCCCAGCTCCCGAGCTAGATACATCGTTTTGGTCTAGCTCCCAAATTGTTACTCGGACTTGCAGATACTTAGCCAGTAATCGTAATTCCCTCATTATAGTTACGTAGCCTAACCTTGGATTCCGTAACAACACAGTATATTGAGTGTTAGACGTTCCTGTGCATATATCTCAAGCATTGTATCTCCCCTGCATGTTAGTATGTGTATCTCATCATTGGATATTGAATTTGAATCATAAATAAACACCTGAAACGTAACCAGAGACTTGCTTGCCTAACTTAGAACTGTCTGTCTGTGTGTGTTTAATAACATCTAAGCGAGCCAGTAGAGAACAAATAAATATTCCAGGTCAACTACAGCATCGGCACCTCATATCTCTAAGACAACCAGCCATTATTACCCCCCTCTCAATAGCCACATCGTGACAAAGTGGGACCTCGTGTCCGGGATTATCTGAACTTCAAGCCGTTCAGCGCACTGTCAACAGCAACAACCCGAGGACTACGCCGATTCTGAAACCGACCCTGGATGGGGGCTCATCTCTCTACAACACAAAGACTCTAAGCCAGCAACCAGACCCGTCATCCCAACGCCAGCAACCAGATCCATCAACCCATCAAACCAGGCTCGCCACCTTACGCAGCCCACGCCACCCCAGTCTACGCTCACGCCACCCCAGCCTACGCCTACGACACCCCAGCATACGCTTACGCCACCCCAGCCTACGCCTACGTCACCCCAGCCTACGCACCCCAGATACGCCAACCTAAGCCACCCCAGATTCGCCACTCCGAGCAATCTACGCTACCCCAGCCAGCTCACCCCATTAAGCCAGGCTCGCCACACTACGCCAGCCTACGTCACCCCAGACACACCAGCAACCAAATTGCCACCCCATTACGTCAGATTGCCGCCCCAACCGCCAGGTCGCCACCCTCTGGCCCCGCATCAACGTACCGGCACCCGAGACGTCAGCAGAGAGACCCACCGCCGCCGCATCAGCCTGCCCGACAACTAGAGACCGCCGAGAACCCGACAACTGCCCTGTCAACCTCCCCGTAGGAACCCGCCGTAGTTCCCGGTATCCAAACCCGGAAAAATAGACACTAACATTAAACGCTAATCCAGTCCCGGCACGGGGAAAGAGAATTCCTAACCAGCCCGAAGATCTGCACCAACAGCGCCGAGCGCCATATAAACGATAACTTTACGATTGGATATACGTGTGTTAGTGTATGTGTGTAAAATTCTGGAATTGCTGTCTGGTGAGTACCATTTTGAGTTGTATTACGTTAGCTAAACTCTGAACCCCAACACCCCTCCTATATTTTCCTTTCCTATCTCGCTATATCTCTGTCCGCCTCTAGTATCTTAATCTCGCCTCACTCTGTTACTATGGCGGGAGGTGTACTATTGCGTAAGCAGTTGAGAGAAGAGGCTATAGCTATAGGCTACATTGACTCAGACATCACTAAATACGTAGTAGAGCAGGTAGCGGCCCATGAGGCCAAGACAGAGAGACTTAGATTAGAACAGGTAGCTAGAGAGGAGAGAGCAGAACAGGTAGCTAGAGAGGAGAGAGCAGAACAGGTAGCTAGAGAGGAGAGAGCAGAACAATTAGAAAGAGAAGATAGGCTTAGAGCAGAACAGTTAGCTAGGGAAGAGAGGGTTAGAGAAGAAAATAGGCTAGATGAGGAGGCACGCAGGACACATGAATTCAGACTAGCTGAATTAGCCGCAAGCACTAGGCCCCCGGACAACAGCGACAACCCAAACTCCCCCTCATCATTTAGCTCAGCCACCCCCAGCAACCATCCCCTCCCCCGACATGCTTCTCTATGGACTGAAGTTCACGACCCCCGACTGGAACAGTTCGACATTTACCTCCGACGGTTTAGCGACTGTATGGAGTTAAATGAGGTCCCCCCAGAATTACATTGTAGGATCCTCGTCTCCACTCTAAGGGGAGAGGATTATGACGCCTATTGTAAACTGGCCCCAGAAGACAGGGAGTCGTGCGTGGCACTGAAAAACGCGCTGCTAAATCGCCACCAGTTACACTCATCCCACTACCAGAAGAAGTTTCGGTCGTCCACGCTACGACCGGGGGAAAACTATACACAATTCGCGGAGCGAATACAATCTTACCTACTCAAGTGGGTTGAGTTAGGCAATATTGAACAGTCATTCGACGGTATGGTCACCCTCGTAATGACTGAGCAAATAGAGTCACAGATGACACCTAAGCTGAGGGCCTTCCTTATTCAACAAGGAATCACCGGTTTAAACCCCTCCCTGCAGGGCGCAGATAGGTTTCTGCAGTCCAACCTAGTAGAGTCATCCCACCCCCGGGAAAAATTTCAACCACCCCCTGCTCCCCGACGAGAAAACGGTAGGTCGACAAGGCCACCGGGTCCTCTCTTCCGCCCGGGACACCCACAGTCGCACCGGAATAACTGGGACAACCACCGCACCAACCCTCCCCCGCTAATCAGCCACAACAGCTTCCCTCAGCCCCGACCGGGTCATTCCCAACCCAGACCCCCTCCGCCCCTCCAAGACTCGCGACGTGCGGACCAACCCCACCACAAGACCAGGCCACAAACCGGCACCAATCATCCCCATTCGACCCGCCACGGTAACTCCGCTGAGCAGCAACCCAAGGCACACACTAGCCATAATCACTCCCAGAACCCCCCCCCCCCCCCCAGGAGTATACACCGCCATCCCTTGCCCGGCAGACACCCCCAGGACGCAAGACCCAGAAACCGACCCACCCCCCGCTTACACCCCCGCCAAACCGGAAACCAAGACAGAAAGAAATATAGAGATCAACTCAAAAAAAGCCAGGGCCCTTCTCGACACGGGATGCCAGCTTGATGGGTTCGCTAAGACTTCATTCGTGAGTCCCTCCGACTATACTGGCGAGTCAGTCGAATATAGAGTTATAACGGGATACGTTGAGACCCTCCCAACCGCCAAGGTCCACATAAAGTCAAAACCATATACTGGCACGGCTACCTTAGCAATCCGAGCCGAATTACCCTATGACGTCATCCTGGGGGAACGATACCTCAACTTTGCCGACGTCCCCTCCCCCCCCTTGCCTCAGTGGCCACACACGCGCACCCTGACCCTGTTCCCCACCCTCCCGTGGAGCCCCCCACGGCCAACGAACTCCCTCGGGCCCAACAGGATGACCCGACACTGGCTCCACTACCCGCATATCGGTCCAACCCCCATTCTACTTTAGGCTACACTCCCGATGAGATGTTACTCGATCCCCAACCCAGTGATCCACTAGAACGCCTCAAGGGCGCCTGGACCAAACCCTCCCCCCACCCCGAAGAACTCTCAGTCTACGCCTACACCAATAACTTACAGACTAGGCTTAAAACTGTCCACTCTATCGCCTCAAAACACTTAGCCAAGGAGAGGGAGAAAAAGGAGACGCTATACGATCGGCGGGCCAAAGAACGCTCTCTGGCTCCGGGCGATCAAGCACTACTGCTCCTCCCCACCTCTTACAACAAACTCCAGTTAGCATGGAGAGGCCCATACCCAGTTACGAAAAAACTCTCAGGCACCAAATACCTTATAAAGATCGGCAACCAAGACAAACTGTTCCCCATCAACTTGCTAAAGCGATACATAGAGCGCCCACGTGACAATAAACCCCCTGTAGCAACGACTATTGCTGAAGAAACAAAAGCCGATGACTCATTAACCGCATTCCCCTTACAGCAGACAGAAACCATAAGGGATGTAGAAATCTGTCCACTCCCAACCCCTGAACAAGCCAAAACAGTCAAAACCTTACTCCCCTCATACGCTGACGTGCAAGCCGACACTCCAGGGCGTACAAACTTAGAACCGCTCACCACGAAGGTCACCGACCCGCGAACCATTAAGGTCAAACTTACTATGCCAGACGCCAAATTAGAGGTCATTGAGAAAGAAATCAATTACCCGTTAGCCCACAACGCCATCGCTAGATCTACCTCCCCTTTCAATGCCCCGGTAAGACTAGTACAGAAAGGAGACATAATAGAGTCGTCCCACCCCCGTGGAAAAATTCACCCACCGCCCGCTTCCCGACGGGAAAATGGTAGACCGGGAATGTCACCATCCCCTTACTCCCACCCGAGACACCCACAGCCACATCGGCCTTATCGAGACAATCACTGCGCCAACCCTCCCCCGCTAATCAGCAACAACAGCGTCCCCTCATCTCGACCAGGTCAATCCCAAACCAGACGCCCTCCGCCCCTCCAAGATTCCCGACGTAGGGATCACCGCCACGCCAGACCCACCCCTCACTTAGCTCCCGAACAGGAAACCACCGATCAAGGGCACTTCGAGTTTCCGTTTCAAACTGTCCCCTTTGGCCTAAATAACTCCCCCTCCGTGTTCACACGCATGATGCGGAAGCTTATTCAGCCAATTAACAGGCCTGGGATCACCCATTTCGTAGATGATATCTTGATCGCCACGCCCACCTGGGCAAGCCATGTAGAAACAATAACTGCCCTGCTAGTTAGGCTCCGCGAAACCGGCCTAACCGCGAGGCCCTCAAAATGCATGGTCGGGTTCAATAAATTGAAATTCCTAGGTCACATGATCGAAAGGAACAAAATAATGCCGGACGAAACCAAGGTAGAGAAAATTAAGTTAGCCCCTCAGCCCACCACCAAATCAGGTATACGGTCTCTACTAGGGTCAACAGGGTACTATCAGAAGTTCATACCACACTACAATAGCATCGCAGCCCCTTTAACAGACCTAACGCGGAAAAATCTCCCAGAGAAAGTTACTTGGTCCGATGAGTGCCAATAAGCGTTCGACCAATTGAAGACAGCTCTCACTAGCAAACCCATACTGCGACTGCCGAACCCGTCCCTTCCCTACGTGCTGAAGTGCGATGCAAGCGGACGAGCATTAGGCGCGGCCCTGTTACAACCTGACCCGGAACATGATAACATGCTGTTCCCTGTAGCCTACGCGTCACGGAAACTCAGCTCCGCGCAAAAAAATTACGGCACCTCTGAACAGGAGTGTCTGTCTCTCGTATTTGGAATTGAGAAATTCCACGTATATCTGTACGGACGCCATTTCTTTCTCCACACCGACCACCAGCCCCTGACGTTCCTCGCATGCGCAAAGAACCTAAACAGAAGGTTAATGAGATACTCACTCACCCTGTCAAAGTACAGCTTCCAAACCGTTTACCAGTCCGGAAAAGATCACCACCTCGCGGACTTCCTATCCCGATACTCCCACTCAGATCCCAACCCCGACGACTCACCACCGACTCCCCCCCTTCCCCGTGTCCCAGAGACAGTAATTTAGGTATGAATCCACTTTCTGAGTAGATTCCCAAGCTACCCGGGTGAGTTGTCACGATTCTGGATTAAACCGTGACTTGTAGCACTCATAGATAGACTATAGCATAGATAGCAGTGTATAACTAGAACCTTAGATTAGCTTAAGTTTAGCTAGAATAGAGAGAAGGTTAGTCTGACGTCACTATCTTCTCCCTCCCTTACGCAATTACATCTCCCCATCACTCTTTCTCACCTGTTTCTCTATCCGTCACTATACTCTTGTACTACGCCCAAATTCAGAGTCTACTGACTAATACGATTCAACTTGGTACTACATCTTGGTTGAATGGGTACGAATGTGTTAGTTAGAATGTATATATTTTATCCTATGCTATATTAATGTATTCATATCATGTCTTAATGTATTTATATCTTGTGCTATTTTAACGCATGTGAGCGAGTCATTATTCGATCCCTCACTCGCCCCTCCTCTTCGCGTCCCCGCCACCCCCACCCCTTTTATATCCCTTCAGCTTAGCGGCATGTTATGCAATTGCTTTGAGACGGTCGTTCCCTGAACGCTGACCAGAGAACCCAGTTCGCACACATATGCCAAATTCTCGTCCGAACCCCCCCCCCAGCCACTTGAGTTAACTACTTAAAATTCTACCAAAGGGAGATAAATTCCCCCACTCAGCAGGACGTCTGTATAAATTGTCTTTCATCTAGACCTCTCTCCCCCCCCCCCCTTTTTCGCCCTCGCAACCCCGACCCCCAATCCATTTTTGGCTCCAATAAGCTTTTCTTATGCAAATGTGTATTCAATCTAGCCAATGAGAATAGGATGTAATTAAATGTAAGCCAACCAAATTAACTTTGGGTCAGGTGACTAGTGTCCACGAAAAAGCCGCCCAACTAAACTAAAGCAGATCTCTCCCAGCTCCCGAGCTAGATACATCGTTTTGGTCTAGCTCCCAAATTGTTACTCGGACTTGCAGATACTTAGCCAGTAATCGTAATTCCCTCATTATAGTTACGTAGCCTAACCTTGGATTCCGTAACAACACAGTATATTGAGTGTTAGACGTTCCTGTGCATATATCTCAAGCATTGTATCTCCCCTGCATGTTAGTATGTGTATCTCATCATTGGATATTGAATTTGAATCATAAATAAACACCTGAAACGTAACCAGAGACTTGCTTGCCTAACTTAGAACTGTCTGTCTGTGTGTGTTTAATAACATCTAAGCGAGCCAGTAGAGAACAAATAAATATTCCAGGTCAACTACAGCATCGGCACCTCATATCTCTAAGACAACCAGCCATTATTACCCCTCTCTCAATTGCCACATCGTGACATCACTAATGGTGTTAAATCAATTTAAATAAATATCTTTATTTCCGTCAGCCATTAGGCTGTGGAACACCCTGATCCAAGCCTTTATCACTTACCCTACTGTGTCGGCTTTCAATCTTCACTGAAGAGCTGGACATCTGATTATAACTCTTGTTTTCTATTTTATTATATATTTTTATATATTTTTATATATATATATATATATATATATATATATATATATATATATAGTTACATTGTGGACTCTTTCCTCGGTCTTAACGGGGGTCTCCACAATAATATAATCAGAGCCGCGCCTTCAGCGTGTGACACTGATATAGTACAACTAGACTGATCAGTTTGTGTCTCTCTATTCTCTGTTTTCTCTACTGGTACTGGTATATGTATTAGACGTCGGTGCCTGCATGTTGGACATGCAGATTGAGCTGATGACCTCGGGTAGAGCGGGACACCTGTTGGATGTGACATGGCTGTGTGAACATTTCCACGTGGCGGTTCATGATCATGACATAGTGGTGACCTTGTTTACCGCTGTGCGGTGTTGTTGTGGAGGGGTTGAGTTGGAGTTTGGCGACCAAAGAACAGGCCGGCTGGTCCTGCGGTTAGTTCACCGAAGTGTCAACCAAAAACCAACTGACACGTCGCGGGTTCTATCTCTGCCGCCGACCAATCCCTACCGCCCTGCCGGACGTATTAATTTTCTATCCAGAAGGAACGTCTCTAAAACTTATAAGATATTGATCTATGGCCGGTGAAGCAGCGTTCAATAGTTTCTGTGGCACGGCATACTAGGAAATTGTGTGGCCAGCACTATGCAAAGCCGCCTTTACTTTACCCCAACTACGGTCAGGTACCCATCAGAGCTGGCTAGACTTAGGGGCACCCTCAAATCCCTAGCCAGCGCCAGGATTCGAACCCAGGACCATTGGTGCGCCAGTCGAACGCTCTGCCACTCGGCTACCGTGTCCAATACATATACCAGTACCAGTAGAGAAAACAGAGAATAGAGAGGAACAAACTGATCAGTCTAGTTGTACTATATCTGTGTGATGTATTATTATTCATTTTTTCAAACTCTATATACATATTAATGTTAAAACAATAATATTCAACTGGCAAGTAAAAAATTGTAATACTATATAAGTGAATAAAAAAACAACAACTTGTTCTTGATAAAACTCTAGCAGACAATGTCAGTCTTTAGTAGAACTGTGAACTAGTGTATACCTCCCTGTCCCAACACAGTTATAAAATGTACAGTGGATGTACCGTACATCCATCATTTCAGCACACACACACGTCTAAATAATATGAATAACATCTAACAATAATTCAATAATACTTGTGTTTCGAATATGTAAAAGGTAGTTTCTGACATTGTTAGAATAGACTTGTAAACTTGTAATTGTAATATCGGTACAGAAATATTCTAAAGTTGACAATAATATAATAAATGGGTATCAATAACAATTTATGAGAAAATTATAAACTATAAAGTTTGTAATCTTACACCTTGACTCTCAAGTCTCAAAAATAATAATAATTAATTGGTCATTTATATAGTGCCTCACTCCATGCTAATGCAAGCATGCTCAGCGCGCTTATAAACCGAAAGGACAATAACACTCTAAAATAGTTTTAATAAGGTTTCGGCCGATGGAGGCACAAAACGACAATAACATATTAAAATAGTTTTGAATAAGTTTTGTGCTGATGGAGGTGTACTTGATCAACTTAGTTGAAAAGAAAAGTCTTCAAATTCTTCTTGAATGTCTTCTTTGACACAGAGTTTTTCAGTGTCTCAGGTAAACCACAGTGAAGGCGCCACAGATTCAAACGAGCGCACACCAAGCGTCCTTTTCCTGGAATTATCCAAACATGGGATTTCCAGGGTAGACTGTGTTGAAGAGCGCAGCATCCTTTACGGGACATGCTTCGGGATGAGCTCTTTGAGATAGGCAGGTGCTGTGCCTTCCACGCACCATAGGCAAGGGACATAATCTTATGATCGATGCGATTCGTCACAGGGAGCTAGTGGAGCTCAAATCAGGTACCGGTACTGTATCTGCATAAAGAGAAGCCAACCACCAGTGTGACACTCTTTTAACACAGTTTCCTTTCCTAACAAAAAAGTTTGTCTGACTGGCAGATGAGAGAGTTTGTCCTAAACCCATCACTTAGGCATGTCAACAATTCCCTAAAGATACTAGGTAGACATTTTCACTTTTATTGACCATTACATATGTCAAATTTAAGCCAGAATGTATAAATTGGTGTCTGTTTCCACTTATATAAAATTATTTACTACATATGTCACATTTATAAGGCTTTAAGCCGGAATGTATTCTTTGGTGTGCTTTTAAGCTATTACTGTGAGAATATTCTTTACTACATATGTCACATTTATAAGGCTTTAAGCCGGAATGTATTCTTTGGTGTGCTTTTAAGCTATTACTGTGAGAATATTCTTTACTACATATGTCACATTTATAACGCTTTATGCCGGAATGTATTCTTTGGTGTGCTTTTAAGCTATTACTGTGAGAATATTCTTTACTACATATGTCACATTTATAAGGCTTTAAGCCGGAATGTATTCTTTGGTGTCTTTTGAACTATCTACTATGGGAAAATTCTTTTCTACATATGTCACATTTATAAGGCTTCAATCTATAATGTATTCTTTGGTGTGCTTTTAAGTGATACTTTTCAGAAAATTCCTTACTACATATGTCACATTTATAAGGCTTCAATCCAGAATGTACTTTTTGGTGTTTTTTTAGGTATCCATTGCCACAAAATCCTGTACTGCATATGTCATATTAATAAGGCTTTAGTCCTGAATGTGTATTTTGGTGTCTTTTTAAGATAATCTTTTTAGAAAATCCTTTACTACACATGTCACATTTAAATGGTTTTTGATCTATATGATTCCACAAATGGTATTGTAAACTCAGCTTGAATAGAAATTTCTTATTACAGATCAGACATTGAAATGGCCTTTCTTCTATATGAAATTTTTTATGTTATTTTAAGTTTAAAGTTTGAAAAAATTATTTGCTACATTTGTCACATTTAAATGGTTGTACATGTGTATGGTTCCACAAATGGATTTTTAAACTGCTCTTGGCAACATATTTCTTATTACACATTAAACATTGATAGTGTGGTTCTACTACATGACATCTTAGATGTTCTTTTAAATGTACACTCCAAGAGAATTCTTTATTACACAGGCCACATTGAAACGGTTTTGCACCTATATGATTCCACAAATGGTATTCTAAATAATTTAAGCCAGAAAATGTCTCATTACAAATCAAACATTTAAATGTCTTTTCTTGTGAGTGCATTCTTTGATGCTTAAACATTTCTTTCTTACTGTGAAAATATCATTATTACAAATGATACACTAATTTAGCTTTTCTTCAAAATGCAATCCATCCTGATGTTTTGATCTTTGCTTTGATAAAATTATTGACTTTGTTCATCTGTTCACCATGTGCCAAATGATTTAAACCTGTATGAGTAAATAGATTTTTGATACATTAATGTAGTCTACAGACAGCACATATGTTTTTTGTATAAGACAAACTTTGAAAAATTGTTTACAAGTCATGTTAATATTTTCCTGCTCCCTTTCTGGTATTTTAAAGACGGTTTAAATATTAAAAAAGCCACTCTTACAATTTTAATTGCTGTTGTAATTAAATTGCTGGAACCGATCCAGTAATATCGATGAAAATACTGATATCAAGATTAACATTAAGTTTCCCTGTGTTTTAATGATCTAAAATTAAAAAAAACAACAACTATAATAACATTAAAAAACCACCAAGTCTTTAGAAAAATACTAAGTGGAAAGTAGGTTTTTATTTTATTATGCCCCCAAAGCAAGTATGTATGTCAGTGAGTCGGTCGGAGAAACCCACTACCGTGGTCAGAGTAAAAAGGTCTATCTCTCTCTTTGGTAAGCGTTTTAAAATAAAAAGCTAAATAAGCATTTAAAAACTCGCATTGCTATTAAAAATGAAACAACCAGGGCTGTGGAGTCGGAGAAAATTTGGGTACCTGGAGTCAGAGCTGGAAGTACATAAAACTGAGGAGTCGGAACATTTATCTACCGACTCCACTGCCCTGGAAACAACCTTTTTTTTAAACTCCACCCATGTGCAACGCACCCACCCTTTTCCCCCAAATTAGGCATTAAACTCTAATTTAGAAATACAACACAATAACAACCTGTTGCAAAGCTCAGATAGGCTAAACATAGAGACAAAAACGCTTTACTTATCCCTTTTATGCAAGAACAAATGCATATAAATACTCTTTCCTCCCGAGTGGCATTCGGGCATGGAATGTACGTGTTGCCTGAACCAACCAGGAAAACCTGTAACTTAACATCATTTAAACATGAATAAAAATACAAGACTAGACTCGGACCACGGATGAGCGTAGGACGCAATAATCTTCTTTATAGAACGAGCGTCTGCAGGCTAATGTATAAGATAAGATAATTTTTACTTAGCCCTTTAAGTCATTTATATATATCTTTTCTTTTTTGCCTTTCAAAGATTTAGCCGTTTGTAATCCACATAGTTAGACAAAAATACAAATGCCGAGGTAATAAATGACACATAACTTGGCTTGAAAAAAAAAAGTTATGTTGTTATAATTATATTCATTTCTGTTATGCTTTTAGCCATCTTTGACTCACGTGTTGTTAGAGGAAAAGAAAATAGAGTCCATATAACAATATATGGGCATCAATTTAGGCTTGACTTGCCCCATTTATTCCAATGGTCTGCAGAGAGAGATTTTTCTATCTGGCTGAAAGTGGTCCAAGAAAGATAACTCGGAAAAAGAAAATATTATAAAAGGTCGAATAAATTACATCCCTTGACCAGTTTGTTTACTGTTGATATGAAACTCATTGAAACGTCAAACTGCAAAGGTTTCTGGGGGGGGGGGGGGGGGGGGGGGACACAATTATGTAGACTCTATAATCAGTGGCGTAGCCAGGTTTTGATGCTAGGGGGAGCGAACGTTTAAGAAAAAGGCCCCACTTTTAGTACTTTTTCTAGATTAACAGAAGAACTAACAATTCGTACGTATTAATACTTACAATAATAACCTGTGCTTCGGGGAAGGCAATACTCGCTGTGTACCTATTACTGCAGTTCATATTTCACTATTGACGATTCTTTTCCGAGCAAATATTATTGGCGGAAAATTACTGCAAAATTGATTTCCAGAAAGCACAAATATTATTAAAAAATTATAACAAATTCAGAAAAGAGCTGCAAGGTTCAATACTAGCGAATATTTACAACTAACAAAAGTAACACCAATAGTTAAATCTCTAAACCTAGAAACTCTAGAACAAACAGGGGTGGCAAAAAAAGTGAAAAAAGTTGGCAGGCAGAGTGAGTTTTAGTGGCACGCGGGATACCTCCAAGAAGGAGATTTTTAAATGCAAACTCTGCAGGTTGAGTGCTTTTCTCAACTGCTGGGCAATCACTCTACTTTCAGCATTTGGTTCAGCGTACAACTGTTAGCGAAGAGCACTCAATGACGACAAGGCGCTCATCAATTAATACGGACTTATTATATTTAAAATAGTTTTTACGCTCCTCTTCTTTAAATAAGCATAAATATTGCCTAATGAATTCTAAGAGATGTGTTTTATTATTCTAAATAAATATAGGAGGCTTATATACTAGCAATATATTAATGTTTAAATCGACTTAATTATGCAGGAAACGTTTATTTACAACTGTTTAACGTAAATTAATTGTGCAACTCTAATTACTATATAGGTCTAGTTGAAATAAATACCACGATGCTAGATTTGAATATAGAAATGTAAATGATTAAGTATTGTTAGTTATATCACAAACATAACTTGTTTGGTTTCACCATAGAATCGAATTTGGAAACTTTCATTTAACTTTCGTTTTTATTTGCTTTAATTATTCTAAATGTTTTCTATTTTTCCTTTATAAAAAATAAAAAAAACTTAAGAATAATATCACTAAAATGAAAATTAAAAAAAAAAAAAATCGAAAGTTATATAAATATTATATGACTGGAGAATTAATATGTATGCTACATGTTTGAACATTACACTAGCTACCTGCTATGTATGATTACTACATAATAGTGTCGTATTATTGAGAAACTTAGGTAAAGATAAAATTAAAACGAATTTTTAGCTGGTGCAAGAACTGATATCCTGACAACGCTAATACATGTGTAGATATGAACCATTGGGCTAATGTGAAAGTTCATTGATCACAATTGTTATTTGTAATAAATGTTTAAAAAAAACTAATGATAATAATCCCAACCTTGTTAATTTTTTTAAAAATTAAATATAAAACGCTTATCGATTTTTTGTATACAAGTTCCTTTGCCTTTGGCCTTCTTCTTGCTGCGGCGCTAAATAAAGTGTCTTATAAAAATAGGCCTATATAAAAATGTAGAAGAGTGGGCCTACTTTCAGGCTGTTGGCACGCTGAATGCTTTAGAAATCCTAGTTTGGCACACTATTAGCAAAAGGTTGCCAACCCCTGCTCTAGATGACAGAAGGGCAAAGAGTAAAGTAGTAATAATAAATAAGGCATTAAACTCTAAGTTAGAAATACAACACAATAACAAACCTGTTGCAATGCTCAGATAAAAATAATGACAAAAACATTTTCCTTAACGGAGAACAAATGCATATAAGTACTCTTTCTTTCAGAGTGGCATCCGGACATGGAATGGGTTTCCTCAACAAACCAGTAACCTAATATCATTCATGCCACTAATACAAATGCAAGACTAGACTCAGACCACGGATGAGCGTAGGACGCCATAATCTTCTTTAGAAAAGGAGCGTGTATAATATATAAGATAAGATAAGAAACAGGAAGACCATAACCCTGAAAAAAAAAGTACATATACGGGAAAGTGCCCATTCAGAAACATTTAGGAATGAGAGGCTGGATTTCATTAGTATACATGAATACAGATGAGGCAGCATTTGGCCCCTACGGGCGGTCGCTGACTCTAAGCTTGAGAGCATCACCGTTACTTACCACCCCTAGTTTTTTTTCTTGAATAGGCCCCATTTTTTCTTGAAAGGACCCCCCCCCCCCCTTTTCAGTCTTAAAAAGGTCCCACTTCTTAGCGTTTAAAATGATCCACATTTGAAAATTCCTAAATAGGTCAAACGTTTATTTCATTAAAAAGACCTACGTTTTTGTTATCGGAAAAGTCCCTCTTAACTTTGTATTCTTTGAAAATGAAAAAAAAAGGCACCACTCTCTGTCATTGAAAAAACAAAATGTTTATTCTTAAAAAGGCCCCATTTTTTGGAAAATGGGCGTAGGGGGAGCTGTATATAATATATTTATTTATTCATAATTAAATTAATACATTGATTATGTGTGAATTAATAAATTAATAATAAATTGTTGTCAATTTATAGCCTAGTGTTAAGTTTAAATCAGAGCAGGCAAATCGACTCGATTGATTTACTTGTTCCTGAAAAAGTTTAGATTCATACAAATTCGGGTCTTCTGTAGTCGGTCAAGTCTAGTCTAGGATCTTTTTCACTTTGAAATAATACACTCAAGCCATTCGATTAATGTCTAAAGAAGAATTTAGTGCTTGAACATGTTTACAATAATAACATTCAACTTCACTGGCTAATAATAAGTAGCTTCTTTATCGCTAAGCAAAAAACAACAACAACAAAAAAAAACACAACAACAACCAAAATACATCAACAAATAAACACTATAGCAATGCGTATCTTATAAAGTTCACAATATTATCCAAAACTAAAACTGGATAAGTCTTATATGGTTATTTATGTTTATTAGTGAGTTATTATATAATATTGGATAATAATATTTTTTAAAGCAATGCGGAAATATGATCTATACATTTTATTTAATTATTTTTTTAATATTAAAATGATGCTTTATGTTGTGCTGTAATCTAATAACATTTTCGAAGACTTTTGTAACCTAGAGAATTTTAATACAAATCTTGCATAAAATTAGTTCTATGCTTGTTTCAGTTGCTAGCTTTTAAATGCGCTATGCAACTTAAAAAATATATTTGTTGGCAGCGTGATACACATAGGCCTACAACTATTATTATCTTTCATTTGTTATTAACTTGATTATTCATAAAAGTATCGTTTTAGTGTTGAACACAAATGGTTCCTGAATTTTGAGTTGTACTTGATGAAGATGCAGATGTTGAAACTAGAATTGAAGGTCTGGAACAGTTCCATTGTACCTATGACTGTCAGGTAAACATTTTGGTAAGGCTTGCCCAGGGTAAAGTCCGGTACGAACACCACAGTAAGGTCAATGAGGACCCTTGGGGTGTTGCACACAACGTAGATAGTTGATATGACCACGACCTGGCGCAAGACGGAGACCTCTTTACAGCTCAGACTTCTAGCCTGAACGTCCTGAGTTTGAACCTTCGATTTAGTTTGGCCTTGCTTGAACTTTTTTTCACCAGCGGATGCTTTTTTGTCCTGTTCAGCTGCTCCTATGATGTGAGAAGTTGGACTTTTGGCAATGTATTTAACAGCTCTCCCCCTGAATCTGGCGGACGCACGAAGACCTCTCGTCATGAGGATGACGCAGACGATGACGACAGCCTCCGTGACGAACGTCACCGAGACGTCCCGGGAAATCCATATCGCCGTTTTGACCGTGTCCCGATCGGGCGACGTGCAGAGCTTGTATCTGGTGGCGTTGATGTTGGTGTCGAACGCGCTGACCATCGCCATGTTGGCCAGGATCGGAAGATAGCTCGCAACCGCTATGACACCGAAGGCTGCCATGCAGAGAATTGACCTCTTCGTTGTCAAGATGCTTTTAAACTGTAGAGGCGTGGTCACGCATAGGCACCTGACGATGGCAATGAACGTCGTGGCCAGCACTGTGACCAGGTAAAGCAATATCCCGATGTTGGAGCAGAAGATGTAGATGCCGTAAGGATCGTACGGGTACCAGATTCTGAAAGAGCTCTTCCTTTCCAGAAGATAGAATCCAACGGAAGCGACAAGCACCAGCATGTTCGTGTCGTAGAGGAAATCGGAGATGGCCAGACAAAGAAACGAGACCGCCATCCCGTCTCTTAGCCCCATGGAGATGTACGTTGCTATGGTTACGGCGTTGCCCAGGCAATCTGCAAAGGCCACGACGGCGCCTAACAAACAGAATACCAGCGCCAGCAGGGCGTAGTCCTGATCGGTAATCAAAAGTTGGGCGACGCCCATGTGACGCGTGTTTTGTTGCGACGCCTCGCTTGTTTTTACGTCGGATTCCAAATAAACGTTCAATGTAGGCCTATACAGTTCCCCAATACCTTTCCGTTATGACGAGCTTACATAATCAATAGCTACCTGCTTTGGCATGTTCAGATTACATAATCTATAGCTCCTGCTTTGGCATGTCCAGATTACATAATCTATAGCTACCTGCTTTGGCATGTCCAGATTTCAGTTTTGAATACTCTTACGTAAAAGTTGGATCCTGTTGACCAGTCCTGTGGAGTTTGTTGTGTCCCACGTGAGGTCTCTGGATCATTTCGTGTGTTGGCCTAATGCCCGCCCCCACTTGGCGGAAGTTGTTAACATGTCCAATTGGTTTGATCACTTTGATGTGATATAGAAAGGACAGTGTGTTCGAAGCAGTTGTGTTTTTTTTAAACGCCTGTACTTATTAAAGTTTCTGTGTACTTATATAATATGATTAATAAAGATTGTTTTTAGTTGATACGCAAGTTCCTCCACTGAATTGTATTGCTGTTTGAACACTTTAAAAGACGAGCCTAGACGATTAACATAACAGTATGTATGGTATATAAATCAGTATACGATTAGTGATTGTAATTTCTATTTGGTAAAGACAGATTGAAAAAACACCAACAATAGACTAATACTGCAGAATTCACACAATTGTTATGGCAGTGCTAAATTATTAATAAAGCCCCCTCTATCATAAGCCTCTCCAATCAACATACAAAACATTATAATGTAAACAAAGGCAATCGCAGCTATTAATAGTTGTCAAGACATTCCATACCGTTTATTCCAATTTTAGGAAAATTATGGATTAGATTGTGTATTATTATTTTGTAATTATTCTATTACTGGACATTGGAGAACGATTTACACCCCACTCTTTCTCTCTCTTTCTCTCTTTTCTTTCCCTGGAACATATAAGTGACAATATAACGAAGCAGAAATTATATTCTCACATAATATCTGTCAGCAAACACGTTATATTTGATTTGCTTAGAGAAAGATCTAAAACCTAATCTTCATCGATTGGTTACCTGCCCTTGTAACCTAATTGCATGCGTATTATCTATATTATTTTAGTTCAAATGAAATAAAATTTGAATTAATTTAACAGTTAGCATACAATTGTAGACACTGTTTGTGAACTCATCTAATTCACATGTTTTAATTAATTAAAAATAAAATAAAAAGTGTCTTCAATTTTTAACTAGAATCTTCACGTAAACTGAAAAATCAAACACGGTACGGAAAGTATATTATTAATTCAATTATATTTCTGCTTACATCATTGATCAATTAAATATATGTAACCTACTTTATATAATTAGCACCGTTTTGGGATACATTTTGCTCTATTTCTCTTTGAAGGTCAAGGGAGTTAATATTAATAAGCTAAATTCTAAATAGAAGAGTTATTTTCTTTTATTTACAAACGTTATTAAAAGGATCATGGGACTAGAGCTTGTTGATCATTCTAGAAAGAAATGTTAGAGATCATAATATTTGTCTTGTTTGATGACGTCAATTTGTTAAAAGATCGGGTTGGATGATAAATAGGGCTAAAATAATTTATAAATGCATTAAATGTAGCACTAATTGTGTTAAATCATTTTGAAATAATGACCATTATCAATCTTGTAATATTCTACATTGAATTCGAAATGTTTTATTTAATAACCGACAGTTAAATCACTAAACCTAGAAACACGAGAGGACAGAAGCGCACATAGTAAAATAATAATAATACATAAGGCATTCAACTCTAATTTAGAAACACAACACACTAACTATCTGTTAAAAATGCTTAGATTAACACATAAGGACAAAACACTTTTCTTATCCCTACAAGAATGAACGCAAATAACTTCTGAAACAAACCAGGAAAACCATTAACTTTTTTTTATTCAAAATGCAAGACTAGACTCGGAGCACGGATGAGCGTAGAACGCAATAAGATTCTATATAGACGGATCGTCTGTAATTTATATATGTATAAAGTAGACTGTGTGTGTATTCAACCAAGAATATTAGTTAATTTAAAGACACGTGACATTATTGTTTCATATTATGATTTTTAGATTTTACTTCGGACATGTTGCTTCGCTAGCTAAGTGTTCAATGTATCGGACCGCCATGCGGACGACCTGGGTTCAATTCTCCATCTAGTCTAGACTTATATGTTTCATTTCTACAATTTTATTTATTTCAATTATAATTTAAAAAAAAAAGCTTTCTCTTTGTAGTTTATAAATTGTTATCTATAGCTTATACAGGCCTGTTTTATTCCCCCCCAGGCAACGCCGGGCAATTTAGCTTGTAGGCTATAGTAGAAGAACGATTGGAGTTAGTTTTGTCAGTTGTGAATATTCAATAGTTGGCCTTATGACTTACTGATTTTTTTTTCTGGATTTATTTCTAGTGTTTTTTTTTATAATGTTTTATTTTAGTTGATGGGTCTCTTGGGATGCAAGGTGTTGGTGGGACTTTATGTTTTTTGCCTTATGTTGGACTGCAGATAAGGAAAAAATATTATTATTAACCAAAAATATTACTAACATGTAAAATTTAAACTTTGATTCTCATTTTTTCCGACTAATTAATTTTAATTTTGGGGTCCGGTTTAGAGATAATAATAATGATGTTTTATTTTTATAGCGCCTCTATCCATGTGTAGGCCTACTGTGCATGTGTGTTAAGCATTCTCCTCTGTGCCAGCGAAACCTGGACCATATATTCCAAACAAGAGAAGAAATTGAGCGCTTTACAAATGCGTTGTCTCCGACGCATACTCGGAATCTCCTGGCAAGACCGTGTAACAAATAACGAGGTGTTACGTCAGGCTAAAATGCCAAGCATTTATCCGCCAACGTCGGCTCAGATGGCTCAGATGGCTAGGACATCCGTGTAAGATGGAGGATGGCAGAATCCCCAAAGACATCCTCATCCTTTACTCAGAACTCAGAACTAGCTATAGGTAAGATCATTACATGCCGGCCCCACGTTCGATTCAAAGATGTCTTCAAGAGAGACATGAAAGCCCTAGTAGCCATTGACACAAACAGTTGGGAGAAACTTGCCAGAGACAATTCCAGCTGGAGACAAGCGTTGACCTCCGTGCTGGAAGCAGGAGAAATAAACCTGCAACAGCTCACTGACGAAAGGGTACCAGGAAGAAGGGAAGAAACCAGCCAATGATTAATGCTGCCTTCTTGTGCCAGAAGTGCAATAAAGACTGTACTCACGTGTGGGCTTGTACAGCCACAACAGAAACTGCAAGGCCAGGAGCGCACACTTCCCAAGGGCACACTAAATTCTGTCGTCTCGCGAGACTAATGGAAGCCAACAAAAAACAATATATCGTAGTCAGTAAAAATATATTAGTCAATATCAGAATTAGGGCTGTTAAAAGGAAAGGTAGGCTAAGTATTTCGGACTTCATGTGGTGGGCCACGAATTTTTTTCCAGTCTATGGCGCTTAATTTAGATTTACTGAGCGGCACAAAAATGAGTTTCTTAACGTACTCTGCAGACATTTTGTTGGTGTATTTGTGTTCCTTATTATTCCAGCATCCATGTCTCACTAGACAGACAGCAAAGGCGATGTTTCTACAGATGGTCGGTCAGTTTGCCTTGCTAAGCATTGCATTGCATTAGTTTTCACCCATACATAGATCTACAAACTTACAAGATATACACACAAAGCACATGTCAAATGTTGCTTCCATAATTAATAGATTTGTAATAACGTAACACTATGTTTTTACATGTTTGCTATGTAAGTGGCAAAGGACAAATGTAAAATTTGGTAATAAATTTGTATCATTATTTATTTCATAAAAAGTAGCTTTGTTGACGTCAATTTTTCTTGACCTCCCCCCTCCCCTATCTCAACAATTGTCAAACTTTTTCAGACCCCCCCCCCATATTTTGTTGACGTAATTAATGGACGTCCCCTTAGTCTATACCATTTTTTTTTCGAAACCATTTTATTTCAATTAATATAACTTAAAAAAAAAAAAAAAAAAGATATTAAATCCACGGGAAAAAAAAAGACAATTTAACTTTTTGTTAAATCAAAAGATTTGCCTTTATTTAACCCGGTTAGAATATTTATTTTAAATTACTTTCCTAAATGTCTTCAGTAAAAAATTATTTATTATTATTTTAATTATTGGATCTAAAGCTTTCTGTTCATTGTAGGTTATAACATTTGTATCACTAGCTACAGGACTGTTTTATTTTTCCCCGGGCAACGCTGGGCAATTAAGCTTGTATATATATATATATATATATATATATTGGATACATTTGTTTAGTTTTCGACTATCGACATCATCGTAACTCAACGACAGTAAAGCCGTCATTGATATTTTCATTTTCATGACTAATAGATGACTTTTTTTTTTTTTAATCCGTTTTTTTTTAGGCGAGATGTAAAATCTTAAGGTTGGTGATCCTTCTGCCATTTATGCTGACTGTCCCTTCATGATCCTCTAGTGTATCTGACATGATTCTCTCCAAGAAGATGTTGAACAGTGTTGGCGAAAGCAAGCATTATTGTCGTACTCCAACGGCAGTCCTAAACCAATCTCCAATGTTGTTGCTGAAGAAGACTGCACTGGTGGCCCTGTCAACGTTGCTTCAACAGCCATATGATCAGTTTGATCCGAAGGGTACTCTAATTAATTCCGCTTGGAATAACCTCCCACTACAGCTTCGCCAGAGCCCTAGCTATGACACCTTCAGGAGCCGGCTGAAGACTCACCTATTTCGTCAGCAGAATTAGCGTATTACTATATATTTCGTTGTCTGTCTGTATTCTGTAACTGTCGTCTGCGCATAGAACTGTCACCAACGGGATATGCGCTATATAAGCACCGTTATTATTATTATTATTACTTTACTTTTATTTCTTTAAACTTAAAGCCAATTCTTTTAAATGAATTTAATATATTATATATGAGACTTGCAAATAAAATATAAAAAAAACACAATTTCTATCATATATCTTTTTAATTTTTTTTAAAATTTTATGGGTTCAGTCTGAACTAACCATTGTTATGCCTTTTAGTTCTGATGTCAGCTTGATATAAATAGCTTGTTTCATTCACAAAGACTTTCCATACTCTCATGTTGCTGCCTTCATTGCCGCTAAAGTCCATGGTGTCATTGAAGAACCGCTGCAGCCTGTTGGTCGTAAACCAAAGCCAGCCCTGGTCGTCCCAAGCAAACGTGTCGGGAAACTGTACCGTATCATCGTTATGGATCAGCTTGCTTTGCGTCTTCATGACAACGCGGTCCACCGGAAGACCCTGTCTGCGCATGTCTACGTTTGGATCCCAATAGTAAACAGAGTTTAGCCCCGCGGCTCCGAAGTACAGACTCCTACTTCCGAAAGTTATTCCACCGGTTTGTGAGATCTTTCTTCCAACCATCCTCGGCAATCCGGAACCTTCAGTTGAAAGAGAGGAGGTTGGCACCTGATACAAACCGTATCCGCCTATCGGGCAGTAGTACAAGTATTCGAAGTCTGGAGACATAGCGATACCGTCCAGGCCAACATTGAAGCTGTATTCGATTCCGTTTATTTGAACCTTCGTCGCGTCTTCCGATTCTACTTTCATGGTTCGGTGTTCAACATTGTGGGTTTGGAGAGTCTCAAAATCAAACACATGCAATCTTTCCTCTATGGCGTCAGTAATGTAGGCGTAACGGACTTTCCCGTTTACGTATTGAAGAACGATGTCATTCAGAAAATTGATTGCACCCACGGCGTCTAATGGAAACTCGTGAGTGAACAGCCTTTTGTCAGTGTGGAGATCATAGACAACGATCTTTGCTGGACACAGATTCAAAGGCGCGCCCTTGCCGAAAATGTTCACAGTGCCTGTGTCGATAACGTACATCAGTCCAGTGTTGGGGTCAATCTCCATGCTCATGGCGTACTGCAGGGCGCGGCAGTCACCCTGCTTCTGCTCTGCCCAGCTGGGGTAAGGCTGCAATTTGGCCTGGCCGTTGACCACAACCACTTTGTTCAGTGTCGACGGTTGACCCGAAGTCCACTTCCAGCGGGGTACGGTCACATAAACCGTGTCTCTGTAGACCTTTGAGTGAAAAGTATTGATATATTAGTAGCATGTAAGCTTTTAATATATAAACAAGCTAAATGTTGCCCGGGGAAAAATTACATTAAATATAATTATTAATAGAGCGTTCTCAGTGGGCGTGGCTTAGGTTTTTTAGTGACGTATTTGTGTAAATAGAAGCCACTATTGGTGTACAAAAATGGTGAAGTACTTCTTTATCATGCCAAATTCACATCTGAATATTGGCTATCCTACTAAAAAATAAGGAGGTAAATAGTAGTACTGTAAATTAATTGATTAATTAGATTAGGCTAGGGCCGGCTATACCTATTTACACATTCAATTTCACTTTATAGGCCTACACTTTTAATGTTTCGTAGGCTAGGCTAATGCAAGTAGGGATGCCAAGTGATAGTGTTGGTGAATAGTCTATCTAGTCAAGTCACTAATAGGCTAACATCGTCTATGATCTACGTCTATGATAATAATAAAATAGCCTATTTTATTTTACATACATAATACAGCTTAAATCTTAATAAGACTTAAAACACAAAACATCATTTAAAAAAATTTCGAGCCTATATGAAACTTTATTAATACAGCGGCCTTGTACTTGTACACCACTACTACACAAAGTAAACAAAAATCACGTGCTTTTTGTCACGCGATTGCAAACGCCCTATTACTGAAATCATTTAGAAAAGTAATTTAAAAAAAATATTGTAATCGGCTAAAAAATAGGCATGTCTTTTTATTAATTAAAAAGTTATGACTATCCCAAACTGAGAATCGAACATCCGTCTCCCGCATGCGTCTAAAAGATAATTGTTAGATTTTACAGTTTAGGAAAGTATTAAGTCCTGAAATTCTTTACAATCTTTAAAAAAAGTAATATTAATGGAAATAATAAAGGTAGAAAAATATCAAAAAGTTATCGGTGGGGAATCGAACCCAGGTCGCCAGCATGGCAGTCAGATACGCTAACCACTCAGCTAGGTAGGACACGTGCGAGAAGCGAGATTGCAAAAGCAAAATAATTAACCAGTGGGGATCAGAATCCACACACACAGTCTATCTATCTATCTATATAAATAAATGTTTCATATTTTTATTTGGCATTGTCTCATTTGAGTTATTTATTTTTTGGCATAGAGAGTTTTTGTGTAGATTATTATTTACTATGACACCAATATTTTTTCTTGTACACTCTACCACTTTCTAGTAGACATTTTTTCTTGAATTTCGAAAACTGTAATACTTTGGAAAAATCCACTTAAGCAGTTTCTGTACCAGAATCTATAGAAGGCACGCATTGATGGAATTAGGTTTGTTTGTTGATTTTTGCTTAGCTACAAGGAATCTACTTTAACCAGTTAAATTGAAAGTTATTATTGCACATCCTAAGTTCAAGTATTAAATTCTTATTTAAACATTCATCGAGTGGCTTGAGTTTTCTATTTCATAACGAACAAGATCATAGACAGTTTACAAAAGACCCGGATTTGTAACGACATCTAGATTATCTGTATGTTTAACTGCTTATCTGTCTCTCCATCTGCCGGTCTGTCTTCCTGTCTGTCAATAAATCTGTCCGTCTATGAGTATGTCTGACCGTCCGTCTGTCCTTCTGTCAGTCTATCTGTCTGTTTTTTCGTCTATCTTTCCTTCTATCTGTATGTCCGTCTGTCAATCCGTCTCTCTGTCTGTTTTCCATTTCTGTCTGTCCGTCTGTCCATTTGTCCGACTGTCTGTCTGACTGTGTCTGTCCATCTGTCTGTCTGTCAGGCGGTCCCTCAGTTCGTCTGTCTGTCCAACTGTCTGTCCTTCCCACTGTTTGTCTATCAGTTTTTCCGTCTGTTTGTCCGTCTGTCTGCCCGTCCGGTTGTCTGTCTATCGCTGTACATATACATGTTTATATATACAGTTTTTTAATATTTTTTTTATATTAGACAACTGACATGTACTAATTTTTACATAACGTGTACAGAAAGGGAACGCTGTACGACTTCTACTATAAACTGTAAGTTTTGTTTTGAAGTAACTCAAACAATCTACTTAGTGACAGTCTTTTTACTATCAGCAAACAAATAAAGTATCATTTTCACACTTCACTTATCGTTAGATCCAATAAATCAGAGTTCATTCATTTCCAGGTCATACAAAGAACAACGATTCGCCTTTAGTTTACTCTATAATACGTAAACATATCCTAAGCATAACTTTACTTTAAAAACTATAAAAAACAAAACCTACATTTTCCACTACTTAACGAAAAATGAAATGTGTAAGCATTGGACTCGTCTTACCTTAATACCTGTAATAAGATTTCTCTCCGGGACGAAGGTTCCGTTTCGCAAAGCCTCCAGCCTTTCATTCTCCGACGGCCAGGTGAAATCGACTTTTATCCACTCGTAGACCTGCTCGGCTGCGCCGAAGACTCTCGCAGACGACAAAGTCAACGAGCCCAGAAGGCAAAGCAATATATTCAAAGCCTGTTGCATGTCTCTAAGCATTTGGAACTCGACTTAGCTATGTGTCGCAGTTGACTGACTAAAAATGTGTAACAACCTGTGTTTAAATACCTTGTACGTGACATTAATATCTTTAAAAAAAAACTAGCATATCTCCGCAGTGACAGACACACATACAGACACGCTCATACACACACCTACTCTCCCTCTCTCTCTCTCTCTCTCTCTCTCTCTCTCTCTCTCTCTTTCTCTTTCTCTCACGCAACCCATGTATGACAAGCAGTTTTTTTTTTAAACTAAATCCTGGTTAATATCAAATGTGTTTGGTTAAACAAAAACACACCGAAAAGGTGTTACTACGGTGTTTCGGTGTATTTTAGACACCTCCTCTTGTTCTATTTATTTCTGACTGTGCGCTGTAACAGATGTGCATATATTTAATCTTCAGTATATCTACAAGTTGTGAAGAAAGATTCTGACATGTTCATCAAACATAATTTTGATTATATCGCTATTGCACAATGTGTATACTTTTTAAAACTTTTTTTTTTCAATGCTAGTTACAGAAATGGCGACATGTGCATAAAAGCTAATAAAAAGTTTTTTCTTTTACAATATACTAGCAAAATTACCCGGCTCTGCTCGGTTGTAAAATTGACACTGAAGAACAAAGTTAATTAACATGATTATGATTAACTATTTATTAATTTAAATAGCGAATAGGCTTTGGTAATGTGATATTTTATTTTTCTATACAATGTTGATCCTAAAAATCATAATTATTATGCGAATTAGACCTTTACTAAATATTATATCTTTCTAGTCAAACCTACAGTTTCAATACTAAGACAATAATGAAATGTTAAAATATATTTTTTAGTTTCTTAATGAATCAAAATAATTATGGAAAAATAAAAGTACTGAAAATCTATTAAATCTAAAATAAAAGTACTGTAAATCTATGCAATCTAAAATAAAAGATCTGAAAATCTATGCAATCTAAACTAAAAGATCTGAAAATCTATGCAATCTAAACTAAAAGATCTGAAAATCTATGCAATCTAAAATAAAAGATCTGAAAATCTATGCAATCTAAAATAAAAGTACTGTAAATCTATGCAATCTAAAATAAAAGTACTGAAAATCTATGCAATCTAAAATAAAAATACTGTAAATTTATGCAATCTAAAATAAATGTCCTGAAAATCTATGCAATCTAAAATAAAAGATCTGAAAATCTATGCAATCTAAAATAAAAGTACTGAAAATCTATGCAATCTAAAATAAAAGTACTGAAAATCTATGCAATCTAAAAAAAATACTGTAAATCTATGCAATCTAAAATAAAAGTCCTGAAAATCTATGCAATCTAAAATAAAAGATCTGAAAATCTATGCAATCTAAAATAAAAGTACTGAAAATCTATGCAATCTAAAATAAAAGTACTGTAAATCTATGCACTCTTGAATAAAAGTACCGTAAATCTATGTAATCGAAACTCAAAGATCTGAAAATCTATGTAATTTAGTGAACAAGATCCTGAACAAACAACAGAAGACCGGAATCCCGGATATATCGTCTCCTTTTCCATTTCTTTCTCTCGGTACGAGTGTATTATTTCATAGTAAACAAGATCCTAGACTGACCGAAGTAGATCACAGAAGACCCGGTTCCGGATTTTGTTTAAGTGTTTTTTTATTATTTTTACAATTTAATTTTTATATCTGGTGTGCTTTTTCAAAAGATTGGAAATATGAGCCGGAAGTAAAAAAATGCCTAAGTCATGGTTTCAAATTTAAGAAATGACGATTCTAATTAGTGATATTTAATTTTTGATCGAATTGCTGGGATAAAGAACACAACATCATAGTTTGCTTTAAGCTGCCTTTAATCACTGTAATTTTTTACCCAATAAAAAATAGAAAAAAGTTGACCACAAATGAAAACTTCGACATGATCGAATACACTTAAACTTTTTATTGGCTATCACAAACGACCAAGATGATATATTTGGATTAAAAGACTGTCAACTTTCTTGCATTCTGAGAAGATCTCTGAAGTGTTCAAATTGCGATGTATTCCTTTTGAAAATAATCAACATTCCTTGCAATTACAATCTTTGGATTGGGATTTCTCAACAGCATAATGATTATATTGCCATTATTGTAAGACATTATTACCATTAGTGTCATATTTTATCACAATTAGTTTGATACCTTACATCATCAAAACTGTGAAATCGAGCGTTCGGCTGAGGTACCTATGGTTCCGAGCATGAATCCTGATAAAGTCTAGGTTTTTCCCCCAGCTCTGAGAGGTGTCACTGAGCCTACCCAGCTCTGATGGGTACCTGACATTCGTTAGGGAAAAGTAAAAGGGGTGGTGGTGGGGGCTGGGCACGGTGGGCATTGTGCTGGCCATACAATCTCCTAATATGAAGTGGCCACATAAACTTGTGAACATAGCTTTACGGCCCCTATTGATCAAATTGGTCTAACGAGGATATTTTACTACCTATCGTGTGTGGCCAGACATTATAACCTTAGGCGTAAAGACCAGGAAATGGTTGAGGTGGGGTGAGGACAAGACTAATATTTGGGTTAAAATGTGTTTATGAATATCAATATTTATTTTTATACCAAGTTATTGTTCATATAAATGTTGTGTTTCCTTGAAATGTTTTTAATATCTGTATTATTCATTCAATAAACTATTTTTGTCAAAATCAAGTTTTGTTCAATGGTGGAAAAAAAAAAGGGAGATGGGGGTACGGATAATAAGTAGGCGTACCGAAGGTCCTGGGTCCTAATCCTGGTGCAGGCTATGATTGTCCCTGAGTCTACCAAGCTCTGATGGGTATCTGACCTTAGTCGGGGTATAGCAAAGGTGGCTGTGCTGACCACACAATCACCTAGTTAACCGATGAACGCTGCTTCACCGGACCTATGGATCAATTCTGTATGACGGGTAATTTTTTTTACAATAGACAGGTGCTCTTTATAAATAGTTCAATTTTTTATTAAATTGTGCTTGTTGTCGGAGAATTTAAAGGAATAATAGAGGTAAATTAAAACGTGTAAATAATGTATTTGTAAAAGTAAAAGTTTTTTGTTTTTTAAATCGTCGTTTAATTACATTTTATTTAAAATTGTAGAAGAATGCCTTTATAGAATGAGCGTCTGTTATATATTATAAGATAAGAACTTAAATTATGATTAAAATCGAAAGTTGTAAACAAAGGAATAAAAGATGTAAATTAAGACTTTTAAATAATGTATTTATAAAAGTAAATGTTTAAGAGCGACTGTAAGATATTATAAGATAAGAACTCAAATTATGATTAAAATCGAAACTTGTATACAGCGGAAGTCTTTTTGGATCACGCTTTATCGGTTACTGATCGTTCAAACGTCCTTGTCTTCTATAGAGGACAATATAAATATATATATAAACAAACTCACAGTACTTATATCAATTGATATAGGCTATATATATTATATAAAGTAAAAGTAGGTTAAGTTCTCCCGGACCAAGTTAATGTTGATCCATAGGGCCGGTGAAACAGCGTTCACCAGTTTCTGTGGTCACGGCATACTAGGAGAGTTGAGGCCAACACAATGCTCAGCTGGCTTTATGTTATTCCAACTAATGTCAGGTACTTATCAGAGCTGGAAAAACTCCCAGCCTCCACCGGGATTCGAACCCGCGACCTTTACTTATATACTATATATATATATTGAGAGACAGAGAAGATAGAGAGAAAAAACCTAGCAAGAAATATATAACAACCTTTATAAGTTTATTTACATATTACCTAGCGAAACAATTACTTATGTACATATGGAATTTTATTTCTGTATATTCGACAGACTGTAAAATGTAGGCCCATGATAGGTGCACAGAAGATAGTCAGTAGCAGCCTTGTATTTGCATGAAATGTTTAGTGTAATAAAATAAACAATATAGTAACAGGGCCTACCTTTTGGTTTGTTAACTTTAGTAATTGGTCATTGAAATAGTTTTATTAGTTAACCCTTACAGTCCCGGGCGCGTATATAGCGGAACTGAAGGCAGCATAGATATAAGTAGGTCGGAAGGGTTAGCGTCATTTCATGTATCAACTGCCGCATAGTGTGTATCACCATAACAAGGCATGAGGCCGAGATACAAAAATAGTTACCTTGCTTTCCCCTTACCTGTATTTATTCTGAATATTTTCGACTCAGTAAATTTGAAATTAAATAGATATACCCAGAATGATAAATAAAAGTGTTTATACTCACTGTAAAAATAATGAATAATGAAATATTATGAATTCAATAATCTTAAATGTAAAATTTGTATAAACTATTCCCCGGTCTCTTTTATTAAAGCGTCCAATATAATTAGTCTATTATAACAAACGTTAGTCCATCTAGGAATGGGGTTAAGGGGAGGCAGTTTACATGTAATTTACAACTGTAATTGAATATTGTCTAGAGCAGGGGTCGGAACCTTTTTTTCTGAGAGAGCCATGTACACCACATATTTTGAAAAGTAATTCTGTAAGAGCCGTACATTATGTTTAAAACTAAAAATGTATTTAAGTAAATGTGTGCATTTTGTGTAATTTCAACACTAAAAGTACAATGATTATGCAGTAGACTTTAGCTCATTTGTAGAATGAAATATTGATATGCAGTTAATATGTGGATCAAAAAGTCTAAAAAGAACATTTTTTAAATAATCGAACATTTGTCTGCGAGCCAGATGCAGCCATCAAAAGAGCCACATCTGGCTCGCGAGCCATGGGTTCCCGACCCCAGGTCTAGTGTCTCTGTGATGAAAAGTAGACTAAAACTTTAGTGGAATGGAAACAGAAAGTTCGAACAAGGGATTTCCCGGCCCACTTGATTGAGATAGGCCAAATAGGATCCCTTGTTAGAAACGGGGTTGGGCTGCAATCCTCAGTAATCGCCCCCCCCCCCCCACAAAAAAAAAGTCAAGAAGTCACGCCCAAACAACAACATGAAGTCACTCCGTTAAAGAGACGCAATTGCTGTGGATATTTCCTTGAAAGAATGCGGATCCATTCAACACTTCGTATCACGTCATTTAATAACATTCTTAGAAAAAGCATGGAGAGTATATTAAAGACATCCAACTATTAAAGACCCGCTTCATTGTAGTTACATAATATCTAGTCGAAGTGGTCGGCTTCTTTCAATAAGATCAAGAACAGAGAGATTTAGGAACTCTTTTGTTCCACTATCAGTGAGACTCCTTCACAAAAATAATTTTTCATCCAGGAAATACAATGGCTCAATAGCTGACTCCTAAATGATAGGCCTACTTTTTTCTTGTATGATAAATGGTATGATAGTTTGCGCGAATGTCTATTGTGTTTGAGTACAAATGGTTCTTTATTATTATTTTAACCCGTACAGTCCCGGGCGCGTATATAGTGGAACTGAAGGCAGCATAGATAGAAGTAGGTCGGTACGAGAAGGTTTAATATGCTGAAAGACGGAATTTATGTAATCAAATCAAATTTCCATTTATTTGGATCAATAAAGCAATCCTATCTTATCTCTTATACTAAAGAATTTAAAGATATAAGAACAATAAAATGGATACAAGAAAAACATGACAACACCGTTATCAAAAAGGCCTTATATAACATTCGATGTTATTGGGCCGGAAATAGGGCCTACAACAACTCAATTCAAGGAGAATTGAAAGTTAACGTAGTAAAAATAAAATATCAGGCTCTGACATTATAACCTTAATAGCTATAAACATATAAAGAAATTTAAAAAAAACTTTCCTTTTTTTCCAATGTAAAAGCTGAGTCATATAATTTGGTTTCCTTTACTATTAGCATTAGGACACATATGGTTTGTTAACCCTTACAGTCCCGGGCGCGTATATAGCGGAACTGAAGGCAGCATAGATAGAAGTGAGTCGGTACGGGAAGGGTTAACATTAGAATCGTCCTCCCTTAACTCCTAGAAGGCGTCACAAGACTATGACATCACTTGTTTTAATTCTGACGAATGACAGCTTTTAACAAAGAAATATTTTCTAACAGACGATCAACAGTTTTAAAATTTGAAAAGAGAAGAAGATTATTTCATACTATTTTTAGCTTTGGTTTAAGTCTTAAAAATTGCAAGTCATTATTTTTTTAAAGACCAAGTGAAGAGCTTTTTATCAAAATTGAGTTAACATTTGATTTTGATAGTAAATATTGTATTCAGTCTCTGAATGTTAAAAAAAACATTTATACAAAATATCAAAGATACATTTTAAGTAATTAGTTCAATACTAGTGGTTATGCCCGTCAAAATGACGGAGAAACGAACGACTACAATATTACAATATTAGTTAAGTTAAGTTAATATTAATGTTAAGAGAGAAAGAAAAGAGACTATTAAAATGAACGTTTCTTTTCGGTATTTAGTTTTTGTTCTTTTTAATTGTTTCTGACCCTGGCATATGCATAATAATTGTTACTGTCAAGCGTCTGATATTATAACGTAGCAAACAGTTGTGTTGACTTGACTTGTTATTAAAAATAGCCTATTAAATTAACAATAATATACTATCTAAAAGAAAAAAAAAACACAATACCAAACAATAAAAGGTAAATAATAAAAAAAGCGTAGAAAATAATATTTCAATACAATACAAACTAAAGTGATAACGATTTTTTCGGTATTTAATTTTTGTTCTTGCTTATTGTATTAATAAAACAGTGTTGAGAATGTTTCTTTCGGTATTTAGTTGTTTTTTTTTTTGTTTTTGTTTCTGGTTGACCTGAACCTGACATATGCATAAGAATTGTGGCCTCAAGGACTGGCGTAGTGTGTAAACGGCCGATACATTCCCATTAAGAATACACTGGCGGGCGAACGCATGGGGCACAGGGGGAGGAAGCAATGGACGCTGCAATCCCGTCTCGAGAACCACCCGGTGCCTGGATGCATGTACCTATAGTATAGGATTTGTGCTACCGGGTGACAGTGCAGGTATATGGGCGAGCCACTACGAAAATGATCCTTAGGGGAACCGCAGTGAACGATCGCTGGGCTGCGGAAACCTTCCCCGTTACACGGCACGCCACGCCTTGGGCGTGTCGTTGGGTGGCTGGAGCCTGGACAGAGATTGCTCAATCCTAAGCGTTACGCCCTGGACACAAGAGCCGAAAGGCTAGTCCGGGTTTTTTAAAGAGACTTTTAAATTCGATATTAAAATGTAGCGAACAGTTGTGTTGACTTGACTTGTTATTAATTATATTAAATTAAAAATAATATACAATCTGAAAGAAAAAAAACATAAATACAAAACAATAAAAAAGGTAAAAAATATTTTAAAAAAATAGAAAATAATATTTCAATGAAATAAAAACTAAAGTGAGAAAGATTTTTTCGGTATTTAATTTTTGTTCTTGCTTATTGTATCAATAAAACAGTATTGATAATGTTTCTTTCGGTATTTAGTTTTTATTTTATATTGTTGCTGTCAATCTTATGGTACCCGGTATTTGAAAGTAATCATTTATTATAAGCCTAACTTGTTTTTTTATAATTCGTATCATTTAATTTATAGGGTGTATAAAGTCGCCTTTTAAAGGATATTCTCCAATAACAACGTAAATCCATTAAATAATTAAAACATTTGGTTACTTTTACTTAAAAGGATAATGCAAACATCAATAATGAAAAAATAATTTCATAGACATTACGTCATACGCTAGTATTTTGTTTAAAGTAAACCATTGAAACTCTCTAAGCCAAATTGCAGTGCGTAGCTTTTAAAAAAGGTCTCGCCACATTAAAAAAACAACAGTAGAATTGGGAAAACCCGGAAAGACCCTCGCGTTCAACATAGTGAATGTCGCGTTCAATATAGTAAATGAACGGAAATGGCCATTTGCTATGTACCGTTATATTTATTTGCATAGATGGATATGACATTTTGGATTTTTTAAATCAACACATTTATGATTATAAGTGATAAAATAAAATTATCTTTTGGAGGACGTTTCCAATTTATACATTTAATTTTTGGCCCGAATAGTCAAACGGCTTAGGAGCCTATAGCGAACAAACATATATATAAATATATATATATATATATATATAAACAAACATATAAACAAACTCACGGTAATTATATATGTTGATTTGCACTTAAATGTGTGTGTTTTTCGGATGATTACTCCAAATCTCGTAGCCATTTGAGATGTTTTTATTTCCGGCAATATAGGAAAGTGACGTAACATAAAGGATTCCGACTAGGAAAAATGAATATTGTCACGTGTTTTGAATCTATTGTCACATGTTTTGAATCTTTTCCCGGTTCTTATTTTTAACAAAATGGTTAAATATAGATTTATAGCGTCTATTTTTATTTATTTATTTCCCTTGTGATACGTCACTGCCGTATGAGGCTATTCCAAATCTCGTTCCTTTGAGAAAAACCTCTTCACTTGGTCTTTAAAGAATGATATCAAGTTGATAGTTTTATATCTAGTTCATGCAAGCCTACCCCTTACTCTCTACAACAATGTATGAAACCTAAGATATTGAATCTATATAATCTAAAGAATATATATAATCTATTGAATTAATATAATCTATAGAATCTATATAATATATTGAATAAATATAATTTATTGAATCTATGTAATCTATTGAATCTATATATTCTATTGAATCTATGGAATCTATTGAATTGCATGCCACTCACTGACGGGTCGCTGGTAAACCACAGACTAGTATTATTAAAAATATATGGACTAAACCTCTAATAAAACATTATATCGGAATACAAATTTAAAAAAAAGTACATGAACCATACAATTAACCCTTCCCGTACCGACCTACTTCTATCTATGCTGCCTTCAGTTCCGCTATATACGCGCCCGGGACTGTAAGGGTTAATATCAATAACAATAATTACCTTGCTGCTTTCAAGCTTGTTGTAGGAATTTGAGGATAGTTATTACTTTCACGGGGCGTATTAGCTCTATGAGCCTACATAGAGATCAACAGTTATGTACATTGAACTGATATCAATTTTTTTCTTGATTTATAATGCAATACAAGAGTTACAAATGCTAAATTGTACATGATGCTAACATTTATTATGGGTTACCGAAACATTATGTTAGACTTATTTCTTTTAATAATACAAATGATATATTTTGTTGTATATTATTATAAATTGTCGTAAGTGGATTGAGATTCCGGCAAGAGTCTCTAATACTTAAGGGGGGTGTTTGCTATAATAATATAGCCTACGAAGTGGGCCCATGTTAAGTGTAAATGCATGGGGAGACACTATATGGTTTAAACCGTCTCTTGTCTTGTTGTCTAGGCATAATGACTTCTGGTGTGTTTAATGCTTCTAAGTTGATTCCGTTCAACACATTTAAACATTGAGTTCGTGGCTCGTTAAATAAAATAATTTTACTGATAACATAAAACTTCACTAAGACATTTATTATTTGATAAATGCGAAAGGGGTAGATGATTTCTGAGTTTTATTCGACAAAACTGTTGAATCAAACTTTAGAACATAGCTACATACTCACATGGACAATAACACATTCATTAAAGCTTTTAAGCTTTAAAAAAATTAATTTAATAATGATGGTGGCTAATTTTTTTACAAATATATCGGTGTACTGATCGAAATTAAAATACGATTTTTTTCTATACAAGTTTTACAAACATGTATAAATATGAAAACGTTAAGAAATTTTAATAGCCAAAACATTGATAACAATAACGTGTTTATAATTCATTACTTCGTGTGCACAAAACTATGGTATGTTCTGTGGAACTATGCAAATAGGTGTTTGGCACTTAGCAATAAATAGTGGGTGTTTCTTGTCTAACTTCCCCAAGTATTGGCCACATTTCCATTTAGAGCTAGCAACACCATCCCTTCTGCTGACCTTGCATCTTGTACAAACTCTTGTCTATCAAAGATTTTATTCCTAGTGTCTTACTCAAAGTTGTTTATACCGAACCTTTCAGTTTATTCTTCGTTCTATATTTGCTAGTTAAAGTCCTTGTGTTATCTACACAGATACAATGTTCATTCTATTTTTGAACTGTCTGATGGGAATAGTTGTCTGAATGATAAAAATGATTTCATTGATTACGACAGAGAAAAGACTGAGTGAAAATCTAATAGTTTTAATTCGTATATGTTCAATATGTACACTCTAAACTGACAAAGAAAGAAAATAGAGATTATATTTTGTTCCTACATTATACCCGTGGACATGTCTTAAAAAGTATTAAAAATGTAGGAAAAAAAAAAGAAAAAGCCAAAGAGGAAGTGGTAAAGAAGGGTTAGCCTATTTATATTGTCTGTATTATTGTAACGAAACGTACGTCACATAAACCGGTAAATAATAGTAAAACAATATGTTCTAGAATTTAGGATAAAAAAAATATTTTTGTAAAAAGGCCGGATTTTATAATTGCCAATGGTTGGCTAATATATTAGAATCACAAGCCATACACTGGCGTCAAATATCTATTGCATTAAATGTAACATAGAGAGAGAGACAGAGAGAAACAGAGAGATAGAGAGAGTAAGAGAGAGAGAGTGGAAGATTAATATTTTAAATGTTACTATATTCCTGTTGTTATTTTCAACTCTAAATTTACGTGTACAGGTAGAACTCCCCCTCCCCCCCAACACTGAGTGCCAGTCTTTAGCTGGTGGACAGTGGACACTTTTAAGAGTCGTAGTGTGCAGAGGAGATCTTATATAACACACTTATATAACACGCTACCATGCACCGCAGGTTCATAGCGACATATTTGTATGGTCTTTGTTGCGTTAAGAAAATTGCATCTAACGTATGAACGGTATGGTCACTTAACGTCCGAAAACTTTAGCCCGGACCACTATCTTTTCTCTTCCGTTCAGGCCGCAGTTCTATGTTTTAGATAGTTCAATTTCCACAGTCCACACAATTGTTATCAATTTTAGTGCATCTATACCCCCGTTTCTAAACATAGTTATGTTCATGAATGACTGCAAAAGTTGGACGCTGAATGCAGAGACTGAGGGAAGAATTCAGAGCTTTGAGAACAAATGCTATAGAAAGTTATTAGGAATACGCTATCAAGAAAGAAAAAAAACAAATGCGTATGTCTTGCTCCAGGTGTATAATTTGGTGGGAAAACCGGAGTCACTCCTTTCAACTGTAAAACGACGAAAGCTGAGATGGTTTGGTCATACTGTATTGCATGCCTCCTTGGCCAAAACCATCCAACAAGGTGCATTGGAAAGAGCACGCAGAAAAGGTCGCCAAAAAAAGAAGTTGTTGGACAACCAGAAAGAGTGGACCGATTTACTTCTTGATACGCTTCTGTAAACTGCTTACGACCGGGACGAATGGAGAAATATTGTTACGCGCACCGTCGAAATTCATGGGTCTGATGATGATAAAGATGATGATGATTAGTTGAATACTAGCTGATTGTAATTCAAGCAGCCCCCTAATGGTGTAGTTTTCTAAAACCAGGACGATTATTGGGAGATGTACACAAATTTAGTAATCATGTCAGCCGAGTAATATCAATTTCATTCTCCCTATTTTTCTCGTCTACATAATGTAAGGCAGTTCGCTGTGTCTTCAGTCCAGCCTTGTATACTTTGTAAGGTACATGTTCATCATTTTAGCTTAGAAAGTCCGATTTTCGTTATGAGCAATTATATTCTACCTAGAATACAAATATATTTAAATCATACGTAGCTTTAGAGTTATTTATAAATCGCCTGCATCTGTTTATAATTCTCATTCATCATTGATTTTTTAAGTTTTTAAAGGATGTTTAATTTTACGTTATTTCAGCGATAAATGTCACCCTTTTATATAAATATGTAAAACGTAATTTTTTTTTTCACATTTATGAAATCAGTACATGAGACCTGTAAATAAAAATAGACTATTTGTATAAGATTTCCAGCTATTATTTATTTTATTTTATGCGTACAGTCTGATCTAACCATACAGATGCTTTTTAGTTCTGATGTCAGCTTGATATAAATAGCTTGTTTCATTCACAAAGACTTTCCATACTCTCATGTTGCTGCCTTCATTGCCGCTGAAGTCCATATTGCCGCTGTTAAACAGTAGCAGCTTGTTGGACACAAACCAAAGCCAACCCTGGTTGTCCCAAGCAAACGTGTCAGGCCACTGCATCGTGGCGTCGTCACGGACCAGTTGACTCTGCGTCCTCATGACAACACTATCCACCGGAAGAGCCTGTCTGCGCATGTCTTCATTTAGATCCCAATAGTATACGGCGTTCAGCCCCGCGGCTCCGAAGTACAGATTACTGGTTCCGAAAGCTAATCCACCGGTTTGTGAGATCTTTCTTCCAACTAACCTCGGCGATCCGGAACCTTCAGTTAAAAGAGAGGAGGTTGGCACCTGATACAACGCGTAACCGCTTAACGGGCAGTAATACAAGTATTCGAAGTCTGGAGACATAGCGATACCGTCCAGGCCAACCCAGAAGGTATATTCGACTCCGTTTATATGAAGCTTTGTCGCGTTTTCCGATTCTACTTTCATGGTTCGGTGTTCAACATTGTGGGTTTGGAGAGTCTCAAAATCAAACACATGCAATCTTTCCTCTATGGCGTCAGTAATGTAGGCGTAACGGACTTTCCCGTTTACGTAATGGAGGACGATGTCATTCAAAAAATTGATGTCACCCACGGCTTCTACTGGAAACTCGTGAGTGAACAGCCTTTCGTCCGTGTGGAGGTCATAGACAACGATCTTCGGCCGACACAAATTCAAAGGCGAGCCCTTTCCGAAAATGTTCACAGTGCCCGTATCGATAACGTACATCAGTCCAGTGTTGGGGTCAATCTCCATGCTCTCGACGAACTGCAGGGCGCGACAGTCACCCTGCTTCTGCTCTGCCCAGCTGGGATACGGCTGCAGCTTGGCCTGGCCGTTGACCACAACCACTTTGTTCAGTATCGACGGTTGGCCCGAGGTCCACCTCCAACGGGGCACGGTCACATAGACCGTGTCTCTGTAGATCTATTAATGGGAATATAAAAAGTTAACCTATAAGTTGTATGTAGTCATATAACAAATAAATAAATCAATATTTCTAATAAAAACATAAAAAATACATAAATATAATATATATATATATATATATATATATATATATATATATATATATATATATATATATATATATATATATATATACAGTGTGGGCCAAAAAAATGTAACCACTTTTCATATTCTTACAATTTTCAAAATTACTAAGATATTTGTTTCATTTTCATGAATATTAACAACGAATCACTAAATTCTCACCTTTAATGGATCGAAAGCAATATACTGTGGAGGGGAGGGTGAAGATCGTGGAAGCATAGTTGGAATTAAAATCGGTAACCGATTTTCTTGGCGATTCCACTAGACGCTGTCTCTCTGTCTCAGTGTTGATGACTTTCCTTATGGACCTAGGCCTACCACTATGTCGCATTGAACAGACGTCCTGTTCCCTGAACTTTTGCAGAAGACTTCTGATTGTGAGTCTACTTGAAGGAATTCTTCCCAGAAAGTCAATTGTGAATAGTCGATGAGTGTTGATTTTGGATTTTTATTGGAATAACAGTATATTGCTTTCGATCCATTGGGGTGAGAATATATATATATATAAAGTAGACTGTGTGTGTGTTCAACCAATCATATTAGTTAATTTAAAGACACGTGACCTTATTGTCTCATATTATACTTTTGCGATTTCACTTCGGACATGTGTCTTCTTCGCTAGCTAGGTAGACAACGTATCCGACTGTCCTATTTTTTTTCAATTACTTTCCTAAATGTTTTCAATAAAAATACATTTTTCTTTAAATTATTAGATTTATAGCTTTCTCTTCATTGTTATTTATATATTTTTTTTTATTAGTAGCTTATACAGGCCTGTAATATTTTCCCCGGGCGACGCCTTTCTACAGTTAAAAGGAGTGCCTCCTGTTTCCCCGCCAAATTATGGTCCTGGAGCAAGACAGATTCGTTTGCATTTCTTTCTTGATCGCGTATTCCTAAAAACTTTCTATAGAGTTTGTTCTCAATGGCCTGAGTTCTTCTCTTAACCTTTGCATTCGGCGTCCAACTTCCCAAATTTTGCAGCCAAAAATACGGTACCAGTGATGAGTATAATTTTTATTTTCACTGGAAAGCTGATATTGCTCTTCCATATTTTCCATAGTTTGACTATGATGGAGGAGGTCTGGCTAACTCAAGTTTTAAATTCCTTTATTCCCTCTACGCTAGTGAAACTTGGAGGAAGACAGTGGTAAGCGACCGGAAACTCAAAGCCTTTCACCAAAGATGCTTCAGACGCATACTTAAGATCACTTATCGAGATCGGGTGACAAAATGAAGAAGTTTATCGGTTAACGAAAACGCGCCTACCATCAACGTCGGTCACCGAACATCGCCTCAAATTTACCGGCCACAAAATCCGCCAACCTGGCCATCGGCTACCCTACACAGCAACCAGATGGCGGCCGCCCAACGGACGACGCGAACAGGGGTGACTTCAAACAACATGGCGTACAACAATCGCCGATGACCTCCGCTTCTGTTGACATAAACTGGGACGACATCAATGTCGTTACAGCAGCGGCTACGGATAGAGCCCACTGGAGAACTCTCATTGCCAGATGCGCCGAAAGACGCGTAAGGATCTAAGTCTAAGTAAGATATTCATGATCTATATATCTACCTATTATATCCAATCGTAATTGCCCGGCGTTGCCCTGGGAAAAATTACATACCCCTAAAGCTACAGATAAAAAATGTATAAACTTATAAATATCGTATTGGGGTTAATAAAAAGCATGTATTTTTTATTCACAAAAAGTTTGGACTATCCCTGGCTGGGAATCAAACACCCGTCTCCCGCGTGTCTAAAACAAATAACTATTAGATCTAGATTTACTTTCTGAAAACATTTAGGGAAAGCTTAAAGTCCTGCATTATTTTTTACAATTTTTAAAAAATAAGAAATATTAATGGAAATTTAAAAATGTAACCTACCTATATTGTTATTAAAGAAAAAGAACAAAAAAATATTCAGTGGGGAATATAACCAAGATCACCCGAAGTCACATGCGGTAAGTTCACCGTACTGTCTGCCGACACGTCGCGGGTTATATACCTTCCGCCGACAAATCCCTGCCATCCCTGCAGGAGTTTCGAGCATGGTGGACGTATTAATCTTCTATCCAGACGGAACGTCTGTAAACTTATAAGATAGAAAAGCAGAAAGGGAGATCACAAAAGAAAAATAATATGAGACAATAAGGTCACGTGCCTTTAAATGAACCAATAGGAGTCTGGTACGACACAAACATCGTACTTTATAAATACAAGCTACATTGCCCGGCGTTGCCCGGGTGAAAAAAAAACAGGACTGTATAAGGTGCAGACAAAATTTTATAATCTACAATTAAAAGAAAGCTATAAATCTAATATTTAAATAATTATTTTTTTACTGAAGACTTTTAGGAATGTAATTTAAAATAAATATTGTAATCGGATAAATAAATAGGCAAGTATTTTTATTTTACAAAAATATAAATTGCCCGTAGATTTACATTGTCTTTTGTTTTAAAAAGTTTGAAAAAAAAAAGGTATAGTCTAACTGGAGAATCGAACCCGGGTCGCCCTTATGGCAGTCCGCTATGTTAACCACTGAGCTAGCGAAGACACATGTTCGATTAGGAAAAATATTAGACAGTATATAGGCCTAGGCTAAATAGGTCTGTGACACAAACTCACGTGTTTTCAAATTGACCAATGAGGATCTGTGGAAACACAAACACGATCTTTATATATATATATATAGATATACTAGCATTATGTGCCCGATTCTCCGAATAGGCTTCGTATATATGCTTGACACCGTGTAGAGTTTTTTTTTCTTTTGCAGCATACATCTAGGTTATTTTATTGTCTTTAGTATTTATTTATGTAATGATGTTTTGCAGGCTTCGAGTTCAATATACAACTAAACAGAAAATATAAATAATAATTTCTTTTTAATACCTTGGTCAAAGTATGGCCACCCGTAAGCAAATGGCATGCGTTTACTGGGTTATTTAATTACTTCTGTAACGCGGAAACGGCACGTGATTTCGATAGTACGTCCTTGCAAATACATCCTTTTTTTCGTTTGGTCAGGTATTTGATTTGGAGCAATGCTCAAACAGGCTACACATAACTGTCCATGAGAGAATCATGGATGTTCCATGCAGTGCACTTGATAGACTGACCCTGTGACATATTAATAGTTATGTAGGGGTAAGTGTGGACGATTGAAACAGAAGGACATGTCTGTCGGAGGTATAAGAATTCCAGAAATTAAAACAATGTCTCCTTATTCTTCCTCAGTCAACAGTGCTGCTGTAATTACATTGGGAAGTAGCCTTTTTTATATACATAATTATCTTTAGAGATGTGAGAGACAATAGAGAAGATCACTACATCTATAATCTCTATGTTTAACTGTTTACCAAAACATGGCGCCACTATATCTACATTCAAATCTCTATGTTTAACTGTTTACCAAAACATGGCGTCACTATATCTACATTCAAATCTCTATGTTTAACTGTTTACCAAAACATGGCGTCATTATATCTACATTCAAATCTCTATGTTTAACTGTTTACCAAAACATGGCGTCACTATATCTACATTCAAATCTCTATGTTTAACTGTTTACCAAAACATGGCGTCACTATTTCTACATTCAAATCTCTATGTTTAACTGTTTACCAAAACATGGCGTCACTATATCTACATTCAAATCTCTATGTTTAACTGTTTACCAAAACATGGCGTCACTATTTCTACATTCAAATCTCTATGTTTAACTGTTTACCAAAACATGGCGTCACTATATCTACATTCAAATCTCTATGTTTAACTGTTTACCAAAACATGGCGTCACTATATCTACATTCAAATCTCTATGTTTAACTGTTTACCAAAACATGGCGTCACTATATCTACATTCAAATTGCAGCCAAGGTTCCGTCTATTTTTAAATGCGCACTAGTTTTGAGGTCAAATTATTTTTGTAACATGAGATTTCAACAAAACTCTTCACTTTAATTTTATCCTTCGCTACGGATGTCTATTCTGTAGTTGTTCATGTAATGCTCAGTATAACATGTCCTTATACAAACAAAATGTGTCTTTCCCGTTGGTGCAAAATACTCGACAACATTCGACCAGGCTACATATAACTGCCCAAGGGAGAATCGTGGGTATTCCAAGTTGATTATGGTTTCGACGATCCTCCGAAGTTCCGAAATGTCTGACGTTTTTGTTGTCCATTTCTTGTTCACGTCTCCTATCAGTCTGTTCAAAGTTTCACCGAATCGATAAAGTTTTGCTTTTACTCTGTTATAATTTTTCTGTCTTTTTAATTTTCTAGTCTTTTATTCCGGTGCCTTATATCATAATATAAATATTTTGCAAGGATAATTTTAACAGTTTAGCATTTTTGTATAAAAAGTCCAAATTTACCCTATATATAAATACTGTTACTGCCTTTGCAAACTTAATGAGCACAATAGTGCGATATTATTACATTTATGATAGTAATATGTTGCGTTCTTTTCAGTTTAAATATACCATATAATAAATATATAATGGTCTAAATCAGACAAAAATACAGTATAAAATTTAGTTAATAATAAACTAGTCTATAATGATGATAAAAGTACAGATTACAAAAAAAAATAAAGCTGAATAAATTACTTTTTTTTAAATATGAAATAATATGACTATAAACTTAAACCATCTGCTCCGTGGCTACAATTGATAATTGACAAATCTTAACGATTATGCAAGAATAATAAAGGTAGAAGAGAAAATCATTTCCGGTCCTATTCGATCATTTGCCTCAATACATGTTTGTGTGCTGCATTACTGGTGATACAAAAGATTTAGTGGATTAAATTTAATTTAATTTCCAAAAGATGTTGCCAAAAGAAAACGAAGTATTGTGCATGTCAGATGCGAAGAATCACCCAGGGCCCTCGAGAGAAAAAAAAGATGCCAGTACGCAGTGGCGTACCGAGGGCTGGTGTCACCCGGTGCGGTAAACTTTGGGTGTCACCCCCACCCCCCGCCCACGACTTTCATCATAGTTTTCGTCTCCTTAAAACAAGCCTATAATTCAAATATGAAAAACAAAACAATAACAATATTAGATTAATAATAAAATCAATAGACAACTGACTGAAACAACCGTACGGTTAGTTATTTTTACATCAAAAGTACTTTATTTATTTATTTTTCCTTTCCTGCTCTTCAAAACTGCAAACGTGTCAATCACCTCATCAAAATCTAGGCTATATCATTCACAGTATCCCTTTCAATCGATAACGTAGCCAGATCAGAAAGTCTTGATTGTCTTTAGTTTTGAAAAGCTCTGTTCACATGAAGCCACAGACACACATACCGTTAGAAATAATTGAAGGCCTAGCGAGAGTGTCGGAAGAGAATCTATGAAGACCCATTTAGCTATGAATTTCAAAATATCTAATACTGACCAGTCCAGCAGCATGATGAGCGCTCTAACGTGTTATAGATAACATTTTCAACTACACCCCAGTGTGTTCAATTAAAACATCCCATCGATGAGTGGAAGCAGCAAAGAGGAAAAACATTCTCTCAATGTTACCAAAAAATGTTATACATGAAGCATTTTCGGCAATATAGTGTTGACCACACAAGTTAAGAGAATGGCCAACACATCCATTAAAAATAGCTTTCTTGTACTTTCTTTTAAAAATGGCGTGAACACCTCCATGGATTCTAGACATTGTGGTAGCATTGTCGTAACCTTGAACTCTGCACATCATTATATCAAGTCCGTCACTTTTTAGATTTTCAAGAATGTCAGAACGAAGGTGGTCAGCTTTTTCCCCCCTTAGAGGAGAAAATCCAAGAAACACTTCGCTAACTTCAACTTTCCCACTGTGGATTTTCACATTTCTGATCACTTCAGACATTTGGTCAATGTGTGTAATATCGGGTGTGCTGTCAAACATAATTCCAGAATACCTTGCGGCCTTTATATCCATAACAAGATTTTTCTTTGCATGGTTGGCCAATACATTTATAAATTCATTTTGAATTTTTGGTGAAAGATAAGATACAGATGCTTTCCCTGTACATGTACTTATTTTTAGCACTGGGTCATATTTGGAAAGCATCTCAGCCGTCTTAAGAAAGTTTTCATCTTCGCCGAGGCCACGAAATGCCAGATTTTGCTTCGCAAGAAACAATGTAATATCTAGCAACCTGTTTTGGATATCCCTCCACTTTTTCTTCCCCCTATGATCCTATCCATTTAGGCAATACTTTCGATATCAATTGCTGCCAATGTTTTCCATTTTGCAAGGCAAGAATTTTCAGAAGTCTAATGATTATGTAACATAATTTTGGACTCAGTTTACACAACTTATCAAACCCAGTAACAAATTTAGATGTCGTATGTCAGGATGTGTTTACGATTAGGACATCAACCTGGCAGAAGTTGGGCGATGAGAGGGGTGCGGAGTCGTAGTTGAGGGGGTAGTAGTGGCAGGTCGTCGTGGGGTATGAATTACCGTGACTGGAATCGCCCTGGAATAATTATTATTTCTCTCTTGGCTCGTTAGATATTGTGACGGACACAACAAATAGTTCTAAGCAGGCAATTAAATCGTTGGTTAAGTTCAGGTGTTTATTATCATTTCAATTCTTCACTCAATGGCAAGATACATATATGAATTTGCACAGGCTTCAGTTAACACTCAACACATGGTACTGCTAGGTTATCCAAAACATTAGGCAACCGTAGCTGTGTTCATGAAAATACTTAGACTGACACAATATCTATCTATACACATCTATGGAACAACTGAATAAGTGGAGGCTAGAATCGAACAACCTTCTCCACCAAGCACTTGAGCCGAAGTGTCCTAAACCTAGTTAAGCGCGCTTTCCTGAATTTTTGTCACGTGATCAGTGGTCAATTTGATTGGAGAGCTACATTAGTTTAGAATTACATATGTTCTGGTTGGCTGGTTTGAAATATACTTGCATAAAGGATTGACTATTGGGGGGGAAAATTAGGGGTGGGTGTAGGCGAACACTTGATACCGCCGACTTTGCGGGGTGGGGCCCAGGGGAAAAGGGGGGGGGGTGGGTAGACGTATACGGAGATACAAAGGATAAGATAATGACTTATTTCCCTTGATGTACCTGTCTCTATTGGTTCTGGTCGAGTGCGGCCCAAGGTGCTTACGTATGTGCGAGACGCTTCGCTCCAGATGTCACTACGACGAGTGGATCAAGGGCTATGCCCACGGGCGCTGAGTAGGGGACGAAGAGGGGAGATAATGAAAAAGGTGTAGCAGTGGGTGGGGGTGTCTACGTGTATGCTGAGTTTAGCAAAATAAATGAGTATTTACTATCCAAATACAACATGAATCATAATTGACAGCATAATAGAATATATATATATATGTACTGTTACGTCCACAATCCCCTTGTGGCCAGAGCTGTGTAGATCTTGCTGATAATTCTCGTTAGTCCTAGGGGAGACTTTAATTATTAGTATTTATGTTTCAGTATTACACGAACTCTTCTTATAGTCCTGGGCACAAATTCAGTATTTGTATTCCAACATTTCCTCTCTTGTAAATTATGGTAGTAGATAAATCTTATAGTAATGTATACAACACAATAGGATAGTAACTTGACAAAGAAGCTTCAGTGTAACTGTTGTTGATAGTTTATTTCAGGTGGTATGTTCAATATATACAATATATCTATTATGTACAGTTAGAATAAAATAGTGCAAACACAAACGTTCTCAAAAGAACATATTTTGAAACTCTCTGTCTTTCAGACAAAACAAATCATTAAATACTATCCGAGTGGTGCAAGGGACAGACCCACTACCAGTAGGGGTGAAAATCATGGTAACATTACAAAACTCATAACAAAACGATATGAACTTCCCCTATTAAATAATGAGTCGTTCCCAGACTCTGAGAATTTGAGATCAACACAGAATCCCAGCATTACCTAGAACCTTTCGTTTTCCTACTAAACGTCCTAATATCGCGTGTAGTAAGAAAAGAGAGAGAGAGGAGAATAAACATTGCGTGTTCCAATTCTTGGAAAAACAATATACATGACAGTACATACATTAGAGAATACACACACATACAATCACACATACAAATAGTGTAATACCAATTGGCTGAATCAAGTAGCAAACTCTGAATTCGGGAATGACAGAGTGTGGAGAGGGTTAAAGAGAGGTGAGGAGAAGAGTGGTTGGGGTGTTCCTATTGCGTGAGAAGAGGGAAAGAGGTAATGGCGTCAGGCTACTTTCTACTCCCTAATCTAACTCTACGCTAACCTATGTTTCTAGTTCTACACTACTTCTGCGCTATGATCTATCCATGAGTACTAATAAGGTTACGATTTAATCCAGAATCGTGACAACTCACCCGGGCGATTTGGGAATCTACTCAGAAAGTGGATTCATACCTAATTTACTGTCTCTGGGGTATGGGATGTTAGTGAGAGTACCGGGATAGTATCTGCGAGTGGTATCTTGGCGTGTCCACGTTTTGGTGGTGGGTCTGTGACGGGGAGGGGTCGGAGGGAACAAGGGGACGCGTTAAGTTATCTTCTGGGGGGGGGGCGAGTATGGCGCTGGGTTGTATTGTTACCCGGCCCATCGGGTGTTTAGGGTTAACGCTAATCCTCGTCGTCAGGGTGGACTCGAAATGGGTTTCGACCTAAGAAACATTTTAACAGGTCGAAAGCAAATCTGGCGTTTTCGTTCCAATGTAATTTTGGACGTGTAGTAGCATTCAGTAGATCGAATAAGGGCGTTGCTAGTTGCCGGAAGCCGCGTATAGCATTCCTTTCATAGTAACTGAACTCGTGAAGTATACGCTTTAGCTCGCTTCTGGTTTGGGGCAGTTTTGCGTTGCGGAGCCTGTCTTTAATGGACACGAATTGGGGAGGGCGGATCGGGCTGTGGGTGGGGCGCGGTGGCTCGTGGCTCACCTGTGTGGGTCGGGGCGGGACTGGTTTGCCTTCGATCGGCCTACCTAGCAAGATGTCTACTTTACCGTCTTTTGTTACCGCTGCTTCGAGGGGCCCTGTTATAAACGCGGAGTCAAGGTGAACAATTGCTGTCGGTAGGTGCAGGATGGGGGAGTTGTGTGAGGGTCCCTGGAGTCTAACATGTCGTCCCGTATAATCGCGTGGGTTGACTGCGGATTCCGTGACCATGGCTGTAAAACTAAGGCCCGAGTCGTATGAGTACGACGCAAGGCGTCCAATAATTCTGGCTATCTCATCTACATAGTTGTCGCGGGATTCGTGGGGCCCGTCTACTGAGGAGATAGAAAATATGTGGTGGACTTGGTCAAAGTCGCTGGGTGTATCCTGGCTATTCCACTGGCCGGTGTGTACATTAGGCTGTTGCTCAGTGGAGTTACCGTGGCGGGTCGAATGGGGATGATTGGTGCCGGTTCGTGGCCTGGTCATGTGGTGGGGTTGGTCTGGACGTCGCGAATCTTGGAGGGGTGGAGGGGGCCTGGTTTGAGAGGGACCCGGTCGATGTGGGGGGGGGGAAGTTGTCGGGACTGAATAGTGGGGGAGGGTTGGCGCGATGGTTGTCCCAATAGGGCCGATGTGGTTGTGGGTGTCCCGGGCGGGCGGAAGGTGGCGGTGGCCTTCCCGGTCTACCGTTTTCCCGTCGGGAAGCGGGGGGTGGTTGAAATTTGTCCCGGGGATGGGATGATTCCACTGAGTTAGATTGCAGAAATCTATCTGCGCCTTGCAGGGAAGGGGTTAGACCGGATATTCCCTGTTGGATTAAGAAAGCCTTTAGCTTGGGGGGCATCTGGGATTCTATCTGTTCAGTCATTACGAGGGTGACCATACCGTCGAATGACTGCTCGACATTGCCTAACTCAACCCACTTGAGTAGGTAAGATTGTATTCGCTCCGCGAATTGGGTATAATTTTCCCCCGGTCGTAGCGTGGACGACCGAAACTTCTTCTGGTAGTGGGACGAGTGAAACTGGTGGCGATTTAGCAGCGCGTTTTTCAGTGCAACGCACGACTCCCTGTCTTCTGGGGCCAGTTTACAGTAAGTCTCGTAATCCTCCCCTCTCAGAGTGGAGACGAGGATCCTACAGTGTAATTCTGGGGGGACCTCATTTAACTCCATACAGTCGCTAAACCGTCGGAGGTAAATGTCGAATTGTTCTAGCCGGGGGTCGTTAACGTCGGTCCATAGAGAAGCATGTCGGGGGAGGGGATGGTTGCTGTGGTTGGCTGAGCTAAATGATGAGGGGGAGTTTGGGTTGTCGCTGTTGTCGGGGGTCCTAGTGCTTGCTGCTAATTCAGCTAGTCTGAATTCATGTGTCCTGCGTGCCTCCTCATCTAATCTATTCTCTTCTCTAGCTCTATCTTCCCTAGCTAATTGTTCTAACCTAAGTGTGTCCTCCCTAGCTACTTGTTCTGCTCTCTCCTCCCTAGCTACTTGTTCTGCTCTCTCCCTAAGTTTCTCTTCTCTCTGCTCTACTCTAAGTCTGTCTTCTCTATCTAGTTGTTGTAGTCTAAGCTTCTCTGCTTTTGCCTCATGGGCCGCTACTTGTTCGACGACGTATTTAATGACGTCTCCGTCACTGTAGCCTATCGCTATAGCCTCTTCTCTCAGCTGCTTACGCAATAGTACACCTTCAGCCATAGTGACAGAGTAAGGCGAGAGTAAGGCAGTAAACGGACAGAGATATGACGAGATAGAGAGAGGGAATGTAAGAGGGGTTGGGGTTCAGAGTTTAACTAACTTAATACTAGTCCAAAATGGTACGCACCAGAACAGCGGTTCCTAGAATTTCACACACATAACCAATCATAAAGTTATTGTCATATGGCGCTTAGCGCTGTTGGTGTGGATAACTTCGGCTGCTGGTGTATCTGGGGTGACGATCTGGCGGTTGGGGTGTCGAATCTGGCGTGATGGGGTGACGCAGGTGGCGTAGGGTGACGAATATGGCTGCTGGTGTATCTGGGTTGCCGTAGATTGCTTAGAGTGGCGAATCTGGCGTAATGGGGTGGCGAATCTGGCGTGATGGGGTGGCGAATCTGGCGTGATGGGGTGGCGAATCTGGCGTGATGGGATGGCGAATCTGGCGTAGTGTGGCGGGTCTGGCTGCTGGTGTATCTGGGTTGGCGTAGATTGCTAGAGTGGCGAATCTTCTTAATGGGGTGTCTTGACTGGCGTATCTGGGGTGACGTATGCTGCGTAAAGTGGCGAGCCTGGGTATCTGGGTGGCGTAGGCTGCGTAAAGTGGCTAGCCTGGCTTACTGGGGTGACTTGGCTTGCGTTTGAGGTGGCGGATCTGTTTGCTGCTTAGAGTCTTCGTGTTGTAGAGAGATGAGCCCCCAATCCAGGGTCGGTTTCAGTACGGCGTGGTCCTCGGGTTGATTGCTGTTGTAAGTGCCCTGAACGGCTTGAGTTCAGGATCCCGCGGCGAGGTCCCCACTTTGTCAGGATGTGTTTACGATTAGGACATCAACCTGGCAGAAGTTGGGCGATGAGAGGGGTGCGGAGTCGTAGTTGAGGGGGTAGTAGTGGCAGGTCGTCGTGGGGTATGAATTACCGTGACTGGAATCGCCCTGGAATAATTATTATTTCTCTCTTGGCTCGTTAGATATTGTGACGGACACAACAAATAGTTCTAAGCAGGCAATTAAATCGTTGGTTAAGTTCAGGTGTTTATTATCATTTCAATTCTTCACTCAATGGCAAGATACATATATGAATTTGCACAGGCTTCAGTTAACACTCAACACATGGTACTGCTAGGTTATCCAAAACATTAGGCAACCGTAGCTGTGTTCATGAAAATACTTAGACTGACACAATATCTATCTATACACATGTAGGCGGTATATCCTATGGAACAACTGAATAAGTGGAGGCTAGAATCGAACAACCTTCTCCACCAAGCACTTGAGCCGAAGTGTCCTAAACCTAGTTAAGCGCGCTTTCCTGAATTTTTGTCACGTGATCAGTGGTCAATTTGATTGGATAGCTACATTAGTTTAGAATTACATATGTTCTGGTTGGCTGGTTTGAAATATACTTGCATAAAGGATTGACTATTGGGGGGGAAAATTAGGGGTGGGTGTAGGCGAACACTTGATACCGCCGACTTTGCGGGGTGGGGCCCAGGGGAAAAGGGGGGGGTGGGTGGGTAGACGTATACGGAGATACAAAGGATAAGATAATGACTTATTTCCCTTGATGTACCTGTCTCCATTGGTTCTGGTCGAGTGCGGCCCAAGGTGCTTACGTATGTGCGAGACGCTTCGCTCCAGATGTCACTACGACGAGTGGATCAAGGGCTATGCCCACGGGCGCTGAGTAGGGGACGAAGAGGGGAGATAATGAAAAAGGTGTAGCAGTGGGTGGGGGTGTCTACGTGTATGCTGAGTTTAGCAAAATAAATGAGTATTTACTATCCAAATACAACATGAATCATAATTGACAGCATAATAGAATATATATATATATGTACATACATTAGAGAATACACACACATACAATCACACATACAAATAGTGTAATACCAATTGGCTGAATCAAGTAGCAAACTCTGAATTCGGGAATGACAGAGTGTAGAGAGGGTTAAAGAGAGGTGAGGAGAAGAGTGGTTGGGGTGTTCCTATTGCGTGAGAAGAGGGAAAGAGGTAATGGCGTCAGGCTACTTTCTACTCCCTAATCTAACTCTACGCTAACCTATGTTTCTAGTTCTACACTACTTCTGCGCTATGATCTATCCATGAGTACTAATAAGGTTACGATTTAATCCAGAATCGTGACATCGTAAATTATCTTTTTTGTATCTTTTTTTTTCATTCGAGTGTCCCCCCTGAGAGGGTGTCACCCGGTGCGGTCCGCACCCCCCGCACACCACTAGGTACGCCACTGTCGGTACGATATCTTTTCTGCCCCCCCCCCCCCCCCCCCGTCCACTTTTTTTAACACTAGTCATTTCTAGATGATTTATTTGTATTACATTGGCCTACGTTTGAAAAATCAGGAATCTTTTTACAAGGTCTGTGAACCATTTTGCGAAACTGTCATAAGTGTTACCATTAGAGTGTAATCATTTCAATCAAAGCCTTACAGGTCTGTTACGAAAATACTTTAATCAAGTACATAGTTCTTAGTTTAAATTATTGTAATTGTTCCTGCGCTTCAGAAGGCCTATTGATCTTGCATATATAATATTACAAAGATGTGTAAAATTGGGAAAGTGACTCTCACTGTTGATTGATAATTTAATTCCTCTAGTGACTAGTGTTTCTAGGGTTAGTGATTTAACTATTGCTGTTATTCTTGTCAGTTATAAATATTCACCAGTAATGTATGTTGTGTAGTCTGATGTAAGGTTAGATCTGCTGTGGCAATACAGTTGACACATAGATTAGTTGTTTTTTTTTACAAACTCTTCCCAAAATACATTTTGTTAAATGACCAGAAAAAAATGTGTTTTAAATTTTCAATACATTTGTCTAAAATGATGATACCTTCAATCTCCCCTCTTGGCTACCGCACAGGAAATAATAAAAGTGTAAAAGGATCGACTAACTAGTTTAACTGCCATGCTAGTACCGATATGCAGCGACATATAGAGTATTTAGGCATAGTCCAAGGGTCGGCAACCTTTTGCTAATAGTTTGTTAAACTAGGATTTTTAAATCATTCAGCCCGAAAGTCAACCTGTTCTATTATATATTTTTTTAAATAACCATATTTATTTAGCGCCGTATCAAGATAGAGGCCCAAAACGAGATGTGTAGAGAAAATCTTTAGAGCGTTTAATATTTAACGTTACAAAAAAAAAACGTGTTCCTGGTTATCATCCTTTTTAATTTATTTGCATTTACACCAAATACAGAATTTTATTACTAAACTTTCACATTTTGATAGTTAATTATCGTATAAATTATCATTTAGCTATCGTGATTCGAGATATGGATCTGGCACCTGCTATAGCCTACATTAATTGTATTTCGATCTCAGTTTTACTGAGATATTCTCTTAAATTATTATTACGCAACAGTTATATTGTGTATAATATAGTTCAGCGGTATAGAGAAATTGTAATCATACAAACTTGGTAGTTAATGTAATGTTTAAAAATGTACACATTTTATTATAAATTCTTTAGTCATATAATATTTACATACTTTTCAACTAACTTACACAATTTGATAAATTTCAAAATTGTAAATTGTAAAAGCCGTTAATAGTTTTATTAAAGAAAAATATAAAACATATTGGACATATTAGAGAAAAAAAAACATATACAAAACGGGTTAATTATTTCCCTTCTTTTACAATAAAAACGAATATTACTTTTTAATTATTATTTCTTTATACAAATCTAGCATTTATTTGTTTAAAATTCAACTTGCTGCATTTTAAATGGTCACTATCCCTCCACTTAAAAAAAAAGATCCACATCCAAGATGGTTGTATATGGATAAATCCAGTCAGACTTTATGTGGTGTGAAAACAAGAGTCCATAAACTTAAAAGTCTTGTCTTTATTTATAAAACTCCTCTCTATCTATTTTAATATATGGCATACATTAGGGAATTACAAGTAGTTAAGTGTTTTGAAATTGAATGAACGTGTACGATTTGTCCAGTTTCAATGCAAATCTATTTCAGTGGCCGAACAGTCAAGTGCTTGTAAAAGCATGCTCAACTTACTGAAATGTGTCGCTCGCCATTCAGAAACATCGGCTTCAACAGTTAGTGCCTCCTCATTCAATTATTGAAAAAAATCAACAAGAAACACCTTTTGGAGGTCTCTCGCGTGCCATCTAAAATCGCTCTGTGTGCCATGTCTGGCACGCGTGCTTTAGGTTGACGACCCTTGGCCTAGGCTACTAAGCTAACAGGGAGAACTGTAAGCATGTAAGGCTCATAGGTCTATATTTGTAATTGTCTCTGGAGAAAACAAAATAAAAAAGAGATCCTAAATGCTATCGAAAATAAATAGGCCCTATATTACAACTAGAGGCTTCTTTGCAAATTTAAGAAAATGTTCAAGTACACATTCAAAAAATACCAAAATGAAGGGCCCCTAGCGCCACGTGAGATTGTAAGAGGTTTTGTGGCATCTCCTCTTAGCTTTATTGCAACAATTAAAAGATACTTGCGTAATTGCCAATTTAATTTTAAATTTTAATATTCATGGGCCCCTTAAACTCTTATGGGCCCCGGTACGGCGTACCGGCTGTACCCCCCTCTTGTGGGGCCTGTAATCACCTATGTATAATCTTAAACTAATGGATCAATGCAAAAGGATTTCCTTTTTTTTTGTTTTTATGAATCTACGTATTGTGCTTTTTTAATAACCAAGAATCGCAACTCTTAACTAATTTATTTTATAAACAAAGCTAAATTGAAACTAACGCGACTAGCACTTTGAGTAATAATTATCGCCAACTCACTTTTGATGTTAAAAACGGATTCTTTATAACTAATCTTGTAGCCTTTGTATAATTCTAAAAGACTAGAACTGGCCATCGAGGTTGAAATCATTGGTTAAACACCACCAAAAGCAGGGTTTTTGTTTACGAAAATGGCGGGAAATGTCACCGGAAGTTCATGATTTCTTCCGTTTAAAACTTGTCAAAATGCACCTTGAGTTGCGTTGGTTTTATAAAAATGCGCATCAAACACTAATAACTTTATTAAAGTTATTTCTGGTCATTTAAAGTTGAATGAATATTTTTCCCTTCATTTATAAAGCTCATTCATAAATTTTGATGACGTCATAAATATAATCTCAACGAAGTTTTTTTGTTGTCATTTTTTAAATTTGATTCCGGCCCTTAAAACATAAAATAAATATTGTCCTTTTAATAATGTCATTTTTGATCAAAATGACCGCACTGGTCATCTTTTAAAAGGTAAAAAACCTTGACAGTATTCACCACAGTAACACAAAGAATACACACCCACATAGCCAACTGCCCACTCCTTTTTAGATGTATATATGTACTAGTAGTAATGCCCGTCAAAATGACGCAGAAAGGAATAACTAAAATGTATTTTGTTAAAAGCGAATAAAAAAAACACAATATATTACAATCAAAATTGTATTGAGAACGTTTCTTTCGGTATTTAGTTTTTGTTCTTTTTTGTTTTGTCTGCGGTCGTCCTGGTCCTGGATCATGCATGAGGTCAAAGTTAATAAACAACAGTATGCAAGGTGAATATTGGGAAAACCCGATAAGACCTAGAATAGTTCAACATAGTAAGTTGCATAGCTGGATATATTTTTTTCATTTATAAAATCAAAACATTCATGATTACAAATAATAAAGTAAAAATTTCTTTTGAAGGACGTTTCCAATGTATACATGGAACTTTTGTTCCGACACGTTAAACGGCGTAGGAGTATCTATAGAACAAACAAACACACACACACACATATATATATATATATATATATATATATATATATATATATATATATATATATATATATGTAATTGATAATTAATTAATATGGCATCCGTCTGTCCTCAATGGACGATGGCGTTATATTCTTTTCCTCTGCCCCTTGCCTTTCTCCTGGCTCACGTTTCTTCGCTCCTTTCTGTGAGGGTGGCTTCTGCGACCTGCGTGCCCTCGCGCACCTTTGACCGCCAGGAAGTGCCTTCCTTAGATTTATGATCAATGTGAGCCAGAAGCATGTCTTTATTTGCCAATTTCTTTAAATCGCAGGCAGGGGCGGCCTCTTTTTTTTTTGTTCCAACTGCCAGCTCCCCATGCAGCCTGGCTCATGGCATGTGTTCTGAACCCATTATGTGGACATGGCTTATCCACCGCAGGCGCCTTTCACTTTATACTTTAGTTCATACTCAGCATATGGCTTCTCCTGAGCACCTCCATATTTGTGACTCTATCCTGCCATTTGATGCAGAGAATCCTACGCAAGAATCTCGCGTTGAAAGCTATTGAGCTGCTTTGTTTGCTTTAAGCGTAGGTAGCCCAGGTCTCGCTGCCATAGAGAAGTGTGCTGAGCACACAGGCCTGGTAAACAGAGATTTTCATCCTGACAGTAAAGTGGGAGTTGTCCCACACTCTTCGGTTGAGCCTTGTCATTAAGGAAGCTGCCTTACCAATTCTAGTTTATATACATATAATTAAGGACGGACGGCTGCCATATTAATTAATTATCAATTACATATATATATAATCTACCTATAATCTATATATCTTAAACTTTATTACAAACACAATATATTAAAAACAAAAGAATCGTGGCGTTGATTGTATATATATACTAAATTTCCCGGCGTTGCCAGGGTGAAAAAAAAACAGGACATTATAAGGTGCAGGGTTCAGATAAAAAATGTATAAACTATAAATAAATAAAAATGTTAATCTATTTAAATTATTTTTTTTACTGAAGACTTTCAGGAAAGTAATTTAAAATAAATATTGTAATCGTGTAAAAAAAATAGACAAGTATTTATATTTAACAAAAATCTAAATTATATTGCCCGTAGATTTACAATGTCTTTTGTTTTTAAATTTTGAAAAAAAAATGTAGAAAAAAAAGTACAGTCTAACTGGAGAATCGAACCCGGGTCGCCCGCATAGCAGTCCGCTACGTTAACCACTGTGCTAGCGAAGACACATAACAGATGTGAAAAATTATTAGACAGTATATAGGCCTACTCCTAAATAGGTCAGTGACACAAACACACGTGATTTCAAATTGACCAATGGGGATCCTTATGCGAACAAACAGTCTCTTTGTATATATATATATATATATATATATATATCTCTGTCTTTCTCTCTCTCTGTCTCTCTCTCTCTCTCTCTCTCTCTCTCTCTCTCTCTCTATATATATATATATATATATATATATATATATATATATATATATATATATATATATATATATATAAAACTTTAACTTTATTACAAACACAATATATTTAAAATAAGAGAATCATGGCGTTGATTGTATATATATATATATATAGATCGATAGATAGATCGATAGATAGATAGATAGATAGATAGATAGATAGATAGATAGATATTTACAAACAAACTTTATTGTAATTATATATATGTTGATAATGGAACTTAAAGGGGAAGAGAACGCTGTTTGACTTCCACTTTAAACATTTCCTTTTGGTTTACCGCAACTGAAACATTCTATTTAGTGGCAGTCTTTTGACTACTAATAAAAAATGTATCACTTTCACGCCATATTGGTCCATATGCCTATTGAATCGGACTTCACGCGTTTCCACAGCATACAAGTAGTAACGAGCGGCCTTTGCTTAATCTCCATGTTGCGTACACATGATGTGATGTATGAGGTTAGAATTAATTAACTCCCTTGTTAATTTTAGTTGTGATTACCTTCCTGAAGTGGAGTGTATTTAGATAATGGTTTCGCGGCGTTTTAATGCTTTTTGTGTTCTTCTTAAATCGTGTTATTATTATTGACCTGTGTTGAGCTTCGATGTTATGTGTTATGTTGAATTAAAAGTTGTTATTAAATATATCGGACGTTTCTAAATTACTTGGATGAAAGTTTGGGCGAAAGTTAAGAATTTTTCAAGGGTATCAAAAAGTATTTGTGATAACCGCCCAACCCTAGACAGCTAGACGAAACAATGCTCAAACACAATTAAATAACCTAAGACTACAATATATGACGGTCACTGAAATGTATTTCGACTCCCGAGAGAGTATACATTGGACTTGACTTACCTTAATACCTGTAATAAGATTTCTCTCCGGGACGAAGGTTCCGTCCTGCAAAGCCTCCAGCCTTGCATTCTCCGACGGCCAAGTGAAATCGACTTCTGTCCACTCGTAGACCAGCTCGGCATCGCCGAAGACTCTCGCAGACGACAAAGTCAACGTGCCCAGAAAGCAAAGCAGTAAATTCAAAGCCTGTTTCATGTCTCTAAACATTTTGGAACTCGACTTATCTGTTTGTGCGCCAGTTGAATGTCTCAAGCATTGAACAGCATGTGTTTAAATACCTTGTACGTGACAAGAATCTCTTTTGAAATTAAAACGAACACCACCCGCAGAGTTAGACATACATACAGACACATTCAAACACACACATACATTCTTCGCCCTACCCCCCCCCACCCCCCCTCCACACACACACTCTCTCTCTCTTACGCAACCCAATGTAAGTGTAAGACAAGGCCATATTATGTAATATTTACATAAAACTATATAGTGTCAAATTTATTTTTTCGATAAAACAAAAACTCCATGGAAAAAAGGTCTGGCAATGTTCCAATGTATTTCCGATTCCTCCTGCTGTTCTAGTCACTTCTGATGGTGCGAAGATACAGCTGTACAACTAATTAGCCCTCACTGCCTACATACAAACTTGTGAAGAAATGTTTTAGGCATGTTCATCAAACTGACATTGGATTCCAACGCTATTGCGCAATGTCTTTAGAAACATGTTTTTTTCCAAGGTCAACTACAAAAATGGCGACATGTGAAAATAGGCTGAGTTTTTTTTTCTCTTTTACAATATTCTACTTGGCGTTTGCCATGCTCTCTATTAGCAAAATTACTCGGCGTTACCCGGGGGTAAGAATCACACTGAAGAGCAAAGTTAATTAACATAATATGATGAACTATTCAATAATTAAAATAACATATATTGTGACGAATAGGTTTTAACAATGTGGTAATGTGGTTTCGTTATCTTAGAGTTATTTTAATCATTACTCTGATAAGACCGTTACTAAATATATATTATTATATAGTCCTAGTCATACCTCTTTATTCAATACGAAAACGATAAATAATTTTTTTTTTTTTACTGATTCAAAGCAATTAAGAAAATTGAAAAATCCTAAAAAAATCTATGCAGCCTAAAATAAAAGTCGTAGGCCGACTTAGTTAAACAAAAAGGTTTTGTCATTATAAAAGTATAACAATAATTAGTACTATACTGGAAATTGAACCGATGAGACACACACGCTAGTCTACGGTGGACACATATATACGAAAAAGTAAAATACGGGACCATAATTTAAATTCGCTCTTTGTGTATCTAAATATGCACATACATTCTTCTTCATCTTTGTACTGTGGAGACCCCGAAGAGAAAGTCCACAATTTAACGGTGATTTTGGATGACTATTGGCTCTGAAAATAATTATGTTTTCACATCATAAAAAATACATATTTATCGCTATTAAAATCGTATTTCAAAATGGACACTTGACAGAATTTTATGTTCTAAACTTTATTTACTGAACACATCTCAATGTAAAATGATATTCTGATAACAAAGCGAAATTGTAATGGATTATCTTTAGCTGATTTTACGACTATTGAATCATTGATTAGACAAACATAAAACTCAAACTTTATTACAAACACAATATATTTAACACAAAAGAATCTTGGTGTTGATGGTAGAAATCTATATTCTATGTCCACGGCGATTGAAAATGTAAAAATAGTTTTGAGCACCTCCATTTTGGCGCAAAGAGTTTATTGAGACAGTTTCAGCTGGTCAGGTATGTAATTCTACACTTTCTACGTTTATTGAGACAGTTTCAGCTGGTCAGGTATGTAATTCTACACTTTCTACGTTTATTGAGACAGTTTCAGCTGGTCAGGTATAGAATTCGATACTTTCGACGTTTATTGAGACAGTTTCAGCTGGTCAGGTATGAAATTCAACGCCTTCAGTGTTTATTGGGACAGTTTCAGCTGGTCAGGTATGGAATTCGATACTTTCGACGTTTATTGAGACAGTTTCAGCTGGTCAGGTATGCAATTCGACACCTTCAGAGTTTATTAGGACAGTTTCAGCTGGTCATAGATGTAATTTGAAGCCTTTTTTACATTTGAGACATAATCCATGCTTTAGATTCTTTAAGCATATTGGGACTGCAAGACAAAGAAACAAAATTTCAGTGTCTTCTTAAAATATTTATGGTAATTAGGTTTCGGAAAGCAATTTAGAGTCTACAATGAAGATAGAAATCACCAGGAACACAGTTTCTTACAAAGGATTGTATGTTGAATACCACAGAATGGGGTTGGGATATAAGAGGTTGAAACCCCGCCTTTGATTGGTTATTTTACAAATACCCCAATGTTTAAAAGCAAAGGTTTGGTTGGTTGACAAAAACCTTTACACATCAATTATTGTAAATGAAAAAGACATTAAAAAAAAAATTATTCCTTAACCATTTACTCTGGTTGCTTAACTTGACTTTGAAGAAGCAATAAATGTTCTGCATAGCAAAGTAAAGTATGTTAAATGTTTCACCTCTCTCTCTTCCCTCTTTCCCGTGTCTATATAATGCCGTGGGTGTCACTACATGTTTTTTCCTTAACTCTTATAAATAAGATAAGTCTATAATAATGAGCCATATTAGAAAACAACTTTTGATAGAGATGTTGTTTTTATTAATAGTGATTTGACTATTGGTGTTGCTCTCGTCAGTTGTGAATATTCACTAGTTATGAACCTTGCAGCTCTTTTCTGAATTAGTTCTAATTTTCAAAAAAATGTTTTCTTTATTTGGTGGGTCCCAAACACATGATGCATATTCTAGTATAGGCCTAACTAATGTGAGATAGCATTTTAGCTATATATTCTTATAACATTTTTAAAAGTTCCGTTTTATAATGTATCTTGAGGACCCGCTTAGTAGTAATATAAGATAACAGTTTTTTAAAATCGGAGAACTTAGCGTAAACTCTAAATGCAATAACTCATTGGTTTTAGTCTGTATATTATTTCAATTAAAGTTGCATTTTCTAAGCTTGCTAAACATGAATAATTTATACAAAATATCCAATACAAAATCAATGTTGAAATAATATTTTTAACAAAAGTTATTCAATTTTTTATTATTGCACTACAAGTGCGGAAATAGAATTCTATTGCTCTATGAAAAACTATACTTGGCGTATCAAGCTATAAGTATAGGTACAAGTTGGACACTGAAAGTCTAAGCCAAAGTAAGAACAGAAAAAGAGAGAATCCTTTGTTTTATGTTTGGCTACAAAGCTCACTTGTTGAATGAAGAATACAATTGTTACATAAGAACTACCAATGACCAGCGATACAACTCTTTGTATGCGCATTCGAGAGTTTGCTCATAGAATATTACAGACTTATTTGCTCATAGAATAGTAAAGACTTATTTGCAAAATAGAAAGAATCGATCTAACCACTTTTAGCCATCGTGACATTTACATGAGAGAAGAAGATGTGGACTTGAGAGTTAATCTGAAGGATTCGAGTGATCATTAAATCAAGTATCTTAAAAATCCAATTGATAGAAATAATAATTATTGTTTTGTTTTATCATTGTAAATCTATGAAAAAAATGTTAACATACAAACATAACTCTAAATATAGTCTATAGGAGACAAATTGCTGAAATTAAGATCACACAAATTAGCAAAGATTACAAATGATTTGGTGAACAAGTAGCACGAGCCATTCTGACATCATTATAAAAATAATGAATGCAAGAATAACTACTCTAGATGATTTGATAGTGGATTATTCCTTTACCTCCCTTGTTCAACCAAGATCAATATTTTCATATCAGTGAACAGCTTCAAGAGAACACTGCTAAAAATTATAATATATATTCTATATCAAAGCTTTAAAATAACGTGTACTCAAAAACCTTGGAGAACAAGTTATTGACATTCTCTTTAATTGAAGAATTTTACAAAGACTTTTGAGAAATAGTGTTCTATTTAAAAGAAAACTGTTTGATCTCTTATTGAAAAGGTCAATGTAAGTATCGTCTTAAAGCTATTGATACAAGTTATACTGGTTCTTATGTGCTTCTGACATACTTGTGACTAAGGCTTCATTATAATTCGGCTTGTGAAGCCGGCTGGCCTAGCGGTTAGCTCACCAGACTGTCAACCAAAAAACCACTTGACACGTCGCGGGTTCGAGCCCCGCCACCGGCAGATCCCTGTCGCCCTACAGGAGTTTTGGGACTAGATGACGTTAATATTGAGTCGTTATCACATGCGCTTAACCGGCAGCAGTGAAACCTCTCACAGATTAATAGTCTTCTAGAGCGCACTGAGCATGCTAAAATAGCATGGATAGAAGCGCTATATAAATTACCATTACCATTACCATTATATGTTATACTTGGATGGTTGAACTAAACAGAAGTGCTACATATGGTTAGTATTCCATTTATTATAAAGCAGGATAGGCTAAAAAAACCTTTTTTTTTTTTAAACGAAATATAATAGAAATTATATATGTACTGATAAAATAATATCTTATGAAATGAAATATTAAAGATAATTGCGATAATGATAACTGACACTAACTACAGAAAAAGGATAAGGGGGCAAAAAACAAAAAACGAGTTTGTCCATTAACACGCAGGAGGTCCACACGGCTGACCAGTGAGGTGGAACGGAGAGTTATGAACGTGTAACGAGAAGTCAAGTAAGAAAGTGATTTAGGAGTGTGGAAGAAAGTTGGTTTTGGAGATATATAGAAGATAAATTAATGATGTAATTTAATGTAGATTTAGATCTAAGTATATTTTCGATACTTGTTTTGTTAGTAAATAAACACTTGCTTGCTGTATACCCGCTTTGACAGAGTTATTATTGATTGAAAGAGGAATATAACAGTCGTCACTCTAACGACTATAACTATGTCATAATTGTCACATCAGCAGCTACAACAGTGACAGTGACAGATAGGATATATTTAAAGTAAAACAATCCAGTCAGACCAATACACTGCATACTAGGGGATTGTGTGGCCAGTACAACGCCCAGCTGCCTTTACTTTACCCCAACTGAAATAAGGTACCCATCAGAGCTGACTTTCACCAAAAGCTTTCACTAGGATTCAAACACAGGACCTTCGGTACGCCAGTCGAACGCGCTACCGCTAGGCCACCCTGCCCCCTCCCCAGATATATTTACGCATTACAGAATGTTTCCATTTTTTTTTAAGAATAACAATCTAACAATCCTTGCGTTTATAAAACAAACAAAAAAAAACGGTTAGCTCTAGCTGCTATCTTTGTAACCAAAGTAAAGTTTCACCTTGATATCCAATTAAGTTTAGCTTAAACAAAGCAATGTTTTTCAAACATTTATCTTAAATCCAAGGAATCTGTTTATAGGCGATTTACAGTTAGACAATTAAAATTTAATTAATTTTATTACGTTTTAAAAGTTATATCTTATCTTTATATTACAGACGCTCCTTCTATAAAGAAGATTATTGCGTCCTACGCTCATCCGTGGTCCGAGTCTAGTCTTGCATCTTTCTTAATGTTTTAAATGATGTTAAGTTACTGGTTTTCCTGGTTTGTGCAGGTAACCCATTCCTTGCCCGAATGCCACTCGGGAAGAAAGAGTACTTATATGCATTTTTTCTCGCATAATAAGGAAAGTGTTTTTGTCTTTATGTTTATCTGAGCATTGCAACAGGCTGTTATTGGGTTGCATTTCTAAATTAGAGTTTAATGCCTTATTTATTATTACTACTTTACTCGTTGCCCTATTTTAATTTATTGAAATAGATATAATATAGAGCCACATGCCACCTTGCACAAAGACCTAGAGCCACATGCCACCTTGCACAAAGTCCTAGAGCCACATGCCACCTTGCACAAAGACCTAGAGCCACATGCCACCTTGCACAAAGTCCTAGAGCCACATGCCACCTTACACAAAGTCCTAGAGCCACATGCCACCTTGCACAAAGTCCTAGAGCCACATGCCACCTTGCAAAAAGTCCTAGAGCCACATGCCACCTTGCACAAAGTCCTAGAGCCACATGCCACCTTGCACAAAGTCCGAGAGCCACATGTCACCTTACACAAGGTCCTAGAGCCACATGCCACCTTGCACAAAGTCCTACAGCCACACGCCACGTTGCACAAAGTCCGAGAGCCACATGCCACCTTGCACAAAGTCCCCACTGACTAGTCGATTGTAAACCATAGACTAGGAATATTAAATATAGTCCCTGAAATAAAAAATATTATATCGGATTACAGGTTAAAAAAATAATTTGCAGGTAATATTCAATTTGCATCCATAACAATAGATAGTTCCTGCTTTATAATTTGAGTATATGAGTATTGTTTTTACTCTAACAGTGTCTTAACATCCTTTTTCATTATAGAAGGAAACACATACTATTATTTACAATGGACTAATACTGGATATCTTCCTTTATCTAAAACACAATAAATAGTTTCAATGGATAAATTGTAAATTATGCAAACATTTTTATGGGATGCCGAAAAATTAGTTTAGTTTAAAAAAAAAAGAAGAAATATTTTGCTTTGAATAAATACATACAGTAATATTCTAATAAATGTTTTTCTTTCTTTTAGATACAATTCTAAAGGTAAATTTTAATATCACAGATATTTTAATGTTGAATAAACAACTTTAAAAAAGAAACTATGGCTACAGAAGAATATGAAAACTCTACACAGTCAAGCCAAACCTACCAATCAGGCAGTAAAGATATTCTTACTTTTCAACAGTTTGTGCTTTTTGAAGGAACTCTAAACCTTGTCCGATTAATTTTATCCCTGTTTGGAATTGTGGGTAATGGAATCAACATCTGGACTTTTCTGTCAATGGGAGTGAACGATGGTTTTTCCTTGTCAATGTTATTCCTGGCCTTCATTCAGATGTTTCATGTCTTGGCGCAGTTTTCTAGAAGTGTCGCATTTGGATTTTTTAGCGCAGAGTATGCAAGTGGCTACCAGGTATGGTATTCTGTGGAGCCTTACGGGTTGTATCTTATTTTGGGTCACGTTGGCCGGCTCCCGTATACAATGGCCGTATTGACCACGGCGTTTCTGTCCTTCGCCCGATGTATGTGCGTGGCCAGACCGCTGCAGTTCAAGTGGATGTTCACGGCCACCAAGTCCGTATTCGTCATGTGCGCTGTCAGTGTGATCTCGTCGGGCAGCTACGTCCCAGTGCTGAACGCCATGGCGATGAGGTGGCAGTTCGACCCGAGGATCAACTCCAGCCGGCCCGCCCTGTGGATCGCACCAGAGAGGGAGCAGGTGAAGGTCCTGACCTGGATCGTCAGGAACGCGGCGCTGCCTCTGACGACCCAGTGCGCCATCCTCTGCTGCGTCGTCAACATGGGGAGAAAGCTCTTGACCTCAATGAAATTTCGTAAAACGCATCGCCCTGTCTCTACCGAGTCCAGTGTCTTTAAATTTGCGAAAGCCTCTAACATCGATTCAAAATCCGCGGGACTTGGTGACTCCAATGAGGCTTGTACTGAAAAAAAATCTCCAGTGCTGAAAGGGAAAGAAGTCCACGCCGTCCAGCAGATGATCATCATGTGTGCCGTGGTCGTAGCCTGCGACACGCCCGAGATCCTGATCAGTTTCGTATCGGTCTTCACGCCCGAGTTCGGCTTGCACAAGCCCTTGAACAACATCTACCTGTCCGTCATAGGTGTCAACCATTTGTTCCAGACTTTCAATTCCAGCGCGAACGCCGTCATCTACTGGACGTTCAGCTCCAGGTTCAGGCGATACTGCCCCATTTTATGCTGGAAACTGATAGACTGCGTGTTTGGTCGCGGTCGACTGAGCGAGCTTAATCGAAGTCAATATCTATAGGAGAGCGCTGAATGCAATTTATTTCCTCGCTTAGCGTTGTTTTATTATCTCCTTCCAAAATACACGGCACCACTACTGTATTAGATTTTTCCATTGGAAGGTTTATAATTCCCTTTTTGTAATTTATACTTTTTTTTTTTACCATAGATTAATATTCGCAAGAAATAAATGTTGAATCTCTTAATTTGTTTAAAAAATACTTTCATTATTAAAGGACTAGACTAGTTATAATAATACTAATACTAATATTTATATAGCGCTGCAATCAAGCATAATGTAATGCTCAGAGCGCATTTAATATACAACGAACATGGATATAATCTCAAGGCTAAGAAAAATGCTAATTGATGATTTAAAACTTTAAAACCGTTGGACAAATCAAATAAATGAAGCATTAACCGACCTAAAATGTAAGTAAGACAGTACGGGGTCTAAAGTCTAAAGCATGTTATCTAAGGTAGGCTAAATATTGAAATAATGAGTTTTTAAGTTCATTTTTAAAGTATCAATGAGCTTGTTCGCCTGAGTTGAATGGGAAGTAGATTCCACACCTTCGGATCGGATATTGAGAAGGTTCAAAGGCCAAAGGTCGTCAGAGAGAAACGGAGCACTTCCAAAAGCGAGGAGTCGGCAGAGTCATACTGAAAAAAGAATCGTTACATTAACTTTGATAGATGCACAATAATTGATTCGTCTACAGTTCGATACAGTAATACAGGCGCCGATTGTATTAAGATTAATTATTGAAGTCTACGATTATCTTTTTTTTTTTTTATTATTGTATTTCCTTTCGTTACGTCTTTATAAACTTTAAAGAAAGAATTAATATGTTCAGTTTGTACAATCTCTCAATAAAACATAAATTTGGTCAGCGTTTTCTTTTGGATCTAGTGGTGGTTAGGGCTGGGGAGAAAATGGAGGGGGAAGGGTTAGGTACATTGCTCTGGTGCCCATGAAGTTAAAAGTGGTCTTCTTAATTTCAGCGTACGTATAAAAAGTAGCGTTAGGCCCTGTCCTATAGCGCTAAAGGGACCATAATGTCAACCTTAATCCAGTATGTTATTATTGAGTTTATTTGATTAAGAATAAGGTACAATAAAGGTGGAACAATGATGAATACAAGTTCTAAAACAGGGGTCGGCAACCGAAGAAACGCGTGCCACGCTTGGCACGCACAACGATTTTTAGTGGCACGCGAGAGACCTCCAAGAAGATTTTTTAATGCACGTCAAAACAACGTACGTCAGAATAATTCAGTCAGTGGCAAATTACATGGGAATCACATTGGACATAGACTGTTTTAGTTCAGGAATGTTTGTGTGCAAACATCCCATCACTGGACTTGCGATTTGTTAAAGGAAAATTAGAATGTTTTTAATTTTAAACATCCGAAAAATGGTCACCGAAATCTGACGATCTGAAAGGAATAGCTACTTAGGAAACTCATCTGTTGTCAACTGCAAGCTATTTGCTCTGCTTTCAACTTTTGGTTTAATCTGCACTAGTGAGCATAACTTATCGCACATGAAAGCTGTTTTAAGCATTCCAAGAGATCACTTAAACTTGACCACTCAGAAGTGACTAAATATGTACCTGACATTGAACAGCGAAGAGCATTCAAGGAAAATGCTCTCATTAGTTGATACATGCTAATTACATTCAAAATTAATTTTATACATCTAATTACACAATGAATCAAGTGCATAAAGCTGAATTGGTATAGAGAAATAATAATTTAAAAGCAACACTAGTAATATTAAAAAAAATTTAACTCGTTTGGCATCACTAGTATCAAATTTGGAGAATTTCATTAATAATAATAATAATAATAATATTTGTTTAGCGCTGCCAACATACATAATGTAAGCCCAGAGCGCATATAACACACAACTAAGAACACGGTTTAAAGGGAGATAATTAACCAGTTTTCTTTGCGTTAATATTTCTAATGTTTCATTTTTTTTTCTTTTAAAAAAGTTAATGGCTTAAAATTTATAACTTTAAAATTATCAAACTATAAAGATAGTAGAAAATTATATAAATATTATATGACTAAAGAATGTATATGTTCGTTTCTAAACATTACATTAACTACTAAGTTTGTATGGTCACAACGTATTTATTCCAGTTAACTGAAGTACATGTACTATAAGTTATATTAAAACCCCATCACCAGCAATCATATATAAGCTGATATCTCAGTTTTGGTGAGATTAAAAAAATAAAAGATCTATAACTAGAATACTATCTTGACAACTAGATTCAAATGTTGATAAATTAACCATTAATATGAAAGTTGTTAAATGAAATTGTGTATTAGCTATGAATGGATTTTTTTTTAAAAAGATGCTAATAACAAAGATGTTAATTTTTTATCTATGTATATAAAAAGTCGGTGTTTGTAGGTAAAACGTTACCCATTGGTCAGTTTGAAAACACGTGATTTTGTGAAATCACAGTTTGTTTGTGTCACTGACCTATCTAGGCCTTGGCCTATATAGTGTCTAAAAAATTTTCACATAGGACGTGTGTCTTCGCTAGCTAAGTGGTTAACGTATCGGACCGCCATGCGAGCGACCCGTGTTCGATTCTCCAGTTAGTCTTTACCTGTTTTTCTACAATTGTTTTCAATTAATATTACGTCTAAAAACAAAAGACATTGTAAATCTACGGGCAATTTAAACTTTTGTTAAATAAAAATACTTGCCTATTTTTTACCCGATTACAATTTTTATTTGAAATAACTTTCCTAAAAGTCTTCAGTAAAAAAAAATAATCATTTAATTATTATCTTTAAATCTAGACTATAGCTTTCTTTTATTGTAGTTTATAAATTGTAGTCCTGTTTTTTTTCACCCGGGCAACGCCGGGCAATTTAGCTAGTTAAATCTAAAACGCTTTAATGATTGTCTCTATTACGTTACTTTTCTTTTGGTCTTGGTCGTGCTACGGCAATAAATAAAATTTGTTATAAAAATAATATAGTTGAGCAGTTTGGCTTTCACGCTGCAAACACGCTGAATGGTTTAGAAATCCTAGTTTGGCACACTGTAAGCAACAGGTTGCCGACCCTTATTCTAAAAGACAAGTGTACTTTATCTTTTGACGACCCTGGTGTTGACGGTTATGTTCTACAACGAGACACTGTGGCCTGGCGATAGCGAACTAGATTGTCGGTATGAAAATTCATAACTGACAAGAGGAACACCAATAGTCAAATAGCTAAACCTAGAAACACTAGAGGACAGAAGGTCAAAGATTAAAGTAGTAATAATACATAAGGCATTAAACTATAATTTAGAAAATACAACCTAATAATAACCTGTTGCAATGCTCATATAAACATAAGGACACAAACATTTTTCTTATCCCTTATGCGATAACATATGCATATTAGTACTCTTTCTTCCCGATCGGCATTCGAACATGAAACTTTTTTTTTGTGGAATTAGAATTTGTTTGTTTGTGAAATTAGAATTTGTTTGTTTGTTTGTGAAATTAGAATTTGTTTGTTTGTTTATGGAATTAGAGTGTTTTTTTGTTGTTGTTGTGGAATTAGAGTTTTTTGGGGAGTTATAATTTGTTTTTTTTTGTGGAATTAGAATTTGTTTGTTTGCGAAATTATAATTTGTTTGTTAGTTTGTGGAATTAGAATTTGTTTATTTGTTTGTGGAATTATAATTTGTTTGTTTGTTTGAGGAATTAGAGTGATATTTTCTGGAATTAGAGTGTGTTTTTTGTGTTGAATTTGAATTTGTTTGCTTGTGAATTAGAATGTGTTTGTTTGTGGAATTAGAGTTTGTCTGATTGTTTGTGGAATTATAATTTGTTTGTTTGCGGAATTAGACTTTGTTTGTGGAATTAGAAATGTCGCTTCTTTGGTTGCTTGTACGTTTTCGTAATACCTGAAAAAACATTTATATTTTTTGTAAATGTTAACTTTGACGACACAAAAAAAAATTAAACAAATAAACCTGTACTTGTCCAGCATCAGTGTCAATGACCTCTTCCAGACTGACATCTTGTGCACTAACGTACTCAGCTACGTCACCTTCGGGACGAAATACAGGAAGTTAACATCTAAAGGAGTTAGTTATTTGAATTATGTTTTTGGCAATATGTATTTTTGATAGTCCCTATCAGGAAACTTGGAGAATGACGGCGGAAAGGGACTTAAAGGCTTCAGGCCTGAACTTTGAGACAGCACCTCGAGCTGCAACAGATCGAGACAAATGGAGATCCTTGGCTTCCGCCTCAAGCGCCAGCCGGCACTGAGATGACTAAAAGAGATCAGCGCACGTAGTTGGTCAAAATTGGCTCAATATTGTATTAATGATAAAATCTTGGTCTGGTATTTGGGATAATATTGTGGTAATATAGTGAGCTGTTTGAGTTATTAGTGTTAAGTTATATTTACAAAACAAGTTGATAAAAAGGAAAGAAACCTATGTCATAATATGATGTAAAACGACATTGAATATTTTGTATGATTTTGTCATTGCGTGTGAAATAGAAAAAGTCTAATTGTAAATCTTCGGGTCTGGTTTTTCTCTGTGTAGTTAACTAAATCAATGTGTTACATTGTTCTCTTATAATTTGATTATTGTGTTGTATTGTTCTGTTATTATTATCATTAGATTAGTGTGTTGTTTTTTCTTTTATCATTATATGTGCGTGTTGTGGTTTTTTTTTTCCATTAGATTAGTGTGTTATATTGATCGTCAACTACCAGAGATGAGATGGAGTATTTGAATATTAATACAGTCATTATTATTATATTAAAGACATTTTCCTCCACGATACATATCACTATTAGTGACTCACTAGAAGAACAGTAAAGAAGAATTTGTCAAAAAAAGCTTTAATTAATCAATTACAATGAACGCTTTTCGGAAGAGATTATTTTAACACATTTTGATCCAATTCGCTAACACTGTTTTAACATATTAGTTAACAGGTGGCCTACTTCAGGTTTAATCACGATATGAAAGAATAATGTTTTACTTGGAGCAGAAAATCTGAACTAACGTTTGTCTGAATTTGGTGTTGTATTTAAAGTAGATGAAAACATTGAAGCTGCTGTTTAAGGTTTGGAAGAAATGTTTCAAGCCGATCATAGATAGAAACAGGTTGTGGTAGGTCTTCTGCAGGGCGAACTCCTTGTTGTACATGCCCGCGAAGTTGATGACGATGATCGGAGTGTTGCAGACGATGTACACGGTGCAGATGAGGACGACCTGCTGTACGACTTGAAGCTCTTTACCGCCGAGAGAGTTGGGTGAGGATTCGTTTCTGGGGTGTTTGACTTTCACCGTGAGATGGTGATGGACGAGTGAGTCCTTGTGGCGTCTGCCCAGCCCCGAAGAGCAGTTCTGTCGGAACTCGCTGGCGGACCTCAGACTTTTGACCATCACGACCACGCAGAAGACTATGATGACTTGTGTCGCGAACGGGATGAAGGCGTCGGTGACTGTCCAGATGATGTCCTTGACCGCGTCCCTGGTGGGTGAGATGTATATGGACGGCCTTGAAGCGTTGATGTACTTGTTGTACTGGACGGTCATCCCCATGTAGACGAGAACCGGAGTGAAACAGACGATGGAGAAGGCGGAGAAGGAGAGTATGATGACGAGGGCCACCTTCCTGCCGAAGATGTTCCTGAAAAGCAAGGGCCTGGCCACGCTCAGGCAGCGCACGACGGAGAGACAGGTCGTGCACAGGTTCGAAGCTTCGTACGGGTACCTGCCGGACAGCGCCAAGAACCCGTAGACACCGTATGGCTCCACTGGGAACCAAACGGCGTAACCGGACGCGACCTCGACGGACATTAGGAGGAAGGTCACGGCCATGGCAACCACGGTTACCAGGTAGGCCAGGTCGGTGATGGCCAGGTACAAGAACGTGACGGAGACGCCGTCTTGGACCCCCATGGAGAAGAACGTCAGAATCGTGACGACGTTCCCGGCGATTCCAACAAAGGCCAAACTGGCACTGATTCCGCTGACGACGCCTTCAAAAATAATGTAATCAACCTCACTCATCACGTCACTTCCTGCCTGCATCTCCGCGGGTACATTATTCTGCCCCGTGCTAGAAACATTCAATGCCATCAGCTCTAAAAACTGCAAAAGTACAATGCGATTGGAAACGACACTAAGCTAAAAGGTGAACCTTATGGAAAAGCCAAACAAGTAGTGGAATCTATCGTTGAATATCTAGACATGAAAGAGTAAATGTTTACGTGAGCATACATACCAAATTCGAATCGGTAATTTAAAAAAACAAAACAACAAGTGGAGAACAAAATAGATACACTAGCTTTAATCACAAATAATAATATATTTTTTATAAATTAATTTTATTGGAAAAACTACACAAAGAACTTAGTGAGACAGTGGCATTATAGCCCTCCGTTGTTTTGTTTTTTTAATGTATAAAATAATTACAATGCTGAATAAAATTAGATGTTAGCGCTAAACACAATCCTTGTGCAAAGGGGGTGGAGTTTATAGAAAGATTGGCATAGTTCACAAATTGTACACCCGGAGTTAATGATATGATAGCCCACAATCATTGTACGATGAAAGAAGTAAAGAAAGACCAAAAAAAAATCTAACAACATTGGATCCCTTCGATCTTTGTACTTTCTCATAATTTCTACCTTCAGAAATATATACAATAAAATTATCGGGAAATTCCAGCTATAGACATGACATTAATAACTACTGGATTAAGATCAATGCGGCGATACTTTTCTTGCTTGTTTACTTTATTAAATTCAATATCTGAAATTTATCGTTAAACGGTTTACAAATTATTTTTTTATGAAATAAACTAAAGCAATAGTAGAAATACAAATCGTGATGTTTCAATATGAAACGACAACTTGTTATTATCGTTTTAATTATTTGCTGTGTTGTTCCCCCTTTATTTGAAATTGTGAGAGTGCTGTCCCCCTATGTTGTTACCTCAGAATTCCGTCAGTGTTGTGCGTGACCTTGTCTACTACCTGGTGCGTGTCACAGAATAGGTAGAGAACAGAATGCGCAATCCCTATATGCGCAAGTCACTAAAATTGAAGCTCGATTCCGCCATTTTTTTTCGACGAAAGGCAGCGGTCGCTAGAGACGCTACTATAGTAAAATGAGAGACGATATCTATAGGTACCATAAATATATACAATAGCCTATATATAGGGCCTATATTATATTTCATTATAGGCTTACTTTTATATAAATTTGACTTAATTACCCATAGTCTTTTCAACATAATAGGATTAGGCCTATATGATAAAAAATTGTATTACCCGATACTGATATTTGAAAAGATAGCCTAAGCCTAGGCTTGGTACGATAATCAATCGTCTTCGCATCATTGTTGCAGTTTATTACACAACAGTTTTTGTAACCTTTGCCTGAAACATTAGTTTTGGGTTTTCGAACTTGTAGATGTAAAGAAAAAGACATTGTAAATAAGCATCAATATATAGTGTAACCAGGACCGCTGCGTTTAAACAGTATGGCGTCGGTATTACTTCCGGAAACAGAAAAATATGCGATTGCGCATTCTGATCTATAACTATTCTGTGGTGTGTGTCCCTTCCCCCCTCCCTGCCCGCCGTGATAGTGTAATTCAGTATAAAGCCTTGTGTTGAATGCTTCAAATATTTTTCATTCATTTCTTATTATGTATCAGTGTACTACACAAATAGTAATACAAAATTATCGTTTGAAACTTTGAAACGTTTGGGCTTTGAGAATCAGCTTTGCTTTGTTTCAGATCACAATGATCCTGTCAGATTGATAATATACAGTTTAAAACAGAGAACTAGTTGTTGTCGTATTTTGGTTTTTTTTTTTTTTTTCATGGTTCTGGGTTTTTTGTTCGACAAATAAAACACCGGTTTTTCATATTGTGAAGTGTATTTTATCTGAGATAATTTAAAACTGCAGGCTTATCTAGTGCTTGGTCTGTTGCCAGGTAGAGTATTATATCTGTTTATCACTGTTGAGTTAAATAATGGTTTTGTAGCAGATGTCAAATATTAATGGATGGTATGTAATTGATGATATGTAATTGATGATTTTTAATTGGTGATATGTAATTGACGATATGTATTAAATGTGATGGAAATGGTGATATGGAATTCATGATATGTAATTGATCATATGTAATTGATGATAAAATATATGTGATGTTATGGTGAAATTTAATTGATAAAATGTAATTGTTGATATGTAATTGATTATATTTAATTGATGATATGTAATTGTGGATATGTATTTGATGATATGTAATTGATGATATGTAATTGATGATATGTAATTGATGATATGTAATTGATGATATGTAATTGATGATCTGTAATTGATGATATGTAATTGATGATATGTATTTGATGATAAGTAATTGATGATATGTATCTGATGATATGTAATTGAAGATATGCATTTGATGATATGTAATTGATGATATGTAATTGATGATATGTAATTGATGATATGTAATTGATGATATGTAATTGATGATCTGTAATTGATGATATGTAATTGATGATATGTAATTGATGATAAGTAATTGATGATATGTATCTGATGATATGTAATGGAAGATATGTAATTGATGATATGTAATTGTTGATATGTAATTGATGATATGTAATTGATGATATGTAATTGATATGTAATAGATGGTATGTAATTAATGATATGTAATTGATGATAAGTAATTGATATGCAATTGATGATATGTAATTGATGATATGTAATTGATGATGTGTAATTGTTGATATGTAATTGATATGTAATCGATGATATGCAATTGATTACCTGTAATATATGTGATGTATTAGTGATATAATTGATATGTAATTGATGAGATGTAATTGATCTGATGTAAATAATGAAATGTAATTGATATGTTTTCAATGGCGCAATGTAATAGAAGATATACATTTTGACATGCTGACCTTTTATTGCATTGTCTATATGGCAACAGATCTATCACACTCACTTATATTTCGATATAATATCTAAGTCTTATGTGAACCAATCGAATTTTAGATGCCCTTAAATATGTAAAGTAATTCCATCCGACAGTATTGATCCATAGGGCTTGTTGAAACAGTTTTCACCAGTTTCTGTCGCCACGGTATAGTAGGGGATTATGTGGCCAGCTATAGCCCAGCCGTCTTTACTTCGTCCTGACTAAAGTCAGCTACCTATTACCAGGATTCGAACCCAACACTTTTGATACGCTGGTCGTACTACGATGCACTTAAATGAATACGATATAAATGGATAAAAGCTACGAATGTCATATAATATAGTAAAAACAATGTGATTGATGTAATAAAATGGGCGTGATGTACATGGTGCTATGTAAAGTATGTCTTGTAACTGGAGCTATGTAACGTATGTCATGTTATCGGAGCTATGTAACGTATGTCATGTAATCGGAGCTATGTAACGTATGTCATGTAATCGGAGCTATGTAACGTATGTCATGTAATCGGAGCTATGTAACGTCTGTCATGTATACGGAGCTATGTAACATATGTCCTGTAACTAGAGCTATGTAACGTATGTCATGTAATCGGAGCTATGTAACGTATGTCCTGTAACTGGAGCTATGTAACGTATGCCATGTAATCGGAGCTATGTAACGTATGTCATGTAACTGGAGCTATGTAACGTATGTCATGTAACTGGAGCTATGTAACGTATGTCATGTAACTGGAGCTATGTAACGTATGTCATGTAACTGGAGCTATGTAACGTATTTCCTGTTCCTGGAGCTATGTAACGTATTTCATGTAATCAGATCTATGTAACGTATGCCATGTAACTGGAGCTATGTAACGTAGGTCATGTAATTGGAGCTATGTAACGTATGTCATGTAACTGGAGCTATGTAACGTATGTCCTGTAACTGGAGCTATGTAACGTCTGTCATGTAATCGGAGCTATGTAACGTCTGTCATGTAACTGTAGCTATGTAACGTATGTCATGTAACTGGAGCTATGTAACGTATGTCATGTAACTGGAGCTATGTAACGTATGCCATGTAACTGGAGCTATGTAACGTATGTCATGTAACTGGAGCTATGTAACGTGTGTCATGTAACTGGAGCTATGTAACGTAGTTCATTCATTTGGTGCTTTTGTAATGTATGCTATGCAGTAGGTGCGATGTAATGAATGCGACGTAATTTGTGCAATGTAATGGATGCGATGCAATCGGTACAACGGAATAAATGCGTTGTAGCAGATGTTTAGGCATGAATGTTATGTAATTAGTGCGTTGCACTAGATGTAATGTAAAGTGTATGTGATGTAAAATATGCGATGTAATTTAGGCGAAGTACTTCTTGCATTTTAATGGATATCTTGCAATCGGTTCGATGCAATGAATTTGTACATTAGATCATGGGTCGGCAACCTTTTGATAATAGTGTGCCAAATATGATTGTGAATTCATTCAGCGTGTTAACAGTTTAAATGTCATATTTTGCGCCACCAATTAATTTCTTGCCGACGAGACTTCAAGTTTACTTCCGCGTGCCATTGATGCTCTGCGTGCTAAGTCTGCCACGCGTGCCATAGGTTGCCGACCCCTGCATTAGATGATACAATAATGATATATTAAATATGTTAATAAACGTGTTTTAAAATATCTCTTATTATATAGTCTATGTGCGCAACAGGCTGTCTCAACCAAGCCCTGGTGACTGGACGTTCAGACCTATAGTCCGGAATTTATGCTACCTGGCGAAAGTGCAGGTATACGAGCGAGCCATCACGTTAATGGTCCGAAAAGGAAAACCGCAAGTTGGGAGAGGCAGAGTAGTGCATGTGACTGCGGAGACCATACCTTTGCTACCCGACAGGTCGTGCACATGTTCGAAGCTTCGTACGGGTACCTTCCGGACAGCGCCAAGAACCCGTAGACACCGTATGGCTCCACTGGGAACCAAACGGCGTAACCGGACGCGACCTCGACGGACATGAGGAGGAAGGTCACGGCCATGGCAACCACGGTGACCAGGTAGGCAAGGTCAGTGATGGCCAGGTACAAGAACGTGACGGAGTCGCCATCTTGGACCCCCATGGAGAAGAACGTCAGAATCATGATATTGTCATGGCTTGGAACGCAGGTTAGTCAGGCTTTAAAAAAAGAACATTTTAATAGGTTCCTGCTGGGACCAAACGACAATAGAAGAGCGTAGTGCTTGTCGTCATCTTGCAGCGCCGCGATCTACGATTCACCGATAGAAGGTGAAGGTCAAGATTACTGGTCCGTACAACATTCGCACCGAAGAAAACAGAAATAATCAAATCTTCACAATCGTGTGTGTATGTGTGTGTGTGTGTCAAATGATGATTGTGTGATGTAGTGTATGTGTGATAGATTGTACGTGAATGGGTGCGTATTTTTGTTTTGTTCAGCCATCATTCTGAACTACAATTGTTTTCATATGCAGCATATTTCTATTAAAAAGCAGCTTAAAGCCATAACAAATGCCAGTATCTTCTCTTGAGTTGTCGATAGAAATCGCTATAGAGCCAAAACAGCTTTATGACCACAAATTTGTTTGCACCGAGCAACAATCTCATAGATTATACACAAGGAGTAAACATCTCTATAAACTATTTTTTCGTCGTTCCGAAGATATATATATATATATATAATTATTTATATATTTTTTTTTGTATTACACATCCTGGAATCTCAATGCAGTTGTTAAGAATTTTTTTAGATGAGGTAAACACATCTGCCGTTTTCATGGTATCATTAAACTCGGTTCTCTCGTGTGAAGTTAGTGGCTGTTGTTCTCCCCATCGAGCGCCTCCCCGGGTGGCGGATAGGAGAACTACACCCCCCTTCCAGATATGGAGGGTACCGGGGGGAATAAAATACCCGGAACGGACCGCAAAATCAACAGCCAGAGTGCACGTGAACATGCCTGAGTCCTGTGGTAAAATGTAGGAACTGACTTCTCTTGTTCAGAAGTGCAACAGTTGAATAAGGCGTTCAGCAGTGCAACAGTTGAATAAGGCGTTCAGCAGTGCAACAATTGAATAAGGCGTTCAGCAGTGCAACACTTGAATAAGGCGTTCAGCAGTGCAACAATTGAATAAGGCGTTCAGCAGTGCAACAAATGAATAAGGCGTTCAGCAGTGCAACAGTTGAATAAAGCGTTCAGCAGTGCAACAGTCAAAAAAGGCGTTCAGCAGTGCCACAGTTGAATAAGGCGTTCAGCAGTGCAACAATTAAATAAGGCGTTCAGCAGTGCAACAATTGAATAAGGCGTTCAGCAGTGCAACACTTGAATAAGGCGTTCAGCAGTGCAACAATTGAATAAGGCGTTCAGCAGTGCAACAAATGAATAAGGCGTTCAGCAGTGCAACAATTGAATAAGGCGTTCAGCAGTGTAACAGTTGAATAAGGCGTTCAGCAGTGCAACAGTTGAATAAGGCGTTTAGCAGTGCAACAGTTGAATAAGGCGTTCAGCAGTGCAAAAGTTGAATAAGACGTTCAGAAGTGCAACAGTTGAATAAGGCGTTCAGAAGTGCAACAGTTGAATAGGCGTTCAGCAGTGCAGCGGTGCAACAATTGAATAAGGCGTTCAGAAGTGCAACAGTTGAATAAGGCGTTCCGCAGTGCAACAGTTGAATAAGACATTCAGCAGTGCAACAGTTGAATAAGGCGGTCAGCAGTGCAACAGTTGATTAAGGCGTTCAGCAGTGCAACAGTTGAATTCGGTGTTTATAGGAGCATTTTTCTATCTCTAAACCCAGCTTCAACATTTTTTTTTCACTTGTTCCCGTAATTATTTTTAAAAATTTTATCGTGTTAAAAAACAACAACAAAGCAAATAAAAATGTCTCCATAAAAACCAAACTTTTAAAATTAATGCTGCTTTATTAAATCTACTCATATAATAATACCACAAATGGGTATCATAGCATTATTTGTATATTAAAAATAGTTATATAATCAAATTTATCTATCGTATATTATTCTGTGGCATTTTACGTTCTGAGAGACGATCTTTTTCGCCTTTCCAGGACCTCGTGTGGCTGAAGAGGCCAATCTTGGAAATACAGGCACGGTCACACTGGGTGCAGGTGAAAACAACGGAGGGGAACAACATTTTTTCACCATCTTCTTGTGCCTTGCGCGATCATCTCCTGCATCCCTGGAACCTTCTTTGATCCCTGCCTTCTTTCAGGTGGGCCTATACTGCGCCGTTACCACCCAACTGTTTGGGGTCAATATGGAGTTGTTTCATGTCTCTTTTTCACACATTTGCAAATCTCAGTTTTGGACGCCTAGCAGGTATCTGTCGTTTGACAAACGTTCCGCAAAGGATGTCCTGTGAGAAATCCAACTATACATTATGACTATCTCGTATGTAAACTGATTTATACAGGATAACATTTCATAAGATAAAACATTTCGAACGTCAAAAATGTGTTTGAAGCTTGCTTCACGTGATATCTCCCAGATAGACGATTTATATTCTAATATAGTTAAAATAATATTAGATAACCTTTTGTGTTTAGTTTATGCTAAAAGTTATTCATTTTTTTTAAATTTAAACAAAATCTGTACATGCACTGCACGCAACAGTTAGCAGCCTTATAAAGTTTTACAAAGAATAAGAAAAAAAATTGTCGGCTGGTCACGTGGTTAGTACACCGAACTGTCAACAAGACGACCCGGTTTCTAGCCCTGCCACCGACCAATCCCTGCCGCCCTGCAGGAGTTTTGAGCCTACGAGGTAATAATCTTCTATGTAGGAGGAACGTCTGTAAACTTTAAATCTAAGAATCATGAAAAAAAAATACTCTAATTATCTAATTAGCTTATATGATATCTATATAAATTGAGTTTAAAGATTAGATTCTAATTGAATCTGAGAAGATTATGTTTTCACTTTGCGGTATCAAGTCACTTTCATTTTATTCTCTTCCCAAAGTTTAAATACGTTTTATTTTGTGAGCTAATAGATTGTCCTTCATTTCCTTATCTTTTAGTTTAGGTAATAGCCTTTACGATGCGGAGGTATAAGATATCTGTTACATTCTGTTTTCTAGCTTCGATAACTTTCTTCTGGCAATATTAAATATACAATGATTGGGTTCTTATCTGTAGAGAGAGATGGAGAATATAATATATAAGAAGAAAGAGAACGAGAGAGAAAGGGAGAATATAATATGTAAGAAGAAAGAGAACGAGAGAGAGAGATGGAGAATATAATATATAAGAAGAAAGAGAACGACAGAGAGAGATGGAGAATATAATATATAAGAAGAAAGAGAACGAGAGAGAGAGATGGAGAATATAATATATAAGAAGAAAGAGAACGAGAGAGAGAGATGGAGAATATAATATATAAGAAGAAGGAGAACGAGAGAGAGAGAGAGAGAAGATAATATATAAGAAGAAAGAGGACGAGAGAGAGAGGGAGAAGATAATATATAAGAAGAAAGAGAACCAGAGAGAGAGGGAAAAGATAATATATAAGTAGAAAGAGAACGAGAAAGAGAGATACGCCAAAGAGATAAAGAGAGAAAGAGAGATAGAAAGAAAGAAAAAAGAGAAAAGAATGATAGAGAGAAAGATATAAAGAGAAAAAAAGATATATCGAAAGAGAAAGAGTGTAAGAGAATACAATAAAAAAATATTTAAAGAAAGATATAAAAAGACATCTACGCATCGATAAAATAAATCACTAAAACAGTTTGCTTGAAATATATATCAAACTTTATTCTCTCTACGTCAGCAAAACTTATATTCCAACATTTTAATATTGTCAGTTGTTTTGTAAACATTTTATACGCACTCAGAAAAGATGTGACATGTTATTTTGGTATGTAAATAATATATTTTCGTGGCTTGGATACAGAAACAATTTCTTATCAAATATGTTCAACAACAGAATAACGTAAAAAAAATCGTGCATATGAAATCAATGATAATGCATTTAAGAACATAAGAAAAATTGGCAAAACGAAAAATAAAGAACAAGTCTAAATAATACTCTAATTTTATTATACATTTGTATGATAAAAAACAGTATAAAAAGATAAAATATTTACATGTTTTGTACATTCGTATTTATGTAAGCTTTTCTTTCTCTCTCTCTCTCTCTCTCTCTCTCTTTCGTTTTCTCTCTTTCTTTCTATTGCCCTCGCGCCTTAGCTCGCTTTAAATGGGAACTTTATTTTCTATTTGCACTTTTAGATTGTGATGCATAGCTAATCTATGAGTACAGACCTTATTGAATTATTGTCCTCCTTTTTCACTCAATAGCGTCATAGGTGTACTACGTTTGACTTGAAGTTCGGTCGGTGATAACAGCGCTGAGCCGTACACGTGGTCAATATCAAACAGTCGTCCACATAAATCGTCACAGCCCACAGCAACTCGTAAGCTCGTTCATATCTTGGTCTGACCACGTACCCCCACCCCCTACTCGTGACCTCTATAAACGAGCCACGTGCTAATCCAACTACCACTTCTCCCCATTATTAGGTCACACCAAACTAATTATTAGACCCGATAACATAGGGACCTAACCTCGCACATGCGCCTAGGCCGAATATCACGTTGTCGTTGTTTGTTTTTTTTGCTGGAAGGGGGGGAAATCTACTTGCTAATTATACGCAAATAACTAGATTAAAAAAATAAATAATCATGTCTCAATAAATGCCAATTTATTTGATTTTATCAAAGACTATGATAAGACGGACCGCTTGCTATAATATTTCTGCTATTTGATGACTCGAATGACTTCTTTTTTTTCAGAATTTCCGATTCCCTTGTGCAATGTACACTTCCGTTTTATTTAATCGCTATTATTTTTTCAATGAAAAAGTTAAATTAAAATAGAAAGCTGTGTACAGCGGAAACATTTAGGCAAACGTAGGAGCGTAGAAGTCCAATAAGACAGCGTTATTGGATGCGCACGGAAAAAGAACATATAAGCTCTAAAAATAGAGCAAGCGGTCCATCTTATTATAGTCTTGGGTTTTTATTACAAAAGATTCGAACTTGATCAGTTTTCCCTCAGTCCTAAACTACTGCTTTGGTTTTGTGAAAGCGTAGAAGAAGAAATTCAACGGGGATATTATCGGGAGAACTTGTACATTGTAGCCAAACTATGTAGTTGCCTGTACTGCTCGGTCCATACCCAGGCTTGGCAACAAGTACGTCCACAAGTACTCGCATTTGGTGGAAAACAAGTCAACTCGGTTAGGCCCTGGTTAGAACCATGTCATCCAACAAGATCATTTTTTCCCTCTCCAGGTTATTGTCCTATGATATTTCATGATATAGCATGATATTTGTAAATCATGACAGTAGGACTAATCAAGATCCATTTATTTAATCCTTGCATAATAAACCTTGTTTGACTTCTTAAACAGAATTGAGAAAGAATCTTGAACCTCAGAACACAGCCATTTATTTTAAAACCCCAAATGATGACCGACCCCATAATCAGGTCCCTCAACAAAAACAGTCACACTTTAGAAAATAAAATTATATGAAGCAATTCAAATGGACAAACATTCATCGTCGACCATCACCCTGGATTGCCCACCACGACGCCTGATTGCCCCACACTATCTGTCATAAGCCTCTATCGCCCACCCAAGCCCCTATTCCACCACAATTACCAACAATGATCCCGATTGCCCGGAACCCACCACACCCCGCCATTTATGATCCCCCCTATTAGTCATCCTCCCCACCACCCACAGCCCCCAAATCGTGCAGCCCACCCTATCAGAAGGTGTCGCTCCTGCTTCGGACAATTCTCTTCTTGAAGGCTTTCTTCATGTTGTACAGTCTGGATTTTTTCTCCAGCCTCTCGGCGTGCTCTGGTGCTGTGGTCAAGTTCTTGACCAGCTGCCTCTTGATCAGTACCAACAACTCCTCCATTGCTTCGTTCACTCCATCCTGACCCTGAAAATGTACAAAACACATCATGTTCACTTTCTCTCTATCTCAACATTTTTATTTCTAATACTGTTTCTCAATATCTAGGGAACTGCGCACTTGGTCACAGTCATTCCTGTGCTCATTTAAATCAGTGCTGTCTTCTCTATGGAACAGTTTATCTCAGACACTTAGAGAATTTGGGACAATGAAATCTTTTAAAAAGAACTTAAAGACCTTTCTCTTTGGCTAATACATCTGCCACTGGAATTCACATCAATAGCGCACTGAGCATGCTAATTTAATAGCATGGATAGAAGAGCTATAAGAAATGCCCATTCTTATCTTATCTTATATAATTCATTTGTATCAATTTTATTTGTCAATAACAACTGAAAATGTGCATACTGTCAATAAAAATAAACTTTTACAAATGTAAGAAGAATGTAAAGCTAAAATGCTATCTCACATTAGTTAGGTCAATACTAGAATATGCAGCATCTGTATTGGACCCATCAACTACAGAAAACACTAAAAAAAAATAGAACAAATTCAGAAAAGAGCTGCGAGGTTCATTATTAGTGAATATTCACAACTGACTAGAGTAAAGCAATAGTCAAATCACTAAACCTAGAAACAAAAGAGAACAGACTCCGACCACGGATGAACGTAGGACGCAATAATCATCTTTATAGAAGGAGCGTCTGTAATATATAAGAAGAAGAAGAATAAGCTTGAGAGCTTATGAAGTTATGAATTTCATTTTTTTCTTTTACCAACATTACCATTTACATTAAGGCCATTGGGGGCTATATTTACATTGGCAGACGAACATATTGTTTATCTAACAGTAAAAGTAATTATTTTTTCTGTTTACTATCCGTGTACCAAACAGAATCTGGAAATGCGATAAATGCCCAAGTGGTTCAATGATTGAATTTCGACCTAAACCGAACAGTGATTGAATAGAGTTTCAGATCTAAATTGATGTAGTGTATAATGTTATAAATTAGGCTCAAGTATATTCCTATATAAAGGGCTCACAACTCTCTCTCTCTCTCTCTCTCTCTTTCTCTCTCTCTCTCTCTTTCTTTCTTTCATGCTTTCTATATAGAAAGAAAGCGAAATAAAATGGAGAGAGAGAGAGAAAAGGAAAACGCAAAAGAAAAATAATAGCAAGAGAGAGAGAAAGAAAAAAACAAGAGCGAGATGGTAAGATAAAGACATGCAGAGACCTGGAAAGAGAGAGAGTGAATGAAAAGATTATAAGAGCGAAAGAGAGAGAGATAGAATAAAAGACTGAACCATAAAGAGATGTAGACTTAGATCAATAGGGCAAAGAGAGACATTCAAAGAAAGAAAGATAGTGCGTAGTAATTGAGTGTGGGTAGACGAGAGAGAGTTGGGTGGATGATAAATAGATAGATAGAGAGATATAAATAGATAGATAAAGAGAGAGAGAGAGAGAGAGAGAGAGAGAGAGAGAGTTCGCACTCATACATCGACTTGAAATTAAGTTTCACTTTAAAAATACTTCTCCGCTCCAAGACCTACCTCAGCGACAGATATCTGGAACCTGGGACAGTCCATCTCCCCTGCCAGGTTGTCGCACTCGTCCTCGGTGACCGCCCTTGCCGTCAGCAGGTCATGCTTGTTGGACACCAGGACTATGGGCAGGTCAGCGCCACGATGCTGGAACAGGATCTCCTGAGGGTTGGGACCAAAGATACGACCAGAATGAGCAGTGAGGCAACAGCTTGGTCTAGTTTAAAGTGCTGTTTGTATTTTGGTATGTTGTTATATGCTACAGAGAATACACTAATACACATTCTTAGTGCATTCTTAGTGAGGCATTTATTGCAAATATCTATATAGTCTACATCTGTATAAATATATCTATCAATGCATCTAGCTAGCTATTTATCTCTCCAAACAATCCATGCACCCATCAAGCCACCCACAAAGCCATCAGCCCATCTTTCTATCTGTATGTCTGTCTCTCTATATAGTTATGTATCCAGCCATCCTTATATCTATCTATCTATCTATCTATCTATCTATCTATATCTATCTATCTATCTATCTATCTATCTATCTATCTATCTATCTATCTATCCATCTATTCATACTTCCATAATATTTCTATTCAATCTTTCTAACTATCTGTCCATCTCTCTGACTGGCTATCAAATTGATCTCTCCATCTATCTACCTGTTCATTAATTCATCAATTTATCGATCTATCAAGTTATTGATTTATCTACGCATCCATCCAATCAGCCATCTATGGGTCAATCTTAGTATCTATGTATCGAATTATTTCTTTACCTATCTATCTGTCTATCTTTATATCTGTCTCTCATAGCTTTTATGAATCTATCTATCTATCCAGATACGTATACCTTGGGAGTAAAATATTTATCATATAATATATATATATAATATCTAAATATCTAATTATGTTATTCAGCCCACGGCTCCCCTATCAAGATAACTTGCTATTTCCAAACAAGTTTATCTCTATGTTGTAAACTAAAGGCCAGAGTGCAGAAAAATAATAAACAACATTCTGATAAAACTGAATACGTTAACATAAAAGTACGTTAGAACATTACAACATTACAGAGTTCACACAGTGCCATTCCTGCATATTGTCTATGTATATTAAATCCTAATCGTAGAACATATCTAAAGTTAAAACGTGTTAGAAAGAAATACTATGCAGACCTTAATCTAAATATGTTTCTCTGTTTATCCATCCTTTGAATTATCTATCTATCTATCTATTTATCTATCCATCTAAATGTCTATCTATCTATCTATTTATATATCTATCTATATGTCTATCCGTCTATGTATCTTTCTAACTATTTTTCTATCTATCTATCTATCTAGCTATCTAGCTATCTAGCTATCTATCTATATATCTATCTATCTATCTATCTCTCTCTCTCTCTATATATATATATATATATATATACTTGTTGTTGGCTTCCATTTGTCTCGAGAGACGATGGAGTTTATTGTGCCCTTGGGGAATGTGCGCTCCTGGCCTTGCAGCTTCTGCTATGGCTGTGCAAGCCCACATGCGAGTGACAGTCCCTATTGCACGTCCGGCACAGGAAGGTAGAACTGGTCATGGGCTGGTCTCTTCTTCCCTTCCTTTTGGTGCGCTTCTCATCGGCGAGCCGCTGCAGGTCTGTCTCTCCAGCTTCCAGCCCGGAGGCCGGCGCATGTCTCCAGCTGGACCTGTCCTTGGCTAGTTCCTCCCAGCTGTTTGTGTCAATGGCAAGGGCTTTCATGTCTCCCTTGCAGACATCCTTATATCGGAGGTGGGGCCGCCCGCAGTCCTCTTTCCTCTGGCCAGTTCCGAGTAAAGGATATCTTTGGGTATTTGGCCATCCTCCATCCGACATACATGCCCTAGCCATCTGAGCCGGCGTTGGCGGATTAGAGTAGGCATGCTTGGCATCCCAGCCTGCCGCAGTACCTCGTTGTTCGTGACATGGTCCTGCCAGGATATTCCGAGTATGCGTCGAAGCAGCGCATGTGAAAAGCACTCAATCTCTTCTCTTGTTTAGAATATAGCGTCCAGGATTCGCTGGCGTAGAGTAGAGTGCTTAACACACATGCACGGTACACTGCAACCTTGGTTCTTATTGTCAGCTTTTTGTTGTTCCAAACTCTGTGCGATAGTCTGGCCAGTGTTGTGGAGGCCTTGCCGATCCTCGTGTTAAGCTCTGCATCTAGAGAAAGGTTGTTGCTGATAGTGGAGCCAAGGTATGTGTAATGCTCCACAGCCTCAAGTTCGCAGTCATTGATGTTGATTTTGGGAGAAGCAGCTTCCTGGGACATCACATTTGTCTTTTTTAAGCTGATAGTGAGACCGAAGTCGCTAGCGGCCTTGGCGAAGCGGTCCATTAGGTTTTGCAGTTCTGCCTCTGTGTGTGTGGCTAAGGCAGCGTCATCTGCGAAAAGCATGTCCCTAATGACGGTCTCCCGTATCTTCCTCTTAGACTTAAGCCTGGCCAAGTTGAATAGTTTACCATCAGAACGGGTGTGTAGATAGTGGCGGCCGCTTTAGGGCGCATTAGTACGGAGGGGGTAGGTCGCATTGAGTCGCAGTAGTAGCAAATGAGTTAAACAAATTCAGAAATGGCAACATTGGAATTAATTGTTAGTGATTTAAATGCTATAACTATAGGAGCTGTCCACTTGCAAATGGTGCTAAGTCAACAAAATCTGATTTTTACAGAGATATTTTTTATGTTGCTATTTAGCATCTTTTAATAGTAATAATAGGCACTTCATATTTTCTATGGGTACTTAGAACTTTTTGAAGGTTGAGCTAACAAATAAACATTCTCGAAGACAGTGGGGAAGGCTCATTTTATTTTACAAAAAAAGCTGAGGAGCACCCTTTGAAAGTGGATAATTCAAATGGTACCTAAAATGGCAGGAGTATAAGAGTAAAAAAAGAAATTAAAGTAATTTAAAGGGTGAATGAGAACCATTTGAAATCTTCATTGGTGTAACTGAAATGCTCAAGTAATCATTCCAGTTATGTAGTTTGTGCAATATCCATGTACAGTTTCTGTGATTTGTGTTGAGATAACAAACATTTAAAAAAAAATTACATTCACAAACTTGATTTATGAAAATAAATATTTATTTGCATGTAAAATACAAAATGAATGTGTTATGTCTATATATATATATATATATCAATCTATCTATCTATCTATCTATCTATCGATTCATTCACCATGGAACTATACCACTATTCTTTATTCTTAGTTCCTTCTTTTGATAGTTGTAGCAGCTTACTGATTCTTTATTTATGTTTTATTCATCGTGTTTTTCATTTATTGTTCATTGTGCATACAATCATTTCTTAGTACCAATTTCATCTTAGAAGAGGCCAGAATCAGCAACACGATAGCCAAGTTTATCTGCTTCATATTCGGCATGATGATAACTTGCTGCTTATTATTACTTCAAAATAAACACACGCACACATACAATAAAACATGACTTCTAATCTTCACGACATGCTTTCGCCTACCTCTTAAAAACTGGGTCAAATCACTCTCACTAAATTCCTTTAATAAACCTTTCAAGCGACACCTAAAAAAACAAACAAGGTTCAATACATCCACTCCTCTTCCCCAGGGGTGAGCAAGCAGTGTGACAGACACACCCACCTTATTCCCATTAAAATGTTTAAATATTTTGTTTTTACTGGAGAAATTTGAATAAGTCTGAAGGCCCCACCACCACCCCATTCCCAGCCTACCCTCCCCATACCTAAAACAAAACTGGCTACGCCACTGATAAGCAAACAGTGGGGGCATGACAAAAACAGGAACTCTGATTAAGTGCAACCCAAACATTGCAGCATCACACGCAACTGCGCAACAGCAAGCCAGCTGTTTCATACGCAAGGGTGGTGGGGCGGGCGTGTGTGGGGGGGTGTATGGTAGGGGGATGAGGTACTCACTTTCAATTTGCAGGCCTCCTGATAGCTGGCTCGACTCGTCACCGAGTACATAAGAATAAAACCATCTGCCCACTTGACATGCTTCTCCAGGATGTCATGTGGCATCTAGTCAGAGAGCGAGAGAGAAACACGCACACATACAGAGTGACATTCAACTTTTAAAAAGAAATGTGCAAGTACTTAACGTAGATAGGTAGGTATATATGTTGTATCTATTAATAGAATTCAAAGTGTAGACTGGAAGGGAGCGAAAAAAAAAAGACGGTAAAAAAAGTAAAGCAAGAGTTATGGGCAGTCTTTTTAAGTTCAGCCGTGAAAGTTTGCAGCTTTTCATTTCATCCTAGCAGGATCGTCTCCATGTTGTCTTAGGGCAACCAACCCGTCTCTTTTCCTGCAAAGCCTGTCGGGTAATGTCCTGCGTGTTTTTATTTTCGCAGGGTGTGCACAATCCACCGCCACCTTTTCGCCTAACGATATGCTGTCTAACGGGGGTCCAGGTTTTTTTGTTTTTGCCAGCTTTAAAAAGAAAAGGTGGGTAACGAGGATCTAGTCGACAGCACATAGAGTTGTCACTGTGAAAGTCTCTGGTTCAAATCCAGCTAAAAAAAGGCCAGATTCGCATCTCGGGTCTTCATGTCTACTCTCTTTCAGTGTTGCATCGGCTTTTTAAAGGTCTCCCATAGTTCAAATGTTTTTTTTTAAAGCATACTATACCATAAGTTGTCCATTTGGAATGGGCACCATCAAGAAAAAAGGAGAAGGGGAACACCAATGGGAACTTGGAGAACAACGATGGATGAAGAAGCAAAGGCCACCAATAAAACATGACATGAGATCAGATGGCTCGCCCAGGATAGGGAGCCATTGGCGGAACTTTGTTGCTGCCTTATGTTCCACGGGGAGCGATACCATAAGGTGAAGAAGCCCCTAAATACTACATTGTCTTCGACGCCAAACCATCCCCAGTTCTATACCATTGCCGAAAAGAATAAATTGCTGTCTTGTAATGGTACCCAAAGTTTTCAAGTGTACTATCACATTTAGGCATTTCAACCAGGAGGTCTGAAGTGTACAAGAAATTAAAACTTAAGGAAAACTTCATCTTGTAATCAGTTTAGGTAAAAAAAAGGCTAGAAAATAAACTTTCATGTTATAGACCAGGTGTTGGAAATTTTCATTGGCACGTGGAAGAACCATGAAAAGGCACCTCTACGAGAAATTATGTGCTAGAACAGGGTGACTTTTAGCATGTTGGCACGCTAAATGAATTAGGAATCCTACTTTGGTACCCGAGTGTTAATTGGTTGCCGAACCCTGCTATGGACAATGTGTAAAATACAACACAAAAACAATCTATTTCAATGTTAACATAAACATAAGGACAAAAACCTTTGTCTTATACCATATGCAAGAAGTAATGCATATAAAATTACTAATGGAATGGGTTACCTGAACAACCCAGGAAAACCAGTAACTTAACATCATTTAAAACACTAAGCGAAGTACAAGACTTAGACTCACACCAAGGGATGAGCGTAGGACGCAATCATATTCTTTATAGAAGGAGCGTCTATAACATGGTGACATAAGAAATATAAAACGTGGAAACTACTCACCTTATATGCCGTGTCAAGTATTTCCAGCATGACGTCATCCCTGCCTCCAACCAACCTGTGAGTATACAGCATCTCTGGAATAAATTGAAAGCACGTTCCGTTTAATAACGCATCACCTGTTTCATTTTGCCCCTCCGGGCGCACCTGTGCACACCTAGTGCCCCCTCCCTCAGGACAAAATAAAACAGCCCATGGAATTATTTCTGCCTCCCCTTTGCAGCACCGGGGGTAAGATTTTTAAAGATGTGTGTGTGTGTGGCTCGGGGGGAGGGGGGGGGCTAGATTCACGCCACTATCTTGGTCCCAATTGTGGTGGAATGCCAAGCGCGCCAGGAGACAGGAGATCCGTCAGGACTCAGTACTAAGATTGTGAGATTTACCACTGATGGAGACGCTAAGTGACATATTATTAACTTGGACATGACCACAAAAAAACTACGTCTTCAATAGCCATGTGTATGACAAAGCATGTAGTGAACTAATGCGAGGGTGGGGAGAGGAGAGGATTAGTACGGGACTAAGCATCACCTAGGACAGGGGTCGGCAACCTTTTGATAATAGTTTGCCAAGAGGGATTTCTAATTCATTCAGAGTGCCAACATCCTAAAAGTCATTCTGCTTGACTGTAGAAGAGACTTGGGTAGCCTTTTTGGGAGGCATCCACGTGCCATTGAAAATTGCTCTGCGTGCCAGGCCTGGCACGCTTGCCATAGGTTGCCGACCACTGACAGAGGCAATCGTAGCCTCCTTTTACATCCATTCTAGTACTTTCAGTACCAAAATCTATATATATATCACGCAATGGTGCAACTTGTGATTGTTGTTGATTTTCGCTCAGCTATAAGGAACATATTACTGACCAGTGAAGTTGAATGTTATTATTGTACATACATTCAAGCATTTAAATTCTTCTTTAAACATTCATCGGATGGCTTGAGTGTATTATTTCATAATGAATAAAATCATAGACAGTCAACAGAGGAATACCCGGATGTGTAGCAATACAAACGTGTTCACGTCTTATGATCTACAATTTTGTTTCATTTAAAAAACATGTCTCATCCTGGAACTGGGTAAGTAGGGGAAAGAGGGGAGAAGTGGAGACATGGGAAGTTACAAGCCTTCTGGAAATGTAGACTTAAACTATACAAATTACAAACTACATATTTATATAGCGCTATTTATAACAATTAGTCTTCGAATGTGCTTTACATTTACTATATGCTATTAACATAAATTTGAACGACAGAATGTTTTCTTTGATGTGTGTAGCTCAACAGATGTACTGTGGAGATTGACCATAAATGCTTTTTTATAGTATGGTCAGAACTTTGAATTTTATCCTAAGTGTTATAGGTCATAGGTAGCCAGTGCAATTTCTTTAGACATGTTGTTGATTTTTGTTCATTTTTGAGAACAATTCTCGCAGCCAAAAACTAAAAGGTCAATGTGATTTTTTTATGTTATTCGATGTAATGCTTTTATTTTTATGTTTAAGATTTCGTAAACTTTTGTTTCAAAGTAAAAAATTTACAAACTTTAATTACATTACATATAAACTGCTTGACTTATCTTATATTTTACAGATTCATGTTTTTATACAGAAGATTACTGTAAAACATTCAAACGATGTTGTAGTCTAGTCTTTCATTTCGATCATATAATGAAGTGGAAGATTTAAGCTCTTGGATATGTGGCCTAGTTCAGACAATCTATTTCAAGCCTACTTAGAAAAAAGATAACTTATATGATATAAGCTTAATTGTTTCCCTTGTAAATGGAACGCGTGTTTATTTTTATTTATTTCTGCTTTTTTTCTCGGTATTTAATTAGATTGCTAGCTATGTTTTATTTTTTGTACTTAACATTTACTGCCTTCCGTTTTATCACCACTTCAAATTTTCTAAGATCTTCTGTAATTATTAATTTAACTTATGATATTTAGGTAATTGGCTAGAAAAACTGGAGAAACTGAGGTTTAAATGAATAGTAGTAATAAAGCGTTAAAATTAAACACAGCAGACTATCTATATATATATATATATAAAATGCTCTGTGTGTGAATGTTTAACCAATCAATTTGGTTTATTTAAAGACACGTGGCCTTATTGTTATTTTACGTTATGCAATTTGACTTAGTAGGCCTACTTGAGTCCTCGCTAGCTCATTGGATAAAGTATTGGACTGCCACGCAGTTAACCTGGTATTGATTCTCCAGTTAGTCTATTGGCCTACCTTTTTTTTTATCTAAAAATTTTCGATTTTTGTTAAATAAAAAACTTGCTTATTTTTAATCCGATTTCAATATTTATTTTAAATTACTTTCCTAAATGTCTTCAGTAAAAAAAATTTTTTAAATAGATTTATAGCTTTCTATTCAATGTAGTTTATAATTTGTTTTATCCGTTGCTTATACAGGCCTGTTTTATTTCCCCCCCGGGCAATGCCGGGCAATTTAGCTTGTATTATATAAGATACGACCATTCGCGTTTCCCGAGACAATGTAACAGCTAGGCTAAAAGCTATATTGATAATTTAATTTACCGTTTTCTTTAATTTCAATGTTATGCCTAAATGAAAACGTTCAATTATCCGACCTCAAACAGGTCTTGTCTTAACCTCGTTTCTCTCCTTTCTATTTTTAAACAATCTAAATAAGAAGAAGAAAAAACAAAAAGAAAGAATACTAAAAGATATTTCTAGTTCGGTGAAAACTATTTGTGTTTTGTTCTCCTATAAGTGCTGCTTATTTTTGGGTCCAGATCTGTGGAGAATTAACGGTGGAAACATGTCAGTGCGTTCCGATGGTCTCGCCATAATCTCTCGTTGTAGTACGAGAACTCGGGCAGGGGGCGGGGGGGGGGGGCGCATAGTAAGCAAGTCAGCATTCGACTGCTGTGAGGTCTACAAGGTCACACAAGTCTACCTGTGGCTATAAATAGACGGCCTTCAACGGGTTAACTCCTCTTAGTGTATGTGTCTGTTTTGTATGTGTGTGCGGTGGAGGGGGGGGGGGGGGTGGAAGGGGAAGTAAAGCATATAATAATATATACTTTTAGTAAAGAGGGGATCGAAAGGTTGATGATGTTATTGAGAACAATGCAGCGCCCTGCCATTACTCTTATGTGGTGTCACAGCGCCCCTTCTCCCGCGTATCCAGTGAGTATCCAACCGTGCTTATCTATAGAGAGAGAGAAAGACAGAGAGTCGAAGAGATAGAGGGCAGAGATGCAGAGAGAGGGGGAGAGAGGGGATAGAGAGAGAGGCAGAAAGAGAAGAAGAGAGAAGGAGAGAGGGGTAGAGAAAGAAGAAGAGAAAGAGACATGGGGGAAAATGTGGAAATAAAGGGAGAGCGAAGGAGAGAAAGAGAGAGAGAGGGAGAGGTAACAGCACTTTCTGAAAATTACTTTTTTTTATTTAGGTAAGGTTCGACTTAAAGTAACTATTTTTAGATGTTATAGTTTTTTTTTTCAGAGGACGCATTTTTTAATACTTACTCATTTTTTTTTTCTTAACCCTAACGCATTTAGTTCATCTTTCACTATCTCTCTCTCTCTCTCTCTCTCTCTCTCTCTCTCTCTCTTGCCTATTTCGCTTTCCTTTCTTTTTCACCTAGTTTCTATCTCTCTCTCTCTCTCCTTTTCACTTTCTTTCCATACTCTTTCACATTATCACTCTCTATCTCTCTCTACCTCTCTACATGTCTTTAATTTCTTTCTCTCTCTCTCTCTCTCTCTCTGTTTCTCTCTCTCTTTCTCTCCCTCTCTCTCTTTCTCTGCTTCTCTCTCTCTCTTTCTCTCCCCTCTGTTTCTCTCTCTCTCTTTCTCTCCCTCTCTCTATGTTTCTCTCTCTCTTTCTCTCCCTCTCTCTCTCTCTCTGAATCTGTTTCTCTCTTTCTCTTTCTCTCCCTCTCCGTTTCTCTCTCTCTTTCTCTCCCTCTCTGTTTCTCTCTCTTTCTCTCTCTCTGCCTCTCTTTTACATCACACTACCATAAAATGTGTGTACATTATTATGAGTTGTATTAGCGTATAATCATACAGAAAGTTATTTGTTATGATGTAAACGAAACCGATATGTTTTCTCACAGTCTCTCCGCCTTTTCTTTTTGCATTCTGACGATAATTTCGGGGAAAATCCATTCCAGCACTTCCTGCAACATACTCTATAGAAAGCACCCATATATGTAAGCTTGATTTAATTTATTATTTATTTTGCATAGCGATAAAGAAGCTACTTATTACTGACCAGTGAAGTCCAGTGTTGATATTGTACATATAAGTTCAAGTATTAAATTCTTCTTTGAACATTCATCGAGTGGCTTGAGTGTATTATTTCATAGTGAACAAGATCCTATACAGACGACAGAGAGGACACGACGTTTTCTTCCAGCGTGTTTGATGCACAAGTAACGTTGATGTGTGTGTATGTGTGTTGAAACATGTGACATGTTTGTATGTGTGTGTACATGTGCGCTCATAGTTGTGCATTTATGTATGTGTGAGTATGTGTGTGTGTGTGTGTGTGTGTGGTTGTAGATCATCGTGTAGATCATTGAAACATCGTGTCATGTTCATGTATTATGTCATTTTTCATATGTCGGTCAAATAATACAGTTGAAAACAAATGAAAACAAATGTGTTCCCCTACCCCCCCCCTTCCTTTACCCGCACACACTGATCTATAAATAGTATGTCAACAATTAGCTATTAATGTGTTTTCTTTGACTAAGTCAGAAACCAGACCAGAGTTATTTCACTTTGATTTCAACATTCTTTTTTATGAATGGAATATCTTTTAGTTGTACTTGATGGCGTAACATGAAAAGAGAACAGGAGAGAGAGAGAGAGATGAAGAGAGTAAAAAAGAAATAAAAAAGAGGGAGTAAGACAGAGAAAGAGAGCGGTAGAGTAAAAAGGAAAGGAAAGAGAAAAACAGAGAGAGAGAGAGAGAAAGAAATTAAAGACATGGAGAGAGGTAGAGAGAGATAGAGAGTGATAATGTGAAAGAGTATGGAAAGAAAGTGAAAAAGAGAGAGAGAGAGAGAGAGGGAGAGAAAGAGAAACAGAGAGGGAGAGAGAGAGAGAGAGAAACAGAGAGAGAGAGAGAGGGAGAGAGAGAGAAACAGAGAGGGAGAGAAAGAGAGAGAGAGAAACAGAGAGAGAGAGGGAGAGAAAGAGAGAGAGAAACAGAGAGGGAGAGAAAGAGAGAGAGAAACAGAGAGAGAGAGGGGGAGAGAAGGGAGAGAGACAGAGAGAGAGAAACAGAGAGAGAGGGAGAGAAAGAGAGAGAGAAACAGAGAGAGAGAGGGAGAGAAGAGAGAGAAACAGAGAGGGAGAGAAAGAGAGAGAGAAACAGAGAGAGAGGGAGAGAAGAGAGAGAAACAGAGAGGGAGAGAAAGAGAGAGAAACAGAGAGAGAGAGAGAGGGAGAGAAGAGAGAGAAACAGAGAGGGAGAGAAAGAGAGAGAGAAACAGAGAGAGAGAGGGAGAGAAGAGAGAAACAGAGAGGGAGAGAAACAGAGAGAGAGGGAGAGAAAGAGAGAAACAGAGAGGGAGAGAAAGAGAGAGAGAGAAACAGAGAGAGAGGGAGAGAAAGAGAGAGAGAAACAGAGAGGGAGAGAAAGAGAGAGAGAAACAGAGAGAGAGAGGGAGAGAAGAGAGAGAAACAGAGAGAGAGAAACAGAGAGAGAGAGGGAGAGAAAGAGAGAGAGAAACAGAGAGAGAGAGGGAGAGAGGGAGAGAAAGAGAGAGAAAAACAGAGAGAGAAACAGAGAGAGAGGGAGAGAAAGAGAGAGAGAAACAGAGAGGGAGAGAAGGAGAGAGAGAGAGAGGGAAAGAAAGAGAGAAACAGAGAGGGAGAGAAAGAGAGAGAGAAACAGAGAGAGAGAGGGAGAGAAAGAGAGAGAGAAACAGAGAGAGAGGGAGAGAGGGAGAGAAAGAGAGAGAAAAACAGAGAGAGAAACAGAGAGAGAGAGGGATAGAAAGAGAGAGAGAAACAGAGAGGGAGAGAAAGAGAGCGAGAGAAACAGAGAGAGAGAGAGAGAGAGAGAGAGAGAGAAATAGATACTACATCAAGAACTCACATCAACGTCCAGCGGTACTGCTTACAAGTCCAAACATTTTTCATGTTAACTAGAGTGCAGAGGTTGGCAAACTTTTGATAATAGTTTGCCGAAGTAAGATTTCTAATTCATTCTGCGTGCCAAAAGCTTAACATTCATTGAATTCTAGTACAGAATTTTTGTGTAGAAGAGACTTGAATAGCCGTTCTAGTGGGTCTCTCGCGTGCCAATGAAAATCGCTCTACGTGCCAAGTCTGGCACGCGTGGCATAGGTTGCCGATCTCCTGAACTAGAGTGTATTGGTAAACGCATTCGTGCTGTACGCATCATTCATTTTACAACAAATTTATTTCTCTAGTGTTGTCTCGTTTAGACATGAGCATAAAGTTGTACAAAGTAAATAGAGCATTAACGGAATAAAATATAACATACAGTGTATCAGCTTACATTTATTATTATTATTATGATGATGGAGTGAGTAGAGGGCGGGGTTAAAAGATCATAAAACACGTCCAAATCCTTTTTTTTTCTTCGACAAACATGAAAATGTGGTTTTCAGCTTAACTTTTTTTTTTTTTACTATCATGCTAAAGTTTATACACGAGGCTAAAATCAACATAAAGAACACAACCTTAATGAAATGGTTATGTTATTAATATATCATATTATATTGTTTATGTTTTGTTATCGGTAACGTTTGAGAGCATAAATGCATGAAAGTGAATTTTATGATTTATGGGAAAGTTCACTGAAAATAAATGTGAACATGTTAAAAGGTAGAAATATTAATTTAAATATGTCGTTTTTATTACATTTTTGAAATGGATGTATTTGTTGATACATGTATGTGACTGTTTGTCTGCCAGTTTGTTTATTTAGCCGCAAAACGTTTTGTATATATTTATTTTTATATCTTTTTTTTAGATCTTATCTTATATATTACAGACGCTCCTTTTATGAAGTTTTTTATAGCGACCTACGCTCATCCGTGTTCTGAGTCTAGTCTTGCATTTTGATAAGAGATTTCAAAGATGTTATGTTACTGGTTTTCCTGGTGTGTTTACGCAACCCATTCCATGCCCGAATGCCACTCGGGAAGAAAGAGTACTTATATGCATTTTTTCTCGCGTAAGGGATAAGGAAAGTGTTTTTTGTCCTTTTGTTTATCTGAGCATTGTAACAGGTTGTTATTAGGTTGTATTTCTAAAATAGAGTTTAATACCGTATGTATTATTACTACTTTACTCTTTGCCATTCTGTCCTCTAGTATTTCTAGATTTAGTGATTTACTATTGGTGTTACACTGTCAGACTATCAGACTGTCTTTCTGTCTATATTTTGTTTTATATCTTTCTATTGGTCTGTTCATCTATTTGTCTGTTTATCAATTTATTTCTTTGTTTGTATATGTCTGTCTACCCACATCTACCTATGTCTTAATATGTGTGTTATTCTGTATGTCTATCTATCTATATAAATATATAGATTTTAACTTAAATAGTGTTCAAATATAAGTAATACTCAAAGAAGTCTAGGGCACACACCATCCTTGAATGTAACAAACCAATTCCGTGTATTTTCTAAGAACACAACTTTCTGCTTTCTTCAACAGTCCGAGCGCTATGTCGAGGGCTGTTTCCCTTCAGAGAGTCTGAGGGTTCATGCCAGTTCAATATTGATTTGAAAAACAAAGCTAGTAACGACATAATTTCAAGAAAAGCATACAATTATTTATTTTTCTTGAAGTTGAAAGTTAAACAATTCGAGTCAAGATATGCGAGTGTAGAAAAGAATCTGAGTCAAGTCAATGTTTAGAAAAGAGTTTAAGACTTTAGAAGGTGATAGGATAAAAAAAAAGTCTGCCCGAGAGTCTTGAATTGATGTTTACATTGTCTGTATTTCTACCGAGACGATTTTCTTTTTTTCCTGTTTATACAAACGTTTCCCGGGAGCCATTTTTTTCTTCTTTAAACTGAAAGATAAAACATAAAAAGCTATTGCTGGAAGGCTTGAACTAAACCATTTCTGTGTATTGTTTTTTTCAATGTGTTGTGCCCTCTGGGATGCTTATTACATTCCAAAAAAAGAGTTTTTATGCTCATCTCTTTTAATTAAGGATAAATATAATTATTTCTATAACAAATGTGTTTGTTTTATTATTGTAATAAATATAAGAGGCTTATATACTAGCATTATATTATGTAATTGTTGTAATGATTAATGTTTAACAAAAATTGGTTAACTTAAATTGACTTTATTTATGCAAAAAAAATGTTTATTTACAACGTAAATTAATTTTATACATAAAAAAATACGTTGAAAAAGAGCATAATGCAGAATTTTTTTTTAAATATAAATAAATAATAATTTTTACGTAACACGAGTAACACTAAAAGCCTCAATAGCATCAAATTTGGAGATTAAATTCAAGGGAGATAATTAACACGTTTTCGTTTTCGTTAACAATTTCTAATGTTTCTTTTTTGTTTCCTTTAAAAAAAACGACTTACAATTTATAACTTTAAAATGACCAAACAATAAAACATACTTGAAAATTGTATGAAGAAAGAATGTATATGCACATTTTTAAACATTACATTAACTACCCTGTTTGTATAATTACTACATATCTATTCCGCTTAACTTTAATGCGTTTCCGTTAGACCAGAGTTCATCAATAATACTATATAAGCTGATATCTCAGTTATGCTGAGAACAAACTATAATAAATTTAGAGCTATTACTAGAATTATATCTTGACAAATAAATTTAAATGTTGATACATTAACCATTATTGTGTAAGTTTGGTAATAAAATTATGTATTAGTATTAGTTATGAATGGATAAAAAAATTATAATATCAAACCGGTAAATTTTTTTTTTATTAAATATAAAACACTTTAATGATTTTCTCTTTAGCGCTCCTTTTCTTTTGGTCTTGGTCTTGCTACGGCACTAAATAAATTGTTTTTTTTAACAATAATGTAAATTAGCAGTTTGACTTTCACGCTTTTGGCTCGCTGAATAATTCTGAAATCCTATTTCGGCACACTATAAGCGATAGGTAGCCGACCCTTGGTTTAAAGCATGTTATCTAAGGTAAATATTGAAAAAAGGTAAATATTGAAATAAGGTAAATATTGAAATAATGAGTTTGTAAGTTCTTTTTGAAAGTAACAATACATAATGTTGAGAGCGGAGTGAGACGGATTCTGATTGAAGCAAAATCAAATGTATTAACTTATTCTAATGTCATTGTATAAAATATTAGGCTGCATTTGACTCGCTGGTCTTAGTTACTGCTCGCTGATTAAACGCTCCAGTTTTTAACGTTTTCAGGGTTGCTGGAATTAGAAGAGTTCTGGATTCTAAAGCTGGTTGTTCAAAGTACCAAACAGTAAGTTTCGGCCCAAACCGAAAGATAAAGCGAAATTACGAAAGAAAAGATTTTTAAAATACTGTACAGTAATCCCACACTCAGTTACAGACTGAATTATGAAAGTTTAAATACATATTCGGCTGATGACCGAAAGACAATATCAGATCCGGCCGAAAGCGCAATCAAACCGAATGCTAACTTTTTGGATACGGCCGAAACCGAAACTACACCGAAAGATGGCATTTGCCTACTTTCGGCGCCGAAACCGATACCGAATTTCGGACGGCATCTAGACCGAACGTTGTAAGTTTTTTGTTGCCTCTTAAATCTCCTTAACATTTTCATGTCCTCTTCATCAACATGATCTCTCTTGCGCAACACACACACACACACAGACTAATGCCTACACATACACACCTAAAGGCAGACCTACTTTTATTGATTACAAAGCTATGTAATAATGTTATCCGTGTACCTCCGCGAAATCAAAAGCCCAAGATAAACGATAAATTACAAACGTGAATCGCCGGAACATTGAATGGGATGGACCACGAATAGGGATGGACTGCTCGCATTAAATGGATGCAGACAGATTAAGTAATCAGTGATGTATTGTTTGTAAGGGTAAAGTGCCAGTAGGTGGCGCATAGGTAAAAGTAAGCTGTAAACAAATGTGTTTGTTGTCATGGAACTAGACAATAGATAAGTGAATATTAGAAACTTCGAAGCAGTTAATAATAATAATAATAACAGAGGGATATATATTGAGGAAAAGTGGTTGTTTATTTAAGTTTAAATTTACATAAATTTTTCATAATTTTTATATTATCTACTCAATCTGTTACAACTTAAATTCGTCGGTTTAGCAGATCAGGGAAGACCCAATAGTGTACAATAGTGATTATTTCTTATAATCTGAATTAGGCCTACTTATTCAAAGAAAAAGGGGGGGGGGAGTCTTTAAAAAATTTAAGGTCTCAGCTAGTCTAAACCCGGCCTTGCATTAACAGATATTACAAGGATATTATATGCTTGAATAAAAGATGATCTAGGAGTGGATATTGAAACATTAGCTCACAAACCTATAGGCCTACACATAAAACTGAATATACGTATATATAGCCATCTGTTACATAAACCCAAGAAATAACAAGCAATCAGTATTTTTACTACTTTCGCAGTTAGAAACACACACACACATACACACATATACGCCCACAACTTCAAAACAACACAATGGCAAAAGAAGTAAAAATATGTGGGTCTTTAATCTCGTGGTTCACCTTTAACTAATCTACACCTTGGGATCACTTCCCTGGCTTCCGAGTATTGAGTTTTTAACTGTAAAACTGGGTGTAGCTTTGATGGCTCGTTTTTTCTTTAATGCTATATCAAATGGGTGAAGTAAATTACCAGGTTGTGGTTGTAATATAAAAATGGAGTTTTCGTTGGAATATTACGTTGAAATTGTGATAGGGTTACTATTACTGAAAACCAATATATCTATATGACTGTAAGTCAGATAGTTTGGATATCTTTGAGTATCTACGTATGTCTGTCTGTCGGTAAATCAATCAATCCATCTATCTATCAATATAACTCTTTAGTCAAATGTTAATTGCTAAATATGGATTTGTATAACTTTATATCCATAAATGGATAAATGGATTATATATCCTGAATGGAACTCAGGTGAAAGATTTTCTCGACAACATTATCTGGGACATGTATGGAAGAGAAGTTTCTTTATATCTTTGCACATCGTCAAGGTGGCCGAGCCGGTAGCGCGTTCGGCTGGCGTGGCGAAGGCTCTGGGTTCGAATTCTGGTGAAGGCTAGGATTTGATCCTGGGTCTTGAGGGTTCCCTGAGTCTACACAGCTGGGATGGGTACCTGACTTTAGTCGTGGAAAACTATACGCAGCTAAGCATTGTGCTGGCCACACAATCCCCTATTATGCCGTGGCCAGAGAAACAGGTAAACGCTGCTTCACTGGCCCCGTGGACCAATTTGGTCTGACGGGATACTATATTTCTTACTTACTTAGACGCACATCATCTAAACTGCTTCCATAATTATTTTTTTTTTCAACACATTTTTTTTTAATTGTTCATTAATGAATCATTGTAAACCTTTAAAATTAAACTAGCAAAGAAAGCCCTGCAAGAATACCTACAAAAAAAAAACAATAACCCATAATTTATTTTTCCTCCTTGTGATCTTCAAAAGTTCATAACTATATTTTATTTAATTACTGGTTGAAGATGAATAATTCTATTTGTACAGTGCTGCCAATAAACATAATGTAAGTTCAGAGCACAATTAACATATTGGGCAAAAAACAACTAGGAACACGGATTATAATTCTATAGACTAATAAATATAAAGCTTATTGATAATTCGATTGCACTTAATGCAACAAATTGCAACAAATTGCAATAAATTGCAACAAATTGCAATAAATTGCAACAAATTGCAATAAATTGCAACAAATTGCAACAAATTGCAACAAATTGCAACAAATTGTAACAAATTGCAACAAATTGCACCAAATGCTCCTGTCTCGAGACGTTTCAAAACATACGTCAGATGTACGAAAGAAAACAAATATAGATAAAGTCTTAAACAGAATGGAATCTTCCAGAATACAACGTCAGACTGCCATGTACCTAGTACACTCAGAAGTACAGGTGTTGAGATCGTACTCGACTAGAGCTCAGAGAGGATGCGGCTGTTTCCTGAATGGAACTCACGTGAAAATTGTATGGACGGCAATATTTCGAACATGTCTTGAAGTGTATTGTCTATTGATATTTTTAAATGTTGTTGTTGTTTTTGTTTTTTATGATGTACATAAGAATCGAATAGAAAGGAATCACGGAGCGTTGAATCTTTTCGTTACCCGGTTATTGTTATAATTTATGATCCACTTACATTTTAACGCCTTAGAACAAAATAACAAGAAGTCTAAAACTGGTCGGAAGTTTAACTCAATTGACGAGACTGGTAAAGTCGGTAATGAGAATCGGAATAAATGTCACAATAGGGCCTCTGGTGATCAAATATATGGTTCTAGGGCTATCGCTAGAAGTCTGTTTTCAGGGGGCAGCAATTTTTTTCCATAGTAGTGTGCCAATGTAGAATTTCTAATTCGATCAGCGTGCCAACAAACTAAAAGCCCAACTGCGTCAGCAATAAATGTTTTCTAGATAGACGAGTGTTGAATTGCTTTTTTTGTTCTGTGTGTGTCTTACGCGTGCCGTTGAAAATTGCCCTGTGTGCCAGGCCTGGCGCGCGTGTCGTAGGTTGCCGATCCATTGATTATATTATGAAAATTTGACCTACATTTATACCTTTTTTGTTTACGACCCGATACCGGCAAACGCTGACATTTGACATATTATATTCTTCTTAGATTGACATCTAGTGAAATTGACATATTATATTCTTCTTAGATTGACATCTAGTGAAATTGACATATTATAGTCTTCTTAGATTGACATCTAGTGAAATTTACATATTATATTCTTCTTAGATTGACATCTAGTGAAATTGACATATTATATTTTTCTTAGATTGACATCTAGTGAAATTGAAATATTATATTCTTCTTAGATTGACATCTAGTGAAATTGACATATTATAGTTTTCTTAGATTGACATCTAGTGAAATTGACATATTATATTCTTCTTAGATTGACATCTAGTGAAATAGACATATTATATTTTTCTTAGATTGACATCTAGTGAAATTGACATATTATATTCTTCTTAGATTGACAGCTAATGAAATTGACATATTATAGTCTTCTTAGATTGACATCTAGTGAAATTTACATATTATATTCTTCTTAGATTGACATCTAGTGAAATTGACATATTATATTCTTCCTAGATTGACATCTAGTGAAATTGACATATTATATTCTTCTTAGATTGACATCTATTGAAGTTGACATATTATATTCTTCTTAGATTGACATCTATTGAAATTGACATATTATATTCTTCATTAGATTGACATCTAGTGAAATTGACATAGTATATTCTTCATTAGATTGACATCTAGTGAAATTGACATAATGGAATCCGCACTATCCAGGTGACAACAAATTTCAAAAGGATCCCAAATCAACTGTCTATCTATAATTCTTTTCGCAGTTGTGAACAGATGATGATGTATAGATAATAATAGATATTGAATTGTTTTCAAAGTAATAGTTCACATATTAGCCAAGGGAAATAATAAAAACGTATTAATTTGACAATGGCTTGCCAACTCACTAGTCAAGAAGTCGGTTCACCCCGACCTTACAAGAATAATCTTGTTATGTTTTCATTAAATTAACCGTGTGAACTTGTTGCTTATTATGTGCCCGTGTTGTTGTTTTTTTTGTGTGTTTTGTTTCTCACGTTGTGCCAACTTTATGATTATTACATTAAGTGTAAAAATAAATATCGAAGATGTTTAAAGAAAAAAAGGAAGTTATAAACCGTTGCTATTTCTAGCCCGAAAATTAAAAGTTGGCACAAGTTATCTATAATGTTTCAGGATAGGTTTTCTTTTGTTATATCTGAAAACTAAACAAAGAATATTAAGTTATATAGAATACATGTGTATTAGCTTAGGCATTGGGTTGTTTCGGAGACACGGTGGCCGTGTTTAGCTGACGTACTGAAGGTCCTGGGTTCGAATCCTGGTGCAGGCTAGGATTTTTTTCCGGCACTGGAGGGTGTACCTTAGTCTACCCAGCTCTGATGGGTACCTGACCTTGGTTGCGGTAAGGTAAGGCGGCTAGTGATGGCCACTCAATCACCTAGTATACCGTGGCAACAGAAACTGGTGGACGCTGCTTCACCGGCCCTATGGATCAAATTGGTCGGGCGGGATATTTTATATTGGACTGTTGCTTATTAGCGCTCTATAACAGAGAAAGGTTTGGTGAATTTGACATCGCCAGTTCCGAAGAGATAATTTCAGCTAACCACGAATCAAAGGTTATGGTACGCAGAATGCTAGTTTCAATATATATACATATATAACACTGGTGGCCGAATGTCTGTATCTAGGCTCTCGTACCAAAGTTTCTGGGTTTGAATTTATAAAAATGGCTAAAATTTTGTCCCCAGGTTCTGATGGGTGTCCCTGAGTGTATACCATCTCCGCTGTACGTCAGTTGCGGCAAAAAAAATGTGGCTGAGCTTTGTGCTCGCCGTACAATCACCCTAGTGTGCTGTAACCACGTAAAGGGGGTGAACACTGCTGTATCAATTCGGTTCGACTGAATGGCTTTAGTGTAAACATGATTATTGTTTGAAAAGTCAAAGATTAAAGACCACCTGAGCGAATACTATGATTAAATTATTCCCAGAGATTCAATTGAACTTTTTTATTTTTAAGGTCAAATGAAAATTTAACTTAATTTAAGCGACCGAAAATATTATAAAGAGCTGACAATAAATTAATCTCTTTTAAAAAATACTTCACTTACTTAGTCCGGTCAAAGACTATAATAAGATAGACCGCTTGCTTTAATATTTCTGCTATTTGATGACTCGACTGACTTCTTTTCGGAATTCCCGATTCCCTTTTGCATTGTACACTTCCGTTTTATTCAATCGCTATGATTTTCTCAATGAAAAATTAAAATAGAAAGTTGTATACAGCGGAAACATTTAGGCAAATGTAGGAGCGTAAAAGTCATTTAAGACAACGTTATTGGATGCGCACTGTAAAAAAGAACATAAAAGCTCTAAAAATAGAGCGAGCGGTCCATCTCATGAAACGATTTGGTCCATCCAATCCTATAAATTTAGAACATGTATTGTAATAATGTAATAGGTCTAGTCCAATTGGGCACGCGATGTCTTGCTCGCGCCGTGCACTGTGTTTGCACTTTGTTTATACTGGCCCACATATATATATAATGTTATGCTTCTTGCATTCAACACGAGTCTGCTCCGTATATCTTTAGATATCTCGGTCTGGCCAAACAGTTCGAGAGTGCACAAAGAGAACACAGTGAAGTCGCTCACATGGAAGGTGGTAATGATTAACTCTGTTCCTTGCTCTATGTGGGAGGGGGGTAGTTACGTAACAATACAGGGGATCTTTGATTGATGTGTGGTCTTTGTGATGGGTTCCATGCAGGGATTTGTTTTCTTGGTCTATCTCTTTTTCTCTCTTTCTCTCTCTTTCTCTTTCTCTTTCTTTCTCGAATTCTTTTTTTATGAGACCTTATTTATGTTTGTCTTGTTGTATTGCCATACATCTAGTAGTAATCCTTTTCTTTCAATTTTATGTGCATGCATAAAGCAAGAGGGGCTGCACTGTGGCCGATCGGCAGCGCGTTCGACCGGCGTACCGAGGGTCCTGGGGTCGTATCCTGGTGCCCGGAACTTGAGGGTCACCGTGAGTCTACCCATGCCCTGATGGGTAGGCTACCTGACTTTAGCTGGTAGTAAAGGAGGTTGGGCATTGTGCTGACAGTATGCCTGGTATGCCGTGGCCACAGAAATGGTGAACACTGCTTCACCTGCCCCTATGGCCCTATGATCTATTTGGTCTGACAGGTACTTTACTGATTAAGAAAAAGCGAGACAAACTATATAGAGCAGGGGTCGGGACCCTATGGCTCGCGAGCCAGATGTGGCTCTATTGATGGCTGCATCTGGCCCGCAGACAAATCTTCGATTATAAAAAAAAAAGTTTATTTACATTCCTTTGATCTACATATTAATTGCATATCAATATTTCATTCTACAATTGAGCAGCTCAGCATCAGAAGTGGTAAAGGAGATAAAACTCCGCTGACCTAAAATACAGAAGAATAGCAACCCTGCATTCATTGTAATTAAAGGGAAATTTACTTGAATTTTTTGTTCAATAATGTATGGCTCTCACAGAATTACTTTTCGAAATATGTGGTGTCCATGGCTCACTCAGACAAAAAGGTTCCGGACCCTTGATATAGAGCCTTAATGATCAGTCAAACGTTTATATACATTGAACACACAAACACAACACTAAAGCGATTAAAAAAATAAAGATTAAACCCAAAAGAAAAAAAAATACTTTTTGAGAAAAAATGTATTAATGTATACATGACAGTGACATTGTTATTCAAGAAATTGAGAGGAGTGAGCTCCCCGATTCTTGGAGCCGACGATTATAGTCTAGGTTGTAAAAGATGGCGATTATTTTCTAAATGTGATTTCATGAAAATATCTACAGTAATTATCATCATATTGCATTACATGCTTGTGTTAAAGTATTAAATGATTGTAAAGTATGTAAATGCAGTATCATCGTTTCCTTATTTCGTCTTCAGTTAATAGACGAGATGTACTTATGTACTTACTTATGTATCGTATGAACGATGAATGGAAAAGCTGCAATAATGGCTTACAAAGCATGATGTTAATTAAAAAACAAACAGGACGCTACTAAAACAAATAAAAGAAAGAACTAACAACAACCCTGAAACATTCTATTTGTTTACCGTCTGACTAAAGCTTGCAGAACAGTTTTAATTTACCGCAACAATGTTTTTAAAAAAGGTTACCAAAATTTTAGGAAAATGTAAAGATTTTAAGTTCCTAGAAAAAAAAACTTTATATTATAATAAATACCAAATGGATATAAGTAGCCTACTCTTTTTTCCCGAGTGGCATCCAGGCGTGTAATGGGTTGACTGAACAAACCAGGAAAACCGGTAACTTAAACATCTTTTAAAACACTGATCAAAATGCAAGACTAGACTCAAACCACGGATGAGCTTAGGACGCAATAATCTTTTTTATAGAAGGAGCGTCTGTAACGTATAAGATAAAATACTCAAAATTAATTTCAAGTCGTCTTATAATATAATATATTTATATTTAGTGACGTTTTCTTTTGGCCTAATTTTTTTTTTCAGAAACTACAGTTACAATTTTTTTTTATAAATCTTACAGTTTTTAAAAAAAATAAGAAAAGGTTGTTTTTTTTTAAACACCTGCAATTAATTTTTTTAAAGTAGGTTAATAGAGTAAAAAACTAAACGATAAAAAACAACAACAAGCAAAGAATAAAAAACAAGCTAGGATTTTAAGCCCTATATTCACCAAACAAGCCACCAGCATACTAAAAATAAAATCAAGCTAAGATTTTAAGCCCTATATTCACCAAACAAGCCACCAGCATACTAAAAATAAAATCAAGCTAAGATTTTAAGCCCTATATTCACCAAACAAGCCACCAGCATACCAAAAAGAAAAATGCTTAGTCCAAGCAAAAAGCCAGTAAGCACAAAATAACCAAAAACAAAAGTCAGCAATCACACGAAGAAATCTGTTTATGAGTTGTATTTCTATCTGAAAGGATTTTTACTTCTACAACATGCATACTGAGAATAAAAGAGAAATAATAAAAGAGAGAGAGAGAGAGAGAGAAACGAGGTTTACGAGGCATGTTTAGAGAAACAGACACCCAATGGCCAAGGGGAGAATGTAAATATATATCGCTGTTAGGGTTCCCTGGCGCTCCCGGAGTCCGGAGAAATATGTTCGGATCTTTTGGAAATCGCACAAATGTTTAAAAGACGTCAAAACTGATTGCCTCCCCTTGATTTTTATTTGTGTTATTTCCTGCTTTTTTATTTTTAAAATTTATTTTAACGTGCTCTAATTTTAACTATAACGAAAACCTAAAACAATTATTTTTTGTTTGTTTTAACTTTTCTTTACTCCAGAAATTATGTTTAAAATTAAGCTTGTGGGGCATTTTTATTCCCCCAAATATTTCTAATGTTTTAATTATAGCCGCTGTAAACACGGTAAAATGACAAGACTATTTATCTTGTTAAAATGTTGCACATAGTTTCAGTTCCCCTTGTATGTATCAAGAAGCATGAAATGTGCTAAGGGATGGGTGGGTGGGGGGCGGGGAGGTGGTAGGGGGGTCGGCGATGCAGAATTTATGTTTCATTGTTCAACCGTAAAAAGCAGGGGGCGAATTCACGTGGGTTGAAATGAGGGAGGGCTGAAGGAAAGAAAAAATATTTTCACAGTTCTTTAAAACAAAACTCTTTTACTAAATTGGCGAAAAAAAAGTAAAATGTGTGTCCATCGAAATTACAGCCATTACCCCTCTCCCAATCCACGGAATCCTGTCATCGGCCCAGCGTACGTGGAATGTGTGTCCAGAACAATGCCCATTAACTCTACTTGGCCAAATAGGGGCAACCTTTGAACCTTAGGAAAAAAAAAGGAACGACCTGTAAGTCTGTATCCATAGTAGCTGTGTAGGTTACAATGTGTCATTAAACGGTAGGCTGCTCATTTAACGTCCGAATTTGGCTTTTAATCACCTACACTAAAGTAAACTAAAGATGACATAACCATAAAATCAACTCGTCATCTAACATAACCATAAAATCAACTCGTCATCTAACATAAAGCACAGTACTCTTTGAAAAAAAATAATTTAAAATTTTGTAAATTATAATAATGTCAGCAGTGGCGTAACGAAAAGGTGTGGAAGGGGGGCGGGGAGGAGACGGTGGAGAGGCCGCCCTATGCGCCAAAGCTTGGATAGGCGTTAGGCTCACACTTGTGTAACTACTACGCAAGTCAGCTTACTAATAAATACAAACTAACATTTTACGTAGGCGCTATTTTTTAACCCCGCTCCATGCGCCTTTTTTGTTTTGCTAGTTACGCCACTGCGTATATGTATTCAAGTATAAACATATTACATAAGTAATTGTCTTATAGCAAAAATCTACCTTGAGTACAAATTGTTTCTTTTATATTGTTTTAAATATGCTGAAAGACGGAATTTGTGTAATCAAGTCAAAGTTCCATTTGTTTGGATCAATAAAGTAATCTTATCTTATCTTAAATCTCCTAATTTACTGCAGGCTTCGATTACGCTGCAGATAGCTTAAAAGGTAATTGCTTAAAGTTGCTTAGAAAAAGAATGCTGTGAATACACACACTCACACAAAACACACAAAAAAAGTAATAGATACTAATAACAACAAAAAATCGATAATGGTAACAATTCTTTCTTTCTGTTTTTAATAACAAGACTTGATGTTAGATCTTATCTCTGGGAGTGAAGGTGTTAGACAATTTACTTTAAGACTGTAATGTTGAAAGCCAAAGTTCATCGCGTCACTCAAAGGGGGAGGCAAGTCAAGCCAAATGCATTAACCATGAAGGGGAGGGAGCGGGGACGTCAAGGCGAAACTGCCTCATTATTGCAAGAGGGTGGAAAAAAAAACATAAGAAAAAGACATAAAAACTAAAAAAAGAAAAAAAAAACTCCGAAAGAATATTGACAAGTAAACTGTTTATATTGGAGCCGTGTTTTCTAAATCAGTCGTGTAACAAACTTCAGGCTACAAATTCTTGAACTGAAGAAAAGAAGAAAAAAAGAAAAGAAAATGAAGCCACAGTTTGAAAACGAAAAGTTTCAGCTACGGTAAATAACCAGGGGCATTCCCCGGGGAGGGAGAAGCAAATAGAGGGGTGGGGGGTGTTTGGGTGGATGAGGGTCATCATAAGCATGTCTTCTTTCCATTCCTTTCTTCCCACCCCCTTTGCAATATATTATATGCTTATATAAAAAAAAATCATCTGAAAAAAGTTGTGTTGTTGTCTGGAATTGTGAATGCAACTTTTCCTGGAAACATTAAAGGAGCACACCTATGTTAAAACATAGTGTTAGAATAAGCTACAAAATACATCCGTGAAGCAGCGTTGGTGTTAAGTAACAGTGACATGTTGCACTTCAAAGTTGAGACGCACTTGAATACAAGAAATGTTTAAGCTAGCAATGAGAAAAAAGTAAACATATTTTTTTTATGCTTAAAACGTAACCGTGTAAATTTGTTTAAATCGTTTTTAGGCAAAAACTTTTCATGTAGAAAAAGATTATTATTTATTTGAGTCTAGGTATTTTCTTTGTTTAACTTATATACTTAAGTCTGTTTACTATGTTTGTTTAATTTGTTTATGTACTTTCAGAAATTGTTCTCTCTACCATGTGTAAACCTCCACTCGAGTTCATCAAACAGTATGTTCCACAATGAACACTTCGCAAAGTATTATGCCGGCTCCTCGCTTCTGGAAGTGCCCCCCCCCCCCTTTTTCTCTGGCGACCGTTGACCTGAGAGCTTTCTCTAAATCTGGACCTAAAGTATGAAATCTACTTCCCATCCAACTCAGGCGAACAAGTTCTATCGTCCCTTTGAAAAAGATTCTGAAAACATTTTATTTTAACCCTTACAGTCCCGGGCGCGTATATAGCGGAACTAAAGGCAGCATAGATAGAAGTAGGTCGGTACGGGAAGGGTTAATATTTACTTTCGTTAAATAATTGTTAAGACTCATATTGTTTTTACTTTAAGATTTAAGTCGGTTAATGCTACTTTTATTTGCTTTGTCCTATGTTTGTCAAGTTATAAAGCTATTAATTAGCTTTATATTTTTTAGCCTCGAGAATTATATCAGTGTCCATAGTTATTTGTTGCACAAGGTTAAATGTGATCTGAGCTGACATTATTTTTTTTTAGGCAGCGCTATATACTCCTATAAATTCATCGCCTTACCTGTCTTACTTAAGAAACTACTTTATTTTAACGTTGTTACTTTTAAATAAAAGTGTATACATGAATAATATACTTTCAGATATGATATTTATCAAGCTAATTTCATTTAACACTTCCTACACGGGCACACGCACCCAAAAGTGTAGTCTTAAATTGGATAGAAAGCAAACGACATTTTAATCTGCTTCAAAAGGCATTCCTGTGTCAGTTCCATGCAGTCGTGTGAGTTAGCTCAACATTTTTCACGTCGTGTACCTGTGTGAGAGAGCGTGCGGTCTGTGCTATTTGCTTTTCATCTCTTGTCATTTGTCTGCATTAGCCAACTAAAACGGAATTGCAGGTGGCGATTCTACTTTTAATGGAGTCGTTCTTATTACGCGCTCTTTATATCTCCGTGCAATCTAATTTATTTACATTTAGATATAATTATAACTTTTCCTTTCCCACAGTAAAATAAGCATGGCGTTTCCTATGTTAGGCCTGTCTTATATTATATCTTACGCTCCATCGGTATAGAAGATTATACCGCCCGAATGCGGCAATAACAACAAGTCTTGAGGGCTTCATACCAGCGCCTTCAATGCAGTATCAGAAACGTAGATTTGTAACGGGAGGCTACAATTCGATCTGAGATTTTACCTCTCATAGGTTGAGGTTCCTCAAAATACCCGTCTTCGCACACCGGCGATTACTGGCCAGTCTCTTGCCGATGTTGGGTTCTGAAGACTATTTTTCTTGAACTAGCCTACAATGTTTATTCATAGATATATTTCGATCAATTATCACTCCGAGATAGACCGCCTTATGCTCGCCAGCCAGTGCGTGGCCACCATTGTTCAACCCGGTCGGTATATTTTGGATGTCGATAACAACGGTGAAGAACAAATAAAACTGTGTATGCAGTTTGGGGGCCCGGTGGCGGGCGTACTGAAGATTCCGGGATCGAATCCCGGTGAAAGCTAAGATTTGTTCCCAGCTCTGGAGGGTGTCCTTGAGTCTACCTAGCTCTAATGGGTACCTGACTTTAGTTATGGTAAAGTAAAAACGGTTGGGCATTGTACTGGCCACACAATCCCCAAGTATGTCGTGGCCACAGAATGTGGTAAACGCAGCATCACCAGTCCTATGGATCAAGTTGGTCCGAGGGGTACTTTATTTACTTTTAGACAGTTAATCTCCATGCCCCACATCCTGGCAAATCTTGCTGGAGGGAACGCTGTAGCATCATCATGAGCATGAGCTTTCCTTCCCGGTTGACCAGACAGACCACAATGTCCTAGAAATTCAGATTTGTGTTCCTCAGATAGGTCGGCAGGTCGTTGATCGAAGCTAGGAACAGTGTACATACGACAGTGCAGTAGCCCTGGTGCAATCCTTGCTCCAAGGCGCGCTTCAGGGGGAATTACCCTTCCCCGTAACAAGTAGCTACCGTCCTGTTATCCTCATGGAATAACATGCAGATATTAAATGTAAGTTTGGACTTTGAAAATGTATATACGACCAACTTAAAAACTTACAATAGAGCAGGGATCGGCAACCTTTCGCTAATAGTGAGTTATTACAAATTACATAGTTATATATAACAAAGTCCTCGAATGCGCTTTACATTTACCATGTGTTATGAAAATAAACCGAAAAGTTGTGTTTTTAATTTTGTTTAAAAAAATATCTATATTGTTGGCTTCTTAAAAATTTCTATATTTTCGGCTTGTTTAATTGTGTTCGGAAGTTCATTCCACCACAGAGGTGCTACGACGCTGTAGAAGCGAGCTGCAAATGTTTCTCTTTTTACGCTTGGTACCTTGAGCTGTAGATGGATTTTGTTTGAACGCAGTCCTCTTTTCTCTGATGTGTGTAGCTCGACCATGGATCTCATGTACAGGGGTGGTGATTGACCATGAAGGCTTTTATAGAGTATAGTCAGAACTTTGAGCTAAACTAGGATTTCTAAATCATTCAGCGTGCCAACATCCTAAAAGTCAACCTATTATTTATTCTTTAAAAAAATATTTTTAGAAAAACAATTAATTTAGCTCCGTAACAAGACCATGAGCAAAAGCAATGGAGATTATTTATAGAGAAAATCGATAAAGTGTTTTATATTTAATACAAAACTAACATGTTTGTAATATTATTCTTTCCATTTGCATTTAATATATCAAATACAATATTTTTTGTACTAAACATTCACATTTTTGGTAATTATTGTCTAAACATTCGTTAGTGAAGAGGAGGTTATAACACTTGCAAATATTAATTATATTTTATCTCATTTTAACTAAGATGTACTTTTATGTTATTGTGTTATTTGTTATCGTTTAGTACTATCTTTGATCAGTATAGATGCTTAATAATCATACAAACTGTGTTGTTAATGTAATTTTTAAAAATATACATATACATTTTTAGTGAAGTAAAATTTATATAATTTTCATATACTTTTTACAGTTTAATTAATCATTTTAAAGTTACACATTTTAAGCCACGTATTCACGTATATTTTTTAATATAGGAAAAACAAAGAAACATATTAGAAAAATAAGTTCAAATAGAACGGGTAAATTATCTCCCTTTGATTAAAAACCGTTTAGACGACATTTGATTCAATAGTGCTTCCAAACAAGTTATGTTTTGTAATAAAACAAATATTACTGACTAATTATTATATCATTATATAAATCCAACATTATGGTATCCTTACTAGATATTAGAAGATTAACATAATTTACGTCAAACAGTTCCTGCATTAATTGTTTCTCCAATTAATTAGTTTATATTTAAAACATTAATAATTACAGAAATTACTTAATATTGTGCTATTAAAAAGGTCTCTTATATTTATTAAATTAATAATAAAAATAAATGTTTGTTAGAATTACTAATAGTTTTATTTAATTTAAGAAGATGAGCATAAAAACTCGTTTAAATGGTCTTATAAGTTTACAGACGATTATTACGTCCCTAAGGCCCAAAACTCCTGCAGAGCGGCAGGGATCGGTAGGCGGCAGAGAAAGAACACGCGAACTAACCACAGGACCAGCCGGCCTCACGCAAATGTAATTAGTATATCAGTTAATGAGCGGTCAAGTGTAAGTAACCTCTTTGTATGCTTAAAACAGCTTTCATAGCGATAAAATATGTTCACAAGTGTAAGTTGAACCAAAAGCTGAAAGTAGAGCGAATGCCTAGCAGTTGAGAATAGCAGATGACTTTCCTAAGCAGCTTCGTTCCAGACTGTTTTCCGCGAATGGGCACATTTGGATGCTCATTTTTTATATTTTTAAAGTTCAACATGCTGCATTTTAAAATCGCCAATAGCGCTCTACTTAAAAAAAAAGATCTACATCTAAGAAGGTTGTAGTAAAATCAAACCAGTTAGGCTTGATGTGGTATGAAAAAATGAGTCCATCAATTTGAAAGTCTTGCCTTTGATTAGAAATCTCCGCTTTGAGTGCTTCGATGATTCTGAAGAAGCCCAACTATCTATCCTAATATATTCCTTAATATAGGTTTGTACATGTAGATAAAAGTTTTGAAATTGATTTCAGAGCAAGATATGTTCAATTTCAATGCACATCCATTCAAGTGGTCCTTATAAATTATGCAAGTTCAACTGAATTGTGTCACTATGTCATTCAGAAACATCGGCTTCAAAAGTCAGTTTTCCTCATTCAGAACCGGAAAAAAGTATTTTTTTTTTAATCAATAAAAAACATCTCTTGGTAATTCTCACGCGTGCCATTGAAAATATCTATGCGTGGCCTATCCTAAAGGACAGATACATAAAGCATTAAATTCTAATTTAGAAATACAACACAATAACAACCTGTTGCAAAGCTCAGATAAACATAAAAACAAAAACACTTTCCTTATCACTTATGCGAGAACAAATGCATTTAAATACTATTTTTTCCCGAGTGGGATCCAGGCATGGAAAACCAGTAAACATCAATTCAAATACACTCATCGAAATGCAAGACTAGACTCTAACCACGGATAAGCATAGGACGCAATAATCTTCGGTATAAAAGGAGCGTCTGTAATATATAAGATAAGTCAATTCAATTGTTGTAAACAATGTTGTGAACAAACAAAAAAGTAAATAATTACGAGATAATGTTGTTATTGTTATCAACATTATTGATAGTGTTTTAAAAAAAAATGTTATGTATTTAAAAGCAATGTATATGTATGCTATCTTTTTGTGGAGGCTTTAACTAAACAATTAAATGAGAATTCCTTGTAATTCAAGATTAAGAGAAATTCAATTATAACAAAACCAGGATGCAGTAAGGTTTGGTAGTGATAATTTCATGTATAAAAGGAGTGTCTGTAAATTGACAGATGAGATTCGAGTAAGTAAACCTAAACAGTTTTTACTGTCTGTTGTGATATATTTTATATCATAGATGCATTTTTCTTTTATTTATTATTTTATTGTTAGATATTTGAGTATTTTATTTATTATAATCTGTAAGCGATATGACCCGAGGTATGACATGTTGCGAGTTAAGAAAGTAACGTCACAGTCTGGTTATTGTGTCTGGGAAATGAATGGCGGATTTGTGTTTTTTTGCAAATTGTAAAGAAATTGCTTCATTGTTGTTCGGAATTAAACAGTATTAAAGCTCAAGTCTTATTTCTGTTGCATTGAATTGTAGAAGAAATAGACTCCAACACTGTCACTGCTTTACTGCTACGTAATTTGGGGGCAGATCATCCTACATAAATACGCAGATCTCTCACACTCACACATGAAAAAATGCGTTTGGGTTGTGTGGGGTTTCCTAACACCTGGACTGAACATTGCCGGTCTCACACCTGTGTGAGATAATCTCGAAGTGGGAAGCATCAATTAACTCCCTTGTCTGGTCCAGACAGAGTAAGGTGTCCGGTGATGTGTATGCGGTAGGCCATCCGTCATCGGCACATCCCCCCCCCCCCTTCAGCTCGGCAATAGCCCGTTTGCTGCATTGATAATAAACAGGCGACTTTTTTTTTATAGAAAAAAGTAAGATGGAGCAAGAAAAAAACAACAACCGGATGTGGCCTGGATTGGTGATTGCTTTTCTTTAAAAAAAAATGGCCACTCTCTTATTATTTATATTAGTTTCAAACTGCAAGCACATTTTGTTTTATTACCTGAGGCCTCGTGGCGCTACTGTTTGACTTACATGTAGGATAAATTCAAATTCAAGGATACAATAACAATAAATAAATTGACGGCATGTGGCTTGCATAAAGCTCTAGATAGAGCCATACACTGGTCTAACTTAATACTGTCAATGTGTATTCTTTTAATACTGTGTATTGTTTACTTTATAAGTTCAGCTTCGAGATTTTTTATATATACCGAAAGGCGTGCATAGTAAAGCGCTTCCGGGCAGTGTACTGGCGAATACAATCCCTTCATCATATTGTGTTGGACGTTAACGCTGGAACATCCTAAAACCGTCATATAGAGCAAGGCTGTTTCATGTATAGCACACATGAAAACAATAGCTATATAAATAGTTAAAAAGAATCTAAAAACTAATTATTTTAACATTTACTTTCGTTAATTTTTTTTTTAATTTTATACTTTTTACTGCTATATTATAATTGTTTTTGCTACAGTTATTTGATTTGTCGTAGGTATGTAAACATTATAATTATTAACCCTTACAGTCCCGGGCGCATATATAGCGGAACTGAAGGCAGCATAGAAAGAAGTAGGTCGGTACGGGAAGGGTTAATAAGCTATATATTTTTTAGCCTATGTTCTGAATTGTTTGTCGCCCAACGTTGAATGCGTCCTGAATCTTAGCCTACATTATATTTAGTAAAGTACCCTTCGGACCAAACTGATCCTAGGACTGGCGAAGCAGCGTTCACCAGTTTCTGTGGCCACGGCATAGGCCTACTAGGTGATGCACAATGCCCAGCCGCCTTTACTTTACCCCAACTAGTGTCAGGTATCCATCAGAGCTGGGTAGGCTCGAGGACACCCTCAAATCCAGGGAAAAAACCCTAGCCTGCACCAGGATTCGAACCCAGAACCTTCGGATCGCCAGTCGAACGCGCTACCGCTCGACCACCGTACCCCATATATAATCCACTTAAAAGGTAGTGTTTTCTTGTGGGAAATATAATGAGTATTTCTAACAAGGTAACTTCATCCCGAATAATTGACCATGTGTTCGTATCTTCGTAGCAACTTTCCTACACTATGGGAGGTTTGGCGGATTGGACAAGTTTTTCAGAAATATATTGAAGCACTGAAAGTGGATTTATGTAATCAAAAGCAAGACTTTCAAATTGATGGACTCATTTTTTTCATACCTCATCAATCCTGGCTGGTTTGATATTATTACAATCTTCTTTGATGTTCGTCTTTTTGTTTAAGTGGACGAATATTTGCAATTTTAAAATGCTGCAGGTTAAATTTTAAACATTTACAAAATGGGCATCCAAATGTGCCAATTCGCGGAAAAAATCTGGAAGGAAGCTGCTTAGGAAAGTCTTCTGCTTTTCTCATCTGCTAGGTATTCACTCTTTTACTTTTAGCTTTTGGTTCAACTTACACTTGTAAACAGATTTTATCACACATGAAAGCTGTTTTAAGCATACGAAGAGGTCACTTACACTTAACCGCTCATTAGTTGATACAGACTAATTACATTAAATATAGTTTTTATGCTCATGTTCTTTAAATAAACATAATTATAAGTAGGCCTAATTCTAAAACAAATTTATATGTATTATTATTTTGATAAATAAAGTAGACTTATTCATTAACACTGTATTATGTAATTTCTGAATTTATTTATGTTCTAAATATAAACCACTTCCTTAAATTGACAAATAATTAATGCAGGAAATGTTTATTTACAACTGTTTAACGTAAATTATTTTAATCCTCTAATAATTAAATCTTTTAATGAATACCATAATGTTGTGATATATAAAGAGATAATAATTGGTCAGTACAATATTTTATATTACAAAACATAACTTTTTTTTACATCACTATTTAATCAAATGTGGAAAATATTTTTTAATTAAAGGGATATAATTAACCCGTTTTATTTGAGCTAATATGTATAATGTTTCTGTTTTTTTTCTTTTATAATAGGATAAAGGGCTTACAATTTATAACTTTGAAATGATCAAACTGTAAAAAGTATTTGAAAATTATATAAATATTACATGACCAAAGAATCTATATGTATATTTTCAAACATTACATTAACTTCCCAGTTTGTATGATTACTACGTAACTATACCGCTTAACGAAGATAGCATCTCCCTATTCATTATATACAAAACTTAAAGTACATCTCAGTTGAACTGAGATCAAAATATAGTTAATATTAGCAAGTGTTAGATCCTCATCTTGACTAACAAAGGATAATTGTAAGATAATATTTACCATACATTGATTAATGTGAATGTTTAGTAATAAAACATTGTTATTGTTATAAATGCAAATAAAGAGGATGATAATCACAAACACGTTATTTTTGTATTAAATATAAAACTTTGTAACGATTCATTTTAGGCTCTTGGCACGCTGGATGATTCAGAAATCCTGGTTTGGCACACTGTTAGCAAAAGGTTGCCGACCCCTGCTCTAGTATGCCGTGGCCATAGAAACTGGTCAATGCTGCTTCACCGGCCCTATGATAAATTTGGTCCGAAGGGTACTTTACTTTTTTTGTTTTGTTTTTTGTTCGAAAGTCAGTAGCAAGCTTTTTAAAGTTCGGCAAGTTATTACACTTAAACTTTCGGTATTTAGTTGTGAAAGTATTTCAGTTATCCCTAAAAACGTCTTTCCCACGGGGTTAAAAAAAAAAGTTCTTTTTTTTCAATGGACTTACTGCAGATTCCATATATTATGTATAAATGTTTTTGTGTAGCCTATTTTTTCACATTTTCTTTTACTGTATTAGACGATATAATCTTCTGAAAATAAATCATGTATTTACTAATAAACACCACATTTTTTTATTTCCACAATTTAAATATTTTTATTAGTAGACTTAAAAGTAATTTCCAGGGGCAAAGCTGCGAGGGAGGGGGGGGGGGGCTGAATAAGCCCAAATTCCCCCACCCCCAGCGTAAAACTTTTGAAAACTTACTATTTTCAACAGTTTTTTTTTATATATACTAAATTCGCGAAATACTTATTAAATATTTGAAATATTTATTTAATATATTTGAAAAAAACTGGCTTCACCGCTGGTAATATATAATATTATAGACTCATTGGAACACTTTCTTGTGTGTGTGTGAAGACAAACCAGACAATACGTTAACTAAACTTCATTAAAACTCCAAAATGCAAGACTAGAATCAAACTAGAAAGAGGCTTCCAAGCATTGCTTTGAAATGGATATCATCAGGAAAAAGGCGAAGGGGAAGGCCAATGGGAACTTAAAGGAGAACAATGCACGAGGAAGCAAAGGCCACCAATAAAACATGGCTTAAGATCAGATGGCTAGCCCAGGATAGGGAGGCCTGGCGGAACTTTGTTGCTGCCTTATGCTCCACGGGGAGCGATAAAGAATAACATCGTGAGAAAGAGAGAGAGAGAGAGAGAGAGAGAGAGAGAGAGAAACTCACACTACGGATAATCGTAGGATGCAATAATCTTTTTGTTTAGAATGATCGCCTGTAACAAAAGGAGATAAAAGAGATGAGAAAAAGACATTCTGACTTTAGATGATCAATTGTTGTGTTTTGTGCTCGCTCGTTGGTGTCTTTAACTTTTCTCACAAAACTTTGCTAAGTCGATTAACTTCCTTAAAAATTAAATTAAAAAGACAAAGAAATAGCCTGCATTCAATGTGCAGTATAAATGATAATGAGATTGATAACACTATAATAAACACGAAGGCTTTTTTTTATTTATTTGAGAGTGTATATCTATTTCCTTATCAAAGTTTATGGATTTCAAATTGCAGCATTTGAAGCGCCACAAAATCTAGCTCCATTTGTAACTCTTATAGTTTGTATCAGGTACAATCCACTGTTTACCTAAGTAACAGAGCGCGTTGTTGAATGATTAGAAAACGAGTCTAAGAGGCTAACACGTGTCTAGTTGAAAATGGCCGATATGAGCTTCAAGCGGATTCGTGAAAATGTGTGCATAGTAAATGTAAAAGTGTCCGCTTAAGACACAGTTTGGTTATTATGGCTAGTGATGCAGCATTCACCAGTTTCCGTGACCACGATATACCATAGGATTGTTTGGCCAGCACAATATTTGACTTATACGTTTACAGATGTTCCTTCTAGATTCTAGATAGAAGATTATTACGCCCTAGGCCCAAAACTTCTGCAAGGCGGCAGAGATTGGTCCGCGGCAGGGCGGCTAACACCCGGGCTGTTTTTGTTCGCAGTCCGGCGTACAAACGGCAGGACCAGCCGAAATAGCTTTGTTTGCGTGTTTCACATAAAAACCTATTCAGCTGGGAGGGTAAAATAATCCCGTAGTATCCCGTCGGACCAAAATTGATCCTTAGGGCCGGTAAAGCAGCGTTTCTGTGGCCACGGCATACTAGGGGATTGTGTGGCCAGTACGATTCCCAGTCGTTTTAACTTTATCACAACTTTAATCAGGTACCCATCAGAGTTGGTTTGACTTCCCCTCCAGACCCGGGAACAAATCCTAGCCTTCACCAGGATTCGAACCCAATACCTTCGATACGCCAGCTGAACGTGATGCCAGCTCGACCACAGAGCCTCATGGTTAAGATAACACTAGTACGATAATCATTTGCTATCTATTCAGATATATTCATGAGATTTTCTCAAGTTGACGTTTTAATGTTTTTTTTTTAAAAAGTTTCTTAATATTGCGCGATTTCCCCATGCGCAATTCTCCCTGCCTCCAGAATAATACTTGCTGGCTAGCTACCTGGAGATAACGCTACCAGGAAACGATGCCATTAGATTCCATTACTGATGCCATTACAGATCATATGAGAAGATGGTTCAGATGATAACGCTAATACAGTAATTAGCCGCAGCAAGGTGGCTTCAAAAGGAACAACAGACAACATCAAGATTTTCCAAAACATACTACAGACAACAGTAAAAAGAAAAAAAGGTATATTTAGAGAAAAAGCTCTTTGAAAATTTCGCAATGAGAGAAATACGTGGTCGTCTTCTATGTTCAGAAGTGAGCCAGTATATCGGTGAATTCTTTAATCATTTATAAAGTTAATCGTTCAAAGTTCTGAAACAGTGCAAAGATGGGTGAGCTGAAAAGTAACAAGAAAACCGTAAAAACGAAGTTTTTATTATACTCCCTTTATTTGCAAACTAAGTTTACCATCATGTAATTAAATAATTGATTGACTACTGCAAATGAAACGTACAGAAAAAATATCTGTGTCGCAAATCTCAAAAATATCTCCTTACTCTGTATGAATTGTTCTAAAAATAATCTTAGCGCATAATTTTTTTTTCTAGCTTTGCGCCGAAAAACTATAAAAAGTTGCACAGGCATTTTTAACGCGAAATCAAAATTTTTCTTATACTTTCCTTTTAGGAAATGAATATTGTCATAAGTGTAGTATTATTAAGTCGTTTTAACTGGAAATTTGATAGGATGTATTGTTAGGCGCCACACGTCTGCTGTCCAAATTTCAGCTCGATCGGACCACGGGAAGTGGTAAAAAAATTGAAGCCAATTTTTGCACCATTGCAGACAGACAGACAGAAAATGCAACTTAAAATAAAGGGAGTAAAAATGAGTAGATAGATTAAATATATAGATATATGGATGGACGGTTAGTGCGTGCTGAATGGATCGATAGATTAGATAGATTAGAAAAAGATCGATAAATTAGATGGATAGATAAGATAATTCAGAAAAAGATAAATTAGATATACAGATAGAAGTTGTTGTGGAAGGCACAACATTTCTGAATTTATTAAAGGAAAAAAATTTGACCCAAGATAACTATTCAAACTATAATGTAAATCGGTTTGCTGAAAGAAATACATATGGAACTCTCCTTTACTGCTCCTAGTCTAATGCCTAAATTGTTATCAAGTCGACAAAGCTCTGGAAAGATTATGCTATCATTTTTCTTCTTCTTCTTCAAAATGGTTATCGCCCCGTGTGATATTTTAGTCTTCTCGTGGAATCATTCATCATTTCGTCGTCGGGTTTGGTTTTGTATTCTTGGTGGAGGGAGATAGGACACCGGTGCAGGGTTTGTGGGGTGCGGTGTGTGTTTTTTTTTAAACTTATAACTTGGATAGAAAATATTTTTTTTGTGTTTTTTGTTATCATACAAGTGTTGAGAAACGTTGAGATTGCCTTCACGTCACAATGGTAATGGTAATTTATATAGCGCTTCTATCCATGCTATTTTAGCATGCTCAGTGCGCTCTAGAAGACTATTAATCTGTGAGAGGTTTCACTGCTGCCGGTTAAGCGCATGTGATAACAACTCAATATTAACGTCAACTAGTCCCAAAACTCCTGTAGGGCGACAGGGATCTGCCGGTGGTGGGGCTCGAACCCGCGACGTGTCAAGTGGCTTTTTGGTTGACAGTCTGGTGAGCTAACCGCTAGGCCAGCCGGCTTCACAATATTCTTCATATTATAAGATTATGACAGCTGTATGGCATTAGGGTAGTATATTATATTCACATTTGAAATATGATATATATATATATATACATATCATTGTACCAAGTGCATCATTGATAGATATTTCACTCTCGGGATGCACAATGTCTACGCTGTATCTGTTATCATTTAATTTGATTTCACAATTCTTCTCCTTTCTTGTCGATAACACGAACAAAAGTAAATAGCTTCAGAAATTGGATTTTTAATTTAACCCTTACAGTCCCGGGCGCGTATATAGCGTAACTGAAGGCAGCATAGATAGAAGTAGGTCGGTACGGCAAGGGTTAAATCCAACAATAAAAAAATTTAATCTACAACATTTTTATATCAATTTTTCTTTAAATTCCAAGTACCCTAACTCCTGTTTAACTGATAGCTTTGGTAACACATCCCATAGAAATGCGGGTGTGAACTCTGAGTAAAGCGAAGTCCCCAAAAGTAAACAATGGAAATTGGGTTACCCGACTACTTGCTCACGCATTTGAGGCTACCTGTCTGAACTGGGCAAACACAGGGACATCCTTCAGATACGGGAAAAAGAAGCCTTGCCTTTTACCGAGTTTTAAACCAGAGACCTTCGGAATGGCTTTTCGAACGCGCTAAAACAAGAACTATCGTGCCGTCCACACAATCCTCTTGTTAGCCATTCGAAAACTAGTGAACGCTGATTCATTGGCACTCCTGGACCTAACTAATACGCTATTCGAGACGTTCACAGCTCCTAGACCAAAACGCAAGTGGTCGTGTTCTTTTAAACACGTCACAATTCGATTTAGCTTAATTACAGTTCAATTGTACATCACTCCATCTACAATTACAGTCTAATTATCTATATATGCTAAAGATTCCTCACTTACTGATCTGAAAAATGATTGAAGTGACGGGGAAAAGAAAAAAAATCAATTTTGATTACGCTATTCTTTCCTAAGTTCGTGTTTGACACAAACATACAGAGGTGTAACATGAGTTCTAAAAGATGGGCCACGAGCGTTATTCTACCCAAACGTATGCGCATAAGGTGAAAAAGGTGGAAATAAGATTAACGTGTATAGAATAGCGAATGATAATAATATAGAATAGCCCCTTCTCCTGTTAGTAGCAACACGGTCCGCCGGGCTTAGAGAATTAAGCCACACGTGAAGGCCAGGAGTTGGACTTTAGTTGACAGAGGCATTTTGAGACGCGGGCCTTTTAGAGCATTCTAGAGGAGTGGCTTCTTATCTCCCACTCCCGCCCTGACATTGCCAACCTTGGACCACAGCGATATAGAATGAGTTGGGCTTATAAGTCTTGGATAAATGAAAATACACACACAATGAACAATGAACAATACAATGAACAATATTTATTTTGCCACAAAGTACATCAGTACCATGAAGGCATAATCAAAGACATAATTAGAATATTCTAACATTAGTAAATAATAGTAAAATCTACCGAAATAATAAAATTATTAATAATAGATTCATTTTAAGGTATCAAGAAAAGATAATACCAACATAGAAATACAGTATAGGCATAGTAACATAGTTCATGAAAACAATTATAATTTAATAAAAGGTGTTCTGAAACGAAAGTTATTAATACATGTTAGTATATTGAACCGTTTATAATCTTTTTTCATTTTTTTAAAAACAGATAATACTATTTTTGCAAATATGCTTAGTTTTTTAAGTTCTTTCAGAGAACTAGTATTGAGAAGTTCGGACATTTTCTCTACATTTTAACAAATAATGTTTTTTTTATATATATAGGCTAACGTAGGCATGTTTGATTCGATTACTTTATTGATTTAAGCTAATCGGAATTTAATGTGAGTGTATTTTCTAAAAGGTATAGATAGAGGAATTTGGAGATCCTTGGCTGATTGCACAGATACATACATCGGGCACTGTGGTCGATCGGCAGCGCGTTCAACTGGCGTTCCGAAGGTTCTCGGTTAGAATCCTGGTGAAGGCCATGATTTGTTCCCGGGAATAGTGGGCGGAATACAACACCAAAACTCGGAATGGGACTTGGTAGTCTAGCCGCAAAGTGTTTCTGATAGCTACATTGAACGTCTTGGGTTTGAACCCAGGCAATGTTTCGAGTGTGGAGGGTCTCTCAGAATCCACCCAGCTCTGATGAGTACTTGATGTTATTAGTTGGAGCATTGCACCGGGCACACAATCCCCTTGTATACCGTAGCATTCAAAACATAACCACATAGACCAACGTGGCTACAAATAGATACTTTACTTAACCCTAAGAAATTCTCATGGGGTGGGGGGATGTCCAGGAAATAAATTTATCCAAACACCAAAAAAAATTTAAAAAAACAAAGAAATAAAATAAATTAAGTATGAACTAAAAAAAACGACACTTTTTTCTTGCTCAATGTATATTTTAAATAAGTGTATATAAACAGCATGTCTCGCACATAGCAGGGAAGACAAGAAGATTAAACAGGTGTCTCGCTATACACACGCGCCCCCTGTCCACTTATAAACAATCGCACATGTTGGTGGGATGTCGGCCGGAATCCGCACTCTAGAATTGGATACAGCTCTGTTGATGGGTAGTGAGCAATCAGCTCCATGTGGGGATGGGGGAGGTGGGGGGGGGGGGCGAATTGTGTTGTGGAGGTGACTAAGGAGTGAGGGTGGTTTGTTGTTAGGGGGGTGGAATCAAATTTGCGAGGGACGGGGCGGTGAATCAGGTCTGTTGAGGGATAGGGGAGTGATGGTTTCAGCAATGATGGTTCGGGAGAAAGGGTGAATTAGTTGATGTGGAGATCATGACTAAAGGAAGGCCAGAGTTTAGTTTTGAAGGAAGTAAAGGAAACACCAGTATCTGTTGTCCCAGTCGGCCTGGCCATGTGCTCTATCTCAACCGTTAAGGAAACAATCACCGTAAAGCGATTGGATGAAACGATTACAGGGAGGAATGGATACGCTAGCAAGTAATTAATTTACAAGAACAAGGAATGGAAAATAGTACATAGCTTAACATACGTGTAAATTAAATAGTAGTGTGTGTGTATGGGGGGGGGGTGGAGGGGTGGATGGGCATTATTTGGGTAGAGAGAAAGCAATGGGCACTTGATCTAGAAGTTAACATTGGAGGTCTGCACAGGGAACCTCACTTTTTACTGCCTTTATCTTAATATATAGATGTTTTAGGACATGAAATATATGAAAGATAAAACAGTAAGTTATAAGATATAAAACAAACAAAGATAACTTTCATTTGTATAATTTATTTTTAAAAAAAAACGATTCTTTTAATTAATGTGTATGTCAAATCCTCATACAAGACAGACTTTGTTTTTTTTGTCTAATTGAGTAATTTTTTTGCTTGATAAGTTTTGCTGTGTGTGTTGAAAAGTTCTGAGCAGATATGACGATATAATGAAGATAAAAGAATCAGCTCACCTGTATTAGGAGCATAATCTCCAATGTAACGTTTTGTAATATACCTCACAGCAAAGGCTGGAATGACAAAAACAAAAGTGGTTAAATAGATTTATAGTTTAAGTGAACAGAAAACATAAATATTCCAAACTTTAAAGAAGTCAATTAGTTAAGTTTTAAGGATCTACCTTCGCTTTTATGTGGACAAAAAATGCTTCAAGATTGTTATAGATTATATTTTTTGTAAAACATTTAATTTGTTTAGTACATCTCAGACACTTCTGTGCCCATGAACCTCAAAGCTGACGAAGTGTGTAAACCACCGAAACCCTATCTTTAAGTGTACACCGGTGTGTGTGTGTGTGGGGGTGGGGGGGGACAGCCCCCAATACCCGTCCGAGATTTCATTGCACAAGTGAAGGCCAACAAGACTCGGTGGGTAGGAAAAAATGTTTGCAACAATCCGTCTGCCGTAACCCAACACTTGAATTAAATATGTCACTAGTAAATACATCCAAAAATAAAAAGGAACACAGAAATGTGTTTCCCTTAAAAATATAGAAGCCATCTATTTGTATTATATAAAAGTCTTCACTGCCGTCAATATCAACTATTAACACGTTAACATTACTCTCACTTCGGGTGATTAAGTTCTCTCAATTCACGCTCGTTGGTTCTGTGAAGTCGCAAAGTCTTTGAAAAAGATCTTAAAGACATTTCTCTTTGGCTAGTGGCTGTGTGTCTTTCACGCCAATACAACTGCCACTGCAATTTATTCCAAGAGCGAACTGAACATGCTAAATTTAATAGCATTGATAGAAGCGCTGTATAAATTAATATTATTATTATTAAGTAAACGTGTTAAAAGTGTTCGCCAATGACTTGAACAATGAATTCAAGACTGTGTTTATTTGTTTATTCCTTAATGCTTATTTGTTTGCATTTGTGACAACCACTCGAAATAATGTAGCTATTATTAGAGTTGTTGATTTTTAAACAGTTGTTTGTGTTTTATTTGTTTGTTTGTATTATTTGTTGTTGTTTTCTTATAACTTATAACCTCAAGTCTAGTTTAAAATTTCATCTTTTTCATGTTTTTGAAAATTTTCTTTCAAGCATGTTCGACTAGAGCAGTGTTTCCTAAAATTTAACCGTTGTTTTTTGTGTTGTTTTTTTTAATTCGTTATTTTTCATACTACCACTGTGTGACCTTAAACAAGTAACATAGTAATTCGCTCACCCTCGAGCTGAGAGAAACAACATGCATCTCCGCCTTTGAAAAATAACTTCAAAACTCACTCATTTGAAAATTTACCTTGCTTAAACAATCTTTATTACACCCCTGGTGTTTTATTGTCTTTATGTATTAATCTTGTAAAACTATTTTATTTTGTTGCATCTTATGTTTTTCGTATAGGTATTTTTATGTTGCTATATTTTGTGATGTAATATCAAAGACTATAATAAGATGGACCGCTTGCTCTATTTTTAGAGCTTATATTATGTTATTTTTTGTTCCCGAGCGCTACCAATAAGGCTGTCTTAACCCTTACAGTCCCGGGCGCGTATATAGCGGAACTGAAGGCAGCATAGATAGAAGTAGGTCGGTACGGGAAGGGTTAATTGACTTCCACGCTCTTGCGGTTGCCTTAACGGTTTCCGTTGTATTCAACTTTCGATTTTAATCTTAATTTTCCTATGAGAAAATCATAGCGAATTACTAAACCGGAAGTCTAGTGGACGTAGTGAGATCGAAAATTCCGAAACTAAGTGTTATCAAATAGCAGAAATATCAAAGCAAGCGGTCTATCTTATTATAGTGTTTGGTAATATGTAAGCTAATAACATGTTTATAGTGTTATATATTCTAGAGAACTTTAACTTTAACCCAGTTCTTGCATGAAACAGTTTGTCACGATGTGGCAATTGAGAGGGGGTAATAATGGCTGGTTGTCTTAGAGGTATGAGGTGCCGATGCTGTAGTTGACCTGGAGTATTTATTTGTTCTCTACTGGCTCGTTTAGATGTTATTAAACACACACAAATGGACAGTTCTAAGTTAGGCAAGCAAGTCTCTGGTTACGTTTCAGGTGTTTATTTATGATTCAAATTCAATATCCAATGATGAAATATACATACTAACATGCAGGGGAGATATAATGCTTGAGATATATGCACAGGAACGTCTATCACTCAATATACTGTGTTGTTGCGGAATCCAAGTTTAGGCTACGTAACTATAATGAGGAAATTACGATTACTGGCTAAGTATCTGCAAGTCCAAGTAACAATTCGGGAGCTAGACCAAAACGATGTATCTAGCTCGGGAGCTGGGAGAGATCTGCTCTAGTTTAGTTGGGCGGGCTTTTTCGTGAAAATTAGTCACCTGACCCAAGGTTAATTTGGTTGGCTTACATTTAATTACATCCTATCCTCATTGGCTAGATTGAATATACATTTGCATAAGAAAAGCTTATTGGAGCCAAAAATGGATTGGGGGTCGGGGTTGCGAGGGCGGAAAGGGGGGGGGAGAGGTCTAGATGAAAGACAATTGAACAGACGTCATGCTGAGTGGGGGAATTTATCTCCCTTTGGTAGAATTTTAAGTAGTTAACTCAAGTGGCTGGGGGGGGGGGGGGTTTCGGACGAGAATTAGTTATATGTGTGCGAACTGGGTTCTCTGGTCAACGCTCAGGGAACGACCGTCTCAAAGCAATTGCATAACGTGCCGCTAAGCTGAGGGGATATAAAAGGGGGTGGGGGTGGCGGGGACGCGAAGAGGAGGGGGTGAGTGAGGGATCGAGTAATGACTGTCTACACATGCGTTAAAATAGTACAAGATATAAATACATTAAGACATGATATGAATACATTAATATAGCATAGGATAAAATATATACATTCTAACTAACACATTCGTACCCATTCAACCAAGATGTAGTACCAAGTTGAATCGTATTAGTCAGTAGACTCTGAATTTGGGCGTAGTACAAGAGTATAGTGAAGGGTAGAGAAACAGGTGAGAAAGAGTGATGGGGAGATGTAATTGCGTAAGGGAGGGAGAAGATAGTGACGTCAGACTAACCTTCTCTCTATTCTAGCTAAACTTAAGCTAATCTAAGGTTCTAGTTATACACTGCTATCTATCTAAGTGCTAATAGTCACTATTAAATCCAGAATTGTGACACAGTTGCTTGGTTTTAAATGCGCCCTGAGCTTACGTTATTTTTGTTGGCAGCGCAATACAGATAGGCCTACAATTATTTGTATCTTCCACAGAATATTCAGAGACAAAGGAAGTCTATAATTATTGTGGGCAGTAGTTAATGTCGAATCTCACAAAATGATAGCTTAGAATCAAAATGTACTTTTAGTGTTATTGGTGCATCGTTAGTACAGCATGATAATATGTACCAGGTTTTTAAATTTAGTTGGGGTAAAGTAACGGCGGCTGGGCATAGTGCTGGGCACACAATCACTTGGCCACAGAAACTGGTGAATGCTGTTTCATCGGACCTATGGATCAATTTGTTCTGACGGGTACTTTACTTTTTACACTTCTGGACGGCACAAGTAGGCAAATTTGTTGTTAAACATATTTTAACCACTGCATCGTTTCCATTCACTATGGTGAAACCTAGTTTATTAATTATAGGTCCAATATAAAGCGCTCATCTTCTAGGGAGACATTGTAGATACAGTAAATCAGAGATAACATGTTTTTCGCATCAAAGGCTTATGATGGGGATTACGTAATTTGTGTGTGCAGTGTTACGAAAACTATAGGCAATCTTTTTATCGCAATTTCAGAACAAAAGCCGCAGAGCTTCTTTTGATATAGCTATAACTATTTATGTCAAATGAAACAATTCCAAGGTTCTTTGTTACAAAGAATGTATACTAATGCACACAAACTGATTACGTCATTTTTAAAACCTTTCCTTTTTTCTATAGTTTTTTTAAGCTCCGACGTTTTCTAGTTGTGCGCAAACTCTTCTTAAAAGAACCTTTTCATCTTCCTTCTAGTCTTTCGTAAACTATAACCACAAAATAAACAACAAAAAAAAAAACACACTATTTCCAAATATGCAAAACCCAAGATAAGTTCCTTTCGGATCTATTTTCTAATTATAGTTCAGAGTTCAGATACAGTTCTGCTGACTGTCAAGGCGGGGGGGGGGGCGTGTCGGCTTACCATCTAAAATATGTATTTTCAGGTGTTGTTGTAAGTTTTTCTTTTTATCTTTCGGCCCAAGACCTTATTGTCCTTTGAAAAAAAAACGATGTGCCTTCGTGTGGCATGAAATGATGTCGTTTCATTTGTTAACACTTTCCCAACTACTTCCCCCCATCGCATTGAACCACACGATTAACACAATACATTAAAAACATATATAAGTTAAGACAGTCTTTTTAAGGTCATAGACTATAATAAGATGGACCGCTTGCTCTATTTTTAGATCTTATATGTACTTTTTTTCCGTGCGCAACCAATAAGGCTGTCTTAAATTACTTCTACGCCCCTCGTTGTTTCTTAAATGTCTCCGCTTTATACAACATTCGATTTAAATTTTAAGTTTTCATTGAGAAAATCGAAGCGATTCAATAAAACGGAAGTGCAAAGGAAACAACGAATCGGAAATTCCGAAAATCAGTCTTTCGAGGCATCATATAGCAGAAATACTAAAGCAAGCGGTCCATGTGTATTATAGTCTATGGTTTTATGTATTTGATTGTTGTATCGTTTTTGTTATTTTCAGATTGGTTCTCAAACTAGTTTAGTCATACCCTGGGGCTCATTAGTTGTGCTGCATCACCTTTGTTTATAAAGGCCTATTAGACAATTACTGTAAGTATCTGATTTGTTATAGATGATTTGCTTTTATAATAAAGATCTTTGTGTCCCGTGTGTTTGCGTGGCTTAAGTACATAGTAGAAAAAATTCCAGGAAAGAGCTGTGAGGCGTACTATGTTCGCCCATAACAAGAAAAACACAAGCGGTAAAATATGAATATTTTTAAACACTTTAAAGAAAATATTTTGTAGCCAAAAAAGCATAGGCCTACGCCTATAATATAACATAAACGTAAAGTCTAACATACATATACTTAGATTTAGCACAATAATTTATAACATGCTATGAACAAAATTGATTAAACCTTTGCTTAAGTAAAGTACCCATCGAACCAAATTGATCATAGGGCCGATAAAGCAGCGTTCACCAGTTTCAGTGGCCACGGCATACAAGGTGATTATGGGGCCGGCACAATGCATAGCCACCTTTACCCCAACTAAGGTCAGATACCCACCAGACCCAGGAACAATCCTAGTCTTCACCAGGATTCGAACCCGGGACCTTCGTTACGCCAGTCGAACGCGCTGCTGCTCGGGCCACCGTGCCCCTTTACGTATATACATAAATCGTCTCGTTCGTCCTAAATGGCGTTCGGGTATGGAATAAGTTGCCTCCAATAGCCAGGAACATAAAGCCCTCACCACACACCAGATTGCAAGATAGGCTTGCAAATGATAAGCTAAAATCATGTTTACAGAGTTGGTGTGTGTAACATATAAGATAAGTTGCATTCTTAAATGCGCCTGAACTAATGTTGACATGTAGACCAGGGGTCGGCAACCTAAGGCACGCGTGCCACACTTGGCACGCAGAACGATTTTCAGTGGCACCTTCAAGAAGAATATTGTTTAATGCAAGTGAAAACAACGTATGTCAGCCTAATTATTGAGTGCTTCATGGCGAACTACATAGGAATAACACTGGACGTCGACTCTTTTAGTTCAGGAATGATTGTATGCCAAGCTCTCATCATTGGATTTGCGATCTTTAATTGAATCTATTAAGATTGTCGATTTTATAGTTTCTAAAGTCTCTTCTAGAAGAAAGGGATACGGAGTATAGGTGAAGTCTTTGATAGATTCGTTTCTTGTCTGGGTGCAATTAAGGTGTATCTTAATGAAAAAAAATATTTTCGGTATTGAATGAGGAGAACTGACTGTTGAAGCCGATGTTTCTGAATGACATGGCGACACTTTTCAGTGAGTTAAACTTCCAAGTCTGGGTCGAAAAGCAATTGAAATATTGGGCCACTGGAATGTATTTGCATGGAAGCAGTAGCGTAGTCAGGGGGGGGAGCAGGGGGAGCAGCAGCTCCCCCTACGACCATTTTCGAAAAAAAGGGCCTTTTCGGGAAAAAATAGTTAAATAATTTTAAAAAGCCATGTGGCACAATTTATACTGTTTCTAATATTTATTTATTTTTAAATTGCATTTCAACAATTTAATTTGTTACAATCTGATTAATGAACCTTGTTAGGTCTAGTTAATTTTAGTTTGATTTAATTTGATACGAAGTGAAGGTCACACTCTAGTAGCGGTCGGCAACCTTTTGCTAATGGTGTGCCAAGCTAGAATTTCTAAATCATTCGGCGTGCCAACAGCCTAAAAGTCAACCTGCTCTATTATACTTGTTGTCTTATAAGACAAGTAAGTTATTTAAATCCGTAGCTAGACAAAGGCCAAAAGCAAAGGAACTCTATAGAGTTTTATGTTTAATTAAAATAAATAATGTGAATGTGATTATCATCCTTTTTATTAGCATTTTTACCAAATTATGTTAGATCTACCAAACTTTCACATTTATGGTAAATATTTTTTAAAGGTTATCATTTAGTTGTCTATATACATATCTATCAACTGATAATATAAATTATAATATTTTGTTCTCAGTTTAACTGACATGTACTTTAATTTTTTCATTTTAATTCTTTTTTCAACGACATTTAGCGGAATTGATACAAAGTAATCATACAAACTGGGTAGTTAATGTAGTGTTCAGAAAATTTGCATATATTATATTAGTCATATAATATTTATAAAATTTTCAACTACTTTTTGACAGTCTGGTCATTATAAAGTTATAATTTGTAGACCATTTAGTCTTTTATAAAATGAAATTAAAATAAAGGTTCTAAATTTGATTCAATAGTGATGCCAAGCAAGTAATGTTTTTGTAGTATAACAAATATTACTGACTAATTATTATTTCTTTACATTAACTAGCGTTGTGGTATTCATTAAAAGATTTAATTATTAGATGTATAAAATTAATTTACGTTAAATAGTTGTAAGTAAAAATTCCTGCATTAATTATTTGTCCATTCAACCTTGAGGAGTTTGTCTCTTAAACAATTTGGCACATTTCGATGCCCATTTCATTAAAGGTTTAAAATTCAACTGGCTACGTTTTCAAATCGCCAATATCCCTATAATTAATTTTAAAAAAGTATCTACATCTAAGAAGGTCGTAGTAAGATTAAGCCAGTTAAGCTTGATTAGGTATTAAAAAATCAATTTGAAAGTCTTGAAACTCCGCTTTGAGTGCTTCGATGTGCTTCTCAAAAAGCCCAACAATCTATCTTAATACATGCCTTTGTAAAGGGAAGTACATATAGTTAAATGTTGTGAAATTGATTTCACTCAATATAAATATTACTAAAAAATATAGTTTTGTTTGTTTTCATCAATAATAAAACACCTCTTGGAGGTCTCTCGCGTGCCATTGAAAATCGCTCTGCGTTCCAACTTTGCACACGTGCTTAGGTTGTCGACCCCTTTTCTAGTGGATACCAGGTCATAAGCAGGAACTTAGAGTGGATAGGAACGGCCAGCCGTTTGTGCCTAACTATTACTGTGAAGTATCAGTTGTGCGTGGACACAGCAGAGTTCGTTCTATGAGCCCCAAAAGAGTACGCTCGCTCGCATTCTACAAAAAAGGTGGGGTTCAATTATGGTACTCACCGAAAAGTAATAATGTGACTTAAAACGTGCTGGCTTTCTCCTTCTCGGCCGTATACGTGTAGTGATCGAAAACATGGTTAAGGGCCTACATGAACTTCGCAAAAAAAAAGATACCCACAGAATTTAAAAGAAAGAAGAAAAGAAGAGTAATAACTTCTTTTAAAGAAATTTCGTTTGCTATGGATATAACTATCGGGCCTGGTGTTTTAATAGCTGAGAGGAAAAAAATAGAAAAGAATAGAGCGTTCCTATAACGTATCATATTTTGTAGTTGACACATAGATACAGTAAATAAAAATGTTGAAACTCTATTTTTTTTTATATCTTTAAAAATGTCTAGATTGGCGATTTATCTCGTCTTTCAAAATTAAAACGAAGAAGAATTCAGTCCTATAGAAGCATTTGCATTGATTCTATAAATATTTTTCGACACTAGATACTCATCGCGAAAATGAGCAGTAGATGCAATCAATTGTGCAGAAATTCCCATCACTAATAGTTGCTAGTAAAAATCGTGATTGGTTAAAAAAATACTGCACTAATGTAAAGTGTGAGTATCCTGAGGCACAGGATTTTCTCATAACACTCGATACGTACAAATTCTTAGTTCTTCTATTAATCTGGAAAAAATTATAAAAGTGGGGCCTTTTTCCTAAAAGTTCGCTCCCCCTAGCGTCAAAACCTGGCTATGCCACTGCATGGAAGTATTGGAAACTGGACATATCTTTCCGTGAAATCAATTTCAAAACATTTTACACTTTTCCTAATTTTAGGCAATTTAAGATAGACAAGCATTTTCCGAAGTACACTAGTACTTATTATTAACAATTAACTAGTTTGGCATCACTAGCATCAAATTTGGAGAATTTAATTATAAACCCGTTTTCAGTACATTTATATTTCTAATGTTTCTTTTTTTTTTCCTTTTAAAAAAATTTACAATTTATAACTCTAAAATGATCAAATTACACAAGATAGTTGAAAATTATATAAATATTATATAACTAAAGAATTTATATATACGGTTTTAAACATTACATTAACTACCCATTTTGTATGATCAATACGTATCTATTCCAATTAAAAGCAGTGGTTAGAGTAGGAAATCATAATTACCAGCAATCATATAAGCTAAAATCTCAGTTATTCAGAGATTAAAATATAAAGAACCTATATCTATGTTTAAAATAATATCTTGACACCTAGATTCAAATGTTGATACATTAACAATGTGAAAGTTGATAAATGAAATTGTGTACTACCTATTAATGGATTTTTTTTAAAAAAGATGCTAATAACAAAGATGTTTATTTGTTATTGCATTTAAAACGCTTTAATGATTTTCTCTGTGACGCTCCTTTTCTTTTGGTTTTCTTATAAAAATAATATAGTTGATCAGTTTAACATTCACGCTGTTGGCACGCTGAATGATTAAAAAGTCATGGCACACTATAAGCAAAAGGTTACCGACCTCTGATGTAAACTATTTTTACTTTTTTTGCTCAATAAAAAAATATGATGCAATGTTACCATTTGTGCAAGATCTAATCAACTACACCTAGATCTAGTGGTATTGTAAGTGCTTTTTTCAAAAAAGCATAAAAGTTTTCTACAAAGATAGCTTTCACTGTAAGCATGTGTCATGATTTGCAACACTATGTTCACAATTATACCAATCACATCGTTTGAATTTAAGATCTAAAAAGTGCTTTTTCAAGCATTTGCAATACTTTAAAGCAGACGTCTGCAACCTTTTGACAATTGTGTGCCAAAGTAGGATTTCTAAGTCATTCAGCGTGCCAAAAGCTTAAAATGTATCCTGCTCTAGCAATCAATTTCTCGTTTACCAGACATGAATAGCTTTTTTTGAGGGTCTTCCGCGTGCCAATGGAAATGACTCTGCATGCCAAGTCTGGCACGGGGTGTCGTAGGTTGCCGACCCCTGATTTAAAGGTTTGACTATAAAGGTAATGATTTTAGAATGAGGTTATAAATATTACTGTTGTATTTTTGTTTTTTTCTTACGAAAGCTTACATAAGAAGTGTTTAGTCAGTTGGGATGTACTCCGCAAACCCATTAACACCTCCACCACTAACAGCAACACTGAGTTCAACAGTTGGCTGAATACAATAGCCAGACATATGTGTGCAGTTGGTAACCATCTAGACTAGCGAATCTCAAATAATAATTGTTCTAAGTATCACACGAGAACTTGTAGAGTGGCCCAAAGGCGACCTCATCTCATGTTGTTTGTGTGTGTGTTTTTCTTTTATTTAGTTATTTTAAAAACAATCAATGTATTATGTTTGATTTGACCCCGCTCATTGAGCCCAATGTATTCTATTTTTGTATGCAATTACAGCTATAGGTCAATAGGCCTATTTTTATATTATTTAAACAAAATATTATGTTTTAAATTGCTTAACAAAGTTCAGACAGTCACGAGAAAAAATAATAAATAAATTATCAAATGTAAACTTATTTTTTTTATATACCGAGGGCCGCATAATATACCAATGCAGGCCGCATAATATACCAATGCAGGCCGCATAATATACCAATGCAGGCCGCATACGGTGCATGATTTACACACCTCATGGGGTGCCTAATATCATATTCAGTCCTAAGGTTTCTAGGTTTTTATGGAGTCAAAGTGTGCTTTACTGAATTATGTGACTTATAGATAGACTTATAGACGTTCCTTCTAGATAGAAGATTATTACATCGTAGTCCCAAAAAACTCTTGCAAGGTGCCAGTGATTGGTCGGCGGCAGTGCTAAAACCCGGGCTGTAATGTTGACAGTCCAGTGCACTAACCGCAGATCCAGCCGGCCTCTCATATGGAAACCTCAAGATCCGAATTTCCCAAGGGAATCCAATGACTATCCCAATTCCTAATAAAACCCAATGTTGTTGTTTTCTTAAAATTTCATAAAGAATCTCTCGGTTATCTTGTCCTTAAACTCTTTCTTCAATGCAGAGATTTTTTTACATGCTTGCAACCCCGGACTTTAAAAGTGCACCAGGTTTAAAATTCAACAACAAGCTGTACTCGTTATAGTAACTTCAAATGCACTACAGCTCTACGTTTTCTACAAACAATAAAAAAAACAAGTTTTTTCTTTTTTTTTTTTTTTTTCGCAATGTTTATCTGTTCACATTTAATGTGTGACTGTTTTTCTCGTTCATCATTCAGACATGCTCAGTGAAATAGTCAAGTTTTTTTTTTGTTGCTGTTTTGTTTTATCTCTCCTTTATCAAGTGAATGCAGATTGATGCTTAGTGCATCCCCTCCTCCTTCCTCCACCCCCCTTATCCCCTTTGTATAACTGTTTCTCTTTAAGCAAATCCTGGTCTGTGAGAGAAGGAGAGTCAGCACGCCCCCACCCCCCACCACCCACACCACAGCCCCCCACCCGTCCTAAGTACCTGGATGTTGTTTTATTTTAAATGCATTTCGAGTGCCAACTCTAAAACAAAGTAAGAAAGAGAAGGAGCAGCATCCACCTCTGAATCACGACCTGGTTGTTTTTCTTCTCTTTGAAACCTATTTGACATTTAGCTGTGACTAGCTGCCGCTTCATTTAATGTAGTATGGCATGATCCGAGTGGATGGCAGCAGCTATGTATTACCAAAGACTATAATAAGATGAACCGCTTGCTCTATTTTTAGAGCTTATATGTTCTTTTTTTCCGTGCGCAACCAATAACGCTGTCTTAAATGACTTCTACGCTCCTATGTCAGCCTAAATATTTCCGCTATATACAACTTTCGATTTTAATTTTTCATTGAGAAAATCATAGCGATTAAATAAAACAGAAGTGTATAATACGAAAAGGAATCGGGAATTCCGAAAAGAAGAAATTGGAGTCATCAAATAGCAGAAATATTAAAGTACGCGGTCCACCTTATTATAGTCTTTGATTTTACATATTAACTACTACCACTGCCACTGAGCTATAATATATGGAGTGCTGAAAGGAAGTAAATTGTAGGAGGAAATGCGGACTTTTAAATATAGATAAGTGCACTGTATGGCACTGAGCTATATATACATGTCTAAGTTACCTACCTATTCAATTAACAGTTTATTATTTAACAATTTTATTATTTCTCATTTATACATTTTTGTCTTTTTTTCGTTGTCTGTACTATGTCTGTAACCTTTGACAGCGCATAGAACTGTTTCAAACGGGATATTATGCACTATACAAGTCTTATTATTATTTTTATTTTTATTAAATAATAAATATTCATTAAATTAATTACTCAGTTACATATATATTATTATCCAGAAAAATCACCAACCATTACATCTTTTGACATAGCCATTAAATTAATGAATCAGGTACTCATTAAAATTAAGACAATTTACTCGTATACAAAATGTATGTTCAGTATAAAAGAGTTCAATTTTATCAATTTTCAAAAACGTTTTTAAATATTTGGTCCTTCCATGTATATATAGCTCAGTGCCGTACAGTGTACCTACCTATATTTAAAAGTTCGCATTTTCTCTCATTTTTTCTTCTCCATTTTGATTGCTTGAGCACTTCATGTATATATAGTTCAGTGACCACTGTTATTACATTCTAAAATTAGGATACTCCTAATGTTGTTTTTTTAATTTCTCTATGTGTGATTTAATAACCACTTTAAAGACATGTCACGTAAAATTTCGTTCTCAATTGTTCTTTATTTTTAGCCTTACCTTTTTTTCTTTACCTGCCATATAAAATGTATGACTGACGTTCTAATGTGATGTTTATACCGACAGTTTTTAGTTTAACTAAAGATCATTGTGGTTTTCTTCATATTATAGCAATACCTCGCGAGATACGCGAGATACCACGTTACGACCAATAAACATTAAACTCCCCCGGTGTATCTATTGGTCGGGCTGGTTGAAGTGGGGGCTGGCAAGAGACGGCCTGCGGACTAAATCTGGCTTGATAATTGTTTAAAAGTCGGTCTGGAGAAACCGTTAGTTAACTTTATGGCTTTTTTGGGAAGAGTTAGATTCCGAGTTCAGTTGAACAGGGTTTCAAATTATTTTTTTAAAATTGTTATAATTATTGCTAGTCTCTGCAAGGATATGATTAAAATTCCGAGATGGCCTAAGCATTTAAAGCTGTTGGTGCCTTCCCCCTCCCTCTACTCCACCTTACATCGGCCAAGATTTAAAAAATATAATAGATAATTAAAATCCCTAAAAATCTAAATTATTTTTATTGTGATTAAGCGGAACGTAGAAAGACAGCATCCAGACACTACGAGCACAAGACCTTATTTGGAATCCACAGGGCAAGAGAAAGAGGGGTCGACCCAGAATGACCTGGAGAAGGAGGGAGCTGGAGGCAGACACCAAAAAAAAAGAGTGGTCACAACTGGGGACAGTTGAAGAGACTGGCCCAAGACCGAGATGCCTGAAGAGCATTTGTTCGTGACCTATGTCGCAGACGAGACGACAGGTGATGACGATGATGAATCGAAACGTTCAGTCAAAGAGAAAAAAAAAGATATGTCCCACTTTCATTTTTATTTGTAAAAGTTTTCTAAGACTTTTTTTTCAAATTGCAAATTCTTTGATTTTTTTTTTTAAGTTTTACCGTACATCCATAGTTAAAGGAAAAGTAAAGGCGGCTAGGTATTGCGCTGGCCACACCATCTCCTAGCATGCCCTGGCCACAGAAAAGTTCGAACGCTGCTTTACATGACCTATGGGTCAAATCGACATCACCTTTCATGGGTCATGGTATAGTTAATTGTTGCACTAGTAAGATGTCTATTAAGTTTGTTATTCTTTTATCTTGTGTTGTGTCAGCGTAGGGTGTGTGAGTGAGTGTGTATGAGTGTGTGTGAGTGCGTGTGTGTGAGAGTATGTGTGTGTGTGTGTGAGAGAGTGTGTGTGTGTGTGAGTGCGTGTGTGGTTTCAAAGCTCTTTTTTTTTTCAAAAGAAGAGCGGTAACTCATTTGTCACTGCTTTGAAAAGAAACTCATAAAACTTTTACTATCTAGTTATCTTCCCATTAAATTTTATTTTTCTTCTGGTCATTAAAGAAAGCTATTTGTTTATTTGTATATTTTTTATTTAGTCAGACATCATTAGCATTAAACCAGCTTTAAACTATGTAAAATACATTTTACATGTTAGACGAAGACGAACAGACACTGGCAATGGATAACAAACACATAAAAAACCCACTAAATTTATGATTTCCACCCAGTTTCAAATTTATATGTTTGTCTTAGACCTGTACTTTTATGCGTTTGCTGATTTTAAAAGTGCTTTTGTGTTCATTTTTTTTAATTATTTTTTTTGGTTTAGATCTAGTTTTTATAGCTAAGACTTTCATTTTGTTTAAATTACATTATTCGAAAGTCTGTTTAAAACATCTGCTGTCATTTAGTTTATGCATAGTCGTAATGCATAGTTCAATTATTTTGTTGTGTTTACAAACGATATTGTCAGCAACAACAGTATAAGTCAATGGCCATACATAGTATACATTACTGCTACGTTTTATTTATTTTTCATTCTAGTGCTCAATTCTATCTCCATCCCAGATACTCATGCTTGCGTAACAATAATAAAGAACTTGAATTCGAAATAACTATTACCAAAGACTATAATAAGATGGACCGCTTGCTTTAATATTTCTGCTATTTGATGACTCAAATGACTTCTTTTCCTAATTCCCTATTCCCTTTTGTACTGTCGTTTTATTTAATCGCAATGATTTTCTCAATGAAAAATTGTTATTAAAATCAAAAGTTGTATACAGCGGAAACATTTAGACAAACGTAGGAGCGTAGATGTAATTTAAGACAGCGATATTGGATGCGCACGGAAAAAGAACATAATATAAGCTCTAAAAATAGAGCAATCGGTCCATCTTTTTATAGTCTTTGGAATAAAAAAAGAACTTGACAGAATAGTATATCTATCAATATTATGTATGTATCATGTCAAACAGTTACGCAACACAATCGACTTCAGACTATATCACATAACTGGCTATTAAGCTATCTACCATGATACTTCCTTCTCGACTAGGAGTCAAGACTAATCTAACCGTTTTTAGTATTATTATCATCTCTCAGGTCACTTCCATTGCAATCACTTCGTCATAATTCTCGTGCTTTATATTTGCTATCTAACAATGTGTATTCTTTTCTTGCACCAATCTCTCTCTCTCTCTTTCTCTCTCTCTCTCTCTCTCTCTCTCTCTCTCTCTCTCTCTCTCTCTCTCTCCCTCTCTAAAACCAGTAACTTAACATCATTTAAAACATTAATAAAGCTGCAAGACTAGACTCGGTCCACGGATGAGCGTAAGACGCAATAATCTTCTTTATAGAAGGAGCGTCTGTAATATATAAGATAAGATCGCTCTATCAATCTATCAAAACTATCTCTTTCATTATATAGATCTCATGCTGCAATTACATAAAATACATAGAGTCGAACACACTATTTTTATATAATTTTTTTTCCATATACAATAGTAAACACACGAAATGTCTTTGTCCGTAGTAGCATCTTCTTTTCCCGAGTGGCATCAGGGCATGGAATGGGTTAGCAAACCAGGGAAGCGACATTGTTTTACAACCCAAATCATAATACAAGACTTAATTCAAACAAAGAATACGTGTAAGGGGCAATAACCGTATGTATTAAAATAACATCTGTAACATATAGTAAAGTAAACGTAAACTAATCTCATCGAACCAAATTGATCCATACGGCCGGTGAAGCAGCGTACACCAGTTTCTGTGGCCAAGGCATACTGGGTGATTATGTGGCCAGCACAACGCACAGCCGACATTACTCTACCCCAACTAAGGTCAGGTACCCTTCAGAACTGGATAGACTCAGGGACACCCTTCCAGGCCCAGAAACCAAATCCTAGCCTGCACCAGGATTCGAACCCAGGACCTTCGGTACGCGATGCCGCTCGGCCACCGTGCGCCATATCTGTAACATAAGATTAAAGGATTAAGATTAAAGGATTAAGATTAAAGGATTAAGATTAAAGGATTAAGATTAAAGGATTAAGATTAAAGGATTAAGATTAAAGGATTAAGATTAAAGGATTAAGATTAAAGGATTAAGATTAAAGGATTAAGATTAAAGGATTAAGATTAAAGGATTAAGATTAAAGGATTAAGATTAAAGGATTAAGATTAAAGGAGGAGATGAAATATTAAAATTTACTTTTTATTTTAAAAAATTGGGGTTTTCTTACCAAGATGTGTAACAATCAATTTTACCGTGAAATGCTCTTAGGGCAGCGTTCCCCAAAGATGGGTCCCCAACAGGTACCATGCCAAAAATTCAGAATTACTAAGTCGCAAAAAAAAAAAGATTAAAAAACTGTTAGAAAACTTGTCTTTGTATCGTATCTTTTTTTTTTATACCATACAGACGCTCCTTCTTTAAATAAGATTAGTGCGTCCTACGCTCATCCGCGGTTTGAGTCTAATTCTTCATTTATGTTATAAAAGATGTTAGATGTTAGATGTTAGTTACCTGCTTACTTGACCTGCCCAGGATACCCATTCCATGCCCGGATGCCACTCGTAAAGAAAGAGTAGGCTACTTATATTCATTTGTCCTCGTATAAGGGAAAAGGAAAGTGTTTTTATCCTTATGTTTATCTGAGCACTGTAACATATTGTTATTGTGTTGTATTTCTAAATTAGAGTTTAAGGCCTTTTAGTATATATTGTTACTACTTTACATATTATGTTACATGTTATTATAGACTACTGTGGGCCATTAAGTCATAAAGCAGAAGTTTATATACAATCGGTATACGAAACAATGTAAGGTTTGGGAAACGCTGACTTCGAGTACATTTTTGTTTTCATTAGCCAAACGACGAGGCGTGTTTCCGGTGCAAGTAAAGTTTTCATTGGCATGAATGCAAAATTAGAGTAACCCGGATCTAAAAATTGCTCCCAGGGTCAATGACGAATTGTTACTTTCTATATCGTCTGCAATGCTGGGCCCGATTTTGTGTGTGAGTGTGTCTGTTTGCATGCTTCACACATTTTCAGTTTTCTTGAAAGAAAAGTCATAAGACTGGGAAATTTTATGATGTTCTTGTGTCATGAATTAAACAGTTGAACCTTGTATGTCATTATTATCCTTGAAACATAACAAATTAGTTTGAGAAGATTCACAGCCTACTACATTACTAGTTATGAATGAAACAGTTGAATTTTGCTTGTCATATATTTATCATTGAACTATAACAAATGTCTTTAAAATGATAGGCCTACACACCAAACCGACATTTGACTTTTATGTATCAAACTGTAAAACCTTGCTTGTCATTATATAGCCTTAAAAAGTAACAAATGTCTTTGAGGTGATTCATACTCAAACACTACATTACGTGGTTGCCAAATAATCATAGATGTTTACAAAAAACAGCAGCAACAAAAATAATATGCTTTGTTAGATGCTAAAATAAACTAATAGACAGACAATTTGGGAATACAAAGACATAATAAATATATTGGTTGATTAAAGAAGGCCAAAATGAAAAATGATTATTTGCGGACAGCGCTAGATTTCAAAACAAAATGTAAACAGGCGAAGTTATATCACGCCAACTAAACATTTTTTGTCCTAAAAGAAGAGCTGAACCCATTATCTCATTTTGTGTGCGTGTGTTGTTTTTCTCTAAGGGCAGTCATCAGGTACAGATAACTCCCACGTCCTTGTCACTGCTCTCTATCTTGTCACTTAGATAAACAGCACGGCGAGTGGCCAGATAAATAAATGATAAAGCCTTTCAGATTTAATGAAAAGTATTCTACGACCATGGGATTATAATAGAAGTTATATTTTGGTTTAAAATGGGTAGCGTGCCTGTTTAGTATAGACTATAAACCAGGGGTCGGCAACCTTTTGCAAACAGTGTCCCAAACTAGGATTTCTTAATCATTCAGCGTGCCAAAATCCTGAAAGTTAACCTGCTCTCTATCTATTTTTAATAATAAACCAATTTTTTTAGCGCCGTACCAAGACCAATGCCAGAAAGCAGTGGAGCTTCATAGAGAAAAACGCTAAAACGTTTTAGGTTTAATAAAAAATTAACGTGTTTGTGATATTCATCTTTTTTCTTTTTTGCATTGGTCTATAGAAAATGTATTATACAAATTTCACATAAAAGGTAAGTGTACAATATAGATCATGATCTAAATGAGAAGAAATAATTCAAACATCTAATATACTATTAGCTCATTATCATAGACTATAATATACATGGACCGCTTGCTTTAGTATTTAATTTTCTGCTAAATGATGACTCGAAAGACTGCTTTTCGGAATTCCCGATTCGTATAATACTTTGCACTTCCGTTATATTGAATCGCTTTGATTTTCTCAATGAAAAATTAAAATCGAAAGGCGGTGCGTAGAAGTAATTTAAGACAGCATTATTGGTTGCGCACGGAAAAGAAAGTACATATAAGCTCTAAAAATAGAGCAAGCTGTCCATCTTATTATAGTCTATGCTCATTATATTTAGATCTCAGCTTGACTGAGGTCTCTTTTACTATTCAAAATGCTAATACTGTGGGACCGAACTACAATTAATCGGAATTGATACGTAGTAATCATACAAACTGGGTAGTTAATGTAATGTTTAAAAATGAACATATAAATTTCTTAGTCACATAATATTTATAAAATTTTTAATTACCTTTTATAGTACGATAATTTCTATGTTACATATTGTAAACCATTATTTTCTTATAAAGAAAAATTAGAAACCTATTAAAAACATTTTAACGAAAAGAAAACGGACTTAATTATTTCCCTTTAAATTAAATTTCCAAAAAAAAAATTGATTTTAGTGATGACAAACCACTGATATATAAAAGACAAACAAGTCATGTTTTGTAATTTCTAATATAACTAAAATATTTTCAGTCATTTTTGTATACAAATCCAGCAGTTCAATGTGTAATTAGAGGTATACCATTAATTTATCTTAAACAGTGGTAAATAAACATTCTCTGTCAGAAGTCAGAATGGTATGTCCATTTAAAAAGTTTATTTTTTAAACATTACTAATTACAACAATTGCATAATACAATGCTGGTATGGTAAAGTATTCCGTCGGAACAAATTGATGCATAGGGTAGGTAATGCAACGTTCAGCAGTTTTGTGTGGCCACGGCATACCAGGGGATTGTGTTGCCAGCACAAAGCCCAGCTAAACTACCCAATTGACTAAGGGTAGGCCTACTCATCGACTCAGTATAACCTCCAGACCCGAGAACAAATCCTAGCCTCCACCAGGATTCCAGCCCAGGACCTTCGGCATAGAGACCGACCGAAACCAAATTTTTTGTTTCGGCCGAAAACGAAACCATACCGAATATTATACATTGATTTTCGGCCGAAACCGAAGCCGAAACCAAAAGATGAACTACAACTTCGGCCGTAACCGAAAAGTAAACCGAAAATGCGAAACAAATGATTTCAGAAGACTGTAGATTTATGCCCTAGAAACTTTGGATCGCATCCAGAACCAAGCACTACGCTTTATCTGTGGCACCTTTCGAACGTCCCCAGTGGCAGCTGCCGAGGTTATGGCTAACATACCACCCCTTCAGCTTAGGAGAGAATGCGCTGTCATAACGACCTATGAGCGCTATAAAAGACTCGAGGAAAGCTTCCCAACCAGAGTCTTAGTAGACACCTGGAAGGGTAGGAAGAGAATAAAGATGCAGTCCTTTATGCACCACGCAACAAGGCTGTCATCCGAAATCGACCTACCCGATACAAGGCTGCCTTTGCAAAGGTACTCGAGTTTCTCTCCGGGGAACACGCCAACGCTCCCCGAAATACGAACGAAGCTGAAGGACACCTCGGTTAGCAAAACGACCGACCCAAAACTACTCAGAAAAGTAGCCATGGACACACTAAATGCCCTACCGCCCGGGGCTGTCCATGTCTACACCGACGGGTCGGCTAACGCAGACACCGGTACCGCCGGCTTTGGTGTTTACATAGAGTACCCCGGCAACCCGAATAGAGACGAACTATGGGGGCCTTGCGACGGCCTCTGCAACTACGGCGCAGAGATTGAGGCCATCAGTCGAGCTCTGGAGTGGATTCGCCTTAGCCACGTCGAAGGCGCCCTCGGCTCTACGACCGTCATTATCCTGACTGATGCGTTGTCTGTGCTCCAGGTTACTGAGAATATGAACAACTGGCCCCCTCAGATAGAGAAAATTCTACTGGCTTCAGACGAGCTAATCCAACACTTTGGAGACCGCGTACTACTGCAGTGGGTCCCAGGGCACACAGGCCTACCTGGCAATGAGAGAGCAGACCACCTTGCCAAAAAGGTGGGCTGAGTACACTCACCTCCGAGGAGCCCGGCAGTACACCATGCTCCTTTGAGAAGGCCCGTACATTGATCCGGAGGTGGGAGACAGAAAAGTGGAACGAGAGCTGGGACAGCTCTGACAAGGGCCGAGAAGTCTGGCGGCATTTGCCCCGCCCTAACCGCGCCGACCCATGGTAGTGCCTAAATAGGTCGGAACAAAGTATCATATCTCAATTCCGCACTGGCCACTGCCCCATTGGGGCATACTTCGCCAGGTTCCGGCCTAACTACGACTCGCGGTGTCGCCACTGTGGGGAGGAGGAGGAGACAGTGGAGCATATCCTGCGGGAGTGCCCCCGTCTCGTCGATCGAGGAGATGGGACGGGTGACCCACTACCCACAGATCTCTACGGAGATAGAGCCGTGCTCAAACGCACGGCTGAGTTCTTGCTCAGAGCTACAAGGGAATAATACTCCCAGCTCTCGTTTCCAATAGGAGTTCAAGTTAGTTAGTTAGTTAGTTAAAAAAGGGGAAATTAAAGTTTTGTTTCTTTTCGATACGTAGATCAAATGGCTGTGCCGACGATTAGCGTTATCATCTGCCTTTGCTGTTGTATGTGCTTGTATCGCGAATTCACCATCAATATTTGTAATTTGAAAAAAACAACAACAAAACGAGTGTTTGCAAGGAATATAATGTTAAGGAATTGTTTTGTGCTAATCAAACAGGGTTCAAGAATATTTCTTCAGATAAAAAGATAAATAAATCGTGGGACACAGTTATGAATGATTTCCTCCCGAAATCCGGTTTTCGATTAACATCCCTATTTCACACAGATTAATTCACAACAGTTTAACTAAATGAAAGTATCAATTAGTAGAGTAATAGATGCAGCAATAGCGTAGCATTATGAATTTTGAAAGTTAAAATAGATATTCGGCTGATGACCGAAAGTCAATATCAGTTTCGGCCGAAACCGTAAACAAACCGAAAAGAAACATTTTGGCTTCGGCCGAAACCGAAAACACGCCTAGAAAGGGTTTTTGCATATTTTAGGCGCCGAAAACGAAGCCGAAACCGAATATCGGTCGGTCTCTTCTTGGTATGCCACTCGGACACCATGCTCCATAATGCTAGTTTGAGAGCCGCTGACATTTCATGAAATAATAAAACAAATTGCCTACATTTATTTAAAAATAAATTATTCTTATACTTAATTAAAGAAGACGAGCTTAAAATTGTGTTTGAATATAATTAGTCTGTACCAATTAATGAGTGACTTGTCTTTGAATGCTCTTCACTAATTGTTCAATTGTTCCTACGCAGGACCGTCCGCTTGGAATCACCTCCCACTACAGCTTCGCCAGAGCCCTAGCTATGACACCTTCAGGAGCCGGCTGAAGACTCACCTATTTCGTCAGCAGAATTAGCGTATTACTACACATTTCGTTGTCTGTCTGTATTCTGTAACTGTCGTCTGCGCATTTAACTGTCACCAACGGGATATGCGCTATATAAGCACCGTTATTATTATTATTATTATTAATGCCAGGTACATATTTAGTTACTTCTGAGTGGTCAAGTGTATGTGACCTCTTTGTATGCTTGAAACAGCTTTCATGTGCGATAAAATCTGTCCACAAGTGCAAGTTCAACAAAAAGCTGAAAGTAATGTGAATGCCTAGCAGTTGAGAATAGCAGACGACTTTCCTAAGCAGCTTCCTTCCAGACTTTCCCGCAAATTGGGATACTTTGATTCCCTTTTTTAAAGTGTTTAAAATTCAAATTACTGCATTTTAAAATTACAAATATCCCTCAGTTAAAAAAAAAAAATTAACAAACTAAGTAGGTTGTATTAATATCAAGCCAGTCAGGCTTAATTAGGAGTGAAAACACAAGTCCAAAATTTTAAGTATAGAAAACTTTGCTTTGAGTACATCACAGTACATCTGAAAAAGCTCCATCTATCTATCTTAATATACCTTAAATTAGGGAAGTTGTTAAATGTTTTGAAATTGATTTCACGGTAATATTATATTTCCAGTTTCAATGCAAATCCATTCCAGTGGTCTAACCCCCCCCCCCCTTCCTTGTAAATGCATTTCAACTCACTAAAATGTGTCGCTTTGTCATTCATAAACATCGGCTTCAACAGTCAGTTCTCCTAAATTCAATATCGGAAAATTTTTTTTTTATTTTTTTTAAATCAAGAAACACCTTAACCCTTACAGTCCCGAGCGCGTATATAGCGGAACTGAAGGCAGCATAGATAGAAGTAGGTCGGTACGGGAAGGGTTAATTGCTTCCAGGCAAGAAACGAATCTATCCAAGACTTAACCTCGTCTTAGTAAAAGAACACTGTGTACAACATCATATCTCTATATTCCGTATCACTTTCTTGTAGAAGTGACTTGAAGTAAAACAAGTACCCATCGGACCAAACTGATCATAGGGCTGGTGAAGCAGCGTTAACCAGTTTTTGTGGCCACGGCATACGAGGGGATGTGTGGCTAGCACAATGCCCAGCTGCCTTTACTTTACCCCCCAACTAGTGTCAGGTACCCATCAGAACTGGGTAGACTCAGGGGCACCCTCAAGTCCCGATAAAAAGATCCTAGCCACCACCAGGATTTGAACCCAGAACCTTCGGATCGCCAGTCGAACGCGCTGCCGCTCGGCAGACTTTAATTGTCTGTAAACCAAGAAAGGGTGAGATACTATACGATCGATTTTCTTTACAAAAGATTCAATCACAGATCGATGAAATATTTCACTATTCCAATGATGAAATATTTGCACACAAACTTTCCTGAACTTTAACAGTTAACATACATTGTGCTTTTCTTGAAGTATATCACGCATCAGCCATTAATTGTGCTGACGTGCCGGTACGTTGTTGCCTTGCATTAAAAATATCTTTCTTGGGGAGATATATCGCGTGCCATTGAAAATCGCCTTGCGTGCCAAGTCTGGCACCCCTGGTAAAACTACAAACATTTTTCTCGGGGGTAGGGGTGGGAGGAGGCAAACAAATAAAGTAAGCTGCGACATATTTGTGGTGCTTGCTATAGAGTTTAATCACTAAACGTATAAAATGTAAATACTATAGGACAGAAGGGCAAAAAGTAACGCAGTAATAATACATAAATCATTAACTTCTACCTTAGAAACACAATAACAACATGTTACAATGCTCAGATAAACACAAGAACACAAGAATTTGGGATAGCAAATGGATATAAGGAGCCTACTCTTTCTTACTGAGTGGTATCCGGGCATGGAATGGTTTGCCTGAACAAACCAGAATGAGCCAGTAACTTAAAACTCTAATAATATTGCAGGACTAGACTCGGACCACGGATGAGCGTAGGACGCAATAATCTTCTTTATAGAAGGAGCGTCTGTGGCAAATTAAACATTGTTCAATTAAACATTGTTCATAGTAATATATAAGATAAGGGAGTGGGGGCACAAGTGCCCACATTGAAATCCGCTCCCTGACCACCTTAATGAATGCGTCGATTGAAGACCGTTTAACACCATGAACGGCCCTTCGAACGTTATTAGAAAAGGCTGCAGTTGAAGTGTTAGGGCCTACACTTTTATAGCTATATTAATATTGACTGTAGATAGTGATTTGATTAATTAACAACTAAAATAATTATTTTCAAAAGTAAAGATCCTAACTTGTACGAGGGCATTGGTGTACATTTCAATATCATCATTTTTCTTTAATTGCGAATTATGATAAACATAAATATACATAGTCTATGTTAGTCGCTTCATTTAAAAAAAGAGTGATAAATAATATACATTGATTAGTCTGTGTTAGTCGCTTCATTTATTTAAGGAAGTTAAAATTAAAAAAATTAATTTGCCCTTGTTTTAAATAAGAAACAAGCAGACGACAAAATTGCCTGATCTGGTAGCCATGTTCTTTTATGTGTGTACGAAAGAAAGAAAACCAGAACCTCACATCAAAGTTATACAAAGAATAACTAGCTTTGACATTGCTGTTATTATATAAAAACAAAATATTGTTCAGTAAGCTTAGTTATAATAGAAAGTCCCTAGATTTTGAAAACCATAGTCTAGTACATGGGTCGGCAACCTAAGGCACGCGTGCCAAACTTGGCACGCAGTGCAATTTTCGATGGCACCTCCAAGAGGTGTATTGTATTGATAAAAAACATTTCCGGTTCTGAATGAAGAAAACTCAATGTGGAAGCCGAAGTTCCTGAATGACATAGAGCGACACACTTCAGTGAGTTGCATTTACAAGCACCACTGGAATGGATTTGCATTGAAACTCGACACATCTTGCCTTGAAATCAATTTCAAAACATTTAACTACATGGCCACACAATAACCCTAGTATGCCGTGGACACAGAAACTGGTGAACGCTGCTTCACCGGACCTATGGATCAGTTCGGTCCGACGGGTAGTTTACTTTTGACTCACTTACATCCTTATATTAAGGCGGTGTCACAATAACTAGTCTACATACTTTTCATCTACTACACTTCGTCTACAACAAGGGTGTGCAACAGGTGGCCCGCGGGCCACAAAACGGCCCGCCAAGCCTTTTAGTGTGGCCCCGAAGAGCTTCTAACAGCATTTTTTTTAATTCGTTGCATTGATAATGCAAATAAATGTTCAGACGGTGTGAACCGTCTTGTTGTATAAAATGTCATATGCGGCCCAATGCAGAAAAATGTTGCACACGTCTGCTACGACAACTCGTCTAACGACACATCGTCTACCAACACTTGGTCTAACGCGACAGTTCATGTAACGACACTTCGTCTAACGTCTAAAATTTGGTATACAAGACGATTCGTCTACCGCGACAATTCGTTTAACACAACAGTCTACGCCTACTGATCTGATTTTTTCAATATTCTAGAAATGGAAATAATCGATAAAAGAAATATCACTAACAATATAATCATAATGGGTGATTTTAACGCTCATACCAAAGAAAGAGAAGATTACATTATAGACTCCATAACAAGTCCCCACGAACTCTATGTAGAAATAAGTACCCAGACAGAAGAAACGCTTAAAAGAAAAGACATTCCACTCAAACGTATAAACGTAGATACGACAATACCGAATAACTGGGGCCGCAAACTAATCGAAACATGTAAAAACACAAACATGTTAATAATGAATGGAAGGAAGGGGTTACTGTCACATAAACCTACGACTACATTTAGCACAGTAATCGATTACGTACTAGCAGACAATGACCTTTTTCAAAAAATTAGGAATCTAATAATCCACGACTTTGATCACCTATTCTCAGATATCCATTGTTTAATATCATGTGAATATGAGATTGAGATTGGTGGAGCAAATAAACCTGGAAATGCGCGTAGACGACTAAATAATAGACCAGTGGTAGAGATCATTAAACCGTGGGTGCAAACTAAATCTAAGAACTATTTTGAAATGGTAGAAAAGCAAAACAAAAACAGCATAAATCTGAAACTAGACGAATTACTAGAAAGAAGTGACCTTTGTAACTCCCCTGAAAACAAAAAACAAGAAATAAATAACATAGTAGAGGAAATAAATAAAATATTAATAAATTCTGCAAATGAAATATTTGGCACAAATCGATACCCTAATGATAAAAATAACCTAAGAAAAAATAAACCCTGGTTTACACTTATATGTAGACAAAAACGAAGATTATACCTTAAAGCAAGAAGAATGAATAGTACCCTTAAAACCAAAGGCTCACTTGAAAGTTTAAAAACACACAGTAAAAACTACAAGCGTGAAATGAACACCGCTATAAATAAATATGAAAACAAAATGAGAAATAAAATAAAAAATCTGAAAGGAAAGAATCCAAAAGAGTACTGGCGTATCCTAAAGGACAAAAACAGAAAAGAAGATTATAATGACATTAGTATTGACGAATTGTTCCATTTTTTCAAATCCCAAAACGAAACGACAGACAACTGTTGCATGAACCCAATAAAAACCAATTTAACCGCACCTAACTTAGATACGACAAGACTTAATGGTGAAATAACATATAATGAAGTGTTATCAGCCATCAATAAAACAAGTAATAATAAAAGCTGCGGACACGATAAAATTTATAATGAATATATAAAATGCACAAAGGTTATAATGATACCCACATACGTAAAATTATTCAATGTTATCCTAAAAGATGGAATTTTCCCCGAAAGCTGGTCACTAGGGATGATATGTCCAATATATAAAAATAAAGGCAGCAAGGCAAAGCCCGAAAACTTTAGACCAATTACCTTATTATCATGCTTAGGTAAACTATTCTCATCCATTCTTAATGTACGAATGGAGATGTTCCTTGAAGAGCACAACTTATTAAACGAGAATCAAATGGGTTTTAGAGAAGGTTATTCCACAACGGAAGCATCATTTATACTATATGCGCTGAGCTTTTTAATAAAAAATAAAGGTGACAAACTGTTCTGTGCATTCATTGATCTAAAAAGAGCTTTCCCGTCTATTAAAAGAAAATTACTCTGGGCGAAAATGTTAGATATAGGCATAGATGGAATTTTCCTTAAATGTATACAGGGGTTATATAGAGATATTAAATCGACAGTAAAATTAAATACAAACCTGTCACCGTTATTTAACTGCGAAGCAGGACTAAGAGAGGGAGAACATCTGAGCCCTCTATTATTTTCTATGTTTATTAATGACTTAGATTCTTATTTAGAACTAAAAGGTGCAAGTAGCTTAACTATCAGCAACGATAACAACGCAGATCTACTAAAAATATTCACATTATTATATGCTGACGACACAACAATCCTAGCTAAAACCGCAAAAGAATTACAGAAAAACTTAAACATTTACAGTAACTATTGCAAGGAGAACCACTTAAACATAAATGAAGATAAGACAAAAATAATGATATTCGGTAGAAAGGGGAGGGTAGGAAATCAGAAATTTGTACTAAATAATAATATAATAGAAATAGTTTCTAAATTTAAATACCTGGGAATAATCTTCTCAGCTAACGGTTCTTTCTCAGAACACAGGAAATATTGTAAGATGAAAGGTACTAATGCTATGTTCAATCTTCTCAGAAAATGCCATACACTAAGCTTGCCCATAGATAGTCAAATTGATCTATTTGATCAAACAGTACTACCTATACTAACCTACGGTTGCGAACTATGGGGTATGGAAAATTGTGACATTTTAGAAAATGTTAGACTAAGATATTTTAAGATGATTTTAAAATTGAACACAAAAACACCAAATTATGTAGTCCTAGGCGAAACAGGCAAACTCTATATAAGATCATTTATTAAAAAAAGAATGTTACACTTCTGGATCAAAATAGCGACCGGCAAAGAAAGCAGGATTTCTAAAATAATTTATAACATTTTACTTAAAGAGCACCTGGTTGAAAAATGCAAATGGTCCGCCAATATAAAGTTACAATTGGAACAACTAGGATTAGGATATATTTGGTTAGAACAAGATATAATAGACACTAAACTTTCAAAATCAATAATTAACTTACGTATAAATGATCAAAGTAAACAAGAACTTTATGAGAGTATGCAAATAAGCAATAAAGGTAAATTATATAGCGCTCTAAAATATAAATCTGACTGGGAAAATAGTCCACCCTTTTTAAATAAATTACATCTGAAAGAAGCTATCTATATACTAAAAATACGAACAAGTAACAATAATTTCCCTGTTGAACTGGGTCGCCACTCCAGAATAGATTATAATTTAAGATTATGTCCCTTTTGCTTAAAAGATATAGGAGATGGATATCACTATTTACTCCAATGTGTGCACTTCAATGCCCAACGAAAAATGTATCTAAAAAAATATTACTATAACAGACCTAATGTAGAAAAAATGTCGGAACTGCTTAATTCTAGCTCTCTAAAAGAACTTAAAAAACTAAGCATATTTTCAAAAATATTAGTATCTGCTTTTAAAAAATGAGAAAAAGGTTAGAAATGTTTAAGTATTTTAACTTGTTGGTTTGTCAATATGATATTGAGAGATAGTCGTAGAAGAAATGTAATATACTAAGCCGCAAGAAAAATTGTGAATGATTTCTTAAATGTTTGTTCTCACTATGTTAATGCCGTGCAGGTCTAATGAAAGTGATTTACCTGTATGTCTATGTTAGTAAATTAAGTTGTAGTTTTTTTGTTTTTTTTCTTTGTTAGTTTTTTCCCCCCAAAAATTGTGTTATAAACTAAATTATCCCCCCTGAATTTTCTTTTAGGATACCTTTAATTAATAAATTTTTTATTACTTTCATTTTATTACTAATATTGGTTTTACTATTATTGTTCAATTTATTATTCACAAATGCTATAATTTTCTTATGTTTTTGACTATGCCTTTATTGTACCTATGTACTATGTGGCAAATAAAATATTGTTCATTGTTCATTGTTCATTGTCTACCGACTCTTCATCAACCGACCTTTTTTCCGAACGACATTTAATGTTTGTCTAAAGAAAATTAAAGTTGGAATTACCTCACTTCGTCTCTCCAAATTCGGTCTATTAATAGTTTGAACATATTTCAATCTAATAATTGTACCGGCAATGACACTATTTACATAATTTTATAATTTGGTCTACAGAAGTTGTTTTGTGCTATGTTTGGTTATATGACACATTTGGGTCTATTATCTATTGTCTAGATTCTAGATTTAATCTGATTCAACAAAATTATTCGATGTGATATTTGTGTAGTTCGGTGTAGTCCCTATATTGCTTATATTAAAAATTTCGTTCTGACTTTAGTGCTTGACCTATTTATAAGATTATTTATGTCTGATTTAGTTGCAGACCTACATCGGCATAGACTTATACAAAATCGCCACAGCTATTCCTGGGTGTTTTGACAATAAAACTATAGACAATAGCCTATAGTCTACAGTGCACATTTTGCTGTGAATAAGGCTGAAAATCATCAGTAGGCTTAGATGCAATCAAATTTGCTACATTTTACAGCATACCGACACTTCGTCTACCGCGACAGTTCGTCTAGCAGACAATTCGTCTACCACGACAATTCGTCTAGCAGACATTTCGTCTACCGGAGATTCGTACACCGCGACACTTCGACTACCAGACAATTCGTTTACAACAACAGTCTACGCCTACTGACAGTTTGTCTACTGACTCTTCTATAAGTAATTCTAAAACAAATTTTGTTTGTATTATTAATTTAATAAACATAAAAGACTTATTTCAGCACTATATTATTTAATTCGGAATTATTAACGTTTTAAATATAAACTCCTTAATAATAAATGTACAATAAATAATGCAGGAAATGTTTATTTACAACTGTTTAACGTTGACTTTATATAAAGAAATAATAATTAGTCAATAATATTGGTTATATTACAAAACATAACTTTTTTTGTCATCACTATTGAATCAAATTATGTGGAACGTTGTTTTAATTAAAGGGAGATAATTAACGCGTTTTATTTGAGTTAATATTTCTAATATGTTTCAAATTTTTCTTTTATAATGAAATAAATGGCTTACAAATAATAAATTTGAAATGAACAACCTGTAAAAAGTATTTAAAAATTATATAAATATTATGAGACTAAAGAATTTATATGTATACTTTCAAACATTACATTAGCTACTCTGTTTGTATGATTACTACGTATCTATTCTGCTTAACGGTGTTGAGTAGTCTATGCTAACGTAGTAACAATATATCTAAAGTACAATAAAAAAAACTCTCACTTACACTGAGAGACTGAGATCAATCAAAATATAATTAACATTTGTAAGATCCTCATCTTGACTACCAATTGATAAGGATTAGACAATAATTACCATAAATTATGTGAAATTTTAGTAATAAACTATTGTACCGGTATATGATATAAATGCAAATAAAAAATAATAATTTTATATCAAATATAAAACGCTTTAACGATATTCTCTATGAATATTCTCCTTTGCTTTATATTTAAATATTTAAAAATCATAATACAGCAGGTTGACTTTTAGGCTGTTGGCACGCTGAATGATTTAGAAATCCTAGATTGGCACTCTGTTAGCAAAAGGCTGCCAACCCATGATAAACATGATATTTTTAAAGTTTACAAAAAAAAATTGTTTTCTTATCTTACAAATGTTAGAATAATACCACTGACCAGTAGCCTACTAAAATATGCTTCTTTTTTCTAAAACCACTGAAGTGTTTCCCGTCGGTCCGAATTGATCCATAGGGCTGGTGAAGCAGCGTTCACCAAATTCTGTGAGCAAGGCATACAAGGGGGATTGTGTGGTCAACACAATGCCCAGCCGCCCTTACTTTACTCCAAGCTAAAGTCGGGTACCCATCCTAGCTGGGTATAGACTTAAGGACATCCTCCAGACCCGGTAAAAAATCCTAGCCTTCAACAGGATTTGAAACCCAGGATCTACGGTACGCCAGCCGAACCCGGGGCAGCTCGGTTGCCGACCTTGCCCCCAGGTAGATCAAGTGCAGAGCAATAATTTGTATAACAAGTGAATAACAAGTACTCAAAAATGACAAGTTTATTTACATTTAGTGAAAACAAAAATTATATTTAGAAACACTTCAGGAAAAAAAAGTTTAGTTTTAAAACAAAAAAAAAAGAGGTAATAATACCGAGCATCCGCATCGAGCTTAGAAATACTACACACTAATAGAATACATACTCAGAAAGACTGGTAGAAAAAAACTTGTATCGAATCCAAAATTATTCAAGTACTAATAAAAAGTTAGCTTAATATCCGAGTGGCATTTAAAACCAATAAATGAAATGCATAATTAAATGCAAGACTGCATTGACGGACGTAATAATATTCTCTTTACAGGTATCATTAGTTGCATTAAAAAGTTAAGATCGCCACGGTTCGTAATTTGTCTCAACTCTCATTGCAGTCGGGATATCAAGGAGAGAAAGAATGGTAGGGTGTTCGGTATTTTCTAGAAATCTATCTGTATCTGTGTATCTGTGTATCTGTGTATCTGTGTATCTGTGTATCTGTGTATCTGTGTATCTGTGTATCTGTGTATCTGTGTATCTGTGTATCTGTGTATCTGTGTATCTGTGTATCTGTGTATCTGTGTATCTGTGTATCTCTGTATCTGTGTATCTGTGTATCTGTGTATCTGTGTATCTGTGTATCTGTGTATCTGTGTATCTGTGTATCTGTGTATCTGTGTATCTGTGTATCTGTGTATCTGTGTATCTGTGTATCTGTGTATCTCACATAGGAGCTTTCTATTTTTCGCCGTAGGAGCAATATATAATATAGAGATTACAGATCAGCGAAATAAAAGTTAAAATATAGCAGTACAGAATCAGCTAGTGCCTACTTTATTTCTCTCCCCCACACAGGGCCGTATTTAGGATTGTGGGGGCCCTGTTCCCAAATGTATGTGGGGGCCCCTGTTCCAATGGAACATGTGGAACAAGCCTAAATACGCCACTGCGCCCCCACAGAAGTGTCGATATGGTTCTGAAAGAGTTCTGGAATTACGGGTGTTTTCATACAATGGAAAGAAAATGTCTTTGTTTTTTTTTTACTTTTTAATCAGAAGCGAGGCCACGAGAAGATTTGTGTGTGTCTTTAAGGGGGGGGGGGGGAGGGGTCTAGAGAAATCTGGTAAAAAGCATAGGCAGCCCCTGAAATGTATTAGAACAGTTTTAAAAAACCCAACTCTGTACTAAATTTCAAAATAAATGTTTGTCACTCAAAAGTTCAGCTCCCAGGGGTAACAAATGATGGTTGGCTCCTAGTTACAACTATCGTCTTATAATAGTAAAAACTCTAATCGTGTTAAAATAGGGTTATGCATCATTATATTATATCGTTAAAACATGACAATGTGCTGGCCACACAATCCGCTCCCACATGCCGTGGAGAAAGAAAACAACAGCTACTGAACGCTGTTTCACTGTGCACCAAAAATATTTTTTTGTTGGAACTTTTTGTTTTGTTGTAAACAAAATAAATAACAGTGTTTTGTTTGGATAATGTAAACGCACCCTATTGACACGTCGTTAAAATGCTTGAGTAAAAATAAAAAAAACGGTAATTTCCGAAAACAGAGAAAATGCACTGGTTTGCCAAATAACTTAGTTTAAATAGGTGAAATTTCTACGGGAAAATTGTATAACTTTGAGTGTCAAACTACTTCATCAACGAGGGTTGCTGATAATATTTTCTGTATTCGTTCGCGCACGTCAAAATATATAGTCTAGCTTTTTCTTATCTCATATGCTCCGTACGTTAATTTCATACAGAAGATTTTTGCGTCCTACGCTTTACCAGTGGTTTAAGTCGAGTCCTGCTATTTGTATTGGGTTTTAAATGTAGTTAAATTGTTGGTTTCCCTAGTTTGCTCAGGTAACCCACTCAGTAAAAAGATGCCCCTTTGGAAGAAAGAGACTCTTTACGCGTCAACGTTGTAAATGGAGAGAAAAAAAAAGTTATATTTTATCTCTAAAATTTTACTAAGTTATTATATATTATTTAAAATAGTTTATAATTAACAATAGTAATAATATTAAATGTAACAACACTAAAATGTAGGATAATTTATATATATTTTATTTTTTAAAAAAACCTGCGACAAAGAGTCATTCAAGAACAATTTAAAGACATTTCTTCTTCACTAAGTTGTTCATGTACACTTCCATCAGCACACAACTTGTTTAAAACTATTTTAGAATGTAATTGTCGTTTCATTTTTATGAGCGCGCTGAGCATGCTTGGCATTAGCATGGAGTGAGTCGCTATATAAATGAACTATTGTTTTTTATATTGTATTTCTTTGTATGTTATGATGCTAAAAGTCGTAAAGCGTTATCTACATCAGGGGTCGGGCAACCTACGAAACGCGTGCCAGACTTGACACGCAGAGCGCTTTTTAATGGCACGCGGAATACCCAAAAAAAAGGCGAATTCAAATCACATCTCAAGACATTGGTTGGAAACGCACGTTGACTTTTAGGCTCCTGGCACGTTGAATGAGTTATAAATCCTATTTCGGACGCACTAATATTAAAAGGTTGCCGACCACATCATGATTGGAAACGTACTAATCTAAAGTCCGAATATTTGAAGCATCACAGTCAATGCCTCAACAAGACGTAGGCCTATTAGTTTATGTGCAGACTTTTACAATTATGAAAATGAAACTTAGATACATGTACAAAAACATAGCCGCATCAGAAATGAGCAAAGCATTTCTCACGCAGCTGAACGTGTTTCTCATTAAACGATAGGCTATTTTAAACACTTCTGCAGACTTTTCTTTGGGGAGACTAATACAAACAAATTAGAGAAAAACTAAAACAAGAATCAGAAAGCCATGAGTTTTATTTCTGTTTTTTTTTTTTCTTTTGAAAAGAGCACTATTGGGAAACATCAAAAAGCTAACAATTGCATTAATGCAGCAGCGGTTCTAACAATATTTTATTTGTATTTTGGACACAGCCCCCACTCCCTGTAGGAAGGCTATTGATAGAACCCTGATGTCCCCAGAAGAAAAGAGAACATAACAGAGTATTTATGGGGTACGGTGGGAAGCGCATTCAACTGGCGTAACTGAAGGTCCTTGGTTTCAATTTTGGTGAAGGCGAGGATGTGTTCCCGGATCTGGAGGGTGTCCCTCAGTCTACCCAGCTCTGATGGCTACCTGACATTAGTTTATGTAAAGTATAGGCGGCTGGGCAATGTGCTGGACCATAGAAACTGGTGATCGCTACTTTTTCGGCCCTATGGATTAATTCGTTTCGACGGGTTACTTTACTTACTTTCACAGTAAGCTGAACGAGATGTAGTGGCAAATAATATTATATTGTATTTATTGAAGTCACCATCAGAGAAACTCGGAACCACAACTTGGCGGTAGTTGGAAGTAAAGGGAGACTACTAGTGCACAAGTTCATTGTGTACTTCTTATCTTATCTTGGTGTGAAACATAATCAAAATTCGAAATGTAGACCTATGCATTATAATATGAAATACAATTACTTAATCGTTCTTTCTGTGTGGATGAACGAGGAACGACTGTAGATCTATTATTAGCAGCATAAAGTTTGACACAGGGGTATCAACTCGGAGGAAGGCATGTGTCACTTTATCACTTAAGAGATGTGTCAAGAAACGCTACCCCCCACCCCAACACCTCGACCCTAGTAAGCCTAGTAAACAAAAAAACACTTCATTCATCTTCACTCCTTTTCACTTATAATATGCCAATTTAAAATTTAGACACAAAGAATTATACCAAAGTGAGCTATCATTTATTATTATTAAGTATGTTACGTATATAAAATTTACAATAAAATTGGATGTGTATCAGTAGTAGCTGTCTGAATTTCACGAATAGTACTTTAAAAAAAAAATCTTACTGGCGGGACACAAAAATCGACTTGGCGGGCCGCATGTGACCCGCGGGCCGCGTGTTTGAGACCCCTGGTTTAACATTAAATATCTCACCACTATTGGGGCACAATTTGTATTTATGAACTTTCTTGCGCCGTTCGATGAGTCTTAAATAGAAGTTATTTATATAATTCAATGTTTGTTAATAATTATTATATCATACCCGTTAGAAGGCGATACGTCAATTTACACCTAATGTGTAAAAGATCAAATTAAAATTAATATAAGACATTCTATATATTTAAAATTCTGAGTATAATTTCCTACATTACATTCTAAAACATTCAACCCCCAAAAAATTAAAAACATATATTTTTGTCCAACTTGGATCAACACACAGTTTATGTTTATTTTGAATTAAAATAGTTTCTATTTTAAACCTGTTCTTAAAGTTTAAAAGTAGCTTCAAAATGTGAAAGTCAAGGGGAGTAAGCAGACTAGATTCTAGCTTTCAGAAGTCATTACAATTACAAACCTGTTTTTCCCACGGCAGATCCGCCCAAAATCAGAATCTTTGCGTTGGTGAAACGCTTCTGCGACATAGCGTTATAGTCCGTTATAGTCCGTTATAGTCCGTTATAGTCCAAGCTAGTCAACGAAAACACAACAAACTGATGGCAGCTTTTAAAGAATTGTCTAGTAGCCTCCCCTTAGTTTCCCGCGCACTGTGTGGCAGGTGAAATGTGAACCGCCTGCTATCTTTCAAAAGACCCGAGCAGGCGATTCCAGGTGCAGACGTGATTTCATCGTAATAAAAGAAATTTACAGAAGGATTCTCTCTCTCTCTCTCTCTCTCTCTCTCGTCATTTGAAGTCTTATTTCTAGAATACAAGAAATGTCTTTGTCTGCTGTTCAGACTTGGAATTCTCCTTTTAAATCGAACTTTTTTTTTAATAAGCGAATGTACATACAGTTTCCTGTGATTTAATCACAGGATTATACATAGTGTTTGTGTGTGAGCTGCATAAATTTTGTTTAGATGCTCTATATCCAGTGAAGGCGAAAACATCATGCAAATCAGTTCTTTCCAGTATCTGGGCTATACAATAACACAGGAAGGCAAATGCAACAAAGAAATAAAGAGAAGAATCGCAATAGCTCAAAACAGCTTCATGAGCTTTAAGCAGTATCATGAAAAACAGGAATATCAGAATATGTACCAAAATGCGCATACTGAAGGGATATGTTTGGTCTGTTCTATATGGGTGTGAATGTTGGACTATTGATAATGAAACAATGAAAAGATTAGAGGCAGTAGAAATGTGGTTTCTAAGAAGAATGATGAGAATATCATAGACTGAAAAGAAATATAATGCAGAAGTATTAAAAACAACATGTACCCTATCTCAAGAGAACTCATTAAAAACATTAGGAACAGACAGATGAAATTTCTAGTAAACATCTATAGGAAAAATGGTATAGAAAGACTGGCTTTGTTTGGGAAAATATCTGGTAAGAAAGACAGAGAAAGACAAAGGCTAACATATGTAGAATGCCTGAACGAATGGGCCACGTACAACAACATAAGTAATAATAATTTCCTCCAAACAGCTAACAACAGGAAAGAATGGAGAGTCATGACCGCCGATGTCTGATCCAGACCTGGCACTTAAAGAAGAAGAAGTTTGTCTAGTTATCCCATAATATTGTAAATAAAAATGAATATTGATTTGTTTCATTTTTAAAGCACTCTATAGACCCAATATATAAAATAATGTCAATGCACTCTATAGACCCAATATATAAAATAATGTCAATGCACGCTATAGACCCAATTTATAAAATAATGTCAATGCACGCTATAGACCCAATATATAAAATAATGTCAATGCACGCTATAGACCCAATATATAAAATAATGTCAATGCACTCTATAGACCCAATATATAAAATAATGTCAATGCACTCTATAGACCCAATATATAAAATAATGTCAATGCACTCTATAGACCCAATATATAAAATAATGTCAATGCACGCTATAGACCCAATATATAAAATAATGTCAATGCACGCTATAGACCCAATACATAAAATAATGTCAATGCACGCTATAGACCCAATATATAAAATAATGTCAATGCACGCTATAGACCCAATATATAAAATAATGTCAATGCACGCTATAGACCCAAAATATAAAATAATGTCAATGCACTCTATAGACCCAATATATAAAATAATGTCAATGCACGCTATAGACCCAATATATAAAATAATGTCAATGCACGCTATAGACCCAATATATAAAATAATGTCAATGCACTCTATAGACCCAATATATAAAATAATGTCAATGCACGCTATAGACCCAATATATAAAATAATGTCAATGCACTCTATAGACCCAATATATAAAATAATGTCAATGCACTCTATAGACCCAATATATAAAATAATGTCAATGCACTCTATAGACCCAATATATAAAATAATGTCAATGCACGCTATAGACCCAATATATAAAATAATGTCAATGCACGCTATAGACCCAATACATAAAATAATGTCAATGCACGCTATAGACCCAATATATAAAATAATGTCAATGCACGCTATAGACCCAATATATAAAATAATGTCAATGCACGCTATAGACCCAAAATATAAAATAATGTCAATGCACTCTATAGACCCAATATATAAAATAATGTCAATGCACGCTATAGACCCAATATATAAAATAATGTCAATGCACGCAATAGACCCAATATATACAATAATGTCAATGCACTCTATAGACCCAATATATAAAATAATGTCAATGCACTCTATAGACCCAATATATAAAATAATGTCAATGCACTCCTTAGACCCAATATACAAAATAATGTCAATGCACTCTATAGACCCAATATATAAAATAATGTCAATGCACGCTATAGACCCAATATATAAAATAATGTCAATGCACTCTATAGACCCAATATATAAAATAATGTCAATGCACGCTATAGACCCAATATATAAAATAATGTCAATGCACTCTATAGACCCAATATATAAAATAATGTCAATGCACGCTATAGACCAAATATATAAAATAATGTCAATGCACTCTATAGACCCAATTTATAAAATAATGTCAATGCACGCTATAGACCCAATATATAAAATAATGTCAATGCACGCTATAGACCCAATATATAAAATAATGTCAATGCACTCTATAGACCCAATATATAAAATAATGCCAACACACTCTATAGACCCATTGTAATCATTCGTTTCACCGTCATTTTGACGGGCTTAACCACTAGTATATATATATATGTAATTAATTAATGTCAATACTCTCTCTATAGACTAGGTAGATAAAATTAATATCAATATACTCTATAAACACAATATACCCAATGTATAAAATTAATGTCAATACATGAATAACTATTGCTGCAATATTGAGCTTTTTTTAAGGTTTAGGGAGAGGTGGGAACCTACAGTAGTGTGCATGACGCCTAAAGACACAAGGCGTTTACGTATACAAAAAATAAACACACAAAAACTTATACCACTTATACCACTTATATCACTTATACCACTTATACCAAAATTTACAGAAATTTTAAACTAGATTTAAAATTTACACGTTCTGCACTTTCAAATTAATTGCTTGGTGTAATAAGTTTAGTTTTACGTGTTTTGCTTTATTTACTGTAAGCCGTGTAAGATCAAACAGGTTTATCTACATCTTTATGAATCGATAACAGACTAATGAAAATACATCGTTATTTGATGTGTTAAAAAACAACATTAACACTACAATTTATGTTATCTAGTCTAGGCCTGTAAAAGATAAAAGAAACTAATAAAATGTGATTTCATTAAATGTATATCTAGGTCAGACGACATACACAGCATTAAGTTATCGTCTGCAGTAAAAAAAAAAACATTAATGCGTTTTGCAGGATTACGTGTGGATGCGGTTTGCTATTTCTTGTTGGAAGGTAGAAAAAAAAATCGAAACTAAAGTCTTGTAAAGAAAAATAAGTACAAAATATTAGTGAGCAAAACGTGGGAAATACAACGCTAGTGCGCGTGCCGCAGCAGACGATGTCAATCTATGTGCTTAATGGAAGAGTCGTCATAGAGCAGACGTAACGCGCCTATTATTCACTATGAAAAAAAAACAGCTTTAGGGAAATACGTTTTTTTGTCCTAGGTCTTCTGTCTTTCGTTTAGGATCTGGTTCGCATTGAAATAATACACTCAAGCCACTTGATGAACGTTTTAAATAACTAAATACTTGAACTTATTTACAATAATTAAAAGTGCACTGGTCGATAATAACCTGCAAATACAACAACTACACCTCTGCTTATAAAGGTTTTGGTGCAAAAAGTGCAAGAATGTTTATTTCCGCGTTGTTGTAAGAATGTGGAGGAATATGCGCACTAGAAATGTGCAGTGACAACTAGAATATAGATTTGACTACACAAATACTCTCGCAGATTTAATTAAAGATAGATTACTCTAAATTAATTATGGACAGTGGCGTAGCTAGGGTATTCTGCGCCCGGGGACATGACACAAAGTCTGCGCCCCTTCTCGGACCGACAGAGTCTGGGGGCTCAATTTTGAAATTTTACTGTTTATGCTATATGGTTCATTTTCGAAGCATCTGGTATTTTTAATGAAAAAGAATACAGACTGATAAGTCTCTTTACCATTGTAAACAATTTATTTGAAAAAAAAAATTATACTAATTATACATAACTGGAATAGACATAGTCTACAACAAATTGATCCTCCTTGATTTGACAGTCGCAAACTCGTCAATCACGTTGTCAAAATTAATATTCTCAAGGGTTTCTCTTTGGATGCTAAGGAGTGCAAGATCACTCAGACCAGGGGTCGGCAAGCTTTTGCTAATTGTGCCAAACTAGGATTTCTAAGCCGTTCAGCGTGCCAACAGCCAAAAGTCAACCTGCTTTATTATACTTTTTAATTTTTCTTTTATAAGACAATTTAACTCCGTAGCAAGACCAAGGCCAAAAGCAAAGGAAAGTTATGGAAAAAAAAACGGTAATGCGTTTTATATTTAATAACAATAATTAACGCTTTTTCTGATTATCAACCTTTTATTTGCATTTAAACCAAATGAATAAAATTACATGTACCAAACTTTCACATTTTTGGTAATGATTTTGTAAACATTATCATTTGGTTGTCCAGATAAGGATCTAGCAACTGATAATATTGATGATAGTTTATTCTCAGTTTAACTGAGATTGTCTTTAATTTGCTCAATGCTAGATACATGTAAATTTAACAGTATAGTAGAGCGGAATTCATATGTAGTAATCATTCAAACTGGGTAGTTAATGTAATGTTTGAAAAATGTGCATGAAATGTTTTAGTCATATAGATCTAATATTTATATAATGTTCAACTGCATTTTACAATTTGATCATTATAACGTTATAAATTGTAGGCCATTTAGTCTATTATAAATATAAAAAAAAGAAACACAATATTAGAAATAAAAGCATAAATAAAACGGGCTAATTATCTCCCTTTAATTCAAATAAAGTTTCTAATTTTGATTTAATATTGATGACAAACAAGTTATGTTTTGTAATGTAACAAATATTACTGACTAATTATTATTTCTTTTTATAAATTCAGCATTTTGGTATTCATTAGAATATTAAATTATTAGAGGTATACAATTGATTTACGTTTAACAGTTGTAAATAAACATTTCCTGCATTAATTGTTTGTCCATTTAACCCACTTGATTTAACCCGTCCTTGTAAATGCGTTCAACTAACTGAAATGTGTCGCTTTGTACTTCAGAAACATCGTCTTCAACAGTCAGTTTTCCTCATTAAGAAATAGAAAATGTTTGTTTTTTCATCAATAAAAAAAACACCTCTTGGAAGTCTCTCGCGTGCAATTGAAAATCGCCCTGCATGCCGACTTTGTCGCGCGTGCCCTAGGTTGCCGACCCCTGACTCAGACGATTTAATTAATTTAATTGTCCCATATAATTAAATTAAACTAAAATAAGTTTGCTGAAGGACCGCCCACAGCATGCAAATGAAACAGCAATCATTAGAAGTATTTAAAGGAAATGCGCAGATTCGGAAATACGTCATCTCCATATGATAACAAAACCAAGAAGATCCAAAGTTTCCGGTAGAACTTCAATCCGGGCACTGAGCAGCATTTTGCAGTCTCCGATTGCTGTGCACAATTCGTGACCATTGACGTCAGTGTCGTAGAAATTTTGCAATTTTGACGAAGTGAAAAGAGTTTTGACGTCTAGTAAAAATCCAAATTTGGTGTTAAGCTTTTTTTATACGTATCTCCTGAGTCTATCAATGACGCTGTTCATAACACGTGCAATTTTTTCTTCTTCTGCAGAAAGTCCTGCATTTCTTACTAATTCTCCAGGCATCATTCTTTGTCGTCTAATCCTTCTGTCAACCTCGATTCACCAAGTTGTGCATCTTGTTTTTCCATTGCCTATCGTAACTTGTCTCAAAATATCACGAATGTTGACAAGTTCTTGCTCTAGCGATTCAAGATCAGATGCTTGCTGCTTCCTTGAAATTCATAGCAGGATCCTGCAACCGTTTCTGGACAAGATCAATTTTCCCAAGTATTATGTTCCAGAAATGTAACAAAACTAGGAAGTTAACGTTTAAAATATCTGCCAGCAAAGTTTCTGCATCACTTCTGGTGTCAGGCGTCATAGTTAAGTTTAATTGCCAAATAAAATAGAACTCATACAACTTACTTAGGACTTAGATATCATTTTCATTGACAACAATGACACATTCAAATTCTTACCTTTCATAAAAAAGTTCCGAGAAAAATTTCATTTAGAACACATTGTGTAAGCATCATGGCGGCCAGAAGTCGGACGATATGAAGTGGCCGGAAACTGAGTGAACTTTATTCATAAACATAAACAATGGAAGCTCTGGCACAGTTGAATGGACAGAAAAGTCACATGGTTTGATAGGGGAAAAAAGGGAGACGGGGGGTGATGATAGTTCTTTTTAAAGTAGAATGATTCAGAGAAACAAAACATGTGTTATTTCCCTTGACGAAATGGTTCAAGCATGTCCACTCAGTTTGGTCGCATCCAACAAGTGTAACGATCTACCCGAGGTCATCAGGTCAAACTGCGTGTTCTTCTGATATTTTTTCCAACAGCTCTACTAGTTCATCTAGTCTTTCATAAATAGCTTTAACTTCTGATCGTGCACTCCAGCGTGTTTCAGACTCCCTCTTTACTGTGAATGGCAAAACTCTTTTTAATTCTCCCCAACGAGTTGTTGAACGAGAGAAAAACAAATATATACTTTTAACTGTTCCAAAAAAGTGATAACAACTGGATCCTGTTTAGCTGAGTTTACTCATGCTAAGTATATTCGACTCGAAATTATCCAACCTGTATATTTGTTAAAACCAGATGCCACTTTCAGTATACTTTCAGTATAAGAATAATATTTGAACCCGAACTGATCTTTGTTTTAAAAAAAAACGCCATCAGCAATCCTACATTGTGGATGTGTCATTTGTTGTATGAGTAGAATGGCGCCCCTTAATGCTCAATGGGGGCGCCAAAATCATGCTTGCCAGCTGGTTTGTAATGAAGATATTTGTGGAGCTCCGAAATTCAATCTTGCAAACGTATTTGGGATACATTAGTTTACATCAAAATAAAATTAAATAATTAGTTTTAATACTCATTTTGGCGCTCCCTAACGTGGCGCCCAAGGACATATGTCCCCCCCTGCCCCTCCCTAGCTACGCCACTGATTATGGATACAGTTTTAAATATTCAATATGAAAACTATTTAGACACGCTATACACATTTAACAATGCAAAGGCAAATGTCGTATACTGTCTCTACATATTAAATGTAAAATAAAGAAAAACATTAGGCAAAACATTCACCCTTCTGCCTATTCATTTTATATTTTATTTTTTAAAGCTGAATAAATAGCAACCTAGTTTGATTTAGCACTAAAAAGGTGTCCCGTAAACATTCGACCCAAACTAAGTGCAAATAGCGCTCAACTGTTGTTTCGATCATCCTGGGTTTGATTCCCGAGTGAAATATTTATTCCACGGTAGGCCTAACGAGGGTGTACCCCGGTGTCTCCTCAGCTCTGGTGTATACCTTACAGTAGTTGTGGAATATGTAATGTAGCCGGGGCATTGTGCTGGCTGTACGGAGGCTTGCGAACGTTGCTTTTCTCGCCATATAGATCTGAAACGGATGCTCACTGATGCTCACTCTTTCGTAAGTGCTCCTTAGAACATTTTTTTATAGACCGAGCACAATAAAGTAAAAAAAAAAAACAATTTAAAGACCTTTCTCTTTGGCTAGCGGCTGTGTGCCTCACATACTAATACAACTGCACTACAACTCACACCGAGGGGGCACTGAGCATGCTAAATTTAATGCATGGATACAGTGCCCTCACATAAAGGAGGGCAGAGGGGCGTATGCCCCGGGATGACACTTCTTGTGGGGGGGGGGGGGAATTGTTTTTCTTCCCGTCATCCTATGGTAATGAAACTCGGTGCATAGCCTCCTAGAGGCTGAAAAAAACATTTCACATATAAGTTTAGAGACGTTAATTCTATATAGAAGATTATTACGTCCTAGGCCTAAAACTCCTGCAGGACGGCAGGGATTGGTCGGCGGCAGTGCCAGAACCCGGGCCTTTTTTGTTGACAGTCCACTGTGATAACTGCAGGACCAGCGTGCCAATTTTTTTCTTCTACTGCCCCAGAAAATAAGTTTTCATGTGTTTTCTTGTTTCTTTTTTGTATCTGTCGTTAATCGACGAGACACATAATCTCAAAACGACATTTTTACCGGAAAAAAAATTACAAATAGGGCGTTTGCGATCACGTGACAAAAATCACGTGTTTTTTGTTTACTTTGTGTAGTGGTGTACAATGGCCGCTGTATTAATATAGTTTCATATAGGCTCGAGCTTTTTCTCATTGATATTTTGTGTTTAAAATGATGATTAATGTATTAATTTGGATTTTATTAATTCTATATTACATTAATAGACCTATCACAATAAGATTCTTACATTAAAAATGTTACATTACTATTGAACGATTAGGCCTACAATGAAAATAATGAATGACTCCAATAATTCACTTCAATAAATCCATTCAAATGCAACACTTACCGGCCAGATATTAAGATGATGAATTGTGCTAAAAATGTTGAAATTCGTTGAAAAAATACCATGTCAGTCTTTCTCTTGTACTAGTAAGATGATCTACGACGATTTATCTAATGATTTGTGCGTAGGATAGCCAATATTCAGATGTGAATTTGGCATGATAAAGAAGTACTTCACCATTTTTGTACATCAAGTGGCTTCTATTTACACAAATACGTCAATAAAAAACATAAGCCACGCCCATTGCGAACGCTCAATACAATTGCGTATAAGAGATTCATATGAAGCAGTTTTTTTTATATCAAGTGTAGGTGTTATTTCATTTAAGGATTCTTCAAAGCGGGGAAACTGCTAATTTCTTGTTGAAGATTGAGTTAAGCGCCTTACATCATAGTCGTAGATCCGTGCGTGTTCGTCCGGGGAGGGGAGGGGTAGAGGAGGCGAAAGCCCCACAACCTCGTTCAGCTTCCCTTCACCCGCAGTTGCCCTTTGTTTTTTTCTCCAAACCAAGTATTTTGTCTCACGTATTACTTTTCCATTTTCCTCATCTTTTGTTGAATTGAAATATGTGATGATTCTAATATGATGTTTCACTACAGTAAATATTAGTTTTTCAATAGTTTTGGGGGGAAATCGTGCATGATTTAGAATGAGTCTGATATCGTATTCCCTCTCCAATGTGCACTATTTTTCGATTTGCACTATTTACCCCTCCTTATCTTATAATGTTACAGACGCTCAATTTATAAAGAAGGTTCTACGCTCATTCGTGGTCTAGTCTTATGTAATACAGACGCCCATCACATACAAAGTTATAAGGTCTCATTGAAACCGGACGAGCCCGAAGGTCTCTTTCGTCCAGGTTTGAGCTCAAGCTCTGTCCGGGATGAAGACACCCCTTAGCGTGGCGTGCCGTGTAACAGTGAGGATTCCGCAGCTAGGTTGCACACTGCGGTTCCCCTAAGGATCATTATGGTGGCGGCTCACCCGTATACCTGCACTGTCACCCGGTAGCCCTAATCCAATACTATAGGCACAGGCATCCTAGCACCGGGTGGTTCTCGAGACGGGGTCGCAGCGTCCAATGCTTCCTCCCCACCGAGCCTCCATGGCCTCTCGGCAGTGCAATGGGTCTTTATACCCCATGCGTTCGCCCGTCGGTGTATTCTTCGCCAGTCTTTGAGGCCCATGGGTACAGATGTGCCTTCCATACAGAAGATTATTGCGCCCTGCGCTCACCAGTGATCTGAGTCTAGTCTTGCATTTTGATTAGTGTTTTATACGATGTGAAGCCGGCTGGTCCAGTGGTTATCTCACCGGACTGTCAACCAAAAACCAACTGACAGGTCGCGGGTTCTATCCCTGCCACCGGCGGATCCCTGTCGCCCTACAGGAGTTTTGGGCCTAGTGGACGTAATAATCTTCTATCTAGAAGGAACGTCTGTAAGCTTATAAGATAAGATAAAATCTTGAATGTTAAGTTATCTGTTTTCCTGATTTGTTGACGCAACCCATTCCTTGCCCGGCCACACATCCCCTCGTATGCCGTTGCCACAGAAACTGGTGAACCAGCCTTATGATCAGTTTCGTCCGTAAGGTACTTGCTATGAAGCAATTAAATAATATATAGGTAGTGACTAAATTAACAATTAAAAAGTCGAAATAAAACCCATTTTTGGATATTAAGAAAACCTATATCGGAAGTAGATATAGTCAAGTGACTGTCCATGCGGTCGGCAGTCTTTTCTCATAACTTACAAGGAACGCAGGCATTATTATTAGACTCAGAACAAATAAATAAAATTGTATATTATGTTGCTACTATAAAGCTATATTTGTTCATTGGATGTGAAGTGTGAACTGTTAATGAATTGTTATTAAATAATATGCTGCAACAAGGCGTTCTCTTATTGATTACAAGTTGGAATTTATATTGTGTTGATGTCGTCTATTTTGATGTTTAATAGCAAATAATTCAGCTACTGCAACTCAAATACTCTGAAAAGACTGGTAGTACTGTTTGATGGTCCAACAATAATAATAGGACATCAACAGGTTTGGTGGCAGCGGTGGGATCTGAACCCACGCCTCCGAAGTCCCATGAAAGTCACGCTGTATGTCGAGTGTTAAAGTTCAGGAAAAGTTTGAATGCAAAAATGTCATCATTGGTCTCGCGATCTGTGATTGAATCTATTGTTAAAATAGTCTATTTTATAGTTGCTCACCTTTTATAGATTTACTGGCAATTCAAGTGTCTTCAACAAGAAAGTGATACTGAATATAGAGATCTGCTTTTGCTCACATTGTTCGTTACCTTAGACGAAGTTAATTCTTGGAAAACTAACTGTATTTTTAAGCCGATGTTTCTGAATGACATAGTAACACATTTCAACGAGTTGAACTTGGGTCAAACAGAACTTGAACCCTAAGACCTCTGAAATTAATTTGCATTGAAACTGGATATATCTTGCCGTGAAATCTATTTCTAAATATTTTATTTACTTACCTTATTTAAGGCACACTAAGAAAGATAGTAGTTGTTTTTTTTTGTCTTCAGAAATACATTGAAGCACTCATGTTCGCATACCACATCAAGACTGACTGGCTTGATCTTACAAACTTCTTAGAGCTGGATATTTTTTTTCTTTTTGGTGGCGGTATATTAGCTTTTATGAAATGCAGCAAGTTTAATTTTTTTTAATAAAAAATAGGCACCAAAATGTGCTAATTTGCGAAGAAATTTGGAAGGAAGCTGTTAAAACATGGGCAATGAGGTCACTTACGCCTACACTTGACCACTTAGAAGTAACTAAATATGTACCCGACATTAAACAATAATTAGGCCTACCGAAGAACATTCAAGGACAAGGCGCTCATTAATGGATAGGCCTAGCCTGCATGCTAATATTTTCATAAGAGTTTTTATGCTTGTCTTCTTTAATTAAGCATAAATAGTATTCTGTTATTAAAAATAAGAGGTTAATATACTAGCATTATGGTGAAATTTTTAATGTTTTAAAAAATCTATAAAAAAAAATTAAACAATAAAAGCACATATTGCTTATTTACAACTGTGTTTTACGTAAATTAGTTTTATACCTTTAATTACTAGTTGAAATAAATACCATAATGCTATATTTATATAATATATATACAAAACAAAACATGTTTGGTATCACTATAAAATCAAATGTGGAGACTTTTTTTTTATTAAAGGGAGATAATTAACCCGTCTTTTTTTGTGCAATAATATCTCTAAATGTTTTTCCATTTTTCCTTTATAAAAAAAATAATTTGCTTACAATTATAGTTCTAAATTGATAAAACTATATAAAAAAAAACAGTTATAAATTAATAAGCATTATTTAAGTGACGAAATTATATGTACATTTGTTAAAATTAATACACTACATTTTGTACCAAGTTTGTATGATTAGAATGTATATTTTTGCTCTTTATAGTATTCCCTACATATTCCACCAGCGTCATTCATCAAGTGACCTGAAATTATCGTTCCTGCAATGTTTTGTTCAGTCATAAACTTTTACGAAAATCTCAGTTAGGCTGAGATCAGTTAGATCCAACTTAAACGAAAGAACTCTGGCTTCTCTACACAGAGCGTCGGGAGTCTAGTCACTGAGATCGTTCTTATCTTATCTTATACACTACAGACGCTCCCTATATAGAGAAAATTATTGCGTCCTACCCTCATCCGTGGTCCGAGTCTAGTCTTGCATTTTTCTTAATGTTTTAAATGATGTTAAGTTACTGGTTTTCCTGATCTCGGAAGGCTGTCGACTTGGCACATGGAGGGAACGGTTGGGACAAAACACCTGGTTGCGGTATGTTGTCCGAGCCTTGCGAGACTAGGAGCTTGCTCAGTTTTCTCGCATTGGCTCTCAAGGTAGGCCTGGACTACAGCTGGTCTGCACTCAGCTCACATGCTTGACGTACGAGTGATTGTGCTGATGGTAGACCTAGCTGATCCACGACTGATAACCCGCCTTTCGGCGCGAGAAGTCAGTAGGCCCACGGGTAAGCCTATTAGTAAACTCACCTACCATGCGACATTTAAACGACGAAAGGCCCTAAAGAAAAAATAAGAAAGATGATAGTCTAACCACAACCATGTTTTTTTAAATTAAATATAAAACTCTTAAAGATTTTCTCTATCAAGATCTAATGCTTTTGGCCATAGTATTGCCATGGCGCTTTATAAATTGTCTTATACAAATAAATGTAAAAAAATATAGTAGACAAGATTATGAATTGCAGGCTGTTGGCACGATGAATGATGAAGAAATCATAGTTTGGCACACTATTAGCAAAAAGGTTGCTAGTGTTTCTAGGTTTAGTGATTTTTGGTGTTACTCTTGTCAGTTGTGAATATTAGCTAGTAATGAATCTTGCAGCTCTTTTTGAATTACCTACTATATAGTCTACTTACCCTTCCCCCCCCCCCCCATACCTCTCCCTACTATATTACACTATATGTCTCTCCTCCCACCCCGCGATGTTTTTTGTCTGAACTTCTTCCAGTTTATAACCTATAGGGGCCTATAGTCTTAGGTCATAGGTCATAGGTCATAATGTGGGATATTTTTTCTATTCACTCGCAATAAGCGGCTATGGCAGGCTATTTACCATATGATGTTTAATCTATTTATTTTGTGTTGTCGAATGTGAGGTTAGATTAATTTTACCCTCTTCACCCCTCCAACTCCCATATCCTCATTGCCACCACATCCCTACACACAATTTCCAGCCTCCTCAGCGCCGTTTTTACACGATATAGGCCAGGCATGTCAAACGTGCGGCCCGCGGGCCGCATGCGGCCCTTTGCAAGTACGTGTGCGGCCCGCACAAAGGATACTGCAATTGTCTCATTTATCGCGAAATGTGCAGTTTTAATACTTTAAACTGGGTGTATAAAACAGAAATCTGGCACGGTGCCATGTATAAGATAACAATACGGCTATTTTAAGCTAGTAAGGGTTTTCTATCTATGAAAGTTAGGCAACATTGACCGGAAGTAGCAGACAGGTTGTTATTGCCATGTTAAAAAAATAAAAACAATAACAAATTGTATCTTGTGGAATCGTGCCGGTAATTATATTATGAAGTAATGCGTAAACTGACATCGTTTTAAAATGGCTACAACACCTTGAGCTAAGAAGAAAAGGACTTTGGCTGAAGAAAGAAAATGGTAACTATAGTATGCTTGTACAATAGTAAAAGGAAAGATACATTGTTTAGTATGCAATAACAGCATTGCCACGCCAAAACAGTACAACTAAAAAAGACATTATGAAACCAACCATCGATCGTTTAATGCGTGTTTCAAGACTCAAGGAATTGAAGGCTAACAGACATGTTTTACAAAAATAGATCACGCCAATGTCGCTTCCGTTACTGCAAGCTACGAACTCAGCCGAGTGGTTGCCATTAGTGGGGACTCTTGCAGTGAATGAGATTTCGTAAAGCATTGCCTTGTGAAAGCGGCTGAGATTGCGTGCCTACAGTAGGCACAGTTATTTAAGAATATTTTGTTAACCAGGAACACTGTTGCTGGACGGATTGATGAAATGGCAGATGATTTGAAACAACAGTTGAAGGCTGCATCATCCCAATTTGAACATTTTTCTATTGCTATTGATGAGACCGTTGACATCACCGGAATAGCACAGCTTGCAGTTTTTATTAGGGCCTGTGACAGTGAATTTAATATTTATGAAGAACTGATCGAACTAATCCCAATGCATGACATTACAGCGAGCGAAGACATCTTTTAAAAAGTCGAGCAGATTCTGCATGCTTTTAAGACTTTAGACTTTTAATCGCTTCCCAAAAATACATTTCGGACACTAAAATACATAAAATAATGTTAACATTTTCATGAAAAAAAAAATAGACAAGGTCCTTGAAAAAAAAGCCAATATCCCAAGTTTGCATTATAAAAAGCCAAGATCTTAAAAAAGCCAAGGAGTGGTATCACTGACATGGATAAGTTAAAAGGCGGAATAAAAGTCCCTAAAATATCAATAGAATTTATTTCCTCGTAATTATCTTATTTTATAGATTAACATTTTTTTTTAATGTAACAATAATGACAAGTCAAATGAGTGTGAAATAATAATAGTCCTACTTTGAAATAATAAAATTAATATTAATCAGACAAGAAGTAATTTTCCGTTTCCGTTTTTTTTAATTGTTTACTTTTGAACTCCTCTTAAAAAGAGTTTTATCACTTTCGTTTTTCCAGATAGTAAACTTGGGCAATTAATGTGTATTTGATATTATATATTTTAAAGGTTTTAAAACTAGAATTATAGACTATAACTATATATATGAGAACAAGTGAGAGGTGGCTAAGTTTTATTTTGTTTATTTTAGGAAGGGGAGAATTAATGTAGTATTCAGTTCCATTTCTCAGACAATTTTAGGCTAGGTAAAGGCAAAGATTTTAGTTTTAGTAGTAGGCCTATCCTATACTATAGCCTATACCTATAGTCTCTATAGTATAGCCCCATGCCACTATAGTCCTATAGGCTATAGGTCTAGTAGGTAGTTGACTTGAGGTAGGCTACTTCAATAAAATTTTAATTTTCATAACTGTAAAAAAAACATAAAAATAAAACAAAACCTATTTAGTTGCTTGTAGGCTTTTCAATGAATGACATATCAGCATATATATCTTTTTCGTTTCTTCTTCAAAATAGTAGGCCCCTTTATTCCTTTAAAGCCTTTAACTCTTTAATCCTTTATCTAAACAAATTTTAATCATTTTTAAATATTTATCATTAAAATTTAAGACATTTATGATCATTTATGCCTTTTTTATTTTTAAACTGTTCCAAAATTAAATTATTATAGAGTTATAATTAAAAAAAAAAAACTTTTTTATATTCTCTTACACACTTAGCCAACTTAGCCTACTTACTAACTCAGTAGGCCTAGGCTAACTTTTCTATCCATATAAATAATAAGTCTAAGCCTTTTTTAAAAAAATAGGCTTTACTTTACTAAACAAAGTTACTTAGTTTAATTATATAATAACAATAAACAGTTAACTAACTTTAACTAAGTAAAGAAAATAAAATGAAAAAAAATATATATAGATCTAGTCTCGTAGTCTAGTAAATTTTAATGTGGACAAATTTTATTATCCTACTATTATTTATTATTGTTATCATAATAATAATAGTCATAGAGTTCATAGAGTGGTAGAGTTATTATAATAAGCATTAAAATATTAGATAGGCACGCATGCCAAATAGAGTTCAGAATATGTGACAATATGCCATTTACTACAATTCACTCATTTAGTGATTATAAAACAGTATGAATGCTGCTGAGGTTAGTAAAAGTAAAGAAACAGCTATCTCATCAAATGAGGCAGGAGATGAAAATAATGTCCCTCGTTCCTTTGCCTTGAGTAACAAATATGATCCATTTGATTTATCGAACGATGAGGACGAGTATGAAAAGGACTACAAGCCAGTGCGTAAAAAATGCTGTCTGGTACCAATTTCCGAAGACGCAAAAGATGCAGCTAGCACAGCTACAGGAGAGATGGTTTCAAAAAGACTGCGTGTTGTATACATTCACAGTCAGGAACTTTTAATGAAAGCCAATGAACTGATTAGAATTGAAGGCAGGGTAGGCTACTTCGTTATATGTTTTGTTATCACTTACTATCCCCTTAATGGCCATAGCGGCAGAACAATTGACTGGCATATCAAAGGTACTGGGTTCAAATCCTGGTGAAGTCTACCCAGCTCTGATGGGTGCCTGACACAATCAATCTAACAAAGAAACTTTATTATGAACGTTGCTTCACAGGCCCTATGGATAAAATTGGTCTGGCGGGATACTTTATTTTTTTCTACTATCCCCAAGGAAGCCAATACTCATTTAAAAATCATTTATTACATAGTTATAAATAATGAAATAACAGTTTCATTATTATTAATATTATACATAATTTTTTTTTTTGTAGTTTAATTGCATCAGTAAAATATTAAACTCTTAAAATGAGAGATATTTTGTGAAAATCTCTTTATGTACAAGTAGATACATTTGCACTGCAAAGTATTCATATAAAAATATTTTCAAGGTAATCATGTTTGAAACAAATCCTGTTCATTCTGAATCTTTTATTGAAGTTTTTTTTAAATATCAGAATATATTTTTATGTAAGTTTATTATACATTTGTGATAAAAATAATTTCAATAAAAGTTTTGAGATTCCATTTTTTAAATATCACTATATGCTTACATTTTTTCCAAATCATCATATTTTGACTTTAGTTTATTAAAATGCTTATTCAACAAACTAATTATTAATCTTTTATCATTTTATGATTGTAGGCGGAACTTGTTCACAGTTTGATCAGTGCATATGGATTACTGCAGTATATTGAGTGAGTACACTGAGACACAATATGAGGCTGGTCGTCTAGTGGCAGCATGCTCGGTTGCCGCACAGAGGGTCCTGGGTTTGATCTCTGGTGAAGGCAGGAACCCGTTTCCAGATCGTGAGGGTGTCCCAGAGTCTAGACAGCTCTAATGGGTACCTGGCAGTGGTTGGGGATGAATAAGTTGGCCACATAATCCCTTCATATTTAGTGGCTAAAGAATCATGGGAACTTGGCTTTGCTTGCCCTACAGATCAACTTGGTGTCATATGGATACTTATATACCTTTACAGTTTCATTATTTTTTTTATTTTTTACAACCCAAGTAATACTATATACAAACATAAATATGCATCAGCTGATAACATTATAATACAAATGTTCATGTTTTATATATAAAAAAAATTGTTTTTTTCATCCAGTGTTATTGAACCAAGACCCGCCACGCAGTCTGAAATCTTGGGGTTTCACAGCTCCGACTACATCCAGTGTCTTCAAGAGATCAGTGCCGTAAGTGACAGTGAGGATATCGAGGAGCACCACAACAGTGATGTAGAAGGATATGGGCTGTGTAAATGCTTTTTTTTGTCTTCTTCATTGTTTGTTAAAGTAGTCGTCCACATAAAGGTAGTCAGGAAGAAGTCATCCACATATTAACAAGCTTAGCAAAAAGGCATAAAATAATTTGACCTATGACTTCAGGCAGTTTGGTGTGTAAATAACACTGATGCTATTTATAGCATTTGCGTTTCTGATATCTTCCTTAGATCATATTCAAATTAACTGTATAATCAAATCTAATTACTTGTTAATATAATAATGATGTTTGCTCATATTTTATTAACTTACCCCTGCTGATAAGAAATTAGAGTTTATATTATTGAACTATTTTGATAGAACAATGATATAAGTAATTAATAAAATGTTACTGTTCTGCTAACGATTTAATTGTTTTACCATAACTATCAGAACTAGAGTTTTTTGTCAATATCCCTGCCTGTTGCAATAGTTGATGAAAATTGGTAAAAACTTACATTTAAGTGAACGTTAAACATTTGAACAATTATTTTAGATGGGTCATGCAAGGGTGACTCGTCGACCTGTTGTATAATGCAACAATTATTTGGAGGTATTTTTCAAGGTCAACTAACTCAGATCTTTACCTGACATCAGTAAGGCCAAAGAAAAGGGTGTTTTTTGTATTGTGCTGTCCCAACAATCCCATGGTAAACCATCCCCTTGCTCACCTTGCTCTGTAGACATATAATGCATCATTGCTAGTATCAGTTAGTATTACAATTATTATTTTTTTATTCATTCAGCCTACGATTGTCCTCTGCAAAAAGGTTTGTTCCAGACTGCAAGCTTGATCAGCGGAGCATCCCAGGCAGCCGCGCAGCAGTTGGTGGACGGTTTGGCAGACATTTCTATAAACTGGTACGGTGGATGGCATCACGCTAAAAGGTGTGTCAGAATGAGAGATTCATCAGTTGAAATAAAATGTTTACTTCTTTGCCTGTCTCTATGTATTGCCATTCTACATTTACAGTTGCATATTGATTAATTTTTTTAAACTTAATAAAAACATGTGAAACTGATCAGTTGTACAAGGGAATAAATCCTTTTGGTGCAGGGGGGTGTGGGAAGTGGGTAAAAAATATCTATTTGTTCTTGGCTTCTGCGTATTCTGGACTTTGCAGACTGATCCTTGACAGTCTCTACTTCCTATAGTATGCTTTGACCCTTATTTTTTTCATCTTCACCTATCCCATAACCTGAGTGAGGGTCGTTGGGGCACCATTTTTTTTACTGTTGGACAATTGGATGCCGTTTGACTCAGTCCTGCGCCGCCCTCTGGTAATCCGCAAGAGACAAGCTGGACCACTCCTTGATGTCATCCTCCCATCGTCTCTTCTGCCTGCCTCTCTTTCTTCCACCCTGCACTGTGCCCTGCAGGGTGGTTTTTGCCATGCCTTCGGATCTTGCCACATGCCCGTACCACCTACTTATTACTTATTTATCTATTGCCACATGCCCGTACCATCTACTTATTACTTATTTTTCTATTGCCACATGCCCGTACCATATACTTATTACTTATTTTTCTATTGCCACATGCCCGTACCATATACTTATTACTTATTTTTCTATTGCCACATGCCCGTACCATATACTTATTACTTATTTTTCTATTGCCACATGCCCGTACCATATACTTATTACTTATTTTTCTATTGCCACATGCCCGTACCATATACTTATTACTTATTTATCTACAGTCATTAAATTTCTTTGTTTAAAATCTCCTGCAGAGATACAGCCTCCGGGTTTTGTTACCTGAATGACATAGTGTTGTGTATACTGAAGCTGAGAGAAAAGTTTGACAAGGTTCTTTATGTGGACATTGACCTGCATCATGGTGATGGTAAAGTACATTCTTAGTCTTTTGTAGAATAGCACTGATTTTGTAACAGTAAAGTTTTTATAAGCATAAAGTTTTCTTACAATTCTTAGATTTTAATATTTTACTAACTGGTACAAAACTAGCTATAGCTTTCAAAAATTTTATGTATTTATAGTTTATTAAAAATGAATATTGCTAAAGTATTTAGCCAGCACAATGAAAGCCTAACGGAGTAGCTGATTTTCAAAGAGTACCAAATCTGAAGGCTGAGTGGCAGCGCATTCAGCTGGCGTACCGAAGGTCCTGGGTTCGAATTCTGGTGAAGGTTAGGATTTGTTCCCGGGTTTGGAAGGTGTCCCTGAGACTACCAAGCTCTGATGGGTACCTGACCTTAGTTGGGGTAGAGTCTAGGCGGCTGGGCATTGTGCTGGCCACACAATCACCTAGCTTGCTGTGGCCACAGAAACTGGTGAAAGCTGCTTCACCAGCTCTATGGATCAATATGGTCCGACCGGGGATAGTTACTACCGAGTCTGAGTAATTGGGCATAATTTTGGCTAAATCTTGGCACCGATCAAGTAGTAGCAGCAGCTCTGTAGTTATGAGGTCAATATCTAATGCATAGCTTGTGTTCTTCATAATCTTCCCAAAACCCCAATAACCCATTATACGCTTACAACAATAGCTGTAGTTAGGATAATTTATAAAGTCCTAATTTGTATTGACCATTATTTATATGATAATTATTGTTATATTTTTTTGTACTAAAAGTATACGAGCTTGATATTTTATTCAAATTTTAATTCAGTTGGGCCAAGTGTCTGAGGAGATTTCCCGTTGGGCCCTATAATTGGTTCGAACTAAGAGGAATTAGATATGGACTCGAGTAGATTTATGATCAGGGGCGAAGCCAGACATTGTTTTCAGGCTGAGCTGAACTTTCGTAAGACAAACAGTTCTAAAATGTTTTGCTAAATTTAGTACATATTGAAAAAAAAAACGTTACAAAAAAATCTTTTCTAAATTTTCCAGGGGGAGCAGAGCCCCTCTCAGCCCCCCTCGTAGCTTCACCCCTATTCATGTTGTCTGCTTAATGTCTACATAGTTAAAAAGAAATTTATGCAATTTGAAGAGGAATGTCATTTTGCTTATTTTAAAATATTTTGTAACAGTAATTTTTATTTTAAATCAGTCTATTCTTGTTAAATTGTTTCACTAATTGCTAAAGAATTAAAACAAAGAGAATTCAAATTGAATGTTTAATTTGAAAGTAGTGCATGCTTTATTTAAGAATATCTGGGGGAAAACAAATATTGGATAAATATTTTGTCTTATAAGTTATAAGTTTTATAGACGATCCTTCTAGATAAAAGATTATTACGTCCACTAGGCCCAAAACTCATGCAGGACGGCAGGGATCGGTCGGCGGCAGGGGGTAGAACTCTGGCCATTTTATTTGCAGGACTAGCCAGCATCAATGTTCTGTCACAATCCTGTCAGTAATGTGTGCTTCAGATAAAGAAATGAAAAACTTGTGTATAAGTCGCAAGATATACAAAAGAGGCAGTCAAAAAATGTTTCCCTAACAAACATTATGAATTACAGAATGGGGATGAATGAATCAATACGTGCTGTATGTTTATTAAAGGACACATACGTTACATTTTCAGGCGTGGAAGAAGCTTTCGCTACAACCTCAAAAGTCATGACTGTTTCCTTTCACAAACTAGGACCTGGATTTTTTCCTGGTAAAAATATTTTATAAAAAAATTAGTTTTTTGCATGCTGAAGCTTCTTGTTTTATTGATTTCATTAAGATATACATTTCTTTCATAGGTTCTGGCAAGGTTGATGAGGTGGGAACCGGTCGGGGCAGGTATTTTGCCGTCAACGTCCCCCTGATGGATGGCATTAAGGACAAAGAATATTTTGACATGTTCACTCGGTCAGTTATTCTTATTGCATTCTAAAAGTTTAATTACTGTTTAGATTTTCATGGGAAGCTTGGTGCCCAAGTGTTGATTGCGTTCCGCTGGCATACTGAAAATTCTGGGTTCAAATCCTCGTCACAGCTAGTATTTCCTCCTGGGATGGAGGGAGTCCTTAAATCTACCTAGGCTCTTACGGGTACCTGTCTTATTAGTTGCTAAAAAAAAAAAGTAAAGTACCCCGTCGGACCAAATTGATCCATAAGGCCGGTGAAGCAGCGTTCACCAGTTTCCGTGGTGGCCACACATAATCTCCCAGCTTTACGTGGCCACAGAAAATGGAAAACCCTGCTGCACTTGCCTTATGGATCACTTTGGTCCACCTGGAATACTTACTACTTACTTTAGATTTGTCTTATATGATGCAATTCATGTAAAAAATGCTTTATCAACCAAAATAAAGCAGCATATGTGATGTAATCCTACCCCATAAACCGGTATGGAAGTCACCAAAATTGATTTTTTAATAAATGCGAAATAATGTAAAAGAGGGTCCTAGGTCATTTTTGAGATTAAAATTGATTTGTAAAAATTTTAAAGTCAACTAAATATAATTTTAAAATATTTAAAACTTTAACAGCTTGTGTACTGACTTATTATGAGTGTGTTTGCTAAATTGCATGGCGATTGGTTAATATTTATTCATCCTGGTAATATTTAAACATCTGTAGCAATGCTAAATTGTTACAAATCAGTACTGTTTTCTTTTTCATTTTTCTCCAAAACGACTTCCCTTACCTTCACTTGTGTAATTGTGAATAACTTTTGAACTAGTTAATGGATTTTAATATTTTTTTTGCTAATGCATGGATAAATGAATTCACTTCCATTAAACACCTAAAGCTTAACAATATCACATATCAAAATTTATTTTTTTATTTCACTTTTTTTAGTTTAGCTTTTTTGTTGAGCAGGGGGCACGGTAGTCGAGCGGCAGCGCGATCCTCTGGTGAGCCGAAGGTCCCGGGTTCGAATCCTGGTGCAGGTTAGGATTTTTTCCCGGGTCTGGAGGGTGTCCCTGAGTCTACTGACCTTAGTTGGGGTAAAGTAAAGGCAGCTGTGCATAGTGCTGGCCACACAATCACCTAGTACGCCGTGGACTTAAAAACTGGTGAACGCTGCTTCATCGGACCTATGAATCAATTCGGTGCGACAGGTACTTTACTTTACTTTCTGTTGAGCAAATAATAAGCCAAATCTAACCCTCCCTCAGGATTATGAAGCAAGTGAAGGCAAGATTCACTCCTGACGCCATCGTCATGCAGTGCGGGGCAGACGGCCTCTCGGAGGACCCCATGACCTCCTTCAACCTGACTCACCTGGGAGTGGCCAAGTGTGTATGCTACATGCTGACGTGGAAACTGCCGACCGTGCTCCTGGGTGGCGGTGAGTTGAATGCTAGTGTACCTGTACAGTTTAAGGTTTTAAATAAAGTTACATGGCCTGGGACTTAATAAAAAAGATTTACACAAGAACAATCATTTTTATTTCATTGCTGTACCATGTTGATTGATGAACTCAAGGTAGGTTAATCGGAAATATTTGTTTACACCATTTATCTGATAGCTGGATTGTGACAAATGAAACAGGTTGCCTGAACAAACAAGGAAAACCAATAACTACACATCATTTATTAAAATCCTCATTATCCGAATGCAAGAATTGACTTAAACCACGGATTAGTTTTCAACTTCGGACCAAATTGGTCACAGAACTGTTGAAGCAGCGTTCAATAGTTTCTTTGGCCAAGACATACTAGGTGATTATCATGTGACCAGCACAAGGCCTTGCTGCCTTTACATTACCCCAACGAATCAGAGCTGGGTAGACTCAGACAGGCCCTACAGTCACGGGAATGAGTCCTAGCCTTCACCAGGATTTGAAGCCAGATCCTCCGGTGCCGTGCCTCCGGTACCGTTCCTCATTTAGCATTGGCTAACACAAAAGTTAATGATTTAGTAAAGATGGATTGGGTTTTTTCACAGGAGATTATTGTCATAATTAGACTCCTGAATTGTTATAAATTCTGTGTGGTCTTACATCTCCTGCAATTGAGCAGTAAACAAAGGCATCTACCGGTATTTGGTGTTTATTATATTCAGGGTTGCCAGTTTTCCGGCTAAAGCCGGATTTCAGGCTTTTAGAAAATCTCCAGCTAGCCCTGAAAATTCCGGATGGATGAAATAGACAAAAAATTAACTGTTCCTCCCCTTCTTTTACACATGCTGCTTATGTAAAGTTTGTAAGTACACCACTATTTGCATCACATAATTAGTTAGGCTAAATTAAAAATAATGTTAATGGTTTGTGTCACTATGCGTATTGTGGCGCGTTCCAGCTTGCATATTAGTTTTTGTAGAGAACAAAGCTTTCAGGCTTTTTTGTCTAGGCCTGCTGGCATCCCTGTATATTGCAGTGCTTTGAAATTGATTCCCCCCAATAGTTATAACCCCCTGAGCTAATAGCCCCAGCACTTGTTTTTATCTTTTTCTTTTAGCTTGCCTTTGTGTTTATGTAAACAGCTCTCTGTGACTATACCATTCCAGGAGGCTACAATTTCTCTAACACAGCCAAGTGCTGGACATTCCTCGCCGCTCTGGCCGCTGGAAAGAAACTGCCAGTGGACATTCCGGAACACAAGGTAGTGAAAATGAAAAAAGAAATGTGTGTGTGCATGCTTTCGGAGCTGCCTACTTTTAATGTATTGGTCGTAACGTTAAATCTCAATTATCATCCTACATTAGTGTTAAAATATTTGATGCTTTGAATGATTGACAAGAATAATGCCAACATCGATCATTGATTAATTGTTACATTGTGTCTCAGTGGCCTACTTGAATGTTTCATGGAATCCTGGAATGAGTATATTTTTTTTTTTATTGAAGGTCCTGAAAATTCATTGGTCAGCTTGTAAACATTAATTTTTTAAAGGTTTCATGAAGTCATTTTATCAGAATGATTTAGTACAAGATCAAGTTTTATATGCATGCATTTCAATACCAAAATGAAGTCGGATATCATTTAGAAATACAACCCAAAAACAACTTGTTGCAATGCACACATAAACATAAAGACAAAATAACTTCCCTTATCCCTTATGCGAGAACAAATGCATATAAGTACACTTTATTCCCTAGTGGCATTCGGGCATGGAATGGGTTGCCTGAACAAACCAGGAAAACCAATAACTTAAAAATATTTAAAACATTAATAAAAATGCAAGACAAGACTCGGGCCACGGATGAGCGTAGGACGCAATAATCATCTTTATAGAACGAGCGTCTGTAATGTGTAAGATAATACTTTATACATTTAGCTTTTGAGAGGCCTGCTACAGAAATACTATATCCTTTGTAAGGGAAAAACCTGTGTTTTATCAGATTTATCATTTCTAAAAACATATTTTTTTATAATTGCTAATATTTATTTAAACTGTTTTCCTAGCTTTAAAAAGACAACCATTGAATAAAAATTGACACTTTTCATTGTTAGTCTCTAATTTTTTTAATTGTGCAAGGTCAATTGAAAAGCAATATTTTTTTATGTCTCTTGCGACTTTTGGTTGACAGTCTGGTGAACTAACCACAGGATCAGCCGGCCTCGCAATTATAAATGTCAATTGTAAATACTGTGACATTTGTTGACCTAGCTTAGACATACCTCACTTAGCTTTAATTTAAATTATATATTGAATAATCTGTAATATTTTCAATTAAATATTAAAATTGGAAAAAAATAATTAAATTATTATAATTAGCCTTTCACTTACACAGGTAAGTTGAATGAAGTAAGATTGTAATTGAGTAAATAAATGTTCCAGCATCTACTAGACTATGGGCCGAGCTATGAGCTGACAACATCACCAGGTAATAAAAAGGACTGCAACACTGACAAGTACCTGGATGACATAGCAGCCAGCATTAAAGGTAAGTTTCAATTTGTTAAAAAAAAATATTTAAATTCTTGGACACAGTGGTTGAACAGCAGCGCGTTCATCTTGCATCCCGGGACTCTAGGCTGTCCCAGAGTCTCCGCCAGCTCTGATGGGTACCTGACATTAGTTCGGGTAAAGTAAAGGCGGATGTGCATTGTGCTGGCCACACCTCCCCTAGTATGCCGTGGCCACAGAAAGTGGTGAACGCTGCTTTAATTTGGTCAGACGGGGTACTTTAATTTAATTTTACTTTGTTAGCTTTTAGATATGATCTCATACAGTTTTGTTACATGGTCCTTTCTTTACCCTCCCTCTGCATTTGAACTGTTGTCTTCAAGTGGCCAGTGGATGCCATGAAGTGTTTGTTCTAATCACAACACTTCTGTACCCGTGGTGGGCCTCTAAGCTGGTGAAGTGTTGAACCACTAATACATATGCTCCCATTAAGAGTACACTAGTGGGTTGCATGAGAAACGATGCGCGCAATTATCCGTCTTGTGAAGCCTGGTGCCTGGAATACCAGACCTATAGTCTGGTATTTGTGCTACTGAGAGGGGGGGGTGGGGTGGACAGTGCAGGTACACAAGCAATGCCACCTCATTAATGATCCAAGGGGAATTCCGTAAGAAGCGAAAAGTACATGAGCCTGAAGAGACCTTATCCTACTGTATTGTATGCACTAAATACCAAGACTGATCAATCTAGTTTATGCACCAAGCACTTAAAAACAGGACAATCCCTCAATACCATGTATGTTGTTTTTTTCTTCTTGCAGAAAATCTTAGCCATGTCGGCTTATCCTGATAGAGCTGTCTCCTGCCACACAAACAGAATAAAATTGGTTTGACTTGAGGGTATAGAACTGAACACAGAAAATTATGAAATATATACAAAATATATGAAGCTAAATGATGAGAGTGTTGGAACAAAAGAGAAATATTTTATTTATGAGAAAATCATCTTCTTCTTTGTTTGACTCTAAATGGCCTTAGACCAGGGGAGGATGTCATGAATTTGACAGTTGTTGTTTTTTCAGGCCTTCTACCACGCCCCATTAATCATACAGTCAGAAGCTTTAATGTGCTCTAGTGAGACATATTATTATAGTGAAGATAGGCTTGTCTTGCTGACTGCAATATCTTACCAGGAACACTGTGTATATTAGTGAGAATCAATGGCTTACAGTGATAGAATAGACTTTTAAAAATAATTATAATTAGACCTTCCCAGTACTGTGTGAAAAGTTGGTCCTCCTGTAGATCATAAATGGATTACGATTATCAATAATTGTTCCAGTTTTTTCTTGTTATTTCTAGAAATTTTCTGGAAGTTTTTGTTTGTAATTAAATGTTATATTAAATTGATTTCATGATGTTATTTCTCTGTATTTTGTAACCAAATAAATTTATTGTTAATTGAAATATTTCCTGTTAAATTTCCTTGTATTTTTATTTGTGAAAATAAAAATAAATTGCTTGATGATTAAATTAGAGTGTTTCTTTTTTTAGTACAATTACGTGGCAATCTGCAAGTACTATTTATACAGCTATTGTACAATACTATTTACACAGCTATTGTACAAAAAATAAACATAAATTATAATTTAGATTTGTTTCACCAGAGAAATACTGCACTAATTGGCATCAATATAAAGTGGAATCCCTTTTTTATTTATAATCTACTATCCACATTATAAATGATAAACCCAGAATAGTAACATTGTAAGGAGGCTTAATTAACTTGTGGTCTAAGGGAGACGATTCATGCATAATTTTTTGTAATCTAAGGTAATCATTGGTTTCATCCCTTTGCTATTATCCTTTATTTACCGTAATTCTCGCAAAGGAAATTATTTTAGTTTAAAATTGTTTGTCCTGAAACGGGAAACAGTGCGTTTATGATATGGTTTGATGAAAAAACGCTGATTTACTAATGAACGAGCAAATAGGAGTAAAGCAAGACACAGAAGAGCAGAAATAATGCTACGAAAGTAATCAAATACCAAGAACGGGTAAATAAAAAGAGAAAATTACCAAACAATGCACTTAGCGTGGCTTGGTATTTACACTTAGATCTAGGTATTTTATACGAAAAGCCAAAATGTCCTGTTGGGGTAAATACTGCCTCTAGATTACATAATTCGCCATCTTTCAGGAATAATCCCGGAACCCCTGGATGGCTGAAAACATACATCGAGTGGCTGGAGTATTTACTATGAACAAGCACGTAGACAGACAACAAATCGGACCCGTCAAGCTGTAACACCTATGAGTCACATATCGCTACCGGACATTTTACAAACGCTGGTGTAGACTGTGTCAACAAAAAGTTGATAACTGACTGGAACCGACAATTATAAAATATTTTTTTAGACATATTTATTGCTACTAAGTTATTACTAGGCCTATGGGTAAGATCCGGTTTAAAACAATAATTAAGATTTGGCATTATTTTTTTTTCAATTTTGGCTCAAATTTTTGACTGGCCACAAATAATGTTCTTAATTAACAACTCTTTTTCTCGCAATGTGCTAACATATATAAGTTCGGATTTTACCTTCTAAAGTATGTTTTTATAACTCCCCTTCGCTTAACATGGGGCACTTTATTTACCATAATAATAATACTAATACATTTCGTAATCTAAGGGAAACAATTCATGTATAATTTTGAAATAAATAAATATTTCTTGATAGCCTCCCTTTGCCAATCTGCGGTCACTTTAAGTACGTTAACATTATAATTAATTCTGTGAAAGAAACTATTTCAGTCTGAAATAGAAATATAAACGGAAGACAATCTAAACATAATATATACATGTACTAATATACACATAGCCTATGTGTTTTTTAACTCTTTAAAAGTACTGACTGGTATTGCAATTACCGAATATATTTACGACTCTTTAGCCAATAGTTTTTACATTGAAAAAGTTGGCTTTTTCTTTGCATAGCTGCCTTAAAATACAAGCCATCTTAAAAATGATACCGCTTTTTGGTGAAATTTTACTGCAGTTAATCTCTTCCCGATCGGTAGCCTATCCGGGCATGGAATGGGTTGCCTGAACACAACCAGGAAAACGAACAACCTAACATCATTTATTATGCCTAAACAAAATGAACAAAATGCAAGAATATTCGAGCCACGTATAGGCGTAGGGCGCAACAGTATTCCGTCTTGAAGGAGCGTCTGTAATATAATAATAATATGGGAAAAAGATAAGCACTCTTTTATTAAAATCAGTAAGAAAAATAAAATATTTTTTATTAGCACGAATCAATACAATCAATAAAAAGAATAAACATCAATCTCAAAATACGTCGGTCATTTCCGGCCACAGGCCTACAACCCAAGGATTGCGGAAGAAGACATCACAGGCTCGAGACAAGCAGGCGCGCTCTAGTCATTCATATAGTCCAGTGCATTCATTGTCAGTCTCCGAGTCTTTCAAGGCACGTAATGATAGGAGATCCAATATTGGCGAAAGTAAGATGGAGGGGTCCACTCCCTGACACTGTCACGTGGACACTGGTCATCAATCATAATAAAGTATTCCCCCCTCCCCAATAACCAAAATGAACATTGATTGACTTCTTTCGGTCAACGAAAAAGTAAGAAAAACGAAACGCAAAAAATAAAACACAACAGTAACAACGAAAACAACAAAATTAGTTCTACGGACGTCAATACTTGGCATCAACGACAATTTTTGGCACAAACGTCAATACTTGGCACCAAAGTCACTTTTTGGCACCAAAGTCACTATTTGACACCAGCGTCAATATTTGACACCAACGTCAATATGTGACACCAACGTCAATATTTGGCACCAACGTCAATATTTGGCACCAACGTCAATATTTGACACCAGCGTCAATATTTGGCACAAATGTCAATATTTGACACCAACGTCAATATTTGGCACCAACGTCACTATTTGACACCAGCGTCAATATTTGACACCAGCGTCAATATTTGGCACCAATGTCAATATTTGACACCAAAGTCAATATTTGACACCAACGTCAATATTTGACACCAGCGTCAATATTTGACACCAGCGTCAATATTTGACACCAGCGTCAATATTTGGCACCAATGTCAATATTTGACACAAAGTCACTATTTGACACCAACGTCAATATTTGGCACCAACGTCAATATGTGACACCAACGTCAATATTTGGGACCAACGTCAATATTTGGCACCAAAGTCAATATTTGGCACCGCTGATACAGAGAGAGAGTTGACAACTTCGATTATCTAAAGACTCAAGTGGGAATAGCTGCTTAGGAAATTAATCTGTTGTCAACTGCAAGGCATTCGCTCTACTTTGAGCTTTTGGTTTAATTTACACTAGTGAACCTATTTTATCGCACCAACGTCAATATTTGGCACCAACGTCACTATTTGACACCAGCGTCAATATTTGACACCAGCGTCAATATTTGACACCAGCGTCAATATTTGGCATAAATGTCAATATTTGACACCAACGTCAATATCGTTGATCTAGACTACACGTATTAGGTCTATTGTTGATCTAGACTACACGTATTAGGTCTATTGTTGATCTAGACTACACGTATTAGGTCTATTGTTGATCTAGACTACACGTATTATGTCTATTGATGATCTAGACTATACGTATTAGGTCTATTGTTGATCTAGACTATACGTATTAGGTCTATTGTTGATCTAGACTACACGTATTAGGTCTATTGTTGATCTAGACTATACGTATTAGGTCTATTGTTGATCTAAACTATATGTATTAGGTCTATTCTTGATCTAGACTATACGTATTAGGCCTATTGTTGATCTAGACTATACGTATTAGGTCTATTGTTGATCTAAACTATATGTATTAGGTCTATTCTTGATCTAGACTATACGTATTAGGCCTATTGTTGATCTAGACTGCACGTATTAGGTCTATTGTTGATCTAGACTGCACGTATTAGGTCTATTGTTGATCTAGACTGCACGTATTAGGTGTATTGTTGATCTAGACTACACGTATTAGGTCTATTGTTGATCTAGACTGCACGTATTAGGTCTATTGTTGATCTAGACTGCACGTATTAGGTCTATTGTTGATCTAGACTACACGTATTAGGTCTATTGTTGATCTAGACTGCACGTATTAGGTCTTTTGTTGATCTAGACTACACGTATTAGGTCTATTGTTGATCTAGACTACATGTATTAGGTCTATTGTTGATCATCGCTATACTGTGGTTTTGTTTTGTTTATATTCTTTTTTTCTATTATTATACTAGTCTGCCGGGTGGCCGAGCGGCAGTGCGTAACGAAAGTCCTGGGTTCGAAGTTCGAATCCTGGTGAAGGCTAATATTTTTTTTTCCCGTATTAGAGGGTGTCCCTGAGTCTACCCAGCTCTGATGAGTACCTGACCTTAGTTGTGGGGTGAAGTAAAAGCAGTTGTGCTGGCCACACAATCAACTAGTATGCCGTGGCCACAGAAACAGGTGAACGCTGCCTCACCGGCCTTATGGATTGATTCGGTCCGACGTGATTACTGTATTTTTTTATTATACTATTGTCCTATTATTGTTGTATTATTATTATACTATTGTCCTATTAATGTTGTATTATGGTTCCATATTGTTGTTGTTAAATTATTGCCAAAGAAATATTTTGATATTGTTATGTTATTGTTATTTTATTGCTGCATATTAGTTACACTGCTTTGCAATAGTTTTATCATTGCTATATTCATGCTATATTTTTACATGCATAGATTGTTTTATTTGATTGCCAAAAAGAAGCGTTGAAAAACACACTCTTTAAAAATAAGAAGATCTAATTGTAAAACTGCCCCCCCCCTCCCTTTTTTCCCACAATCTCTATTTCCTCTTTAACAAGCACATACGATTCACATTAGCACTTAGAACAATTTTTCTTTTTGTTCCGCAGAATTCCCCTGACCGGCTGGGCACTCGGATAATTTCCATTGTCTGCGCAGGATGTGATGATATTTAAATGTGTTACCCTTAGGGCTTAAAAAATATAAGGGCACTTAATTTTAAAATTAAAGTTATAGTCTATTTTATGTCTATTTGAAAAAATAAGTTACAAGTAATAACAAGACATTCATAAAAAGAAAATTTCAAGAAAATTGTAGGTTTTACCATAGACTAAATATACATGGACCGCTTACTTTCGTTTTTTATGCTCTTATCTTCTTGTTTTGTAATTCCCGATTCTAAAAAAGTATTTGCGATACATGTTTCGTTTTATTAAATCGCATTTTTTCGACTTTAAATGAATGCTTGTTCTACTATTATTCCTATTATCATTGACTATAATAAGATGGACCGCGTGCTCTATTTTTAGAGCTTATATTCTTTTTTCCGTGCGCATACAACACTGATCTATAAATTTTTCCGCTGCATACAACTTTCGATTTTAATTTTACTTCGGAACTAGTATAGAAACTACTTTATATCAATTACTTTATTTAGAATCGGGAATTCAGAAAATCAGTGTTTCTAGTCATCGTATAGCAGAAATACTAAAGCAAGCGGTCCATGTATATTATAATCTATGGTTTTACGAAAAGATCAAAACTGAAAAATTAGTAGATCTTCATCACTATAAGTAGGGCCAATAGCGCCTTAGGCTCATAACAGATAGATATGAGAAGACCACCATACTCCGACTCAGGGCAAGACACAACAGACTATTAGACCACCCTTGAGTGCCCCGTGTGTAACTGGACCCCAGAATGCAGAGCACATCCTGCACTGGTGTCCACTTCACAGATAGGCCAGTGTAACCAGGCCTCGTCTCAGGCAGCCACCATGGAGGAAAAAGCTCTGGTGCCCAAAGCCATTCTTACAAACAACAGCCCGGTTCATCAGAGAAATAGGACTTCCAGTCTGACACAACAAAAAAAAAGTTAAAAGGTCTCATAAAAAGAAACCCGGACGAGCCTTTCGGATCTTTTGTCCAGGGCGTAACGCTTAGGATTGAGCTCAGAGGAGGCACTCCAAAGATCTGTCCGGGCTCCAGCCACTCCACACTGAACGATCCTTAGGATCATTATCGTGGTGGCTCGCCCGTATATCTGCACTGTCACCCGGTAGCACAAATCTCGTACTATAGGCACAGGCATCCAGGCACCGGGTGGGTCGTGAGACGGGGTAGCAGCAATAGCCAATAGCTTAACCAACTCTCTAAGCCAACACTTTCTGTGGGTGTATATTCGTGCGTGTGTCCTTGGTTTGTGATCTCAAAAACAATTCTTGCTAGCAATAACAATAATACAAGCAAAGGCAGAAAGATCTTTAAAAACAAAAAGTTACATACTATATTTCACTGTTTCTAATTCTGGCGCCTTGTGAAAAGACAAGGATGACAGCTCGGAGAAAAAAGACCAAGACACTTTAAGACAGACATTATGTCTGTTTTTTACGACCCGCGAGAATTTTGTAGGTTAAAAATAAACTGAGGGAGAAAACAGAAAACAGAAAACAGAAAAAAAAATTAAGAAATAGATAGATAGACGTTTTCGTCTCAACTCAAAACCTATCCAATTATTTGTACTGTCGAATATACCAAGACGTGGAACCAATAGATAGATTCTGACGTAATCCGACCGATATTCTTTCTGTCTTTATAATATTGGGCCTACTGGATTGTATGGTAAACTGTGTTGTATTGTATACTGTGTTATATTGTATGTCTTATATTGTATATGTTATATTGTATACTGTGTTATATTGTATGTTTTATATTGTATGTAGATATAGTGTTATATTGTATGCTGTGTTATATTGTATGCTGTGTTATATTGGATGATGTATTATATTGTATGGTGTATAATATTGTATGAGTTATTATATTGTATGCTGTATTATATGGGTGCAGTAGCCGAGCGGCAGCGCGTTCGACTGGCGATCCGAAGGTCCTGGGTTCAAATCCTGGTGGAGCCGCGATTTTTTCCCAGGACTTGAGGGTGTACATGCAGCAAAATGTTTTGAAATTGATTTCCCGGCAAGATATATGTCCAGTTTCAATGCAAATTCATTCCAGTGGCCCTTGTAAATGCAAGTTCAACTCACTGAAATGTATCTCTATGTCATTCAGAAACATCAACTTCAACAGTCAGTTTTCTTCATTCAGAAACATCGGATTCAACAGTCAGTTTTCTTTATTCAGAAATATCAATTTCAACAGTCAGTTTTCCCTTTCAGAAACATCAACTTCAACAGTAGTTTTCCTCATTCAGAAACATCAACTTCAACAGTCAGTTTTCCTAATTCAGAAACATCGGCTTCAACAGTCAGTTTTCCTCATTCAGTAAGATGCACTTCAACAGTCAGTTTTCCTTATTCAGAAACATCAACTTCAACAATCAGTTTTGCTCAATCAGAAACATCTATTTCAACAGTATTTTTCCTCATTCAGAAACATCAATTTCAACAGTCAGTTTTCCTCATTCAGAACCATCAACTTCAACAGTCAGTTTTCCTCATTCAGAACCATCAACTTTAACAGTCAGTTTTCCTCATTCAGAACCATCAACTTCAACAGTCAGTTTGGCACGCGCGCCTTTGGTTACCGACCCCTGGTATATGCTGTAATTTCAAATATCTAGGAGCCATCAAATCCGTAGATGGAAGCTGTTAGGCAGAAATTCGTGCCTGGATTGGGACAGCAATGAATGCAATGCCTAGACTAAACTGAAACTGGTCTATCAAAATCATTCGTCTCTCAAACAAAGTTCAGGCTTTACTGAGCCCTTGTGAAAAAACATTGTTCTGTACGTATGTGAGAAAGAGGACATTACTAGCAGCCACTGAAAACATATACATGAGAAAAATCCTTAAAATCTCCTACCTAGAACACGGGACTAATGAGTGTCGGGCAGAATATCCTCATTTGCGGACCCTCCAGACAGAAACCATGACAGCAACAATCAAACTGACATGGTTTGGTCTTATGTTGCGGCATAATAACCTGCTAAAAACAACATCCTCCAGGGCACCGTAGACGTCAGAGAGGCCGTCAGTGGAAATGCTGGTTCGACAATTTAGAAGATTGTCCAATGCTGCAAATGACTGAACAATTGACAACCGCTCAAGATAGGCAAAAATGGAGAAAGATGTCTGCTAAGGTGTCCATTCGCTCACCTCAACGACCACAACGGTCAAGGGTTTGATGATAATGATATACGGTAAAGAATGAATGCATTTTACTTTCCTCGTTCACCTAATGTTCTTCATGCACGTAGAAAAAAATGGAAATTTTTCATTCATTATTCTTATAGTTTCCAATGTATTTGTTGATCTATATTCTTTTAATACTTTTGTTATTGTTGTTCGAAAAGAACATTTAAAATTAAAAGGTTTTGATAAAAAAAAAAAACTGCTCGGTTTTCAAAGTAATATATTATTTGTACGTTGTTTCCAACTCAAATTATTTCCCTTGTCACCGTCTTAAAACTTTTCAGATGTGAAAAAAAAAACAACATTTATCAAGATGGACGTGACAATAATAATAACAATTCACGAAATTGAACAACAAAGAAAACAAATGAACGGGACATTCGGTTTAAAATTTTGTTTAAAATAGGTTTAGGATTTTTTAAAATTTTAACATAAATATTTTAACATTTTTTTGGCGAGTAGTATTGAGGTCACTGTAACCTAATCTCACCCCAACCTCCATTCCTCTCATATACCCCCCCCCCCCTTTTGTTCCACATTTACATGCCATTTTGGAGGTTAGAGGCTAAGAAAGTTATGAAGTGCATTTTGCAGACAAATTCATAATCAAATTCCGAGATTATTGAGCCTCACGGCGGAGATATTTAGAATCAAACGGAAATATTTTGGAATCCAGCAGATGGATATAGGATCAAAGAGCAGGTAACTTTTTGAATGACATTCCATATATTTGGAATCATGCATAAGAGATATCAGCTATCAAACGCAAGATAAATTTATAATCACGTTGCCAAGGATATTTTAACAAAGTTAGGGGAAACGTTTTTGAAGTCTTTGATGCAAAAATATTTTGCACAGTATTAAAAATTAGGTCCATTACCTACCGATTTATGAATGGAACAGCACCTTCCTATTTTCAGGTTCTCATATCCAAGGACGCGCTCGTCATCACAGTCACGCCTTAGAATTCCCAGTGTGGCTGGACACAAAAAGAAGTACCTGTGAGTGCGCTCGTTTGAATCTGTGGCGTCTTCTCTATGTGGAGCAGCTTGCCTCAGACACTGAGATACTCTGAGACAAAGAGAGTCTTTTAAAAAGAGTTGAAAGACTTTTATCTTTGGCTAGTGGCTGTGTGCCTTGCATACCAATACAACTACCACTGCAATTTATACCAAGAGCGCATTGAGCTTGCTAAACGTCATAGCATGGATGCAAGTGCTATAAATAGAACTATTATTATTATTAAATCCTATCAGACTCAACAGATCCTTTGCCGCAATCATATAATGTCGTCTACAACTAATACCAACTCGATCACTTGTCGTCTGCTGCGGAGATTTGAGAGCCGTTTTAGCTTGGCACCCATCGTAGGTCAGGTGACCTTTTGCCCCCTATGGGTCAAACAGTCAAGCTTGTTGATGGTTCCATGAGATCCAGGAAACACCTCAGTATAACTAAGGTTATACATTTTCTAGCATTCATCAAATGTTAGACTTAGCTGAACTGATGCTGAAGGAATAGTCTGGGAAGGGGGAGGGGGAGGCTTTCCAAACATATTGACAAGTATCACATGAACTGCAATAATTATATACGTCTCGCTCCTCCAGGACTGGACAGAAAAAAACAAACATGTATGAGATTATCATACAAACATCCAACATTATTTTATAAAACGAGGTTGTCCGTTCTTTGCGTACTAAAGTATGTGTCACGGTGCCCCTGTCCAAGTGTCACGGTGCCCTGTCCAAGTGTCACGGCGCCCCTGTCCATGAACAAGCCCAGACTGTGCATCACAATCTGAAATAGGAGTCAGGCAGCAACTGTATCTTAACACTTAAGCAACAAAACTGAATTTTGAAGCAAAATTTACTTTTTAAACAAAACTTAATTTTCCAACAAAACTTAATTTTCCAACAAAACTTACTTTTTAAACAAAACTTAATTTTCAAACAAAACTTACTTTTTAAACAAAACTTAATTTTCAAACAAAACTTACTTTTTAAACAAAACTTAATTTTCAAACAAAACTTACTTTTTAAACAAAACTTAATTTTCAAACAAAACTTACTTTTTAAACAAAACTTACTTTTTAAACAAAACTTAATTTTCAAACAAAACTTACTTTTTAAACAAAACTTACTTTTTAAACAAATCTTTCTTTTTAAACAAAACTTACTTTTAAAAAAAACTTACTTTTTAAACATCTTTCTTTTTAAACAAAACTAAATTTTTAAACAAATCTTTCTTTTTAAACAAAACTTACTTTTTAAACAAAACTTACTTTTTAAACAAATCTTTCTTTTTAAACAAAACTTACTTTTTAAACAAAAGTTACTTTTTAAACAAAAATTACTTTTTAAACAAAAGTTACTTTTTAAACAAAAATTACTTTTTAAACCAATTTTTTTTTTAACAAAACTTATTGTTTAAATAAAACTTACTTTTTAAACAAATCTTTCTTTTTAAACAAAACTTACTTTTTAAATAAAACTTACTTTAACAAAAATCTTTCTTTTTACACACAACTTTCATTTAAAAAAAAAACTTGCCTAAAATTATCTTATTCTTTATGAAACACGAAGTTGTGGCGTCAACTTGCCCGCCATTTCGGTGCCAAGTTGTTTTTTTTGTTTTTTTTTTATGTTATATCCTAAAATTAGATTTTAACCAGTTTTTATAACAACAAGCATGACAGGAAATGACACCATGACACCCTACTCAGAAATCTAATTCAAAACACATTTTTTTAAAATTTATTTTTTAAATTGTAAAACTGATTGACATTTTTAAAAACACAATGTAACAAAGAGTTAATAAAATATTGATTTAAAAAACGCAACTGAGAGTCGATATATTGATTGATTATACATTACAAATAGTTGTTTGCCCCTGCTTCTTCCATCTTTACCGACAATACCAACAATTATGGTGATAAATACCATTCATGCTAAAATATGAACTTTTCCTGAAATATATGTGTTGTTGACCTACTATTTATTAAAACATTATATAATTTTTTAAAAAGTAACGTACCCGTCGGACCAAATTGGTCCATAGGGCCGATGAAGCAGCGTTCACCAGTTTCTGTGGCTACGGCATACTATGGGATTGTGTGGCCTACACAATGCACAGCCGCAATTATTTTAAAGAGAAGGTGAAGGTTAGGATTTTTTCCCGGGTCTGGAGGGTGTCCCCTGAGTCTACCCAGCTATGATGGGTACCTGACTTTAGACGGGGCAAAGTAAAGGCGACTGGGCATTGCGCTGGCCGCACAGTGTCCCAGTGTACCGTGACCGCTGAAACTGGTTCGACTGGATTACATTACTTTAATTTGAATGAAAGATTAGCAAAATAATTAGAGTAATCTTATTGCATCTTTTTCTTTTTTCTTTTCCGACGGTGTATGGTTCATTGTGAGTTGTCATGGCAACCAATATCTTAGCATTCACAGAAATAGTTTTGTTGTTTAATAATCCTTTTTTTTTTTACACATGTTTGTTTACGTAGTTTTTTTTAATCAAAAGAAGGTTTAAGAAAAGAAAAGAGAATTGTCAAAGAATAACACAGACTCAAGTAATGAGTTTTTATTCTTCTTCACCTTCACCTATGCTATAACTGGAGTCAGGGTCGTTGGGGCACCATTGTTGGACTGTTGAACGATTGTATGCCGCTCGTCTCGGTCCTGCGTCGACCTGAGAATCCGCAAGAGGCAAGCAGGTCATCTTCCAACTATCTCTTCTGCCTGCATCTCTTTTTTTTTCTATACCCTGCAGGATGGTTTTCGCCAGGCCTTTGGATCTTGCCACATGCCTGTACCAGTTTTTTTTTTTTTTTTTTTTTTTTATTTTTTTTTTATTTTTTTTTTATATTTTTTTTTTTTGCATTTAATGGCGCTGACTAGATCCTTGTGAGGGCCGATACCGTTGGTGAATCTCTCTCGGAAAGCATCATTTGTAACGCGATCTTTCTAGGAGATGTTTAAAATTTTACGGCGGCATCTCATCTCCAGGGATCTGATTCTTTTCTGGAGATATGCTGTAAGTTAAGTGTCCATGTTTCACAGCCGTATATAAAAACTGCCATCGCAATGGAACGCATTACTCGAATCCTGGAGTAAAGTGAGATTTTCTTGCTTCGCCCGATGTTTTTTGGCTTGCAAAGTCTGGGCCAGGGGTCTGCAACCTTTTCCTAATTGTGTGCCAAACTGGGATTTCTAATTCATTCAGCTCGCCAACAGCTTGAAAGTCATTCTGCTCTATTATATATTTTTAAATTGTATAATACATTTTTTTAGCGCCGTAGCAAGAACAAGGCCAAAAGCAAACAAGGTGAATAGAGAAAATCGTTACATCGTTTTCTATTTAATTAGACAAAAAAATTTACGTGTTTGTGATTATTATCCTTTTTATTAGCATTTATACCAAAAACAAAATGTTTATACTGAACTGTTACATTTATGGTTAATTATATGTCTAAAAAATATGGCGCACGGTGACCGAGCGGCAGCGCTTTCGAAGGTCTTGGGTTCGAATCCTGGTGAAGGCTAGTTTTTTTTTTTTCGCGGGAATCGAGTCCATCCAGCTCTGATGTGTACCTGACTTTAGTTGGGGGTAAAGTAAAGCGGCTGGGCATTGTGCTGGCCACACATATGCTCTAGTATGCCATGGCCATAGAAACTGTTGAACGCTGCTTCACAGGCCATATGGATCAATTTGATGTCCGACGGGATACTTTTACTTTTTTATAGATGAAACATAGATCAAACAATTCAAATGTCCGATGGATAATTTACTTTACAGCGACTAACTTCTGTCATTTGGTTTTAATTATATTATTGTCTCAGCTTTACTGAGATATTCTCTTTAATTGTCATTTTACTAAACTACAATGAATACAAATTAGTCGATTAAAGGAATTGATACAAAGTAATCATACAAAGTGGGTAGTTAGTGTAATGTTTGTACATGTACATATTAATTCTTTAGTCATATAATATTTATATGATTTTCATGTATCAGTTTAACAATTTGAAAGGTAAAATATAATAGCAATTTGTTATTTTTTATATATAGAAAAATATGAAACGTACTAGAAATATGAGCTCAACGATTAATTATCTCCCTTTGATTAAAATAAAGTTTCCTAATTTGAGTCTATTATGACAATGAGGTAAAAAAGTTATCTTTTGTATTATAACTAATATTAATTTTTAATTATCATTTCTTTCGACACAATTGGGGTTTCGATGCCCATTTTTGTGTGTTTAAAATTCAACTTTCATCATTTTGAAATCGACATATAAGACAGTTGTAGTAAAATCAAACCAGTTAGGCTTGATGTGCTATGTCCAGGAATATGTAAGTCTTGCCTTTGTTTATAAAACTCCGATTTGAGTGCTTAAATGTACTTCTTTAAAAGTCTATCTTAATATTTGCCATAAATTAGGGAAGTAGGTACATGTTGTTTTAAAATTGATATCCAGGTTCAATAAAAATCCAATCAAGTGGTCTAACAGTTTAAGTGCGGTTTTACCCCGTTCTTTGTAAATGCAAATGTGGAACTCACTGAAATATTCTCTTACATTCAGAAACATGGGCTTCAACAGGTAGTACTCCTCATTCAAAACCGGAAACTAAATTCACAAGGAACACCTCTTGGAGGTCTCTCGCGTGCCATTTAAAATCGCGTGCCAAGTCTGACACGCACGCCTTAGATTGCCGACCCCAGGTCTGGGCTATTCTTGCAAGAATTTCTATACAACAATATTATAGATATATGAACAGCCGTGAAGCAATGACTTAATATGCTTTGCAGGTATCTAAAATTAATTCTAGAATAAGATATGAAAAAAAAAACCGACACAGAGTTTGAGGATTAAGGAATCAATATGGTACGTAAATACAGATGCGGATAGATCTAATCAACTCCAGATATGAAATTATGTATAGGCACACACAATACTGACAGACTCACCGATACCAACAGATATTGACGGAGATATAGCGTCATTGGCGAGGAAATCGTTGAATAAGTGTAGAGCACCAGGACTTATACAAAAGGGCAAGTTAGTTATTCATTACAACTTTTTACAGTAGAACGCGCACTTATCAATGGCTTAAATGACTTGTTCAGTGTGTTATATTATGAAAACATAACGTGGCACGATTTAGCACGCGTTGTAACACAAATTCCCTGTAGCTATTTCACGTCATCTATTCCGCTCAGGATAATAAAGCGGGAAAATGAAGCTAGGATAAACTGATATATAAAATATGATAAATATAAAGAGATGAACGGATATATACAATATGATAAATATAAAGAGATGAACGGATATATACAATATGATAAATATAAAGAGATGAACTGATATATAAAATATGATAAATCTAAAGAGATGAACTCATATGTACAATATGTTAAATATAAAGAGATGAACTGATATATAAAATATGATAAATATAAAGAGATGAACTCATATATACAATATGATTAATATAAAGAGATGAACTGATATATAAAATATGATAAATATAAAGAGATGAACTGATATATAAAATATGATAAATATAAAGAGATGAACTGATATATAAAATATGATAAATATAAAGAGATGAACTGTCACAATCTTGTCGAATGTTTACAGTTATCATGGAATATGACGCTGAGCAATATGTTTATTTTTTTTTTTAAACCCTGGAATGGTCTGGGGATAAGTAAAAAGACAAGAAAAAGTCTTTTGTTTGACTTGCGTTGCAGCCAATGGCGTGAAGTCGGGGAGGCGGTAGAGCATATCCTGTGAGAGTTTTCGCCGGATCGACAGTTTTCAACTTTCCACAGATCTCTACGACAACAACGATGCAGTACTCATTACGCAAAAAGCGGGCTATTATCCAGGTCTCTAAGAGCTGAATAGTCTCAGATGTCAAAACCAAGGGGGTTCAAGGTCAGTTCACATACTCCCCACTTATGTACGTATGGGGCTCAAAAGCTGGCGAAGTATGTAAACCACCGATACGCTGTTATTAAGAGTACACGGGTGGGACAACGCATTATTTTGGAACGACTTCCTTTTTGCGCATCTGAAGATGGATCATTTCACGGGTGAGAAACTCGATGGCGAAAAAGGATACCCGTCTCGCCAAGCCCGGGTTCTGGATGACAAAGCCCATAGTCCTGTATTTGTTCTTACCACATGGAGAAAGTGCAGGTATACGATGCAATCTTAAAATAAGGCAGCGTTAATAATCCCAGGGGGGGGGGGGTAGAGAGGAGTGGGGAGTTCCGTTGGAGTGAAAACGTGTAGTGCATGTGCCTTTCGTTTTCCCAATCTTTTGGCGTGCCCCCGGCACGCTTAGCTTAGATGACTTGACCCGCCTATTTTTACGACCCTGGACATCAGATCCAGGAGGCTCGTCCAGTTTTATTAGGGACTCTTAGATTCACTCCACACCCATTCCACCCCCCGTTTAGTGGGCTACAAGGAAGGTCAAGACATGGCCTGGAGACTCGACCATCATCACTTAAATAGTGTCCCTTAGGCTAGCATACACTTACTTATCAATGTAAAGCATAAGAACTTAGATTAAGGAACCATGTAAGCATGTAACTCGAGGCGTCATTAATTCCGATACACACACGAATATAATATCATTGGGATAACATTAGTCATGATTTTGCCCCCAAGATATAATCAGGTCAGAGTGACATAATATGTTAATAAGAAAAAAAAAACAGCCTGGAAGTAATAATTTAGACAAAGCTATTGGCCAACCAACTAGTTCACCAAGTGTGCATGTTTGTGGAAAGGTGTCTATATGATATCCATGTTTGTGTAGATGTGTCTATATGTTAAGTATGTTCATGTAGATATGTCTATATGTTAAGTATGTTCGTGTAGATGTGTCTATTTGTTATGTATGTTTGTGTAGATGTGTCTATATAGTATGTATGATTGTGTAGATGTGTCTATATGTTATGTATGGTTGTGTAGATGTGTCAATATGTTATGTATGTTTGTGTAGATGTGTCTATATGTTATGTATGATTGTGTAGATGTGTCTATATGTTATGTATGATTGTGTTGATGTGTCTATATGTTATGTATGATTGTGTAGATGTGTCTAATTGTTATGTATTATTGTGTAGATGTGTCTATATGTTAAGTATGTTCGTGTAGATGTGTCTATATGTTATGTATGTTTGTGTAGATGTGTCTATATGTTATGTATGTTCGTGTAGCTGTGTCTATATGTTATGTATGTTCGTGTAGATGGGTTTATATGTTAAGTATGTTCGTGTAGATGTGTCTATATGTTATGTATGTTCGTGTAGATGTGTCTATATGTTATGTATGTTCGTGTAGATGTGTCTATATGTTATGTATGTTCGTGTAGATGTGTTTATATGTTAAGTATGTTCGTGTAGATGTGTCTATATGTTATGTATGTTCGTGTAGATGTGTCTATATGTTATGTATATTTGTGTAGATGTGTCTATATGTTATGTATGTTCGAGTAGATGTGTCTATATGGTATGTATGTTCGTGTAGATGTGTCTATATGTTATGTATGTTCGTGTATATGTGTCTATATGTTATGTATGTTCGTGTAGATGTGTCTATATGTTAATTATGTACGTGTAGATGTGTCTATATGTTAAGTGTGTTCGTGTAGATGTGTCTATATGTTAAGTATGTTCGTGTATATGTGTCTATTTGTTAAGTATGTTCGTGTATATGTGTCTATATGTTAAGTATGTTCGTGTATATGTGTCTATTTGTTAAATATGTTCATGTAGATGTGTCTATATGTTAAGTATGTTCATGTAGATGTGTCTATATATTCCATATTATGTTGAAATTTCTCTCTGTCAACATTTAGATCACTTTTGATTCTCTTCCATTTACGGAGCAATCCATCACTGACCCCCTCCCCCCACGGGTCAAACGTTAGTGCCAGGGAGGGTCTGATTATCACTCCATTTCTCCAGCTGTATAATTGATAACCGAAAGTCTAGGTCATGGTGCTCCTGACATCACGTGACCTACTTATAGTTTTCACAGAGGGCTCTAAAGCCCCACTGAAAATTTACTGAGACATTTTTTTTATACCGTTGATCGATGGGTCACTGGGCAGATGGGAGACAGTCACATTTTAACACTCAGAGAAGGATGAAAAAAAAGACAGCATCGAATCTGCTCAGGTCACACCTGCTGAGTGCTCCCCTTGTGGAGCTGGACTCCAGAATTCAGAGCACGTCCTGCAATGGTGTCCACTCCACAGAGAGGCCCGCCCGTAACCTAGTCTCAGGGAGCCACCATGGAGGAAAAAGCTCTGAAGGGCGGGTAGGGGGGGGGGGAGCGCAAAACCATTATTTAAAAAACAACAGCCCCCCGGTTCATCAGAGCAACAGGACTGCCAGTCTGACACAGCCAAGGAAAGCAAAATGGCACGCCACAGAAGAAGTAGAAAGTGAAGACATAATTATAACGATATAAAAAGACTTTGTTGAAAATACAATTGGATATAATCATAGTGTTATGAAAACATGTACCGGTATATAGATTTTGTAGAAATTATCTTGATGTCATATTTTATCTAGATGAAACCGTAGTCTAGAACAGGGGTCGGCCATCTTTTGATAATAGTGTGCTAAAGTAGATAATAGTTTTTTTTCTCTATATTTATTAGTATGCCTAATTATAAAAAGTAAAAAAAATAATAATTAAAAGAGCTTAAAAAATAATTTTCAATAATTAATTAAATATATATTGTAGTTTTAGGCCTGCAGTTTCCAAGACAAAATTTTCAGGACTAAACTATTTTTATTACTAATTGGCAACTTTAAAAGAAACACCGATAGAAAGATATCTAAACTGTAGGCAACGTAAGTCTTCGCTTTATAATACTTTATTTAGATCTACCTGTCATTTGGTCACTTTTGTTGATGTGTTAAAGAAAGTTGGCCGGGAGGGGGGGGGATTATACTGTCGGCATTGAGATAACTTTACTGGAATGTCTGAAACAAAAGTTTATTGTGGCTATTCGGCCAGTGGCGTACCGAGGGGGGTGCGGGGGTTGCGGACCGCACCGGGTGACACCCTCTCAGGGGTGACACCCGAATGAAAAATCGTATTTAAAAAAATTAAAAATTTACAAGCTGACGCCCAATGGCGAGAAAATAATGCGTTCGTAGATGGTTTACTCACTTGTCAGTGAGAAATTAAACTGTTTGTGCTGCACATTGTTTGCTGTTGATGTTACCGAAACAAAATCTACATTTGTTACTGGGTCTGATAAGTGGCGGAGACTGAGTCCAAAACTACATTATCATGAGACATCTGAAGAGTACCTTGTTGCCTTGAAAAATGTAAAACATTGGCAGCAACATAAAATAACTGATGCCAAAAGTATTGCCTTAATGGATAGGGAGAAGAAAAAGTGGATGGATATCCTACACAGGTTGCTAGATATTACAGTTTCTTGCGAAGCAAAATCTGGCATTTCGTGGCCACAATAAAGATGAATCCTCGTTGAATAAAGGAAACTTTCTTGAGATGGTTAAGATGTTTTCCAAATATGACCCAGTGCTGAAAGAGCACCTAATGAGACTAAAGATAAGTCCATGTACAGGGAAAGCATCTGTATCTTATCTTTAACCGAAAATTCAAAATGAATTTATAAATTTACTGGCCAACCATGCAAAGAAAAATCTTGTTATGGATATATAGGCCGCAAGGTATTTTGGAATTATGTTTGACAGCACACCTTATATATCACACACTGACCAAATGACTGAAGTGATCAGATATGTGAAATTCACAGTGAGAAAGTTGAAGTGAGAGAAGTGTTTTTTGGACTTTTTCCTCTAAGGGGGAAAAAGCTGACGACCTCAGTTCTGACATTCCTAAAAATCTAAAAAGGGACGGACTTGATATAATGATAAGCATAGCTCAATGTTATGACAATGATGCCCTAATGTCTGGAATCCAGAGCAAGAAAGCTATTTTTAATGGATGTGTGGGTCATTCCCTTTAACTTGTGTGGTCAACACTCTTTTGCCGAAAATGCTTCATGTATAACATTTTTGTTTTTCTTCTTTGTTGCTTCCACTCATCGATGGGATGTTTTAATTGAACACACTAGGGTGTCGTTGAAAAGGTTATCTACAACATGTTGAAGCTCTCATCATGCTGCTGTTAAACGAGTGAAAGAAAAGTTTGATGAATGCATTACGGCGATTGAAGCTTTATGTGATCCTCGTAAAAATTTGGACACAAGAGATACAGCACAAGGACGTTTGCATGCTGTCTGTGATTTCACGTTTATCTGCTACCTTAACCTTTGAGCTGACATACTTGAAGAAGTTAATCTTACACAGCAGTACCTGCAGACTAAAGACTTAACGCTTGATAAAGTTGTGACCAAGTTAGACGCCTTAGGTTGGTTTTTGCACGAAAAGCGGAGTCAATCAGTGGAGCATGCTATTGAACAAGCACTTATAAAATCAGACCAACATGGGATTTCGGTAGAGAGAAGATTAAGATTCGAGAAGAGAATGGCAGGGGAAAAATTAAGAGATGCTGACATTTCTATACGAGAAGAAAGCGGTAGGGATATGCAATAGTTTATTGATCGCTTTCTTTCTGAACTCCAAATCAGATCAACAGCGTTTAAGGAAGTTGCAGATACGTTTGAAGCTGTTCAGCCCAAGATTCTACTGTCAGCAAGTGAAGAAGAGTTATTGGTGTCCGTTTCCAAATTAACCTCTTTCTACGATGAGTTATCCGAAGATAAGATCTTAAAAGAAATACCTTGACTTAAAACGACACGACACCTAAAAGCAGCTGATATTGACCTAAAAAAGCCATGGTATGTGTATCTGTAGCTTCATGTAAACCATAGCTTCTCAACCTTTTTCGGCTCACCGCCCCCTTTAAAAATTTTTTTTCGATCACCGCCCCCCCAACTTTTTTTTTGCGTCCATGCGCTCCCCTCTCTGGACGTTAAAGGGTCAATATAGTTTCCGCAGTTTATTTTACGCCGACTAGATTTGTATGCTTATTTATTATGTTTAAAACAACTGCAAATGAAACATATTGTAATAATTAATAGATCAAAAAATGACCTAAACAAGAGGATTACAAAAATCAATATTAATATGAATCGTTTGCCTGGTGTGTTTTTAGTAGTTTGTCTATATTTGTTTTAATTTTGACTGCAAAAGCCTTTGTCTCCACGCTTCACTATTTGCAGCTTTTTTTTTTTTCACAAATGAGGGTGATAAGAATGCAATACAAACACAATAGCCATCAAATATACTGGAACAGACTACTTTTTAAAAAATACCACATCAATCCACGATACGTCTTACCATCGCCGATGGATGAATTTCTTTTACACTAAAAAGTCTTCTAGTACAAGTAGTCTAATAGATTTTTATATTTATATATTTTTTCGAAATGGGCAAATAAACAAGTTAAAAGTAAAGCTAGATTGTCAGGTAACGTGGACTCATCCAGTTATAAAGAAAATTGTGATGTCTTTAGGTGATCTCACAGTATACTCTAAATCAGGGGTCGCTAACCAAAGGCACGCATGCCAAACTTGGCACACAGAGCGATTTTCAATGACACGCGAGAGACGTCCAAAAGGTGTTTTTTATTGATAAAAACAGCAACAACATTTTCCGGAACTGAATAAAGAAAACTGACTGTTGAAGCCGATGTTTCTGACACATTTCAGTTAGTGGATGTTGCATTTACAAGGACCACTGGAATGGATTTGCATTGAAAATAGACATATCTTGTCGTGAAATCAATTTCAAACTTCTAACTACATGTGCATCCCTATGTTAAAGAATATATTAAGATAGATAGTTGGGCTTTTTCAGATTTACATCGAATCACTCAAAGCGGAGTTTTCTAATCAAAGGCAAGACTTTCAAATTGATGGAATCATTTTTTCATACCACACCAAGCCTAAATGGTTTGATCTTACTACAAACTTCTTAGATCTTTTTTTTAAGTGGAGGAATATTGGCGATTTTAAAATGGAGCAAGTTGCATTTTAAACATTTGAAAAATTGGCATCCATATGTGTCCATTTGCGGAACAAATCAGGAAGAAAGCTACTTAGGAAAGTCATTTGCTATTCTCAACTGCTAGGCATTTGCTCTACTTTCAGCTTTTGGTTCAACTTACACATGTGAACAGATATTATCGCACAATAAAGTTGTTTTCAGCATACAAAAAGGTCACCTACACTTGACCGCTCGTTAATTGATGCAGACTAATTACATTTAAACAAGCTTTTATGCTCATCTTCTTTAATTAAACATAAATTTAATTAATTCTAAAACAAATGTATATAAAACAAATGTATTTGCATTATTAACTAAAAAATATAAGAAACTTATTTATTAGCACTATATTATGTTATTAATGTTTAAAATATAAACTCCTTAAATGGACAAACAATTAATGCAGGAAATGTTTAATTCACAACTGTTTAACGTAAATTATTTTAATCCTCTAATAATTAAATCTTGTTATGAATACCATAATGTTGAATTTATATCAAGAAAAAATAAATAGTAAAATTTTTATATTACAAAACAGAACTTGTTTGGCATCACTATTGAATCAAATGTGGAAACAAGTTTTAATTAAAGGGAGATAATTAACCCGTTTCATTTGAGCTAATATTTTTTTTTCTTTTATAAAAAAAAGAAATGGCTTACAATTTATAACTGATCAATCTGTGAAATGTATTTGAAGATTATATAAATATTATATGACTAAAGAATTTAAAGGCCTAAGTATATTTTCAAACCTTACATTGACTACCCAGTTCGTATGATTACTTCGTATCTATTCCGCTTAACAATATTGCTGTCTTTGTGCAGGAAAGCTAAATGCATTAAAGAACATCCCAGTAAAATTGAGTTCAAAATATCGTTAATATTAGTAGATTCAATATTTAGCACCGTTTACATCACATTTCATTCAAACACTAATCAATTCAAAAAGCTGAGATTTTCAAATTATATCAGGTACGTTTGTACCGCCCCCAATCGCCCCCGGAACGTCAGCGCTCCCCCTAAAGCTTCTCATCGCCCCCGTTGAGAACCTATGATGTAAACAGAGATTTTTTAAACTAAATCATATAAAAAGCAATTTACGCTCCACCATTAGACTATCAAGACTTTCTGATCTGGCTATGTTATAAATTGAAAAGGATACTGTGAATGATATAGATTTTGATGAGGTGATTGACAAGTTTGCTGTTTTGAAGAACAGGAAAGGAACAATAAATTTGAATACAGTACTTTATTAACTTTTATAGTAAAAAAAACGTATTGTACGGTTGGATCAGTTGTTTATTTCTTTTACTTCCTAATATTAAATTAAATTAATACTGTTTTTGTTTTTGTCATATTTGAACTGTAGGCTTATTTTAAGGAGACGAAAACTATGTTGAAACGGGGGGGGGGGGGGGTGACACCAAAAGTTTACCGCGCCGGGTGACACTAGCCCTCGTTACGCCACTGTATGCGGCTATGGTCACTTATTTACGTATAAATGAGGAGATGTGTTGCGGCGCTAAAAAGGAATGTTCAAGAATGAAGGCGGAAGTGTGTGTGACGTAATTACACACACGTCATAGCCTACGCATTTTTTTTTTTTCTTAACCCTATTATTGCAGAAGATTCGGAAATTACCGTTCGTTTGATGACGTCACAGGAAAGAGATACCATTCTTAACTTGCTGCACTGTAAAGCATAACATTATGCGAAAAACAAAATTCCCGCGTACGACTGTAATCAAATTCACAACAGCTATTTACCTTGTGATGAAGGTGAACTTAACAGGGCAAGATTCTCGTTTTTTGTGTGTATATTATTCCCAGAATCAGACTCTCAATGATAGAGACTACAAGTACTTTTTATAAAGTTGCACAAATTGTGAATGTTATGTATATGTGTGTGTTATTATGCAACTGAGAAGATATATAACATTTCAGACAGGACGAGACTGTATTGTTATGTATATATATATATAGGCCTACAGTTACAAAAGGTATAACAGCCTCTTACAATACAGTGTCGTCTGCCTTGTTATATTACTGATTAAAAAAGTATTCCGTCGGACCAGAGTCATCCATGGGGCCGGTGAAGCATCGTTGACCAGCTTCTGCGGTCACGGCATACCAGGGGATTGTGTGACCAGCACAACGCTCAAACGCCTTTACTTCACCCCAACTAAAGTCAGGTAATCACCAGAGCTGGGAAGATTCAGGGACACCCTAGCCTTTACCAGGATTCGAACCTAGGACGTTCGGTAGGTCAGCCGAACGCTCTATCGCTCGGCCACTGTGCCACCTATATTGATAATTAAGCATGCCAGAAACATTTAACACTACCAGATATGAACAATGTGACTATGTCTAACAATAAGGGCCCTACAATAAATTTGATACAATTGGACGAGGAAATCATTATAAAAAAAACCAACACATTTATTTACATTAATAATCAAACGTATTTCAAAAACTGCCATAAAAAGTCATGCAAGGGCCACAGTAAAAGGGTAGGTGAGCCGTGCTGTGACCCGCGGGGGACGCCCGTTGGTAGCCCCCTGCCTTGCACGTTACTACTGACATACACAAAGTATCGAAAGTTCGTTTACAAATAATAGGTTAAAGAAGCCTGAAACAATACGGGGAGACATTAACGGTTTCTGGGGCCCATCTCTCCTCCCCTTGTTGATGTAAGACGATTACGTCGTCAAACGGATCCTACACCCTCCGACGCCCCTTCCCTCCCGGGGGGTACTAGAGTAAATATATCCGTTTTCTATCACACCCCGGGGTTAAAGGTTACGCAAACATCGCTCCGTTGGAATTTCCTTTTTTTTTTACGGATATTCCCAGTACTGTCTTCAGTTGTCAGGAGTAATTCCCCCCTTGTGATTTCATTTTGAAAGCATTCCACCTCTCTCACTCCACCTCTCCCCTGTGTCCATGTCATATTGACGTACAACAAAAAAACGGTAATTCCCTTCTCCCCTTCCCCCCCCCCCCCCAAAAAAAAAAACAAAAAACAAAAAACAAACTCAAACCACATGAATAGAAATTGATTTGTGTTTTTTTTTTTTTTTTTTCGATTTCATGCTGAGAAAAAGATTATCATGCTGTTTCTTTTTCGCATCGAAATTGAGATTTAGAGTACCATGTGTTGTCTATAATAATAATAATAATTAATAATTATAATTGGTCACTTATATAGCGCCTCACTCTATGCTAATGGAAAGCATGCTCAGCGCGCTCGTAAAAACGAAACGACAATCACATTCTAAAATAAAATAGTTTTAAACAAGTTTATTTTTTGGTGCCGATGGAGGTGTACTTGATCAACTTAGTGGAACAGACATGTCTTTAAACTATTCTTGAAAGACTCTTTTGTCACAGAGTTTTCCAGTGTCTCGAGTACTAGCTGTTCCACAGTGAAGGCGCCACAGATTCAAACGAGCGCACACCAAAAGTGCGTGTAATGACAATGGAAAAACTTCCTAAAAAAAAAAAGTTAGATCAGTGAAGATTCTTTTGCTATGACCCGCGGGCCTCATCCGGCCGGCCTGAATCCCTAATCCGGCCTACCAACATGTGCTGCCAAAATGTGTACTGTGAGACACTGAGCTATATAATTAATATATATATGGAGTCCTCAATCACTTAAATTTGTGGGGGAAATGCATACTTTTATATATAGATAAGTGGTGGCATGCTAATGACCGATTTTTGACACTGACCTAGGTACTCATAAATATTTATAAAGGCATTTGTGAGCGACTGAAACCTGTCATATTATTATTACGCATTTATTGCATTAATTTCGTGCCAGAGTATAACTGAATTATTAAATAAAATAAAAGTATAAGTATATAATATAATACAATAATTACTCAGATAATATTTTTTATTTTTGGCATTTAACGCATTCAATTGAGAAAGATCAACAACCATTTTGTTGAGTTCATTTTCATAGCAGCATTTCCGGAAAAGGCGTTTAGCGAAATCATAATCTACATATCTAATTGTATGTATGTCAGTGTCTAAAACCGATCATAATCATACAATAAACTATGTAGGTCAGGCGTCAGTGCATGTACTTCCGGTTTACTTCCGAAACACTATTTAAATGAATTTTAAAAGCACTTACATTCAAAATCAATAAGTGATTCTTCACGTCTGACGTTCACAATCAATCGTTTTCTTTCGGCGACATCTTTGTGAAATGAATTTAATTTATCCACTTCATCTTTGCTTACTCGCAGAACATCCGGGAAAGAAGCACATTGGCATGCTCTGTTAGTAAATTAGCGAATAGAACCGGAAGTGTTGGAATACATCGACCTTTTAGGCTAAAACGTGTCGATACGGCAGAAAATATTTCATCGAAAAGCCATTCATTACTATGGCTTTTTCGTTTCAATGCAAAGCTAAACACAAAATATATTATTTTACAATAATCGTTTTAGCACTAGAAAGATATATATATATTATATTTCTAAGATCATATTGATATTTA